>JAWNPR010000061.1:10167500-11570000 GCA_035047405.1 Drosophila stalkeri
TGTGTCTATATATATATATATATATATGTGTGCGTATGTGTGTGTGTGTGTGTGTGTGTGTGTGTGTGTATAGTTGTAGTTGGGCTGCAGATATTCATCGAAAGCAAAATGACAGCCTAGAGACACATTCAACAGCAACAGCAGTGGCAGACGCAGCAGCAACAGCTCCAGAGCCAAGATAAGAAATGAATGACAGGCTAAGGAAGATGATGATGAAGAGGAAGAAGCAGAAGAAGAAGCTGCTGCCGCACAAAGCACAAAACCAGGAGCCACAAATACGAGCATGAAACTGAAGCTAAAGCTGAGGCTGAGGCCATTGCTGTAGCTGTAGCTATAGCTGTAGCTGTAGCTGTGGCTGTAGCTGATGCTGAAACTGGAGACGCACTCCTGGCAGTTCCATTATGCTGCTGGCATATCAGTCAGTGTCAGTGTGAATGCGAAATTGCTTTGCTTTTACGATGGCTCGTCGAGTGCTCGTTGGGTCGTTCGCTCGTTGCCTGTTTGGCTCGTTCGGATTGTTGTTGTCATTCGGTGGCACGGCAAAGGTACATAAAAGTAATGGCTAATGGATATTATGTACCCAGAACGTTTCGTACTCTAAGGTAAGCACAGCTTGTAGCCCCAACAGTTCCGCTCCCTCTCTCCCTCGCCTCTCCCCCCTCCCTCTGCCTATCGTTCTTCTTGTTATAAATCACACACAAACGCATATTTCAGTGGCCCATTGGGATGACGTGCGATGATGAAAATCTCGCCGAAATGCTGTGTGCCAAATAGTTACAACCAAATGGGGCCAACAACACAAAAAACAAAAAAAAACTAAACAAAATTTAATAATAATAATAATAATAATAATAATAATAATAATCTGGGCAAAATGTGTGCGCCCAGCTTAGCACGTGGCAGAAGATTTGCAACTTGAGACTACGAAATTTGATGGCGAACCGCAGCAAATGCTTGGGCAGGCCACTTAAGCTAGTAACTATATTAGTTTAGATTAAGTTAGGTCTGCACTAAAGTTAACTAGCAACACGAAATGCTGTCAACTGCTGTAAACTTTTGCTGATGGAAACTTTTCAAGTTCTCATTTGCATTTGAGCCAATGGAACGTGTCTAGAAGCTGAACAACTTGATTTTCAGCTGACTCTTGAAAAAAAAAAATCTTGAGTACATCTCGAGAAACTGTCAAGGATAAAAGCAGAATAGTGTAGCATAGCAAAGTTCAAGCTGCAGCTAAAGAAATAATATTCAAGCTAAAGCATTTTTGATTGACTTTCAGATATAGCCTGACATATCTCAGTCTATATCCATATAAACATTTATTTGCCCATATTTAAATGCTTTAAAATATTTAATTCAGCTGGCAGCAATGATTTCTGAATATCGTGCATATATAGTATATAAAATCTAAGAGCATGAATCAAATTGTAAGCCAACCCACAAGCCTGCAACATCGAGAGGCGCTGCACAGCAAATACATGCAATGGCGTTTCAGTCACGTACCAGAAGAAGAAGAAGAAGAAGCAGAACAAGGAGCAGAGAAAAAAAAAAAAAGAAAACTGAATTCAAACAACGATAAGGCAACCCAAAGGCAACAACAACAACAACAACAACAACAACAACGGGCAACAATTTCTTACGGGAAAAATGTCGGCCGGATATCAACAAAATATAGTTACAGCCCGCTTAACATGCTTATAGTAAATACGTAGCGTGTGCGTGTGTGTATTTTTTGGGGCGTTGCATGTCAAAAGAGAGAGTGAGAGAGTGAGAGAGCGAGAGAGAGAGAGAGAGAGAATTGGCCGTATTGGTGGTTGCCATGCTTTGGCGGCGATAAACCAAGTCCCAGCCCCATCCCCAGCCCTAGCCCAGATCTCAGCAGCCCCTCAAACAGACAGAAACTGTAAGGCCGTGGGCCTATCAGTCTATCTTTATATCTGCCACACACACAGCGAGAGATACTCACTCACACACACACACACACACGTACATACCTCAATGAATCCATATATATCAGTGTTCCATCTATGGCTCAGCGGTTCAGTCCTTTGCACAGTGGTTAGTAATGTGACCTGAACCTGAATGAAAACTGATTAAATGAAAAGTGCTTTTTATTTAATTTAGAGATCATAAAAATGTGTTGTCTGTGAAGCGTAAATATATATTTTAAATATCTCCAAAGAAGACCATAGAAGTCTTACTTGCATATAGCATTTTTATTAAATTACAGTAAAACAGTAAATTATAAAAATAAATTCAAATAAATTAATTGCCCATTAGTGAGGAATTAGATTATAAAAAGAAAAAACAAATTATTAATAAAATAAATATAATTATTTTAAGAGTGTATTTATTTATTTTTTTACTCACATTTATTTTTAAAAAAATATTATTTTGATAAAAAAAAAAAAATAAATAAAAAAAATAAAAGCCAATCAAATTATAGAAGACTTAGGCTATTACAAATAAATAAATTATTTGAAAAATTTATTCATATTTTATCTATTAATATTTATTTACAAAATTATTATTTTAATAATAATAATAAAATCAAATAGGCTTAGGCTATTATAAATAAATGAATTATTTATAAATTAGATATAATTATTTTAAAATTAAATTTATTTATTTTCATTTATTTAAAAAATATATATTATATTAATTAGAATAATAATATAAAAGCAAATAAATGAATTGCCTATTATAAATTAAAAAAAAAAACTTGTTCTAAAATATATATAATTCTATATAAAATAATTTTTTATTTATTTAAAAAAATTAATCAAAATAATGAATCGCCTATTACTGTAGACTTGGGATATTCATAATTAATAAAATATTTAATTTAAAAAAAAAAAAATTTTATATATTTAAAATGTGAAGTCTCTAGTATCTTATATAATAGTGATAAATAATGATATATCTAAACACTTTATAAGACAATTATATATATATTTATATAGATATATATATTCAAAATTCAGATCTCTAGTCTGAATATTGGCGAAATAGCTAATATTCAGATTTCTGTACGAACAGGCGAAGGACGAATAGAAAGCAAGCAGAATAGATATATACGCAATTCTTTCGCCAATAAATATCAAAATATTGAGTATCAAGAACTTGAGCATAATATTTCGTATCACTGTGCCATTTCGGTGGCAGGCCAGGCTCGATAAGGCGCCCATCGACAAAGGCGACACCCAAAGCTCATTTGTTACGCTACCCGAGAGATGGCTCTGGCGCTGGCTTTGAGCTCTCGGCTCTGGGCTCTGGGCTTCGGGCTTGGGGTTTTGGGTTCGATTTCGGTTTCGATGCTGGGAAAAGGCCTTACACAGCAGCAGGAGCAAATATTTTTGCTTCTATTTGTAATCCTCAGTGGTGAGGCCAGGGCGCTGAATTTTGTTACCTTTGGCACTGGCACTGGCTCTGCTCGAGTAATAACTTTATGCTAAAGTCGTCAACCAAAATCGGACTCAAACAAGCATAAAACTTTGCCAGCTGTGTGTGTGCATGTGTGTGTGTGTGTGTGTGTGTGTGTGTGTGTGTGTGCCAACCCTCGAGATAGCTTGGCCGGATAGTCAGGCAGTCAGCCAAGCGACGTTTCATGTCTGGCTCTGTCTGTAGTTATATCAGTGCCGTCATCATCGATATAAACTCTTGACTGACTGTGCGACTGACGAGCAGACCGACTGACAGACAAACAGACAGACAGAACGGAGACGGAGATGGAGGAAACGGCGGCATCGGAGGCGATGGCTGGTTAGATAGTCGCCCCATTTGCCATTCCCGGCTGGCAGCGCGCCTTGACTCGGCCTGAGCGCTCATTCATCCATTCATTCATGCCAGCCAGTCAGCCAGCCAGCAAACCGATACACCGCAGTAATCGGTATCTCTCTCTCTGTGTGTGTGTGCGTGTGTGTGTGTGTGTGTAGCATTCGTGTGACTTACTGCACAACAGTCGGCAGCAATATCGAAGGCAGAGCGGGTAAGGTGGCTGGGTCTGGTAGTGAAGCAGGGACAGGCATAGTGGCAGGGGTAGAGGCGGGGGCGGGGGCGGGGGCGACTGTGGGCGGGGTGCAATACAAGAACCCACCATGCGTATACGTAATCTGGTATTAGATTACTGATCCATGTCAAATCTTTGGCTTAGGTCCCGGTCCAAGCCCACGTCTCTCAGCAAGCGCGTCGTTTTGATTGATACGAAATGAACTGAACTCCAGCAACGGCTCCAACTGAATGCCAGTTGGCAGCTGTGAGTCGCCTTCGAGCTGGTGTCGACACAGCTCTGGACACATTTAGCAGCCTTGCTCTGCCACTGCCCCTCACTCTCTCTTTCCCTCCGTGTCTGTACTTCCCTCTCTTTCTGTTACTCTGTTTCATCCTGTTCCTTACGCGCTGCTGATTTTATGCGCATCGCTTCCGCATCACAAGGCAGCCAAGTCCAAGCTGCAAGCTGTTGGGCACAAATGCTGCCTCACCTGCCACACCTGCCACACCCAACGCACCGCACCGCCCACCCATTAACCAACAAAAAACAAAAAAATAAATGTAAGAGAAACGAATGCATTACTTATAAAATTAAGCAGTGGCAAACGTACAAAACAGACAGAAGCCCAAAATCAAATCGAAGCTAACAGAGGCTGAGAGGTGTGCGTGAGAGTGTGTGTGTGTGTGAGTGGTGGCTTGTGGCTGAACAGGTGAATTATTAGACAGCGGGACGGTGGCTACAAGCAAAACTGCCAACTGGCAACTGGAAATGCCAGTTGATTGAACTTTTTGTGGAGCGTTCGTCAACGCTGTGGATGTTGGCAATAGTTGAATGAGAACTAGGTGGCACTTCGTCTAGGATTTTACTGAAATGCCAAAAAAAACAAACAGATAAAGAAGTAAAGAGACAGAGAGAGAGAGAGAGAGAGTAGATAACAAAAAGCAATCTCGCACTCTGATGCTCTCACATTGAACTGCATCGCATGCCATGCAAATGGCACTCGAGGACAGCGCAGTCAAAGATTGGCAGCTCGATAATCGAAGCGTTTGTTCACATCAAATGTTCTGGAAGATCAACACGAATGTAATACTCAAATACTTGAATACTCAAATGCGGCAAGTGCTTTAAGCTATAGCCTAAAAGCTGGCCATTGAAAAATGGGGAAAAAATCAAATAAAATAAAATAAATGAGAAAATAATGTGAAAGAATTAAGAATTTATATAGAGTACTTTTGCTCTAACAGTGAAAGCTATATGGGTCTAACATATAGATAAGTGATCTTTGAGCATATTTGGCAATTGTGGCAGAGAAAAGTGAGTAAACTAGAGATAAAAGAGCGTAAGTTCCTCAACTCGCATAGAATAAGGAAATACTTAGAGTATATTTTTTATCTATATTATATTATATTATATTTTATACAATAAATAAAAAGACTATAAAACTTATCTATTTTTTTTTTTATTTTTTTTTATTGTATTTTAATATTTATTTATAAAATAAAATGTTATATATAATTTTCATTTCTACCTTTGCTTTTCAACCTTTTCTTGGATGACAAGACATCGAGCTGAGGCTTTTAGTCCAGGTTATCAGGGATTATCTCTATACAGAGATGAAAATGAAGAAATCTGTTAAATGTGTTGGGTCTTCCGCTGCTTCTTCTGCTGTGGTGATGTCTTCTGGCAAGCATGCTAAAGTGGGGAATTGCAGATGAGATATGTTACTGATTGTTTGTTTATTATGGGACTAAGAAGAAGTTTGTTAAAATCTCTAACTAGTTCTGGATTGTCTTTCACATGTGATATGTGTGGCACTTATTTTGTTTAGTTGAGATTTTGATAGGATGTTGTGGAATTTACTTCTGTATATAAGAATTTTGCATTCAATTGAACAGTTGTTAGTGGGCCTGATTAAACAAGTAGAATAAGAATTGTGATTTTCAGAGAGCTGCTGCCAGTCGATAGTGTTTACTCAAAGTATGATAATATTATATGTATATATAAATATTTAATTTCTTAATTTTGAAAAAACTGTGCAAATTTTACTGTAGGTAATCATTTGATTTAATTTAACCTATATAAATTAATATTTTGCATTTAAGTGACATGGGAAAAAACTCCACTGTTGAATTTAGTTTGGATCTTAGAGTTAATATTTTAGAGTAAATTAGTCTAATAGATAAAACTTGGGAAAATTGAAAAAAAAAGGGATCACATTATTCTACAGGGTGCTCCAATAAAGTCCTCATTGATTTATATAGTATACAGTATTTCGAAAAAAAAAAAACGATATCGAATACCATTAACTGTTATTATCTGACTAGTTGCATACATAACCCTATAATATTATACTATATAAATCAATAAAATATTTATACTTTTGAATTTGAAGTGAATGTTTTCTATCAAAATTACTACTTGCCTGATTTTTGACACACCCTGTATATATACATATTGATATTTTCAAGTGAACAAAAATTGCATGACATAGAATTAGAATTAAGACTTTATTCATAGTGATAAACCATTCTAAAGATAATTTTCTCCCTTATATAACCAGGTATTAAAATTGAACTACGCTCGCCCATCTCACTCTCTCTCTCTCTCTCTCTCTCTCTCTCTGTCTCTCTCTATCATATCTATTGTCTTACAGCCATGTCTTAACCTTTTATTTCCAACTGACTCTATCAGTTTATTTACACTCAGTTATATCAATAGACACGTTTGGGTATTATGTCTTTTGCTGTTCAATCGAATCTATCTTTTTACCTATAGAACAACCCCTCCCCTCCCTCGGCCATTCACCATCCGCATGCCTGCCTATCATTTATAATGCACAGTTTACCTTAAGAGGATTTTCAACGCCTCCCCAAGATAATAAGTAAGGGCACAACAACGCAGCACGACCGCCCGACCAGCCCCAATCCCCCCACCCACACTGCCTTCCTACCGCTCCACCCACCCACCTCGTTTAAGAATCCCCCCACGCATCAAAAGCAAATATGAAAATATACGTGGGAATATGATGTGTTGTTGTTATTGCTGTGCATTATGATTATTGTTGTTGCTGCTGTTGTTGCTGCTGTTGTTGTTGCTGCTGTTGTTGTTGTTGTTGTATCGGTGAGTCCACAGCACGCCCTAATTTTTGGGCTTATTATTAACCAGCTCGCTTGGCTCTGGTTATTCGCTTGTCCTCGTTTTTGTGCTGCTTTGTGTGTCGCCGCCTTTGACGGGGGCGTGGATTGGCAGGCTGGCAGGACGGCAGGACGGCGGGCTAGCGGGGGGGCGTGGTCCCAGTTAACGGCAACAACATCTGTGAAGATGCTGCCAAACGCCGAAACGCCAGCATAATTATAATAATCATTTCATAATCATATTTTATTTTAGTTGTATGGCCCGCCCGCTGCTCGACTCGACGACCCCGTACCCCTGCCGCCTCCTGCCCAGAGCCGCCCCTGGGTTGTCCCAGCAGGTTTCTACGCCTGCTATTTTTTGTTGTTGTCCTGCCTCCTTCTATATGTGTGTTTCTGTTTTTTTTTTCGTTCTTTTTTTTTTTGAAACAGTTGCCAAAAACGCAGAAGGAGTAACTTGGCGTTGGAGTCGGAACTGCACACGGGGATGGACGACGACGACGACTGGTGGACGAGGTCTGGAGTGCGACAGATGTGTTTCTCATTCGATTTTTAATATGCGGCCAATCTAACTGTAATTGGTTTGTTATTGTCTCCCGGCTACGTAGCATGCGGAGCTGGCAAACCTCAGGAGACTTTTTCTGCATCGCTTCCCGAGGGTTCGCTTCTCCCTCACCCCTCACCCTTCACCCCCCCCCCCCCCCTTCACAACGAGCATCGCTCGCTCCCTCTCACTTTCTTTTGCGGCTGCTCGCAGCTCAGAGCTCGCCTGCTGTGGTAAATATCTATCGTTTATTGTTATTGCTCTTGTTCGCTCTATTGTTTTCATTGTTCGTCCTTCGTCCTGCCCGACCTGTCGCCTCCTGCTCCTGCTGCTGCTGCTGCTGCTGCTGCTCCTCGCCTGCCTTTGCCGGTTAAATTTATGAAAAATGTTGTTCACACTTTCCTTTCGCAACATTCATGTGTAGCCAAGCGCCCGGGGTTAGGGCCCAACCTCAAGGGTGTGATGGGTTATGCCAGCCAGCTCTTGCCTGCTTGCCTTTGTTGCTGTTAATGTTGGTGTACCAAATGGGTTACATGCTTGCACATGTTGTACTCCACCTGCTCGTCGCCTTCCTCCTCCACTCGTGGCCCGAAAAAACACCCAACACAAGCATCATCAACTTTTGGAGCGTTTTGTCTACGTTTTTAATAGGATCAAAGATTTTGCTCGACATTGAAATGGACGCTGCTTAAGCCAACTAAGAAGAGGCAAGTGAATGAGACGAATGAGACGAACGGATAGACAGAAATTTGATACAGTTTTGCTTTAGTTAAACGTGGCTGACCATTTGAGCTTAAGTCATTGTGACCAAACGATTTGGTTTTGCTTTACATCATCAAAAGTAATTTGAATTTTAATTCTGTAGCAGATTTTGCCAAAGGTTGAACATATGATCAAATACATAGAGAGAGCATATTTTTAAAAATAAATAAATAAATATAAAAATAAATTAATTAAATGAATATCAATATATATTCATTCTAATTCACATTGTCTTATTGTAAGTAGTTAGTTAAAGATTGTTATCTCTTTTTTTAAATACAAATCAAAAACATTTTTTTGGTAAAATTAGTTTCGCTTAAAGGAACAATAATGTTTCGCATAACAACCGACAGAATTTTGAAAACATTTATTGTATGTAAAATTGCTGTCAGTCTTAAAGAACGTAATAGGGAAATATATTTATCGTTTTAGCATTTTTTTCAGCAATATTTTGCAAGCAATTCAATTGAAAAATTTGTCGGTTTCGCTTAACGAACAGGATGGTGAAACGAATTGTATTCGTTAATCGAGGGTCCACTGTACAACTAAATAGAAAACTTTGTGACTGTTTCAATTAGAATTCATTCAGAATTCATTCTGAAATAACTTCTAATCAGAGCTCGCAAATATCTCTTGAGCGTTTCTCAATGCCTGCAAATAAAAGTCTTTCACTGACACTTTGTGGAAAATAAACTCAGAGAGCAATCGATTGCATCGGTTCTTCGAATGGACACTTTGTATTGGTGTGTATGCGAGGGTTGCGCGAAAACAAACACATCAATAGCTGAGTTGTGGATGTGAATGTTTGCATGTGATGAGCATTTGCTTAAACTCTTTGCGCTATCTGCTCACCTAACGAACCTCATTGTGCGAGTGTCAGTCGTATCGCTTCGATATTCGATGTTCATTAAAAGAGCATCAAACGAATAATTCAACTTAAAGTGAAGCAAAACGAACAGAACCGAAGGCAATTGCTCAAAGCCAGAGTGAAATGAATTCTTTTCGATTGATCTCGTGACCAGAGCGAACTCTACACTGTATACATGCTTAAATTATTAAAATATTTGTTAGCCTGTGTTATATGTGATCCAAGGGAGATAATGGAGTAGAAAGATGCTCTGGTGCTTCCTACTAAAATAAAATAAAAAATAAAGAAAATAAAAAAAGAGCTTTATAAGATCTGCCATGTCTTCCACTAGCTTTCACATACATTTACGCGGCTTTCATTAATAATGTTATTAAATTTAATTATTAATTGCTGAAAGAAAAG
Source organism: Drosophila stalkeri (assembly GCA_035047405.1). Lineage (NCBI taxonomy): Eukaryota > Metazoa > Arthropoda > Insecta > Diptera > Drosophilidae > Drosophila > Drosophila stalkeri. The sequence continues at coordinate 10,177,196 of JAWNPR010000061.1, forward strand.
TATTATACGAAAATGCTGAATGAAAAGGGTTATACGAAAATCTTATTATATATATATTATATACTGCTTTATATTATTAAAAAATATAAACAAATAAATTATATTTGAAGCTCTATAATACATTTAAAGCTAATCCCAATTGCTTAGCTGAAACGTTAAGTTCTTTATATTCAATCGAGCGAGAGATAAAGCTGGCTGCAATTTCTTGTAGTCTATCAAATTGAGTCACTCAATTCGTATTATGATTATATATATATATATATATATTTCGACTGGGACCGCAACGAGAAACTTATATAGCGTAACGAATGCTTAAAGCCCAACGAAAGGGTCAAACGAGTGCGTGTGTGTGGAGTGCGTGGAGTGTGGGGTATTTGGATGGTTTCAGTGGTGCAAGGTCTTTGGATAGGACTTCTCGTCAAGCGGTTTTTGTGGGTGTGCACTTTATGTGCGCTTAAGCCTCGTCTCGGGACGCATCTGATATCAGATTTGTCGCCGTGTCACTGTCGCTATCGCCAGCGCTATCGCAACTGAGTTATCCGACTGAACCCAATACCGACGCCCCCGTTCCCCACTCCCACTCCCACTCTCCATTGCCATTCCAGCTAACCTAACCAGAGCCTGTGCCCAGGGTCTCTTCATTCTAAACGATTGATGGCAGCCGGCAGCAGGCAGCAGGCAGAAGGCAGAAGGCAGCAGCTTCTGTCAGAGTCCATAAACGAGGCAAGCACATACGCAGCATCATTCCACCGCCCCCCCCCCCCCACCTCTCCGACCATACTCCCTGCTCCTTCCTGCCACGCTTTGGTGAGGAAATGATAAATTGCGCATTTGGGAGTTTTAAAGGTCAATTTAGGGGTTAGTCTGTGCCTGTGCCTGAGCCTGAGCCTGAGCCTGTCCTGCTTACAACTTGACTGACAGACAGGCCCTTGCCAAGGCAAGGGTATAAAGTGTTGCGGGGCGAAGGGGCTGAGGCAGATGTAGTGGCAGAGGGTTTGATCATCTCTCTATACATATGCAGAGCAAAAGGGGCCAAGTGCGCAGACCATAAACAGCGACACTTCAAAGTTAACTCGCACAATAAAAAATACTTGTACGATTTCACACACACACACACACTCTGTCTCTCTCTCTCTCTCTCTCTCGCTTTCTCCCTCTCTTTCTCTCATATATATTTAATATTTGTAGCACATTCGTAACAGTTTATAAAAAATATAAATGGGAAAAGTGGGCTTAGCTCTTGGCTAAGCCAAATATAAAGGGGTTGCACTGGAGAGCACCACTGCACCACTGCACCACCGCTGAGCGGGCACATTTGCTTATAGGATTTGCCAGCGCCTGTTGACTTCTAGTTGGCATTTATATTAATGGCCTCATTCTGTGCAGGTTCCTCAACGTCGACGCTGATGCGGGTTGATCAAGTGGGCCAAAGGCACTTGGCCAAATCAAATCAGTCAAAGCTAAACACATGAATAATTCCCAAATATTTACAATAATATTTTAATGCTGAAAAGAAAAGCAAATATTATAATTTAAGCGTTTGTTACAATATGTACGCAGAGATCTGCATCAATGTAGTTTATGTCTAAGCACCTTGCTCAACCTTGAGCAAATAAACAAGCCACATACATATATTATATTGTTATATATATCTAATTTATATCTAAACAATTTTATAAATGATTTTAATGCCTACAAAAGTCAAGCTAACTTCATCAAATTTACATTAATCAAATATTTAATTATTAGTTAATTATTAGTTTATATTATTATATAATATTATATAAATACTTGAATGAAATAAAAATATATTCAAAAAATCAAATAACAACTGAAAACTGCTGAATGTAAATTATAGACTAATGAATGAATATTTTTGTTATACTCCCCTCACTTTTGATGACAATATACTTATTATTAAATATAGCTCTCGAGTCTTGTAATAACTTTACTTTATGTATATTTTACAACACTTCGAGCAAAATCAAGTAATATTAAAATATTGTCATTAGACACAACATCTCAAGACGAGGAAAAGACGCCTCAAAAGGTGCCAGCCGATCTGCCCAAAAGGTTAATTCAATAAAATATTTATAAATATAAAAAATAAAATAAAGAAAATAGAATAAAAATATTGAAAAATTTTAAATGAAAAAAAAAATAGTAATTATTTTTGTTATCAATTTTTATGCAAAACTAGATTAAGCTATCACTAAAGATAGCAGTAAACCTGTTAAGTTGTATATTTAATCTAGAGTTAAACAAATAAATAAATAAAATAAATTGCAAAAATAAAATAAATAAATAAATAAATACCTTTTACCAAAAATATTAAGAAAAATAATATTATTATATTATTTTTTTATTTATATATTTATTTTTTTATTTATATTATTATGCATAATTAAAACTTGTTATCAAATACATATATAGTGTAGTAATATACAAATATATAGTATAATTACAATTTGTAAATAATTTTTATACTTTAAAGTCAAGAAACAGCCTTTACGATACCTAAAATTATAAACTTTAGCTTCATTTGTTAATTATAGGCAAAGCACGCAAATATTTGTTAAGCGAACGTATGAACCTTCAGATCCAGAACAAAAAATGTTAACATACTCGCTCTCTCTCTCTCTCTCTCTCTCTCCCTCTCTCTCTCTCTCTATCTCTCTCTCTCTCTCTCTCTCTCACACTCTGAGCAGAAGTCTTCGGTTTTTCTCGTCTATTCATGTGATGATCTTTTTCCGAAAATCATTTAGGGAGCGACACGATTCACGCTCTCGCAATTAGGCTCTGTAAGTGAGCAGACAACACAAAGAGTCCATGCAAACGATCTCCCTTTCACATATATATGCAAATATGCATATATGTAGATGTATATGTGCTTAGCGAGCCCAATCGTCGCATACATATACCAATACATACACAAAAGGCTTTCATACTCGTTGAGCAACCGAAGCAATCGATTGCTCTCTGAGTTTTACCTCAAAGTGTGAGTGAAAGTCTTTTATTTGCAGACATTGAGAAACGTTTAAGAGGTATTTGCGAGCTCTAGTTATAGTTGATGTCAACTAATGAATTTGAGTAAATAGGGAACTAAGCTGAGCTAGAGGACTCTCCCATTCTAATCTCAGTTGTTCTTCAAAATTTGTTTACTATTAAATATTGTTAAATATTATTCAAATATTATAAATATTGTTGTTATATTGACACGGTCTGTGCTTATGTTGGGCCATTGACAAATTGCAAATTGATCAAGCATCGCAACATGCCGAATTCCAAGCTAAATCCTCGCCTTAAATGTCGATTGGCATAAAATATTTATTATAATATTTATTTGCAATATAAATTAAGAAACTTTTAGCTTTGTTGACGCCAGAATAGAAATAGAAATAGTTTCAATACAATCTGATTTTTGCTTACAGAATTTCATGACATTCTATTGGCTTTTACTATTATTATTACTATTATCATTGTCATTATTATTATTATTACTAGTATTATTATTATTATTATTATTACTATTTATTGTTATTTTGTATTATTCTTACAGCTTTACTTTCAGTATTTTAATTCCATTAGTTCAGCTCTCTTCCGCCTCCTGCTGCTGATCCTCCTCCAATTCTCTCTCTCTCTCTCGCTCTGCCTCTCTCTCTCTCTCTCTCTCTCTTTCTCTGTATATACATATATATTGAAATCATCTTTATGTGCAAAACTGTCCAGGACTTTGTCAGCGCTGTCCGAATGGTTGGGTGTGTAGGTGGTTGGGTGGTTGGGTGGTTGGGTGGCTGTCGCTGTGAGCTGTCGCATTTCATTTAAAAATTCTCATGTCAAAAGCACACGATTAACGCGTGTCGTGGGCGGTGAAGCGACGAATTAAGATATTTACGCTAACAAAACCATCGATTCAGTGGCAGAGAGGCCGTGGCAGAGGTTGAGGTAGAGGTTGAGGTAGAGGCTGAGGCTGAGGCTGAGGTAGAGACTGAGGCTGGGATTGAGCTGTGCGTCTGTAGTTGACGCTGTTTTTCCCGCCTCGCAGTCGCTGCTGTCCGGCTGTCCCTTTAGCCGGCGGCACATCTAGATAACGGAACGTCAGAGTGTCGCTCGTGCAACCCAATTCCTGTTGCCGTAACCTGGTCTTTGACATCTCGCAGCAATTGTCAAAGTTGCGCTTATCGCAGCAGCCCAGCAACCGGATGGACAGATGAAAGCGGGCAGCGGACGGCGGACGGCGGACGGCGGACGGCGGACGGGGGGTAGAGGGCGGCAGCGAGCGGCAGCGACAAGCAGCGCCTGTTGGCACGTGCGGTCACGTGTCGAACGGTGTTACACGTGCCACGGCGCCGACGACGCTGTCCGATATGCTATGTCACGGATGCGAATGCGAATGCGGATGTGGGCGTGGCAGTACAACTCCTGCCCGCTGCCCGACGAACAAGTGGCAAAGGTGAAAAATCCATTTGCAAGCTAATTGCACGCTGACTAACAAATTTCGCAAATGCAAAGAGAGTGACAGAGGGAGAGAGGGAGAGAGAGAGAGAGAGAGGGAGAGATAGCGAGAGATAGTTACTCTGCCTCTCCCTCTCTCCCTCTCTCTCCCTCTCAGTGTCTTTGTGGTCATAAAAACATATGACAACATTTTTGATGAAATGCATTCGCTGCAGCAAATGATGCAGCAAATAGTCCGCCGTGTTGACACTTGCCCAACGGCAGGACGGAGTCGGGGGTTGAGCTCGGCATTCGGGATGCGGACTACCTAATCGGACTTGTCATGCGGTCATCAAAACAAGCGTCGCACTCGGCCGAGAGGGTTCGCTCCACCCAATTGTCTAAATCAAAATACGAAAACAACAGCAAAAAAAAATGCAAACCAAAAATTTACACATAAAAAAAATGTTTTTTTTTTATTTTAACTAGCTTCAATTGGTTTTGTAATTCGAAACTCGGCGCGACAGGGTGGTTTAGGTGGAGGGCTGAGCTGGTTTGACTGGATTGTTCCCATTGCCCTGTTCCCTTCTGCTGCCATTGCCCCTGTCACTGTCGCTGTCGCTGTCCCTTTCCCTGCTCTATTCCTTCCTTCAGCTTTGCTCTGTTCTGTGATTAGGAATCCGCGCCTCCTGCCCATCGAGTGCTGTTCGCATGTCAACAACAGACTGATATGGGCGAGATCAAGGCTTTAGCTCTAATAACTGTATTTATGGCCAGAAGACTTCAGAGCAAGACTCGAGTAGAGATATTCCCAAATTACTGATAATAAAAATTTAAAAAAATTAAAAAAAAAAAATAAATAAATAAATAAGTGTATAAAAACAATTAAAAACTATTTTTTTAATATTAAATTTTTATACTAAAATACTAATTAAAAATAATAATAATACCAATTTCAATAAATGTAAGTAAAAATTTGCCAAATGCAACGCCTCAAGCCCTTACAGCACAGTAGAAATATCTAAACATTAATTTTAATTATTATTTACTATTTATACTAATTATAAAATATTAATATCAAAAATACTAATTTAAAAATACGTTAATATACCTGAATTCATTTGAATTACAAGAAAATACGTCATTTTTTAACGTCGCCCTCTAACGGCATCAATTGGAAGCTATTAATTTGAATATCGTAAAATTAGTTGGTGTCTTTGCTACTGTTAAAAGTTAACAGCGCACGAAGAGCTTTGCAAAACTTTGCGGTATGTGTCTTCGGAAAAGCTAAAAAATAACAGTGCATTAACAGAGCTGTTAAAGCAAATGGTTTGTGCCTTGACTACTGTTAAAGTTAACAGTGAATTAACATATATACAACGCTTATACATTACAGATTCCCATTCTGTTAAAAATGATTTAAAAAATAAACAGTTTTCATCCTTTTCACATTATTTCTTATACATTACATATCTATATATATGAAATATTTAACTCTACTTTTTGCGCTCATATTTGAACTTATAGACGGGCGCGCTCTCCTTGGTGCCGGGCCTCACTTTCTTCGGTTTGAGCAGGCGTCGCTGCTTAAGGGCGTGCTTCATCTCCAGTTTCTTCTGGACAATTGTGAGCTCGTTTACTCGCTGCTCTCGCTTCTTTAGCTCACTCAGCAGTTGCTGTTTATGAGTTTGGTTGCCTGCATCCTAAAGATTTATGCAGATGCATATATATATATATATATATTTACATTACATTATTTACTAGAGGATGTACTCACTGCGCCTTCGCTTGCTTTGACACGTTCGCCCAGTGTGGCTGGTGGCGCTCGCTTTCGCGTGCCTTTCTCATTGAAGATGTAGCGCTTGTTCTCGCTAGCTTTGCCATCCACATCGACCAGCGTGGCACGCAAGCGATCCATCTTGCGGCGCTCCATGGTGAGCTTCATTATGATGTATTTGAGATCCTGGGTCTGCATGAGCGCCAGCTGCTCGGGCGTGTGCTCGTCCTTGGCCTCCTTCTCGTGGTGCACATCGTCTGTTAGCTTCGAGTTGATCATGTGATGGTAGAACTCATCGGGATTCTTGTTCATGGCTCGCTTATGGAGCACCTTTAACGTCTTCTCCTTGTGGTGGGCATCGTCTGAGCGTTTCTTGTAGTCCTTCTTCTTCTCGAGCAAACCGAGATGCTTGCGCGCCTCCGGCTGGTGGCGCTCGCGATGCACCTTCTGGTTGCTCTTCGATGCCTTCTTCCACGACGACATTATAAATATTAATGCAGAAATGCAACCAAACAATTGTTTATAAAAAAAAAAAAAACGTGTAGCCCGCAACAGATACTCCAAATCGCGTTAGCAGAGATTGCAGAGCAAAAACGCGTTTCAAGTCATCTCTCTATGAATTAACAGCTGTTTTGCACCATTTATATATTAATATTTGTTGTTTACTGTTGATTAACATCTGCCAGCTGTTATTCGTTGTAATCGAATGGCCGCCAATGTGATTTATATCGATAGCTTGCTGTGACACCTGTTGTGTGCGTTGCCCTATCACTGAATAGATAAATATTTTAAACTACTTTGTTTACGTCTTCACCTTTTAGCAATTGTATTTGTTGGTACAAGATAAACAATAAGTGGTTATGATCATTTTCACAGACTACATCGATAATTTGATCATTAACAGTTAATGTTATTGGTGGAGTCGTCTACTGAGCAGAGGAGCTGAAATGTTCGCGGTTAACAGTGCTGCGAATCGCACGTGCGTTTAAACTGTTCGACGGTGCAAAAGTGATTTGAATTTGATTATTTCTTAGTTTAAATCATACCGGCACATTCAACTGCAGCATAATGGTTAAGAAGAAAATAGATAATCGCATACGCGTTATGATTGAGAATGGCGTCAAGCTGGGCCACCGCACCATGTTTGTCATCATTGGCGATAAGGCCCGCGATCAAGTGCCCATTCTCTATGACATTCTCATCAAATCCACCGTGAAGGCTCGTCCCACTGTGCTCTGGTGCTACAAGAACAAGGACGAGGCCATTTCCAAGTAAGTACTGGCTCAATTAGTATTTAGTACCCATTGCTCATTCCTCCCATGCTACGTTTCAGTCACGGCAAGAAGCGTGCCAAGAAAATTGCTCATGGGAAAGTGGACGTGAATGAGGTAGATCTGTTCGATGCCTTCCGTGTGGCAACCACAATACACGGCCGTTACTACTCCGAGACACATGCCATACTGGGACGCACCTACGGCGTTTGCGTGCTGCAGGATTTCGAGGCACTCACGCCCAATTTACTGGCGCGAACTGTGGAGACCGTCGAGGGAGGCGGCCTGATCATATTGCTGCTGAAGACAATGCAGTCACTCAAGCAGCTATACACCATGAGCATGGATGTGCACAAACGTTTCCGCACCGAGGCCCACCAGACAGTGACCTGTCGGTTCAACGAGCGCCTAATCCTGTCCCTGGCCGACTGCAAACGTTGCCTGGTGGTCAACGATGATCTAACCGTGCTGCCACTCAGCTCCAAGACTATCAATGTGCAGCCGGTGAATGTAAGAATATAATTTTAAGTTGATCAAAAAGTGAGCAAAAGGTTTCATCTCATGTATTTCCTATATATAATAGCCAGCAGACATTGGCAAGTCGGAGGACGACAACAACTTGAAGGATCTGCAGCAGAGCCTGCTGAATGTGCAGCCCGCCAGCGCACTAGTCAGTCTCTGCAAGACCTACGACCAGGGCCATGCTGTGGCCCAGTTCATTGACGCGCTGGTGGACAAGCAGCTGAAGCCTCCAATGTCGCTAACCGCCGCTCGCGGACGTGGCAAATCCGCTGCCATGGGCCTGGCCATAGCCGCAGCCATTTCGTTTGGCTATGTGAACGTGTATGTCACCTCACCACATCCGGAGAACTTGATTACGCTCTTTGAGTTCGTGCTCAAGGGTTTCGATGCGCTGGAGTATCAGGAACATGCCGACTACACCATTATACGCAGCACCAATGCGGACTTCAAGAAGGCCATCATTCGCATCAACATCACGCGCAACAGCCGACAGACCATTCAATATATAGCGCCCAGCGATACGCACCTGCTGAATGCTGCCGATCTGCTGCTGATCGATGAGGCCGCCGCGATACCCCTACCGCTGGTCAAGAAGATGATGGGCCCCTACCTGATATTCATGGCCAGCACCATCAATGGCTACGAGGGCACGGGACGCTCGCTCAGCCTGAAGCTCATCGCCCAAATACAGAAGGAGAACAATGCGCGTCCGCCGCTCACACTGAACGAGTCGATCCGCTACAAGTGCAACGACGACATCGAAAGGTGGCTGATCAACCTGCTCTGCCTGGACACCAGCAATGTGGCCGTGGTCAGTTCGGGCTGTCCGCTGCCAGTGCTTTGCGAGCTTTACTACATCAATCGGGACGCTCTATTCTCGTACCACAAAGCCGCTGAGGTCTTCCTCAATCGGCTGATGTCCATCTACGTGTCGTCCCACTACAAGAATACGCCGAACGATCTGCAGATGATGAGCGATGCGCCCGCCCATCACTTGTTCTGCATGCTGGCCCCAGTGCAGCGCATGGACCAGCTGCCGGAGATTCTAGTGGTCATCCAGGTGGCCCTCGAGGGACAAATCTCGTCACAGAGCATTAGCGATTCATTGGGTCGCGGCAAGAAGGCCGCCGGTGATCTGATACCCTGGAACGTGGCCGAGCAGTACGGAGATCGGGATTTCCCTAAGCTTTCCGGAGTGCGCATCGTCCGTGTTGCGACTCATCCCAACTATCAGCGCATGGGCTATGGCCGCAGGGCAATTGCGTTACTAAAGGACTACTACGAAGGCTGCTTCATGAATGTGGATGACAAGCCCGAGAAGAATACTGACAAAGGTGAGTCGAGATTAACTCTATTGCTTTATGCTAAGCTAATGCTTCGTACTTTGTCCACCAGTTGGCCTCGAGGAGGTGGAGGAGGAGGAGCTGAGCCTGCTCAAGGAGCAGATTCGTCCACGCAAACAAATTCCCACACTGCTCGAACGCCTGCACGAGCGGATGCCTGAGCGTATTGATTACATAGGCACCTCCTACGGGATGACCGCGGAGCTACTCAAGTTCTGGAAAAACGTCGGTTTTGTGCCCGTTTACCTCAGCCAGAAGTCCAACGATTTGACCGGTGAGCACAGCTGCATCATGTTGCACACACTGAAGCGATCGCCAAGCAGCTGGTTGCCTCTCTACTTCCACGACTTCCGTCGGCGCGTGCTCAAGCTGATGGCCAAGACGTTCCGCGAGTTCGAGACCAAGCTATGCCTGGCGTTGCTCAAGAACAAGTCCGTGGATGAGTCAACGACAACGATTGCCCCGCTGGACAAGCACACGCTCGATGTCTACTTTCTGCCGCACGATCTGCAGCGCTTGGAGAGCTATGCACGCCAGCAGGCCGAGTTCCGTCTAATCATCGACCTGCTGTCCGATATCGCACAGCTCTATTTCCAGGGTCGCATCGCGGGACTCCAGCTGGATCTGGTGCAGCAGTGCGTGCTGCTGGGCCTAGGCGTGCAAGGCAAGTCGGTGGACCAGATAGCCGCCGAGGTGAACATGCCAGGCAACCAGCTGCTGGCCAAGTTCTTTGACGCGATGAAGAAGTGCAATGAGTGCTTCCGCACGGTGCTCGAGGAGTACATCGAGGGCGGTATGTTGCAAGAGTCGCAGCTGCCACGTGGCGAAGAGCTGCAGCCCCTCTCGCTATCCATTGACCAGGAGCTGGAAAAGACGGCAAAGAAGCTGACCAAGGAGCAGCGCAAGGAATTGAAGCGCCTGAAGGCCGAGGCGACATTCAATGAATACCAAATCAAGGGCACCGAGGACGACTGGTCCAAGGCGCTGGCGAGCAATGGCAAGGATGCCACAGTAGGCGCGGGCAGCGGTCTAGTTTCGGTGAAGAGGTAAGGTAGCTGTCGCCTAGAAAGAGATAGCGAGAGCATGAACTACACGAGCTGTCTCCCTTTGCCTTTTTCTCTTTCTCTCTCTCTCTCTTTCTCTGTCTGTCGTGTGTGTGTTAAGAGAAATGCGAATGCAATTTAATTTTAATCTCCTCCACAGCGGCATCAAGCGCATGGACGCAATCGTGGAGCCTGATGAGAAAGTGGGACCACCACAAACGAAAAAGATGAAAAAGAATCCAAAGTTGAAGAAAAAAGGCGTGGGCAAGTCGCTCATTTAGTGGGCACAATTGGATTAGATCTATATTTATAAGTTTTCTTCAATAAAAAAATAATGGAGACTTGACTTTAACTACAGCTTGATGGTGGCACTGTTGGCCTTGGCCGCGGCAGCTGCCGCCTTCCGGCGATCGCGCAGATCCTGGAAACTAACGCCGGCCTCCTTGTGGGTGCTGCGCGGGAAACGCTTCACCTTGGAGCGCTTGCGGGTGACGGCCACCGTTGTGGGCAGAATGTTGCGCTTCTGCAGCAGCTTGAAGCGATCTGTGAGCAGGTTGCTCTCGGTTTTCAAGTTGCGCAGATTGCCAGACAGATCCTCGGGCATGTTTACATCCAGGTCGGGCTCCTCGAACTTGTGTCGGCCCAAGCGTTTCGTCTCGAACTTTTTGCGCTCCGCTGCCGCCTTGCGGCGTTTCTTCAGTTTATTCAGTTCCTCGGCCTCTTCGTTCACCTCGGCGCGAATGGATTTGATTCTGGAAAGGAATGTAATTTTAGCTCTGGATGCGACGCTTGCTGTCTTTGGCTACTTACCTAATTAGATCTGCGGTCTGTTTCTTGAGCGCCTTCTTGGCCTCATGCAGGCGTTGCAGCTCCTTTTGCTTGAGCTCCTTGTTGCGCGCCTGCTTGCTCTTCTTCTTATTCACGACGGGCGCATTGACTGTGGAATAGTTGTTGTCAGCTGGCTTTTGATCCTCTTCATCCGCGGACTCCGGCTCGCCATCCTCCTTGATGCCCTCGCTCATCTCAGTCAGACGGCGCTTATCACGCTCCTCGGGCGTCACCTTGCTGAACATTGTGGTGGTGACGCGCTTGAGATGCTGTTCCTTCTTGATGATGGCCTCCTCACGATTAGCCACTTCCGCCAGCAGCTCCTGATGCGCCTTCAGCGAGGGATTATAGCTCATGCCTGGGTGCGGCGGCTCAAACTTTCTGCAGACGATAAAAAAGGAAAGATTGAATATTGCAATTGCGCTGATTCGATGCTGCACTCACTTGGCCTTGGTTGTTTTGTGGTGCAGGCTGGCATGCGTTTTAACCACCTTTCGGCCGATGTTGCCAGCAACGTGCACGGCCAGATCACGACTAATCCAGCCCTTTTCATCCTTGAGGCCGGGTATTTTATCCCTGAAGTCCACCTCCTCCCAAATATCTTTGTCAATTGTGGGTGCCTTCTTGCCACTATCCCGCATAGCCAACTCTTTATCCAGTTTCTCGTAGTAGACTCCGCGATCCTTGTTCGCTTGTCGATGTCTTGGCTTGGTCGGATTACGCACCTCCAGCTCTATGTTGCGCCCGTTCTTCTTCTGCTTCACATGGTTTCTGCGGTACGGAATCAATTATAGTTGCGGTTGGTAATGTGCTGAGGCAGCTCACTTACCGTTTTACAATCGGATCCTGCACCTTGGATGTGTTCTCCAGTGGCTGATATGTGCGCATCGGTTTCAGGGCATTCAATTTGCGTTTCTGCTTGATTGTCAGCTGGGTGGGTTCTGTCTTCAGCGGCGAAGTGTCCACCGTGAACAATTCCTCATTCTGTTTGTTTGCGAATGTACTGCAATCATGCGAGGCGACAGCATTAACATAAAGTCGTGGACCAAATTGTTTACCATTCGCCTTGGCTTACCCGATACGCTCTTCTTGGCGCTGGTCCTCTAGAAACTTTTCGACATCCTGTATGTCTGTCTTGCGCCAAGCGGCTTTGTTCTTCTTTGAGATACGCTTCCTCTTGGTAGCTGGTTCCTGCGCAGCCATGGCGCTAACAATTCCAAATAATTTGTGCCGCAACGAAAACAATTTCAACACGTGCAAGTCCCTGGACGATGCACAGCACTAGATATGAATTGAACATGTGTCGAGTATTTACCAACACTAAACATTGCAACGAATGTTGTCAATCAGCTGTTTAGTGGACCACACACGTTAGAATTGCGTACGTCCACAACTGAAAAATCACAATAAAATCTAAATCTAAATATATGCATCTATTAATTAATTGACTTTATAATGTAAACAGGCTGAACACTTTTTGCAATAAAATTACATATGCATTTAGAATTTACATAAGTGTTGGCAGCCCTTCAGGGCTACAACAAGCCAGAATGGCTAAACAAATATTTGAAAACTCTAGCAATAATAATTTTCTATTTTTAAGATAACTCTTATATTGTTCGCATATCTTAAAAATAGTAAACATTTCTTGGCTGTGATGGGAATGTATAACTTGAGATATCGAAGCTTTAATGATGTCATTAAAACAAAAAAAGTAGCTATTCAACACTTAAATATAGCTATAATTCCCGTCAGCCGCTATACCATAGTATTTTTTTCAAATTCTAGAGCTAAAAATTGCCAAACTGACAACACTTCTTATGCTGTTGCAGTTACAGCTGTTTATTGGATGACCCTCACACGATGCAATACACAGCTCAGCTGCAGGTAATGCAGAAGCAAGTGAATGCACACACACACACAGCACGATTGAGTGATTGTCTTTTAACTGTGCATAGACAAACACGCACTTATCTAGCTTGTACAGTTACGTTTGCCTATCTCTGCCGTTTGGACGCTTTGTTTGTTTATATTTAATACGCAAACAAAAATTTGTCGGCAAATTTGAAGCTTGACCGACGGAGTCTCTCGTCTTACGCTGACCACGTCAGACATTCGCTTGGCCGTAAATTGATCTTGTAGCTGAAACAAATAGTTATTGCAAACTAACATTCACACACTTGTACATAAAACAGCTGCGCTGGCTGACGTGTCTCTCGCACTGCACTCAAAACAATTCAGTCGGGCTCGCCTGTTGATTACGCATATCAAATTCGCGTGTTTACTCAATAGTTTTATAAATCGCGTAAGAGCCGGCACAGTAGGAGCCCAGCAGTCACGATGAGCGCGCCAACATTCGCCGACATCTCAGCCAAGTTCGACGAGACCACTTTGGACGAGATCATCCAAAATGCCGGCGGCAGCAAGCACACCTCGTACAAGTTCGGCGAAGGCGGCAAGAAGGGCGACTCTTATCTGAGTCGAGTGTTTCGGCTGTGCGTCTATGGCGTCAAGGAGCCCGAGGGCGAGCAGCTGGAGGTGAATGTTATTGTCAAGGGCATGCCGGACAACATGCACAGGCGTCGCCTGTTCCGCTCCACGGACTTCTTCCGCAACGAGATCAATTTCTACACCAAGGTCATTCCTGCCATAGAGGCTTTCCAAGCGTCCAGGCAGCCCAAGCCCAAGAAGCCTTTCGTCGAGTACCCCAAGTGCTATGCATCCCTGTGCGATGGCGTCAACGATTTCATTGCTCTTGAGGATGTGGGCTTCCGCGGCTATCGCTCGCCCAATCGGTAGGTAGAGATTCCCCTCCTTCAACTATCAACTTCTAATCATCCTTTTCTCTTTCAGCCAGAGCTACATTGCACTGGAGGATGCGCTGCTCACCATGCGCACCATGGGCCGCTTTCACGGCGTGGCGCTGGCCTTCAAGGCGCTGGACGCGGCAAATTTTGAGAAGGCCGCCAATGCTCTGGAGGAGACCTACTACGGCGAGCACACGCGCGAGTGGTACACCGGCTTCCTGCAGCTGGCCGAAAACGTTGCCCTCGATGCCGTTACCAAGACCTTGCCCAACACCAAGTACGAGACATTGGCCACCAATTTCCTGCAACCGCAGCTGTTCGACGACCTGATCAACCTGGTGTCCACGCGCTCCAAGTTGAGTGTCTTCGGCCATGGCGACTGCTGGACACCCAACTTCCTCACACGCTACAGCCAGGATGGCGCCCCGCAGGAAATCATAATCATTGACTTCCAGCTGGCTCGCTGCGCCTCCCTGGCGCTAGACATCAGCTTCTTTATGTACTCCTGCACCAGCCAGCAGCTGCGCGAGGAGCACTACGATGAGCTGCTGCGCGCCTACTTGGAGAGCGCCCAGGCACTCATCAAGGATCTGGGCGGCAATGCGGAGTCGGTCATCTCCTGGGAATCGCTGCAGGAGGAGCTGCAGCAGTTTGGACGCTTTGGCGTCGGCATGGGCATCGAGTCGCTGCCAATGTCGCTCATCGAGGACGACGAAGTGGCCGATCTGGAGGGTATTGTGGAGAATGCCGTTCTCACCGACGTCTGGAACATAACGCCCTTCGAGCAGCCCGCCAAGCAGCAGCGCATCGCTGAGATCTTCAAGCATGCCATTGACCAGGGCTACATTAAGTAAGCCAACGAGCCATACACATCGACGCACTCCAAACAGTAAACATTTATGACAATAATATTTTACACATTATATATACACATGTATGTGTGTGTGTGTGTGTGTGTGTGTGTGTGTGTCTGCGCTATATACCCTGTATCTGTATTTCGGCCAGCGAGCAATCGACTCGACTGCTGCCCATTAGCCTTTTTTTTATATATATATAATTTGATCAAATACGGCGACTAGCCAACCACACAGAACTCAAGTACTAACTGTAATGTAATATACCATTAAGCTACGCAGTTGCATGTCAAAATAAATAAATATATATAAATATTCTTATATACTATTATAGAAATATTTAATATATGTTGTTGAAATTTTAGTACATGGTTCGTGAATCTGCTAAATCTTGCTAACGAACCAAAGAGAGCGTTGCTACGAATTCTTTTTAAATTGATCAAGTTGAATTTCATGACAATTTAATTAATATTTAGTTAATAATAAAGTGAAATTAATGACAGCAAATGATTATTAAAATATGTGCAATTATTAAATTGTTAAATATATTATATATATTATAGTAATATCAAAAGTGTATATTATTCTAAAATACTTAGAAATACTTTTCAAAACTGTTCCCATCAATTTACATCTATATGTGGGAACAATTCCAAAAACTGTTCCCAGCAATTCACTTCTAGAAATTTCTGTGCAGCCTGAAAGTATGCTGCAAAAGATGTAAGTTAAGGTTGTATATGCTGGATATTCAAAAGGAGAAATTAAGAATTAAATATTTAATTTACATATTATAAATGTTTATATTTTAAATTCCTTAACTTCTTAGAGTTCATGAGAAATTCGTTGTATACTTAAGGGAATATATATATTCTATATACAAGAGAATACCCGCTAAGACTAACAAATGTGTATTGACCCTTAGCTCTGCTCTTAAGAGAAATTTACAAGGTGTACATCACCCCCAAAAATCAATCAAAGTTCACAATGTCAGATCGTCCGTGCGTTTGGGTACTTCTGACCTCGCTCGCTGAGATAGAGAGAGAGAGAGAGAGAGAGAGAGCGCGCACTGCGTTGCTCTCTTTAACGCTTTGCATTGAGAGGCAGTGCGACAGTGTTGTCAACGACACAAACATCAGAAGCAAATTCAAAATAAAATGAAGAAAATAAGTAATAAGTATATCAATTTTTTTCTTTAATTTATTAAAGAAAAATATGTATTAAAGAAAACTTAAATATCGAAATATTTGAAAATTTATTTATATGTATATTAAATAAATTTTCAAATATTTATATGTATATTAAATCAATTATCAAATATTTCGATATTTAAGTTTTATTTTATTCATATTTTTCTTTAATAAATTAAAAAATAATTTTTTTTCATTTAATGTTTATTTACTCACTACCTTTTAGGCAACTTAATCTAAACGTAAGTTAATTATAAAACTAAATTAATATAGCATTAAGTAGTTTTTTTTTTACAAAAAATCATGAATACATATTCTTTTATATAAAAATATAATATATTTATAGGAAAATAAAATAAATCTTTAATGTTTTATAATATGTAGTTTCAATACATTTTCAAACAAATTTAAAATTTCTATAATTCATATTTATCTTGGCTAATAATTTATAAAAAAAAAAAAACAAAAATTATATAAAGATTCATAAACAAATAATGAATCCTAACAAATTGCAATCATTCAAACGACTTAATCCATCTTTAATATATATAATATAATGCTAGTTCTAGCTACACAGTTTTTGACGACCATTTCTAACGGGAAAAGCCGCCAGCTAGCCAACACTGACGCGCGGCGTCGCCTTAACACGGCATCGCTCGCGTTGCATGCCTCAGTCTCTCCACGCACGCGACGAGCTGCGGATCAACGCTGCGATCGTCGTCCGCTCCCAAGTGGTTCTGAAATATATTAGCATTAAACGCAACGTATTTACTATATTTTACAACTAAATATTTTTTTTTTGCGTTATTTATTTATTGTGCTTCACATACATATATATATATATATACATATATTTTTTTTTTTGGTTGTTGTTTGAAACATTTACAATCGAATGTGTGGAAAACGCGACGGCATTTGAAACGATGCCATTGCCATGCCTGGTCGTATACTTACCTAGATGCTTAAATATATACGATTATATATATACATATATACACACCCACACACACATAAATAGTTTTGCATAGATTGTGAATTAATTGCTCCGATGTGTTAGATTTGTGAATCGCGAGTGATTTTATGTTAATTTTTTTTATGTTTTTTATGCACTCAATAATAATGCAAAAAACAAAAAGTGTCAACGAAATGAAAACGAAAAGTTTCAGAAATTGTGAGTGCAAAGGCGACTAATTGATTGATTGTTGATCGAAGTGTAACAGCAACAACAACAACCAGAGCACATAAATATAAAAATGCAAACAGCAAATTGAAGATCCAACAACTCAACTATATATACATATATGTCCACATACATATATACATAATCAAACTGCAAACGAGCGAAAAATAAAATACGAAAAAAGTGAGTGATTTATTTAATACATGTATATATATATATATATATATATATATATATATATAGATATAAGTCAGATATGCACATATGTACATATATAGTGTCATGTTCATATTTTACTATGTACACATACATATAGAGACCCACAGATGGACCGGGGGCAGAGCGCACTCATGAGCTTTGCTACGGTTATGATTATGGTTATGCCCGGTTTCGGAAGCAGCAGCCCGCCAGTTGCCGTCGACGATCATCATGATGCTGCTAGCTCTCTCCATCTCTCACTCTTTCCTCTCTCACTCTCTGCATCTGTCTCTCGCTTGGTCTCTGTTGCGTTGCCGGTCTCGCTTTAGTATATGCGAGGGGGGCTGTGGCCGGCTCTGGCTTTAGCCTGGGGCTGAGGCTGACGCTGAGGCTGGGCCTGCAGCCGAAATGAAATGGAATTAAATTAAATCAAATGATAAAAAATATAAATCGAGCGTAGAAACAGTGGCAGCCCTCTGTGCCAGCGGTCCAAAGCAGCGCAAAAAAAAAAAAAAAAAAAAAAAAAAACAGAAACTGAAACAGAAACAAAAACAATCGGAATCAGAATCAGAATCAGAATCGGAATCTGAATGAGAAACCCCCATAGTCCGACAACTGACTAACTGACAAACAGGCAAACTGTTGCACTGCCATTAGGGGGCACCGTACGCATACAGATGCAAATACGTGTGCTCTCTCTCTCTCTCTGTCTCTCTTTCCTTCTCTTTCTCTCTCTCTCTCTCAGTCTGTGTGTGTGTATTCATAGACGCACTACAGCTAATGGATATGCTCGACGTGCTATTAACGTGCACACATGCCATAAAGACCCAAAGAGCGGAAGGAAAATCCAAAGGGTAAACATCGGTAGCCGCAGCAGACCCTAGAGTCGGCTATCGACTGTCGACTGTCGACTATTGGGAGTCGGTCGTCGGGTGTCGGTAGTTGGGAGTCGGCACTTGTTGTTCCCTGCTCCTGCAACCGGTTGCCATCGGCCATAAATACATTGATAAAATACATTGAACTCTTCTGGCTGGCGTTGCTTACATAACGCGCGACCCTCCTCCATTTTGAATATGTCAAAAATCTGTCAGAATATAAATAAGTCGCCCTCCAAACTGCATCTGTATCCGTATCCGTGCTCATATCCGTATCGTAGTCTGTGCCTGTATCTATACCTGCTGCATCTGTATCTATTTGTTGTTTATGCATCTATTTCTGCATATGTATTCGTAATTGGACTCATATAATAGCAATTGTAGCTACATATATTTCAAGGTGTTGCCCCTACCAAAAATTGTATCTCTATATCTATGTCGATGATTGCATATTAATCTTGTTTTCGAACTGTATCTGTACGATCATTAATATCTGAAACATCTGCATCCCTTATATCATCTATAAGTATTTGTATCTGAAACATTATCTCTATCTGTTTCTGTATCTATATCTGCATTTGCATTCAAATTGAAATTTATTTTGAACTCATTTGTTTAAATCTCAAAGTATCTTTATTGCTTGTTCTCTAAATTGTACTCTCTACATGTGTTTTTATTTCTCTTTATATAATACTCAATTACTGTTTTTCTTTTTTTTCATATTTGCTCATAAAATATCTCTATATTTATATTTGCATCTTTTATGAGTAGCATCTGCTAAAGTTATTAACTTATCGCCTGCCAATCGATCGCCTGACATTTGACATTTGTTTAAATATATTCATAGATATAGACATTCATACATGAAATATACATATATACATATATACATATATATTTGTGTTTCTTTTTAAATATATAGAGATACAAACACACTCATATATATTTGTATATATAGCAACTGCTGCCCTCACATCGTTCAAATCTTTTGTTTGTTTTGGCCAGAGATGCTGGCTGCTATTGCAGCTAAAGTGATCACAGCTACTCGTATACCCTGTAACCAGTGAAAAATCTTGAGGTCGTTAGAAGTTGTTGAAATTTGAAAGCTTTTCATCTATCATCTTTTTATCATAATCATACATTAAATAGATAACAATACATTTAATATGATTTTCCTTACTATATTTCGGAATTTTGTAGCATTTTCATAAAACAGCATATCCGCTAGTCGCGTATACCCATTTGTTTGACTTATTTATTTGCAACTTTTGATAAATGATTTGCAAATTGTTTTTGGGTTTTGTCTGCTTCGCTTCCAATTCGAAAGCTCATTTTGAGTAGCTTGAAAAACAAAACAGAAGAAAAAAGAAGCAAAAATAAATGTTTTTTGACTTTGCGTTCGGGGTATTCCATGTGCTGTGAAATGAAAATAAATCGCGCAACAGCTGTCAGCACAACAAGCTAAAAACATTTTAGACATTTTTCAAGTGTAAAAATTAACAGAATTTGTTATTGATTAGTTGCAAAATGATTTGTTTACATTGCTTTTATAAGAATACATGTTCTTACACCACGCAAGAAATAGTACATCATCAATTTTATTTATCGTTGATCGTTTAAAGTGTGCATTATAGTTTTCATTATTTTGCAGTCTTCCCATTTCATATAAAGTGTGGAAAAATATTCATTAAGTATATGTATGTATATAGTGTGGTTTTTAGCGGAATTTTTGTGAATTTTTCTTGGCATTGTAGCAGAAAGACTGGTAGTTGGGGACGTAGCTTTTGGCTACTTATATGCATAGAGCATTAAATGAATCTATCTTTGATAGATCCAATTTATAAACATATTTAATTTATAGGAACAAGAGAAAATCACGCAAAAGTCGAACTCAATTAAAACTTACGTTATTTTAGCTAAAAGCAAGATTAAGATTCTTACATGATATATAGGTCATATCCCAGGCCCCAATTCCTTATTATTTATAGAGTATTTCGAGCTCAATGTTCACAGCACTTTCAATTCATTTTGTTTGGTTTCTTCAATTGTTTTGTATTGATTTTATAATAAAATTTCGCAAGACACACACACACACATACACACACACTCACACAATCAATACACCCACACACATAACTCTGAGAAGCTCTAAAGATTTCCACTAAATTGTTGTTGAAACAACACTGATCAGTCAGCATTGTTGTCTCTGTCTCTGTCTCTTTCTCTTTCTCTGTTGTTTTTGTTGTTGTTGTTGCTGCTGCTCTGCTCATGGCGCGTTTCATTAAATTGTTGCTTTTTTTTTTGCTCATGGAAACGTTTTAATGGCTTGTCGCGCGTGGAATTTACACAGCAATAAGCAGAAGAGGCAAGGGGAGGCAGTGAGGGAGGGAGCGAGAGAGAGAGAGAGAGAGAAACAAAAGCCAAAGCAACAGCAATAACAATTCAAGTAATACTAATCAACAAAAACAACAATAATAATAAAAAAGTTGTGAGCATTCAGTTGACATTTTAATAATGTCTATCTAAATGTTAATGTTATTGTTATTGTTGTTGTAGTTGTAGTTGACTTGTTAAAAATATATGCAAATATTTGGAATTTTTACTTAGAATACCCAAAAGATATTTAAATCAATTTCTCAATAATATTTCTAGCATTTATTTTGAGCAATTCAATTTTTTTGGAAGCTTGCACAAAAGCAAATAAAGTTGGCGGGCTTTAGCTTTAGTACAAAAAATCCAAAATATATATACACATACCTATATATAGCACTAAAACGCATTAATCAATTTGAAATGAATATTAATATTAAAATTTGTTTTTTTTTTTTTAATATTAATTCAAATACTTTTTGTAGAAAGTAAAATATATTTTTATACCCTGAACCCATTGAAAATGGGAATTCAGGGTATAATGTTTTTGTGAAAATGTATGTAACAGGCAGAAGGAGACGTCGCAGACCCCATAAAGTATATATATTCTTGATCAGCACAAAAAAATAAGTTGATATAGCCCTGTCCGTCTGTCCGTCCGTCCGTCCGTCCGTCCGTATGAACGTCGAGATTTCGGAAACTACAAAAGCTAGAGAGCTGAAATTTTACATGAACACTCGTATCTTAGTTACGCAGTACAAGTTTATTTTGTTTTTTCGATAACTCATCCCATTCCTTAATTATCGATAAAAAATCGAAAATTCGTTTACGTTTTTTAGGTTTTTCGAGCATAACTTCTACACCGTTTTAGCTAGAGACTTTAATTTTGTAGATTTAGATAGATATTATGGATACGCAGATTATGTAATTTTCAGATTTTGGATGCCACGCCCCCTTCGCCCCCAATTTGAAAAAAACGTATTTCAAATACTAGAGACTTGTAATTTTGCAAATAGACAGATTTGAATGCTATTAATATATTCTGAAAGTTTCATGAAGATAGTCCATCTAGAAATGGAGTTATAAGCGTTCAAAGTACAGTCCATCCCACCCCCAACCGTCGGCAGCAACTGCGCGATTAGCAGAGCGCGCGCTATACGTGCGTAAAGAAGAAGAATATTAATTTTTTTGCAGGGTTCAGGGTATCTCGTAGTCGAGCCGTCTCGACTAGAGCCTTCTTACTTGTTATTACTATATATTATATTATTTATTTATTAATATAAAATATTATTATATTAAATTCTGCTAATTTTTTAAATAATTAAAATAATATTGGCATATTGCAAATGCATTACTATTATTTTCTTGAACACAACTGAATATTTAGATATATACACTATATATATACAATAAACAATGTATATATGTATTTATATTAATAACTTGTTTTTTATGACTAATTAATATTTCATTCATAATTTGAATATATTTATAGTTACATATTTATATGTATATACATAAATTACTTTATTTTATAAATTTATTTAGCATCTTTTGTACAATATATATTGGAATGTTGTAAATACATATATATATATATATATATATATATATATATATATATATATATATATATATATTATAATTTTTTATTTATTTATTTAATTTTATTTTTTATTTATTTATTTATTTTTTTGACAGACTAGCTTGGAATGAGTTTTCACTTTTTCTATACCTCTCTACATATATACATTTGTTATGCAGCTATCAAATATTTCATTTTACTTTTTGTTTTTGGCAAACATTTCGGGCGACAGCCGCCAGCTATTGGCCTAAAAATACAAACATTTTTTTGCGACAGCAAAAACATTGGCCAGCAAAAAGGGTTGTTGAGCAGCTAGCTAATAATACTGAATAATATGCACTGTAGTTAAATGTAGTAAAATGTGATATATGTATATACATATATGCTCGTCTAACTAACTAGCTCATATTGAGCATTAAGTAGGTTAGCTAATGTTAGCATAATAATTATATGCATATATATAATAATTATAAGCTAATATATAATAATTTTAGCTAATAAACTGAATTTAAAATTGCCAAATTTAGTGCTTAGAGTTAACTTTGTAGATGTGTTCCCTTATCTCATCTAATCTTAGGAGAAACTTAACTCTGCTCAACTTTTACTTCAATCTTATGCTGATGGACAGATTAATCACACTTCAATAAGCTTAGGCATATTATTAACTTTCATTTAAATATTTTGAACAATTATCAATTTATTATTTTCTTTGCCTTTAGTTTCTCATGTCGGCTAAGTTAAAAGCTCAGGCTACACTGACTGACCCATTTTGTGGCTTGCCTTTAACTGTCTCCCACTCCTTCTCACTCTCTCTTACGCTCTATTCCCCCTTTGTTCTCTCTCTTTTTTTTTCTTTTTTGTCTGTGGAACGGTTAGTTCAGTTTCAATTAGCACAAAGCTGAAAATGCAACATGATTTAAATTGTTGTCGCTGTCAGTTGTCAGACAAGAGCGATAACAGCAGCGACAGGGCGCAGCACGCCTCAGTCGCTCGCACCAAAATGTATCTTATAGATACATGTCTCTGACATAATAATGTGCGACTGTTATGCTTCGCTGTTGTTGTTGTTGTTGTTGTTGTTATTATTATTGTTGTTGTTGTGGCTGCTGCCTCAATGTCTCTGCAGTTGCCTTTGCGTCTCTCAAGTTGGCATGTGTTTGGTTGGACTACTTGGAAATGCTCGTGCACTGCATATCCCAATATACATAACCATATAAATATATCTATATGTATATATATGTGTATATGGGATATATATAGAGAGATATGTATGTACGAGTCTTGGTAAATCTTTTGCTGCGCTAAAAATATGCTACACTTGATTTTCACGTTGCTGTTGTTGTTGTTGTTGTTGTGGCTGACTGCGCTTTTTCTGCTCGACTCGACTCGACTCGGAATCGTTGTCTTAACTGCCAACAGTTGTCGCCGTAGCAGCTGCTGGTAGTTCATTTCAGTTGCACGTAGCTTTGATTCTGGCCAAGATCAGGAGCAGCAGCAAGTGCAGCCACAATGCAAAGCAGATCGAGACTAAAAACAATATCAGGTCAGGGACATTTCAAATAAATTTGCTTCAAGTTTCAAGTGGCAGCAATTAAGGCTGGACTCGTTTCTTTATTAAGGCAAATTAAATAAAAAAAAAAATGAATAATAAAATTATATATAGAAATATATATGTAAAATCAAATAAAAATAATTTTTAGCATCAATAAGCAATTAACAATAATAACTAATAATTGTTATACTTAATTAAAAATAAAAAGATTTTTAAAATCTGAACACACTAAATGATTTAATTGTATTGAAATTTATATTTAATGCAATTTTATATTAATGCCCAAAGAAAATAATAGATTTGAAAACAAAAAAAAAAACTTTCTAAAATATTTATTCATATTTAATGAATATTTCAAACTGAAATCTAAGGAAAATAATTAATTTGAAGAACAAAAAAATGCTAATATATTTATTTTAAAATTGATTGCTTTTATATTTGTATAATTAATAAAAATTTCAAATTGAAGTCTAAGGAAAATTTTGATATGCATTTCTATATGAGATAAAAGATACGCATTGAAGATTATTAGAGTGAACAGAGTTGGGAGAAAGAGAAAAAATTGCATGTAAAATAAGAAAATATATTATTTACTAATAATTTGTAATTTGAAATATAATTTATAATTATAAAGCAGCAAAAAGTCAAAAGTAGATTTTTTTTGTATCATTATTCCTTTTATATATATATATATATATGTATGTATATAGAGATTATGATTGATTGTATTTATGTGTTTTTTTTTATGCTTTTGATATTTGTTTTGTTTAATTGTTGTGCACAGTGGGATGATTGATGGAATGACTGTCTAATTGAGCAACGGACAGATAGATTGGCACTTGGCCAATAAATAATGAAGACGACGCAAATTGGCGCATTTGTTATGTTGGCCAGAGATCAAAGCACAGTAGACACACTTCTTAACATAGACAGAGAATAGAAGAGAGAGAGAGAGAGAGAGAGAGAGTGACTGAGTGAGAGAGACAGATAAGGTTTACATTAGTTGATATGGGCATGGGCAGCGGAACTACTAGACACAATAAACAGAAATCAAATACAACTAATAATTATTCAATTTGAATTGTAATGCATTTTTAATAGTCGCGAGTGGAAAAACAGGTGTCACACACACACACACACAGACATACACACACACAGGTATAATGATTGCTGTTGAAAGGAAATGCCAATGCCTTATGGGCCATTTCCGATTTGAATTTCATTAGAAATTAAATTTGTTGACCGGATCAGATGGGCTCGCTAAGGCAGCTAATTAGAGAGTGAGAGAGAGAGCACGAGCCGCTGCCCCCTACTACTTCCCCTCTATGGGCATAGCTTGTCCCTTTTTAATTTACAATTTACAATTTACAATTTTCAATTGATCGATTTCCCTTTTGCACATCGCTTTGAATTGATTGGCTGCGAGCACTGATCTCGCTGACAGTTCGTAAGTTCGTAAGTTCGTAAGCTATGCTAATACTATATATATTTATCCATGTGTTATGCAGGCCGAGTGAGTACAGTAAACCCCTTTATGAGCCGCACTTAATGCTTCCCTCTCGAACCCCTGGCTGTGCCCTTCTTTGCTCGATGGCCATCATCATCATCATCAACAACATCATCAACATCATCATCATCCAGCTCAATTCGTCGTTTCACGTTCCCGGTGGCCATACGAGCAATGGTTGATTTTAATTAAATATATCTTCTTCCTGTTGCTGTTTCCATTATATTCGCGGATTGTTGTTGTTGTTGTTGCTGTTGTATTTTAGCTTTCGTTCAGCTGCTGCTGCTGCTGCTGCCGTGACGTGTGTTTCATAGAACTTGGCTCTTTTTCTATCCAGACACACTTACAGTTTCCATTGTGTTTAGCTTTGATTTGATTTTCGAACTAAAATTTGAACAAGTTTTTCCATATAAATATTAATATTTATTTAGTATATTGTCAACTACTAATTTGTTTGTTGGCCATGAATGAATCAAATGAATTCTCAATTTTCTTAACTAAGACTTTTGTTTTTTTAAACAAATTCCAATAATTTGCCTCTTCGATTGTGAACTAAATTTTCTTCTAGTTCCTGGTTTCCTATTTGGCCTTAGCCGAAAGCCTAGCCAGTTGCTGTTGCAACGGAAGTGAAGCACAGTGGCTGAGTGGATGTGGAACCAGTGTAGCTGCAACCCCAACCCCATGTAACACCCTTTCGCCCTCTCGCCCTCTCACCCTCACCCTCCCGTTCGCTGCGCTCATGCACTTACTCCATTGAGTGACAGCCGCTGCATAAATAATAATTGTATGCCATTTATAATAGTTTCGTTGTCGTTGTCGTTGTCGTTGTCGCTGATGCAAAGGAATCGGGAGACTGCAGCCAAGAGCCGGACGCCGGACGGTGGCTGAGCCCAATGAACCAAAGCGGAGCCGATGCAGCGGCGGGTGGGCCGGGGCGGTTAGCTGGGGGCCTGGCGAAACGCCTAAGCACCCCGTTGACATTAAAGTTGATTGCAAACTGTACGCATTTATGATTATGATGACGACGACGGCGACGGCGACGGCGACGACAACGATGATAATAATGATAATGATGATGATGATGGCGTCGCATTATCATCATTATCAACATCATTGGCCGCCGGTCGGCTTATTAGTTTGCCATTGCGCGCGCTTTTATGGGCGATAATCCCCAAGCGGGCAGCATTGAAGAGTAGCAGCAGGAGGAGCAGCGAGTGAACTACCGAGACCGGCCTTCTCTGCCCACATGTCCAAATGGTGCACAGCGTCCCGCTGTGTTGCCATTTTCCATTAGTTTAGCCACCCGATGTCAATGTGAGAAGAAAAACAAAACAAAACAACATTTAGCTGAGATTCCCCGCTTGGCAGAGCTTTAACGATGAGAGTGCGTGAAAAGCCTGGGAAAACTTTGAAAAAAAAAATAAATAAATAAACGTGCACATAAAAAACACCAGCAGCAGATGTCAGCTCATAGACTCTAGCTAAAATCAAGGCTACATTCTTAAAATAAAACAAGCTTTATCGCCAAGCTACATTAATCTCTATAACCCAAATTAGTTCGACAGTTCGAATAGGCAGAGCCAGACAGAGATAATGTTAAATGTATGCTATATATAGTCATATACTCTCCACTATGTAAATTACATTGGTATTGCACAGAGATATTTTATAGGCTGCTGACCAGTCAGAGCAGCGAGACTTGGGCTTGCTTTAAGGATTATAAATCTGCATATGGGAATAAAGATTTTTCGTTCGTTATGGAATTAAATTAAGGGATAGTTCCTTAGTTACATATACGTTTTATCTATATATTGTATGCATATGACATCTTTCACTAGAAGTCAACAAAAATAGCTTTGAAATCATTGAAAGTTGCTTACAGTCTATCGAGCTGAGTCAAATTATCCTTGTTTCTATCCATCTGGCCTGACATCTCGTCCATCTGTCGTTCTGTCCGAATCTCTCTCACTCTCTCTCTCTCTCTCTCCTTATCTCTATCTTTCCCTATCTCTATATCTCTCTCTGCGCGTCTGTCTCTCTCCCACTTTCTCGCTCTCTTTTTGTATTTCTCTCTTTCTTTCTTTCTCTCTCTCTCTCTCTCTCTCTCTCTCTCTCACTCTCTCTTTCTCTCACCCTCACTCTCTCTATGTGTGTCTCTCTCTCTCTATCTCTCTCTCTATCTCTGTCTCTCTCTCTCTCTCTCTCTCTCTCTCACTCTTTCACTCTCACGCTCTCGCTCCGTCTCTCTCTCTCTCTCTCCCTCCATCCATCTATCAATCCCTTCATCAGTCGAATTTTTAGATATCTTTCATTCGAGCAGACCCGACTATAGTTTCCTCGCTTATCTTCCCCGAAGTACAACTTTATTAAATTGCTCCCGACTAAGTACAACTTTATTAAATCTGATCTAAGTCTAATCATATTAATTTATTCCGCTTTTTAGAAATTATTAATTTTCTTTACCTAATATTGTCTAATGCATATTTCTCTATCTAAGCCCACATAAATATGTTTCATTCTTCTATCTAATATTATAAACAAATATATACTAGAAAATCCTTTTACTAATGTGAATCGATTTCTCTTCTTCATATTTTGCAGAAATGCAGCCGCTAATACAACGCTACAGCGCAGCTAGCAGAGCAGCAGCAGCAGAAGCAGCAGCAGGAGCAGCAGCAGCAGCAATGGCAAGCGGAACAACAGCAACAGCAACGAAATTAACATTAACGAGTAGCAGTAAATGTAACAACAATAACAACAACAACAACTTAACACTAACTATAATGCGCCCAGCAACAAAAACAAACTCCAAATTTCACAAACGTCGACGAAAGCGGCAGCGGAGTGAACAGTGCAACAACAGCAACAGCAACAGCAACAACAACAGCAGCAACAGCCCAATAACAACAGCAACAACAACAACAATCCGTAGAAGATATAGCATCCCATATCTAAGCAGAACTGGCGCCTATCTGACGCTTCTATTGCTAACTACAACATGTTCCTTGTGCGCTGTTGCCGCCGCATCCACAGCCTCCGCCTCTATCGCCTCCGCCTCTACTGCTGCCGCTGCCGCTGCCGCTGCCGCATCCGCCACTGGCACGAGCAGCGGCAACATTGGCGGCTTTGTGCCGCCCAGTTCGCCCTGTGCACCGCAGCATTGGTGGGATCAGGTGCAGGACAAGTGCATGCCCTGCACCAGCTGCCAGGGCGAGATGATACCGCTGCGTCCCTGCCAGCTGCACATCGACACCGTTTGCCGTTCCATCTACGAGCTGAAGATTGACTGGGTGGTGCTGGCCAAGACGGAGCCCAACTGGAAGGAGGTAAGCTCATGTTCAACATGCCCATGTACATACAACTCTCACTCACTCGAATTTACAGCGCCGAAAGTCATCGGAATATGAGCATTTCGATCAGCCAACGCCGCTGCAGCACTTGACCCACGAGCAGCTGCAACAGCTGCATGAGGAGGCAGCCGCTGCACTGCCCTTCGACTGGCAGACGGGCGCCCTCTTTATAGCGGTGCTCGCCTGCCTGCTCTTCTTCTCGGTCGCTGCCTGCATACTCATCCATCATATGCGCCAATGGCGCCGCATGGAGCGCCGACTGGACCAAGGTGAGTCGAACACTAATAATTGAATGAAAGTTGAGAAGAATGCTAAGATTTTAGCTGAGCTTAAATGAAACTCTTCTTGCTTATAAAACTTATTTAAAGTAGTCGAAGAAATTCAATTAAATTTATTTTATTTATTATTTTTTTATTTTTAGAGCTAGCTTATGATTAATATTATCAGCTAGCGTTTTTTTCTGACGGCTATGGCAACTGCGGCCTTCAGCTCAATTAAATTTCTTATAGAATTTCATCTTACTAAAAATTATAAAAATTTAAATTTGCTAAAAGGCTACGAACAGGATATAATATAAAGTATGATAATTATATATATATAATCATGCATATATATGTATATTTAACCTATTCGAACTGAAACGTCATCAGAAACTGTATTAGTGGAGCGTTGGCGGCTTTGGCCTTTCGGCTCAACTTTCACACGCCTCAGCCGCGACATTATGGCCCATGTCATCCATCCACAACGGGATGAATTGAAATGCGCAACACGTTAGACGTTGCATTGCCAAAGGTTGCAGCGTGCTCGGAGAGTGCTCCCCGGCTGTTTAGCATGCCCGGCGTGCGATGTCGTGTTATTTGATTTCTACTAGAAAGCTGAGAGAAACAACCTGCACAGCTGCAGTTGTGCGGCGGGCCCTAAACGTGGCCACACATATTTATAAGTTTTGAAAGAAAAACACGACACTTTGATGTATGGGCGCTCCGACAATCGCCAGCGGCATCTCCTTCAAGACATGGCCATGGCTCGACGTCCTATGGCAAAAAGACGCGCGTCCCTTTGCACAGATTTCCAGCGAATTGCTGCACGAGCTCAAGCGAGATTTGTTTGCCTGCCTAAAGCTAAAGCTGAAGCTAAGGCTAAAGCGAAGGCTAAGGCGAAGGCGAAGGCGAAGGCTATTGGGTGCATGGAGCAGAGGGGTGCGCGGGTGTGTCGAGCTGACTCTCAGGAGCTGAACATTCGGCGCATATTAATGAACGGCGACGGCTTGAACCGAGCTGCGCCTGCGCCAAAGTAGAACGAAACGTCCAAATATTTGGCGCATGTGCGTCCGTGACGTCGACTGCGACGCGTTTTGCATACATTGCTTTACTGCTGTTGTTGTTGTCAATAAACTTATTAATATTTTTCGCCAGCTTTGAATTCCTTGCATTTTATTTTATATTTAATTTAATTTATTTACTCTTGGCACTCGTGTTTAACCTGACCGCAACATGAGCTCCAAAAAAAAAAGAAAAGAAAATGAATATGGAAAATATTGACACAAACCGCAGCAGAACATGAAGGGTAGCAAATTTCAGATAGTTGCCGAGATATACGTGAAGGTGACAGACAGTGCCAGAGCAGATGGAATTATGTAAATATATAAATAAAAATATTATGTATATTGAAGTATGCCTTTTAAGAGGTAAACAATGTATCCAAAAGATATACATCATATACATTTATCATATTATAAAGATATTTTGAAAACCAACCAAAAATTTTCTTCATTTTCAATAAATATTTCGTATATAACACAGATATATACATCTTCTCTAATACATTTTTTTTTTTGCTCCTCAAAGCCTTTAGTCTTAGAGATTTTCATTGCTTCGTCTGCTTCTACTAGTTTGACTGTACCGCTATGCTGTGATAATTGCTTTTTTCTTGAATTTTTGGGCCCAGGCAACGATCTCTGTCCTTGACAATGATATTTGCCTTTAGCCAATTGGCTATAGTTCCCTACAGAGCATAAATTATATATGTATTTACGCCCATATGCCGCGTCTACCCTCTCATATGTCACAATAAAGCAGCATATAACAGAGACGCAACTTAAATGAGGCATGCAGAGAGAGCAAGAGAGAGAGAGAGATCAAGAGTGAGAGAGAGATGGCAACTTTAACTTCGTCGAGTCTTCAAGTTGTCAGCCTTTTCCACTGATTCGATACGAGTTCCTTAGCGAACTCACTTCAAAGTTTTATGAGCCAGCAGCTACATAAAGTGTTTGGCATTTAAACTTTTATTGCTTTTCTAAGTGGCAAAGAAATTGAGCATGGAGAACATTTTAGTATTTTAGTTTACAAATATGACAACTGAACAAAACAATGAGCATATAAATTATTTAACAAAAACATTTAAATATATACGTATATATATGTATAAAATGTGTACAAGAAAGATATAAATAAATTAAATATTTAACATAAAAAATATGTATATAAAAAATAAATAAATATATATAAATATTAAATAAAAAATAAATATATTAAAATATATATACAAATATAAGAATAATATAGAAAACATATATATAATGTATATAAAACATAACAATAATGATATTAAATATTTATTATACTTATTTGAAATAAAAAATAAAAAACATCAATATTCGAGTCCTCTTTTTATGTCTTTACAACTTTATTAGGTTATGTATTTTTAATTCAAATAAGTATAATAAATATTTTATATCATTATTGTTTTATATATTATTATTATGAATTTGGGTTTTTTTATTTTATTTATTTTTTTTTTATTTCAAATAATTATAATGACTTCCCACAAATATAAATATATATCATAAAAACATAGTAATGAATATAAATTTATATAAAAGAAAATTAATATAAATTTTCAACTATTTTATTTGGAAATGGATTGAAAAATGTTTTGTATTTAAAAGAGTTTTTCTTTGACACAAATGTTTAGAAATTTCTTGTTCTTTGTCATATCGAAACTTGTTTCAAGAGCTAAACGAAATCTCTTACAAAATGTTTCTGGATTATATAGTTTTCGCTGCTTAACTTAAATATGAAATCTGACATGAACTTCTTGTACTGCTTGCGTGTGAGTGAAATTCGATATTCAAAATGAATTTGGAATATTTCCACTTGGCAGCTCTGCTGCACTCTCTGAACAACTCAGAAACTCACAGGTCGCAGCTATCTGAATGCCTTGAGTATATCGTATGTGTTTATCTACACACATATATCATTTTGGCTGGCGTTGCGAGTGTGTGTAGACACATGTTGTTTGATGCGCAACAATAATAAGGAGCCAAAGAATAACAACAACAACAACAACAACAATATGAACAAGAACAAGAACAACATTGTTAAAGAGCGTGCATTTTCCACGCTTTTCGCGCCCATCCACCCACGGGCCGTGTCTGCGGGGCCAACGTGAAAATTTATGCCTTGCTTTGATAGGCTCCCGTCTTGTTTTTCTTCTTGTAATCATAA
Organism: Drosophila stalkeri; assembly: GCA_035047405.1. Taxonomy (NCBI): domain Eukaryota; kingdom Metazoa; phylum Arthropoda; class Insecta; order Diptera; family Drosophilidae; genus Drosophila; species Drosophila stalkeri. Next base: position 10,209,385 of record JAWNPR010000061.1, read on the forward strand.
TTCAGCGCGTGTCGACGGCGACGTCAACGTCAACGTCGACGTTGGCGTCAGCCCACGCAGCGTTCAGCGTTCTAAGAGAAGAGTGCAAGAGTGCAGGCATGTCCAGTGTGAAAAATTTATGAAGCCACCAACGAAACGATACGTAACACTAACATCAAGCCAGCCGAGACAGCCCAACCGAACTAACTAACAACAACAATGCCAACAAAAACACTTGCCTAGGATCACGAGTTGAGCGCTTTACCAAGTGCAATCATTTAGATTTCAAAAATTTCAACTCTAACCAGTCTTAATCCAGGACCGGAAACAAACGCACACACACACACACAGAGAGAGAGAGAGAGAGAGAGGTAGCTACGAGACAGGTAAAAGACACGTACAACGGAAGAGTAAAGGCCCAAGCACGCCTCTGTCTGCATTCATGTGTCTAGCTCAAGGACAAGCGGATGTTTGTAGACCGCAGAGTTGAATCACTTCCGCGGCGATGTAATCAAATTCCAAAATCATGTCACAGCCAGTCGGGGGCCATAAAACAAACGAGGGGCAGGAAATGCTACTGCAGCAACAACAACAACAACAATAATAATAATAACAACAACAACAACTGCATCTTTATGTAACAGATCTTTGTCAACCGTATTCGAATGCCTTGTAGTTGGTAAGTGGCAGGCGCGGCATTTAGTCTTCTTATTGGATTCTGTCATTTCCGTCGCACTCGTCACACATCTATAAATAGTTGGCAAATACTTCGATCCGTATGTTGATTAAATATTGGACCAGCTGGCTGAAGTTGTACAGGAAGTTCTTCGACTCCTTTGGTGGCAATGAAAGGTGTGACTAGGCGCATCCAAGCGCTCAATTGACAATTGCTCTCGATTACTCACTCTCTCTCTCTCTCTCTCTCTCTCTGTCCCTCTCTCCCTCTCTCTCTCTCTCTCTCTCTCTCTGTCTGTCTTTTGGCATTTCTACAATTTGCATTCGCATTGCGCTTGGCACGCGCTTAGTGCTTCCTTCAACTTGGAATTGTGTAGCAGGCAATAAATTCGCTCAATGCGCCAGCTGAGCAAATGCAGATCGCACAACTGCAGCCGATCTTCGTTCCCTGCATTTTACGGCCAGTCCAAAAATAGCGATGCCGTTCCTCTCTGGCCCCGGCAAGAGGGCGGGCACTGCAGCGAGCCAGCGAGGGCGATTCACTTGGTACCTGAAACAAGCTTGCCATTTGCGTATGATACGAATGAGGAGAATACATGTCAAGCAAAGGGTGAGCTCAAGAGATCGCTGTACTCTCTAGAGTCTCTAGATCTGATATCTGATATATACAACATGACAATATGATACTAGAATTTTCGATCTACAACTTTATAGATTAATAGATATAGATTAATAGATAATTCTAAAAACTCTAGAATTACAAGATCTGATATAGTTTACATATAGAATATTAATATTATAAAAACTTTTTATAGAAACTTTCTAGAGTCAGTCCTCAAATTGAATAGATATCCTATTAATATCTGAATAAATATAAACTTTATTATCAGATTAGACAACTTTTTAGATTACTCTCTTTATAGGAGAGGTCTCTAGAGTCTCTAGGTCTTTCATAGCTTACATATTGTATATTATGCTATTATATCAACAACTTTACAGATTGCTCTCTTCATATATATACTCTTCAGATTTATTAGATCTGCTGTATATAAAGTAAACATATTTTGTGTTACTATATATGCTATAATATTAGAATTTTTTCCCGAACACTTTATACATTAACGATCAAGAAATCTTACACAATCATAAACTTATTTCTAGTCAGCTCATCTTTGATCTGTTAAAAAATGTATATAATTTGTTTATTTTAGTTTATTTACCAAAATCTCATCTAATAAAGATCATTCTTCAATTAATTATCTCCATATCTTTGTTGCATCAGCCAAAAAAAAAAAAAACAATATGGAATCGATTTTCAGCAGAGATTTTTCCCATAACACCCAATTATTGATCTATATTTGTTTTAGTACAAATTTCACTTTGTAGATCATCATGAATCGGTTTGCTCCTCCCCTAGCTCCCCTATCCCAACCCCCTCTCTTCTGGCATGCTGGGCACTTGGTTTTTCTCGGATTTGCTGTTTTCACTAATAAGTTTGCTAGAATCTTCTTATACGCATAGTTTCCACGGAAAATTCGACTGTGCCGCATTTCCCCAATATACCAAACAAATACAAACACACACACACACACACATAGGCCTATGTGTGTGCGTATGTAAACAGATAGCTGGGAGTACTCGAATCCGTGGCCGGCCCTGCTCTTCCTCTCTGCCTCTATAGATGCTACTCATCCATATGTGCTTAATTTGCTTTGGCGCATTGGAAATCTTAAGCCTTATTGAACTGCGCAAATTTGTAAAATTCTTGTTGCTTTTCTTCCAATTCCAATTGGAAATTTTTCTTTCTGATTTTTCTCAAAAATTGTGTACGACGTAGCTGCTGTTGCCGTTGTTCTTCTTCTTCTTCTTCTTCTTGCTGCTGTTGTTGTTGTGTGAAAATTTTTGCTGGGATTGTTTATAATAAAAAGCAAAGAACCGAAAGGCAGCCGTCGCGTCTGTTGGGCAACGGAACTTAATTTTCTTGTTGATCTTTAATTTTATATTTTTTTTTCTCTCTCATTGCTCACGTTCGCTTTTCAGTTTTTCCTCGACGCATGTCGATTTTGTTTTTTCACTTCTTTTCTATTTTTTTTTTTTTTGTTGACTACAAGTTTTAAAAATAAATTATAAATTATCTGCTCGCTGGCTGACTGACTGCGCTGGCTGCGCTGCTGGGCTGCTGTCTGTTTTTTGGGCACGCCCACCGTTTACGCCTCCGCAGCTTGTTTACAAGTCGGAAATGCGCCGCAAAGGCCCCTGAGCGACCCCCTTTCAATTTCCTGGCATCGATCAACAAATGGCTGGCCGTAATAATTGTTGATCTGACAGCGCGAATACAAAAATATAATAAATATTTTAACAACCTTATGGCCGTGTTTATGAAGGCCATAACAGTATTTTATACAGTTGGCAAAAGTTACAATTACAAAAATACTATTTAAAAACAAGCACATACATACATCTGGCTATTAGCAGACGTGATCCGCAAGAAATTCAAACCTTGAATGCACAAATAGAAACTTTCTATTTATATTATTTGCCATTGGACCCTTGGCCGATCATTGATGGGACGATCGATTCGATAAAGATTCGAGAAAATTCATATTCCTTTTGAATAATCATTTAAACCAAAAATTCAAATTGAAATGATAATAAATAAATAACATATATATATACAATATTTATAAAATAAAATATTTAGGACTTGTGAATTAAAGATCAGATAAATAAATCGATAAATATGTATATATAATTTACACTTATTTATCGATCTATTCCTCTGAGCTGTCGACTAAGAGAAACATCAAGAGACAAGTCATCTATAGCTATATCTAAATTCTATTTGATGAGATGATATATGTTTGTTTGATTGATCGATTTACCTTACATTTATATAAAACTAATAAATCTATAAAATATCTATATATATATATATATTTATAAATGATCTCATTTCTCAATTGGATCGTTCATTCTAAAACATGATCTATAACGCTCACTTTACCTCAAAATAAATCGATAACCCACCCACGTTATCGAATTATAAATACTCAATAAAATTGAATGAAATGCTATTACTGGGTATTTAGCCGTCGAGCATATTTATTGAATAAATTCATATAGAAATTCCAGATGTTGCTTGACAATTGCTAACATTTCTTATTTTTTGTGTTGTCTGTTTGCAGATGTGGAAGAGTTGTCCACGAAGCTAATGGCCAAGCTGGCCGAGGTGCAGAGCCTGGATGGTGGCACCTTCTTCATAGGCAATGCGGATGCCCTGCGCGGACTGCCCGCCTCGGCAATGACGGCCGCCTCGGCGGCAGCGTCCGCTGCGCAGTCGAGTCTCTTTCAGCCGCAACATGTGCTGCTGCCTGGTAAGTGTGTCAAAGGTCAAACCACTTGAGATCGTCCAGTTCGAATGCGTTGCGCCTGGCGGGATGCTAAGTTCAGTTGAGCTGAACTGAGCTGGGATGGAATGGAATGGGATGGGCTGGACTTGGTTGGGTTGGGCTGAGACGCTGCGGGATGGCATTCCACAAACGAAAGAATTTCTTTTCATTACTGAGTGTGTATGCATGTATATGTGTGTGTGTGGGTGTGTGTGTGTGTGTATTTTTGTTTGTGTTTGTGTTTGTGTTCTTTGCGCCTTTTTGGTCAAGGCGTTTGCCAATTTGCATATAAATTGGCCATTGAGCCCGTGGGCGGCGGCCTCTTGGCGGCGACAATAGCCGTTTAATGGGCCCATCCAATGCGATCGCAATTGATTCCATGGCAAATGCAAATGAGAACGCGCCCGCACAGAATTTTAATACAATGGGGCCTACGGCTGTCACTCAGTTTTTGACAGCCACGCTTGTGGGCTACAGCTCAAGCGTTTATTTGATCTATCTCACTCACTCACTCACTCACTCACTCACTCTCTCTCTCTCTCTCTGTCTCTGTTTGATTTTTAGTGGAGAAGCATGCAAAGCATCAGGAGCGAAGGATACTGAAGACCCTGCAGCCGGGCAATGTGTATATCGAGGAGAATCAAGGACTCGGCGCAGGCGTCTTGGCCAACTCGAAGGGCTGAACGAGCAGCCTGCTGGTAACTACTTAAGTGTACGTTAAAGTCTAGTAATACTGTAACAGCAGCAGCGGAAGCAGCGGCAACGGCAGGAACTACTTTGTGTAAAGTCAGCGCCGAGGGGAGCTCGAGAACTTGCAAAATTGGATTACGACTAAATATATATGCATATATATCTTTTTTTGCCTAATATTTAATTTAATGTGTTAATGTTGACTTGTTTGTAATGCAAAGGCACAGCAATTAATTAATATAATTAATTAGTAATCATTAATTATTAATTATTAATGAGGGCGTTCAACGGAGAGCTCGGCAAATGGCCGCAGCTTCAATTAATTCTAAATGCAACAAAATTCAAATCCGTTTTGTCAATATATATACTTAATATATATATATATATATATATATATATATATATATATATATATATATATATATATATATATATATATATATATATATATATATATATATATATATATATATATATATATATATGTATATATATATGAGTGAGAGGGAGAGAGCGAGAGGGAACGGGGGAGGGGGGTGGTATGGAAGAGGGCGAGGGACTATGGGTAGATGTTTTTTTTTTTTTTTGATTTAAGTGAACCGAAGTTACAAACTAAATGAAATGCATTAAAATATGATTAACAAATTTTCTACTTAATGTAAATATTAAGGCGAGCGAACGGAATGGAACGGAATGGAATTGAACCAAGCAATATCGGCAGCATATCAGCTACTATATGGTTATTATATAGTCTTGCATATTGTATCATATCATACATTGTATCGTTCACATACATACACACACGCATATTGATATGATTATATATAGGCGCTTATGGAAACATATTTAACGTATTTTAATTATTAAAACTCTCGCTATCTCTCTCTCGCTCTCTATAATATATCTTCTTTTTTTTTATTTGTTCTTAGCGAAATGCGAAAATAAAACTATTCATTTAGCATTATAAATATTTAATATTTCATAATTATTAAATCGCATACGAATTAAAAACTAACATATAAAACAAAAAAAAAAAAAAACAGAATAAACAAAGCAAAACAAAATGAAATGAATCGACATATCGAAAGAGAGAGAACAAAGTGTAACATTTAAAGTCAAGAGAAATGAATGTTGAAATGCAAAGAAGAAAAAAGAAAAAGCAATGAGCGAATGGAATTGAGAATTGTTTATATTTTAAGTGCTATAAGTGTGCAACAATAAAAAGTTTTTTGAATTAATATACTTGTTTCAACTTGATTTCAGTTTTTTTTTCTTTCTTTTTTTTTTCGTATTGTGTGAATTGAGGGCTTCCAATTGATGGGGTCAGCGGGGGCAGCAGAGGCAGAGGGCGACCCTGAAGATTGAGGATTGGAAATTGAGAATCTCTCGGCTCGATATTATTGGCGTGTTGTTGAAACGTGTCTAATTTTATTCCAGCGAAAGTAATTGTTTTTCAATATATGCATATTTTTAATGAAATTTATAGACTGCGAACTGACGAATGATTTCAAATGGATTTACTATATACACACATGCATATATCTGTGGATTATTCCAATGAAACAATTTTATTATTGTTACTCTTCATGAAAATATACAGAAATTCTTATATATGTATTTACATGGATGATCTAATTTAATTGTTAGGTTATTCGAAAAATTCAATAAATATGCACGTATTTATTCTATAATAATTTAATTCAATATTTGAGAAAAGTATTATAAATAGTAATGAAAAAATTTATTAAAAAATATTACAATTAAATTGCATGAAAATTTAAGGAAATAGAATTCATCTCTTCACAGTTCTATTGCACGTTCTACCCTTTACTCATACAGCTATTTAGTCGTAAGATTTCATAGATTACAAACTCATTATTTAGTCTTAAATAATTTACATATAAATATATCAAATATATCGATCGATCGGAGTTTCACCTATGTACACATATATACTTTAATCTTGTCTTACACTATATTTCTCTCTCTCTCTCTCTCTCTCATCTTTTTTTCGTGTTCCTCGCTGTCTTTCTTACTCTCCATAACTACTTCGTGTTTTTCTTGTTTCCCCTTCTCTCTCGATCATTATATGCATTATTTTTATATATCAGTATCTTTCCTTCTCTCTCTTTCTCTCTCTCTCACTCTCTCTCTGTCTCTCTCTTTCAATCTCTTAATCTCCTTCTCAATCTGCTTCTCTGTCTGTTCTTTTCTTTTTCTATGTTTTTAAGTCTCTCTCTCTTTTTCTCTCTATCTCACTCACTCCCTCTCTTTCTCTTCATCACTTCCTATTTCTCGTCATCTCTGTATATTTTTTTTATTTCTCTTTTACTCTGGGGCACCGCACTGTCTGCGCGATCACCTGCCACGCCCCCACAATACACATGCAAATACATATATATGAATGACAGAAAGGCGGGCAAAACGGGCCGATCAGCCCGATCAGCCCGATCTACCGATCGTGGAGACTGTTCGAATGGGTGCGTGCAAGGCAGGAAACGTCTTTCAATGGAAATGATAACGAAAATGGAAATGGAAATATTAAGATGGGCATGGAAATGGAAATGGTTAGGAACTTGTCGACTATAGCCCTAACCCTAACCCTACCCCCCAGCGACCCCTACCCCCTAGCTCTAGCACCCAATTAGCCCCATCCCACTACCCCTATGTTTGGCAACACTAACAAAGTTGCTGTTGCTAAGTGCATTTGTGAAATTTGCATTTTGCGTTTTGCATTTGACGATTAACATTGAAAATGGAAATGGCAAACGACGAACGCCTTTGAATTTATTAATGTTGCTACAGCAGTTGCACAATTAAATGCTTGTTAAGGCAACAACATTGTTGCTGTTGTTGCTGTAGCTGTTGGCACATCAAAGCGCGCGTTTAGTTTGACCAAGGCAAAAAAAAAAAAAAATTATATATGTATAAAAAAATAAAATGGCGATGTGCCGACTGAAAAACGCGCAAACATTTCTAATGAAAATCCAAAGGCAACAACAGCAGCAACAGCAGCAACATCAACAACAACAACAATCGACACCCATTGGTAATTCCATGCACGAGCTGGGAGACTTTCTTGTTTGTTGCTGTTGCTGTTGCTGTTGCTGTTGCTGTTGCTGTTGCTGTTGCTGTTGCTAGTGTAGGTTTGCCAATGCTGCCCCCATGTCTTGACTGCCCAACAGAAATTAATTAGCTGCGACGTGGCATAAATTAGCAAAAAAAAAAAAAACAAAAAGAAAAACAACATCAACAGAACTGAAAACCAAAACCGAATCGAACAGCCGCAGTCAGAGAGTCGTAGCTTCTGTCATTATCTATGCTGCTTACTGTATGAACTACTATATAGACCATTAAACTAGCGATCGAGCCTAAGCAAACATTGATGAATAAATAAATGTTTATTGCCATTGATTTGCATATTCTAAACACAATCTAAACATAGCTTAAGTGCGCCCATTTATCATTCACTCTATCTAACTCTATAGCTTTATCAGATTTATTGCACTGCTATTTAAAGAACACATTCTTAATATAATACTATAAATTTACTCAACAAATTTCTGAGCATATAGAGGATATATATAAGGAGAGTATATTAAGAAAATATAATAATTTATTAATCGAAATGCTGACTATTGCCATATTAAATTTAGCACAGTTCATATGGTATTTTATGAAGTGAAAGCAGTATATTGGGTTAATATGGACAAGAATCTCTTCACTATATACTTGACATTAGGAACATTTCCTCATTGGTAACTCAAGTTGCTCGAAATTATTAAATACACATACCCAAGTAAATAATTGCAAACATATTATAATAATCTGAAAGATATTAATGCATAGATCATATATATATAGATCTATATATGATCTAGCTCTGTATCAAACGATATTTCAATTTAATTTTTATTTCTTTATTTTAAAAATAATTTTACAATTAAAAATTAGTCTTATTTTTTTCATTTTTATAATATAAATTGAAAATAAAAATTATGATTTGATTTTTATATAAAAATTAATGTGTAATAATAATTTTTGTTTTTTAACATATAAATCACTTTTAATAATTAAAAATAATTTTTTTTAATAAAATAAAAATAATTATTATTTCTTAATATAATAATAATATATATAATAATATATTTGTCGAAAATTGTTTTTTTTTTTTATTAAAAAAATAAAAATAAATAATATTTATGTAGTACATATTTTAATAATCCTTTCCTGCCTAAAAGTGGAAAGAGCATAAATCCAAGGGAACTTGACGGCAGTATTTCAGATTATGAATAATAAATGATGAATAATGAATGATTAATGTTGAATGATGAATGATGACTGACTATGCATCATTTTTTATATTCAACATTTAGAGCTCAGTCAGACTACTACTTAATGTATAATCTTAAAAAATATAAATAAAACATATAAGTGAAATAAATAAATTAAAAAAAAAATTTGTTTTCTTCTAAAAAAAACATTATATTCATTATTAAAATTCTTTTTTTTTTTTAATTTCTTCTTCTAAATAAAATAAGATAAGTTACAAGCATTTGTAAATACTTTCGCTAAAATAAATATAAATTACAGCTTAAAAGATTCAAGTGAGAGTATTTGGCAGTTGGTGTTGGTTGAGTTGAAGCGACGACGAGTGTAAGGTGAAGTAGCACAGCAAATGCCAATTGGCATGTGGCATGTGGCATGTGGCATGGGGCAACTGGGACGACGATGCAGTCTCAGCTGCGCTAAGCTATTGTGGCACATGCCAAACTCATTTCGAGTATTTTTAACATGCGACACTGCGTCGTCGTCGTCGTCGACTGCATTGTCGCAGCTGCCACAAGATGCGGCTGCAATTTGGCGGCGCACTTGAAACTGATAAAGCGTCGAGTGTTGAACATAAAAGCAAAGCAGGCAACAGTAGCAGCAGCAGCATAAACGAAAGCGGAAGGAAGTGAAGCCCGATTCGAAATACTAGAACGAGCCACGTGCAATGCTCGAAAGCAGCTGCGGGCGCCAAGGGGGGCACATTAATCCAATATGCTCAGAGTTATTGCTGTTGTTGTTGTTGTTGTTATATTTGATATTTGATTGCCAATTGATCGATGTATCGAAAATAGCGCCACGAACGTGTCTATTGAGTGGAATTGCTAATGGCCACTAACGTTTTGGCAACAGCCGAAGTCCCTGGCCACTGGGTGTGCCTGTCTATAAAATATGCGGCTATCGATTGGGTTAAGGGTTAAAAGGGGAAGGGGGAGGAGGTGGTGGTGAGGGGAGGGGGGTGTTTAGTTTCCAGTTTCATTCACAAAGCGAAAACGTAAAACGTTGTCCATTGGAATGCGACTGGCGTCCACATTTGGGGCTGCCAATTAGCCGCTGACTATTGACTGTTTGTTCGCTGTTCACTGTTCGCAGTTGGCTGTTGGCGGCGTGGGGCAGGCCAAAATTGGCTACAAGCAGCGTTTGATACACTTTGGTTATCGATATTACTTGACGAGTTTGGCCATTGCGTTTCCGCTGGCCGAGAAACGAGCGAGACACGACGGAAACGCTGGCATTGCAAAATGTGCCGCGGGCTTCTTTGCTTTGCTTTGTTTTCAACATTAAGTCACAGCAATAGCAACAGCAACAAGGTCTTTAATTATTCATACATTGTTTAAACAATTTAAATGCAGTGCGTAAACCGTTCAGCTGTTGCCACAGCGGAAATTCGCAGACATTTGTGAGAGTAATCCCGAAAACGTGAAAGTGAAAAGCGGATGCTGCACCAGGAAGTGATCAACGGGCATTTCCGGTGATCCACTCAGCTCATTAGATGCTTGGAAAAACCATTTCAACAATTTCCAACAAAGGGGTATTTTCAATTTTTCTATTTTCCCACGTTTCAGTTGAAATCCTCAATAAAATAAATATATATTCTATTGCGCAGCTGGACAATATGGGTGTGGAATATTTTCATTCAATTATATATATATATACATGATAAATTTTCAATATATTTTACACTATTTATATTTATGTATAAATAGTTAAGAATTTATAAATAAAATAATAATAATAATAATAATAAAAATAATAAATATATTATATTAGTCAGATTTTATATTTCTAGTATCAAGATTTTCATGTATAGATAGTTTATATTCCATATTAATTTAAAAAATTCGAATTTTCCTATTAATTTCTTGCAAACGTAAAACGAGAATCGGTTAAAGTGCGATGGCAAATATTTCGGATTTGGTATATATATTTGCTAGATTTTTGCCATTAACCGTTTATTGCATTTGCGAAAGATTTGTTGAAATGAAAAACTGTTCCCACTAGCACGCACACATGTTTAGCTCAGACCACAACCTTTTTCACCTAAAACATGAACAATTCCATTGGATATCTAAAATATTAATTTCATATTATTTTATGAATATATTATGACAGTTATTATATTACAGTTTGTATTTGCATTATTTAATTTCTAGTAGATTTAAAGAAAAACTAAATATCTAATTGCTAAGCTTATTATTAACAACTGCTTCTAGTTTCCCGTGAAAAAGGTGTATGTCTTCGCTTAGCCGAAGTGCATGCATGCTTAGTTCAGACACACAACTTTTGCAGCTAGAATATGAATATGTTGAATATATGAAATCTTATTTGAATTTTTTAGCTCTGTATGAATAAGAGTAAGAATTTTAGCTCGACTTCTAGCGTAATAGCAAATGTGCCATTTATTGTATAACAGTTTATTACTTATAGAATTTCACCAGCGAGACAAGATGTCTGCAGCAGCGTAGCAGCAACAGCTTATGTATGCATATGTATGTATGTGTGTATGATGCTTTACAAAAGTATGTACGAGTGTATATATGTAAATAATTGTCATTGTTGACTGTGTGCAGCGCAGCAGAGCTAAGAACTTCTGGAATGTTCTCATTTTGTTTTACAGTTATGTTCGTGTTTTTTCTTTTTTCAGTTTTTTCAGTTTTTCAGTTTTGCATATGTTACACACGAATCGCATGCACGTGTTATTCAATGAGACGTATTTGTATGTATGTATGTATATGTGTGTGAAATGAAATCAATCTTATTTCGATTGCAGATTTCACTCAAAGTAGATGCGCGTAAGGTCGGCGCGTGAGCATGGAATGCGACACAATGGACACTGGCGAGCGTAATCCAAGCTAGCGACGACGCATAATTTGCCGTAGAGATGGCCGCAGGGCAACGAGACGAGGAGATGGTCGCCAATCCTTGTGCATTTGAGCAAACAGATCGGACAGGTAATGTTGATCTCAACGGAGCACAGCACATCACCCATGTTGCGCTCCATTTCCTCAAGCTTAGTTGCATCCCTCGCGGCTCTCTTTGTATAGGTCTCCTGCAGCGATACGATGGTGGCCGAATACTCCTCCAGCTTGTCGACCAAATCCTGCACCAATGTCTCCTTCTTGGACAGCTGCAGCTGCAGCTCGAGCACTCTGGCAATGGTGTTGCCCGTTAAGGGGCGACTGCCTCGGTTCACCTCATCAGTAATCTCTTGAGTTTGCTTTGCCAACTGGACAACGTCTTTGGTCAACTTGGGTGCCAGCAGATTGATCTGATTGACTAGGCCCTCCACGTGAGCCGACGTGGTCGCCATCATGGCCCTCTCCATCTGCACATTGCCAAGATATTGATTGGTTCCCACCACAGAAGAATATGCTCTACTCTTCATGCTTATTTTATCAATTTTTGCCCGGAACTCTGCGTCCTGCTGACTCAGCATTGATTTCTGGCATCTGCGCTTGGCCGGCGGCTCCTCAGAATCGTCCAGAACTGTATACGGAGGATTATTCTCATTTCCATTTCTTTTTTCTTGAGCATTCTCCTGAGGATTGGCCTGTGGCTGCTTTTTGTTCGAATTCATATTTGACTTGACTTGAGAAAAAAAATGTATGTGCATAAAAAATTAAAAAAAAATATATATAAATAAAACAATAAATATAAATATATAGAAAAAATATATATAAATATATTATTGTAGAGAAATATATATGTATATATATGTATATATTATATACTTAAAAATATGCGTAAAAATTTAAAATAAAAAAGTGAAAAAAAATTCAGCTTATAATAAAAATGGTAAAAAAAAAAACAAAAAAATAAAATTTTTTGGATAACTTACTCTATATATTCCACAATCGTTGAAGCTCAACTGAACGAGTTTATTAATTTGTCGGGTCACATTTGACTTTATTATTGACATGATTTTAATGTCAAATTGACAAATGAAATTTATATAACACATTTGACAAACAAAAGCAACACAACAGCACACATAAATGAGATTTTTTTTATTTTAGCTAATTAATGAATTAGGCTAAATGGCAATAGAGACACTGGAACTACTTTTAATATTATTATTTATTACAATTAAATATTCTTATATTATTATTATTATTATTATTATTATTATTATTATTATTATTATTATTATTATTATTATTATTTTTCTTTTGATTTTTATTATTATTTTTATTATTATTATTATTATTATTATTATTATTATTATTATTATTATTATTTTTCTTTTGATTTTTATTATTATTTTTATTATTATTATTATTATTATTATTATTATTATTATTATTATTATTATTATTTTTATTATTATATGAGCATTTGAATTCCTATTATAACCATTACCATTATTAGTTTTGTGTCCATCTATCTCTCTGTCCCCATTTGAGTGGAATCCATGTCGACGTTATTGGAGCTAAATATTTGCAATTTGCAGCATATACTTAAGATTTATCGAGCTGTGCACTAGGGGCAATGCCTTGCCAATATGCTAGACATCATCTTTGTGGAAAATCTAGAGAGTTTCAACTTGGAATGTATTCTTGGGTTGACATATACATACATATGTATGTACATACTCTATCAATTGCTCAACAATCATTTTTCCGTCTCATTTTTTTTTTCACAGAATGGCATCAATTTTTGTAGTGCCTAGAAGGCATACATATGTATGCACATAGATACATATGTACATATGTACATATGTATATAGTCCTACACGATAAGTGCACTGCCAGAGAAACGTCTGATAAAGGAAAGCTAAAATAGCAAGCAATTCCTTGAACACGCTAGAAATTCTAGAACAAGTAAGAAAGCTCTAGTCGAGACTGCTCAACTACGAGATACAGTTGCTGTCTTAGCTTGGGAGTGGGATGGGCTGAACTTTGAACTTTGAACTGAACTTTAATAGCACTAAAATGTGCCTATTTGCCAAATTGCAAGTCTCTAGTATGTGAATTACGTTTTTTTTTCCAAATTTGGGGGATGGGGGCGAATTTGGGGCCGGTATCCAAAATCTAACAAAAACCGAAATTGTATTAAATTAATATATATATATATGCAGAAGACTTGGAGACTCTAACTCTAAAGATGAGATATAATTTTATAACTGATTCTCGATAAATGTTAAAATCGATAACGTTGAAACGAAAAAAGTGATCGATTTTCGGAATCAAACTCGTATACCGCTTGCATACATTTACATACATTTTCACAAAACCATTATACCCTGATTTCCCATTTTCAATGGGTTCAGGGTATAAAAAAAAGGCTAAATGGTAAAAAAAAAGTCTACTGAGTAGCTTAGAACTTGCGTTTGTCAATTGCCCAAATATTTGATTTTTTATTAAGTTGCAGAATAAGAATAATATAATTTCTATTGAATTTCTTTTTAGATTCTTTATTCAGCTCATATAATGTTGCATTACAATTGGCAAATTATGTATGTGTGCAGCAGTAGCTGATAATAAATATATACATACATGTACATATGCATATATAGAGGAGGCTTAGCATATGTATGCATATGTATATGTATGTAGTTGTGTGTGTGTGTGTGTGTGTGTGCAGCTGTAATTACTGAAAGTGTGCTGAGCTCAGAGTTTCTAGAGTGTTTCCATTTCATTTTGCGGTTATGTTCGCTTTTTTTTTTTTTTTTTTTTGCTTGCTTGTGTTATACACTGCGATTTTGATGTTTGTGTGTGTGTGTGTGTGAAATGAAATGAAATAGATTTATATATTTTTTTAAAATAATAAATCGTTGGCCAAATATGTATGTATCTTTGATTGATTAAGAATGTATATGCAGCATTCAAGGGCTGTAGCTGCGCCTGACATCGCTCGCTGTGCATGGCTCGCAGCAGGTTGGGCACTGCGGCGAGTTGTGCAGATAGTGGAGGATGCAAGGTTTGCCAAAGAGATGGCCACAGGGCAACGAGACGATACGATGCTCACCATCATGGGAATACTCCTCGCCACAAATGGAACAGGTCATGTCGTCAATGATGCGCAGCAAGCTATCCATGGTGTCTTCTATGTCCTTCTGCATCTTGATCTCCAAATCGGTGTCCCTAGTATCGGCATCCTCCAGCCCAATGATGGTGGCAGTATAATTCTGCAACTTGTTGAGCAAACCCTGCACCAAATTCTTCCTGTTGGTTAGCTGCAGCTGCATTTCGCGCAACCTGTCAACGGTTTTGGCCGTGTGGAGGCTACTGCCCCGGCGCAGCTGGGAACTGATGCGCTTGGTCTCCTTTATCACATGGAGGATGCCTTCATTCAGCTTGGGTGTAAGCAGATTGATCTGAATGATCAATGCCTCAGCATAAGACGACATGGCCACCAGCATGGCATCGTCCAATGCCAGATTGGCCATATATTGATTCAGTAACTCCATCTCATAATCAACTTCAGAAATTTGGATGGATTGCATATCCGCCTGGAGCGCTTCGTTTTGCGGATTTTGTGTTGGTTCCTGACATACGCGCTTGGCCGGCGGTTCCTTGGCACCTTGGGCCATTGAATTGTCATCAGAATCTACATCTACATCGGATTCCTCCTGAGCATTTTCCACAACATCTTCCTCGAGATTTTCCGCAGGAATCTCTTGTGGCTGCTCCGTTTTTGGGCTCATGTTTGATTTGAAAATTATTATTATGTAGCCAAGAAACTATTTGTGCGACAAAATAACAAAATTCAAAGCAATTTACATATGTACAAAAATGAACAAATAAATTAATAAAATATGTAGAGAACAAAATTTTAATCGAATTATAATAATACAAAAATTAAAGAAATAATATGTGTAAAAAAAAAAAAAAAAAAAAAAATGTTTAAATGAGAAAAAATAAATTTGGAGAACTCACTTTTAATTCGGTAAGCGATAAAACTGAAATGGACGAGTTTAGCAATAAGCCACGTCACGTTTTATAGCCAGATTACTAGTATTGGTAAAGGATTTAAAGTCAAATTGACATTCGGCACTACTAAAGGATTGGCAAAGGAATGTGACCAAGTCTCAAAAGCAAAAACAATTTATGGAATACTTACAAATTTTGTTGGGTAAATGACAATATTATTATTAATATTATTATTATCGATATTACTGACTTCTTTTTTTAATATTTTATAATATTATTACTATTGTATATTTTCTTTATTATCATTTGTATTGTACGTAATATACAGATATATTTTTGATATTTTCAGCTGCCTTTTTGAACTTAACTGTGAAGCTTGAAGCGAAGCCTCCTTGTAGGTCTTCTTTGTAGATTCTAAGATCTCTGCATTCACATACATATGTATATGGATAGATGGACCGACAGACATCAGACGTCGCTCAGTACTAAATCGACTAAGCTCGTCTTCTGCTTAACCAAGTGATGCCTGAATGCAAGGTCCTGTGCTTAAATAATAGTTAGCATTTGATTAGTGGGAAGAGAAGGAATTTCTTCTTTGCACAATTTAAAGTTTATTCAAGAGCAGCTCTCCAAGAGTTGCCTGCAAGAGCTACCCTGAGGCCAGAGTCTGACGCTGAGACTGAGGTCTGAGTTTGATACTGAGGCTTGAGTATGGCGCTGAGACTAAGGCCTGAGGATTGAAAGTCTGCGCTAATTAAGGCTGAGGCCTGAAGATGCATGCTAATGCTGATAGTAAGGTAGGAGTCTGAGGCTTGAGTCTAAAGCTGAGTAAGAGTCAGACGCAGAGGCTTAGCTCTCAGACTCAGGCTTTATCGTCAGACTCGGCTGCATACTCAGGCTCAGACTCGGTCCTCAGAGGTGCTTTGGTTATGCACATGAAACCCAAACGAGAATGTTTTATAATTCGCAATAGAATTTGATTTGTATACTTGCTTGACTTTTGCCATTAACCATTTTGCGCACTTGCACCTTTATACAATCGTAATAGTTTATTTGCTTGCATGCCAATTGGCTAAGCTTAACTTTAACCATTCCCAATTTTACCTCCGAAAGGTGTGTGTCTTCGCTTAGCTGAAGCGCACGCATACTTACCTCAGACCATTATGTTTTGCAGCTAAAACATGAACACTTCTATTGGATAACTAAAATATTAATTTGATATTATTAAATGGATGTATTATGGCAGTTATTTTATTACAGTTTGCATTTGCAATATTTCATTTCTAATAAATTTTTAGAAAAACTAAATGTCTAATTGCTAAGCTTATTATTAACAACTGCTTCTAGTTTCGCGTGAAAAAGGTGTAGGTCTTCGCTTAGTCGAAGTGCATGCATGCTTAGTTCAGACAAACACCTTTTGCAGCTAGAATATGAATTTGTTGAATATATGAAATCTTATTTGAATTTTGTTGCTATTTACCAGCCAACCATTTTCAATGGTTTCAATAAGAATGATCAGTATAAAAGAATATGCCAGTTTTTTTTTTTTTTTTTTAATTTATTTTTGTATTTCAGTTTATTTCTTTTAGAACATTTCAGTGGTGTACAGCTGCAGCTGCTAATAAAAGTGTACACACATATGCATGCATACATGAGCCATACATGTATATGTGTGTATAATTGTTGTATTTATTGAAAATATGCAATGGCGGAGAGCTAAGAGCTTCTAGAATGTATTCATTTCGTTTTGCGATGATGTTCGCTTTTTTTTTTGCAATTTGCAATTTGCACGTGTCACATGCAATGAGATGTTGGTGTTTGTGTTGGATATGAAATGAAATAGATTCTGTTTCGATTGCCGAATTGACAATTGATGATGTGCTGCTCTTAGCTCTTAGCTCTCTGGCAATCTACTCGTTTGTGTTGGGGTAGAGACGCTTGATGTCGTCGCGTGAGCATGGCTGGCTGCAAATTGGGCAATGTGGACACGCGTCCAGAATATCGACGATGCATTGGCCGCCAAAGAGATGGCCACAGGGCAACGAGACTCCGATATGGTCGCCAAGCATGGTACACTTCTGCATGCAGATCGAACAGGTCATGTTCTCAATGGTGCGCTTCAAGCCCAGCGTGGTGGATTGCATCTCTGCCTTGAGCAGCATTTCGATATCGGAGTCCTGGGAAAAGGAGTTCTGCAGTGCCAAGATGATTACAGAATAATCCTCCAACTTCTGGATCAAATCCTGCACGGCCGTCTCCTTGGTGGCCAACTCAGCCTGCATCTCGAGAATTTTGGCAAGGGTGCTTCTAGTTACTGGGCGTTGGCCGTGATGCATCTGGACGTTCAGCTCCGCGGTCTGCTCAATTAGATTGAGAACGTCTTCAGTCAAGCTGGGTGTAGCCAAATTGATCTGATCGATCATGACCTCCACTTGACCCGTCATGGCATGCAGCAAGGTCTTCTCCGTCGAGATCTTGTTCAGATACTGCATCACAGTTTCCATCTTTGCTGCATATGCATTACGCTGGAAATTAGCCTCATTCATTTGCGCCTGAAGCTCCGCGCTCAGCTCGCTCAGCGTTGGTCTCTGGCATTTGCGCTTGGCCGGCGGTTCCTGAGAATAGTTTTTGGGCTGCTCCTCATTGGGATCCATATTTGTTTTCGTGCTTAATCAACAAAATCAACGTGCGAAAAAAAAAAAAAACAAAAAACAAAATTAAAATTAGAAATCATATAAATAATAAAACGATTGCAAGAGATTCAAGAAACGTATGTCAAAATACATATGTACATATATGAATGCATGCAAACATATGTATATGTATATGTATGTATGGAAAAATGCGCGCAAAATATTACAAAGAAATAAAAAAAAAATCTAGATAAAAAAAAAATTGAGTAAACTTACTTTACTCGACAAGCGATTAGGCTGAACTGAACGAGTTTAGCAAATTTGTCAGATCACATTTCCTTCCAGTATTGTCAAGTGCCTTAATGTCAATTTGACAAACGGCATCCATGTTGGTAACACTGTTGCTAAAACTTGGCACACAATGAGACCATATATTGCCAATGCAACTCAGCTTATGGAAGAATTGGAAATTCAATTATTGCAAATGACAATACTATGAATATTCCAAATATTACTATTATTACTGACTTGAGTGTTTTATAATAATATTATTTATAATTTTTTTTTTATATTGACATTACTTAATATACTTAGGCATTTTTTTAGTTCCCAATTTTTTTTTCTTTAACTTTTAAGTGGAGCTTGGAGCTACATTTCCCTAAAATCTTATGTCAATCCTGCACATGGGGCATTAGGTTCGTCTTTGTGTGCTATATAATATATTATAATATGTAATATATAAATTTGGCAATTGGCATCCATTTTGGCAACAGTGTTGGAAAGATTGCCAAACAATGATATCATATTGAACTGCTAGAAAAATGCAAATTTGCAATTGGAAATGATTGAAAACTATATGAATTTATTATTATAATTAATATTTTTAATATTACAATTATTATGCCTTATCAATAATTTACATAAATCGAGGCATTTCTAAGCTCTTGACTTCGTCTCCAGCTCCATGAGGTTCTCCATTGTTTGGCATCAGGTGGCGAAATTAGCGCGATTTCCGCCGTAAATTTCTGCTGGCCCGGAATACTCGCTTAGGCGAAGTGCTGGCAAACACAAAACTATGGCTGAGGCTGAGGTTGAGGCTGAGGCTGGCGACCAACTTGCTAAATCACCAAAATCCGCATCTTTAGCATCTTAACGGCCAATTTGGCGGGCGGCCAAGTTGCTGGGATGGGGTAAAGAAGTGAAGCTGCACGCATAAAGGACAACAACTGAGACAAAGACAACAGGCGGATAATAATAAAAGATAATAAAACAAACGAAATGTCTGTGTGCCAAAGGCAAGCGCTAAGCGAAAGGGTCCCCAAGATGGGGCGCAAGGCGTGGCGCCTGCCGCTTTGCCAGCCTGCCAGCCTAAATAAAAACACTTTGGGGAACAATAGAAGCGTCCCCATACTCTGACAGTGCTAAAGGCAAAAACTTTTGCGACACCTCTCGGTGTCCCGTGAGAGCCGCTAGGCGGCAGCTGAAGTAGCTGCGTGGCAGACGTCGCTGGGTGTTTGTCATTCTATTGTTATTTAGCGAGCCCTGGAGTCAGAGGATAACTCCTCCAATTGCCTCCAGTCAGCCACCGCTTCATTATCTGCCTGGCGCTCATTGTCTAGCGCCTCTCCACTCCGCGCAGCTTGTTTAATTTCGCGTGCCGCAACGCACAATTACACCGGGAACACAACAGCGATTCCACGACTCGACCACGTCCAGGTGAGCAGCCGAAGCAAAACACAAAAGCAACTCAAATGCCTTTTCCTGCAAGAGAAGAAAGAGTTTCGGATCGCATTCATAGAGGTTTCCTGAACACCCTTATCCTATAACCCTAAGCATGTGAGATGCTTTAAATAAAATCCAAAATAAAAATAAAAAATATTAAAAACAATTAAAAATATAAATCACTGAGCGCAAAACGAGCAAACATCTTTATTTGCTAGAGAAGAGTAGAATTTAATGCAAAACTTTATCTAAATTTTAAATATAAAAGCTTGGAGATTTTAATGAAACATATTTAGTAATATTTCACATATCGAGAGGAAGTTCCCATCATAAAGTTTCATCTATGCAAAAGTATCAAATCTGCAAATAGAGGCAAAGAATACATCAAGTTTCGTAAATAAAAAAAAAAAAAATACTCTCAGAGAATTTAATGAATGAAAGTAAAAGAAAACAGATATTGATATAAATAAGAAGAAGAAAGAAAAAAAGATTAGGAACATAAACTCTGTGAATAATTCAGAGCCAAAGCTATGAGAAACTCAAGATTTGTTTAAGTTCCAAGAGATTCTCTGGGAGATTTTTGAAATATTTCGATAAGAAACTTGAACATAGAAGTAGAGAAGTATGAATAGATATGAATATTCTTGGTGTTGCCATAGTCTTGCATATTAGAATTCTTGAGACGCATGGCTTGAGACGATGCTTTCATCTAGGCCGTTGGCCAGGCAATCGCGATAGGTGTAGAGTGGTTCCCAATCCTCGCTGCAGGAGTTGTCTGGATCATCGTTGATGAAGTCATCCAGATATTTGAGCACAGCTAAAATGTCCAGCAGCCAGCAAATGGGGCACGAACTGGCGTAAGACCTTGAAATAGAGAAGATTCATAGATGACTCTGTGGCATAGCGTATGCCGGCATGATGCAACAGCAACACAGCCGGACGGGACTTCACGAGATTGATGTTGAGCAGATTTCCAAATAGTTCGGCCAGGTTAAGCAACTTGTCAAATTGTATCGAGGCATTCGCCTCGACAGTGCTGCCATGAATAATCAGGATGCGCTTAAACACCAGTAGGCAGGTCTGCATCAGGGCCATGCCGAAGCTAATCATATTGTTGGACATGCAGCGCTCCATGGTGGCGAGCAGAATGTCGCCGTAGAGCTCATAGAACTGCAAGCAAACAAGAATATGAATGATTGCCAATGAATGAATGAATGAATGAATGAATGAATGAATGAACGAATGAATGAATGAATGGATAGATGCAAGCTCACCTGCTCATAGTATTGTAACACAATGGAGGCACGCAGCACGGGCACAATGTTATTGAAGTACAGCCTACAGAAGCTGGCCAGGACGCGACGTTTGTTGTGCATCAACGAGCAGAGCTGCCCGTCTGTTGTCATGGCCAGCTCGGCTTCCGTAGATCTCCCAAACACGTAGCGCAACAAAAAGTTCTCCAGAGTTTTCAGCTCATAGACGGACACCTTGTACTGCAGGGAGTGCAGGGCAGTGCTGCCGCTGTAGCCAAGGCTATCAGCAAAGAACACCAACAGATCGCAAATGGAGACGAAGGCCTGACGTGGGGTGTGGCAAGTGGAGTCTGGAATGAAGAGTCTGGGGAGGGGGAGGGGGAGGGGGAGGGGGGATGAGTACTCACCTTGCTGCAGCTACTCAGATCTTTGAATCTATCAATTATTTTCAGTGTGGCTAGAAAAAACTCGTCCAGACGCTCGGCCAGCATCAGGCAGTCGTCATCCACCGGCTGGCGAACCCTGGCCGCCTCCTGGACACGCTTCAGATTGCAGCAGATGCCCCCGTAGCATATATTCAGGCAAAGACAGATCGCCTCACTGGACAGCGACGCAGGCGCCTTGCTCGTCTCCTCGATGGCGCGCTTCAGACTTACCTGAATTGTGTCCAACACATGGAATCCGTCCATATCGAAGCGTGTGTAGATCACCGAAACGAGACGCAGCAAGCAGACGATTAGCGCACACCTTGAGGTGCATCCTGCGTGTTTTATTTGTTGCACTCTGCCAGGCGCCATCGGCTCTCATATAATTGGTGGCAACTCGCTCCAGCAGTTCCCTGCGGTTGGTGTCGGCTGCCTTGGGACACTTCAGGAACAGATGCTCCAGTACCTCGATGCACTTGTGCATCACGGCGAGATTGTTGTGTTTGAACACGAGATAAATGATCTCCTCGACCAGGTTCTGGGCATGTGCGAACGAATACCTCATGTACAGCGACATGTCCAACAGATACTTGACATCCTCATCATCTGAGCCATACTGGTGCAGCAGCATGCGTAGCACTGGCAAAATGTTGGCAGTTGCCAGCTCAGTTGGTTATACGACCGTGTGGAATCTCTCCCGTCACTGCCTGCTTGACGCCCAGGGACATGACCTCAATGATCATGGCGGCCTCTTGGCGCGTTAGACTGTCCGGAATCAAGAGCATTTCCACCATCGTTGCCCAATCCAACAAGATCTTGCTACTTCCATAGAAGGAGTCTACCATGTAGGCGCCTTGTTGCTGTCCGTTGACCTTGATGAAGAACCTAACCATTGCGAGCACGCGCTCACTCTCGGTGGCCGGCACCAGGAATTGATTGTGCAGCATCTGGGCAGCTGACTGAGCTACGCCACGGTTGATGACAAAGATCAGCTGCTCAATGATCTCGAGCATATCCTCGTCGAGTATCTGCGGCATGACCTGGTGAAAGCTAACGATCAGCTGCATCGCCATCTCGGCCAGCTCACTGTCGTGGTCCATAGTGAGATTCAGCAAACTCAAACGGAAATTATAGCCCAGCTGAAGGCAGCTCGTACGCAGTTTCGTCTTCCTCTGCAAAATCATAATCGCCCGCAGGCTGGCCTCCCACACCTTTCTGGAGCTGTCGTCCAACGCCTCGAACAGGTGCAGCAAGTTCGTTGAACTGTTGTAGCACTGCGGAAACTTGTTCAGCCAAATGCCGCACTCGACTATGCATACCGATCGGATGTCATCTATGTCATCGAGTCGACGATTGAGGAACACATCCTCGAACAGCTGCATCCAGTGCACGTGCAGCTTCTCGCTCTGCAGCGTCCTCAGATCGCTCAACGTGGTCATCATCTTCATGGCTGCAAGTACGATGCTGTTATAGCCATATCTGAAGGAAGGCCAACGCAAGCCCCAGCCCTTACCAAACAAGGTGCTCGTATAACGCAGCGGCAGCACGTCCGAGTCGGCGGTGACCACCAGAAAATCAGATAGATGCTTTAGAAAGGCACTGTCTACAATGACGGACATGCTGATGACAGCGTGCAGCAGCTGATTCAGGAAGCTCATCACGTTCACGGAGAAGGAGTGCGACGGATGCATGATCAGCGGATAACGGTGCATGGTCTAATAGCAATTGCCGATTACAGAATTAGACAACAAAATATCTCAAAATGCTAATTATAGAATTAAATATTATAATTATTATAGAGATTGATTCGAGAAACTAGATGAATTGGAATATAAGTACTTAAAGACATTTCAGCTTGTAATCTTATTAAAATTATACTTTTCTTATAGCATACATGTCTACATGCATACATATATCATGTCATGCATCTACTTACACTATCCATCTGAATATTTGAGTAAATGTCATTATTGATTGGACCATTGAGATTTCCCTGCAGTTGATAGTCACTGCCGCTGGCCTCCAGAACGAACTGCATGAACTTGATGAGAGCTGCCTCGGGCTTCGAAACATACAGCTGGACAAACTCGCAGCAAATATCCTAGGAGATTGGCGATAAAGCTAATAGAGTTCAGCAATTATGACGTGATTGAGGCTAGGCTCCTCGGGTACCTCATTGCTATGAGTTTTGCTGCGAACCAACTGTAAAAGGCTGCACTCCTTCGGTTCGTCATCATTGGATGAGTTATGGAAATCCTCCTCCAGCTCTGAGAGTAACGCGTCTTGGCTAATGTCGCTCTCCGAGCTGCTGGCAAAAGCACAAACAATTTTCGCAGAATTCGCATAGTAAATTCCCATTTTACCTGTTCAAATTATTCATTATCACTTCGCACTCAATTGCCCCAGTAGCTGACTTGATGTTTTCATTTATAGTGCTCATTGTCGATCAAGATTTTACTTTCAGCACACTTGAAATTATGACATACGGAGTCCATTCAATTGAAGTTTAGAAAAAAAAAAAAAAAAAAAAAAAACAATAAGTCCCATCTCTAGATTAGTTAGGGATGGGAGTGAATCGTTATTCGTTACTTTTGAGCCAAGAGATCGAGTAACTGCCAAAATGAAGCTTTCAGTAGCACTTTAAGCTAGCCGATAATTCACGAACTGCTATATAGTGAAATGAATACGGAGTTTGATTGAAACTGTCAATTGTGAAGAAATAGTCAAACCATCGTAGGCCTTGTCAATGATTTGGACAGGAGTTTAAAGCAAAGCAAATTAACTGAGCTCACTTTTAGTTACGACCTCATAGCGAACACATCACAAAACAAAATCTTCCGAAAAAAATTTTACAGCATAAATTCTTCATCAAATATTTAGTGAACAAATTGTGAAAAGTTGTATAGATACGTTGATTCTTATTGAATATTTGCAAAAAGACTGGCTGACAAAGCTCTGCAAGTGGATTGACCATCGGCTCTTATTGCTGTAAGTGCAAATGAATTTCTGCTTCTTTTTTGTTTTTTTCTTCATTTTATGAACTGCCAAATGAGACAAGGAATATTCTAGTTGCATATTCCTTCAACTGCAACTGAATTTATTATTGATATACATTATTGTTATTACTTTTTTTTTTTTGGGTATAATCCATTGAATGTGTAGATAATTTTTAATTTCAATTACTTGGAGACTCTGGAAACATTTGTGGGAGTCTCAATGGGGTTATGTGCATCATTCTGTCATTTGCCGAATTTTTCATGAGCTGTCAAAATAGATGTCGAATCATTCTGAAGTGGTTTTCCATGTCAGAATTGCAAAGAGAAATTACTTTATTTTTGTGCTCATCTTTTTTTTTTTTAATTATAATTTGTTATATATTTACTAAATACTGGAACACTTGGGGAGCATTTTTAGCGGTAAGTCGCAGTGCATTCATTTCTTTTATTTGCTTGGCAAGTCGGATTTTTTCATGAACTGTCAAAGGAAAAAACGAAGCAGCTAGAATTAGTTTAGTCAGCAATGCAAAGAGAAATAAATTTTTCTTTTAAATTTTATTTGTTTATTATTAATCCTGATACATTTACTAATTGCTGGGACACTCTGTGAGCATTTGTAGGGTTATGTGTCTTCATTCCTTTCATTTGCCGTATTTTTCATGAGCTGTCAAAAAAGAAGCCAAATCATCTGGAATTAGTTTTGCATGTCAGAATCGCAAACAGAAATTAAAGTTTTTATTTTATTATTTTTTGTGTTCATTTATTTTTTAAAATTTTAATACGGAATACATTTGCTGCATATTAACTCAAAGGCGTGCTTGGGCTCTGCACATCTTTCAATTGACTTCGCTGCTTTGATTTTCGAGGACATTGATGACAACGTGGCCCGGGCAGGCGGCCGTCACTTCGGTAAGCTTCTGCACAATTGCAAATCTATTTGCATTGCCGACTATTTGGGGGGCGGGCGAGAGTACGTTGGTTGGGCTAAGCGCTTAGGCTTCATTAGCTGCGTTTTTCTGCGGGCTGCGTTTTTCGATTTGCATCAACGTTGGGCAGCTGGAATGCAAGGATGCCGGGCAACCGGAATCTCGTTCTGGCCGCGCTTGGACGGTGTTGATTTTCACACAACGCAGCGTGAAATTAGAAATCAACAACATGTCCTTTCACTAACAGATCGGGTGAGCTGGGCAAGAGCAGGATGAGCAGGAGGAGGCATGGGGTGTGCTTCAGGTGTGTGCTGGACAAATCAGTTTTGACTGCAGTTGCAATGCTGCGGTCAACGTCTGCCGTTGACAGACCAAATTAAAATGTCCTGATGCCATGTCCTGCCCCATCTATCGCTGCATTTCATCTGTCTGCCACGCTCTCTCTCTCTCTCTCTCTCTCTCTGTGTGTGTGTGTGCTCTGTGCTTCGGTTAATGACCAATTTGCCAGGCACAGTCGAAAGCCACTCACACTGTTATTCCTCTCTCTCCTCTCTCCTCTCTTTACACTCAATCCCAGCCAGCAGCTGTCGCAATTCGCGTTTCGGATTTGGTTTACAACGTCGCATTCATCAGGCTCGGGCTGCCTGTGCGATAAATCTTAAAGTTTGGAAAATTGGCAAGCAAATAAAATACGGGCCTGATAAGGCACAACAACAACAACAATAGCGACAACAAACAGCAAACAACAAGGCCAACAATAACAATCGCTTGGAGAATTACAACATGTCGCATTTTGTATACGAAATTTGAATAAATTTCAAATTCGTGAAGCTCCGCCGCCAGAAAGTTAGCTCTCAGCTACAATTAACTTTTAAGTAGAGCATTTTACAGATACCAACGCTGATATCGTCGAGATATACACGAGCCCAAGTCGCACCACCCCCAACCCACTCAGCCAAACACGTTCGCGGCTTGTGCTGCGAGGGGGTTGGCAGCTTGAAAATAATTTCATGCAATTTATCATGTCACCAGAGCCACAAGCTCAACGAGTCGGCCAAGCAACGACTACTCTATACACTATCATAAGAACTTTAATAGACATTTTTGAGATAACTATTGTAAATTTGTAGATTGCGTGTGTCTATAAGAAATGATTAGGGCTTTAGCAGCAATTCAGTTCTCGAAGCTAATATAATATATAAAAAATTCGTAAGCTCATTTAACAGATATGAAATATTTTACTATATTTATATATAATTAATTTATAATATAATACAATATTTATATATTATTTATAATAATTAATTGTTACATTAAAGCCAGAGAAACGAAGGCCTTCAGACAGTTATTTTACTATAATTTCAGTATGTTTCTCGCTCATCAAAATATATATAAAATTATCATATATATATAAAATATGTTGTTTCTTAACGAATCTTTCGTCGGGCGAGTTCGTCTAGTTGGTGAGGAACATAATTAATTTCTAATTCGCTAGAGTTGCCAACGAGTGCGATTAAAGCTATTATAGGAATATATCGAATATATCGATATCATATTCCTAGTGCCTGAGCATGTTTCATCGGCATCAAGTTTCATACCACTTTGCATTTGAGTTCTGAGTTTGAGTTCTGAGAAGAGCAAGCTTGTTAGCCTTGGCTGTGTATTCTTTTCTTATTTTATTTTATTTTTTTATTGTGAAGAGTGAATTGTTTTTATGTGAAAGTGTTTTATCTTTTCTTTTTTGTTATTTTTTTTTTTTACTGACAATAAATCTGTGTTAAATTTGCACCTAAATTATCTTTCTGAGTCGGCGGTAGGTCAAAATATTTGATGCACTGACAGTTCGTTTGTCAGTTTAGCAAAGAAAAATCTGCTTTTTCTAGCGCTGCCTGTCAGCTGGCAAGGCTAGGAAGAAAACTGGAACAAAGCTCGAGGAGGCTCTTGCATGTGAGTTTTTGCATTAAAATTTTCGTTGGCAAATTTTAAATGTATTTTGGCGACTTCAGCAAAAGTCGCCTTTAGCAAATGAGGTGAGATTCGTTCATTTAACATTTTTGCAGACTTTTGGAATTTTTTCAAATTGTAATTTTCTAAGAATTTTCGTAAGTAAGAGAGCATATAAATTGTGTTTGCGCTTTCTATATATGATTTGCTCTAGATTTTGCATAATTTTTGCTGTTCATTTTCAGTTTGTCCATTTTTTTTTTTTTTCTTCTTCTGTCACGTGTTGCCATAACCTCGACAATTGACAGCTTAGATGCATACATTGTCATGGCAATGCATTCATTTGCAGCGCTGCAAATATCTCAACAAACTTCAACACAAAGCCCTTATGCCCAGCTGCAATGGATAGTGTATGCGAGTCAACAAAAGTGCGTGCGATATTTGGTTTTCGCTCTTTGGCATCCATAACGAATTTTTGCATAAATACAAAACGGCCAGCAGCACTCGTAACTGCTGCTATTATGCATCTCTTTGTGGCTGTTGCTGTTGCTGTTGCTGTTGTTAATAGCCAACCATTTATCTTGCTTAATGAAATTTGCGAAAAATCAAATACTGAGCGCACAGCATGTTGGGCGCATCTTGAAGCAACTCAGGCTAATCCACTGGCCACTGGCTGTGCCCAAGCAAGCTCGTGTTATCAATGCGAATGTCAGCGTCACGTGGCGCGCATAGCCGCAACAAAATGCCCTTTCTCATTCCATACAGTTGAACAACATGTTTCGGCTTCTTCTCTACCCCTCTCCAGCTCTTTAGCTCTTCAGCTCTTCAACTCTCGGCTCTCTTTATCATTCATGAACCGCGCGCGTCACGTGCGCAATTAAATTGACGCATTCTTGACGGACGGATTCGGATTTTGTGGTACGACTCCGGCCCTTCTGACTTCTGCTAAAGAGCGGCCAGGGAATTGAGTCCAGGCCAGGCCAGGCCAGGCCGCGTTGACATCATTAATCACATGAAAATTGTATTCTTGCGGTGCTTCTGTGACAACGCCTCAAAGCGGCCTCTCGGCCACATGCCAACAGCCAACAGCCAACAGGCGAGGCAGACTTCTTACCTTTCCGTTTGCAATTGAACAATGTGGACAAAGCAGAGCAGAAATTAGCATTTTCTTTTATATCATTCTTTTCTTTTTCTTTTCTTTTATTGTATGAGAATTAATCAAAAGGCCAACGAGAATAGAGCTCAGCATCTTGGTGTGTTGAAGTTGCGCTAGTTGCGAAGGTGTAAAGCAAAGCTATTTTACACTTGTTTAGCTAGTCTAGCTATGTGCAGAGAGACTTTATAGCTAATATAGCTTAAAGCTGTGAGATATTACATATTTTGAAGATGTATTGAAATCCTAGTTTACTCAGACCAGCTGAGGAGCTAGCCAAAACGCAGCAAAATTACCTTGATCCTTGATCAGATTTGATCGTTGATCGAGAACTCGTTTTAAATTGCTGATCCCAGCAAAATGTCTACTCCAGCAGCTCCTGCAATAAATTTGGTAAAACATTTGCGTGCGAACGTAGACAAATGAATCGTGTTGTCCTACGGACGAACATTTCAGGCCCAAGCGAAACTAAACATTTGGATTAGGCTCTGGCTGTGAGGGGGGTCAGGTGGCTTTGGATAGCCACAGAAACCACTAAACAGTCAGCGGCGGCAAATGCAAACAGTTTAAATGTCATTTGCGGCATTTACCGAGCTGCGAGCAGCAGCAGCAAACGTGAAATGGAAAATTTCGACGTGTTGGTTAAATAAATTTCGCGGCAAATCGCAAAGGGCAAACCGCATGGAGCGCTTGCCACACATTGCCTCCTGCATCTCTCTCTCTCTCTCTCTCTCTCTCTCGCTCTCTCTCTCTCTTGCTCTTCCTCTCGTTGGCATTCCCGGCAAACATTTGAAATGTTTCAATGGCGAATGCGAGTCGCAATTGCCAATCGACGCCGCAAATCGCATTTTAAGCCTCGCGTGCGATTAGTTTAATTGCCAGCATAGTCTGCAGTGGGCGGCTTGCTAGCAAGGGGAGGGGCGGACAGCGAGAGCTGGCGCAACAGGACAATGCATACATTTGCATAGCTCTGTGGCCGTGCGCACTGCATCTGTAAATGTGTGTGCTCCCTTAATGCGAAAATAAGGATTAACCAATGAAATTTATAAATACGCAACAGACCAGCTCCAACATCCAACTGCAGCATCAGCAACGTCCTGCAGCCAGGCTGTGTGTCCTGTGCGCCGTGCGTAAATTGAGTGCATAAATTGGCCGCATCTCCGTCTGCGTCGCATGGCTCGACAGGGCAATCTATTTTGGATTAAATCAAATCGAAATAAACGATTTTTAATGGCCAGCACGCAGTGTGCAGCTCCTTGTTGCTGCTCCTGCTGCTGCTGCTGCTGCTCCTGCTCCTGCTGCTACTCCTGCTCCGGCGGCCGCAGTGGCAAAAACGAGGTCATTAATTATTTCTTCAAAAGCAAAAGATAAGCCGGACCAGGCGACCGACCGAGCGAGCAAGCCCAGGCGACCCTCTGCCTGCAAATTAACCCCCAGGACTCGCATCCTTTTTGGCGTTTTGTGTCATTAGCTTAAAAACCGAAACCGAAACCGACGCAGGACAATGGTCAGCCTGCCCGGCTACCAACAATACAAGCGTGCCCCCAGCCAACTGTTGTTTGTGGCACCAGCGACGTCGACGTCAGCGTCGGCCGCATGTGCCACAAAGATTAATTAATCTTTAAGGACTCATTCGTGTCCCTGCGTTGCTGCTGCCGCCAGCTTCACTCATTAGGCATTTAGGCATTTAGACATTTGCATGTGCAGGCGACACCAACATAAATTTATGGCCCCAGACCTTGGGCCCTGACAAGAGCTGCGCTGCCCAGCCCACAAAGGGCTGCCCATCTCAAAGAGCTCGCATAGCTCCAGCAGCTTTGCGGTGTATCTCTCCAGAGCCCGCCTCTGTTGGGTTGCTCTCCATGAGCTATATAGTGAAAGATTAAAAGTATGCACTGAGATGAGATGAAAGGGGAATAGAAATTTCAAATGATTATAGCCTGACTCTTTTTTTTATTCAGCTCAATCATTAATTGTTTGCTTATAAATAATTAATTAATATATAATTAAATAAATATTATAAAATAGAATCAAATGAATAACAAATATTATATGTATATTATATAATTTAGATCTTCTTATATCATATTCTTTATCATAATAATTCTCAGCTAATAAACTCCTGTCCAGCACGATCTAACGTAACTCCTATAATAAACAAAATCATTTCTATAATCTAAAACAATATTTAGCTAGCATTACCTTTGGTTATATATAAGCTCTATATAGATATACTCTCTGCTCTCACACACACCTATGCCTCTCGGCGGCTGGCCATGCTCTAGATGTACATCTGTCAAGCTTTGTTTCAATTTCATTTCGAGCCCCGTCAGGCATTTATTTTGATTATCAATTGACATTCATTTCTATTTGTTTGACTTCTTATCGTAAGCCGCATGCTTGGCCCCATTGTCATTATCATCATCATCATCATCATCAACTGAGTCACTATGGTCTTTGAGCTGGCCGTGACCCCGTAAATGACCAGCTAAGCTTATGCCACACACTCACATAGGTCTATATATATATATAACTTAAGCTCGAGCCAAGATTTTGGCAAATTTCTGTGGCATGCCACATCAGTGGCGCCATAACAACAAAGAAATGCCTGAAATACATTTGCCCACTCCATTGCACAGAGTTTTTGTCGCTCGTTTCATCTATAAAATATTTACAGCTGATTATTTGCGCTCGCAGCTTAATGTCTAGGTGTGTGTGTGTGTGTGTGTGTGTGTGTGTGTGTGTGTGTGTGTGTGTGTGTGTGTGTGTGACATTTAGTGTAGCGCAAAAGTTATCCTTGTTATCCTTTGATGCCTTCCTCCCCCCCCCAAAATACAACGATTTCGTCGTAATTTATTAGCTCGCATACGTGAATTATTGTCGTCTAGAGTTTTCAACTCTTTGACATTGATTGGCATCTGGGAATTGCTCGACGTTGTTTAGAGTCTAATGGGGCAATCCCCAACATGAAGTTGAGAGACTACATGAAAATCTTTTCGTTTGATATTTGTAAATCAATTATAATATATTATATATTTGAGATAAAATAAAACTAATTTTTATTTTCTTTAACTATTTTCACAGGTTGACGAAACTCAGCGAGTTGTTTAGGAAATATACAACAAAAATCATCGATCGTTTTGGTAGACTTTTGGGGTAATTCTTAAATATATTCATTATTATTATAAATATTCTTACTAATGACATTCACTTCTTCTTCTTCCAGCTGTAAAAAATCTGTGTTCTAGTTTCTTTTTAATTCTGGCATAAATGAAAGATATTTAAAAATATTAAAAATTTTGACAAAGAAATACTAAAAGAACAGAAGAACACCAAACAAAAAAAAAAAAAATATATATATATATATATAGATATATATATAAATAAATAATAAACATAAAAAAAATAATAATAATATTTTTATTTTATTATTATAATAATAAAAAATAAATTAAATAAATATAAAAAATAGATATATAATAAATGAAAATATAAAAATAATATATAAATATATAGATTATATATATATATATATATATATATATATATATATATATATATATATATATATTTATTTATTAATATATACATATATGTATATAAATATATTTATATATATAAAATAAATATAAAAATTTAAAAAAAATTATATATAAATAAAAATAATAAAAAATATACATATAAATTACAAGAACTGAAGGTAAAACGCCCGCGGCGGATAGCGGAAAAGCTGGTCAGGTGAGTGTATAAGCTTATAGACAAAAGCAAACCAAAATGATATTCTTAAGCCAGTCTAACTATATACATATATATATTTATATATATATATATAGCACATATCGTCTTAGCTCGTTTACTTTAACTTCTTTTTTATGGGCAAAGTTGTGGGCATAAAAAGCATAAACTTAGGGCTAATGAAGCAAAAGGTGGCAGACACGAAAAGGAGTTGAGCCGTTAAAATGATAAATGATGTGTGTAGCGGAGCTGTTAGCGCCTGCACACACATACATAATATATATATATATATATATATATATATATATATATATATATATATATATATATAAACAAACACATACACACACACACATACATACAGCTGTTGTTGCGACAGATGTTGTCATAAATAAAAAAAACAGCGAGCGGAAGACGCGCTCTTCCGTTAAGAACTAAGCAAGGAAGGCAACATGTAAATAAACACAGTCGCATTACAACTCACACACACACACACACACACATACACTGATTTATATGCGTGTGTGGGCGTGGAGTCTGTTCAGGCCACATTAATGTCAAATCAGGCGCATAAATTGCACAAAACGCTCAATTTATTAAACGAAGCATGCTTCTTTTTTTCCTTTGGTTCGTGTGCGGTGTGGGAGGGGCGTGTTCATGGGGCGTATGCGCGACAAGTGTATTTGGCTGGTTAATAAATGTCACAATTGGCCCACAGCCAGCTGAAGTTGTTGAGCATTGTGTATGCATTGGCTCATTGCATGCATATTTTAGGCAAACGCCTCAATCGACGCCTTTTGGCCGTTTCGGCCACGTTTCGCTATCGAGTGGGCAATTGTTCAAATTCTCAAATGCCGTTTGCCAAAGCTGCCAACTGACAATTGGCAATTGGCAATTGCTTGGGACGTAGCTATCAATCGATTCTACTCACGGCTCGGGCAGGGAGTGGAGAGAGTGAGAGTGAGAGTGAGAGAGCGTGAACGGATGATGGGCGGGGAGGGAACAAAGACAGCATACAAAAGCAATCAGAGCTGTGCTATAGAGATATTCCAGTCCAAAAAGGCTCATAAAAATTTTAAAACATTTTGTGTGAGTTTGCGTATGGGCGTTTGGGTATATTTGTCCATTAGAGTCGACTTGATTAATACACAATAATTGAGAGACTTTATAATAGATAAAACAGTTCCTATACAATTGAATGCTGACTACTATAATTCTTATAGCTGGGAAAGAAATTCTGAACACTTATTCAGATCGTCTCTAACCGATATAGTAGTTGCAAATATTTCATATTTTATATTTTATATGTAATATTTAATAATTAATATATAATATTTTTATCATCATCATATAATCATTTCTTCTTATCATATCATTTATATCTATCATTCCTAACAGTCTTTGTAATATACAACTTTATATATTCTAGTTTCTATGCTGCAATAGGGTATACCTATTCGCATATGCCGTCTAACTGATTTCGCGCATTGTTTTGCAATTGCACTGACAACGTGCTGGGTTATCCCGCTATATAGATATATATTTATATACACATATATAAATGTGTATGTGTGTGTGTGTGTGTTTGTGCGTGTAGGTGTCAAGGGTATTGTCCTTGCCCGGGCAATCTTTTTATCCTGGCATCCTCTAACCAGCTAGCCTGCCATTCGCCATCTCACGAACATGAGCGCTCGTTAAACGGATGAGTTAAAAGTCAAAAGCCCTAAAGGATTTTATTTGAATTGCGGTCTGTGCGCCAGTGTTCGACGTTTGCCCTGCCTGGTACCCTTGACGCCCTGACGCGCCCCTGCATCTTCATCCCTCCTCCGATGCGGCCCCTCCCTCGCCGGTCATGTTGTGTACCATGTTTTATTTAAAGTTTATCTCCGCTGCCTTTTTCCACTGCCTCAACCTCAGCTTTAGCGTCAGCCACTTGCCGCTAATTTCGCGCCAAGTCTGCGGGAAAAAATATGCACAGCATAAAATGTGGAAAAATATTTTGACGCAAGACAAAGGAAAAAAAGTGAAAAACAAAAGGGGTTTTTCCTTTAGCCTGCTGGCTGTTGCTGTTGCTGCTGCTGCTGCTGCTGTGCCGCATTCGTCGGCACGTCGCATTTCAAAGCCGTGTTGAAAAATATTTGAAATAATTGCAAAAATGTTGCCACTCCTGCGGATGAGAAATCTCTCCTTGTGCGTTTTGCTCCCTGTCCGAGGTTAGGCAGCAGTTCGTCCTTCAATATGCCAGGCACGTTCAGTTGAAAGCATTTTAAACTGGAACACAGACACGTCTCACATAACACAAAGCTAAGATATTTATAAGCAGACCAATCCAAGCTGTAACAATCCCCAAGAATATATTTACGAAACTATAGCTTAGCTTGAAACAACACAGTATATATATAAAAATTCGAATCTTTGCAATGTTTCCACAGATTTTATTTTGAGATATTCTACTCGATTCAAAGGACTTTGAGGAACAGTGGACGATGTAAGTATTTTCAATAAACATTAGGATAATATTGTCCGGCTATGATGATTGTTGTGGCTGAAGTCTAATGCAAATCAAATCGATAACTAAATAATTTTATTCATTAGCAGTTGAACATCATGACTGATCCATCTGTTGGCTCATCGTCCCCGAATTGGGCAAGTATTATCTCAAATGAGATCATACCTAACTTTGGTGAGTGGTTTATTTATTAGCGTCTAAGTTTCACCGAGTCTTACACGATTTTTTTCCATTAAGCAGTAGATGAGGGTCCGCCAGGTATTGAGGAAACTCCGACTACTAGTATTGGTCCATCTTCGGAGGCGACACGGGATCTACCGCTGCTGATGAGTAGCTTGAGTGGCCAAATGTCACCATATGCGCCGGTTTTTCATCCCATGGGCTCATACGCATCGCATTTGCTGGCTCTGGAGCAGGCGGTTCAGGTAAACCCGCAATCGTTGCCACCACCACCGCCTCGTCCTATGGATCCGAGCGTTGAGGAGTACTACGACAGGGAACAAATGCAGGACGTCTACAACTATAATAATCCGCATGAAATGCAGACGCAAATATATCCCGACGACTACGGCGAGGCTGACAACATGAATGGCTGTCCCATGGATCTTACCATTCGGGTAGCGCCGAGCCCTTGCCCCTATCCACCAGACAGCCAACGGGCGCATGGCAACTGGCATGATCCGTCGAATCGGGAGTATTGGTCGGAGGGCGATCAACAAAATGGACAAGTGCCAGTTCAGCATATGATGTATCCACAAATGCATATGCATATGCCACCCCACATGCAGGGTCAGATGCCACCCCACATGCAGGGCCAGATGCCGCCTAATATACAAGGTCAAATGCCGCCCCACATGCAGGGACAGGTTCCCCCCTTCATGCAGGGACAGATGCCGCCCCATATGCAGGGACAGATGCCTCCCTACATGCAGGGACAGATGCCGCCCCACATGCAGGGACAGATGCCACCACCTTATATGCAGGGCCAGATGCCGCCCCACATGCAGGGACAGGTCCCCCCCTACATGCAGGGACAGATGCCGCCTCATATGCAGGGACAGTTGCCTCCCTACATGCAGGGACAGATGCCACCCCACATGCAGGGACAGATGCCACCCCACATGCAAGGTCAAATGCCACCCCACATGCAGGGCCAGATGCCACCCCACATGCAAGGTCAAATGCCACCCCATATGCAGGGCCAGATGCCACCCCTCATGCAGGGACAGATGCCACCCTACATGCAGGGACAAGTTCCTGTCCAAATGCCAGTTCATATTCCTCCTCAGATGCTAATCCAAATACAGCAGGCTCCTCAGGGCTATGAGTATTGGCGCGATATGGAACAACACGAGCATGTGCCTTACCATCAATATGGACCCGACATGGAGCAGCAGATGTCGCCAATGCTGACCCAATGCCAGTTGGAAGCACAAGCTCAAGCAGAAGCAGAAGGCCGCGAGTTCTTCAGTGAATATGAACAGACCAATCCGGCAGCTGTGGGACAACTATACGATCAGCATCCACAATACCCACGTGAATATTGGCATGAAAAAGAGCAACCAATGCTAGATGCACCGCTACATGTCCAAATCCCACCACAGCATGTGCACTACTGGCGCGATATGGAACAACAGCAGAACGCTCAGTATATCCAGAATCAAGGGGTGCCCATAGCTGATGACTCCTGGCGCAATGGTGACCGTCAGTGCAATGAGAATGAGGAGCATGTGATGGCTCCACCGTCCGGATTTTGGCGTGATGCAGATCAGATGGCTGAAACTGTCGCTCCGCACCACCAGCATCAGGATCAGCATCAGCATCAGCTACAGCTAGAGCACCAGCATCAGCTACAGCTAGAGCAGCAGAATCAAACCGAAAAGCAGACCCAGGATCAGTTCTCAAAAATAAGTCTACAGCACATTCAGGAGCTGTCTCGCGAGATCTGGAATGATATGGACCTGAATGACGATGTGGCTCCACCACACAGTCAGGGACCGCCGCAGCCAACTTCGTATGATTACTGGCGTGACATTGAGCAAATGATTGCTGCGTATGGCCTACAATCGCCACAGGCTCAGAATGAGGGGGTAGCTGCATCCAATACCTGGCAGTACGTAGAGGAGCACAACGTTGCTGAAGAATGCTATTTGGAAGAATCTGAGCAGCAGCAGATTGCAGAAAATTCTCAGCAGTTGGGTCAGGAGCAGGTGCCGCTCTGGTGGCCCTCGAACGGACAACATGATAGACCACAGTCGCCGTGTGCAGGCGATTGGATGACAGAGCAGCACGCGGATCTAGAAGATATTGAAGTGGAAATTCTAGAACAGCAGGCGCAAGCGGAGCGTGGTTGGTGGCCCTCTGAACAAGCTATGCAGCAGGAGCAGGAGCAGCAGCAGCAGCCTATTGACTGGTGTCCGGAGAACGAACAGAACCATATGGCTGGACACCCCACAAACGCAAATGTACATCCAGTGCCAACAGGCTGTGAATATTGGAATAAGGGATCGGCTAGCCTTGAGTCTCAATCACAAGCTGCCATGCAGGCAGAGCCTCTAAACCCACCTAACGATTGGTGGGTTGATTCGGCAGAGCATAAGACATCACAAATTGAGTCGTCCTACGTGCCTATGTGCCCCGATAAGGAACAGCAGACTTACACGGAAGAAGAGCAGAAGCAGAAGCAGAACCTGCAGCAGCAGTTCCTCCAGCAGCAAGAATATCAGCACCAAAAGCAGCAGGAGCTCCAACATCAGAAGCAGGAGCAGCAACAGCAACCGCAGCCGGAGCAACAGCAGCAACAGCAGGAAGAGCAGGAGCAGGAGCAGCAACAGGTGCCACAAGCGTCAGCACCACCGCGCGAATGGTGGCAAGCTGCTGCATTTACACCGCAGGAACATATGCAGTCACGTAACGTTGACCCAGAGTGGGTGCCCTACTCCTATGCCGATCTGAACGTGTTACACACCAAGTCAGAGGAAATCGTGGATACGGATCTGCCAACTGAAGAGCAAAAGGCTGAAGGTGCTGCATCAACAGCATCGACTTCCGGGAACAACAACAATCACGTGGACGAGTCTGAGGAGGAGGATTTTCCATCGTTCGAGGAATTCGCCAGACAGGTGAGCGAATGCAGTTTATCCAGCTCGGAATATATTGCCACTTTGCGCAACCTCATGATACGAGCCCATAATCTGATGCTGCCTTTGCTACGCGGCCGTTTCGCTAATATGACCCAGGTCCAGATGGCAGCCTACACCACTGCAATTCTGGAAGTAACGCCACTGCATCCAAGTCTGTTCGTGCCTTCGGTAAGTTGATTTCTTTATTCTTTAGGAGCTGCCAATGAAGTTCTCTAATCATCAGACTGTGGCACGTCCCTGGATGGGCACCGGTGGACTCCTGCCCCCCTGTCATCCGCACAGCTTGACGCCTGAGGATCTGGCACGCATCAATGTGAGTAGGCCTGGACTCTCATTAGCAATTCGATACATTTGTTTGTTGTTTTATTTTCTTCGCATACAGCCACGCCCGATGCTGGTCAGTGTGGCCACGCAGACGGAGTACCTTTGCTGGTGCATGCACATTAGCATGTTTCCGCCGCCGCCGCTGCCCGGCCCACCTCCGACATTAAGACCGCAGGGTCCGCACTTTGGCACGCCGAATGGACCGCGCATGATGGCGCCTTGTGGCACTGCGCCGCTCAGTTTCTGGGGCAGACCCTTAGGTAGGTCAACCGAGTGGTCGAATTGCTTCCACAGATGACTTTGACTTTGTCTGTGCTTTCAGTGCCCGTGCATCCGCAACCTTATCCCCATGCCCATCAGATTCCACGTCCGCATGGCTCGCGCTACGGCTATCGCGTCAACACCTACAGCATGCCCTGCCGCTTCAATGCCGCCGGCAACGGACGCTCGCGCCACATGAACAACATGCACAACTCGGGCATGCATCCGCATAACCAGCAGAGCGAAGATAATGCCAGCTCCAATCAGTTCATGGACCAACCGCCGCCACAGCCAAACCATTATCAGCAGGGGCAACCGCAGCAGGAGCAGGAGCAGGAGCAGCAGCAGGAGCAGCAGCCGCAAGAGTCGGACGAAGTAGAGTCCACTCCAGAGCATCGCAACACGCCTAAAAACATATCAGTGCTTCGTCTCAGTCCAGATAGCCACAACCGTGAGATGGCAATACAGCAACAGGAGCAGCAACAACAACACGAACAGCAGCTGCTGCAAGAGCAAGATCAGTCTACTACCCCCACGGGCAGTCTGTCGAGCTCGCCTGTGCTACGCTCGGAGCAACTCTCGCGTTGCTGCTCAAACAGCACTTCCTCCAGCAGCCCATCCAGCTCGCTGACTCCTCGATCCTCCAGTCACTGCTCTTCGGTTATAAGCAACAACGACAGCGACGCCGATGCCAAGGGTGTGGCCGAAAAGGCTAACGATAATGCTGGTGTCAATATCAATAACGTAGCGGAAGCCGTGAGCACGGAGACCGATAACAACGGACTCGTTGATCAGAATTCAGCTAATGCTGAGGAGGAGAGTTCACAAAGTGATGAGGCCTCATCAGTATCGCAGGACGGTGGGAAGGAGACGGACCCACAGACAGCCAGTCGAACTGTGAAGCCGATAAGTAACCTATTTCTACATCCAACCGGCCCCGTAATGCCCAGCATGCCCATGATGCACTTTCTAATGTCTCCAAATGGTGGTCAGGGCGATGTGCCGCCCCTGATCTTTGATATGAACGACAGCTCAAGTCCAAATCCAAACTATGCCCAGTTCTTGCCGAACATCAATATGAATATCAATATGTTTAACAATGCGATGGCTCACTCGATCCCCAATCCTAATTCCATGGGAAATCCAATGGGCAACCAAATGGGTAATCCTATCGGCAATCATATGCCTAATCAGATGACCAATCCAATGAACAATGCAATGACCAATCCAATGGGTAATCCAATGCCTACTTCTATGGGCAATCCAATGGGCTATCCCATGGCCAACGTTCATGTCATGCCACCCGAAATGGCGGCAACTTACTATCAGATGGGGCCAGAAATGGGAATGGTGCATACTGCTATGATATTACCCTATGCTCCCTATGCTCCCTTTTTTTACAAGAATCCGAACGATCCGTATTCCCCCATGGACATGAACGATGCCATGAACATGAATATGGGCATGCAAGAGAATTATAATGGACCTAATGCTACCTTAATTGGCATTCCGATCGACGAGATCAATCCGATGGCCAATCCTAATGCCTACATGACCAACGATATGTTGCTCACGCCAGCGAACAATGATGATATGATGCACGAGCTCCATGGTCATAATGAAATCTACAACGCTGCTGATCACCGCAAGGAGAATAATATCCATCACGATGCTGGCGAATGTGAATCAATCAACAAGCTTGCAACAGCTGCTGGACAATCAGAACTTAATTAGATCGACACTTGCTCATAGGCAGGCACAAAAACACACGAAAACACATCATTATGACGTCTACTCGATACACAGGTCACATCATACTATATAGATTTAACAATTTATCGATCACTTAGCACGTCACTTAACACAATTAATCGATAAACTATTTTATATTCATATTACCTTCCTCATATATATTTATATTTATATAAATATATATATATATCTGTCGCGTGTCTACAATCGGTGTCAAAAACTATATTTTGAGATCGATAATTCACGCGATAGCACACAGTATCTCTATTTGTAAACAAATAACACCCACTGAGACTACCCAGATATACTCCTACACCTTATCACACTAGCATTCCGCTTGCATACAAATATCACCCAGGCATTCTATGATCTATATATATATAGATCATAGAATGCCAATCGATAAAGGCATTGCAATTGAATAGAATATGATTGAGCAAAGATTTTTTTGTCGGCTGTTTGAAAGTAGTTTTAAGATATTTATAATCTTTGCACTAAAACTCATGGGATACACAAACACCAAAGCGCAGCAATGACCTTTCACACACACACACACACACACACAGACAAGCTCATTTATATACACGCTCAATCATAACACTCATCGCATACGCGATTTGAGGCAAATAAAGCCGAGGAAGCTTTATCGCATTTATCTTTTATTTTATGGCTAAGCAGCGCAGGGAGATAAGCTCGGCGGCAGTCAACCATCCTCCCACCCACACACATAGCTACTATTTATAGGGTATATTTTGTGCTGTATATTATATCATTTCATATTCATATAACGATGTGTAAATTTCAAATCGCTGCATTAAGTTTACATTTTCAACATTTTACGTGTAGCGAAAAGCGTGAAGCCAAAACCCCGGCCAATTGCGCCCACAAAAAGGGAGGGCCAAGTATAGGATCTGGGGGTGGTGCTGAGTTGAACCCCTTGTGAACCCTTTGAACTCGCTGCGTGTGCAAGTTGCCGTTGCCGCTGTTGCTGTTGCTGTTGCTGTTGCAAATGCGAAGTTAAACGCCTTCAAGCTGAAATAATCGGGCTAATCTTTTACGCTGCTTGCATTTTAAAGCGCTACCCACTTTTTATTTGTATTTTTATTTTTATTTTTTATATTTTTTTTTCCTTTAGCCTGGCCTTACTTGACTTCAGTTTGTAGAGGCGGGTGGAAAGGGTTTAGCCGGTCTGCATTTTGCATGCATGCTTGCGCTTTGCTTCCTCTGTGCACTCCCTTTCCCCCTGTCTCCTGCCTCTGCCTCCTGTCCACCCACCTTTAGCCACATGTGTGTTCTGGTTTTTTTTTTCTTCAAATTGTAATTAAATGCGTCGCGCAAAGACAAATAAAATAAAAAGGAGAGAAAAAAAACAGCATTTGCAGGTAAACAATTGAAAAGCATATAAAAATGTGCATTTTAATCAGTTCCATATCAAATGGGACATTTTTTTTTTTACTTCAATTCAGCTACAATTTGACTGGCATATGAAGGACAATGTTGAAAAGCTGCTGCAATAATTTAATTTAATTTATAAATATAATGATTTAAATTTATTTTACATTTTATTGGAACACATAAAATGAGCTTTCAGATCTTTTGAGCTGATATAACTAAATATAGTTTGGATATGATATTTTTTAACAAATACTGAAATATTTGTGATTTATACACTCAGAAATATTATTATTGTATTAAATACTATATTTAATAAGTTAACTAAATATAATATAAATCAGCTTTTAGATCTTTTCAGCTGATATAACTAAATATTGTTTTTAATTGATATTTTTAAACAAGGACTGAAATATTTGTGATTTATATATACTGAAATATTATATATATATATATACATAAATATGTTTCTTAATTATTACATTTAATAAATTAAATAAATATAATATAAATA
Organism: Drosophila stalkeri; assembly: GCA_035047405.1. NCBI lineage: Eukaryota > Metazoa > Arthropoda > Insecta > Diptera > Drosophilidae > Drosophila > Drosophila stalkeri. The sequence continues at coordinate 10,252,001 of JAWNPR010000061.1, forward strand.
AGCTTTTAGATGTTTTCATCTGATATAACTAAATATTGTATTTATAAATTTATTTTAACAAAGGCTGAAATATTTGTAATTTTTATATAGTTAATATGTTAATATGAATATATATATATATATATATATATATATATATATATATATATATATATATATATATATATATATATATATATATATATATATTTTTTTTTTTTTTTTAAATATTATATTTAATAAATTTTATATATTTATATATATATTTTTTTATATATTATATTTGTAATATATTACAATACCTAACAATCAAATTATATATATTTAAAAAATTATATATTATTGTTAATATACATATTGTATTTGTAATATAATACAATCAAACAAAATAATTTAAAAAAATTATATTTTACAAAAATATATTTTATATATGTATAAACTATAATAAAAATTCATGAAAAATATTTAAGGAAATTTTATTGTATTAATCACAAATTTTAAAGAGAGATATGGTGACTGTTAGAGAGAGAGGGAGAGAGTGTGTGACAGGCAGACTCCCTTTCTTACAAAATTGATAACATTTATAGCAGTCATAATTACACTTATTGGCGTTTCACTGTACAGCATTTATTTGAACATTAACTCTCTTGATATACATATATAAATTGTTATATACTTACATTCATTGGAATCTATAGTTTGACCAGAAAATTAACGCCTGCATGACCGCACTGCATGAATGCAACCGCATTGCTACATTTTTAATCTACAATTAACCGCAACTGTTTGGGGTCCTGCGGCAGTGGAGGGTTGGTGGATTGGTTTGGGTCTTGGGATCGACAGACCCGGGTCCAATATCAATATTGATTCTATTAATTATAAAAACATTAAGTGCCAGCCAACAAATGTAATTAAACGCATTAAACAATTGCAATGTGCGAGAAATGGCGTTAAAATGCAGCTCGGCCAGGCGGGATTCGAACAGGAGTCCTGCTGTCCTGTCCAGTTGGCTGGTCTGCTCCTGGTTGGAGTTCAGGTTGAGGTTCACGTTCAGGTTCAGGTTCAGGCCACCCTGCTGATGCGCGCCGATAAGCACGTTTTCAATTCGCATTTGCAGGTGGACGCCAGCTGAGGGCGTGTGTGTGGGTGCTGTGGGGGCGTGGTCGATTGCTGGGATTTGTGGCGCAAGGCTGGGCGGCTGGTCGGTTGGCCGATTGGGATTGTCGCACATTAATGACGAAATTATTGTTTCAATTGCTTTCAACTGTTGTCAATGCAAATTTTATGCAAATATTTTTCGGTGCCATCGGACTCTTAAATGCCATTATGGCCAATAAGTCAATAATTATTGCCATGGCAATGCGTTGTTGTTGTTGTTGTTGCCACGTTTTGTTGCAGCTATTATTGGCCACACTGGAGTCAGGGCCACATTGAAAGAGTCCCCGCCTCGTCGTTCAATGTGCCCGATTCCCCAAATAGGCGTTAATTACTTTTATCTGCACATTGTCACACTACAATAACAATTACAATAACAACAACAACAAGAACAACAGCAATTGTTGATTGTATTTGCCAATATTTGCTCAAATCCGTTTATTAATTATAATTATTTATGCACTTTTGTTTACGTTTGCCGCATAAATCATTGGCTGAAAATTAGAAATATTTATTTATTTATAGAAAAATATGTTTTTATTAAAGTGTGTTTAGCATAAGTAGGGAGCAAGCAGCCACAATGTTTATTAAATTATTATAAATTTAACAAAATATATTAGCAACAATTATAGAGCAGAAAAAAAAGATTCGGCTGTGTATTGAGTTATTTAACTTCTTCTTAAGGCATTTAGGTAGGGGAAGTGAAAGAGAGTTGTGCACAAATGAAACTGTAACAGCATTCGTGCCAGTTCATTTCATTCATCTCATCAGACTCTCTCTTTGGGAACGAGTGAGAGCAGCGATCTATGTTGCCCTGAGAGATGTGAACTATAGCTGAGCCTTGCTGTTATGAGTGACAATAACTTATGATACATTTAAATTATTCTATACTTAGACAATCAAATTTTATTGGCTGTTTGAGCTTAGCCTAAAGTATAATAAAATATAAAAATGTTAATATATATATATAATAATAATATATATATTATTTATGTATTATATATTAAAATTTTATTATACTGCCGAATATTTTCTTTATAATTAAAAAAATAAAAATATTATATGTATTATTTTATTATATTATATATTTATATTTTATTATATTTTTAGCAAAGCTCGAACAGTCGAATATTTTTTTTATAATTAAAAAAATAAAAATATTATTTGTATTATTTTATTATATTATATATTTATATTTTATTATATATTTTTGCTATGCTCAAAGAGCCGAATATTTTATTTATAATTAAAAAATATAATTTATTTATGTATTATTTATATATTATATAATTATAATTATAATTATATATAATAATTATAACAGCAGAATATTTTATTTATAATTATAATATAAAAATAGTATTATTTAAATATTATGTATTTCTATATTGTTTAATTTTATAAACTCGACGCTTTAGAAGAACTTTAATAGAATTTTTTACAAGGAATATTTTACTATAACCGAGATATTTGCATAGTTTTCGCATTGGGGTTTAAAAACTGTTTTTCTAGTCTGTGCGAAATGTGAGCAGAAGTAATTTATATGGTCAATTGGGCAGGACACGCCAAGTAAGTAAATGCTAGAAATTTTCGCCGTAGCTGTTGCTGCTGCTCCTGCTGCTCCTGCTGCTGCTGTTGCCACACTCTCTGTATGGTCCAGCTGTGGGTCGTATAATATAATTAATACTATGAATTACTTGAGCTTCGCACTAAGCCAAGCTGACCGCCACATACAAACACCCAATGCGAGAGCTGGCCTCAAATGGGGACAGCGAGAGGGTCAGCTCGCTTGGCTAGGATATTTTATGTTGTTGTTGTTGTTGTTGTGGTTGTTGTTGTTGTTATTGTTGGGTATATTCCAACACGTTGCTGCTTGGTCAGCCACATGCACTTAATTGCTTTATGAGGCGGTCAGTCGCTTGTTATGGACTTCAATTTGATTTCGCGCAAGTGCCGTAGCAGCAAGTAGCTAAGTGTGTGTGTGTGTGTGTGTGTTCATGTGTGTGAGAGACTGTGTGTGGCGGCTAAATGAGACATTGGGGATCAATTATTTTGTCGGCTCATTGCCGCAGGCCAAAGACAAAGGCCGTTGAACCAAACCAACCCCAACCACTCGATCAATGCAGATTTTTCAGCTGATGCCAAAGTTTTTTAATCATGCTGATGGCACGATAATGATAATGATGATGATGATGACGATGATGCAAGAGACACGTAGCAAGTGCGCAAATATTTTATGCCAGTTTAGTGCACTTTTTCACCAAGGTGCGAAAACGCAAGGCAAAAGAACATAAATTGTGTGAACTAAGAGTTCCAATTTCGAGGGTTTTCCAATTGGAGAATACTTTGTATATGCAAGCATATTATAAATAGGTGAATTTTTTATATAAAATATAGCTAAATATAGGCAGATATTACTACTATTGTTTAGCTTGCTTTTTGGCCAAAACTGTTTCGAGTCAAGAAAGATATTTTAGAAAATTTTAATGATATTCAAATTGAAAATCACATTTTTTCTAAACAGAAAATCAAGCAATAATTTTGTGGATTATTATTCTCTATATATATTGTAGGAGTTAATACACATACCTTGGGCTTAGATATTGAATCTAGTTTTATTTGAAAATGCATAATGAAAGCAAATCAAATACAATAACATGTTTGTTAGCATTATAAATGACCATAGTTTTCTTCAGCTACAACTTGCGTGTCAACTAATATACTCATTTGCCTTTAGAAAGCAGTGTATATGAGAAAAAAAACAAGAAGGACAAAAATCGGATGCGAAAACTTTGCAGTCGCGTTCCAAGTGCAACTTCCAATTGCAGTTCAAGTCGTAATGGCTTTTTGTTTGCCACTTCGAGGCAGCAGCAGCAGCAGCAGCAGCAGCAGGAGCAGGAGCAGGAGCAGGAGCAGCAACAGCAGCAGCAGCAGGAGCTCTGCTTTAGCTCAGCTACACACGTGTGGAGAGGGAGCTGCCATGACAATGTGTTTATCATTTTTTTCGTTTTTTTCTGTTCTTCTGCTGCCTTCACTTGAAATGAAACTATTTCTGACAATGTTAGTGGCATGTGCCTGTTAAAATGAAATGTGGAATGTCCTTTTAAAGTGGAAGCGGATGCGGGGCGACAAGTGCAAACGCTTAAGAGCCATGGCAATAGATTGAAAGTCTTTGTGGGACCAACTGACCAGTGTCCAGGACAACGTAAGCAAGCATAATTCTATGTATATTACATTTTTTTGTGCACATCATTTGATTTGATTTGGTGTAATCATGCGTCTATATATCCACTATTGCCATGGCTATAAGAATTTGTTCTTAAAGTGAGAAAAGTGCCCCAGGGCAATGGCTGTGCGTGTGTGTGTGTGTGTGTATGTGTTAATGTAGGCAGGCGTCTCAGACAATTATGAACTGTGTGTGGTACATGGTATTTCCATTTTGGCACTTAAGTCAGCCAAAGTCAATTATAATCAACGCCCAGCCTCTCTCCCCCCCCCCCCCCCCCCCACTCCATTCCATTCCACAGCGAGAGAGACTGAGACAATTGCCGAAGCGTGTTGCTGCGCGTCTTTTTGGCAGCTGCCGTCACGCAAAAAGGATTAAAAAGCATTCACATGCACATATCCTCGCACGCACACACATACACACACACGTAGAGAGCATCTGTATTAACTTATGCAAAAGTGTTTTAAGACTTTGGCTGATTGGCAGCCAAGCAAGACAGCGGCTGGGCTGCTATAGAAAGTTGCTTTTGCATATGTATGAAAGATTAGGGAAATTCTGGCCGACGGCAATGCAAAAAAGGTAAACTTGCTTCACGTCTTTACACACACACACACACACATACATGTTGCTATAAGTTATCAGTCATGCTAGATTTTAGCTACAGATGACTATGTAGTTGAGCTAGCCCGGGGCTGTATTTGGAAGCAGCATCAAAAGGACTCCAGGGACAGCTGATTGGAAGCTAAGAAATGCTAAACAATTCAAGAGTTTTTGACTATGTCGGATAGAGCTGGAAGATTTTACAACCAGACGACCCATACGACAAAAAGTCGTTAATAAAGTCAGTTGATGATGAAACTGAAAGGTTCTATTAATAACTATAGCAACCGGTTTAATAATTATATATTATTTGTTAATATGATTTCAAGTGTGCTAAACAAAGATTATATTAAATACAAATAAGTTAAGGATACGTAGTGGGCTGGATTCTCCTATCATACATTATCGACTTTCGTGTAATCGATATACTTAGTAAAAAATTAGAATTGTAAAACTATCGACAGTGTGCCAACATGATGGTATTTTTTGGTTCCAATACTCGATTTAACAGCTCTAATATATATTTTATAAAAGATTGTAAGCCTGTGAATAATCCCAAGGGAGATATTGGAGTAAAGAAGATGTTCTGTTGCCTCCCATTAAATAAATAAATAAAAAAAAAAAATCGAATATATATGGGAAAAAAAACTTATTATTTAAATATTTGATATTTAATAAAAATCTTTTTTATTTATTAAATAAATAATATACAATAATACTGAAACTTCTTTTCCTACAAATATTAAGTTAAAAATATATCAATTTATTTATTTATTTATTTATTTTTTATTATAATATTCTAAACGGAACTCATTGACCCAATAAACACAGATCATTGACGTTGAACTGTAGATTTTAGGGACTCTAATGAAACTCCTTAAGAAATGAGTGGGGAAATGACTTGAAATTTGGACAACACAGAGTTGATTTCCATGACATAATTTTCATAATGCTGCTCATATATTTACCATTACGAACTACTCAACCAAGTCAAGAACTCATATAGTTTAGTTACAAATCTTGATTCCCATGAAATGGACTTTCAATAAACAGCGGCCGTGCCTCAAATTACAATTCGAGCTACTCTCTGGCAGAGCATCCCACACAGATTCCAGGACTGCGTTGTCCGATTAAAAAGATAAGCATTACCCTATATAAGAGTAAGCATATGAAATGCTGTGCGTGCATTTTGCTGGTCTGTGGGCAAACAATTTGCAGTCTCAATTACAATGGCAGGCGCAAAAGGGACAGCCGCAGTCGGAAAATACCGAGTGGCCACAAAACTTAATTGCTTTACTCTGGTACCCCAAAAAACAACTGTCGGATTCTTAATGCCACTCTCGACCGGAGCCGGAGCCGTTCCCGTTGCCGTTGCCATAGCTGAAGCAGCTTCTGCCATGCTCTTATCGCGGCGAGACCCAAAAAACCGTCAACATCGTCAACGGGCGTCGAGTTGCAACTGTTTCTGCCACTGCCTCAGCTTCTTCTGCCTCTGCCTCTGCCTCAGCTTCTGCTTCTGTTTTTGTTTCTGCAACGCAAATTATATGCAAACGAGCTTAATATCCGGCCAAACAGACGCACACTCAGTCACCGCCAGAGACCTTCAGCCTCTGACCCACTCCACTGTCGTTGGCATCCATTCATAACTCTTGCCGGGATTCAGCATTTATGGCATCACACACAGCCATTGCCTCGCACCACACGTGCGTCAGGCTGAAGTCGCTGAAGTCGAATCAGCTATAGAACTGAATTCTGTTTCCCATTAAATATCAGCTCTAGAAATTATTGCAAACTTAGCTTCAGCCTATATATTTGATATTATTTTATTTTTATAAATTTTTTAAAACTTTGAATTAACTTTCAAATATTTTCCTTACATATATATTTTTTATCCCAGCTTATATATTTATTATTAATATATATATTTATATATATATATATATATATATATATATATATATATATATATATATATATATATATAGATTTTTTAAAATGATTTATTATATATGTTTATTGATTTATTTTTAAATACTTATTATTAATTTATTATTTTAAGAAATTTTCTTTTTTTTTCTTAAATTAGCATTAACTTCCAAATATTTTCTTTATATAATATAATTATTTATCATCCCAGCTTATATATTTTTTATTATATATTATTTTTCTGTATTTTTTAGAATTATTTATTATATTAAAAAAAATTATTTTTATTTATTTATTATTAATTTATCATTTATATAAATTTTCTTTTTTTAATTAAACTTAGCATTAACTTTCAAATATTTTCCTTACACATATATTTTTATCCCAGCTTATATATTTATAATTAATTTATTTTTTTCAATATTTTTAAAAAGTAGTATTTATTTTTAAATATTTATTATTGATGAATTATTGTTCTAGGTTTTTTCTACGCTTAGAATTAATCTCCAAATATTATTTATCGGTTCTAATAGATGTGCTATTATTTATAAGCAGCATTTGTTTTAGATATCAACTCGAATATACAAAATATATAAATAAATTTATATACAAAATATAAAAATAAATTTAAATTAAAAAAGAATGTTTTTAAATGTTAAAACTACACCATTAAAAATTTGATATGAAATTGAAGCTAAAGAGATTTTTCGAGTTTATACAGTTGAATTAGACGTTTTCAAGTTTCAGCCTTAATTATGAAATGATGGCATACCTGTAGAGAATACTCTTGATAGCATACCCTGGCAGAGAAAATTCTTCTAATCATAAGCTAAGTAAATTAAGCAGACTTTATCTAATATTATATAATTTTGCCATATTGATTGAGACTAGACTCGAACCTCGAGAGAGCTGTCAAGCATTTCATTCTATTGAAGGGATCTTCACTATAATTTATATTCAAATACAAAATATATATATAGAGAGGGAGAGGGTATGCTGTAGTCGTGCTCATCTTATGCTGCCTGTTACTATCATTTGGGCATTTAGCATTTCATTTCAAGTTTGTTCACAAATAACTCAACTGCCGCACAATTTTTGGCATACAGTCCGCTCATCCGGCTATGTGTGCAACTCTCTCTCTCTCTCTCTCTCTCTCTCTCTCTGTGTATGTGTGTGTGTGTGTGGCAAACCGCCGCCTGATAATTTCTCTGCACTCGACTGATAACAACATTTAATTTAATGCCCGAGGTCAGCAATATTCCATTTATTATTGGATTAAATTCGGCAGCAAAGTTTTTGCCTCGGCGTGGCAATGGGGAGCATGGGTGGAGGCAGGCCAGGGATATAGAGAGAGATAGAGTGAGAGAGAGGGGAGGGAGAGGGGGGTCTACTTGTTGGTACGAGTCTCGTTTCCACTATCTGTAGCTGGGATAAGCGGCAACTGTCCTTTGTCCAGCATATAAATTGTGTGCATGGCTTTTTTACAACTTGTTGTTGCCGCTGCTTGCATGCAAACATACATATATTTATGTGGCACGCCCACAAGCGGAGGGCGGCGCACTTGTCGTCGTCGTCGTAAACGACGCCGTCGTAGCCATGTCCTGGCTGCTGTCGCTGCCACGTCCCAGTGGCCGTTGTCCGTTGTCCGTTGCCCGTTCCCGCTCCTGTGACTAGACGACAGGAAATGTATTTCACATTTTTTATGTGTCGCTTTTTTCTGCGTGCCCCATGAAATTTGCATGAGCCGCAACGAGCTCAGGATCTGTCCAGGACGCTGCAGCAGTCTGCATGCCAGCGACGCGCCGTCCAACAGCGGCAGAGGCGTGGGCGTGGGGCTTGACAAAATGCCCATAAGGGATTAGCTGCAAATCGCAGCCACGTTTCAGGAAAAAAACTCTTTCCCTTATTTTTTTTATTTATTTGTTGCTTGTTTCTTCATTTTGTTGCTGTTGTTGCTGTGGCTGCTGTCACCGTTTCGTCCTGTTGGCATTTGTTGCAAAACTCATTTAAGCCAAGTTATGCGCAGTATGTAAATTGTAAACTGATGTATGTATGTTGTTGTTGATTTTTTTAAATGAAACTTAATTGTTTTAGATGCAAAGTCGTCATCATCATCATCGTCAAGGGCGGAAGGACGGGTGGCGAGGGTGCGGTAAGAGTAACAGTCAAAACAAACAAATGCGGCGGAAGGAAGTATCTCACTCGAATCTCAGTCAGCCATGAAGCCCACCAACACACACACAAACACTCACACACACACACACACACACACTCACACATGAAATGAATTTATGCATGAAATTGTCGACGCCCGCGTCCTGTGCTCGGGATGCCTGTGGCCTATCGAAAGGAAATTGAAACAAAACCTCATTGGCAATACACACACACACACACACACACACACACACACATAGAGTCACACTCTCTCTTACACACATTGGCATATAGTGGCACAGTTGACGCAGTCAGACAGGCGCACAATTTCAGCTTCCGTGCAACAAACATTTACGCCAGCTGATAACGAGTCCTGAGTCCTGTGTCCTGTGTCTCGTGTCCTGTTTTGTCTGCGCTAATGTCTCGCATGCGGGTGCCACAATTGTGTCTGAACCCAGACTTCCCTCTTGCTCTGTTTACAACTCAATCAGCAGCATCAACTACAAGCAACTATTTGGTAAACGTCAAAGCAACTGATACGACTTCATCGCAGTGAAAGACTGGACACATATCAAGAGACTAACTCTATCTCTCTCTCTCTCTCTCTCTCTCTCTATGCTCCTTCTATAGTTATTCTTTACAATAAATCTTGTATACCGATTGTTCCTCAGTTAACCACAAAGTAATTGCATTGCAAACTGTTGCCTACTTTTGGGCTCGGCTTTCATGATAAATTATGAAAATAATAAAAATAAATTGGAAGAAGTTTGCTTACAAATTCCTTCAAGTGCAACGACAGACACTGAATGCACTTTTAATCAAGTTATTTGAGGGGGAATGGACAGTCGGAAACGAGTCGGTTGCTGTGCCAGCTGGCAAACTTGTGCAGCAAATTAGTTACAGTTAACTGGGCTCGAACGCTCTGAGGCCGAGAGCCAAAGAGCCAAAACAAACACCCGCACAACCCGAGTCCATTCAAGCAAATCGCATTAAAGCTCATTTGTTTTGTCAGCTGCACACACACACACACACGCACGCACACATGCATTGGTATAAAACCTGCAATTGGCGGTTGTGGCAAGAAGCAGCAGCAGCAGGAGTAGCAGCAGGAGTCGCAGCAGCCACAACAGCAGACAAAAGGCAAGAAACCAAATCGAAACTTTGAAAGATGCGACTTTAGTTTAAAAGTTTTAGAATATCAAATTTTAGATGCTCTTTGCTGAGATTTCATAAAAATTAGAGCATTTTCAAGGCTAGATTCTTATTTACAGATTTCTTCAGAGCCTCCTAAGTCTGCAAAGTAGAAATCATTTCTGATTACAGTGAAAGCCTGTAAACAGAAATTAACTCTACTTTCTATAACCAGGAAGCTCTCTTCAATTACCAAAAAGAAATAATTATTTTAAATTTATTTTATAATATTCTAGTATAATTGTGCCAGAATTGCTAAAAAATCGATTTAATATTTGAGCATTTATCTAATATTAAATTTAAATAAGCTTTAAGAAGTTTAGGCAATTTATTTAATGACAATTTTAACAATTAATTAAGTTTATTTCATAGCGTGTAAAATAACAGTTAACTGTTTTATTATTTACGCTCAGTTCACGAGATAAACTAATAAAAAGCATACTCACTCACTCTCGCTTTTATTTTTGCTCTCGTTCTCGCTCTCACTCTCTCTTTCGCTCTCACTCACGCTCTCGCTCTCGCTCTAGTTTTCGCTCTAAGCAATTTTAAGTGTCTTCGATTCTTTTCGTTTTTGTTTTCGGTTTGAGCTGAACTATTCGTGTAACGCTCTTTTGCTGAACATCATTTAGTGAGCGATACGATTGACGTTCGTAGAATTCGAGTCAGTAAATGAGCAAACACTCACAAAAACAAAAGAAACGAACAAGTTTGCGAGCCGATCACAATCAAACTCGTTGAAGAAGCGATGCAATCATTTACTCTATAAGTTTCTTCTCTGAGTATGAGTAAAAGAAAGAGACGGTCTACAGTTAACTGCGAGTCTAATGGTCGTCCAACGACACTAGAGATGGCGCCATCTACTATATATACCTGAAATACTCTATGAGTTCTACATAAACTCTACATATAGACGCAAATAGTCAGCTATACTCTAACATTTAGCCTAGCTCTATGCCCGCTTCTATAAACCCCGTTTTGCTTACACAATTCTTCCTCTGTCCAATACCAGGTGTTTTCAGACAAACTTTTGTTTGGGGCCACATACACACATATTTGGCTGGCAAGTATTTGCCGTACGTGGTCGACTGATAAAATCGCACACACACTCACACACACACACACACACACATAGACAACCCATTTCACAATCTCTTTGCAGCTTCTTTGGGCCAAAAAGTTTTCTTAACAAAAGTCTCAAATTTGTTCCAATGCAAAACTGTCGCTTGGCTGGGCGCTTATCAACAATTGGCCAAGTGGAAGGCCCGGGAATAGTTTTAAGCTGCTTAACAGCTTCTTTGCATGCAGCTGCCACGCACCCTCTCCCCCCACCCACCGCCTCCGCCCACTGGCCTGGTTTGGCAACTTGATTTAGTGCTCTCTGACCTGAGTTTAAATATAAACAGTGGCGTCTCCAGTTACCCCGTTCGAGGGCCACAAAAGTTTGCGCGTCCCGAGTAAAGACATAAATGGGATTATGATCTTATCACGTCCAAGGAGCAGCAGCCAGCAGGAGCAGGAGTAGTAGCAGTAGCAGGAGCAGGAGCAGGAGCAGTAGCAGGAGCAGGAGCAGGAGCTGGACAGCCAGACATATTGGTACATTATAATAACACCTTCTGCTGCTGCTGCTGCTGCTGCTATTGCTGTTGCTTAGACAAACAAGTTTGCGGCGCAGCTTTGTCAAAGATTTATTTCTTGAGGTTAAGCGCCGGCTGCTGGCTGCTGGCCAGGCACAGGCGCAGGACATAGGACACAGGACACAGGCACAGCATTTGCCTCTTAGTTTTCGGCAACAACTCAATATGGAAAATTCCAAGTACAAGTCTATTTGCCAAGAAGGCGACGTTGCCGTCGTTTGAAAACTTTTACTTGAGAGCGGGAACTGGGGCTGGCAATCTTTAATTAAGAGCGGATTAGTTGGACATGGGTTCGATTGGCAGACGCAACCAGCCTCAGCCAGCCAGCCAGCCAGTCCGCCAGTCAGTCTGCCAGCTCATTCTTTGTCACTTCTGCTTGTTCAATCTTTGCTCTTTTTTGGTTTTGCTCTGATTTGCATCTGCGGTTTAGCAACCACCAGTCCATAGCTAGCCCAGAGCCAGCCCAGAGCTAGCAGCTGGCTTCATTAGTTTCCAGCATCGCAGCATCTTCCCATTTCGCTGGCACTTTTAACGGCATCTTGTGGCAGACTTTTTGAGTGCCCCATTAAAATTTAATGCGTGTAAGAGAGATCAGCGCAGCTCAGGCAGCATCGAGTCTAGTTTCGCTCTTTAGATTAGCTGTCAAAAGTTGTTCAATTTAATTTCACGCCAGTCCCACCCCCCCACCATCAGCCTCTACAGCTCTGGCGCCATCTTAATGTTCGTGTTGCCAATTTTTTTTTTTTATAATATACCCCTCTCTTTCACTCTCTCTCTCTGTGTAGTGCTCTCCCATCTATCTTTTGACTTTTTAATGGCTTTGGGAAATTGCACGGCCCGTTTACGCGCTCGTTAGACAAGCTTTGAATGTGCACGATTTCAACACATTTCAACATCTCAACATCATTATGGTTATTGATAAGGCCACGCCCCTACCCCAGTCACCCAGCCATCCAGTCATCCGCCCTCTGCCACCTTCCGGCAGCAGCTGCTCTACCTGCTTCGCTTCTTTGCTTCATTTGCGCTTGAATTCAACGTGCTTCAACTTCACTTCACTTCACTTCGACTGGCATCTGCTGACTCAATTTAGCGTAGTTCAGGCAGTTAGTTTGATATTACCTATCTGCTTAATTAGCTAAGCTATTCAAAAATGTTCAATTAAGTCTATAAATATGATGCTGCCAATTGCGAATGAGAGTTGAGACCTGGCCTCTGCTTGGGGTAAGACTATGAACCATTAAGTGAACTCTTATGAATGAATTCTTGCTGTTTTATTTTTCTTAATCAAGACCTTTCCCATATCCATACTTATATGCGTTTCACTGTTTCACAACTCATCTCAGCCTAGGCCAAAAACTTGAAACTCAATTTGTGCCAGCAAATAAACATTTTGGGCTAACTTACATGGCCAAGTCCTTTGCGGCTTATTAGCTCGTTTGCGACTGTTACCAAAAGTCCATTGTCGTCATACTCGTAAATAGGCGTAACTGAGACAAACCCCTATTATTTGCTTACTCCCTCAATACTCCTCACTCCTCTCAGTCCGGCTGCAATAAAAAATTAATCACAGACGAACGCAAACGTTGGCCAAATACATTCTGGCCATCCCATCTGAAGCTGAGGCTGAGGCTGTGGCTGAGGCTAAGGCCCTCATTATCTCAGCGGCTGGCAGAGCTCAGCTAATGTGCTAATGTGCAATTTCGAAAGGTGCTTACGTTGTCAAGTAGTGTGAAGATGAGCTCCCTGGCACACTCGGCGGATCGCCCCGCCACCCTGCCGGTCTATTGTGTGGCACATTCTGGCCAATTCACGGCAATTGGCCATTTTCTGAATGAATCACAAAACGGACAGCATATGGCACAGCCTTGCCACAGCCCGTGCTCGAGCATGAGCTTGAGTCCTGCGGCGCTGCAATTAATTCCCAAGCTTAGAATGAAATCTAATTGCTCGTTAGCGCACTGCGTTGTCCTTCGCTCCCCCAGAGCCACAGCGTGTCCTGTTTGTTGTCCTTTTCCTATTCATATATACATTTCTTTTTTTTTTTTGTTTTGCTTTGTTTTTATATTTTGTTAACTGCTGATTACAGCAGTTGTTCAGTTGTTGTTTCCTAAAGACGAAGCTGGGGCAAAGCCTCCGCCACGCCGCCCCCTTCAGTGCCCTGCAGCCACGGCCTCGAGTGCACGATATTTATCTTGTGTCTAAGTTTTATTTTCTTAATGTCTTTTATACCCTCAGCATAAAGGTTATACAATGGGTACTCTGGGTTCAAGTTGATATTGCTTTTGCAATTATATTCGGAGGGCCTTTTACGAGGGCGAACTGGAAATTTTCTAATAAGAATATAAAATATATTTCTATTTGAATATTGGATTCTATATTTTTGTCTTTATTGATATCTTCTTGTGGAAATAAATATCTTGCAACAAAGTTAAAATACAATTAAAATACTATTCTTTATTTATTTCTGTATTTTTGTATTTTTTTAATAATCATTGTGAAATAAAGATAAAATACAATTTAAATACAATTTTATTTATTCATTTCTATCTTTTAGTAATTCCTTCTAGAAATAATCATCTTGAAGCAATGATATAATACAATTAAAATACTATTCTTTATTTATCTCTGTCTTTTAGTATTTTTTAATAATAATTGTGAAATAAAGATAAAATTACAATTTAAATACGATTCTTTATTTATTTTTTATCTTTTAGTATTTTGTTGTAAAAATAATCCTTGTGAAATAGATATAAATACAATTTAAATACTATTTTATTTATTTATTTATTTTAGTATTTTCTTGTAGAAATATTCAACTTGAAAGTAAGATAAAATACAATTTAAATACTATTTTTTATTTATTTCTATATTTTAGTATTTTCTTGTTGAGCTCACCTATTTGGTCAGAATTGTATTCTGAAATCCTTTCTCTAAAAACATCTACTATCTACCATCATATCTATTATCACTATTATATTACTACTAATTAACTATCATACTACTTTCATATATATAGCTCTGCTTTAGTTTTCTTCAATTCATTAAAACTAATTTTGATCTTAGCTTTTAGGTTCATTTTGACATTTTCAATATTTCCTAATTTTGTTCAGTTATTCTATTGTATTATTATTTTTTATATTATATACTTCAGATTTTAGTCCAATTAAAATATGGAACATTTTCTTATTACAAACAGACAACTCTTAAGTCTCTCTGCTTTTCTTTAGCCTATCAAATTTTACAGGGCATATGCTAGTCGCGCATTTCCTTTATCATAATTGAGTCTGATTTTTTCCCGCCTTTCTTTTTGTTTTTTTTTTCCTGCCACGCTCTTTTCAGCTTTTGTTTCTTTGGCTCTTGGCCTGCGGCTCGGCAAGAAATGTTTCCCAGCAGGTTTATAAAAGAAATTAACGGCTCTTTTTCTTACTTTTCCCCGGTCGAGCAAATACCCTTGGCGCTCTAAGCTGCAAATCGTTTAATGAGCATGTGACTAAAGCTGTGACTGCGCCTAGTAGCTCTGACTGTGACTATGACTGTGACTGCGCGCGCTCTTTGTTCATTGCTCGAGCTGACGCAGCAAACTCGACAATACTCGACAAAGTCGAATATCCATTATGTGTGTCGGTTGTTTAACGTTTCACTTTTTGTCGCGTCATCCGATTGATATAATAGCCGTATATCAAATCATGAACTGGAACTGGAACTGGAACTGGAACTGGAAGTGGAAGTGGAAGTGGAGCTGGTATAAGTTTCTCATAAAACTTGCTCAATTGCCATTTGGCTGTGTGGCGCGCTCTGGCGAACCGTTTCAAATTAATTGAGTTGTTTTGTCGGCTGCTTAAATATTTAACTTTGGCCATGGCCTTTTGTTGCCAGCCTGACTAGCTGACTGGCGGCTGACTGGACTGCTTGGTTTGGGTAGCTTCGTGGTTGATCCTTTTGCTGCTTAGTTGGTCACTTGGGAGCACACACACATACACATACACACACACACATACAGCTCCTGCTCTTGGCCATATTCACCTGTGCAAAACTTTTGGCATTTTGCTATTTATGGCTCATGTGGCGCTGTTGCATAAATCACTGACAATGTAAACATGCGTCTACCTCGGACCCATTCCTCTGGCTGTGTGTGTGTGTGTGTGTGTGTGGCTGGCCAGGCCAAATGGCCAAAAGTGTTGACCACAATTAATGTTATGAGATAAGTTTATAAATGCGCACGGCTCGCTGGACTCAAAAGCTTGTCAAGAGCCCGACAGCCCCCTCGACACTCCCCCAGCCCCGTCATTCTCGTGTGTCCTGTTAATAAAATGCAAGACAGCAGCAGTCGCTGGGGCTGGGGCAGGGGCTGGGGCAGGGGCTGGGGCAGGGGCAGGTGCTTCAACTGGAGCTGGAACTGGGCTAGCTGTGGCAGCCACCCTTAACGCAGCTCGCAACATGCAACGGAAATTAGGTATCCTTTACATGGACGGCATTACCTTTTGTTGCCTCCTTCACTTGCAGCACTTTTATCGCCACATTCGCATTCTCCCATTCACATTGCCCATCTATATACACATTCACGTCCATTATGCACCTTTTCAGTGTCTGACCTTTCGCCGTGCGCTGCTCACAAAGGCGCATAATAACTGCGAGATTTGTCAAAATGCCTCAGCGACTGCCATTTTAAACCGGATGTTGCCAAACATTTGCCCCAGCATTTTTCTTTTTTTTGTTTGCCCTCTCTCTCTCTCTCTCTCTTTCGCTTTTCACTTTTTCTGTTGTCGTGAAATATTGTCCATGTCAATGCTGGCCTGAGCATGAGCTAATGGACCTGACGAACGATCGGAAGTGCGGGGTAAGAAGACAAAAGTTAAATGCGACCCCGACCTCGACAGATTTTAAAGCCATTTGTATTGGAGTTAACTTTGAAGCAGAATTCACAGAATTGCCTTAATACATATGCTTGAGAAGATATAAGTATATATTGATAGTCCAAATTTGTATATATAGATATATCAATTAAGGAACAGGGAGGAAGGAATATTTTGCAGAAGTTTTAGCTTTAAAAGTGGGGAAGTTTTGAATAAGAAAGAAATATAGAGAGAGATAGAGATATAGAGAAAAAGAGACAAGTGGAAAAGATAAACAAATAGAAAAGGAGAGAGAGAGACAGAGAGAGAGAGTGTGTGTGAGAGAGAGAGAGAAAGAGAGAGGTATATTGAAATTTGTGAAACAGAGAGAAAGAAGGAAGCACAGAAAGAAAGATAAAAGAGGGAACAGGAAAGGCAGACAGAAAGAGACAGAGAGAAGGAGAAAGAAAAAGAGAAAGATAAAGAAAAAGAAAAAGAAGCAGAGAAAGAGAAAGATAAAGAAAAAGAGAAAGAAATTGAGAGAGAGAGAGAGATAGAAAGAGAGAGAACTGAGATCCATTATTTTACCCTCCCAATTAATGGCTCGATGAATTACTCTTCATAACTCTTCATAAACATTAAGCTTACAGAAATCTCTTTCAATTCAAGCTAGGTATTCAAAAATACTTCAATCTAAATATCTCTCACAAGCTGCTCGCTCTTTATGGCACAATAATTGCTGCCTGATTGTCATGCATCATGCGCGCTTTAAAGTCAACCAAGTGCCGCGAGCCACACTTCATTCCAGCTCCAACTGCAGCTCCAGCTCCAACTCCAAACCAAAATTCATATGGTATACCAAAAATGTGCCGACAAAATTGTGGCAGCATCGGCGGCGGCAGCTTCCACTCAGCTTCCTCGGCAAAGACAGTCGAACAAACAAAACCCGGCCAGAAATGTAGATGCGAAATGTTTATTGTGTATCGAGTGTGAGTGGGGAGCAAAACAAACTACATGCAGGCGGAGGCGTATAGGATGCTAAATGAAGCTGTCTATCCCCCCCCCCTACACACTCACACACAGACACACACACAGCCACATGCTCACACTAATATGTGTGTCAGTCCGTCCCGTCCCTCTCTCTCTCTCTCTCTCTCTTGCTGGCTGTGTGACTAATGTCATTTTGGCATGCCAAACGCGCACAAGCACGCAAAACGTATCAAACGCTATAACGGTATAACTATGGCCAGCATATGGGTATACGAAGCGTCGAGACATCAGCCGCAACATGCTAAAAATTTTTAGAGCCAAAAATGATACGTTTGCCGTGTGTGGCAAAGCTGCTCATTAGAGTAAACTATGAATGAGCTGTTAGTGGGCTGGTGGGCTGGTGGGCGGGGGCGTGGCAATATGCCATATGAAAAGCTACCCCCCAGGGAGGCCAAAAACTTTGCCGAATGTATTTACCTTTTGCCAATGAGATAAAGTAAATGCGATAGGTGAATATGCTCTTATGCCGAGCAGTCGGAGATAATGTCCTGGTTAGAGGCTGGCACATGTAGGAAATTAATGTTTAAGCTTCACGCAAAAACTTTTGCTACGCAAATGGTGAGGGGGTAAGGGGGGAGAGAGAGAGACAGAGAGAGAGATAGAGAGTGAAAGAGAGTCAAGTGAAAGACAGGCAAACATTTGATTTAATTATGAGTGGCAGTTATTGCTAAGAGCAGCTATCAGTTAACACAGACACACACACACACACACACACACACACACACACACACACATACAGATATACACACTCCCAAGGTGTTAGTCTGTTGATAATGCAAACAAACCGCCAACAAATAAGAAAGGCAAAAGTTACGCAAAACAATTTAACTAAACGAATATGAAATGCTCTGAAGAAAATGTGAACCTGACTTATTTGACATGTATTTTAACTGAATGATAAATTTGTCATAGAAAGAAATGTGAAAATACTCAACAAGTTTTGACTCAAAGTGCAAAATAATATGATATATAAAAAAGAATTTAACTAGATTTTTATAGACAACAAAATTATGTATCTCATAAAGAAGAGTTTCTTTAACTGGACTTTTATAGATAACCCCCTGTTAAATAATTAAATAAAAAGTACTCAAGTTTTGACTCAAAGTATTGTGCGATATGCCAACCGAAAGGGAATTTATCTTGCTAGACTAAATTGACAAGAAATTTAACCAGTTGTTAAATTAATTTTGGTAAATAAATGAAACATACAGGTTTTTTCTCAAATTACAACACGATTTGGAAATGAAGTTTCGCTAGAAGTTTAACAGGAAGTTTAACTGACAAGAAGTTTAACTGGCTGATAAATGAAGTTACACTAAGAAATGAAGCAGAAACTGCTCACAAGCCTTAGTCTTATACTACAAAATTCGAACCATATCATTATTTGTTAGATTTATTTAAAAGAAGCTTTAACCTGCTGTTAAATTAGTTATACAAAGCCAGGCTTCAACTCACATATGAAATGGAGTTTCTTTAACTAGACTCAGCTCTGCATCACATCTCATGCTTATAGCTATATCAGGGTGACATTGTTAACAGCAAAATAAATGGAACCTTCAATTCAAAGTTATTCAAAGAAGTCAAGTTGAGTGCGTGGATATATCTGTGACTGCTTGTCAAACAGAAGACACTGACAGTTGCCTAAGTGGGAACTTAATTTCTTAATTGTCAACTCAAAACTTTTATCGTGCACCTGCCAGTGAAATAGCAAACACCTCCGTCCACATCTGTTGTGTGTGGGCGTGGCAAACTATTTGGAACGAGTCAAGTTGTTTGGCTGGCTCTTAGTACTTGGGCTGCGGTTTGGTTGCCTTTGACTGAGTTTGGCCAAGCCAGCGATAGTTTATCAAGTTGTCAGTTCATTTTTGGCCATGTACGCGCCCCTTTTTTAGACTGAAACTAAGGCCAAGTGACAAACTGACTAAGTGACACGCGGCAAACAAAGTTTTCCATTTCCACATCCATTTCCATTTCCATTTGGCATTTGGCATTTGTGTATCTGTTTCCATTTCTAGAAGAGAAACTGTTTTCGGCTTTAGTTTCTTTTGCTATTGCTGCTGCGGGCCACTGAATAATTGAGGCCAACACGGTAAAGTTGTGAGCGGAAATGTTAAAGTTGGCAGCACTTAGAGACTGCCGCCCTTATCAACTGGCATTTTCTTTGTGAACGGAGCTCCTGCTCGCCCCATTGCCCGTTTAATGCCTGTATAATTTAACGCCAGTTTAAATTTTAATTGTTTTAATGAAAATGTCGCCTGCGCCTTGTCATTTTCATAAAGTTTTCCACTGTCGCGTCGTAGATTTTACACATTTTAATTGCAAAGCCTCTCTCTCTCTCTCTCCCAGTTGACAGCCCTCGACTCGCCCACTTCCTTACAATTTGTTACAAATAATTATCATAACCTGATTAACATGAGCTCAGCAAGTGTTTCAGCGAGTGCGCTGGGGCGGTGGAAGACGGAAATAGTCATTGGCAGTGGTAAAGCCCCCAACCCCTTTCCGTTCTCCCTGCCTCCCTTCCTCCCTAACCCATTGCGTCATTGCGCCCCGCCCACTCGTCGCATGTCTTAATTTGTAAAACTTTTAAAATGCCGTCGCCGTCGCTTATTTTTTATGCATGTTAAGAGCGACAATCTCAGCGAACACACACACACACACACACACACACACACACACACGCAGAGATAGAGAGCGAGAGACACACTCTTAATTATGCCAAGTGCCAGCCAGAGTTTAAGCTGTTGTTGCTGCTGCTGCTGCCGCTGCTGCTGCTGCCGCTGCTGTTGCCATTTGTTGTAATTTGGCGGTAGACGTGGCTGCATAATTAGAATTGTAAAAACGTATTTAACATTTTTGTTAATGCCAAAACCAGGACATTCAAGAGACAGAACAAGAGAGAGGGAGGAAGAGTGAGATGGGGAGAGACAGAGGCAGCTGCATATGCGGAATCATGAAGCGATAAGGAAAGCTGCAAAGGTAAAAGAAATTTAACAAAATTTTTATATAATATTACAAGCAATTTCTTTTATAACATTATAAGTCTAGTCTCTAGTCTCTAGTCTCTAGTCTCTAGTCTCTAGTCTCTAGTCTCTAGTCTCTAGTCTCTAGTCTCTAGTCGCTAGTCTCTAATCTCTAGTCTCTAGTCTCTAGTCTCTAGTCTCTAGTCTCTAGTCTTTAGTCTCTAATTAAAAACGATTTAGAAACAGCCTAAACGAAATGCACGCTCTTACTCTGAGTAGGAGAATTATTTTTGTTCCGTTTCTCTCTTAATCTAACAGTTTAAAGTTGATGAATTTATTTATTTTATATTTCGTTTTTAAGGAAGCTATTGCGCGAGTAATATAGTAATGCTGCCTGAGTAGGAGGGATCTCGTTAAGAACAGTTAGAAAGTTATACTGTGTGTGTGTGTGTTTTTTTTTTTTCAAAGCGAGAAGGAAATTGACTTATTTTAGGACTTTGAAAAATCCTCAACGGTTTCGTGCGAGCTCTGAAATAAATACATTTTAATGTCACGATAGCGAGTAATTATCTTACCAGTTGCATATATAATCCTATACTATATACTATATACTATATACTATATACTATATACTATATACTATATAAATCAATTAATAAGTTATACTTTTTATTTATAAACCTATGTTTTCTGTTTTCTATCAAAACTGATATTTGGGACACCCTGTATAATATGAAATCATATCACTCTTAACTGAAAGAGATAGAATGACAGAAATCGTTAATGATATGCAGAATATATATTTTTATAAAAATATTAATGCTTTTCATATGGCACAAAGAAAACTTGGTATTCAAATCAATTTTATGTCATTGCTCACAAATATTTAACCGTTCACGCTCTCTTCGCGATATCAACCGAAAAAAGATCATACTCACTCGCTCTCGCGCTCGTTCTCGCTCTAAGCATTTGCGTTCGGTTCTTTTCGTTTTGTTATTCGGCTGAGCGCCCCGAGTTGAATTATTTGTGTGACGCTCTTTTGACGAATATCGTTTAGGGAGAGATACGAGTGACGTTCGTACAATGAGAGTCAGTCAGTGAGTAGATAAATCAAAGAGCATACAAACGATATTCACTTTCCCATACGCATGCACACATTCACACTCACGTACGCTCTCGATGTGTTCAGCGAAGACAACCCTTGCATACACACCAATACATAAGCAAAATACTTTTTGGTTGCTCTCTAAGTGTTTTTTTTCTCAGATTGTGAGTGAAAGACATTTATTTGCAGACATTGAGAAGAGGTCAACCTATATTGGCAAGCTCTGTTTTAAGCACATCACATACGTAGCTCAATGAGAAAGTCAAATATGCTTTAAGTTAGAGTTGCATTCATTTCGACTCCAATAAAGTTACAAAATATCCCTTAAATTACTAGATCTATACCATACGTCTGACTCAACAAAATCTATATAAACTCGCAGACTTTTTCGTCATTAGCTCACCTTTAGAGCTCTCCCTCACTGCTTTGCATGTCGCAAATCTGTTCACAGCTGTCGCCAGCAATTTGCAACAAAATGCGGCAGCTTTAAAGCGTCTCTTGCACATGTTGGCAAAAGTTGGGGGGCGGATGTGTGGAGTCATGCCCCAACATCGATGTCGACTATCGAAGTCATTTAACCAAAAAGCGATTAATCTATAAACACATAAACAACATGCGCTGCGGCCCGACTGCAGCAAAATAAAGAAAACAAAACGTGGCCAAAACAGAAAAAAAAACGGTAAGCCAAATGCCCGACACTGAAAAATGTGTAAAATCAGTGAGAAAAATCGAAAATCGAAAGCGGCGCGACGTCCTGGACTGGGCTGGGCTGGACAGGGCAATTGCTGTTGCTGTTGCCAGTGTCCTTCGGCCTGAAGCTTCATTGGCAGCCGCAGTGGCCGATGCGGCTCAGTGCTGGCGTTTTATGCAAATGTTTGGCCTCATGCAGTGTCCGAGCCGATTTCCGGCCATGTGTGACAGTGGCCAACGAACAGTGGCCAGAACTCAGATCCTGCTAGCGGCCAGGCAATAAAAATAACGGCCGCCGCATCAAGCGTTGCAAGCAAATAGCCAACAACAAGTGTGCTCAACGGACTCAGGCCGCACTGTGAATGCCCTCATGGATAAATATTATAATATTCACACAAGATTTTTATTTATTTATATTTTTATTTATTCAATTTTCTGCATAGAAATTGTTCAGTAAACTTTAAACTTAAAAATTAAAATTTTAAATTTTAAATAAAAGATAAAAATATGAGAAAAAAAAAAAGAAAATTTAACAAAATTGAAATTGAAATATATTTTCGAATTTTTACTCCTAAGTAACAAATAAAATTTCTCAATAATATACACTTTTAGCAATATTGTTTAGCATTCTCTGATTGGAAATTTTGTTTAAAAAAATATAAATGAAAATTTCCCATTAAAATGAAATGTCTGAAAAACTTGTCACATATTTACGCTGAAGAGTTTTAAAATTGATGGAAGTTCCTCAGAATAATTATTTAGGGTAATTTCTTCAAATATTAAAGGTAAAACTTTTTCAGAAATATATTTTTAATTTATATATATTAATTTATATATTTTTTAGTTCATCAATTCCATTGATCATTCATAACTAAATTTCAAAACAAATAAAATTAAACAATATAAATTATAAAAAAATTTATAATTTAGATATTTTTTTCTTGTAAAAATCTTACTCTTCAAGCTTAAAAATAGAGCCTCCAATAAAAATAAAAAATAATACTATATCCAAATATACTAAAAGTTATATTTTCTACTAGATAGACTTACTCAATCACAAATTGCGACTGACATGTGCCATCGAACTGTAAATGGAACTCTTTGGGGTCTGGCTGGCGATATTTTGCATTTCGCTGTTGCTGTGGCCAGTGACCATTAAACGGTATTTGGCCATTTGCAATTTATGAGTGCCCAACAATGGCTACACATCCGGCCATCGTATGCCCGGCTAGGTCGTGTTGGCATCGATGCGAGTCTCTGCCAGCATTGGGTTTGGGGCAGTCATCGTCATCGTCATCGTCGACGTCGACGATGTCATGTGAATGGACCATGGTCCATTTCATATGCGCGCGATTATTGTTAAATGACTTCGGATAACAACAACAACAGCAACAACAACAACAACAACAACAATGGCAACAACAATGCGGCTATTTATGATTCTCATTGCTGTTGTTGACCAAATGAAGCGTAATGGTCATATTTTTGTTTGACATGCCCCATGCCCCATGCCTCCTGCTGCATGCAGCATGCCTCCTGCTCGTCAGGCGCACAGTGCCAGTCAAACGTACACGCTCGCATAATGTAAATATTCGTCTGGGCAGACGGCAGCAACAACATCAACAGCTGTTGCAGGCACCACGCATAATTTTTTTTACAAATTTACTTTATTTTATATATTATTTTATACATATTCTTTTTTGTGAAAAATTAATTTTTTAAATATTTATATACATATATATATATATATATATATATATATATATATATATATATATATAAATGACACGGCCAAATGTGTTCAAAGGATTTAAGAGTAGAAACAGAATTTAGTTGAGAGAAAGCAAATGGAAAGTGAGAGATGAAGACAGGGGGCGAAGGAGAGAAAGAGCGGGGCGGGGAAATAAAAATGAAACAAAAAAAAAAAGAAAAAAAAAACGGACAGACAGAGGGCAAGGCATGGGCCGGAAATATTTGGCCAGCTTGGGGTAGGCAAACGGAAATCACAAAATAAGCAAATTGTCTGGCAAAATAAAAATTACTTCCGCAACGCACGGACGCTCTCAACGTCCGCGACAGAGATAGAGGCAGAGAGAGAGAGAGAGAGAGAGAGAGAGACAGACAGACATGGCGCTTACTTGTTGCACAGAGTCAACAAATCAGTTGCTTGGCCCTGGCCCGCTGGCAATAGTCGCAGCTGGAATGCTCTTTCTGCAGATAATTTAACCAATTTTCAATGCCTTTCTATGCGATTTTCATAATAATGTTAAGGGAATACAGAGATGCTAAAGGAAGCAACAGACAAAAGGAAATTCGAAAACAGTGACAAATATCTTCATCCATAAATCAGCTATAGCCGCTCTATGCAATTCTCAAAGCTATTTTTCACAAATAAAAAGTTTGGAATACTTTTTAGCAGTTAGGGCAGCTGAGAGATTGCTCTCAAATTTTGTATGCTTAAACATTTTATTTTTTACATTCGTCGAACAAGATTTTAATTTAAAATTGTTTGGTTTTTTGCCCTCATGTACAGTGGACATTAATGCTTCTATCTTTCCATCGGATTTATCTTTGGAACAAGTCATAAATTATGCAGAGCAGTCGTTGAAATTTATTTCGAACTCATTCACTTTGCGCAAAATGACTGAAATGTGGCAGCAACTCTTTGAGATGGTCAAAAACTTGAACCTGATCAGAAACAAAAAGGGAAGTAAGTGATAACAGTTTATGAAATGGCAATTATTTATTTTTTATTTTTATTATTTTTTATGATTTTTGTCTTCCCAACTTAGTTAACAATGCAATTGAGGAACATGAAATGAGCATAGCACAAGCCCACAGTAGTCTGGTCTATAGGTCAGCTGATCGGTCAAGTCCTCGTAAGCGAAATCTCGTAAGTCCATACAGAAATCTCAAACGCAATGCACTTCAGTTCATTTCTCGAGCAGGCTGTACGTTTTGAAGCTAGCCAATTGCAGCAGCCGGAGGTTGATAAGCCACGATATGTATCGAGCACACGCTTGTTACCCCCATCCAAAGCCAAAAGATTAGCTGCCTTAACACTAGCCAAAGTCTCCCGAACAAAGAAACACACTAAGAGCCCGCACTAAGGAGTGACGACAAGTCTCATAACTAATCCAGCAATAAACAGAATTTTATAAAAAGAAATCTGAATTTATACTTTACTGAGCGAGCTGAGCTCTATAGGAAAGAAGTTGAGAAAGTTTCAACTGGAACTGGCTGGGATCTATATGGAAAATGATTTGGCATATTGAACTACCATGAAAATCTGAAAGATGCTAACAAAGCGTACTTAATTTACAGGGTATCAAGCAGCTGAATCATCATATATGAATCATCTACGTATTAATTATGTCAATCATATGCATTTTTGTTGTTGTTGTTCAGCCTCCTCTGCTTTCTCGCTGTCAACAGATAATGAAACCTTAGCACTGTTGCTTTGATCTAGCAAACAAATTTGTGCACAGGTGTAACAAGCACACACACACACACACACACTCATTGAATTTGGTCGTCAGCAAATGACAAAACGCAAATAATGCTCAACCCCTCCCCCTTCACAATACCATCAATTATGCTAGGGAGTCGGTGAGTGTCAAGGGTGGGAGGTTGGGGTGTAGGTGTTGGGCAACTGGGGCTATTAGCGCCCAGTGGAAGCCAACATTCTAATGAGTTGCCTGGCAGCCGTTGGCCGTTGTTGAAATGCGAGTGCTGAAATGTTTTCGTTCTCTGTTATTTTGACGCCTCGGCTTGAGCCCAAGCAATGGGTGGGTTTGGCCTGACGCCGTTAAGGGTGGAGTTGGGGTTGGCGGTAAGGGAAAATAACGCTTATGTGGTATGCGATGGCTTCGATAAGTGTGTTGTGTGTGTATGTGTGTGTGTGTGTGTGTGCATGTGTTGTCTTGTTTTTCTGGTTTATTGGGCTAATTCAATAACCAACAAGAGCGTCAGGCAGGCAGTAAAAAAAAAAAAACACACACAACAAGGACAACGCTGCTGCCGCTGAGGTTTACGTTTTTGAAGTCTAGGCATGGGGGACTTGGGTTGAATGTCTGCTTTTTGTATCTAAATAGCAGCAGCACAAACACACACACACACACACACACACACACACACACATAGACACACACGGGTTTAATGGTGCCTGGGCGCTTGGCTTAATGCATGGCAGTTATCTGCCCACAGATTTCCGTTTTAGATCATCGCACAAAAAACACACACACACACACAAATAACACATGCACATGGAGTGAGCGAGCGAGGCATCCTGGCAATGTCCTGGCTGCTTGACTGCTGCTAGCTGCGAGTGTTGAGACCATTGGCAGTTCGCACTCAATCAGATAACTTTACGCAAAGCCAAAGCCAAAGGAGTTCACCAGCCACAAGCCACAAATATGATAGGTGTGTGCGAGAGAAGAGAGAGAGAGAGAGAGGGAGAGAGAGAGAGAGAGTGAGAGCGCTGCTATTGCTTCATATAATTGGACTGTGTGAACAATGTGTGTTTAAATTAAAAATATATTCAGTTAAATGCAAAAATTATATATGTATTTATAAACGGAAATAATGCTGAAATATATTTTATAAAAATATGTTGTATATATAGAAAATTAATGAAAATTAAATAATTTTTTAAACTTGAAAATTTAAGAGAAAAAAAAAATAGAGAATAAAAATATGTGTAAATAATATATATAAATATTTTAAGGCCTAACTGCAACGATTTAGAGCTTTTCCAAAACGTTAACTAACATCCACCAACACACAGATCTATTAGCAACATGTGTGTGTGTGTAAATGTTTGGAAGTTTGGCAGGCAGTAAATCAATTCGATAGGCTGAGCACTGGGACAGGGACAACCCTCGCTGCTGCTGGCACATACGAAGACGAGTTTATAACTTTATCGGGCATAACGAGTACATTATCCTGGCGCAGGCTGGCACACGTTCCTGTACTGTCTTGTGTTTTTCTCCTTTTTCTTGCGGCATTTAAAAATAACTTTAATGGAAAATTTATCGATCAGAATACGTCAGGATGGGGGGAAAGTAGCAGGACTAAAGCTGCTGCTGCTGCTGCTGCTGCTGCTGTTGCTGTTGCTGTTGATCCCCGCATCGAGATAAGCAACGCATAAGCAAGCACAAAGGCAAGCCAACAAAAGCAAACTCAACCACAACAACAAAGTATGCATAGGCAGTAAATCGCCCGAATAGAAATCAACAAGGATATTATGTGCGAGGCATGTCCTTGTGGCTGGCGTTTAACCATTTTGCAGGTTGCCCGCTCACATTGCCAACATATTAAGACATTTTAGTGCCGTTTTCACTTCATTAGTTTTGATTTCGATTTCGATCTGAACATGGATTTGGATTGTGGCTTTGGAGTTGCCTTTGCCTTTGCCTTTGAATTTCAAAGTGAGCAACACACGGCCAATGAACATAAACACGAAGGTGAAGAAGTTGGGGAAAAACATGTAAATGGATTTTATGCTAGACGAGGCATTATAAAATATTTGATATTCTATTTAGATTTAGATTATTTAGAGAGAGAGAGAGAGAGGGAGGCAAACAGAAATATATATTTATAGAGAGAAAAATACATTAAGATAGAGTAAAATTTTTCCAAATAAAATCATTTATAATCATCGCTCACAAATATCTATTGACCGTTTCTCAATGTCTGCAAATAAATGTCTTTTACTCACACTCTGATGGCATTGCTTCTTCAATGATCGGCTCGCAATCGTTTTCTTTTGTTTTGCTCATTTACTGACTCTCATTACACGAACGTCAATCGTATCACTCCCTAAAATATGTTCGTCCAGAGTGCGTCATACAAATAGTTCAACCCAAGATACTCAACAGAAAAACGAAAAGCACCGAAGACAAGTGCTTAGAGCGAGAACAAGAGAGAGATCGAGTGAGTATGATTTTTTTTCTTTTTTCGGTTGATATCGGGAGGAGAGCGTGATGGTTCAAAAGATTTGCAGTTATTTGTAAGCTATGTTTATAATACTTTTTTTTAGGCATTAAGTATGACAATCGAACAGAAAAAGTCACAAAAAGTAGTGATAGAGAGATAGAGAGCGAGAGAGAGAAACTGAGATTATCTGAGAATTCTCCCGATGAACGCTTAACATGTAAAAACTTATAAAATTAGTCGATAAATCTAGCTATTTAACTCTGCTACAAAAAATTTATTATACACTTGAATATTAACAAAATTGTCTAAGATGTGCTGAAAGAATATTTCTTTTATGGGCTTTCATAACAATTCCCAAGGCTTGCACGCTAAAGTTTTATGCGTAGTTCCAGCTGTCAGTCTAGAGATGAGTTCTAGGCACATAGAGAGAGTGAGAGAGAGAGAAAGAGTGAGAGAGAGGGGGGATAGAGGGTAGCGTATAAGTTTCACACTTCCGCACCAGCGCGCCTTTAGAGTTGCCCACCTGCCCCACCCCTCATCACATACCCGACCTCTGCCCCTGCCTCTCAGCCACTCAGCTGCTTAATTATGCGACCGCCATCTTGGGAGAGCCACTGCAACAACTTGCAAAACTTTTGCCAAAGAAAAACTCTAAGCTCAACTCAGGCCTGTGTGCCCGCTCTCTCCGCGCTCTCCTGCTTGGGGCCGGCACTTAATCATGGCGCGGGAATTATGAAATGTGCTGCGTAACATCATCAACATCCAAGGCTATGCAGTTTCTTTTTCCCCAGCTCATTCGTTCTGTTGCGCTACTGCTCTCTCATGCTCAGTTTCTCTCGCTCTCTCTCTCCGCTGCGTCATTAGGCTAATGTACTGTTACTCCAACGGTTACTGTGCTCGCAGCAGACGCCGTCAGTGATAAGTTTAACTGTTGGCAAAACTGTTGTCTACATTGCGCCTCAGCGCGCTGAAGTGAACGAGCCAATGGCAGGGCGAGGGGCGAATGCATTGGTTGAGCCAGCTGCTGGCCATTTCAATGGAGTTGCTATGAACATAAAGATTCACTATAAAATTATGATGATGTGGCAAAAGTGAGTACGTTAGAGATGAGTATAGAGAGAGATAGAAAGAGAGAGAGAGAGAGAGAGAGGGAGAGGGAGAGATAGTTAGATATATGCGTGAAATCAAAGAAGAGTTGAGAACTCTTCAAGTTGCTCATGACTTGAATCCAAAGTGATATAAAAAATAAATGAAGTTTTTATGTAAAACATATAAATAAAAGTAGAGAGAAAGATGGTGACAGAGAGAGAGAGAGCGGGCCGAGACAGAGAAAGAGAGAAAGAGAGAGAGAGAGAGAGAGAGAGAGAGAGAGAGAGAGAGCGATAGATAGTTAATTTCTAAAATCAAACCAAAAATATAATAAGCTCGAGAATTCATTCTAGAGAGCTAGAGAGTTATATAGAGTTATAGAGAAAGTAAAATTGAACAGGAAAAAATTGGAAAAAAAACTATTAATATGGAAACTTTTTTATTTTTTTTAATTTTTTCCTGTTCAATTTTATTTTCTCTATTATTTATAACTAACTCTAGCTCTCTCTCTCTAGTGATTTTCAATTCAAGAAATACGAGCACAAACGCCCACAACTCAGTGCCAATTGCCGAGCAACAAATGGAGCACAGCTGAGGACTCGGATAAGGAGAGAGATCTGGACAAAGCACTTAACCTAATAACAAATCGCATTGGCTGCGGCGGCGAGTGCAAAACGTTAAGTAAACGCCATTTGGGCGCAAAGTTTTGAAGAACTCGCATAAAAATGACAAAAACCGGAGCTAGGAAAGGACAAAGGACGAAGCGCAGTGCCTGGCGCAACATTGTCTATTTTGATGAAGACGTCGCCAGAAATAAACGCGCAACCAGCCACAAAAAAAAATGTTTTCTTTTGACAACAGACAAGACAAAGACTTTGTCCTTCGTCCTGGCAAGAAAAAAAAGGGCGAGCGGAAGAAGAAGACCAAACAAAGATGCAAATCCGCTTAAGTATCCGGCAATGATTGCCGTCAACTGGCCGTGCGGGGGCGCGCCAAGCCAACTAAGAGGAATGAAGGGAAGGCAAAAAAAAAAATATATGGAGAAGGAGAAGGAGAAGAGAAAAGAGCGGAGAAAAAGAAAAAAAGTACGCGAGAACCACTTAAAGTGATCATGAAGGATTCACAGTTTGTAAAATGGAATTTTATGGCTTAGTTAAGGATGGGCCAAAAAATCTTTTTGCTCGGTCGCGGCCAAAAAGGCAAAGACAGCAACAGCAACAACAACAACAACAACAACAACAACAGCAACAGCAACAGCAACAGCAACAGCAATAACAACAACAAACAAGCAGAAAAGTGTACAAATCACACCCCATTACAAGCAAGCAGAGTGGGCCTCATTCGAGTCCTAGCCAGCGGCATAGGACACGCACAGGCTGCAGCCAAGGGGGGAGCTGATGGGATACAAAACGCGTAGAAATTCCATTGCACAGGCAGACGCCAATGGGAACTATGGAACGGGGGGGAACTGAGGCGCGGGGCGTCACAGTTTTTCACAGATTTGAAGTCGGCTTATCGCGCGACTTCATTTGAATATTCGCTGTCCTTAAGGATGCTTGTTTGTATGTTGTTTTTTTTTTCTCTGCTTCTCCTTCTCCTTCTCCATCTGCTTCCTCTTCTTCTTTTTCTTGTTCTTGTTCTTACTGGCAGCGAGAGCTTAAGCTCTGGCATTTCTTTATTCGCTGTTTGGCGCGCTTTGTTTATGCGTTTGTTAATGTTGTAACGGAGATTTTCACGAGTGGAGCTCTCGGCATAATAACAATAATGAAAAGCTATTATGAGCCATGAGGATAAGCGTAACAAGGGCCCTGAAAAATGGCACGCCCAGGCGACCAAACGCCCCTCACAGCCAGCTAACGGAACGTGCCTCGCGTCATTTGCCCATATTAGGCGAATTAGAGCAGCGAGAGAAGAGCGCACGATAAGCAGGCTAAAGAAACAAAATAGCAAAAAAAAAAAAAAATGCCAAAAGGGGCGCCACAAAGGTGGGCGACTACTGGGGCGGGGTCATCCAGTACGACTTCATAATTTGCCTTTATAGCGCTAATGGCAAATTACGCGACACATTTCGCATTCTGCGCAATTTCTTTTCGACTTCATCTTATTGAAAGTTGATAAAAGAAATGGAAATGGCGAATGGAAAATGGAAAATATATGAATTGAAAACATAAAAGGCATGCCGTAAGGCTTCTGAAATAAATATAGATCTGTAAGTGCAAATGTGGAATTGCGAATTCATTGAAAGAGAGAAACAAATCTCAATCTTGTGCTATTTAAAGAAATAGCCTAAGACTCAGACTCAGACTCAGTCTTAAGCCTTAGCCTTAGACTCAGACTTAGAACTCAGACACGAACTCGGAGTCAGGACTCAGACTCAGCCTCAAGCCTCAAGCCTCAGCCTCAAGCCTCAAGCATCAAGCCTCAGACTCAGACACAGATTAAGAGTCAGACTCACACTCAGATACATAATCAGACTCAGATTCAGACTCAGACTCAGACTCAGACTCAGACTCAGACTCAGACTCAGACTCTGACTCTGACTCTGACTCTGACTCTGACTCTGACTCTGACTCTGACTCTGACTCTGACTCTGACTCTGACTCTGACTCTGACTCTGACTCTGACTCTGACTCTGACTCTGACTCTGACTCTGACTCTGACTCTGACTCTGACTCTGACTCAGACTCAGACTCGGACTCAAGCCTCAGCCTCAGACTCAGACTCAAGCCTCAGACTTTGACTCAGACTCTAACTCTGACTCAGACTCAGCTTCAGACTCAGGCTCAGCCATAAATCTAATTTAAAACATGTT
The DNA here is from genome assembly GCA_035047405.1 of Drosophila stalkeri. Classification (NCBI taxonomy): domain Eukaryota; kingdom Metazoa; phylum Arthropoda; class Insecta; order Diptera; family Drosophilidae; genus Drosophila; species Drosophila stalkeri. Next base: position 10,284,341 of record JAWNPR010000061.1, read on the forward strand.
TTATAATGGTTTGAGACAATGTAACATATTGAGAATATTGAGAAGAGAGAGAGAGAGAGAGAGAGAGAGAGAGAGAGAGAGAGAGAGAAAGATTTTATAGAGTTAATTCACAAGCAATGAAATTGTTTAACTTTCTCGAGTTATAGTCGAGGCTAAGCACACGCTTTTAGATTTAGCTGCTGGCAGCTGGGACTGGCAACGCTTTAGCCCATTTCCATTTGTATTTATTGCATTTTAAGTATGTCTCCCGGCGATGGGACGCGAATGGGGCCAGGTGAGTGCAGGCTTCGAGCTGGATTTGGCCATTGTTTTATCTGCCTGCTAATTCCTGCTCGAAAAGTGAGCGCATAAATAAAATTAACTTCATGGCGTTGCCTTTGCCATTTCCATTTCCGTTTCCGTTCGCGTCGACTTGAGCCACTTGAACGTCTCAAATCCTAGGCGAGAGGGTGTGAGGAGGGAGAGCACCGAGCACCGCTACAACAGCTGAAGCTGAAGTGCACATAAAAAGCCACTCGAATGCCATAAGAATCATTAAAAACAAAACAGAAAACAGGACGACAGAAGCAGAAGAAAGAGAGACAGAGTAAGAGAGAGAGAGAGAGAGAGAGAGAGAGAGAGAGAAAAAAGAAAACGTTTGTTTACTGTTGATTCAGCGCAGCGGGGAGTCTAAAGTGGATTTTGTGGTAATGGGAAACAACAACAACAACAACAACAGCAAGGCTAACAAGGACACAAGTGGCAAGGCAAGAAAAAATAAATATCAACAAAAGCCGAAATGAATTAGACAACTTAATTATAAATGAACTCGGCTCAGTACAAAAGGATTTTGTTTTACTTTCGTTCATTGTTTGGGCAAATCAAAGTCTTCTCAACAATGGCTCAACAGCGGTTTCTCGACTTCTCGACTCGCCGAAATTTACCGAAAATTTACAAATTTTTACTCTGTTTACTCACTCATTAGACGCGAGGTCTCGAGACACCAGTCGAGACGTGGCTACCAAGGCCCAAGGCACCAGCCAGACGACTCTCAAAAGAACAACAATAAAATTAACAAGTCAAATAGTCGACGAGTCGGCTCTGAGCCACAAATCCAATTACCAATTAACAAAAAGAAAAAAATCAGAAAAAACATAAAACATAAACAAGTTGGGAGCAAATTGCCCACTTTTGTCTTTAATTGAATATCTTCGATTGTTTTTGGCGAGACGCGCACAAATTGCATTTAACGGGCAATCAAAAGATTTTCTATATATATTTTAGATTAATTATTAGATATATAATTATATATAGAATATTTTATAAATTGGTTATATGATAAAAAAAACAATGTTTTATATTGAAATTGAAAGCCTGTAAAAAAAAATTCCAGAGTTTAATCAAATATTATATATATATTATAAATAAAATATATTATATTATATATATATATATTATATCAAATATTATATTTTATATTATTATTTTAGAGGCATTCAGTTTCAGACGAGTCCACAGCCATGATACGCTTCAGGCGAACAAAGAACAATGCATATGCTGAAAAATTGTATATAGATTTTATATATTTATGAATTAATAAATATTGTATAAATTTCATTAAAGTTAATAATTGGAAAAGAAATATATATATATATATATATATATATATATATATATATATATATATATATATATATATATATATATATATATATATTGCAATCTGAAACAAGACTTCAGAAAAGTAGAAAGTTTTAAATGATTCGAAATCTAAAACCAGAATGTTTCTATAACAGCATTTTTTTAAACTTATAATTATTGAATTAAGAAATCTTTTACGATAATAATTTTTTAAAATATTCTAACCATAATCTCGTATTTACATGATAGTTACTTCTATTATACTATTATTTTCTGTAGATTTCAGATGAGCTGAGCTCAAAGCTAGAACTGAACGAGAACATTCCAAGAACATTACGCTTTCTGGATATGCCAACATGATAGTCTATAATGTTTAACTTTGTGATCCTTCAAACAAAGATCTTAATTATTAAAATGAATTTTTCAAGAATAGGAGGAGTAATGTTTGCAGCAACTGTAACATAGAGATATTACGTACTTTTAAATTATATAAATCTTGGGATATCCGGTCAATATTTAAAATCTGAAATTTAAGAATAAATTATAGAACTCTCAGCTGTTGACACGCTAAAGAATGAGTGAATGTGGCAGAATGAAGAGAATGAATGTAATGTTGTTGTTTAGGAAATATAAAAGACAGTTGAAACAGTGAAATATATGTAATTAATATTTAAATTATGTTTTTGTTCTTTTCAAAATCAAAGGTTTCAAAGCGAGTTCAACCTATACTCTTATTTCTTATGATAAATGTAACTTTCTAAAATATATACTAATTTAAAATTAACAAAAATCTAAATAAACTATTCAGTATATGCAGTGAATGTTTTACTTTTTCTAAATTTTCAATATTGATCTAACTAGAAAAATTATAGTTTAAACTTTAAAGTTTGCTTGAACTACTGTTGTTTCAATTCATTTTAATTTATTTTAAGACGAAAACTGTTTATTTATTTGTAATTTAAGTTTGAGAATCAAAAGTTATCTATATAAAAAGAATTAAAATAATTAAATTTCTGCTGAAATTACTTACTAATGTTTCAACAGAACTTGAAGTTGTAAGTTCTTTGCATTATGATAAACGTTAATGAATCTGATATTATCTATTCAAGTATTTCATGTTTTCTCTAGTAATTATTATTCTTAAATTATATATTTTTAAACTCTAATTGAACTAGCAAACCTTTTTTAAATTTTCAATGAGAGTTTAAAGAATCTAAATAAAAATTTCTTCTTTTTTTTTTAATCATTTTTTTCTAAATTAACTTTTTGTTTAACTTTAACTACTCATAATAAAAAAAATATCTTTTATGTTCAATACGAGCTAATGAATCTAAATATATTATTTATCTAAATAAAAATAATATATATTCTTCGATAATTCATTTCCTCTCAAATTACTTATGTTTAAACTTTTACTGAACCTTAAATAGTCAACTATTTAATACTTCTCAATGCAAGTTAATTAATTTGCAAATGTCAAATATTTAATTTCGTGTAATTTTTTACACAATTTGCTTGCAGTTGGCAAATAAATAAAGAAATTATTAACTATTTGTTTGGGAACTGTGCAAAAAGTGCACTAAATGTAAATAAAACTCCCTCGGCCAAAGACCCCAAAAGCATTTACATAGTATCATATGAAAGTGCACGTATGTGTGTGTAAGTTTGTGTGCTTTCATGCGTATATCTATATATAAAGTGTGTGCTATGTAAAAAAATTCTTTATATACCACCTATATATATATATGTTTATATATAATGTGGATGTTTAAGCTTTGCTTGTGTTATTTAATCGCACTAGCCAAATGGGTGGAGCCAACGCAGCGTACACAAAATGGCGACGCCCCTACAATACCAACAACAACAAATACCAAATGAGATTCGGCTCTCATTGCCGAGGCCAGCAGCGTGTTGTTGTAGTTGCTGTAGTTGTTGCTGTTGTTGTTGCTGGTTTTTGTCATAAAAATCCCTAAAGCAGAAACGGCGACAAAGCACACCAAATGAAGGAGGAGCTTTTGCCGAGCGTGAGCAAGCAAGACAGAGCGACAGCAAGCGTGCGTTAGAGCGGGCAAGCGATAGACAGAGAGACAGAGTGAGAGAGAGCGAGAGAGAGATAGCAAGCACGCGCGAGCGCAAGCGAATGCCAAATAGGAAAAGAGAGTGAGCGCGCTCCAACTGTAAACGAGAGAGTGAGCGAAACTATGGCCACAGCAATAACAACAAAAGAAATGCAATTTAGTTGAAGCTTTTCGTTTTGCTTTTGTTTTGGTTGAACAGTTTTGCTGCTGCTGCTGCCTGGCATGTGACATTTCATGAGCGACTCAATTGAAAAGTCAGTTGCAAAGCTTTCGGCAATTCGGCCTTCTGTTTGCATAAATGTTTTTTAACAATGGGAAACAAAGCAAATAAACACATCGCTTACATGGCCGCAGCAACAAGAGGATGGGGGCCAGGCGAGCAGCCCAAAGTGTTTGCTATTTGGCGACATGTGTGACGAGCGGAGCCTCAGTCTCTGTCAGCCCTCAAAATTCCGACCACAACAACAGCTACCTCAAACAAACTCAGAATCATCATCATCATCATCAGCATCATCATCATCATCTTTGCACAGCCGTTGCACAGCCACTGTCATTGTCGGTAGGCAGCAAGGAGCTGTTCCTGGCTGCTGTCTGCTGGCAGCAGAAAGGCATTTGTCTTTGGTCCTTTAGCCGTTCACCATGTCCTGGCAGCTGTCGAGAGTCAACTCACAACTCTTGGCAGAGAACAGCTCGCAGTTTCGCAGTCTCACAAGGCGCAACACGTTGCCCCAAAGACGCTGCCTGAGGTGCCTGCGTCCTTTGACCGTTTCGTACTAAATTACATTTTGTTTATCAACCAACACATAAACACACACGCACACACTCACGCACACACATGAAGATTTACATAAGGATGTGCTTATGATGTGCCAGGCTTATGGGCACAATGGACTCTCCAGCGTCCACAGCTTAGGCCATACCTCTGCTACAGCCAACTACCGTTTATCTCTAGACATCTACATAATATTAAGACAAAGCTCGTTGAGCTGTAAGACGATTTAATCGAGCTGAAATAATAGACTCTAGCAAATACACACACACATACAAATATGTATATATATATATAGAGAGAGAGAGTAGGCACACTCACTTTTGAACTTGTCTATTATGAACTTCTAGTTTTGTCGAGCTCAAAATGTTTCCATTTATATGGTTGCCAAATCACAACTGAGACAGACCAAGAAGTTTTGCTTCAGTCAAATTATTTATATATATATATATATATATATATATATATATATATATATATATATATATATATATATATATGTATATGAAGAGCATGTCTGTTTTGAGCATGGCTCAAAAACCTTAAACTAGGCTAATTGTTGCTTGGGAGGCGCGGCATATCATATTTCCATTTCCAGACTAAGACCCAAAACTTATAAGTTAAACTCCTCTCTCCTAGACTACTCCGGTAATGTCCGAGTGCAACGTTCATACTGTTTTTTTTTTTAATTATTTCTCTGTAAATAATGATATATAAATGATATTATAATTAGCGTGTACAAGCCATTAATCTGCTCTAAAACAACCATAAATTAGCCAGATAAAATAAAATCAAAACTAAAACTTTTTATCGGCTTTGACAATTCAAATAGAAAAGTTTTGTCTTGTCTAACCTTTAGACACACACACACACACACACATATTGAGACTCTAAGTATATCCAATTCTAAATATATATTTGCCATACACATTTGCTTAACCCAGCTACCCCGTCTCTTGTCTCGCTTGGCAGCGCTTTAATGCAATCAAAACATTTATAAAGCTTTAGACGCGGCCCGAAAGACAAAAATCGGTGGTTGTTGTTTTAATTAGATTTCCAAGGCTGAGCCCGGGCGCAGGACGACTGTCTAAATTGCCACAGCTGTAAGGGGTTAACGTTAACGTTAACGTTAACTCGTTCAAATCGCGAGCTAAAACCCCCCTCCTAACCCGCTACCCAATCCCAGCCAGTGCCAGCCACCCATCCCAGCCAGTGGGTCACCCCAAGCGGCGTCGCACGCGCCAAGCCAAATGAAAAATATCAATAGCAGCAAAGCGAATTCGAAATACACTAACTGAAGACATGTATATTTAATTAAGGAAATAATATTTTTTAACTGTAGAAGAAATCAGTTTCAGCTGCAGAATATTACGAAAATTTTATGACGAAGAAGTTATGAAATAACAATTATTTAGTAAAATATTTTATATATTTATAAATAATATATTTCAACAAGCTGGTATATAGAAGATAAATTTACCTTAATAGAGTTATTCTTGAAGAAATCATATCAATACTTGAAGTAACTTTATGTATTTAAATATATTTATATATTTAAAATATTTATAGTTAATATATTTCAACAAGCTAGTATATGGAAGATTAATTTAATTTCCTAGTATTATTCTTGAAGTAATCATATCATTAACTTATATAACTTTTAATATAATTTCTAACAAGCTAAATACTCCTTTTGTTAGAGTATAATATAATATAATAATCTACCTTTGGCAATCTAAGCGCTGAAGTGTGCTGCTTTGCTGGCGCTGCTGGCGTCGCCGTCGCTGTTGCTGTCGCTGCTAGCGTCGCCGCTCAAATTAATGAAGAAATAAAGACGCACGAGATTTACGCGCTTTAGGTGAGCTCTGCGTATTGTAGGTGTATCCAGCCAGTGGGTGGTTTGGGTGGTTTGGATGGTTTGGGTTGTTGTTGGTGCCGGAGTGGGTGCCTGGCGGAAATATGCACAATTCTTGAAATTCGTAAAATGCCACACAATGACTCCCAGGGGCACGATAAAAATCGAATTAATAAGAGTTCAGCATAAATGAGCTTGGAAAATGTCAAGCGAATGCCAATCTTAAGCATCTCTTTCTACACAAACACAATTACATGTGCAGACAGATATAATATATATATATATATATATATATATATATATATATATATATATATATATATATATATATATATATATATATATATATATATATATATATTCATAGGAATGTCATTTAAATAATATTTATTATATAAATGGGAAAATATATTTTAAATGTTACAAAAAATAGAGAGAGAGAGAGAGGAAGACAAAAGAGAGACAGAGAGAGAGAGAGAGAGAGAGAGAGACAGAGAGCTTTTTATTATTTTCAATACGATATAAATTGAGAAATTACTTGATATATGTTAAAGCGTTTAATATTATATATTATATTTTTTTATACGATGTAAATTGAGAGTTTACTAGATAAAAATAATAATTATTTAATTTGCATATAAATTAAGGGGTTTAAATAGTATTTAGCTAAATATAATGTGTCATACCCATAGCTCGGAAATATGACTTGAATGACCGGCTTATTATTTACGCTCTATTTCTATTATATTTCCGATAGAAATCATCCTCACTTGCTCTCGCTCTGAGCAAGACCTTCGGTTCTATTCGCTTTTGGATTTCGGTTGAGCGTTTTGAGTTGAACTATTCGTGCGGCACTCTTTAGCATATCATAATTTAGAGAGCGTTACGATTGACGCTCATTAAGGCTCTGTAAGTGAGCAGCTAAAGAGTCTATTCCTATGGTCTTCAATTTTATATACACATGCACATATTACACATACGCTATAGACATGCTTAGCGAAGACACTGTCCTCACAAACACCAATACAAGATTTCTGTTCGATCGTGAACGAACTCATTGATGAACCGACGCAATCGTTTGCTCTGTGAATTCTTTCAAAGTGTTAGTAACAAACTTCTATTAACAGATAATGGATACCCTTTTTATTGAGGAATCACCAGAGCATCTGTTTTACTCCATTATCTCCCTTGTGCCCTGTATTTATTTATCAAATTATTTATATCTTGTGTTGTGTGGCGAAAGTAACTCGATTTTGCATTTAGCTCAAATCTTTTTTTATGCAATTATAATTCTTGTTATCATTTTAATACTTACTTCGAAATTCTTGGAAATTTCAGTTTCAGTTTAAGTTATATATATTCAATAGAATGAGTAGATCAGAGCCTGTAAAATTGCAATTCACTAATTAATAAAGAAATTTGTAAAAAAACTAAATTTATAGTTAGAAATATCATCTATTCAGGCATTCTCAACTAAAATCTAAATCTAATCTAAAATCTAACTAGATTTCATTTAGACATTGGCTCATTCCAACAAGATAACATCAAAAGAAACCAAATAAATCGAAAAACTATAATTTAGTTTACTCTAAAATGATGTTATTCAATTTCAAAGCGCTCAAAGTCTATTACTATTTAATTGACATTGAGGCATAGACATTCGAAACTTTTTAGGTTTGCGCCCATACGAATTAGTATTCAGGCTTCGACTGTGAGAGGGCCCAGCCTAATGAGATGATTAAGCAACCATGATGTGTTGCCAGCATCAGCAACGTAATCATTATCATTATCTTGCATGGCATAAGGATAATTAATGCTTGTGTCACATTCGCATGCGACATGTGCCACAGGTGTTTAGACTAATAACAGGACTGCGTCACAAGGCATTTAAGCCAATGAACACAAATCACACACAAAACACACACACACATGCTGGACACACCCACACTGTAATGCGTAGATATGTTTGTAAATTATGACAAATGTCCTTGACAGCATCGGCGGACAGTTAAAACCCTTTCGGCTGCTGCTGCTGCTGCTAGATGCTGGCCACATGTAGAGACAGAGGCATGTAGCATGAGTTGGGACACATTATGTGGCAGCTGTAACTAACAACAACATGCAACACAACAAATTAGCCATTTAACAACTACACAGTGAAACAGCGTGATGTCTGTGAGGAGAGTGAGGCCGAGTGGGCAAAAACAGAAGCATAGACTGACTGAAGCGAACAAGTCATCGACAAGTGGTGCCAGAAAATTCATTATTCCTGTTTCGATAGTCCAGCATAAAAGGCATATCAACACGAAGTCACAAAATCGACTATATTATATTTGATTTTTATTATTGCTTTGCAATCTAAATAATATTCTACAGTGAAATTAGCTTTTGTTATTTATATAAGTTTTAGTCTAACAACTGTCTAAATTGCCAAATTATTTAAACAAATCTAGCTAATAGTTATTGCTCACAGTCTTAATAGAATCATCTAAATAACAGTCAATATACAAGCCTCTAGCACTCTAAATAACAATGTTTCTAATATACTTGAATTAGCATTAGGAAATCAGGAGATTTTCCATGCTCTTAGTCAGAGTATCGGGAAAATCTTGACATTTTATCAGACGAGGGTATATATGAATATTCCTGATGTCTGAGTTGCCTAAGTTTGCAGCTGAGTCTGAGGCTGCACCTGATGCAAATTGATGCTAAGATCTGAGGCCTAAGCTTGCAGCTGAGTCTGAGGCTGAGTTTGAGTATTATTGAGCCTAAGGCACAAGGCTAAAGTCGAAACTGAAACTGAGATCTGATGCTGAGCGTGAGTCTGACTGAATCTATGATCTGTGGTTTCTCAATCAGCCTCAGTACTCGGGCTCAGGCGTCAGTTGCCATCAGCCTCAGAATCAGCCTCAGACTCAGCTTTATTCTCAGTCTCAGCCTCAGTCTCACTGTTAGGACTAGCCTCACTCTTAGGAATAGCATCAAGCTCAGCCTCAGACTTACCGTCAAACTCAGCTTAGAATTAATTAGCGTCAGACTCAAGCTTCAGGACTCAGCCTTAGACTCAGTCTCAGACTCAGCCCCAGAACTTACTCTCAGCGTCAGCCTTAAGCTTTAGGCCTCAGCCTCTGGCTCATGCCAAGCCAGAAATAGCTAAAACTCCAGAAAAAAAACTGTCGCTAAAAATAAATTTAATAATTATATTATATTTACAAATATATACATAATTGTATATATTATATTATATTATATTTTCGCTCGCTTTCGTTGTTTCGAAAACGCCAGAATTGGTGGGAAAATAGCTAAATTGCCAACACTGCCGACAACAGCAAGCGAGCTGTGCAACATAACAAATTTCTGTTTGTTGTTGTTGTATGTTTGAGTATGTTTGTGTATGTAATTATTCAATTCAATTAATCCCGTTTACGCCTTTTGGCCAGCGCCCATTCCATAGAAAAGCAAACGTAGACCGAATCGTTGTCCAGCAGCCATATCCGTTTCCGTTTTCCGCACACACACACACACACACACACACACGCACCAACACGAAGACACACTTGATGAGGCGCTCATGTGTGTCCTGTTTGCTGTGACGCTATCTCTGCAGGTCCTGGCCACTTTTGGGTCAGTTGTAATGTCAGAAATGCTTTCAACAAGCAGCAGCAGCAGCAGCAGCAGCAGCAGCTGCCGTTGCCACTGCCAGAGGCCAGAGGCTCCACTCTGACTCCGAGAAGGACAACAATTCGAAATATGCCCCCGCTGTGGCAAAGGGCTAAATGGGAAGGTCGAGCGGACGCAGCTGCAGCCGGTGCTTGGGCAATAGGCCTTTGTCTCAACTTTCAAATTCTTTGCATAGTTTTGACGCCGACTTTTTTTTTTTTGGTTTCAACTTAGTTTTTGTTTTGCGGGCAAATCCTTTTTCGGACTCGCCCAGCCAGCCAGTGCACAAATTTCATTTATTTTTTAATAAAGTTATATTTGTTGTTAGCATTAATCCTGTTTGTCTCTCTCTGTGTGTGCGTGTGTGTGTGTGTGTTTGTTGTTTGCTCATGTTCAACAATGGCCGCATCCGTTTCCGCTGGCCAATGGGCAAAAAAATATTTGAAATAGCTGCAAAACAAACGGAAACTGCAAATAGAAATGTTTTTTCTTCTTCTTCTTCTTTTTTTTTTTTTTTTTTTTTGGCTAAAAGTTTTTGTTTAGCCAGTTACGAGATATCTCTGTTGTCCATTTGTAACCAGGCGTGTGTGTGTGTGTGTGTGTGCACTCTTATCATTTCCGTCATAAATTTCATTTCGTTTTTATTTTTCTATTAAAAAAAAAAAAACTAGCCCCAAACAATGCCAAATGGTAAATAATTCCGTTGCGGCAAATGCTGAAGAAAAGCGTTTCATTTCTGTTTTTTTTTTCAACTTTTTTTTTCTTTCTTGGTTCAGATGCGTGTGTGCCATAAATCAAAAATAAAGCGGAAAAAGGAAAAACAAGCAAAGGAAAATAGTTAAGGTTATGCGAAGAGAAACTGCTCTAGGAGGGCGCAGGGTGGAAAATCTAAGAGACTTGATGAAGGCAAGTTGGAAATTGTAGAATACAAATATATAAAATTGAGATTAAGCGATTGCAACTCTAAAAAAAATATATATATATATATATATATATATATATAATAAAAATTGTATATAATAATCTTATTGAAATTGTTGAATACTAATATATAAAATTGTGATTAAGCAAATGCAGCTCTAAAAAACTATTTATTCAATGAAAATTATATCTAAAAATCTTAGTTTATTATTATTATTTATTTTTTATATTTAGTTTTTTTTTTAATATTTAGTTATTTTATATTTTTATATGGTTATTAAAAAAAATAGTATATTTAGATAATTTGATTAGAATACATGAAAATAATATATGTTTTATATAAATAAAAATTCTATATAAATAATCACCATTTGCCTGCACTTTACTAGCTAATATACCCCATATACATAGGGTATTTGGCAGCATAAAACTAAATCGCAATAATATGAAAATAAGAAATGTCTCTCGACGGAGCAGCAAACCAAACCAATCCCTATGCAATCTGCCACGTGCTACGTGATCTCGCACCCACACACACACACACACTCTACACACACATACACACATGTATAGATGCAAATGTGACAACATTAGAATTTTCAACAGCCAAAAAACTTGGCCCCAAAAGTTAAGACAAACCGCAATTTTTTATCTTTTGCTGCGTTACTTGAATTTCTTTTCCTTTATTTTTATTTATTTTCTTTTTCATTTGGAATGGGGAATTCTGTGGCCTGTTCTCAACTTTGACTGCAGCGTGCGTCGTTTGTCATTATTTAAATTCCTTTTGACAGGGCACGTGAAATCGACTACGTATATGAAGTTGTCTCCAGACACACATGTGAGCAGGATAAGCATATCAAGTATGTCTATCTGCAGTTCGGTCAGGCACGCAGAGCTGTTCCCAGCAGGCGAACTCCTGCTGGCTAAGTTCTCTCAGACAGCTCCATAGCCCTTCATGCGTAGCCAGACGCCGCTTGCCAGTCAAATTCAATTAAATGACAAACTCAACGGCTCAGTTTTCCGGCGGAAAATTAATGGTTTCACATATGACAAACGCCACTAATAGATATAATATGCTGAATATGATAAAAGCAGAGCTACAAAAATTATCCCTCTGAAGGTGAGGGAAGTAACTGAGAATGTATACAAAATGATCCGACACACATATCTAATCTATATAAAATATAGCGTGAACAAGAATGGGATACTAGGCATCGTACGATAATCAAAGTGTTGCTCTCTACTATGAATATTATGATATGTAATATGGAATATGAATATATTTATATGTAATATTCATTGCCTTGCGTCAGCTGCTATACACGTATGCATATATATCCAATTTTCTGAGCTCATGTTCGAATCTCGGCTTCGCCTAATCAAGCCGATCTGCTGTGAGAGTAATAGAATAAAGAGAGAAAACAGATTATAATCTCTTTTTATAAATCTCTTTAAAATCGAATACTAATGAGACAACTGTCGCTCTTAAACAAAAATATTAAACGTAGCACCGGCTAATTGCCAAGCTGAGGAAAAGACGCCACTCATCAGATCTGCCCAAAAGGATAATCCAATAAATATTTATAAATATTAAGAATATTAAAAATAGAATATGAAAATAAAAAAAAAAAAAATAGTAAGACATTTTTATTTTCAAAATTTTAGATATATATTTTAATTTTCTTTTTATTAATTGCACTATTTTGGTTGAAATGTTTTTATTTTGATATATTTAGATATATATTATATAAATTTTTTATTTTATTTTATTTTTGTATTTCACTTTTAATTAATTCAAGTCTTTTAAATAAAATATTTTTACTTTTATATTTTTAGATATATAATTTATTATTATTTTTAATTTTTAATTTTGATTCAACTATTTTCATTAGAATATTTTTATTTTTATATTTTTAGATATGTATTTTATTATTCTATTTTTTTTACGTTTAATTAATTAAACTATTTTAATTAGAATATTTTTATTTTTAGATATATATTTTATTAATATTATTATTTTTTTACTTTTAATTAATTTAACTATTTTAAATAGAATATATTTTTTAAAAAATATTTTTTAACATATTTTTGCTTTTTTCGATTTACAATGTAAAACCCTAAAAATAATTATTTATAAATTCAAAATTTTATTTTTAATAAGTTTAATGCTTTGAAGAATTTTTAACAAAGTTGAATAACAAATTATTTGAATTACTTGAAGTATTTAAATAAACTTGTTTTTTTTTTTCAGCATCTTTTTGCCGAACTTTACAGATATTTTTTATGATCTTAACATAATGCGAATGCAATTTGACCTTATAAATATTAAAACTCGAATTATGTTCGTTTCTATCTGAAAAGTATTCAATAATTGACTTTCTTTAAAGGGTTTCAAAACATTTGTTGTAACATTTTTGAACAAAGTGATTTATAATTTTCCTTATTTACATTAAGCTACAGTTATATAATGTGCTGTTGCCACTTTATCAAAGTATTTTAAAAGAATCTCTCACTAAGTTAATTTTTTCCAAAGTCATTTTCGTATTCATATTTGAAATATGAATCCAAATAGGAAAATACAAAAATAATGACGAAGAAATAAGTTAACATTAAAGTTGGACTGTTGCTGCCTTATCGACAGCTGGAGTCGGTGTTATGGCCACGTCTCTTGCGACCTGTGTTGGCAAGAAAAGTTGCAACATAAAAAAGATAAGAGCTGTTAACCACCAGCCTCGGCTCGCTCAGTCATGAATATGCAACAATAAAATGCGACAGCAGGAAAAAATTAAATATGACACTTATCTGGCGCACAAACAAACTTCAAACACATTACACAATCCGCAAGGACTCCAGTGAGTGAGAGGGCGATGGTGGAGGCGAGGTTGTTTTGGCTTGATGACTAGTCCTGTTGCCTGGCTGTCGGCCCGTGGGTCAGGTCCTGCTGCTAGCCAGCGCATACACAATGCCTAGGTATCTGGAGCGCAATCAGCGACTCCTGAACATTGCCTGAATTGCTGTCATTAAAATGTTGACAAAGGCGCAAAAGGTGTAAAAGCCACAGACGACGATGATGAGGCCACACGCACCACCCAAGCCACCCAAACCAACCAAAAAAAAACCAAGCTACATAAGCGAGCTGCCTATCAAGTTCTCTTTATGTCCAAGGCGTTAATTTGCGATACGACTATATCGGCAGCTAAATTATATGTATGCCTTAAGAGTATGATGTAGACTGGAAAGTCTATCTATAAAATCGTATAGATAAGAGCTAGGTTGCTGTGGATAGAGTCGATATCGGTATTGGCTTTGCTTTAACTCTAAAAGCTCTTTATGACTTTTTAGCATTTCATAAGAGAAGCTGCATTTAGAGAGCAACTGATATTTCTAGACGATCAATAGCGATCTATGCTGCACTCAGATGAGCGATCTGCAGCCATATTTGGTGAGCTGTTTGTCGCTTTTGGAACATACTTACAACTAAGCATACCTTTCCTTAAAAAATATATAAATCCCTATACTCGATCATTAATTATTGATCATCGATCCTTGAACATATTTTGATAAGACAAAACCCAATCCTTTTGCCGAAATCCAATCCTTTCCTTTCCTTTCATTTCACTATGGCCAGCAAATAATTAAAATAAAATAAAATAAAACAAAACTTTCTAAATATTATACAAAGCTTAACTAAATAATTGCCATGTTATTTAATATTTATTTTCATAGAGAGAAAAAAAAAAAACAAAGAATAAATACTTGTGAACCCAACTCAGAGTCGTGGCACAAGTGCTCTTATCACACGGTTGAAATTTGAAGTCAGCCTCAAATGGTGTCATTGAGGGAAAGGCAGAGAAAGAGAGAGAGAGAGACAGAGAGAGAGAGAGAGAGAGAGAGAGAGAGAGAGGGAGAGAGGAGAGTTGATTGGGAAACAAGGATCGGGAGGACGATTTCGAGTGCGGGTGTGACCCTTGAAAACGCCAATCAAGTGGCTCGGTCGACATGCGTAATTTGCACGCCAAGTGGCTCAGCTCGTCCCGCTGCCCTGCCTGACCCTTGCAGTCTTGCCACCTCGGCCGCAGTGTGTGGTAATTAAATTTCGCAGTCGGGCAGCAGCCCGACAAAGTGTGAAAATCATAAAAAGCAACGTGTATACGCCGTGAGGTCCCAAAAATGTTAAACAATTCACACGACGGGCTAATTAAGCGCTCGGCTTGCACTTGAGACCCGCAAAGGGTGCTTCAACAACAGCAGCGTGTGTGTGCCATTGTGCGTGTGTGTGTGTGTGTGTGCAAGTGTGTGATTTTCATATTTTGATAAATTTTATGATGTGCAGCGGTCCGACAAAGCGAGAGCGACCAAGTCACAAAACATTTGAGACAGCATCGCATTAAGCCAACCGGAAATTAACTTCATAATGAGCGGGTGTGGCATGTGTGTGTGTGTGTGCCTAGAAGTGTGTGTAAATGTATGTCTGAACAAATTAGAAGCAAATTCAAATCTTCATTTGGGCATGCAACCTTTTTGTGCCATTCGAAAGTACTAAAAATAGAAATTAAAATGGAAATTGCTAAATGAAGACAGCCAAATGCGAGCTGATAATATGTGAGTGTATGTTGTGTGTAGATAGCAAGTCAGTTCAGTAAGAGATGGAACTAGTTCATGAATGATATACAATTTTTACTTTTGCTAAGCCAAAAGCGCTTCTAACTTCAAGTGTAGTTATAAAATATCTTCCAAAAACTGGAAAATATATTATAAGAGTATACTGTGCATCGCCAATATTATTACATGAAGTGATACTATAAAGCTAACAGCAGGTTCGATAAATAGTCTAAATGCAGAGCTTAACAGCAGAATCCAACACCAGAGTCTAACAGCAGAGTCTTACAGTAAAGTCTTACAATAGAGCACAACAGCAGAGCCTAACAGCAGAATCCAACAGCAGTGCCTAACAGCAGAGCCTAACAGCAGAGTCTAACAGCAGAGTTTAACAGCCGAGTTCTAACCACGACTTAGTAATACTCCCAGCAAGCATTTGGAAGACTGTTTTAACAGAAATCGTCTTGAGTCGTTTTTGAGTCCCCTTGATGATTGAAAAATTATTAATCTCATGAGGGATTGAAAAAAGACTCATAAGTGGCACTTCCATATGCTCAAAATACATAGTATTTTAATACATAGTATTTTAATAGAGAGTTCAAACAGAAGAAACTATTAGCAGCAGAGTCTAACAGCAGCGGAGTCTAACTTCTGAGAGACCAATAACTGAGTCTTCTGCGGTTACAGTTGTATTAGTGGGAGGATGAGGCTTGCGCTGAATTGAGACATTATCCGTCTAGTATAGTAAAATTTGCACTCAATGAGAGAAGAAGAGAAAGATAGCATAGGCTGTGTGAGAGGGAGACGCGTATATGGACTCATTCATGCAATCATCGTATAAAGCCTGCCAGATGATCTTTATTATATATAAGAAATATATATACATATTTTATATATGTACATAAATATGTATATAAATATAAATGAAATTCGAAACTAGTTCTTCCGTTTGTCTCTAGGCATTTCCTTACATCGTTTTTCGCTTGGTTATCATCTAATCATTCGGTCATTTAACACCCACACGCAGCTTTCTCTGTCTCTCTTCCCTTCCCCTTCTCGCACTCGCTCATTAGCCCTGCCACCTTAAAGGATTGACCGGAACATGTACACATACGCTATGCATGCGCAGGCATGTCTTTAGGTACACATGTATATTTAAAATTAATGACATCATAAATTAGCCTTAATGATTGTAATGAGCCCGCAGGCATTAATGAGACAGCAGCCCCCAAGCCAGTGCTGCCGCCCCCACGGCCAATTGGCAGACGCCTTCTGCGTAGCAGCGGCTTAGACAATTCAACTTAAAATGTATTAATTTATGGCCATGTGTAAGGGCCAATTAGTTCGAGTCGAGGCCAACGTCGCGCTTTCTAGTGGGCGCGAAAATCGCGCAATTAAACGCACCTGATGACAGCCATTGGCTGAGGGCAGGAGAATACAGCAGGACTCTAGCAAGCACAAACACACGCACACACACACACACATACATACCAATAATTGCAGACACACATTAATCATACACACACACACACACTCGCACAGCAGCAGCTTTATAGATTTGTTTATGGCATTTGGCTGTCTATTAAGGGTTGAATTGTAGTCCCTGTCTCAAAGGATCTAAGCATAGATGAATGACTCTCAATGCGTAGCAAATGCCAAAAATAAAAAAAAATAATAATAAAATGAAATCATATTAAATTATAATAATAATAATAACGATCTATGTTTCAATATGTAAAACGGAAAACCGAGGGGAGGGAAGGTAAAAAGTATTTGACTGAAGTGAGTTATAGAAATCCTGAAATGACGTTATGCTTAGCATTCATAAGCATTTCTGGAACTAGAGCTAGAGATAAAGATGTTTAGCTGCTCATAAATATACTTAAATAAGCAAGAGTTATCTAGTCCGTTATGGTTAGGACAGAAGTTGATGTCAATGATGAATCTTTCCGATTGTGAATAAAGTAAGAGAAGGAATCTATAGAGTAGAAAATTCGTAAACTAAATAATCTCTGGAATTTACTAAATGTAAATCTTAAAGCTTATAAGATATGCGCATATAATTTAAGTTTTTTTATCGATATCATTCGATTTAATGGGCAATTATTGATAATTTTCCATGATTTGAGACAAACATGATCTGCCTCAACTCTTTAACTCACTCGTTTAATATTTCACAGTTAGATGATAGATAGACAGATGGTTCAGATGTTTATTAACGATTATTAGAAGTATAAATTTCGTTCATTAGTTGTTTTTTTTTCAATTAAAAGAAATAAAATTTGCTCTATTGAATTAGCCCCTAAAGGTATGCAACACTTTTTCCTTTACAGCCTATTGCGCACCTCTTCTCATTGCTCTCACTCCCTCTCTCATCATTCTCTCAGTTCCTGGCCCATGTGTAAGGCAATTGTTTATCAGGCCATAAAAGTTACCCAAAAATTGTAGCTCCATAAATTTGCATGCAAATCAGTTTAATCGGCAATTTAATCGGCTGGCAAACATCGAAAAAAGTTGACAGCAAATAAATTTCCTGAGAGGGGGCGAGCAAGGAAAACGGCAATAAATTAAATTTACATCAAAGTCCGACAAACACCAAATATATATTAGCAAAGACAAAAAGACAAGCGAACAAAATCTTAAAAAAAAGAGGAAATATCAAGTGAATAAATAGCAGCAAGACAGCAGAAATTGTTTTCATTTGGATTTAGCGGACTGCGGGCTGCGGGCCTTTCACGGCGTTGGATATTAAGTAAACAAACAAACAAACAACAATGAAACCAAACAAACAAACAGACAGACAGCCAGGCAAACACAAGGAACATACGCAAAGGCAAAGCCAGATACAGAGACTGGGAGACAGAGGTGGCAGTTGTGGTCCACCCTAGACCAGCCTAGTGGCAGCAGCGTGAAAATGAAATTTTAATTTTTCTTTTTTTTTTTGTGCTTTGTTTTTTTTTTTTTTTCTTGCTGCTGTCCAAGATGCGGGCACCGCGCAGATAGAAAAATCCGGAGGCTGGGATTAGACAGAGTGGCGATTATGCACGGTAAATCATTTCGACATTTTTCCGTTCATAAGCACGTAATTTGACTTGATTTTTAGTCAGCGACGGGCGAACGGCGACCGTCGACCGTCGACCGTCGACCATTTGCTTTATTGACTCTCGCCTCAAGTTTGCGGCCAAGATGCCGTCACGCTGATGCTGCGGGCTAAGCTAAGGCTGGAGGCTATGGCGTGGTAGCTGGGTTCAGGGCACGCCCACGACTCCGCACATAATTGCGGTTAATTAAAGCGTGATTTTTTCCGGCATTTTTTATTTTTCAAGGCGGAAGTTTTTTCTCATTTTTTTTGTTTTTTTTATCTTTTTTTTTCTGCGTGAGCGAAGTCTATTGCGCTACTTAGGGATAAAGCGTATCGATTTTAAAAACAGTTTCTATTTTGAAATTGTATTTTGATTGTTTTTTGTTGGGGTATAATTATAGACTATTAGCTGAAAGATGGAATTTATGCTGCTATAAATACCATTTATTGTATTGCAGTTAGATGAATTTAGGTAAATTATTTGTATTATTAATATAAATTAATATATATAATATATATATATATATATATATATATATATATATATATAGTAGCTTATTATTATTAATTTATATTAGTATATATTAGTTTTATATTCTTTTATACATTTAATAGTTAATTAAATAGGTTTAAAAAAAAATAAATAATTAATATATGTTATGTATATTTTTCTAAGACATGTATTTCTAGTCTCTTCAAAATAAATTTTTTTCATTTAATTTGTTTTTTTTTTTAATTTATATTCATATATATTATAAATTTAATAGATTATAAGTGTATTAAAAAGAAATAATAATAATTATCTGAGATATACATATATTTCTAGAAATGCCAATAAGGGTCTCAAAAATAAAATATTTGTAATATATATTAGCATATTATTATTAATATATATTAGTTTTATATTTATTAATATTTATACGTTTAATATGTTATAAATGTATGAAAAAATTAATTAAATAACATGATAAATTATAAGACATATTTCTAGAAATGTCTATGAATAAAATATTCTAAAGTCAAAAAGAATATTTATATTTCTTAGATTATTCTTACTAATCTTTGTATTAATATGATTTTTTCAACAATTAAAAAATATTTTTTAAAAATACTGTAAACATAGAAAACGAATTGAATTTGAAAAAAAAAGAGATTACATTTCTCTCTTTAACATGAGCATAAGAATTTAGCCTGAAGCTAAATTTAATAATATGTGCCAAAGCAACATCTAAGCCAAATACTATCTAAATTACAGACTTAAGCCCAAGTGCAAGTTCATTTCTAATTACAGGTAATAGCAAGTCCATCTGGCCTAAACAATTCGAAATTCGAAATTCGAAATTCGAAGTTCTTGAACAGCCCGCATTGTAACTGTTGTGCTTTGGGTCTGTCTGCCGTTGAGGGGGAGTTGCGATCGTGGCGCTGCTCTTTTGCCATTTCATTCACATTTTTCTTTCCACATGCACAATTCAAAATTGATTATTAATGATGATGGGTGGCGAGCATTGAGAACATTGAAAGATACTTGAATTATGAAAATGCGTTAAAAACGGCGGAAAAATGAGCGCAAAGAAATTAATTATGGAAATTACTTGGCCCATTCGTCTGACGGACGGAGTAGACCTACCGTTAAGCAGCTTGTGGTTTGATTTATTTAAATTTTCATTTCTTTTTCGTATTTTCTTTTACTTTACTTTTCTTTCTTTTTTTTTTTTTTGTGTGGATGCTTTCAAGTGCTCTCTGGACACTTGGCTATTATAATTGAGCCCGCCCGACTGCCACTTGGCAAATAACAATTTATTTTCATTAATTTGTGCTTTAACCCCTTGAACGCTGGCTTCATTAAAAATGCGCTCTGCATGGGCCACATAAAAATTAGGCGGCGCGGCAAGTTGATTGCCATTAACATTTTAACCCCTTTGCCAGGATACGACGGGACAGGACAGGATAGGAACAGAATGGGACGGGGCGAGAGAGACAGAGAGTGAGAGCGAGAGAGAGAGAGAGTACTCTCGCGTTTCCTTGTAATTATTGCAATCTGTTCGATTTTAGGACACACAGACCCCCACCCCCTCTCTTCTCACCACTTGCCACTTGCCACAGAAGCCAAGCTGCAGCAGCGACCATTTTGCAATTTAAAAATGCAAATTAATTGCCACATGGCCCAGCACGGAACTCGAACGTTGACTAAAAGTGTTATGGCATTATGTCTTGGCCATTAAAGTAAATTGTAATTGGCATTTCTAGCCGTGTCAATGCCAGGGCTTCAAACGGCTTAGCTTTACTAAGCCCCGCGCCCCAGCCTAACCTAAAGAGAAGAATTCAAAATTGTGGAACTGAATCATATCTAAGATTGAACCTATTCGAACCATGTCATGCTCCGGAAATTTCAAGAGATGTTTCCTAATTTTATATATTAAATTGAATTTGTTCTAGTTCCGAATTTATTGCTCTATAATAATGAGCTACTAGTTCCGGGCTTACTCGATTTCCGTTTGCCTAAAATGTAGCTAGTTCTGGTTCAAAATAAATAACTAAGAAATTGCGCTTCACAAGTGTGTCGAATTAAATACAGAATTGAACCTGATCATACTTATAAGTATCAACAGTTCAATAGAACTAGTTCCGAATTAAAATCTCTTATTTTACTTATTTTAAGTTTACATTTATAAAGACATATTTACTTTAAGGCATTTCATTGTGGAACTATGTATGGAACTAGTTCCTCAGCTAACTTTTAATCAATTTAATCAATGAAATTGCACTTAAATGAATTTCCCATCCTCTGCACTTGTAGCAAATGTTCTGCAACCCTGGCAAAAATAAAAAATAAATTCTAGGAAATTTAACAAATGTCTAGGGTGGGTGCGGCTGGCTGGTTTGGCAGTAGTATGGGGGTTGAGGCATGTTGTTGTCGTTCCGTGTTTCTCTTTTCATCTTTTGCTTCTTTTTTTTGCCAATATTAAAAGTCATAATTCAATTTTATTGCAGAATGTTTCAGGTGCCTTAATCATTTCTAATATCCTGGCCGACTTCCCAGGACGCCTATTTGACGTGGACTGGAACGCATCAGAGCTCAGACTCAGCGCCGGAGTCGAACTCATAAATACTAATTTCACAGGCAATAAAGGCGCAACATTTGCCAGAAACTCTTCGCGGCTATGGCTCACGTACATTCGCCATTCCGATCTCTGCCAGACATTTAGCAGATAACCAAACTGCGAGATATATCTCCGCCGGCGACTGGCAATTTTTAATGGATTACAATGCGATGTGACTGCCTGAACAGTTTAGTTACTTACTTCAATTCGAGCTGTGGATGGGGCTGGCAGGGTTAATTGTGTATAGCTTCTATATTCCCACACTTCGAATAGTTAAAGGCGACTAACTAATTAGCCCAATGCAGTCCATTCAAGGACCCTTTAAGCCACTCCCCCCTTCCCACCTCCCCATCCAGCACTTTAACCCACATCAGTTGCAGCCAGTTCAAACGCGAGTGAACCTCAAGTGCCAGCTTCATAGACCATAAAGTAGCCACTGGTCAGCAAACAGATAAGACAATCGAGAGTACAAAACAGAGAGCAATAGATGAACGAATTTCGTATGCTCTATATGCAGTGTTCACAGATATTAAATTTATAGCTATACAAATGTATTACTACTACTACTATTATTGTATGTAGCTAATATTTAAACTGTTGTGTTCCAATGTCACTTGTTCCTAATCAAATATTAAACTATATATTTTCTTGCACATTATAAGTAGTTAACAATAACAATTTTCACACTTTTTTGTTCAAATTCCACTTGTTTCTAATCGCAAAAATATTGAATTAAACGCAAAAAATTTGAATTATATTATATTATATTATGCTTTTGAAGGGAAATATTCTTAGACATTATAATTAGTTAGCATTAAGTAGCTTCTAATTTGTTTTTCGTTGCAATTCCAATTGTTCCTAACCCAACAAATATTTAAATATTTGTTTTCTTGGACATTACAAGTTTTAACAATAAGTAACTATTTTTTTTTTCAAATTCCACTTGTTCCTAATCGCAAAAGAAATAATCAACTTTTTCCTTTCTTAAAAATAATAATTAATTAGCACTATTTATTTATTTTTATGTTTTTATTTAATTAGCTTCTAATTAGTTTTTTTTTTATTCCAATTCCACTAGTTTCTTAAATCAAATATTTCTTATATATGACAATATTAATCTTTATAAGATAGGAACTAGTTTAATTACAACAACTAATGGTATATGCATATAAAAAATATATATCAATATATAATTTTACAATAATTTGAATCAATTGCTTTTAATTCCATTTCATTCCATAGCTAATATATATATTTTAAGATATTTTGAATATATATAGGAATATATATAAATACATATATATATATATATATATATATATATATATATATATATATATATATATATATATATATATATATATATATATATATATAACAGTGTCTGCCTGCTTAATTATCTTTCTACGCCGACTTTGAGTATTTGCAAGCCCAATTAAATATGCTAAGCAGCCAAGTGAAGCACAAAGCTAATATGCCACGCGTGCTGTCTTTAAAATATTTCAGTTAGGGTTAAAGCGTAGGTATGTTGGGGTGAGTGTGTTTATCACCACCGCCTGTAACTGACTGACCCTGCCTATGTGTGTAGGCGAGTGTGTGTGTGTGAGTGTGTGTGTGTGTGTGTGGGTGCTTATGCATAACGGTTCATTGCCAGGCTGGCAGCGTGGCAACCAACTCCGTCTAATCACTGTCAAATGCAGGCGTTGCTTACGCATTCAAAGCGAGACAAAGGCTAACCTCGAAGCGAAGCGTGATGTGGTGAGGGGTGGAGTGGAGAGTGGAGAGTACAGAAGAGTGTGCGAGTGTGTTTGTGTGTGTGTGCTGGCGTAGGCATAAGGACTCAAGACAATGCTCTAGACAATGCAATCTACACAGCGCTGGGCTGGACTGGACTGGACTGGGCGTGGGCCGAGGAGGGCCGCGGGCCGCGGGCCTGGGTCCAGGGGCATGGGGTTTACTGGCATTCTTGTTAATTCGATTAATTACAACAATCAGCGGCATGTTTCATCTGCAGCAGCAGCAGCAACAGCTGCTGGGCCGCAGAGGCAGGGGCGTGGCCCGTTGGCCAGTTAGGAAAGAGACTTAGCAAATTGCCCAATGCTAATGACGTCTTTGAATGTGGGTGCCTGTGTGTGTGTGTGTGTGGGTGTGTATGGGTGTGTGTGTGTGGGTGTGTGTGGGTGGTAGTAAGCAATCGAAGCATAATGACAATGATAGATTTGCCAATATCTGTCATGTTTATGAGCAAAACAAAAGGGCCAAGGCAGCAGCAACAAGAAATTACAAAGGAGAATCTCGTGAACGGGTGTTAATGACTGCATAATGCTTGCTCAAGTACATTGAAGGAGATTCAAGCAGACTAACACTGGAATTTATAGTGATGACGGAATTCAGCTGCCCTCATTCGCGAAACAACAGACGAACGTAAGGACATTCCTACAAACCGCTCGCAAGTCGAATATGCTCTATCAGCATTATGAGCGAGCATAAACAAGGCCAATAAGACAGAAAGAGAGAGAGAGAGAGAGAGCAATGGAAAACAAGCTTAATACAATATAGAACATAATTGGATATAACATTTATACGCCATTATCGACAGATTGCAAAACGATTAAGCAACCCTCGTTCAAGAAAAATGAACTAGAAGTAAGCGAAAAGGCAGCGGCAAAAGTAAATCCAATCGACTAAAGACGCTGAGGAAAACGGGGAAAATGGGCAACGAACTGTGGATGGAGGGACAACAGCCAAAAAATATACGTAGAGCTGTGCACAATGCGGGCGGGTGGGCTTTCATTCATACACTGCCTTCTTCATATTCTTCTTCTTCTTCTTTTGTCCTGTCGGACTGTCGGACTGTCGGACTGCCGAACTGAAACAGAAACAATCAACTTAATTTGCCGCCCGCTGAAAGCCCTGTGGCAGATAAATTAAGTCATTAGTTGGAGCTGCCACTTTGCTGGGCAGCGCGCAGGCGGGGCGAAAGTTTTTACGCCCCCTAACCCGCACCTCCCCATCCACTACCCCTACCGCTACCCCACCCTCGACAAAGTGGAAAATAAATTGGCGAACGTTTGTTTTGAGATTAACCGCGATTAGGAACTGTGAGACATGCGTGGTGGAGTGGTGCGTGGTGGAGTGGTAGAGTGGTGGAGTGGTGCGTGGGAGTGGAGTGAATCGTAGCAAATGTTGCCATTATTTGATAAGCTCAAACATAGACACAAGCTGCCCCGCCACACAGCCCCTCTCTCATACAATGTGTTTGTGTAAACAAATGGCAAATGCGAGAATAATCGTAGGAGATTAAAAAGTTTCATCCGCCCGCACAAACACGAGCTGGAGCAGGAGCGGGAGAGGGAGATTTCAGGTTAGGCGTAGATTGGCTGACGCGAGACAAATGAGTGGTGCACGTGAAGCGTCTGTGTCTGTCTCTGTGTATCTCTCTCACTCACTCTCATTCGCCCTCTCTCATTTACTTTTACTTAGCAAAGTCAAGTTTTCGGCCAGCTAATTTATGGTGCCTGCATACAAATTGGCTTAGGCATTGTCTTTGGCTTTCAGATAGGACTGCCTGGCAAAGCCCTTGCCTAACTAGCACTATTAAACCCCAACTAAGCCCCAAACTAACGGTGAAGACATGAGCAAACCTTTCAAAATGTGAAACAAAGTTAATCGAGACTTATTCTTCTAGATTTTAGTTCATCTTAGCTTGGCGGCTTGAATTTCACTCAGAGAATAGAGAAATTTGTGTAAGAAGTTAGCGTAATATTTCTGCATTATACGAAAACTGCCGAGCATAGGAAATAATAAATCCTTTACAATCTAACAGTATCCAATGATCTTATTGTTTTTATACAGTAGCTCAACAATAATCCAACTGCTAAACTGACTGTTTCTAGCTTTAAAACTGTGACAGCTATTGGTTTTTTATTTAGTTGTCAATTCGTACTAAAGTTAGTATTAAGCTTTAGTACAAATTGACTTTCAACCCAAAGCAAACCCAAATAGACTTTCAAGAAAATTTGAAAATTGAAGTTGCGAAACTCAGAAATATATAAACTCAGAGATATATTTATATTTTTCACGCTCCATTGTTCTTAGATACATATGTATATACGCTTAATCAGACTATATATGAAATTAAAAAACAAAAATGAAATATTTCAATTAATTTATGAATATCAAGGAACTATCTTAAATACGTAAATTTTTTGTTTATTAAAATCAGTGATGTCAAATCAACTTTTTCCCGTCAAATCTGGATTTTTTTAAAATTCAATTGTGGGATAAATTCCAAGACAGCGGGCAGCGGGAATTTTGGCTTTTTTCCACTTTTTTTTACTAAGCAATTTAATATATTTTAGAGAATGTATGTGCAATGAAGTGTTTTTCATTGTAGTTGAATTTTTTATTTTTATTTGCAATCTGTCTTATAAACAATAAGCAAATTTGCAGTTGAATTAAAACCAAATAGATGAGTATAAACAAAAATACCAGCATGTATAACTTAACAGCCAAGAATTCAAATGCTGGCTGCGAAAAGGCTTAAATGATATGACAAGAATAGAAGAATATTGCAGTCATTGCAAATGTGCTTGAAATATTTTAGTAATGGATCTGGGAATTGTGAGAAGTTTCACAAAACAAAATGTTCAATCATAATTTTTGGTATTATTATTATTTAATTGATATATTTCAGTTTTTTTTTTTTTTTTTTTACTTATACTTATTATATATTTATTATATAATTATAATTATATACATAAATATTATATATTTTGTTGTTTGTTAATCAATAAATTTCTGTATTTTATTTATATATGCCAAAATTCTAACTGTAAGACTGATAAATTCAGTTATTAAAAATACTGCCACGTTTTGTTATTTAATTTTTTTTTTTTCAAAGTTTCTAGTAACGAACGGGCAAGCGAATAGATAAACCTAAACTATTCTTAAACAAATCTTGAAGAAATAGGAAAAGTGATTGTAATTTCCAACAGCTTCTGTTTATTTGCAGTAAAGAACTAAAGAATTCAGATGTTTTCAACTAGCCAAACAATTAGAGGCATAAAATATGATCATCGATTACAAATAGAAACGATAAAGAAGGAAATTTTAAACTTTTGCTTTACATATTAAGGCAAATTTGTATATTAAATTTGGTATATTAAAGCACCTGCTAGCTGTAAGTTTGGCTCAACATATCAGAGGGTTCAACTATCCGCAACTATTCATAGTTTCAACTAATATTTACCGATAAAGTTTCGCAAATAATCGTATTTCCTGCAATTTTGAAAGAAGTTACATTCATACATTTAACTTGTTTGGGGGCTATGCACCTTAACGATATACATGCATTCATATATACAAATTATGAAATAGCTGTCGTAAATGTTTATCTAAATTGCAGCTATTACTTTCCATATGTGCGGTTCGGTATCATAAATTAGTGATAGCTCGAATGGAAATTGACAGAATGACTGGCAAACTGGAACGTTTAGAGGCTTCCTTGCGTGCAAGGCTAACAACTTTTAATTAAATCAAGAAAATTACCCCAACTAGAAGGGTGGGACGAAATGAATGCAACTGCAACTGCAACTGCAGCTGAAACTGCCACAGAAAAATAAGCATGGGACTTGGTTATGCCAGGCATGGTTAGCCCAAGTCTGGGGTCGCGAATTCAACCCTGTTTGCAAAGTTTGTCTGCATCAGATAGCACAAAGAGGCAGTCAAAAGCGCAACTTTAACAACAACAACAACAACAACAATGATTAGTTGAAGTTGCTGTTAAATTTGTTGGCGCTAAGGGCGACGCCTACAACGCGTTGCCAACAGGCGCACGAACTTAACTTAACAGAACAGCACACTGTTAACGTTAACATAACACTTGACGCTTTTTTCTGCTATGCTGTCGTCTCTCTGTGTTTGTTTGTGAGTGTTTGGCTATGCTCTGGTGGGGATGGTGTTGGTGGTGGTGGCATTTGAGGCTCTGCTTACAAGCAATAACAAAAAGTGGGCGTTTACATTTGGCACGCGCTGCTCTCGAACACGGCTGCTCTCCGCGCTCTCCTTTAAGACGTTCTCGACAAGGATACGACAACGACGATAACAGATATATATATATATATATATACATATATATATTTCACATTTGGCCACACCTACGCCTTTGAGACCCCCAATCCCAAAACAAACACTAAACCAACGGGCTCCCACTGCACTCTCTCTCTATTTCTCTCTCTCTCTCTCGCTCTCTCTCACTCTGTGTTTCTTAGCTAGCTTTGTGTGTGTCTTTAGTTATGTGCATCGCTTGACATGTGGGTCAGATTTGTGGTGCTGCTGGTGGTGGGGACTTTGTCTGTTTGCGGGTGAGGCAATTGCGCTTGATTGGCCTGTGCTTACTGTGTGTGTGTTTGTGTGTGTGTGGGCTGAGCATATTTATTGCAGTTACAAATGCATGCATACATATCAACAGCATACATATGTATGTACATACACGCTGCGTGTACCTGAATATGTCAAAGCCCTACAAAAAAAGAACTGTAAACCCGAACTGTAAATTGACTCAGCAATGAAAGGATGACCAAAGCAAACGTTGCAAATTTAAATACGACTCTCTCTTATTACGAATCTGACACGCTGCTCTACTCACACACACACACACACACACAGACACACTCGCTCGCTCACTCACTCACTCGCATGCAAAGACATTCGTTAAGTCATTGTTGTTGCTGCTGCCGATCGGCCATGCAGCTGAACTAATTACTCAAACAATTCGAGCAGCAGTAATGTGAGCGAGTTAAGGCATGAGTGGGAGAGTGAGAGAGAGAGCGCGGGAGAGCTTCGTTGAATTTCGACGACATTCCCGCTTTGAAGTGGCTCGCATTACAAAGGCAAAAACGGCAAAGCTCGAAAGCTTAGACAAATTTCTATCTCATGCATATTTTGATATATCTTATTGCCATTGTTGTTGCCTTTGGGAGCGGCGTAGCTGCTGAGCTATGCTAAGTATTTGCGTAATTAAAACATGAAAAGAGTTGTGCGCAAACTCATTTAATTAAGCATGCGGCGGCAGCTCGGAATTTGTCAAGTGTCTTTTACGTTGCCACCATGCCCGCCTCCTGTCTGCTCCACGGCAAGGGTGCTGCCCCCTCCCCCACCCACCTTGGCATTGGTTGACTTAAGGGTTGTCCAATTCAATATGACAGCATCGCAATAATCATAATAATCATGAATTTAATTGCTTGAACAATGCTTTTGTTTGTTTTAAATTAAAACGATGGACACTTGATATTGTTATTCCTGTTATCGCTGTTGTTGTTGTTGTGGTGCTAGTGGTTGCAGCTGGGTGAGAGGGTTGAGCGCAAAAGGGTGAGCTGTGTTCGCGACTTGGCTCTTTGGCTCATAATATAATTTTGTAATGAAACAAGTCTCAGGTCTGATTTGGCATGTAAAATAATAATCATATTCAAATATATTAGTTGAGTCAGATCAGAGATAGAAAAAAAAAAGTGGAGCAGAGAATTAAACAGAGGAAGTAGTGGGAACAGATAATGAAATAGGCAGAGAAGAAGAAAGAAAAATTAATAAATACAAATATAAAAAGAGAGAGTGGGAGAGAGAGCGAGAGAGAGAGAGAGAGAGAGAAAATGCAAAAGAAAAAGATCGAGAGGGAGAGGGAGAAGGAGCGAGGGAAACTGACTGACTGTAAAATTCTGAAAAAAAGTGACAAATGAACAACAAGAATAAGTGAGGAAAACAGCAAAAATAAATAAGAAACAAAAAGAGGAAGACAGAAAGATATTAAATATAGACAGATTAAAAAAGAATTTTTTAAAAATAATAAACTAGAGAAAGAGTTGACATATAACAAGAAACTGATAGAGAGACAGAGAGATAGAGAGAGAGAGAGAGAGAGAGACAAAAAAGAAAGAGAAAGGTAACACAATACAAGCATGTGAGAAGATCGACAAATAGACACGTGAAGTGCGAAAGAGAGGTTTAGAGAAAGTTTAATACAAAAAATTCATGAGAATCGCAAAGTAAAGCGAGCTCGAACTATTTTATTTACATGCACACCGTTTAGCTTAAGTTTCTGAGCTTGCAGATATCTTACAAAAAATAAATAAATAAAAATAAATAAAAAAAAGTTAGACTCAACAATATATAATTTGTATAACTTATAAAATTTAATTGATCAGTAACATATGTATATTCAAATAAAAAAAAAAAGGTTCATAAAATAAAGCGTTCATTTTATATAATTATTATTATTATTATATCATATTGCAGAGAGCCAGACCATACTTAAATAAGAACAACAATTCAGTTTGTTTTAAACTATTCAAAAAGTATTCTTAGTTAATTGGAAATTTAGTAAAGTTTCTTCGATAGCTATGCAATAAATGTATCTAAATATTTCCCAAACTTGATTAAGTACTTTAGGAGGACTTCCCTTGCCCATGGCCATATTTTGATGGAAAGCATTTTTCAACAATTTTTTGTGATTGACAGAGAGTAAATGAGGGCAGTGCTCGGAATTGTGGAGCGTATCAAATTGAAACATTATTTTTATAGATTCGGATGCTGGAGCGACGACGACGCGACGGGGCCATAAACAAAGGGACGCAGGACATTTGCTGATAAGCGTACGATACAAAAGACATTTTCATAAGCATTATACTGATTATGACACCAGTCGACGGCACAAAGACAAAGGCAAACGACGAGGACGAGGGCAAACACAGAGACGCCCACCCCGGCTCAAAGAAACCAAACTGTGGCCCAGGCTGCCACACAATAAAACAAAAGTGCTGATAAGCAGCCTAAAACTATGCAACGTCAAACTTATGCCCCAACTGCTCCACACACACCCCTTGGGGCATACACATGTGCTCCTCAAACACGCACACAAATCGAAATCTATAAATGACTTTTATTGTTATGGCCTGCAGCGGCGACGCAACGTCCTTTGCCTTTCTTATATCGACGAAGACAAACCAATAAGACGCCCAAACTTTGAGACTCACACACACACACACAAACACACACAGGCTTGTATATCTATATCTATGTATATTGAAAAGATCGCTTATCGAAAAGTTTTTGCGGTCGTTCTAGTTGCGCGCATCCGCAGCCGCAGACAAAAGCTTCAGCGGCAGCAACAAGGACGCGTGTTCCCTTTTAAAGTTTCATTAATCAAGCGGCAGAAGGTTGGGGTTGGGGATGGGTGCTGGGTGCTGGGTGCTGGGTGCTGGGTGCTGGGGGATGCGAATGCGGATGCGGATGTGGATGTGTTTGTGTGGCTGGGGTTGGCAGCGCGTTGCTGTGGTGCGGCAGCAGCCATAACGTTTTATTATTTCAATTGCAACCAGCTTCAAAATATGAAACATCATTTATCAGGCTGCCAACCCCCTATCCCTCTCTGCCAACAGCCTATCAATAGTAACTCATGCCAACTAGCTACGCTCACTGTCTGTTGTTTGCTCTCTCTCTCTCTCTCTCTGTCACACACACACACTCAGTCTCTTTCATTTGCTGCAGATTTGAAATTGGCAACAACAATGTCGTGATTAATGGCTGTCAAAGCAAAAGAGTCAACAAATGTCAGACACAAGCCTCCACACAAAATGCCAATTGACAATAACAACAACAACAACAACAAATTCAAGAATTTTATAATTGAAGCAGAGCCAAATAGCTAAATTGAGGCAAACTACGTTGCATAGAAACATTTTATATATATGTTTTACTTAAAAATTGAAACATTTATGTTTATCAATTTAAGTTTATCTTGAAAATAAGCTAGAGATAGAGAACTCCGTTCTGGTGCTTAGTTAGACTTTGTTGGCTGGAAAGTAGGCTAACAAATCAAATCAAAAAGTTTGCTTGATAAAAAAAAAAAAAAAATGAATTTATACCTTTGTACTAATATGTCCTAGATTTTAGTTTCTATGTATGCAGAAAACTTGGTGTCTCTAACTATAAAGATGAATGGGATATAATTTTATAGCTGATTTTCGATAAATGTTTTTATCGATATCTCTGGAACTATAGAAGTTATCGAATTTCTGAAACAAACTCGTACTGCGCGTGCAATACCCGAACCTAACACAAAAATAATAAAGTCTCTAGCTCCTATATCTTAGGAAATTGACGCGGCCAAACATACGGACTGACGGACATGCTATATCAACTTTTCTCGTTACCCTAATCAAGAATATATATACTTATGAGGTCTGTCACGCCTCCTTCTGCCTGTTACATACTTTTAATAAAACCATTACACCCTGATTTCCCTTTTAAATGTGTTCGGGGTATAATAAAACTAAATGTATTAGAAACCCTCTCGTATAGTAATCTATTAAAGAATTGCCAATAAAATCATATTCAATAGTTCAAATATGTTTGTTTTCAGCAAAAAGTTATCAAACTGTGATTATGAAAAAAAAATTTATTTTACATAATTCAAAATAGATTTATTAAATAGGATCTTGTACAGAAAAGAAATGAATATCATCGAATTGACCACGCCCCAAAGAAAAGCAAGTCATATAAATAATGTTAATCTACGTTGAGATTGTGTGTTAGTTAAGTAATACAGATATATCTCATATATCAGCTAACTCTCCCTATGCTCGTTTGAAGAACAGAAGGAGTTGTTAAATTAAAAGCCAGCTACTAGCGATGCTGCCTTAGTTTAGAATAGGAGAGTTGTATGTATGTATGTGGCGCCTCCCATTTATGTATGCGAACCATAGATCCAGTTAGCCCTTTGATTCCTTACGTTCTGCTCGCCAGATTAACCGAAATATCATGCTCACTCGCTCTCACTCTGAGCCTACGGTTCTGTTCGTTTCATTTCGTTTTTATTTTCGATTGAGCGCTTTGCGATGAACTATTCGTGTGGCGCTCTTTTAACGAACATCGTTTCGGAGAGATATACGATAGACGTCGTACTATGTGAGCTTGTATCAGATGAATTAAAGCGTGTACCTAGCAACCCTGAATGTGCCTAGCAACCCTCTTATACGCACCAATACATAGAAAAAGACTAAAATCAACCAAACGATCGGGGAAAAGCCAGAGCGAAATAAAAAACGAAGAGAGACTTTGTATGCGATTGCGAACGAAGTCGTTTAAGAACCGATGTAATTATCTGTTCTCTGAGTTTTTTCTCAACCGAAAGTCATTGAGTAATGCTCAAAAGCGAGCTATGATATATCTATGTTGTAGTAAGATGATCTTTATATATGTATGTACATAATGTATATATGTATGTACATAACAATGAAATCGAGTATAAATATATAAGTATATAATAAATACACATTGAAATATAGATAAATGTAAAATTTAAATTTTCATCAACAATGCTTTGAAGTTAACACTTAACGAATACTCGTTCAGTGTATTGTTTAACTGAAATAGAAATAGTAATAGAATATAAAATTATATTATGAAGCTATAACTGTAACTGTAACATCTTCAGTTTAAATATTCCTGTCTTTCCCTTTTAAAAGCCTAAATTTAAGTTTGGGCAATAAAAGTCATAGATATATATTTTTTTAATTTTTGTTAATTACATTTATTTTTATTTGGTTTTTTTTTAATATTCATGTAGATTTTTTTTTTTTTTTTTTTGTATATTCATTTTTGATTTTACTTGGTTTTTTGCGTTTTTCTTTTTCGCTAGATTCCAAACGCAACGCGGCGCACAAAGGTCCTATATCATGCGTTATATCATTTAATGTTTAGCTTAAAGTTAAAGTTTAAATATTTTTGATTCTTGACGTTGCGCAATTGTTGACAAAAAAAAAAAAAAACATCTCACTTATGCATTTTACATTTATTTAACATATATGTGTTGATGTGTATGTATGTATGTGTATGTGTGTGTGTGTGTAGGTAGTATAAGTATGTATATATAGATAATTATTGAATAGCTTGTTTTATTTATTATTTTTTTTTTTATTTATTTTTTTTACGTTTTCTTTAAATTTTCTTATACACACTTTGGTTTTTCTTTTCACTGCTTTTGCATTCCGCTTAAGACTTACAATTTTCCGCTCATTATAATTCATAAATATATATATTTTTTCTTTTTTGTTTATTCGTATATATATAGTGTTTTATACGTTTTACATACACGTGAATATTTTTGCTAGTTTAAATTGTGTTTTTGCTTTTCTTTTATTTATTTATTTTTTTTTTAATTTTATTTTTAATTTTTAAAATTAACGCTTAGCCTTTAATTATAGATTAAATGGAATCGCATGAGTTGCTGACATTTAAATATGCATATTGAATAATATAATAATAATCATGGTAATCATAATAATTATAATAATAATAAAAAAAAGTTCTTTATAGCATATTAATAAATACATTTATATTGTAACTAGTTTTGTTTTTGTTTCGTTTTGCTGTTTTATTTTATACATATAATATATTCAACTTTCTTCTTCATTTAGTGTTTTTTTCTTTTATTTTTATTTTTTTAGTGTATGCTTATCTCAAGGCTTCTCTCTCTTTCTCTCAGGGTTGCTACTACTTCGCTAAGCACATCTTTATAATTAGTAAAAAAAAAATGTATATATATTGTGTTGTTTTCGCTTTAGCCTCGCACTAACTAAACTTAAATAATAATCAACAATGTTGCTTTAACAGACTTCAAAATGAACGCGAAAAATTATTATTATTTTGTTATTTTTTTGTTTTTGTTTATGTTGTACACATATAGAAAATAGAAATTCTTTAAATATTTACAAATTACACAAAATGCCAATATATATACATACATGTATATATATATATATATTTATTTATTTATTTTGTATTTTTTACAACCAGCGGCCTTGACATATTCAAATTGAATAAAAAATATATATTATATATAAATATATAAATTACAAATTATATAAATGGTCGGTGGGGATGTTTAACAAATTAAAAAAAAAAAATTATAATAATGTAATAATAATAATAATAATAATATTCATCTCTATGACAAATCAATAAATAATTCGTAATTAAATTTAATTAATTAAACAAAACATATGCCTTGGCTCTAACCCGCTTTAATATCAATCAAAATATTAGACTTTTATGTGTATACAACAAATAATTGTTTCACATTTCTAATTATATTTAGTAAGGGTATTCCTCACAAGAGCCGCACATTTTCTGTCATAGAGAATTTTCTTTTGTCAATTTTGTTACAATTTCTTTGTTAAATTACAATTCAAGAAAAACAAAGCAAATTAAATGATAAATAATTTGTTTTGCCGCTAATAATTATTTAATTTTAAAATTAAATTTTAGTTAATATTTTTCTTCTATCTTTTTTTTTTATTTTTGGCACTGCTTTGAATTATTTTGGCACCGCACGCTTCAAATGTACACACATACATATATGTATATACATATATATGCACATATCTTTAGAAAGCGGCGCTCGAGCTTAAAAGTAAAAAAAAAAAAAAAAAAAATTATTGTTCTTTTTTTCTTATAAAATATAACAGTTTTTCCACTTGTTTTCTTCATATATCATTTTTCAATACATTAAATATTGTATTTTTTCTTGTTTTTGTTTTTGTTTTTTTTTTTCTTGCACAAATTGCACGCAAATTATTTACAGAGCTTAAAGGAACAGTTAAATCAATAATAATAATGAGAATAATAATAAAAAAAAAATACTTAAAATAAAATAATAATAAAAATAAAAGAATAGTTTAATAACTAAAGCTACGAAACTTTAACTCAGTCAAAGCAAAACGAACCCTTTATGGTTTATACGTAGTTATAACATATTCATAATTATCGATATATCGATCGATAGGTCGAGCGATTGCGTTCAATCGACGCCATTCAGTTACGATTGTAGAACTTTCTTTGGTAGCGTCGGCAGCTGCTGCTCATGCTGCCAACGCCTCCGCCCGCAATGCCGCTGCCGCTGCCGCCACCCACGCCCATGCCCACGCCCACGCCCACACCCATGCCCATGCCCATGCCCATGAGCTGCTGCTGCTGCTGCTGCTGCTGCTGCTGATGCTGTTGCTGCTGGTGCAGCCCAAAGCCGGCGGCTCCGTAGAACTGCTGACCGGGGCCGCCGATGCCGCTGTTGCTGCTGCTGCTGCCGCCGCTGCCGCTGCCGCTGTTGCTCATGCCCAGGGCTTTATTTTAGCTGGACGCCCCCAGCTGATTCTTCATATGCGCGGCGGCAGCTGCCGCTGCAGCAGCCGCAAATGG
Source organism: Drosophila stalkeri (assembly GCA_035047405.1). Taxonomy (NCBI): domain Eukaryota; kingdom Metazoa; phylum Arthropoda; class Insecta; order Diptera; family Drosophilidae; genus Drosophila; species Drosophila stalkeri. The sequence continues at coordinate 10,320,276 of JAWNPR010000061.1, forward strand.
CGAACCAACACCGACGCCGCCGCCAGTTGGTGTTTGGGGTCCATTGTTGTTGTTATGGTCGCCCGGCGTGCGTGGTCCATTGACCATGCCGCCACCAACGCCGCCGCCATTCACATTGCCACCGCCCGTCACACCGCCCGGTCCGCCGCCCAGCAGTCCGCCCGCATTGCCAGCACCGCCCGCTGCTCCAGTCGGCGAACCCTGGCCCAGGGACGAGACATGACGCTTCAGCATCGGATGATTGGCCATCGAGGCGAACACCAGACGCTCCTCATAATCGTATTCACAGAGTATTTTATTCTCGCATAGGTAGAAGCGATCGCCAACACAGAATCTGCAAAGAGAGTGGAAAGAAGAGAGAGGAAGAGCTGGTTAGATTTTGATTTCAAGGAGAATCCAATTGGAAACAATATGATCTGCCGTAATAGTCTAGAGCTAAATGAGGTTAAGTGTCGAATTCCAATATGATTTTGAACGAGTGTCCAATTGGAATTTCACTTATTTACTATGCTAGACTAAGGCTTAATGAGTTTAAGTCCAGAATTCCAATTGGTAATTTATTTTAAGAGTTAAAAATTCCAATTGAATTTAGTGAAATCTAAAGGAGACCATAATAGTTTATTTATCAGATATATCCAAATATCTAAATGAAATGAGTTAAAGTGCTGAATTCCAATATGAATTTGAACGAAAGTCCAATTGGGAGTGAACTTATTTACTATGCTAAATGAGTTTAATTATAGAATAATTATAGAATACCAATTGGTAATTTATTTTAAGTACAGTGCATAATTCCAATATGATTTTGAGCGAGATTCCAATTAGAACGTATCTTATTTGCAATGCTAGTTTATGGCTAAATGAGTTTAAGTTTAGAATTCCAATTGGGAATTTTTTATTTTTATATTGATTGAGATTTAAAAGAGAGATATGAGTCCCACATTTAGATATATACATAGTTATATATGTATATATAAATTTCTATAAACAATGACTTCTTTATGCCAGAGTTGAACCTGGTTGGAGAAACAGGAACAGCTAAGTGGAAACGATTTTTCCACTTGCTTAAGCCTGCAAGCGACTGACTGGGAGACAGACAAACGGCACAAAGATGACAATTGACAGGCAAACTGTTGGAGCTGTCGACTGCGGCTGCTGTCAGAGCGAATGGCCAGGAACTGAGTTGGCTGAAACAAAGGGACAGACGAAGACATGCAGCAGGAGCAGCAGAAGCTGCCGCAACAGGACGCAACAACAGTATCAAATGAATGGGAACGAGACAACGGCTTGATGACATCGTTCACAAGGAAGTCAGAGATAAGCATTTGAAAATGTCAGAGGCACAGCAGCAGGAAACGGGCCACAGATCTGCAATTGCTACAAGATACAGCCACAAAGGAGGGGGTAACAGGTGAAACATTACGTGGTAGCAGAACAAGTTCCGCTTGACTGCAGTCAGTCCAACGACCAACTGCAAATGAAGTCCAATGCCCTGCCACATATATGTATATATGTATATATGTGTGTGTAGGCGTGTGTGTGTGTGTGTGTGTGTATGTGCAACGTGAAGCCCTTTGTCAAAATATTTATGTTAGCACCTGTACAGGCTGACAACGGGACAGGCAATGCTGGCTGCTAGAGGGGCGTCTACGCAACAGTTGCCCAACATTCGCAAAGCTCCAGCAGAATATACAAAAAAAAAAAAAAAAAAAAAGAAGCAACACACACAGCTCACATTTCAAAGCAAACAAACCAAGTAACAAAGACACCAATTATATAAGGCAATCTAAATGCCCTTACATGTAAATATATTATTAATATGTAAATATTTACTCTTTTTATATAGACATATATAGACAATATAGTTACTCTTTGATCAGTCAAAGTTAACTTAAATATCATAAATTTAATTTAAATAGATTTCTATTATACTACTGTTATTGTAGGAATTTTGTTTAGCGGATATGTTAAAGCCAAATGCTGTTATTATATTTCTCTTATATTTCTGTTATGCTTTCTGTTACTAATACAATGATAAATTAATAATAATATATAAACTTATATTTCCTAATCATTTCATTTCAGAAGTTAAATTTTTTTAAATTCTTATCAACATGCCTATATATTTTTAAAAATCTGAGCATCTATATGTCTATCGATCTATTTAAAAGTCTATCGTTCTATATATAATTTTTCTGTCTATCTTATTGGCATATATAACGATCTATCTATCTATTATCTATATCTATCTAACTATCCATCTAATTGTCTACTATTTATATCAGTTCATATATTTATCATTCTTTCTTATTAAATATATATCTATAAATTTAACTTATTATTATCTTTTATTTTACCATATTTTTATCTGCGCATATATTTATCATTCTTATTATATATCTATTTACTATATTGTTATCTACGCATATATTTATAATTTTTTCTTATTATATATCTATTTATCTATATGATTAACTATATTACCCTTATATGTGTTTATATGCTCATCTATGCATCTTTTACCTATCTATTTATATTCATCTATTATCAGACTATATGTTCATTTATTTATTATTTCATCTATATGCCATTTAATCTATTCATTGATAATCTGTCTATATATCGATTACATACCTACCTAATTTATATATCGATAAATATACCGATACGACATACCGATTCTATAAGTGTCTATCTCTCTATTAATCTACTTAACTGACTATTTATCGATTTATCTACTTCTAAATATCTTCTTAGCTATCTATTTCTCTGTACATTTATCATGCTTTCACTTTCTATATTTAATTATCTATCTTTAAGCTTTCTGGTGCAACTAGTTGGCTTTGTGCACATGCCGCTTGGTAGCTAGTGCAACATTTTTATGTTTGACAAGTACGTATACCCCATCTGGCCAGAGGAGGAACAGGCTAGGCAGCGGTGGGTGGGGAGAGTGCTAGGGGTAGGGACATGGGCTTACAGCTTACAACAGACTTACAGCGGATATGAAATTCGGCTTTTGATTTACGTCAATGTTTTTCATTTTTTTTTTTGGTATTTTTTTTTGTTTTTTGGTTCTTCTTATTTTTTGTTTATTTCATTTTCTTGTTGGCTGCAAATCGATTGACGGACTGGCACTGCCACTGCCATTGCCACTGGCATTGGCTATGTACAAACAGGCACACACATGCATATATGGGGGCTGTGTGGGTGTGGCATGGCGTCGTCTACATGAAAAACGCTTTGTTTATCTACCAAAACAACAAAAAATGCTCGAGTCAACAAAGTATGAAAAAAAAAAGATGAAGAAGAAGAGCAACGACAACTTTTGGCAATGGCATTGAACGCACCTGTGACATGCACACCACATATCAGACATGTGTGTGTGTGTGTGCGTGTGTGTGCGTGTGTGTGTGTGTGTGTGTGTGGAGGACTCGCACATCCGGGCAAGTGAAGACCAACAACAAATTGTCAACAGGAAATACAAAAATTGTTAAAATGGCGCACGCTGTTATTTCTTCTACAGCCTCACTCACACACTCGCTCACTCACTCCCACTCCCACTCACACTCACACTCATCGACTCACTCGCTCGCTCTTCGAGCTTCGTCTACACTCTCTTCTGGTTACTCTTGCACGCACGAAAAGATTCACTGCCAAACTTCGCGCTCTGTTTACCGCTATACTGTTACTTGCGCTCTCGCTCTCCCTCTCCCACTCGCGCTGCTGCGCTAACTGCCAGTCAACTAACGACGTCGTCGATGCTGGCGACAGGAAATTATGCAAACTTTTCAGTAACAACATAAAAATAAAAACAACAAACACATTCGATGCACTTTCGTTATAAAAAAAAAACACACACACACACGCATACAAAATATAGAGTGAAAGCGAGAGAGAGAGAGAGGGGCACAAACAATGGGAGAAAAAAGAGCAAAAAATGCAAAGCGACTTTTTGTTGCTGCTGCTGCTGCTGCTGCTGCCGCCGTTCATGATGTGGCAAGTGAAGTCCCGCATTTTAAATGTGAAATGTGCGACCAACAATAAAAATGCTGCACGATTGCGCGTGGCTGGAGTCAGGGCCATTGCAGGCTGCCCGCTGGCCATGCCACAACGCCTCAATGACTTTTTTGGCAATTGAATTAATTTTCGTAAAAAATTGATTAGCTTCAAATGGAAATGGAAAGCGAACAAAAAAAAAAAAAAATTAAATAAAAATTAAAATAAAATATGTGTTTACGCACAACGAAATTGATCTGTGATTTTAAAGAGCGCAAAGCATAAATTTGGGTATTTTTAGAATTTCCCCATCAGAAAATTCCCCAAGGCAGCTTAAGCTGAGCAGCTAATTATCGAAGACTGTTAACAGAGTTGTATTCTTAACAGATAGCTGTTAGCCGATTAGCAAGGATGTAATAAATTTCGAAGAGTGTTAACAGACAGCTGCTTGAGTTATAAGAGATTAACATGCATGGCAGCTTAACAAGCTTGGGAGTGTTAGTCTTAACAGACAACTGTTAAATTTAACATAAATGAAACAGATCTTATTTTAGATTTATATAAAATTACAACATTACGACATATATATTTTAAATCTCACACCGACTAAATTCTTCAAATGTTCTACAACAATTTTCGACTTCAATTCAAATGGCAACCTGTACAGGCCGCACTCAGGCCACAGCATCGTAGGGGACATGCCGTCCTGTTATATTTTTAAAGCCAATTTTCGACAATGCGAAACAAAAGCGTCAGCGGATTGCATTTGCAACAGCCGGGCTACATTGAAATTGGGAATGGGAACTGGGCCTGGATTTTTACAATAAGCCAATATGTTTTAACATTTATTTCAATATTTTTGTGTTCGGCAATGCTGTGTGGCGGCATTTTAAATATTTAATGTGATGCCGTTGCTTCTGCAATGCTCCAATGGCAACAGGGCAGGGCATGGCAGGCCAGGCTAGGGATACCGACAGTGGCAGGAGCTGTCGCTGGGGCTGGAGCATGGCATATGGGCAGTCGCATTAATAATGCAAAGCGTAACGAAAAGAAGAAAATAACATACAAAAAAAAAAGAGGAAAGAAAAAAAAAAGAGGAAAGGAATTGAAATACTTGTTGACCGGTCACGAGGTTCACGCACACACTTTAAAACTCTCTAGAGTGACATTTGCCGAATTGGCCAAATGCAATAAATTCGCAAAGGCAGCTGGCTAGCTGGTTGAGCTGCACGCGAGCCCGATGACTAGTTGATGGCACCCCGAAGGGTACGAGAATCAAATATGCCCATGAAATTTATGCGGTTTTCATAGAAACTCTATGACACTCAAAGGGGTTGCTCTCGCTGCCAGCCTTACGCCCCCTCCCCTTCTTCTTAGTCGACATCAAGGCGAAGCCCAAAATAAGGGGCAAACAAGCTTGTAAATGATGTCAATTTGTTGCTGCTGATGCTTTGGCTGCATAATAATAAAATTCCAAGTGCCATTTTGGCCATGTATATTGGCCAAAGATTAAAAAGGGATTTCTTTTCGGCTGTGTTTACAGAAGCTGTTGATAGGCAAATGGCCCATAAAAATGCATAAGTAGGTAATATGGCAAATGAGCTTAACGAAACGAGATTGTGGGGGAGTGGCAGAGAAGCAGAGGGAGAGAGAAAGATGAGAAAGGGAGACAGACCATATATAGAATATTCTCTTGTTTTTTTTAAAGTATAAGTATAAGTATAAGTATAAGTATAAGTATAAGTATAAGTATAAGTATAAGTATAAGTATAAGTATAAGTATAAGTATAAGTATAAGTATAAGTATAAGTATAAGTATAAGTATAAGTATAAGTATAAGTATAAGTATAAGTATAAGTATAAGTATAAGTATAAGTATAAGTATAAGTATAAGTATAAGTATAAGTATAAGTATAAGTATAAGTATAAGTATAAGTATAAGTATAAGCATAAGTATAAGTATAAGTATAAGTATAAATATAAGTATAAGTATAAGTATAAATATAAGTATAAATATAAGTATAAGTATGAGTTAACTATTTACTCCAATGAAATTCCCACTCTCATATCAATATCCGTGTCACACACAACTATCGGCGATATATATCGCTGCCCCTACGATCACTCACCTATGATTGCATTGCTGGCACGCAAAGCACTCCAGATGATAGACATTGGTGCGTGCCCGCATCACCATCTCGAAGGCTGGAATGACTTTGCTGCAGGCGGCACAGTAGCCCGTATTCCCAAACAATCTGTATAAAGAGGAGAATTAACAGAGATTACCATTAACATCTATATCTATCCCTCTCTCTCTCTCCATCTCTCCCTCTCTGTCACTCTGTTACGCACCTCAAGTAGTCGCGCTTGCAGAGCATCAGATTGCCCTTGGTGTAGAGCGTGGAGCCCACCTCGCCGAGGCGGCAATCGCAGCAGCCGCACTTGAGGCAATCCTCGTGCCACAGCATGTCCAGGGCGCGCAGCAGATAACGGTCCTGGATATGCTTGCCACAGCCGGCGCACAATTGGCTGCCATTGTTGTTGTTGTTGTTGTTGTTCGCGGCTGCCGCAATGCTCTGCACGTTGCTGTTGTTGTTATTGTTGTTGTTCTGGCCATTGTTCACCGCGTTGCCATTGCTCAGGCCATTGTTATTGTTATTGTTGTTGTTGCCTCCATTATTGTTGTTATTCGGGCCGTTGCTGTTCATGTTTGCGGTTTGCTGTTGCTGCTGTGCCGACTGCTGCTGCTGCTGATTGGATGATAGCCCGACTAGTCCGGGTTCAGTTTTGGTTATATCCATAGTCATCATCTGCAAGAGAAAAGAGTTGTCAATTAGTTTCGCTCATCAAATCTTACTTAACAGTGAAAGAATAAGAAAGAGGGAGAGAGATCGAGAGATCGAGAGAGAGTGCGTATACATTCGGTCTGCTTATGTCCAGCCAATAGTATTCATATGACGACTGAAATCTCTTCCACGGTTGACGTTGGTGCGTGTCGCAATAGCTGTTCGTTCGTGGCACATTGCAGGTATCATATGTGTAGTATTGCGGACAGGCGGGCACTATGAATTGATTGGGCAGATAGAAATCAATGAATGCGTAGTCCGTATCGAAATCGTAGTCAAAATCAATCGAATACATGGCCACAACAGCAGCGTATTCAATAGTAAATGTTTATTTAATTTTGTCGAATTATTTGTCAAAAAAGCGGAACACTTTGTCGCGGTAAGTGTTGATGAACAGCGCCAACGGTCTTAAACGGTATTTATCAGCTGCGATGTGCGTGAATAGTGCTTAATAATGCCATTAACAAACGGTGGCGCCTAGAACATGTTCTATACAATTTTGTATTGCATACTTTTACGCGGCATCTATTAATGTGCTGTTAACTTAACTGAAGTGCTGAATTAGCAACTTGCCAAAATTATATGCCATCGCAATTGCTCGCATTATTTCGCAAGTAAATGCATTCAATTTAATTACTTTAAATGAGAGCTTAAAAATAAAAATAATAAAATTTTATGATAAAAAAAAGTGCCTAACCGATCGCACTGCTATTGGGCTCGTCCGGGAGTTGAACCCGGGACCTCTCGCACCCGAAGCGAGAATCATACCACTAGACCAACGAGCCGTTGCGAGCGTCGCTGGCCAAATCGCAAACTGAATAGCGGGCAACGTAAGCTGTGACCTCGATCCGATCAAGCTGATGCGTCATACCCGAAAGAATTCCGCTATTCACATGCTATTTTTAGCATAGTACAAGCTGCGATCACCGTTTGTTTTGTTTGTTTGTTTATTTTTTTTTTTGCTGCTGCTGCTTTTTCTAATTAACTGTGCGAGGGCGTCGGTCCTTTTCTCGCTCACATATATAACTCAGCTTATTGGCGGCGATTACGCCAAATTGCCTCTTTAGCTCAGGGGCAGAGCACTGGTCTCGTAAACCAGGGGTCGTGAGTTCAATTCTCACAGGAGGCAGGCGTTTTCAAGCTGCGACTGCACTTCATTTTTTTATTTATTATTTTTTCGTGCACAGTTTAAGTAAGTTTTTACTTTCAATATATTGCATATTTAAGCGAAACATTTTGTGGCTGACAATTTTGAGCCAGCAGCCGCAACATTTACAACTGTCAATTTTGCCTTATTGCTGCGTGTGTGCAACGCTGCAAATTGCTGACTGCAGCAGCGCGATAACGATAACAAAACATGGCCAAGGAGGCGTCTGTCAATGGCCGGCAGCAGCAACAACAGCAACAGCAACAGCAACAACAAATCAATGCGAGCAACGATTTAAAATAACGAGATTTATGACAAATTGGCATTGGCAAAACGGAAACAGAAGAGCGCAAAATGCAACGAAACGAAATGGAATGAAATGGAATGAGCATGCATATATGTGTCCGTGTGTGTGTGTGCGTGTGTGTGTGTGTGTAACCAGGCCAAAATCAAAGCGCTAAATACTTAGTTTGTTGCCAATTTCTGTTTGCCAGCCAGAAGCCCTAAAAATATGCAGAGATGACGCTGCCTGACTGCGTGTGTTAGGGCAAAGGGTTGGAGGTGGCAGTGGTGGTGGTGATGGAGCTTGGGGCTTGATTCTAGCCATGCATATATGGGGCTGCCATGTGTTGTGTTGTGTTGTGTTGTGTGGCAGCATTGTCTGCCGTCCGGCGTCAATTGTCGTTGGCCATGGCCAAATGCATTAAGCCAACATGGTCGCTCTGTCCATGTAGCGCCAACTGTGACCCGGCCTTGGGGGCACAGACCGTGGCACGTTACTCCGTGCACCACGCGTATGCTGCTGCTGGCAATGACTTTAATTAGACGTCGCACTGCGGCCAGTGTCAAAAACTCATCAGCCACGGGCCATGGGCAACGGACGATGGGCGGCGGGGGACGGGCGACGGCCAATGGGGACGTTCGCTCATAAAAATTCAATCAAATCAATTTATGTAAATTTAACGCCAGCCCGCTCAAAATACCAATCAGCCAAGTCAGCTTTTAACTTGGCCAAAAACCAATGCAGTCTAACCGATTCAACCTACCTCTCATCCCACCCCCCCATTACCCTCAGCCCCTCAGCAACCCCCACAGCCATCAGGACTTGCATTGTTATTTAGTTTAGTTCAAAATGAATTGAATGCTAAATGCTGGCGTAACGTTTTCATATGCGAATTTCATTGCCAACAAAATGCAATTGTATGCATGCATACAGGAGGGAGGGGCCGGGGGGGGGGGCGTGTGGGCGTGGCCGCTGGCTTTATCGGAGACAGCGCATTCATTGAGCATTCATAGTTTTTGCACAATGCGTAGAGGCGATCAATTAATTTATGCATTACATTCATCTTCCTTCCTCCCTCTCACACTCTTCCACTCACTTCCTCTCTCTCTCTCTCTCTCTCTCTCTCTCTCTCTCTGTTGCTCTTCCATTCTCTCCCATTCATCTCTTTTCAATTTGCATACGAAATTTGAATTTGGGCAAACGATTTAACTGGGCGCGATTTGACTGCTTTGTTTCACTTTCCATTCCATTGCATTGCATTTGCCATTCCATTCCATTTAACTTTAATTTCGTTTCATTCCATTTCATATTCATAAATATTCTTTTGTTATTGAGCTATGTCTCATTTAATTTCATGTAAATATTTATTTTCATTCATTTCACATCATTTCATTTCATTTCTGTTCCATTCCATTTCTCTCTGCTTTGCTCTCATTACATTTAAGCTTAGCTCTTGGCATACATTTTTTTTGTACACTGTTTCATTCCATTTCATTCCTTTGACATTTCATTTGATTAGCTTGCTTGCTCAATGTTTCATTTCCATTCCATTCACATCGTCTTCAATTATTCAAATATCCATCAAAAATTCCCTATAATAACGGTGCTTAGACAAGCTTTCGATAACACCTGTACTTCTCCCCATAATTAAACGTAATTTATTATCTAGTTTCGAGTTGAGAAAATTGCTAACCACCCCAGTCTAAAGCGTTTGCTTAACCAGCCACATTGTTGGCGACCTGACGGTTAAGGTAAAGGCAAATGCAACCGATATCCCTGTGCACAGGCGATGCGAACAGGGGCGTACACGGGGCGGACAGGTAACACGATGGTCGGTTGGCCGGGCGAGAGCTAATTGCGCGACCAGGTCGCTCATTAAAGCCAATCAATATTCAAATTTCCACGACAGTAATACCCATAGAGTTGTAGTTTTTGGGGTAACTCTGGCCGGCGGCATTTTCACAGTTTAGTTTGCTAAGCGGATGCCGGCCAGCCCCTAGCCTAGCCGAGAGGGTCCCGTTACCCCTTCAGCCCTTTGGCATTTGCCATTGCGTTTCGTTTTTAGTTCCGGCTCTATAATTATGCATATGCATGTGGTGCTGCCACACACTGCTTGGGGGTCAGTGTTGGGATCATTGGTGGGGAGTCGCGGGGGATGGGCGGGTTGTGTCGCAAGTTAAACCCTTTTTAACCCCAATTGTTGAGTCGCAACTAGAAGATGATGGCGGGAGAGCGGGGGACTTAAATTACAGGTTTGCACGCAAGTTAACGGAAGTTACGTCGGTTATAAGAAACTGTCGCTGTTCCATTCCACGTTCCACCGTTGATTTTGCGGTCAGTTATGTTTATGGTTTATTTATTTATTTGGCCAACGACCAAAGGCCAAAAGCTGCTGCAATTTTGTGACATGTTTTATGCATGCGCCCCAAAAAGTAGGCAACGCCACATCACCAGGCTAGCGTGGGCTAGAGCAGGGTGCACAGTTGTGCCCGAGGGCGGAGAGGGAGAGCAGTTGGGGCATTCAAATGTTGTCGCATGTCGTCATGTGGAGCGGATTTAATGACACTAATTAGTGGCCGATGCTCATGTGACAGAAACGCGTTACGGCAAAACGAGGCGACGCCCCCATGCCCCATGCCCCATGCCCCACACGCCTCACGGCCTCCCCACCGCCCCCCAGAAACACTTCAAAAATCACAGAAATGTTGCTGGCATATGCCTGCAACAGCTGCAAATCGGTAGCCGCAACTGCTTTGATGCAGCACTGTGCACTGTGTGGAGCTCAGCCCTTAATGCCAGCCAGCCAAAACCCACCCCCATCCCCCGGCACTCCTACCACCCTTAATTGGTAATTAATTTATTTTGCATAATTTTTCGTGCCGTTCCCGTTAGCCCGTTGCACATTATGTTGCTGACAGCCTGCAGCAAATGTCAGGCATGGGGGCGTGGTGGCGTGTGGGTGTGGCCCATGGCTGTGGAGATTTCATATTAAGGACGAACGCAATTATGTTTATTTGGTTTTGGGCTTTTGGTTCGCTGTTGTGCGTTCCGTGTGCAACTGACGGACATCGAAAGGTGTCAAAAAGTGCGAATTAAGTGCGAATAAACGTGCTGAGCGTGCAAAGGACACGCCCACACACACACACACACACACACACACACACACACACACACACACACACACACACACACACACACACACACACACACACACACACACACACACACCTGTCTGTCTGTGCGCAAAATTTGCATTGGCGCACAAAAATCACATAAATTTAATTTGTGCACGCAACGAGCGAGCCGCGCAAATTGATGGCAAAATTATGGAAAAATAATCAAGTGACTGATAAGAGATAAAAAAAAAAGTATAATAATAATAATAATAGAATAAGCAATAAACAAACATTTCAAATCGATAAGCAAAATACATGAAAATAATCAATTAAATAAAATTTATAAATTCATTATCCAAGTTCATAAATAAAGAAAATTAAACAGTTCATTAATCTCGCATAAAGACAAGAAAAGGAATTGAAGAGAGAAAAAACCCAGATAAATTCCTACAACAATTGCTCAAAATGCAGGTCAGAGTCAGTCCGGCATTAATTAAGAGAGAATTTCCCAAGGCAAGCAAAGCAATACATTTTTATTGCCTACTTTTCAGAGTAAAGTGAAATGCCAAAGAGACGAATGCGAAGATCACATTTGACATTAAAGCTAATTCGTAATACATAAAAATGAAAATATATTAAATTAAATTAATTAAAAATGTATTTTTTTACATTAATTTTGATTATCTAGCTGTTTAAGAAATTGATTAAAATAAATGAAATACTTTATATCGCAAAAAAAAAATAAATAAATAAATAACATAAAAATAAATATAAATAAAATAAATTATAAATAGCCTTGTTTTATTTAATACGAATTAGCTAAACATGTCTAATATAAATATTATTTAAAGGTCAAATTGCTTTAATGGTCAACTAGAAACAGCTAGAGAAGTCCACTCTCAATGTCCTTTGGCCATGCAAGGCTTCCGCGCACAAATTAAAAAGAAAAACGAAAAAAAAAACAGGTACACCAAATTTATGCAAAACAAAGAGCAGCAAATACAAAAAAAAAAAGGAAAGCAACAACAATAAAGAGCCAAAAACAAAAACAAATTACGGACAACAAAAGCGTGGGCAAAAAAGTTCAAGTACACGATATGAAAAACTAAAACAATGCCACAAAAATATATACAACAAGGCACGAAGAAGCAGAGCAGCAAGAAGTCGACAAGAAAGCAACAACAACAACAACAACAACAACAGCAGCAACAACGGTAAACAAAACAATCAAAATTCATTTTTAATTTTTATACCATAAAAATGTAAACGAAGACGTGGCAGGGGAATGGGCACAATTGGAGAATGACGAGTGGAGAGTGAGAGAGTGGGGGAGACATAGCGGAACAGAAAAATGGTCACCAAAGCCAAGCCAGGCACGAAATGGAGGCGCAATAACAAGAGAGACGACTGGAATGGGATTGAAGCAGCTCGATTCCTAGCAAGCTCAACTTTGCGCCTGTTTCATGCTTAACGTTTTTCCCTTATATATAAAAATATATATAAATACATATATATAATTTCCTTTTGTTTTTTGCTGCAGTCCAGATAAAGTTTTGAAACAGCTAACGAGCTTTTAAGTGGCCAGGCCAACAATTAAATGGCAACGTTTGCAATTTTTTATGCTGTCGACATCGTAGCTGTTGTTGTTGTTGATTTAATTATAGTACAGCTCCCGCCCCACATAGCTCATGTGCGCCCTTTCGCCTTGTCCTGTCAGCAGCATGTGTCGTTGTTGCCCAATAAGAATTCCCAATTTTCGTGTTTTCAATGTACTTAAACAGCCATAAATACCAATCAAAATCAAATGCACACACACACACACACAGACACGAGAGCGAGAGGTGCCACTACTCACAATACACACACATATCTGACTCTTTTTAACTGCCTGCCTGTGTATGTTTTTTTTTTTGGCACTCGACACTTTATGCTGTCACAGGCAGCAGCTTTAACTAAAAACTCTCTGCCGCTCTCTAACTCACGCTCTCTTGCTCGCCTGTAAGGCGACAAAACAAAAGAAAACGTTTTTGCAGTCAGTTTATTGCATTTCTATGCAAACAAAAAGTTAATGTTAATGTTAAAGTTAATCTAAAAAATATATATTTATAAAAAAGGCGCAACTTTAAAATTGCATAGCTAAACGATTTATGAGTTAATATTATTATTCCTAGTGTATTGAACGTTTCAGTTAGCGACCATTTGGTTGCCTGCACAATTTGGCAGAGTCTACAAAAACGCTGAAGCAAGAGCATGTGTGAGAGTGTAAAAATGTTTGCTTATGCTTGTTATGTTTATGTGTGCGTCTGTGTGTGTAAGTGTCGAGTTTGTGTTTACGCCTGTTCTAGTGCTATCGAAAGCTTAACGTTGTTGTTTCTCTCCATCTCAATAACTAACAGCAGCAGCAGCAGCAGCAGCAGCAAAAAAAAAAGATATATATTGATGGTGGCAGGAGAGGCGAAAAGCAAACGCTGCCCTGCCACATGCAGTCAGAATTGATGTCGCCCCCTCTCCGTCACTCTGGCCGCATTGCTTGTTTGATTTATGCGCATTGTTGTTGCCGTTCATACGGTGTTTATTATTGTTGTGGCAACATATGGGGCAGGGCTTGTACATAAGCATTTGTAGTTGCTGTTATCGCTGTTTGTTATTGTTGTTGTTCCCTCTTGTTATTGTTAATCTATTTGAACAGATTTTGCTCTTCTATTTTTTTATTATTTTGGCTAGCGATTCTAAGTGAGATTTATGCTACCCAACAAATCTCCCCCTCTCTCTCTCTCTCTCTCTCTCGCTCTCCCTTTCTCTGTCTCCCACAATATCAGTTTGGGACGCGTCAGCGACACATTGCGCCAACGTTTTGATTTGTGCGACAATTCCACATTGCGCTCGCTCTCTTACAGAAGTCTCCACCCTCTTCTCAGTCTCTACACTTGTCAACTGATGTACAACACGGCAGTGGAATTTTTATTAAGTTGTTTTATGTGTATTGTGTTGTTGGCCATTTGCTGTTATTTCTTTCTGCTTAAACAATTACGACAAATTGCGCTTTTATGGACTGAGCAGCGAAGACGTTGCCGAGATGCCAACGACTGCAGCAACGCTGACGCTGATGCTGATGCTGACGCTCACGTCGCAATTGTCGTCATGTGCGAAGCCCACAGCGCTAATACGCTCGCTCACTTCCAATTGGAACTGTGGGCGCAGTCAACTTCAAACAGTGCTTCTTAATTGCCAGACAATGCCAAATGCAGTTGCCGTTAAGCGGCGCTAATTAGGTGAAAGCATCCACGCTCCGCTCTCTTATGTGCAGTCAACCCAAAAAGAGACAGAGAATGAGATAGAGAGAGAGAGAGAGAGAGAGGGGAACAAGTAGTTCAATAGACATGTATATATTAATTTAACGAAAGGAATTTTTCAAGGAGAAGGGGAAATTCAAGAGAGTAGGTAAATTATAAAATTTCCTTCGCTTGTGATTGGCTATGGCATTTCGCTTGAATTTCCACGTGCCGATCAAAGGGGGCATTCACCAAATAGCCCGCGAGGCGTGTTGATGATGGCGCGTCCACAACGATTGCTTGACTTGGCGCGCTTATTTTGCGCTAATTAATGTGTTTTCCACAAAATTAGCAATTTGCGCGCAAATAGAAATTGCCAACGATCGCATCGATCGCATCGGCCGCTGATCGTTTGTTGCTGTCTTTGCTGCAAACCAGTTGCACTCGCACTAACCAAACAAAACAGCAACAGCAGAAAAAAAAAAGTCCGGGCGTGCGGCCGGACGCACAATTAATTAAGTTGACGTTGCGAGCCAAGAAAAATAAATAAAAAAAAAAAAGAAAAGAAAAATACAAAATAAAAAAAAGGAAAGAAAAAATCGACTGCAAATGCTGCTGGCATGTCCATTGCCAATGCAATCGTCTAAGAATCAATGTAATTAGTGGCTCAAAGAGCTAGAGCCAACTAGCCAACTAGCCAGCTAGCCAACTCCCAGATCCCAGATCCCAGCTACCAGCTACCAGCTGCAGGTGCGCTTTGAAAAGCATTTCCTTTTGGTATATCACTTATGATTAGGTGGCATGCCGGCCAAGGAGGAGGCAGCATCATTTAATTACAGACGCAACGCATTTGGCCAACTGCACAGTCCGCATCCGTTACCAACTTGGCCAACTTAATTGAACGTAATTGCCAGCCACTTGAGAGCCAACAGCCAGCAGCGCCCCAGCATTGCAAATGGAGCCATGCCAGAGACGGAGACAGAGACAGAGCTGCCAGAGTGTTAAAGCCTAATTGAAACTGTCAACCGATCGGCGATGGCAACACCGTAACGAATAAGCCAGGCCAAAAGAAATAACAATAAATACATGAAAAATATAAAAAAAGAGAGAAAATCCTTTAACTGCCTGTAGATACGTTTGTGTTACGAAAAAGGCTTAACTGTACACTGTAAAAAATTATAAAGAAATTATAGAAATATAGATAAAATAAAAAAAAATGCTTTTACTGATTATGAATGGGATTTATCTGCGAATTTCGATTGATCAATGTAAGAAAAGCTCTATTAATTCCAAATTATAAAAATAAATATTTAAATAAAATTAAATAATTTAGATGACTTTAAACGAAATTCTATAAATTTCATATTACAGTAATGAAAATGTTGAAATTTTAATTAATTTAATTATTTGAATTACTTAAGAATAACAGTTATTAATTTAATTTATTATTATTTTTAAATTTTAAAATGTTTTGTGCAACTTCGATTAAAAACTAAATATTTTTTTCTTAAGATCAAGAATTAATGATTAATAATTCTTTTTTTAATTAATAATAATGTATATTATTGAAATCATTTTTCAATCTTCGGAAATTCTATTTCCATTTCCAACTAAATTCTGTCAGTTCTATATTATGAAAAAATCAAAAATAAATATAATGCAATATATTATAAAAAAATTTGTATATAATGAATATAATATCTTTTTTTATTTTTCTGAAATTTTTAAGTAAATATTAAATATTTTATAAAAATTGATTTAAAATTCTAAAATGATTATTATTTCTTTTAATTTTTTATCTACAAAACCCAATTTTTTGTTCAGTGCAGCAAATTTGTAATATATTTATATAAATATATAATTTTGAAATATATATTATAAATATATAATTTTTTCCCAAATTTTTCACCTCATTTTGTTTCGCTCAGTGTACCAGTTAGGCCTCCAAACGCTTAAACTAGTTTAGTTGCGGCTAATAAAGCTTTGCTGTTAATTAATTAAAACAAACAGCGTGCGCTAAATGGCAGCAAGTGCGAGCGAGCGCGCGCTACTCAAGCAGATAATGATGAATGAGAAGGAAAGAGGAAAACTGATTGCACTTATTTTGCACTTGAGAATTGCTCATTGTTATTGGGGTTGTTGTTGTTAGTCTAGTTATTATTTGTTGTTGTTGTTGTTGTTGTTGTTGTTGTTAAATTGTGTCAATTAATGTTTGGCCAACACTTAGCTGCCGTCTCCCATTTACAACATTTATGATGATAATAATGATTTTAATTTGCTTGCCAGTTGAAGAAGATAAAGCTGGGCAATGGGCAAAACAAAAGCAATGCGAACTGCTCTCCACTTGACCAAACAGCCATGCATACAAACACACACATAAATGTACATATGCGTGTGTGTGTGTGTGTGTGTGTGTGTGTATTGATACAGTGGCCACACAGAAGCTCTTCGCTCAAGCGCTCAACATTACAGTTAATTACATTTGCCGTGGCGTATTTCCAATTCGGGCCCTTGTAGACAGTGCACATTAAATAACGGTTAACTGCCTGGCTCACAATTCTCACAATTAACAACAACAGTAACAGCATCACAGCAACAAAGGACAATGTGCTTTTTTTCACTCGCTCTCTCTCTCTCTCTCTCTTTCTCTCACGCACATTCTCTTTCAGCTTTGCTGTCATTAATAACAGAGCAACCGCGTCCGCCATGCACACACAGCTGCTGCGCCGCTTGCATTCCACTGGAATGTACACAGGCAGACAGACACACACACGCACACACACACACACACACACACACACACACACACACACACACACACTTGGGCAGAGCTATTTGCATGGCTATTTACATAAGCGATTTTATGCTGCGCCGCCTTGGCAAGCATCTGCTGAGGCGACTTCTGCATGCACTGCATGCGGGCAACAATGTTCAAGAAAGCCTAAAAAGAGTTGTGAAATTAACTCAGCAGCCAAGCAATAGTTATACACATACATATGTATATATGTATATGTATATCTGTCTTATATGTGTAATTTAACATATGTATAAGCTGACATACTTGTGCGTACAACTGCTTTAACCGCTAATTGGTAACTGTAATTACCGACCGCATTGATCACTAGCTGCCCCAATCCATAATTACGCGTATTACATACACACACACACACACACACACACACACACTTGTGCATTGCATATAAATATAATCGTTTGCACTTAAAGGCCACTCTCTGGCCCTCTCACCTCACTCGCGCTCTCGCTCTTACTCTCCACTCGACTCGACTCGACTCGACACAACTCGACTCTCTTCAGCTGACAAAAGCTGCGCTTAAACTTTGGCTTCAGCTCTCTCGCCTGCTGGCTAAAGGGCAGCTTCTGCTGTTGTTGTTGTTGTTGTTGTTGTTGTTGTTGCAGTCGCTGCCACCGTCAACGTCGCTGCCTCGGCTGCTGCCCATTCATTTCTTCTACATAGCTGAGCACGAAACGTTTTATCAGCACGTTTACACCATATTTACTTCATTTTAATAAAATTTCATGCGATTTTAAACGTCGACGCGTCGCGTCTGCAAATGAAAGCGCAGCAGCATCAGCAGCAGCAGCAGCGCATGTGTGCGTGTGTGTCTGTGTGTATATGAAAAATGCACAATTGCTCATTCAAATGGAAATTATTTACACATTGGACACTGATTTACTTGATGGCAACAACAACAGCAACAACAACGAGCAGCTGGCAATGGCAGCCACTTGTCCATGTGCGCACACAAATGCAAATGCAGGCATTTCTATATGTGTGTATGCGTGTATGTGTGTGTGTGTGTGGTTTACGTTGGTTTATTAATATCCTTTCTACTTGGTTATGTTTTATGCGAAATTACTCAAGTGCAACCGACTGTTATTTACGCCGGAGTTTGTTTTTGGCCGCGCCCACACTCCAATTGCCCTCTCGTACCTGTCGCACCTTGCCACATATATTTATTTATTTTATTATTTTTTTGCTGCTTTGCTATCTGTGTGGCATTTTTTATACGAATTATCATATGCAAATTGCTTTGTGTGGCAACGTTTAATTAATTTAATTTCGCAATTATTTTCAATGACATTTTATTGAATCTATTTTATTTTTTTTTCATATTTTTTCAGCATAAAAAGTAAGCCTGCGTAGCCAGCAAAAAAAAGATAATGAATAATAATGCCATTTTTTGTTATATTGTGTGTGTAGTGTGTAATGTTAAATGCTAACAGCAGTCGTCATTTAACATGGCCACTTAACAGCAAGGCTAATTAACAGCGAGCGTCAGCTGTTAATTGGTATTTTAAATGCAATTAACGCTTATGATTTGAAATAAGCTCAAATAACGCAACTATTGCAGGGTATCTGTTAGTCTAGTACAGTATAAATCTAAAAATTCTAAAATAAGAATCTAAACAAAACGAACTGCAATCTGTATGTCTGAACAATTTCATTTTTAATTGCATTGAATACAAATTAAGCTTATAGATTGTTGCTGATAATTAATGAATGAACGTCGCGTCGTCTGCTGCCATTGTTGTTGCCAACGTGCCGTGATGCAAGACAAAACTATTTGCACACACATATTTACACAAATTTATAATGATCGCTCGCTAAATAATTAACAAAACGGCAAACAGCGCCAAAAAAAAAAAAAAAAACAAAAACTATATAAATAAAAAAAAAGCAACTACAAACACAAATGACAATTAATTGAATATCATTTCAGAATTCAAGCTGCCAGCAGCGGCGGCAGCGCACTGTTAAGCGAAAGTCGACAGCGCGCATACACTGTAAACTCACGCAGCATAGGCTAACATTTATCTGTTACATATTTGGAGAAATGCTGGAGCTGCTTGAGCAATAAGTCTCTAACGCGACTTATTTACCAACTCTTAAGAGTAATTGCCATTGGTACTTTTTCTTTTCTTTTTTTTTTTTTACTACCCTTTACAGTGTATGCAAAATGTCGACGCTCCAATGCTGCAGCAGCGTTGCGACGCCTATCATAACATTTTTAACTGTCCGCATTGTCATTCTCTAAACGAAATAAATAAATAATTGGCAATAAAAATACAATTTGCACGATCATATAAGATTGTGTCGTGTAATTGGCTAACTAAGCGAGCGCACACTGACGCACCGCACCGACTGCCTGACGAATTGAGCGCACAGTTGTTGTTGCTCTTAGCATGCAGCATTTGGCATTTATTAATCTGAGCTTTGCGGCTACTCAGCCAGTTAGCTGCCTCTCACTCGCTCATGCTTGCGCACATTTGGGATCTTATGCCGTTAATTAAATTTGATTTTTTCTCTCTTTATTTCCCTCGTCAGCTTCCGCTATGTCTGTCTGTCGCTGCCTATTATTGTGCATGCATTTCTTTTGCACTCTTTTTCCCTCCATTTTTCTGTTGTTTTTTGTTTCTTTATTTTTGTTTTTCGTTTTACTTTTTCCTTTTCAGTTTGGGTTTCGCTGCTCGCGCCTTTCGTTTAATTTGCTGCCTTTATGCTTTTGTTCTGATATGCGGCTGAGCGACGTTCACTTAATTGGCTGCCAATTTATTTTATTTGCGCGAAATTGCAGTGCAAACAACAACAACAAGAACAACAACAACAACAACAACAGTAGCAACAACAACCTAAAAACTAGGCAACATGTTGCGCTCCCACACGCAGTTCCAATTGCAGCTTGCAGTTGCGCTGCGCTCTCTGCTGCTGCGCTGCTTCTGCTGCTGCTGCTGCTGCTGCTGCTGCTGCGGTTGCCTGCCTGCCTGCCTGCTTGCCAATTAATACGCCGTTCTAATTTTTATGACATTATTAAGCAGCATCTCATGGCCATGATACTCGCAGCAAGCTGCTTGGCTGGCGACATCTTCCCTGCCATTTATGTGCAGTTTACAAACTTAATTGTCGACATTGACTATGGCACAGCATGTTGCATATGCGAGATGAGTTTCAGAAGTTTGTCATCTGTATATGACTGACTAGCAGATGCCCTCACAATCACAATTTTATTTACATCAAATGACAATTGATGTCGATTGCATATACTTCAATTCCAATTGGAACAGCACTGATATTTGAAGGAAATTAATTGCTGTTGATTGAATATACCTAAATTCCAATTGGCATCAATTTGACATTTAAAGAACATTTGCTTGTTGTTTATTAAATGTACCAAATGGACAATTTCAATATTCGTTAAATTGAAATTTATAACTGTTATCAAAAAGTACCCAAATGCCAATTACACTAACCCTGAAATCTAGGGAAATTGACTGCTATTGTTTAAATATATTTAAAAAATGCAATTTAATATTTACGCAACATTTTTTTTTTTTGCTATTTTACAAATGAATAATATATTATTATAAGAGAAATTTATTGCTATTTTTCAACTGAATCTATATGACAAATACAATAAGTCTAGGGATATTTGCTGTTAATTAAATGTGACAAAATTCCCATTAACATAATCCTGATATTCAAGTGAAATTTGTTCAAAATGTACTGATATTGTAGAGAATTTTGTGTCCTATTAAATGTGTATCAAACTGCCATTTAGGTTAACGCTGATCAACCAGGGAAATTTTTTGCTGCTGTCATTAATATGTTGCTGCCTATCTAAAATCAACTGAATTGCATTTTTCTTGCTATTGCAATTGCCACCCTCGCCGCATACGCCAGCAACATCATCTACTACACTGGCAACATGTTGCTCCCATTTATGTGTGAAGTTGTGCGCTCTCCACGCCCAGTTCCTCCTCTTTGTCGTTCTTAGTGTTCTTCGTTCTTCACGTTCTGCGCTCTTCACTCTTCACTCTGCGCTCTTTGTGTCTGCATTCCTTAGCAGCTTCATTAACAATGTTGTGCTGCTGTTGTTGTTGTTGTTGTTGCTGCTGCTGCCCTTTTTTTGCCACATGTCTTTTGTTGTGTTTTTGCTACTGTGCCACACACTCGGAAGAAGCGAAGTTTGTCGAAGACGAAGGCCGCTCTTGCTGCAGGCCTTTCAGTTTTTGCCGTTGCTCGTCGTTGTTGTTGCTGTTGTTGTTGCTGCTACTGTTGGCCACTTGCCACTTGTTGCGCTGGCAGCAACTCTGCTGCTGCTGCTGCTGCTACTGCTGTTGCTGTTGCTACTGCTGTTGCTGCTGTTTTTATTAATAATTGGCTTCAATGAGTTCCATAATTGTTTTGCTTTTGGACTTTTAATGATCTCTGCTTCGTTGTTGTTGTTGTTGTTGTCCTCGATGTCGTCGTCGTCGTCGTCGTCATCATTGCTGCTGTTGTTGTTTTTAAGCTGCTTGTTTGTTGTTCCTTAGGCTGGCCTGTCCAAATGCTAGTCATCAGTTTTGCAGCCTTGTCATTTTGCCTTTGGCTGACACACAAATACAAAAACAAACAGAAACACACACACACACACACACACATTATGTAAATAAATTCCAACGAAATGATTTTACATTCTTATTAACAGATTTTCGTCGTGTTCTATGCGCTGCAAGAATGTTAACTTTAACAGTTCTGCTCGCGCTCCCACTCTCCACATTACCGACACTGACAAAGAGAGTGTGGAGAGGGTGAGTGGGAGAGTTCAAGGCAGAGAGCCAATGGCAACAACAGCAACAATTGCCTTTTGTTGCTCTTGTGTTATTATTATTTTGTACAAGCAATTAAATGCCTGCTGCGCTAGGCTGCTCAGCCTGTTGCTGTCTCGCTCTGACTTGCCTGCGTGTGTACATAGGTGCGTATGTGTGTGTGTGTGTGTGTGTGTGTGCGTTTGTTTGTGCACATATCCCGCTTGAGCGTCGCCTGGCGCGTTTTGTGGCGTGTTAATTAACTCAATTACGATTACTCGTCGACGTCGACGTCGACGGTGAATGTGGACGTCGCTCGCTGCACTTTTTTGATAATTATAATATTTATAGCAGCCAGGCAGCAGCTAGCCTCAGCCAGTCATGGAACAAGGAAAGGAAATTTTCTTTTGCCTGCGTGTGTGCATATATATATGTGTGTGTGTGTGTGTGTGTGTGCTGTTAAAGCGACAGCGCACTGGAAAAACTCTAATTAAAGCCAACGACAACGGCAACAATAAGTGTGGCCATTTAATTTTATGACATTATCATGTGCAGTTATGTATATACATCAAGTTGCATGTGTGTGTATGTGTGAGTGTGTGTGTGTGTGCGTGTTTAATGGCATTGCGTGTCTTGGCAAAAAAAAAAAAGGGTTGCCATGCTGCTGCATTTAATTACAGGCAAAGTTGCAACTCTTTTGCGGCATGGCGCTTGATCTTGGGGCGTTTGGCAGCTTAGCGTCCAGCAAAATTATATGGCTTAGCTAAAGTAACAGGAAAAAAAACACATATAAGCTGCATTGGAAGTGTGCGCGAAAGCATGTGAAATGCACCACCAAAATAAAAAATAAAAAAAAATTATATATATAAATATATACATATGTTTGTATATATCAACAAAGCAAAAAGTACGCAAGGGTGGCGCTTTGATTTAATTACGCAAAGGGATTTGCATGTGAACGTGTGTGAGTGTGAGTGAGTGAGTAGGCGAGAGTGTATGTGTGCGCGTGGAGTGTGGGAGAGAGAGAGAGAGAGAGAGAGTGAAATGCTCGCAATCTGTGCGAATGTGTGGAATTAACAAATATAATTTGTCAGGCTGGCGCAGGCATGCAGCAGGCAGGCAAGCAAGCAGGCAACTCTCCCACTCTCCCACTCTCCCACTCTACAACTCCACACTCTACACATCACTCTACACTCTTGCGCTCTCAAATGTCATTTACAATGTGCTCGACTCATCAACGTCAACATCAACAGCGTCAGCAGCAGCAGCAGCAGCAGCAGCATAACTGATGTCGCTGCCACTGCCGACGGCGACGTCGACGCTGACGCGTCTCAGGCAACGCTTTAAGTTGTCATGTTTTTGACAGTTTGTTTGCTAAATTGTTTTGTAACATGATTCAGACATAATGTTTTTATGTGTATGCGTGTGTGTGTGTGTGTGTGTGTGTGTGTGTGTGTATGGGCTTTTGTCGTTATTGTTGTTGTTGTTGTTGTTTTTACAACAATAGAGAGAAACAGTTGACAACAACAACAAAAACATGCAACGCTTTGAAGCGTGCAACATGTTGTCCATTAGCAACAAAACAAGCAACTGCAGATGGCCAAAGGATGAAGGGGGAAGGGAATGGGGATGATGGAGCGGGAAGCGGGAAGCGGGAAGCGGGGGCAATGGCTGTTGCCTAGATGCTCTAATGTGTTATACATATGGCAGACACTAACAGAGTTGCCAGCGATGCGGCATTGAACAACAAATATGCTAATGAATATATCAACTCTGTTATATTCTATGCTAAAGTACAGTATGTGCTGGCTAAGCTGAATCAAAAACAAACAAAGAAAAACTTCATTTATCAACTATAATTGAAGTGCATGTAGATCCAATAATGATCATTAGCCATTGAACACAAATCAAAAGAAATAGTTCTGCCAATTGGTAAATGCATTCCAATTGGAATATTTTGAAATTACCATTTGAGTCCTTCAAAATACCCCTTTGGGATATATGAAAGAGCACTTTGAGATATTTGCTAATTGCCATTTGGGATATTCGTATAAGAATTCTGTGCAACTTATCAGTGTTATATAATATGTATATATAATTATATGTCTTATATACATACATATATGCACATTTATAATTTGCTAGCCAACTGCCAATGCTGCTTGTTAATTGTAAGCTAAAATG
Organism: Drosophila stalkeri; assembly: GCA_035047405.1. Taxonomy (NCBI): domain Eukaryota; kingdom Metazoa; phylum Arthropoda; class Insecta; order Diptera; family Drosophilidae; genus Drosophila; species Drosophila stalkeri. The sequence goes on from JAWNPR010000061.1 coordinate 10,344,707, forward strand.
CTCTGTAATTGCGCTGCTTCCGTTTGAGATGTGGGCTATGGCAAGATTAACTGATTCGTTGCTCTGCTGCCTAATGCAGTTGCTGCTGCTGGCCGTTGTTCGAACAGCTGTTCGACTTCCCAGCGTGCAGGCCGACAGCAGCCTCTCTCTTTTGCTGCCAAGTGACAAATTGAAAAACCAATTCAAACTAATCCATTCGCGAAGAGGTAGACAGAGAGGAAGAGGGAAAGAGAGAGAGAGAGAGAGGGAGAGAGGGGAGTGTTTACTTCAATTCAATCGGCTGCAAGTTCCAGCGTCGAGCCAAACTCATTTCCTCCACAAATTTGCGGCGACTTCCGCTCAGTTGGCAGCGACAGCGACGTCAGCGACGGCAGCGGTAGCGGCAGCAACAGCAATTGCTAATTTGCAATGCAAGCGACGACCGCTACTCTCCAACTCTCCCCACTTCACTCGCTCTCACAATCGGCGCGCTCTTCAGCTGTGGCCCTCCACACTGGCCCAAATGCTTGGCGCATAATTTTTTTTTGTTTTTTTTTGTTTTTTTTTCGTTTTTGTTTTCGTTTGTTTTGCGTTTGATTTTTGCTCGTTTTTCTCAGCGTCTTCGTCATCGTCTTCGTTGTCGTCGTCGTCGTCGTCGTCGTCGTCGTCGTCGTCGTCGTCGTCGTCGTCGTCGTCGTCGTCTTCGTCTGCTTGACATTTTCGTTTGTTGCTCTGCCAAATGCGAAAAAGTGGCAATTAATTTTGTCAGTGTTGCATTTAATGGGCCCACCTCTTGCCAGAGAGCGCAAAGTGTAGAGTGCAGAGTGAAGAGTGGAGAGTGCAGAGTGGAGAGTCGTTGGTCGAGAGCGCGTAAAGGGGCGCTGTAGGGCAGATCACTTTGCTCTAACATGCATACTTATAGATATTTCTGCCGATATTTAATTATTTTTAATTGAACTTTGCATAATTAACACAATTCACACGCCCCAAAAACAATATATATATAAAAAAAAAACCTTGGCCCTGTGATATCAGCAAAATCGTAAAAACATCAAATACAAATATTAAGAAAAAAAAATACTCAACTATTTTTATTATCTACGCGCTGTCGACGTCATAGTGAACGCCCAAAAAAAAAAAAAAAAATAAAAATAATAATAATAATATTTATTATTATAATATAAAAGAGCAATAACAACAATGAAAAGAACGACGCCCCCAAAATAAAATATATTTATGTGCTTGACTCTATTCACTAATGACATTATTAGATATGAAATGACAAAGACAATTAATCAATTTCAGCTAAGCAGAGCTAAGCCATAAGTAGAATAAACTAACGACGAAATACTATAAGAAGAACTGAATTCCAATTGGAACTAGCTAGAACTCTAATTTACTCACTTGTATTGCTTTTACGATCAGCAATACAAGTGAGCAAATTAGAATTCCAACTAGTTCCAATGGGAAATGTATACTTTTAAGTGGAAGTATTACCAAAGTCTATCGAGCATTAGAAAATTAATAAAAATAATATTTACAAAGTTTCTTTCAGCGCGCTCGAAGAATACAAAAGTGTTTAAGCGAAAGTCTGTGAAAATCATAAATTTTCAAAGAGTTGTTCCGGATAAGCAGATACATAGAGAAATTTGCATTCAGAATTTCTTGGGCTACATTGATAAGAACAGAAAAGTTCTTAAAAGTGATCGATCTTTAGAGAGTGGAATACATATATATATATAAATATATAAATATATATAAATACATATATGTATGTATCTAACCCGTACTATAAAATCTATAAAATCTCAATTAAGAAAGTTTTTATAAAGAGTTTATTGCTTTCTTAATTAAAGAACCACTCAAGATCATAGATAATACGACTTTGACATCAAATCTAAAATATTAAAATATTATGAAATTTGATGTTCTTCTTATATCAATTCTAATACACTAAGTAACTGTAAACGAAACTGTTTTAGTAGTGGCAGCAGTTAAGCTTCTAAGCTTCTGGGTACACCTTGACGATATTTGATATATCGTAACGCTCGTAATGCCCACAAGAGCCGAATCTAAGTAGACGGCATAATATTTAAGCCTTGCGAAGAATCGCGCTGACAACTCGCCCATAATTTGCGGCTTAATTAGCCTTAAAATATGCGCAAAGTATATTTGTTGGCTGATTAAAATGCCTGCTAGTTGGTATATTTCTGGCTGGCATTTGTCGCTGTTTCGCTTTTATGACACAATAAACCTTTAAACAAAACAAAATAAGACCCAAAATAGACGAGATATTGTGGCAGCGACGGCAACGGCGACGGCGACGGCGATGGCGACGGCGACGGCGATGGCGACGACAGCGGCGTTAACGGTGTCAACATCAGACGCATGGAAATGTGACAAGTGTCTCAGTTAGCGTTAAGCCATTAAGTGCGTTCTATGTGATTCTCAGCTGTTGATAGCGCCGTTCTATGCGCGTCTCAAAGCTGATAAGCGACGCATAAGCCTATGCCATATGAAACTAATATAATTTATTTTATAACTGTATTTACGTACATGTAACTATCTCTGTGTGTGAACGAGGTGTTAATGAATTTTCACCTGTGCAGCGTAGAAAGCTTTCGAAACTTACCTGAAAAGAGAGAGAGGGAAAGAGAGAGGGGAAAATAATAATAAATAGTTAGTTCAGTTTATTAATAGAGGTAGATTTTTAATATAAATATGTGTGTGTTTTTTTATATGTAAATATATAAATATATAGATATAAATATATATATATATATATATATATATAGTACTATTTGCATGAACACAACTGTATAACATGTCATATATGTATATATGTATGTATTTAAGATCTTTAATAGATCCATCAAAATGTTAGCGTCGCTATAAAAATTATCATTTTATTTGATTGACGCACAGTCAAAATGCAACAAGCTTTCATTCACACTGATTAAAGCTAATTCATTTATGAGCACACACACACACACACACACACACACACACACACACACACACACACACGCACGCACGCGTAATCAATCAATCATAAAAAGTCGCCCACAGGAAAGCTCAGCAATTATGTTGATGAAAAATCAGCTGTTTAACAGTTGTGTAACTCGCTCTCTCTCTCTCTCTCTCTCTCTCTCTATCACTCTCGCTGTTCTCGCGCTGCATGCTAAAAATAGCACAGTTTATTAATTTCAAGACAAGTACAACAACAGAGTAGCGCTCATAAAAATCGTACACAAATATAATTAAAAATAAACGCAATTGACCGAAATATACGAGATTTGAGTTTGAAACGAAACTTGTCGCCGCAACGTCGCTGCCAGCGTCAGCAGCGCTGAGTGCAGGCCAGCTAATTGGCATGCTGCTGACATATGTACATATATGTACACTCTGCCCCTCTCTCCCACTCCCACTCGCACTCTTAGCATAGTGCTCGCTCGGTCTAGCCTAATCGTTTTGCGTTTGCGCGCGTTGCCATTTAAATTGTCTGGTTATTTCCAATTGCTTCTCCCTCAGTGCTAATCGACGCCGCGCGCACACACACACACTGCGCGTCGGCATTACAGCTATGCTGCGCGCTTGGCGTTAGCAGAGCTGACGCTGCGCTAACAGTGCTGCCATGAGTGGGGAAATTCTAAATGCCCATTAGCAGCCGCGGCTGTTAATAACAGCAGCAATCTAATGGGATTTGTGTATCTGTGCAGAGCATTTGAAATGCGACTTGAATATTTTTTTGAATGTTTAACGTTTGGATGAATTATATGTAATTAATAAACGACTGCGCGTTGTATGCGTTTATTTGTTGTTATTTTTATTTATTTCATTTGATTTTTTATTGGATTTTTTTTTTGTTTTTTTTTTTTTTTCTGTTAGCCTGGGTGCTTAGCATATTGATTACTTATGCAAGTCAGATCGGGCCACATTTACATTTAACAAGGCAATAGCAAAATTTTATTAACAATAAATCAATTGCGAAGCGAGCACAACAAACCGAAGGCATTTCAATTAAAAAAAAATACATATATATATATATATATATATATATATATATATATATATATATATATATATATTTATTTATTTATATATATAAACAACAACAATCGTGATTGCTCGCAGAGAATAGAAACAAAAGCAAAAGCAAAATAAATATAAATAAATATATCAACACTAATTAGTTTGTTATTCTATTTAAATTAGACACACACACAGGGGAAGTGGGCAGAGGAGGCGTGGCATGGACGACCTCTGGTGACGTTTGTTAAATTTATGAGAGCGCGAATTGTCTCAGCGCAACTAATCGAATCGAGAGGCCAACAAAAATGTAGCAGGCAAATAATAATATTTCCAATTACATATGAAATGCACACAATAAGCAATAATAAAAACAAAAACAAGACAACAACAATAATAACAAGCAAGCAACAGCAATTCAATAATTTAATTGTGCGCTTTGCGCTTTAATTGCATTTGCGGCAGCGGCAAATATTAATTAACAATTAATGCACTTGGCGCTGTTGCAGCGAACGATGCAAAGAAAGCACAAATGGCAAAAGAAATAAAATGAAAGCAAACGAGCGAACAACTAAGAAAAAGGCGTTAATTAAAAAATATATTAAAGTCGACGACGCCAGCAACAGCAGCAACGGCAGCGGCAGCGGCAGCAGCGATTGCCGCACATTCAATTAAAAAATATGTATATAAATAGTAAGTGCATAAATGCATCGAAGTGCATATAATTGCAAGGAAGTGCAAGCATAAGTGATTAGCTTTAACAAACTTAAAATAACTGTTCGGCAACTGAACGTATGCGTAATCTGTTAAATGCACAAAGCAAATTAACATTTTAGCTTTTGTCCAATTGGAACAGAAGGCTGTTACAGTGATTGTACATACATACATGCAGAGCGCATACTTAACAGCATGCTGTTAATTGCTATGCATCATTATGATCTTAACATAAAGCTGTTAAAGCAAACCAAATAACTGCTGCTATTTAACATAACTTACTTAACTATCGAATATTTAAGAGAGTGCACTGTTAATTTGCATTTAATTTAACATAACAGCTAATGTTAGTCTCAACTAATGTGACTCACACACACACACACACACACATACACAACTTAATGAGTTACATTGTTGATTTGCGTAGCTGCACCGTAATTAGCATTGCTTGTCATTTAAAAAGGTAAAAACGGGAGTCTGGCCTGACCTGTAGATCAGCTAGACGCCCAGCCACACACACATATTTACATACATATATGCAACGTGCCCCATTCAGTTGCAATGCTAATTAGAAACAGCAAGCGCAAAGTCAAGTAAAAGCAAATAAGACTAAAGAACTCAACGCCCACGTTTAGCCCGTGGGCTGCCGCTGTCTTGCCTGTCGTTTGGGCTTACGGTTTTGGCATTTCTCAGTTTTGATAATGCCCATGGCGTCTCTCTGTGTGTATGTGTGTGTGTGTGTGTGTGTGCTTGGCCATAAATCTTGAGCAGTCGCCTTCTCGCTGGTCGCCTGGTTGGGCGTCTCGCTCTCAGTGTTCACTCATTAAGTTGCACTGATCTTCTTCTTCTTCTTCTTCTGCCGCTTCACTCTTCATTTAGTTTGTTTGCTTCCCTCCTCTTCTTCTTATTTATTTATTTTTTTTTTTTTTCATAACATAATTAACGAAAATTGAAACAAGCGCAGCATCCACATTGGCTCTCCATTGTGTTTGCTTAGTTGGCCGCCCAGTTGGGGATTTGTTGGCCATTGTCGCAGTTGCAGTTGCAGTTGCAGTTGCAGTTGCACTAGCAGTTGCACTAGCAACAACAATCTACAGACTCGCCTGCCTGCCTGCCTAGCTGCCTGCTTAGCTGCTGTGTGTCACTGTTGGAATTTTAATGATGACTACTTTTAGACATACACGCCTCTCCATAGCACCCCAGCCCCCACTGGCCCCCTCTCTCTCTCTCTCACACACACTGTTTCTCCCTCTCTCACTTTTATGCTCTCCATGTGTGTAGGCTTCTAAAATGAAAAGTTTTTGCGCTTAGCCATTAAGTAACACTAGGCTACACAGCCTAAGGCACATAACTCTACACGAGCATCAGTTTGGAGAGTTTTATTTTGATTGTGAGCAAGCTGGGAGAGTTATGTGCAAGCATGATGCCATTCATGTGCAAAATAAATGAAGATTAAAATTCAAATTTATATTTTATTATAATAACATGAAAAATATAAAAATTAAATTAAATTAAATTAAAAACGTAAAATTTAACTATTTAATTTAAATTTGCAGAAAATAAATAATAATAATAAATATACAAAATATATAAACGTATAAATATAAGTTCAGACAATAAATGTAAAAAATAAAAAATATTAAATATAAATTAAAAATAATAAAAATAAATAAATAAATTAAATAAATATTAAAATAATATTTTTTTTAAATAAATAAATATAAATAAATAAACTAATTAAATATAAATTAAAAATAATAAAAAGAAATAAATAAATTAAATAAATATTAATATAATATTTATTTAATTATATTATTAAAATAATATTTTTTTTAAATAAATAAATATAAATAAATAAATAAATACAAAAACAAATTAAAGACAAATTTATATTCATTTCAAAATATTTATCATAAACATTTTAATATTTAAGCAAATAATTTGAAAGTTAAAAAATAATAAATAAAAATATACATATAAAATAGCTAAAAATATACATATAAAATTAAAAAAAAATTACTTACATGCAATTCACCTTAACAATAATTTCGTAATAACATAAAAAATAAAAAAAAATATGTAGCATAGCATTTTAATTAGATTAAATTTCCACATTGAATTCCCTTTCACTTCAACGGCTTTTTCCATTCACTCAACCACTTGTTGCACAGTGTAATGATGAATATGTGTTAATACGTTCCCCAGCTCTTGCAAAGCGCTAAGACCCCGAAGCGCTAAGAGCCAACAGTCAACAGGCAACAGAGCCATGAGCCAAGTGCCATCGGCGTCGTTGACTTGGCCTTTACAACTCAGTTTGCGGTGCGCAAATATTGACTTAATTGTAGTAATGATGCATGTAACGCTATCTTGTGGATAGTGTGATTGTTGTTGTTGCTGTTGTTGTTGTTGTTGTTGCAAGTGTGACTAGAATAAATGCTAATGAATGCACTAAATGGCCCATTTGCGCTGCTTTTGCATTGTTTATTTATTTTAGTTTCAATTTCAATTTCAAGTTTTAGTTTTCATTAAACATTTTTAGGCGCTCGCAGTCAGGTTGTAATTAAAAAAAAAAAAAAAAGAGAGAGAGAGAGAGAGGGAGAAGAAAAAAAAAGTTGCTGCTGCTGCTGCTGCGGCTGCCTGGCTAATTGGCAACTGGGTGCCCCAGTCAGCTTGGCAGTTGGCTGCCAATTCATGGCCTGCATCGATAATTGGCTAAAACGCGAACAGCTCCAAAGCCAGCAGTGCGCGCTGCGGCCAGCTGATGAGACGCGCATGCCACATGCCACATGCCACAGGCCACAGAGCGAAGTACTTAAATCAAAGCCAACTTAATTTGGAATTCGTTTGCTTTTAATATAAATAAATTTATAAAAAAATATTTAGTTATTGTTTAGAGTAAAATTTAAAACTTAATTTGGAATTCGTTTGCTTTTAATATAAATATTTATAAAAAATAATTAATTATTGTTGAAAGTAAATTTTAGAAGCATTTACTTTAATTTTTTTTTAATTATTCTTCATTTAAAAAATAAATTTAAAATATATTTAATTATAAAAAAAGTAAAAATAAAATTAATAACCCTAAAAAAAACCTCTAAAACTATTTTTAAGCATTTTATCAACTTTCAACATAAATTAGAAACAGTTGCTAAAATAGATTTCTATATATGTATGCATCTATATATATATTTATGATTTTAGTATATATACATATATATGCTCACAATTATAGTGCTCTATTAACTTTTATAGCCAATCGAAATGTGCCTTATCACGGCTCGCTCTAACAGCCCAGACATGGCACTATTTGTGTATCGAGCAGTTCGAACTGATTAGTAATCAATATGTTTTATGTCTTGTCAAATACACTAGCCAAGGGTCTAATGATTATAGCAATAAACTAGCAACAGGCAAACTGGACTTTGGTTGTAGAGCCAGATCATATGAGGTTCGTAGAGAACAAATAGTTTTATATTATTTTTTATATTATTTATATATTATTTTACATATTTATATTAAATTCTAGTTTATCGAATAATTTTTAAAATTATTTATTAATTATTTTATATTTTACATAAAATTATAGTTTTTGGAAATATTTTTCATATTATTTAAATATTATTTTACATATTTATATAATATTCTAGTTTTTAGAAATATTTTTATACTCTGTTCCCAAAGCGACAAAAGAGTATATGGGTTTTGTTTATATTATTTATATATTATTTTTACATATCTTTATAATTATCTAGTTTTTAGAATTAACTATTTATATATATATATATATTTCATATTTTGCTTCAACATTATTTCAGCAACAAACTATCAATTGTATAATATCATTATATAATGTAATATATTGTATAATATTTTCATGAGATTCAATTTTATCTTAATTATTAACATGATTCTGATTCTTCATTTTGCCTTTCGAATTAAATTCTCAGTTCCTTTATATAAGGTCTATCTAGCGGAGTGTCGTTAACATTATATTTAATTATGGCTAACAATTTAGTCAGGTATCGATAGTTCACCATAGTGCTATTCCCACTAATTCTTTTTGGCTACTGCACTTGTTTACGGCAAAAATAAAATATGTTAAAGTCTAAGTTTATATATAGAGAAGCTTCATATATATGCATATGTATGTATATATGGCTGGGTATACTTATTGATGTTTGCTGCAGTTCAAGTAAATAGCAAAAAATACAACTTGATTCCAAATTTTAGGTTCAATTATTTGTCTAGAGTATTCGATATTCATGTTATATCTAGATCAAATGACTATTTCTTTTTTTATCGTCTGGCAATGACTTAAGTGTAAATCTATGTAATCCAAATAGCAACAGCGACAACAACAACAACAACAACACAAATTGAACAACATGCAACGCAATCAATGCTGACTCAGTTTACATTCGCCTCTCTCCAATTTGAATTATAATACAAGATATATGTATATTTATAGGGTACAATATATATATATATATATATATATATATATATATATATATATATATATATATATATATATATATATATATATATATATATATATATATATATATATATATATATATATATATATATATATATATATGTGTGTGTGTGTGTGTGTGTGTGTGTGTGTGTAGCTTAATAGCTTCTTTGTTCTATAAAAATCATATCAATTTGCAAATTGTTTATTTGCCAATCGCCAATCGATCTGATCGCAACATTTCTGGTATTATAAGACAATCTCAATCAAAATCAGCATTTACGCAAAACGTGAACGTCGACTGGGAGAACCTGTCATAAAGTATTTGATTTCATCTCTACTTTGTGCTCAGCGTCAATTGATGTTTATTGGGGTCAAGTGTTAAGGCGTAAAACAGCTGTTCATCATGTTGTATTATATATATATACATATATATAAATATAGTTATAAATATAAATTTATTATAAATACAAATATAAGGCGCAGGCAATTTGATAATGTCAATATATAAATTTTAGCAATTAGGCATTTATCATAAATAAATAATAAATAAAAATAAAAAATGTATATATAATAATAATAAAACAAATAAAATAAAAAAATATTAATAATAAACAAATTTAAAATAAAGTATATTCAACAACATAGGAATACAAATTAGATTTAAAAAATAAACGAAATTTGATTTCATCTAAATAAAAATAAAATTTAAAAATGTTTTCTTTTGTTAAATAATTGATTTTATATATTTTATAAATTATTTGTAAAATTATTTATTACTATTAGGTATCAATTTATTATTTAAATATTTTTGTTTGTTTATTATTAACTAATTATCAATTTTTCAGGTCTTTTTTATTTAATTCAATTATTTTATTATTCATAAATTTATTTTTAACTTTCATATAAAAACCAAATTAATCTTAATACAAAATATTTTAAAAATGGATACTTCTCTTAATTAATTAATAAAACAAAATTAATTTTTAGTTCAATATTATTTTATTTTCGTTTATTTATTTATTTTCATTTTTTTTATTTATATTTATTTCTTTATTTTTTTTTTTGTTCAATATAATTTTATTAATTATTTTCAATGCAATTAATTACAAATATAATTTTTAGTTGCCAATAAATGCATTAAATTAATTATTAATGTGACTGCTAACAAAAGTAACTTTATTTAATTAACGTTTATTTATTTTTTCTAATTTGAAGATTACTTCATAAACTTTATTAAATACTAAAATTCACTTATGTACATATTCCACTAAAAAGTCGCATTAATGTTAGTTAAATCTTCTAATTAGTAACGACAACAAATTAAGCTTAATTAGCTAGCATGCGAGCAACTCATTATATTAAGCAACAAATTTTATGACATATTTGCCATTTGCATTTATTTCGATTTCGTTTTCGCTTTGTTCTACCTGCCAAAAACATGCAGAAGAAGCAGAAGATAATGAAAAAGAAGATGATGATGAATAAGAAGAAGAGTATTTCTACTCTTCCTCTGCAGCAGCAGACAAATGCATTTCGTTTGTGACAATTTTGTGGGCTGGATGCCACAATTTTAGTTGCAACCACTAACAACAAATTAATGACTGGCAACATTGTCGCGCCTTTTAAATAGGCTTAATTAAAATACATCAACATTTGCTGTTGCCAGGATTTTGTTGTTGCTGCGCTGGCAGCGCTCAGAAATGGTCTAATTAAAACGATCGCCAACGTTTTGGCCCAACAAATGAGCTACCAAAATGATAAATTAAACTAAATATACCCTGCAGAACGTGCAGCAAGCGGTTAGTTGAGTTTTAGTAGTTAACAAAGCTCAAGCATGGTCTTTTTTTTTTATTTTATTAAAACATAATACCCTAGGTATGCACAAAAGGGTAAATTTGCTGCAAGCTAGAAACCTTTAGCTATGCATGCTTGCTTGATCAATATCAGATATATAGTCATTTAGAGTTCTATGCGTCGCATATCTAGTTGAAATCCCTCAAAATCAGTATTATATTTAAATAAAATATATCGATATATTTACTTTGCTTATCAAGTATTAAGATTTATCCCATATATTTACAATGTTCAATCAAAATGAAAAAAATCTTCAAAGATAATTAATAATTACTAGTATTATTTATCATTTATTATTATTATTATTATTATTATTATTATTATTATTATTATTATTATTATTATTATTATTATTATTATTATTATTTGAAGATGAAGTTTTAAGAGCGAAAATATAACTCGCCCAGTGCTTACGCTCGCATTCTGCTCTCCTCTTTGTACTCTCGTCCTACATGTGGTTTAGCTCGCCCTACGATCTCATTCTTATACTAATACTCACGATCTTCCTATACTCAATCTCTATATGCTTGCCCTCCCCATGTTTACACTCTCCCTGTATTCTGAACACTCTACTCAAATCACCTATGTAGACCTCTAACACGCATACAAGCTTGTTTAGATTAGCTCCATCTATATGACTTTATATTAGTACTATATATATATGTATATGATATATTTTGCTCATTTGTTAGGCATTTTAGTAATAAATTTAACATTAGTTTAACATTCTTTGCCGATCGACTGCAATTTTTTCATTTTTTATTTTCTCTACATTCTACAGGATAGCGTTTAGTCGTCACGTTCTATTATATTAACTTGTTGCTGTTGCTTACTTAAGGCAATCAAATTTGAGAGCAGCCGCCGGCGCGTTAAACAATTTGTGCCAATTGTTGTTGCTCTTTGCTGTTGTTGTTGTTATTGTGGCTAATTTTTTTAGCCATTGTTATTAATCTTATTGTTATTGTTGTTGGTTTTGCTGACTGTTGTTGTTGTTGTTGTTGTTGTTGTTGCAGTTGCATAAAATGAAATTGAATTACGCGCTTGGCTAAATGCATTTTCACTAAATTTCTGTTAGCCATGCATAACATTATATAATTAACATAGATATATATATATATATATATATATATATATATATATATATATATATATATATATATATATATATATATATATATTATTTTTTTTTTTTTTTTTTTTTTATAAATATATTTATTACTTAACCAATGCGCACACCCAAATCTTAGCCAAGTCAGCAAGTAGCCACCCACAGTCAACAGCTGAACTTGTATAGCTGTTGCTGTTGCTGTTGCTGTTACTGTTATGCTAATGCGCGTAATGTTATAAAAAAAAAAAAAAAAAACAATTAAAATGGCAAACTTTTTTAACGAACTCGTATGCCTATACAACTGATTTACATAGCATTTCGCTGCATTTTCCGAATACACTGTTCAACAAATATTTCATTATTTATATTTATATATGCAGCCATAGACTAACTGCTTGTCGAGTCGTGCATGCCCGTTGCGTGTGTAAGTGTAGCGCAGCTGTAACAAGTAGGCTGGCAAAAGCCAGCCAGGCAGGCAGGTAGGTAGGTAGGTAGGTAGATATAGGTAGTTAGACGTAGCGACGTCGACGCTGACGTCGCAGTCGCCGTTGCTGTTGACGTTGAAGTCGTCGTCAACGCCACCGCATTGTTTTCTCAATTATGGAAAGTCAATTAATTCTAATGAGTGTGTGTGTGTGTGTGTGTGTGTGTGTGTGTTTGAGTTGCATGTAATTTCCATTTTTTGCGCGCTTTGGCAACTTAATTTAATGCGTTGCAACAACAACAACAACAACAACAACAACGGCAACAACGGCAACAACGGCAACCGCAACAACCATCAAGCAACAATTGCATCCGCATTGCGTGGCTTCGTTTGTGTTTGTTTTTTTTTTTTTTTTTTATTGTTATTTTGCTTTAGCCTCTTCTCGTTGCTGTTGTTGTTGTTATTGTTTTGCATAATTGCCTTTTGGCTTTATAATTATTGTTGCATACGCTTTTAATTCGTTAATTAATTACGTTGCACGTTCATTGCTGGTTAATGTTGTTGTTGTTGTTGCTTATATTGTTACCCAATTGCGCATACGCAGCGTTAGCTGAGCTCTTTGTTAACAGCGCTTTAACAGAATATTTCAGTTAAAAGAAATATATATATAACACAATATTTCATCTATAAGAGAAGCTTTATGATTTCTGCTTATCTATATCTTCTAAACCAAAATAATTGTTATATATTCAAACTCTGTTAAGCTAACATGTCATACTAGATACTGCTCATACTCTGTTAACATATCATACTAGGTATTCATCAAACTCTGTTAAGCTAACATGTCATAGTAGGTAGTGTTCGAACTATGTTAAATTAACATATCATTCTAGGTAGTGTTCCAACTATGTTAACATATCATATTAGGTATTGTTGGAACTATGTTAACATATAATACTGGATATTAATCAAACTCTGTTAAGTTAATATATCATACCGGGTATAGCTCATAATCTGTTAACACATCATACTAGATATTAATCAAACTCTGTTAAGTTAACATATACTGGTTATTGTTCATACTCCGTTAACATATCACTCTGTTAAGTTAACATATCATAGACGATATTAATTCACCTTTATTAAGCTATTATAGCATAGTAGAATATAGAACAGTATAGAATATTAACAAAATATATATTGTAGATTCTATATAGAAATAAATTATATTATTACCATAGAAAGATAGAATGAGAAGAAATTAAAGTAAATTTCGTAAATTTATATTTTAAAGCTAAAACTTAAAGATTTCTTAATGAGAAACAGCGAATGCTGATTGGAATTTCTTGAAGCACAGAAAAAAATACAAATTCTGTATAAGAATCATGTTTGTGGAAATAGATATATGTAGGTTTTTAGGCGGGGAAATATTTGCCAAATAACATCAGATGCGTCCAATTTGTGCGCTAATGATGATAAATCCAGGCAATGGGACACGCGGCGTGTTGAATTTATGAACATGAACATACATATAGCCGTTGCCGCAGCGCGGACGCAATGCGGAATTTTAACAAGTTGCAATAACAACAAAGCAGTGCTAATTCCCCAAAGACAGCAGCAACAGCAACAACAGCAACAACAGCAGCAACAGCAGCAACAATAAGCATCACATTAACAATTTAAATACAAGAAACCAAATATAAATGAGAAAGAAGCGACACAGCAACAACAAATACAAATATAACTTAAATACAAATAAAATAAAATAAAACAAAATCAAGAGAGGGGGTTAAAAAAAAAAAAAGAACGTAGCTCGCCGCACGGACATGCAACAAAATTTGCACTTTTGCCAGGCAGCATACCAAGAAACCGCTTTGGAGCAAGCGAAAGAATACAAAATAAATACAAATAAAAATACAACAACAAAAAATAAGAAATATATACATATATATATATATATATATATAAAGAATAAAATGAAAATAAAGAACAACACGAAAGCAACGTCCAGTATCGCCGTCGCCGTCGCCGTTGCCGTCGCTTGAGACCAGTGCGCGCCGATCTTTGTCCTAGCTGTAGACGAGCTTCTCGACTTGGCTTGGTGCTGCCTCAGAATCCCCGAGAGCTCATTAAAAAATACCAAAATCTTTGTACTGAAAATGTGACAAAATTTTTAAATCACCTTCACTCAGCGCTGTCGCATCGCATCGCAACGCAGAGCGTTTAACAGCATGCACCGTGGTGCCAGACTCTATGAAATGCTAATAATATTTTTCTTAAATTTGTTTTTAATGTTTAGCGATTTTTCCTTAGTTTTATATTATTTTCAAATATTTCATTACAACCATTATTTATATTTAAATTTTTTTTTATTTATTTATTTATATTTTTTTAATTTAGTGATTTTTCCAAAAATTTGTTTTTTTATTTGTTTTTTTTTTTTTATTGAACTATTTATTTATTTATTTTCCTTATTATATTTTCTTTATTTTATTTTATTTTTTCATTTAATTATTTTCTTTATTTTATTTTTTAAATTTTATTTATTTATTTATTTTACTTGTTTTATTTATTTATTTATTCCATTATTATTTTTTGGAATTACATATAGTAAATACTTAATGTTAAGAAAAATGTTGTTAAAAATCGCACAAATTATATGAATTTTGATATAAAATATCTATTGAAAGATGTTGATTTCCGCATATTAGAATATTATTTTCAATGACTTTTAATGAATAATATAAAAATAAGCTCCAATGCTAATAAATTCATATAATTTATAGAAAAAGTTCAGTTATCAGCTCAGGCTTTACTGAAAAAGTACTGCAAATTCTTCATTTCAAGGGTCATATGATAATATAATATAATAATATTACAAAATATATATATTTATTATCTTTGAAATTTTCCCAAAAACTATTTTTAGTCCAATTTAAATCAAAGCTTTTAAAATTGCTGTCTTTTCAGTTGTATTTTGTCACACTGTGCGCACTGATCTTCGGAATGCGGCAGCCTTTCTGTGTCCAAGTCCAACTACAACTCCAAGTCGAAGTCGCAGTCAAAGTCAAAGTCTGAGGTCCGAGTCCGAGTCCGAGTCCTGAGACCTCAAATAAAAGTGCAAGTGATGCTCATGTACAGAATCAAGACGAGAGCCGCAAGCTGGAGGCTCGAGGCTGAGGACTGAGGACGCGCAAGAAACTCAGTCACTAGACCGAAGAGTCGGAGACACTTGGCCGAGACTTGCGACATGAGTGTGAGGCCTTAAAACTGGGCAACGAGAACTTTTTTTTGGAGGAGATGGGGGGGGCCAGGGGCAGGAGAGTATTGAACGGGGCCGCGTTCTCAAATAGCGAGTTGAAAGTTTGCGCTTTTGCGCATTTTTTAATGAGGCTCTAATTGACATCTGCATTTATTTGCGACAGGGGCAACAGAGCTTAGGCTCAGCTCGCATCGATCATGGGGCAGACAGAGAGAGAGAGAGAGAGAGCGAGAGAGAGAGAGAGAGACAAAGAGACAAAGTGAGATACAGAGAGAGAGAGAGAGAGAGTCGAAAAAAAATATTTTAATTGGCATTTTAACTAAAAGTGTTTAGGCTTTAGTTAAAATTGTTGGCCAACTGAAAACTGAAAACTGAAAACCGAGAACTGAGAAAACTGAAATCCGAATAAACTGGTTTCTTCTACATACACATATACATATGTGTGTGTGTGTGTGTGTGTGTATGTGTGTAAGTGCAAGTGTATGTGCATATGAGAGCGGATTCAACAAAAGATCCGCGCGGTACGTTCAACCCAATTAACGCGTTCCCAGTTGCTGGCTGCCAATCCCCTCTTCGCTTAAGCCCCATGCAAACGTTAAATCACCCCCCCCCCCTCTCTGTCTCCTTCGTCCCTCACTTGGATCGAATGACATACAATTTAGTATGGGAGGCTGGCCGTATTATGCAAAAATGCATATTGCAAATTGATAAGCAACTGATCTCAGATACACTAAAAGGCAGAGCGAGAGTGAGAGGGTTAGATAGATCGAGAGAGTGAGAGAGGTAGACTGATTTGACTGTCGGCACATAAAGCGAATGTCGCACGCACTGTTTGCTTCATTTACTCAAATTGAAAGCGACAATGTTTAGGGGCAGCGCTCGGCTAATGATGATGTTTGCCAATCTGATCAAGCTGATGCTGCGCTGCTGCTGCCTGTTGATGATGATGATGATGATGATGATGATTGTCACAAAGATCTGCGCACCATGGGGACCAAGCGAAGCGTAAACCCAACCACACAGCACAGACCGCACATACAAAAAAGGGCAACAGGCATCATCAGCAGCAGGCAAAGGGCCAGAGCCAACCGCTCGCTCGTACGCACCATGCCGAGTCGTTGAGTTGCTTGAGTCGGTTGAGTCGTCGAGTCTTCCTCGCCGTTGCCGCCGGGGTAAGCCAATTAAATGTGAGATCGTGTAATTGGCAAATTAATTTCAAACCAATTATAAAGAAAACGACTACAAAAAAAAAAAAAAAAAAAAAAATACGAAAAAAAAAACAAATAACAAAACCGAAAACAACAACAACAACGAGCGCAGGACCCGTCGCCAGCAGCAGCGCTGAGCGAATGACGAGCTTTGCGTTTTAGGCCTTCGGCTTACGATGTTGAGTTCGGCTAGTTCTTCGGCTGTCGCTTCATTTGCAGTTCGTTTAGGTGCGTGCGCTGCTCAGATAAGAATCTGTGCAAATGATTCAGAGTGGAAGCGCGTGTGTGTGTGTGAGCGAGATGGCGCGATGCAATGTCACTCGGTGCAATTGGCAAAGCGAGAGCACAGCTGGAAATTTGGAGAGTTAATTGAGGGCGCAAGAGTGAGTGAGTGAGTGAGTGAGAGAGAGGGAGAGTGAGTTATTAATGCAAGGCAAAGCATGCATAAGAGAACTTGACGTAACGTAAGTAGTTGAAATGCTGTGAGAATCCAATTGGACATTGAAGTACTGTGTTTTATTGGGTTTGTTCGAAAATTGAGTGAATAAAGACATTTGAGTGTTAAAGCGGTATTATAATTTTGATTAGATTTTGAGCTAAGCCAATTTTATAATCTTTCAACTGATTGGAATTTCATTTTAAAGAACTTTCAAGGCAAGAAATGCATAAGAGAACTTGACCAGAGAACTTGACTTAGAGCTGGAAATCAGAATCCACTTGGAAATTAAAGCAAGTTTTGATTGGATTGTTAAAAATTTGAAGAAACAATAAATAGAAAATTGCATAATAGAATATGCAGATAATATATAAAATCTAATAAAATTTGGATTAGATTTTGAGTTAAAAAAAAAAAGAAAAGTTGATATTTATCAAATAATGCCAATTCCACAACAACATTTTAGAGCCTATGTAAAGAGATATATAAAGCAACTACAACTACAACAACTACATGCCCCATATACTCATTTTAACTTTAACTTTATAAAAATGCAGTGCACACGCAAGCAAAGTTCGAACCGTGAAATATCCTTTTGCCACTGCATTTTGCAGGTTGTGTTTTAATAAACCCTCACGTGCAGCACGTTCCGCCCCCTGAACATGGCAATGCCGTATGACCGTAATGAAATTATAATAAAAACACATTATGTGCGAAAGAGAGGACGTTGTGCACTTCATTTTTCATTTTGGCGCGACGCACTTCCTTTGACAAACAACAACAACAACAACAACAACAACAACAACGGCAACAATGGCAACAGGAACGCAAACCGGGTCCGGTGCAGCCCGCCTGTGCACTACCCCGTCCCGCCCACCTCTCTTTTTTGCATGTGTCCCGTTGAACGGCAGAGACGTCAGGATAAATTTGTGGCATAAGGCAACGGCTGCAGTCGAAACCACAATTCTGACAATAATAATGACGACAATGATGATGATAATGATGATGACGATGACGATGACGATGATGAGCGCTGACGTTGCTTCTTAATTATTAATAAAACCAATTGCAAGCCAAGTTCAGCATTGAGAGTCGTCGCTGACTCTGGCTCTGACTCTGGCTCTGGCTCTGGTCAAACCAACATGTTAACTTTTTAATTAACGAGTTTTCTTTTTCGATTTCAATTTGCCAGCCAACACACACGCGCCGCATTGCTGCCCACAGAACTGGCCTACAGACACTCCAACCGTCCGACCGTCCGGTAGTCCAATAGTCCAGTCCAGTCCAGTCCGTCCGTCCGTCAGTCCCTGCCCGATCTACAGTTGAATCGCTCGAGTTACCGTTGTCTCTGTTGAAATTGCAATGCACACTTTGATAATACTCTTATTTACTTAGTTATATAAAATACTCTTTTTTTTTTTTTAATATACTTTATAGCATATCTTTAATCTAGAATCTTGAATAGTCTTGGCTAATCATTAGGGGGAAAAAATATTTGTTTTTCCTTCACGTCTTAATGAAATTTCATCCATAAAAATTTTAATTTTCAATTCAATATATCTATATCTATTAGTGGGGGGAAAAAAAATAAGAGAAAATAGTTCCGATTTTCGGTTCTTGATTCTTGATTGTTTCTCGGGCAAGCTGAAAGCTTAAAGTTTAGTTTGTGCTTCAAATTCTTTTTAAGCTCTTTTTCATTATCTAAAATGAAACAAATAAAATAATTTTTATACAATTTTTGCCCTCAGAGAAATTAAAGCCCTTGTGAAGCAAAAGAACAGAAGAAGTTCGGAAAGCTTACTTTTTATATAATATTGAGCATTCCCATTAGAACCAGAATCGATAACAAAAAAATCGAAATCGTTAATAAAAAACAATATCGATCCAACTTCTATCAATGGTTTTTGAGCTTGATCATGCATCAAATTTTAGCTTTTCAATCAATTGAATTTTTTTTTTTTTTGAGTCGTTAAATTACAGAGCAACAACTAGCTGGGCAGACTCGTTCAGAGAACTTTTACTTATTTTAATTTAATATAGCTGCAAAGCTGTTGCATGCATCACTGCATAAAGCCGCAAAAAGAAGTCGCTGCAATATTGGCTCTCTCTCTCTCATTCTCTCTCTCTCTCACTCTCTCTCTCTCTCCATCTCTCTTTTCTTTCAGTTGGCCAATGTCATTTATTAATAAAATATTTGCAAATTGTTGTCATGGAGGCGGCTCAATTCCTCGCACAGTTCTAGTTCCAGCTCCATTGAGTGTCATAAATTAAAGGATTACAGCGAGGCAAGCGGACGACGAGCAACGGGAGCAGCTGCCATTGGGGCAGGGGGCAGGGGCAGGGAGCAGCCTGATGTGCCTGCTGCCTAAGCAAGTTGTTAGCATTAAAAGGCCGCAGCACAATGTGTGGCAATTACACTGAGCAACAAAATTATTGATGCAAGAGGTGATGTAAAAGAATATGAGAGAGAGAGAGAGAGAGAGAGAGAGAGAGAGAGTGAGAAAAGAAAAAGAGATATATGTATATGGAGTGGCAGAGAGAAAGCTATTTTCTTTTTTTTTTTCTTCCCATTCATTTTCTTATTCTTCTTCGCATTTAATTCTGCTTCTCCTTGTCCTTCAGTTACTTCTTCTATACTTCTTTTTCGCTTTCTTTATCTCTTCTTTTCTCCGTCTTTGTCTTTAATTTTACTCTCTTACTCTCTCTCTCTCTCTCTCTCTGTCGCTTTTTCTTTCTGCTGCTGTATCTCCGTCTCCTTCTCCATTTCCATTTCCCTCTCTTTACCCAGCTTACTTTTTTGTCCTTATCTTACTCTGTATCACCATCCTTTTCGCTTTTCTTCCCTTTCTTCTTCTCTTTTTCTTTTGTTTGTTCTTTGTCACTATCCTTTTTGCTTTCTTTCCCTTTATTCTTCTCTTTCTATTTCACTTTATCTTTCTCCTATCCTTTTCGCTTTTCTTTCATTTCTTCTTCTCTTTCTATTTTACTTTCTCTTTGTGCTTCTCTCATTCTTTATCTTCTTCTTTTTATTCACTTTCTGCTTCTCTTCTTTACCATTTTGTTCACATCAATGTAGCACTCTTTCTTTTTCTTCTCCATTTCTCCTTCTCTTTTCCATTTCCCAACTCTAAAATTACAACAAAGACCCAATCCTAGTTGTGCAGTGTTTCTTAGAGCTTGGCATCGCAACAGAGAGATGCGGCGTTGGAGTCTTGCCTGTTGTATATGCGTGTGTGTGTGTGTGTGTGTGTACATACAGACATACACATATATATACAGATGTATATCTATATGTAGGTGCGTTGTCTTCTGTTGCGTCTGCTGCTGCTGCTGCTGCTGCTGCTTCAGCTACTGTGTGAGCCGCGAGGTGCGCGTGCGCGCCCTGCTGCCGATAAGATCGTAGCTGAAGCAGGAGCTTAAAGCGAATGAAATATATATATATATATATATATATATATATATATATATATATATATATATATATATATATATATATAGAGAGAGAGAGAGAGAGAGGATCGTTCGGCAAGGCAATAAGCCATACTAATAGGCTGTTGCTGCCAGACGCAATCGGCGGCCGCATCAGTTGCCGGTTGATGAAGGTGCCTAAACCACGCCGCATACCGCTCGCCCGACCGCTGCCAACACAGGCCGCCCTCGGTTACATTTGCCACATTTGTATGAATAATTTAATTATTGTTTAAATGTTAATTAATGCAACGTGAGTCGCAAGTCGCAAGTCGCAAGTCGCGAGTCGCTAGGCGGCGGCAGCGGCAACGTTAACTGAACCAATGCACTTCGCTGCAGTTTTTTCTTGTTTTTCTTACATACATATCTCTTGCTTTTGTTTTTCTTTTTTCTTATTTTGTATTATTTTTGTTTTTATTTTTGCACCTCCACTTTACACGCTCCACAAACAGGCGAGACGCCCAGCGTCTGAGTTTATAACTTGACAGACACGCATTTGGCATTAATGGCCTGCTTGACAGACAGAGAACAACAACAGTAGCAGCAGCGCAGCCAAGAAGTCTCCACTATGGGAGAGTTGTGAGCAGCGAGAGAGGAAGAAGGAGTGAGCAGGCGAGCGAGCGCTTACAAATGCGTAAAATTTGCAATTAGATGATAACTAAGATCGTTGGGGTTGACAACAGACACACACACACACACAAACACACGCACACACACACACACACAGAGCAAGAGAGGAACACGATGAACACGCACACAGCATGAAAAAGGGTAACTAATTAACAGACTGCGCGTCTGTTAATGCAACAGCACAAATATTGCCAAGTGACACGAAAAGAGAGTTGGCATTGAATGCGAGGGAGTGAGTGAGAGAGTGCGATGTAGTGCAATGCAATGGGAGAGCAGCTTGCGAACTGATCGAGAGAGAAAATTTAAACTTAACGAAAGTAGCTGAAATTCCAAATGAAATGTAAACAACAAAAATAATAGTTCGATTTATTGAGGAAAATCTAATCGGAGTAGCAGCTGGAACTATAAAAAATATTTGCAACGAAAAACAAAGCTTAAATTGTTAAAGAAGTCTAATTAGAATAATAGGGAAAATTGACAACGCAGAACAAAGTTTAAATTATTAATTAAATCTAATTAGAATAATTTCTAAGAAAATTGCAGTAGGGAAAATTTACAACGAAGAACAAAGCTAACATTATTAAAGAAGTATAATTAGAGTAATAGTTTCTAAGGATTTTGCAATTGGAATTTACAAAAGGGAAAATTTGCAATGCTGAACAAGGTTTAAATTATTAATTAAATCTAATTAGAATAATTTCTAAGAAATTTGCAATAGGGAAAATTTACTACGAAAAACAAAGCTAACATTATTAAAGAAGCCTAATTAGAGTAATAGTTAGTTTCTAAGGATTTTGCAATTGAATATATTTGTAACGAGTATATTTGAATTAGAATATTTGTCTCAGCAAAGCAAAATTTGTTAGAAAAAGTCTAATTAGATTATCCCTTTCCATGGAATTGAAGCGATATCTGCAATTGAAAATATTTGCAGCGAATAATAAAGTTCAAATTATAAAGAAAGCAGTCTAATTAGGTAATGTGATCACATGTCCAATTAGTAATATTTGCAATAAGGAAAGAATCTCGAACTCTTAAGAAACTCCTATTGGAATCACTGCTTCTATGATACGATACTACAATAAGTAATATTTATGAAGAGAGAATTTCGAAAACTCTAACCCATAATTGACTTTTCTAGCGATATAGATCAGAAATGTATATTATTACTGCAATAATTTGATTGATAAAACACAAAATATTTTTCTTTTCCCTTTCTGCAAACAATGCATTAAAATGTTTTCGATTGAGTAGAGGAAAAAAAAACAGAAGTGCATAAATTCTGCACTTCTAATAAATATGAAGAACATGTTATTGCAGTTATTCGAGGGGTTTCAGATAACATTATGAAAATATTGCTGAGTGCTCGAATGAAAGTAGATCGCATGTTTATTCCTAGGAATATATACATATGTATAAAGTGCTGGAAATCTAAGCCTTATATAAATAATAGAAAAAAAAAATAAAATAATAACAAAGAAATGCTTTAGCGAACTTGAGCAGCAAGTGCTCAAGTTAAGGCGAATAATATGATTCTTCACAGTAAATTCAATCAATAGCTGAAAGTTTCCAATAATATTTATAATTTGATATAGTCTGGCTATTAGAGCTAACCAGCTTGATTTGCCTTTAACTGCCTCTAACTAGAATTTGTGCTTCTTTTACTAACTTTTATTTGACTCTTTATTTATTTATTTATTTTTTTCTTTTGCAATTACCCATAATTTTGCAAATTTAACACATTTAAATCCATGCTGAAGAATTAAAGTTTTTGCACAAACAGAAATAACAGTGCGGAATCTTATAAGAATTCCCCTGCTAATTGAAAATGACCTCTAAGAAAGCTTTTAACTTGCAGATACGCGAAATTCTTAGCATTCCCAATTGGAATTCGTCAATAGTTTCGAGTTTGTTTGCTTGTTAGATTTTTAGTGTGTGTTTTTTTGCGCAATTTGCTTGTGATCGATTTTATGTAACTCATAAAACACACACACATAGAGAGAGTCTCTGTTATTGTAGTTGTTTATTTTGTTTTTGGCGTAAACGCAGCGAAACTTGAAACTGAAGCAATTAACAGAAAAAGATTTGCGTTTTGTTGTTCTTGGGCCGCGTCGCTCATTTTCTACTGGCCTGCCAAATGCAGCCGCAGCCGCAGCCGCAGCCGACGACGACGACGACGACGGCGACGTTAATTAAAACAAATGGCAAAAATAAACAACAGCAACAGAAACTAAGAGTAAACTAATTAAAAGGATCGCAGCACAAAAGTTTCGACTTACATATGCAGAAAATTGTTGCTTTTCTTGCTGCGAGCGATCGTCGAGCTCTGCCTGAAGGGGATATTTTCTCTTTATAGCTGGGCAATCGACTTTTTTTTTTTTTGTTGCCTGATTTTTGTATTTATTGCTGTTGTTGTTGTGTTTCTCCTTCTGCTTGGTTCTGGTTTTGCGGCAAGGCTTGTTTTCTTCTTCCTCTTCTCCTTCTTTTTTTTTTATATTTATTTAGCGCTGTTTGTTGTACAATTTGCACACAGGAATTTGCTAGCGTTTCTTATTATGCGTATTGTTGTTGTTGTTGTTGTTAGTTATTATTGTTATTGTTTTCTTTTCGTTTGTTTTGTTTTGTTTATGTTATGAATTGTTGTTGCTGCTGCTGCTGCTACTGCTAATTGAGTACGAATTTTTATAGTCGTACTAAACGCACGAAAATCGCTGCCGCTGCCGCTTCTTGCACACGTGCGATAAGGAAAGTTGCACAGGCAGCGCGTACGTGTGAGCGAGCGCGAGACAGTGCGAGAGAGTGGGTGAGAGCTGTTAGCGCGCGTGATTTACCGTTGATTGAATTAGTACAGATGGCAATAAGAAGACGCCTCTAACGAGCCAAGATCGGTGAAAGAGAGTGAGAGAGAGAGATAGAGAGAGACAGTGGGAGAGAGTAAGTGCGAGAGCGAGAGTGCCCCGACACCTGCAACAACACAAAGCACACGCGAACCGCGAACTGAACTCAACTCGACTCAATTAGTTAGCTCGTAAATTTGCATATTTCAAATAATTGCGCCACACACACACACACACACACACACACACACACACACGCACACACACGCACGCAGAGTGAGTGAGAGAGTGAGTAAAATAACGGCTGGTAGCGAGGCAGATCGAAGGCGTAAACAAACACACACAAACACTTGACTGTTGCTTCTCTGGTTGTTGATGTTGCTGTTGCTATTGCTCTTCTGGTTGTTGTTGTTGTTGTTAAATATTGTTGCACACGCACTTACACACAAAGAGATAGATATGTATATATAAATACATATGTCGGCACTTGCATAAATATCTTGTTTTCAAAAAAAAAAAGAAATAATTATTTGTTGTTATATTTCGAATTTTAATTTTGTTATTTTTTTTTCCGCTCAATAATAAACAATGCGCTTCGCACTCGACTTCACAAATTTGAAGTTTCGCGTAACGTAATTTCAGTTTCTGTTTACTGCTACTGCTGCTGCTACTGCGCGCACACACGACCGCCAGCGCCGAAGTTCACTTGACGAATGCGGCGACGAGGCTGCATGAATGAAAACCGAAAAGCGGCAAAAACGTGTGCTGTTGTTGTTGTTGCTGTTGCTGTTATTGCTGGCGTTGCGGCGCTGCTGCTGCTGCTGTTGCTGTTGCTGTTGCTGCTGCTGTCGTCGTTAGGTGGTTGCGCTCTGGCGCTCTCTCGCTCTCACTGGCTTATCAGCTGCTGCTATTGCTGCTCGCTAGCTGAGACCGGCATTTGCTGCTGTCGCTGCCTTTGCTGACGCTGCTGCTACTGCTGCTGCGAGGGTTGTTTTGGCTCTTGCGCATATTTGCCGCTGCTCCAGATACTTTGTGGTTGGGGGTTTCTTGTTTTTGTTTTATGTAACGTTTCCTTTCTTTTTTTTTTTTGAGCGTTGTTGCTTTTGGGGCTGCGCTGCCATTGGACACCAAGCGGTTGGCTTTTGCCAGCCAGCCGCCTATCGCAGGTGCCGGCCAACGAGGGTAGCACCACAGCAGGGCCTTAACAGAGCACTGTTAACGTACACCTGTGCGTAGGCGCGCACTGTTAACCAGCTGTTGAACTGACCAGGCGCTGTAGGTGGAGCCAGCTTCTTATGTAAAGCGTGTAACCTGACAGTTTACCTACTTCTTACTCTTTGTTCGTTCTATTTTTTTGTACTTTCAAACATTTTTGTTTTTTTTTCGTTTTTGTTTTTAATTAAATGACAAACCCTTTTCAAAGCGGTAAATGGACCAGCAGCAGGACCTTGCGCCGCTTTCATCGTCACGTTTCTAATGAGTTGACAAAAATGTAATTTTTTATATTTGACGGGGGGTTGTTCTGTGACTTCTTGTTGCTATTGCCATTGTTATTGTTGCTGTTGCTGTTGCTGTTGCTGTTGTTGTTGTTGTTGTTGTTGTTGTTTCTGGCATTTAGCCATTTATTATTTTGCACCTCGCTCTGATTTGATTTGTTTTGATTTTCCTCCTCTACCGGTTAACCAAGCAACTTGACGCACACAGATAATAGTCCTACCCAACCAGGAATGCGGCCCGCTGCCTGCTCGCTAACCCCTTTTTTATGCAGTCCATAACAAATTTGTTGCAAAAAAAAAAAAAACATAGAGAGAAGACGAAGCAGAGAGAATAGAGAGAATAGAAATATGAAAAACGTGGCCCATGGACAACCACATAATGAATTGGCTGCATAAATAATAGGCTCAAACTACTTAGGATAAGAAGCATAGCACACGCACCCAAGACATACACACACACACACACACACACACACACACATGCACACACAGATACAACCCCCTGGAATGCATCCCTTTCAGCAGGACGAATGCTGGCAAAGAGCAGCATTATTCATACATAAAAAGCCAATTAAAAATTTATAATAAACCCCGCGCCAACTGCAGCAACCCCAAATAAAATTTAAAAAAAAAAAAAAAAAAAAAAACGAAAATAAAATTAAAATAAATAAAAATAAATAACATCTAGAGCAGTGAGCACAGTGGCACCAAACGCTAAGCTAAGTTGGGAGCCAATTAATTTTTATTTAAAAATAAAATAATTGAAATTAAAGTTTTCTGAGAATAGATAAAAATAAAACAAATATAATATATATAATAAATAAAATTAAACTTAATAAAAATCAATAACAATATCAAAATAATTTATAAAGAATTTTATAATAAAAAAAATGATTCTATTCAAATAACACCAACATATTATAATAAAATTGTTTTATAAGACTTAAATTAAATTAAATCAAAAATTAAAATTAAAATTTTAATTTTAATTTGTTTTTAAATAATATAAAATGGTTTAATACAAAAATGCATTAAAAAATAAATAAATTAAAATAGTTACCCACAAAATTTAATTTCTATACAAAAAATAAAATAAAGGTTATTTTAATTTTAATTAAAATAATGTCAATTAAATACAAATTATTTTATATTATTTATATTATTTTTATATTCATTTAAATATATTCCAAACTCTATAAAGCAATATATTCATTAAAAAAATAATAAAAAAAAAAACTATTTGCCATACAAATCAGTCCGAGCCCACTGTGCACAGGCGGCCTCGAAGTGAAAGCTTAAAAGCATGTGAGCAATGTGCACAGGATTCGTCCTGTCCAAGCATGGAGCGGAGCTGGAGTTGAGTTGTTTTTCGGGCTTCTCGTGTTACGGGGTTCGCGGGGGTCAGGGGTGGACGGGGTTCGGGGGTCGCACACGCAAGCAGCGCTAAATTAGATGTAAAATAATGAACATTTCAATTAAAATAATTAATATTATGGAGTGCATGGCGCGCCTTGACAATGGCCGAGGCAGATAGATGAGTTCAAGATCCTGCGGCTGGCTGTGGATGCTGCAAGTCCGTGGCCCGGCCACTAAGCACTCAATTAACCATTTTAATGTTTATGGAAGTAAGCGATGTATGTTTGAAGCATGTGCGAGCGAGATGGCGCACGCTCGAGCCCATTAGCCAGAGCGAGAGGGCCACGAGATGAGCCAAGGCTTTTTAATTATAATTAAACATGCGAACGAGCGGGCGAGCAAGTGAGCGAGTGAACGAACGATGGAATGGGAACGAATGGAAATGGAAATGGAAATGGAAATGGAAACGGGTATGGGAATGGGAATGGATATAGGAGTAGTAGGTATGGGTATAGATACCGTTCTTCTCTGCTCTCTGGCTTGGCATAATCACTTAGCCGCGTGCAGCGCAGCATTTAAAATTAATTCTACTCAAGTGCGTTTTGGGCGGCCCGAAAACACGTGGCACACGTGGAAACGCAAATGTGTGTGTGGGTGGAGAGGGCAGCGTAGGCTGTGTTTACCGTTAGCATTTTTGCGAGCGAAACAAATTGCACGCTAATTGCTCATGTTCAATTAAAAGCAAAGGCGAAATACTAAGAGAGAGAGAGAGAGGGAGAGAGACTGAGACGAAACGAAGACCGAAGCAAAGTAACAGAACATTTGGCCACACTGTGCGCGTTCCCAGCGAATAACTGTGTGCGTGTGTGGCTGAGTGTGCCTGCCTCTCTGTCTGTGTATGTGTGTGTGTCTGAGCGAGACAGCACAGACAGACAGACGTTCGGCTTTGCTTTTTGTTTTGGTTTTGATCCTTTGCGCAAATAATTGCCTAATTGTCTCTGGTCCGGGGCTTGTCAGTGGCATGCATTGCTGTTGTTGTTATTGTTGTTGTTGTTGTTGTAGTTCTCTGTTGCTCCTGCTGCTGCTGCGCATGCAAATGGGTAACGCATATTTCTTACACAAATCCATTTTCATCTATTAATTGGCAGCGCTCAGCAGCTGCTGGCCCAGGCAGTCAGGCAGTCAGTCGGGCATTCGTTCGCCTTCCCTTTTACACAATTAAGCGCTTGTGCAAATAAAAATCGAAACCGAAACGCTTTACATACACACACACACACACACGCACACAAATATGCAAATTTACCACTTGAATATTTCGATGGGATTTCTGTAGCCGCAGCCGTGGCCAAGATTCGAAATGTGCAGCTCGAAGTTGCTTGCGGGCACAGCAGAATTTCCAAATTTCCTAATATTCAGTAACTAACTGTCAACCTCCTCTCCTAGTCATAAGTTGCATCATTTCAGTTTTCTTTTCATTACAAATTACTCAAAATGGCTGACAATGTTGTTGAAATGTAAAAAGTGAAGTCAGAGCCGGTTGCACCTTACTTCAGTTGCGTCTTCTCTCTCAAGCTTGTCAATTAATTTGCATATATGAATGTGTGTGTGTGTGTGTATGTGTGTGTGTGTGTGTGTGTGAGTGAGTGTGACATACAAAATTGCACTGCAATTATATGTAAATACAGTGGTTCACAGCTTACTTAAACTAGCACCTTAAAAAGGAAAATTTTAATAAAAATAATTGAAATACAATACAAAAATATCTAAATTCAAAAATAAAAAATATTTATGATCTATTTTTAAAACGTATGCGTACAAAAAAAATTAATTAAATAAAAAAATAATACAAAAATTAAATAGAGAAATAAAATTTTAAAAATAAAGAAATAAAAAAAAATCTGAGACTTCACAGAATTCTGAAATTAAAACAGTGGGTCAAAATTACACCACAAGCTACCCAAAAATTAGTGAAATGTATGTTAAATTGGCTCAAAATGGTGGTCATACCAAATATTGATCTATGTTGCTTTATAATTTTAAAAAAAATGTATAATTTCAAGTCATCAATTAATACACGTCCTTAAAGTTCATTATGAATGAACAACAATAATGATGAATGAATGAATAAATAACGTATCTGCAGTGCTTTTTTTCTTTACTTCTGCTACTACCATTTCTACTACTTATTTTATTTATAGTTTCTTTAATTTTTGAGCTTTTAATAATTATAAAATATTTGAAAAATATTTTTAAAAAATTAATAAGCTTATTTTTATATAAGACAAAATATTTAGCTTGCATTTAAATTTTGTTCCTAACTATTTTATTATCAATTTATTATGTAGAGATGCCCAAATGATTCTTTAGGCAATGCTTTAAATAAGAAGTGTACCACTGTATCTATGTATGTATGTATTTGCAGCGCTGCCTGCGTAGAGTTCTCTTTCATGTTCATCTTTTTTGATTATTATTGCAATTATTATAGCTGCTTGTTGTCAACATATTGATTGCCTTTGTTAATCACATGTAAACGAACGCACAAAAGGGACGAACGATCGTTGACGAGGCCTGCCGAAAAACAAAAACAACAACGACAAGCAGAGGCGCACTTCGACAAGTTACGTGCATGGGACCCATCAGAAGAGAGAGAGAGAGAGAGTGGGCACACGTGAGAGTGGGATAGAGCGCGCGCGCGCGCACGTTCACTTTCAACTCGTCTAATTGCGGTGCATTGTGCGTCAAACGAAGGCGATATCCAATTTCAATACATAATTTATTAGCTGTGACTGCGCGACTGTGCGAATACTACTGTGACGGCAACTGCGACGGCAACTGCGACGGCGACGGCGACAGCGACTGCGAGTGCACTTTAAAATTGCCACCGCTATGGGGGGGCTCAGTTACAGGCACTTTGAAGCATTTGCAACCCGTGATAAATGATAGGGCGCCGCCTACGCGCGTTAAGGGTTGTCGCTCTCTCACTCTCTCTCCCGCACTCTTTCGCTCTCACTCTCTTTGTCGCCGTCACATTTTGCGGTACGCCGCAACGCCGATCAAATGGCCGATAAGCGTTGACAACGGCAGCAGCGACGCCGGGTACGTGGCTGCGGTTGACAATGCAAACGGTTGCAAGTCAAAATTAATTAGGATTTTTCAACAGTAGCTAGAAAATTTTAGCAGCAAACAGGTTAGAGCCGACGCTCAAATACCCTTACAAAGGTTGGACAGAGAGATAAGGAACATTATGTAAAAAAAAAAAGTTAATTTCATTTTAATGCAGTTCCATGCAGTGGCTCACAGCTTATTTGAATCAGCATCTAATAAAAAATTAAAATTGACAAAATTAAAATTAATAAAAAATAAAAGAAATAATAGAGATTTTTGTATATATGAAGAATTAAAATTATTAATTAAAAAAAAATAAAATAAAATGCTTTAAAATTATTTTAATTGCAATTAATTTTTTTATTTTATTATTTCTTCATATTTTTTTATATTATTATTTGTTCATATTTTTTATATTATATTTTTGTACAAATTACATTTATTGTTATATTTTTAATAATTATAGTTGTTCTTATTTGATATGGTCTATTTGTATATCTACATATGAGTAACTGCATAAATATATGTATACAAAATATCTAAGTTCATCCCATGAAAAGTCAGGTAATCTATCTTTGGTTAGGGTAGAATTTCTAACACGAAAGCGCTAAATTGAAATCAGTAGAATACAGCAGCAAGCAAAATAAAATAAAGTAAAAAAAAAAAAAAATGCGATCATTAATCATCAAGGCAGAAGGGTTGACGCGCTCGACAGCGCTCAAAATACAAAACACCGCAAGAAAAAAAAAAAAAAAACAAAATTGAAAGAGAAAAAAAAAACGCGCACAAAGGGTGGCTTGACCGGCGCCACAACAAAAACAAAAGCAAAGCAGGGCAAAGGCAAAGCCAAAGAAAAAAAAAAAACAGCAACAAAAGTTATTTTCATTTTCGTTTAATTCGCTTTAACATCTAGTTTTAACAGCTGATCTGGCACATTCTCTTCATCTCTCTTCACTTCATTTATTTTCTCTTATTTCATCTGCTTACGCTCCTCATTTGGCTGCTCCTCATCGGAGGATGACTCCAGCAACGACTCCAAGAACAATGCGCTATGCGCGCCAACCAGTTCACGCAATGCTTCGGCTGTGCGCGGCTTTTTCATTAGCGCTGCGACGGCGTAATCGTTTACGGCTGGATTGTCCATGAGACAGCTGCGCAGCTGCTTGCAGTGGCGGCGCGTGCGTCGCTGCATTGCCTGTTCGGACGGATCGGCATCATAGTCGCCGACTAGATATTGTATGGCCATCTCCAGATTGTTGGCGGCATGCGCCAGCGCCTGTCGTGCCTCGATCTCAGCATAGCCCATTTCGATCAGCTGCTTAAGCGTATCCTTAGTATCCACGTTCTGCACTTCGCTTGACATCTTTGCTAGCAGCAACAGCACCCGATTTTTTTTTATTTCAAATTAAATCCAATTAGATTATATAATATAATATATAAATATAAATTGCTTTGATTTCACAATACTCAATTTCGCCATATCCGCTAGCAGCTAAAGATGCGCATTGCGCATCTCAGGCAACGATCGTGTAATCGATAGTCACTGAATATCGTTTACAAATATCGCGTATAAGTTGAGCGCGCGCATTTTTGTTTGAGCAGCTTTGATTCTATACGAAAGTTTGGCAACAATTATAGCAGAAAAGAATTTATATATATATACACACAAATGATTTTATTATACAGCTGCTGCCCCGCTGGCGTTCGTTTGGTATGCTATTTATGTGCTGCACAATTTTAAATAATCACCCCATTGGGAAATTTCATGGAAAGTCCAACACAACAACAATCGAAAACCCTTTCATTCTCTTACTTTTGTGCTTTGCATTACTTTACTATTTGCTGTGTGTGTGTGTCCATGTGTGTGTGTGTGTGTGTTGCTTACACTGATTTATGGGCATTTTCGTCTTTTGGTGCGTTGTCCTTTTCGGTTAACTCTTTGTTTATAAGCAGTCGAGGGACAAACAAGTGGCCCGTAAAAAGCATTCCCATATACCCTCATCTATCACAATTTCTTGCTACAGTTACAGTTCTTACAATTTTGGGTTTAAAAACGCATTATTTTGCTTTTGGTAATTGAAGTTTTTAGTTTTCATTAGCCAAAAACCGGCCAAGGACCAACTGACAGGGGATAAAACAAATAATAAATGGCTAAAATACATACATATATATACGCATACATACATACGCACAATACATATAAATGTATGTACATGCAATCTAAAATTAAGATATAAGAGCCGTTGCTCTCTTTGCATACATAAACACAGTTATTTTTAAATATTAATTCCCATTTGGCGCTGCCCAGCTGTTCACTGCCAACGCGTTGGGCAGCGCAGTCAACGCAGCAGCAGCAGTAGCAGCGCAGCAGCAGCTAAAAAAGTACGTAAAAGAAAACGTAAGTCGATACTTTTCAAATGCTCACGCACACGCATGCACACACGCACAGTGCTGAACAATTTTAAAACGGATATCAAAAATTTTAACGTTGAACATTTGAAATATGGGCAAAACGTGCGCCGACATCGACAGCAGCAGCAACGAATGTGATAGTTATCGCAGCGACTTTTGCAATTGTTCGATTTTACAAATGGCAAAATCACTTAACACACCGTTAACACCCACATTAGTTGTACTTGGACGCACACACACACACACACACACACACGCACATGAGTTTGCCTGGGAAATGCACACAGCGCTCCACTTACGGCTTCGTTTCAATTACTTTACAGCTACCCCAGCTGCAGAGTCAGTCTGGAATGGGATTGGCCAGGGAGAGGGGTTAAGGAGAAGGGATCATAATCGAATTAAATGCAATGCCAACAGAACTGAAACGAAAAAGTCATTAAAAACGCAAGCCTAACGATTGCACGCAAATTTGTTGGTCCCCTTGCCCGTTTACCCGTTATCCGTTACCCGCTACCCGCTACCTAACATACTCGCACACACACACACACACACACACACGCTCAAATATACATACATACGTGCCAAAAACTATGGTTCATGAATGGGATTGGAATTGGAATTGGCAATTGCACGTGGCGTGCTGGTCACCCGAGATAAGCAACTGGCGACGCGTGGCCCGCCGCTACTGGAATGCACGCATTTGTTGTCTCTGTTGCACTTATGGCTGGACGCTGCTGCGGCAGATAGCAATCAATGGGCTTGACGTTACGTTTGGTATTTATGAGCTGAAATCGGATTGGCAGATTCATTTTCATCACGATTATCGTTATTATTAATATTATTAGTGTTTGCACTAAGCAACTGACTTCCGTTTATTTATATTCTTTTCGCCTCATCTTTTGCTTCTTTTTCTTTCGTTCGTTTTCATTGAAGGCGTCGAGCTGTGAATTGGAAAATTGGAATTGAAGCGAAGCGCTAAAAAGCTGCCTGGAAGATAAAAGATCTAAAGCTGCTTTAAGCAGGACAAAGCCTCGATTGAGCGGCGGCTGACGTTGAAAGAGTTGTGAAGTGTAAAGTTGGCTTATAAAATGTTAATTAAACTACGGTTGTATTTATTATTAATTAATTTTTTAATTTTAAAGAAATTATATTATTAGGGTATGTTATTTATGTATTTTATATATATTTTTGGTTTCTTTTTTGCAATGGTTGGGAAGCGTAAAGGTTGGCTTATAAAATGCTAAATGTTACATTATTTTTGTTGTAAAGCATATTTAGATATATAAAAATCAGTTCAGTTATAAATAAATAAATTTAAATATTTTTTTTTATTTGATTTGTATTTTATTAAATTTTTTTTTTTTAATTTTTAACAAATATTTTTTATTAATGCGTGATGAGTGATGAGATAATGAGATTAATATATTTTAATATATAAAATTCACTAAGAATCTTAGTATTTTTTCTCATTCTTAAAGCAGGGAAACCGAATTTCTTATTATAAATATATTAATAATATAATATATTAATATTATTAATTGAAATTTTTATTTACCCAATAATCAAGTTTAAAATGAATTTAAATCAAATTTTTTAATTATGTATATTTTATATTTGAATATATAAAATTCAGCTAGAATTATTTTGCCTTCTTCAACGTATGCAAATGTGACTCTCGATATGAAGGACCTAGGACAATGCACTCGATACTTTCACACGGCGCCCAATCCTGCCCAGATGACATATGGCAGCCAAACATATGTTACTCCATATACAGCACATAGTATATACTGCTACATATAAATATTCATATAAATTAAGTTTGTGAAATGGAAAATCAAGCTTAGCAAATCACAAATTTATGAGGCAATCCATCAATGCCAGCCAAAGGCCTGCAGGGGCAGGCAATTGCGGCGTCGCCTTCGCTTTGGCCACGGCCATGGCCACTAATCGCTTCCCACGATCGCGTCGAGCAACCAAAAATTTCAATATGTAAAATTGCGCCTTCATTAATCCGTAAATTAGAAGCATTGAATGATATCGGCTCAAACGAGTGCCTGGCTGGTTGACTGCTCTGCTTCAGTCCTCCCCCAGAGCTGGTTCTAGCTGGTGCTGACAAACGAGCCGAGCGGTTGAAGTGAACCCTGCCTGCAGCCCTACAACAAATCACTGCACACACACTCACACACACACACGCACGCACACACAAGCATTGAGATTTAAACTACGTCAATTTTGAGGGACAATCCCGCAAAGCCCGCGATTCCACCACCAAAGCAAACAGCAGTCGCTGCACAGTGTGCTCAAGCTGAACATAGTTTAATGAAATGATCAATTTATAATTATCAAATTGAGATTTATTAAATATATATATTGTTTTAAATTATGAAAAGAAAGACTAATTAAAAATAAACAATAAATAAATTAAAATAAAATAAATATAAATAATAAAAAAATGTGTTAATAAAAAATAAAAATGATTTCAATCAAACAATTTTAAAATAATATATGGATAATAAATTAAAAATAATATAAATAAAAATATATATTAAACATAATATAAATAATACAAATAAAATAAAAATTAAAAAGTTTGAGAAAATACATAAATCGAATTCAAAACATACTACATTATACATTATATGTTAAGTATATATGAATTTAGAAGTATTAAAAAATTAATGAAATTATATGAAAAAATATTTGCAATAGACAAAGTAAAATTTATTTGAATAATAGTATTAACAATATTAGTTTTTCAGATTCCAACTGGTTTTTTCCATTGTGGACAAAAATAATTGTAGATATTTTTAATTAACTAACTTTTCTTGTTGGCTAAACAATTAAATGAACAGAGATCTATTTTTTCTTTATATGAATTTTTCCTATTTTCATAGAATATATATGCACATTTTTTTAAAAGAATATTTGTTTTAATTTTTTTTATTGTTTTTTTATTTAATTAATTTGTTTATTTATCTTTTTTTTTTTTGTTTACTTTATTACTTGATTATTATTATTTAAGTAATTATCTATATTTAGTGCTAATTTATTTATTTATTTATATTTTCCTATTATATGTATATTTCCTATTTTTAGAGAATATATACATATGTTTATTTTATTTATTATATTTTAATTTATTTTCATTTATTTTTTACTTTATTATTATTATTATTATTATTATTATTATTATTATTATTATTATTATTATTTAAATATTTAAGTATATTATTGTACTACATATATAAATATATATTTTTTATTTATCTGTGTTGTATTCTGTTTCAACTAATCTTTTCATTTAATTTCACACACTAAAAATCAAATGTGTACCACTGTGCCGCTGTGGCTGCAGTGACATGTCAATGACAAAGAGAACGAAGACAGCGCAGGATGACACAAGAACTACAACAACAACAACAGCAACAACAATAATAACAAGAATGACAGAAACAATAGGAAATGGAACGTAAAAAGAAAGTAAAAAAGTTGTGAAGTCGCGAGTGAAATGCGAAACGAAACAAAAACGAAATAAAATAAAAATGAAATTTATATTAAAACTGTGTTAGCCGCTGACTTGGGAATGCCAACAGCGACGTTGACGTTGACGTCGCCGTCGACGCTCAGTCCGTTCGTTGCCTGTCAAAATCAGCACAACGCATCCTGGGTTAGGTCATTTGAATGAGACGGCATACGGTTTCCCCCTTTTCATACTGTCTGCCAGCGCCTTCCCCCACTCCTGAAACCAAATTGCACGCACTGAAGCATGAAAAATGCGGCGACCACAGCAGCAGCAGTAGCGACAGCAGAAGTAGCAGGAGTAGCAGCAGCAGCAGCAGCAGCAGCAGCATCCGTAGCAATAGCCAGAACTCCTGTCGCAAGGGCTCGGGACTCAATTCGAGTGTAAAAACGATGCGAACGGCAGCCGCGCAAACGTTTGACATTTTCGTGTGCGTAATTTAATTACGCAACGCACAGAACAGAAATGAGTAACTGCCAACAGGGAGAGATCCATTAGCAGGACTCTAAAATAATAATAGAATGAGAAAAAAATAAATACAAAAAAAAAAAAAAAAGAAGAGGCGATAGATATAATGGATTATAAAAGATAGATGTATGTATGTATGTAATTATGTATGAATGTAAGAATATACATACATTTGCATATCAAGGGAATTTAAGCTTTTAGTCACATCTTTATGGGTATATGATATGTATGATATATGATATACTTATGAGGTATGTATATATGATATGCCTGCTTATATATCGTATATCTATTTGTATATATATATAATATATATATTTGTTAAGAACTCCCTCGGTAGAGTATTAGCCATTAGGGGCGCTGAGCTATATTATCATGTCGACAAATAGACTAGGGATTTTATGAAATAACGTATTTAATATTTAATACTAAATAATTTAGTAATAAATAAGTTTAAAGGCTGATATTAGCTTCATTGGTCTGACTGGAGAATCCGGCCTACTTGGCCAGTTTTAATTTGTATATATATTTCTTTTTTAAATCTGTCAAAGAGCTCAGTATTTCTCGCACAGTTCGCACTTTTATCTTAAATTTATCTGAATATATTTTTCAATAATATTACAATTTGGAATCAATTTTTAGTCTTTTTTTTTTCATTTTTTTTATTAATTTTTTTTGCTTATAGTTTTTACGAAAATTAAAAATTATGAGTAAGCATTTTAATAATTTCGTCATCGAGCAACTGGAGAATCGACAGACTGAGGCAGAGTTGGAGGACTACGAATGGATGCCGCCGGGCGATGTCTATCTGGTATTCATATCGGAAAATCCGAATAATAAGATCAGTCACCTTGTTGTCCAGAAGACGGTGCAGAAGATATGCTTCGATGCGAATCTGGGCAATCGATTTTCCGTGCGCATCGAGACTGGAGCAAAATGTCTGGATCATTCGGAAGGGCAATTGACTGATCCCTATGAGTTGTTTGCGGATGAAAACGTAGAGCAGCACTCGAAGCCAAGTACTGGCTCTGGCGATGAGAATACATCGGACAACAGTAATAAATCGATTGAGCCCTTTATGATGCAGCCGCAGCCACAGTCCTCGTCGGACCTAATGGAGATTTTCAATGCCAGTGAAGTTTTTAGTACCGAAAGTGACAGCGACACGATTACGTCTACGGAGAGCATTAACACGGAAGACAGCCTAATGTGTACTCAGCTCTTTCCACGGAGATCGGTCCACTTTAGAACTTCTGTATATGTATTGAAAATAATGCAAAGGCTACGAACAGCCGCCCAAAATTATGTGAGGAGTTCCTTTGGCCGCTACAGTCCGTCCGAGCGATTCGATGAGGCAGCATTGACACCCACACTCTTTGGACCAAGTATCGATGAGCCCTTCGCTACACTAATCGATCACATATATCATATTATATGCTGGCTAAAAGACTCCAATCAATCTGTTCGCATAATCCATAGGACACCAATGGAACTACCCAATCAACCTTTCGATCGTACCTCCAGTACTCTGTCACTCTAGATTCTTGAATAATTGAATTTAAAAATTATACGACGACAACGAGATATGATACGATATTCGAACTGACTATTTCTGGGTTGACCATATCATATACATATCATACTTGAATTGTAACAGTTCTAGATCTGCAACATAATAATGTTACAGATACAGCGAAGTTTGTTAGAAGACATTATTAGAAAATTCTTTTATATTTGATATACATATATATATCTTATATATAAATTCACCAAATTTTTCGCTCATATAAACATTATAGCTCAAAAGTCAACTAGAGTTGCCTGATATTAAGATATAGCTAGATATAAGATATAGATATGAGCAAAGCTATTTTATGAAGTCTTATAATTCGCAAGTCAAAATATTTTGTAAAAACTGAAAATATTTTTAGATAAATAACTTTGGTTTATCAAACTTTTCAAGGTCTGTTAAAAAATTGCCAAGATCCTTCACGAAGGAACAACGCTAAGCTATGATTGAGAAGATAACGACAGTTTTAAAAGTGCTTCGAGAATTGCAAGAATTGTCGCAAGTAATATAGAATAAGTAAAGTTATATATATAGTAATATAATATATATAATAGAGAATAGTAGTACACAAGAGCATAATATATAATAATGGGTTACATTCAAATTAATCCCCATCAGATATTAAATAATTAAAATTACAAATTTATGAATAAGTAAATATTCGAAAGAAAGAAAAAATTTAATATAATTAATTTATAGATTACGCTTAGACACATATATATTGTTTAATAAATATTGTTTATATTATTAAAAGGTTAAATTGAATTCAAATTAATTTCTCTCGCCATTAAATTGCTCAAAATTCTCTATAATTATTAGTCAAGGGATTAGGCACTTACCTTTAGGCTGGGTGTTGTTGCCGCAGGATTAAGCTCAATGTTGATATTGTTCGGCTCCATTATAATGCCGAGGCTCTGTAGATTGCACGCCTGCGGCATTTGCATCGTGGGCGTTGGTACCTTAAGCACCGCAACTGTGCAATCGATGCTGCTGGCCGTAACCGTTGCGGTTGCTGGCAGGGTTTCCGGCATCCTTTGGCTTTGTGTGACCTTCTAACTGTTGTTGTTGCTGTTGCTGCTGTTGTTGCTGACGTTGTTGTTGTTGTTGTTGTTGCTGCTGCTGCTGCTGCTGGAGCGTTGCCTTTAAGTGGTCAACGCTGTATGGCAAGCTCTGCAAAGATAACAAATATAAAGCGGCGTGTTAATAATACCGTATGCAGCCGAATGCTGTGCTTAGCACCTGTGTAATTACACTGATAATCTGAGAAGTGCAGAGAAGGGTAGGGTAGTTCAGTAGAGAGTTTGATTGATATGATTCATTTAAAAGACAAAGAGGGTGTAAGGGAGAGAGACAGAGAGAGAGAGAGAGAGAGAGAGAGAGACAGAGAGACGGAGGGCGAACGAAAGAAAGAAAGAGAGAGAACGAGAGAGATAAGTAGCCATAAAAAGGAAGAGAGATAGAAAGAGAATAAGGGAAAGCGAGAGAGAGAAAGAGAATAAAAGATAGACAGAGAGAGAAGTAGGTATAAAAAGGAAGAGAGAGAGGCAAAGATATAGATAGGGAGAGAGGCCAAGATATACATAGAGAGAGAGAAAGAGAGGCAAAGATATAGATAGATAGAGAGAGAGAGAGAGAGAGAGATAGAGAGAGATAGAGAGAGAGAGAGAGAGAGAGATAGAGAGAGAGAGATAGAGAGAGAGAGAGAGAGATAGAGAGAGAAAGAGAGAGAGAGAGAGAGAGAGAGAGAGAGAGAAGAGTCAGTAATAAAAACGAGCAGATATGGCAAGAGAGAGAGAGAGAGAGAGAGAGCCAAGCAGAAAAATGAAAGCATGAAAGGAGACACGCTAATAGAAAGAGGAAGAGGATGAAAGACAGGGATTGGCGAAAAAAAAGAGGAGAAACAGAGTGAGAAAGTCAGGCAAGGGGTGGAGAGAGGGAGAGACAAAAGCAGAAAGACAAAGAGGTAGAGAGACAGATAGAGATAGGTAGTAAATATAATGTAATCGAGAATAAAGAAAACAAGTAGAGAAACCAGCAAGGCAAAACGATTCAGAGCGAGTAAGTAAAATGGTCTATTTTATGTCGAAAGATAAAGAGAAATATAGAGAGCGAAAGAAAGAAAAAGAAATGGGAATAGGCAAATGGACAAATGGACAATGGAATGTTAATAGAGAGCAACTGAGTAGGCCAGATTGATGTTCAAACATAGGAACCCGAGGTTTCATCATAAGTGATTTGCTTGAGTAGGGCACATAGAGAACTGGTTTTACTTAGGCAACAACAATTTCTTCAACTGTTCAAAATTGTAGATATACGATATAATTCGATTCGATATAAGTAAAAATTTGCTAAAGAAAAGACGAAAACGGTTTGTAAAGCGATTAATACCATGGATATCAATGAGGAGATTAGAGGAAATCAAAGGCGCATTCAGACCCTCTTGCAAATCAATCGAAGGCTAGTCTATATACTCAATGTTGTGAATCATGTGGAAAGCTCCCTGGACGCACTCTCACAGACAGCGAATCATTATCTGATCCAAAGGAGAGAAGATTTGGCAAAACAGCCCGATGACACAAATGCTCCAGAGGAATCGAATTGTCAATCTGTGAATGTGAATCATGAACCAAGGGAGGACGAGGCTAACGCTCCTCAGGCATGATGAACACATAAATCCAAGCTACTGACTAATCGCAGCCAATGGCCACACTATTTGAATACATAATCAATTAAATCAGACACAAATATTTGATAAATATAAATTGCAATTATCTTAGTTTTATATCACATGCATTTCACACATATATGAAAATAAAATTTTAATAATGTTAAAAAAAAAGTATATTTACAAACATGCAAGGAATTACAAGATGCCAGACATTGTCTAGATGTTAGACTATATATATCTATATGACATGCAGAGTTATACAATCTTCGGCAATCCGAAGTCATTCAAATCCCCCTTTATCCAAAGATAAACAAAGCCTTTAGCTCTAGGATCGCATTTCATTATATCTCTTCTCTTTTATAATCATATTTGTCTTTTTTATTTTTTTTTATTAAATGCGAATGCGTTAGCAGTTTATTTTTAGTCTCCAGTTTTGGTATAAATTTGCTATAATTTATTTCTACAATTAAATGGTAGTTTCATATAATATAGTAGCACATGGATCCGTTCGACGGCGCAGCAAACGAGAGCAAATATTAACACAATGTAAAAAAAAATACAATTTATGCATTGGATAAATAAAGTAAAAAAAAAAAAAAAAAGTTCTTTAAAAACATAATTCATAGCGATGTAATTGTATTATTGAAAGTTTGAGTGAATTTGGCCAGAGGCGAGGATGCTTTTATAAACTATTTTTGGAGACGGCGACGAATCTCGTTGGGCAGTTCCTCCAGATTCACATTGGACTCCTGCCGTGTCGTCACCTCGCGCAGCTTGACAATGCCCTGGGACAGCTCGGCGTCGCCCAGGACAATGGCCAAGGGTATTTGATGCTCTTCGCAGTGCTGCAACTGCGCCAATAGCTTCGGATTTAGCTTGTAAGAGTGCTCCGCCTATGGAATGTTGAATGCGATATTTATTTGCGTTTGATAAGGAAGTCCATGCAACACTCACCTTGATGCCCGCATCCCATAGCAGGTTGAGCACACGCAGCCGCTGCTCGTGCAGACCCTTGTGGGCAGAGGCCACATAGACCTCCACATCGTTGGTGCGCAACTTCACATTGCTGGCCGCGAATTTGGCTTCGAGCACGGAGAAGATACGCTCCACTCCAATCGAGACGCCCACACAGGGCACAGCCTTGCCGCGTGGATCGAACATGCCAACCAAATTGTCATAGCGACCGCCTCCTGCCACCGAGCCAACAGTGCTGCTCGGCTCCAACGGCTGATCGCCGTTGTGCAACTCTTTGACAGGAGAGCCTGGCGCACTGGGATCTGTCTTCAGCACACCCTCATAGATGACGCCCGTGTAGTAGTCGAGGCCGCGCGCCAAACTCAAATCAAAGCTGACTCGCTGCTCCAGTCCGAATATTGAGCAGTATTTCAGAAGGAGCTGCATACCCTCGAGCCCCTTGACGGCATTGGGCACAGCCTTTAGCTTCTCATCGGCCAGCAGCTGCTCAACGAGCTCGGCGCCGCCGCTCAGACGCACATACTCGCCAATCTTGTCGGCTGTGGCGCCATCGAGACCCTTCTCCTCTACCATTTCCTTGCGCACATCCGCCCATGGTGACTGAAATAAAGCAATAAATATTACTTTTGTAAGTCTCTGAATTTCTGTTTCTGTTTTTGATGCCTTTCTCTTCTTCTTCTTCTTTTTTTTTTTTAATATTTACCTTGTCCAATTTGTCCACCGCCGAGCAGATCGCACGGAAACTGTTCGCCGGCACGCCGCATGCCTCGAACATGCCGTCCAGTAGCTGGCGATGATTTAGCTTGATCACATAGTCGCCAATGTCCAAAGTATCCAGCACTTCGGCTACAATTTTGACGCACTCGGCATCCGCCAGCATTGGATCGTAGGTGCCGGCAATATCGAAATCACATTGATAGAATTCGCGATAGCGACCACGGGTCATGGCGGGATTATCACGGCGATAGACCTTGGCGATGTGATAACGCTTAATGCTAGAGATCTTGTTCATGGCCAGATAGCGTGCTAGTGGTACCGTCAGGTCATAGCGCATTGATAAGATTTCGCCGCCCTGATCTTTTAGATCGTAAATCAGCTTCGAGTCTTCACCATACTTGCCAGTTAATACTTCCTGTAAGTGGAAACTCGTTTAGCATTTCATTTTCATCATCACTTAATCATTTAATCAAATACAAACCTTCAGCTCAAAGACGGGTGTGTCAATGGCCTCGCCGCCGTGCCGCTTAAACACCTGCACAATCTTGTCCAGCACACCTTGGCGCAGGGTCATTTGCTGTGGCGCATAGTCGCGCGTACCCTTTGGTGTTTTCAGCGTGAACTTCTGGTTGGCTGGCGCTGCATCGCCGCCCAATTTGGCCTTTAGGGCCAGCAGACGTGATACCTCCTCATCGATCTGCAATGGTATGCAATGGGAATGGATATATGAATTTCGGTTTTATTTTCTTGGTGTTTGTTTATAGTGCACTTAGATGCTAACCTTATGCATTTGTTGTTGTTGTTCTTGCTGTTCTTGTAATTGCTGTTGTTGTGCTTTCAATTGTTGTCCAACGCTTGTTGATATCGCACGGCCCTCGCTAGATGGCGCCAGCGCCAGAGCCAGCGGCAGCTGCTGGCGGGCAGAACAAAGGCAAGGGCACTGAAACGCAACACTACAGCGCCACTGGCGGCCAATCGAACGCAACATTTTTGGTTTTGACTTTTACTCTTTGATATTTCTTTCTGTCTTTCTTACGTTTCGTTTCGTTTTGTTTTATTTGTATGTCTTTACTAATTGCTTTCGAGTGAAGCAGCAAATTATTTGCATTAGCGCTTAAAAAACCTAATAAACAACAACAACAATGAATAATAATAATAATAATAAAAAAAAATACCGATTAGCGTTTATCGAACTTTTTTGCTGCATTGTTTAAATATTTATTTTCGTAAACTTGTTGCAACTACGTGAATATGTTAAATGTACAAAATTAATGCGTGTGTTAGTTTGTATGTGATTTGTTAGTATATATGCATGTATGTGGGTGTATACATATGTGTAGAAAAGTAAACAAAAGATCCTTGTTACAAAGAATTTGAAAACTACACAAAATCATTGCGTTCTCTTGACCGCCGTTCATGACCTGTTTTTTATTTACGTATCAATTGGGCCTTCCTTCTCGCTCTCTTGCTCTCTCCTCTTTCTGTCTCGCTCTCATACACACTTG
Organism: Drosophila stalkeri; assembly: GCA_035047405.1. Lineage (NCBI taxonomy): Eukaryota > Metazoa > Arthropoda > Insecta > Diptera > Drosophilidae > Drosophila > Drosophila stalkeri. Next base: position 10,388,931 of record JAWNPR010000061.1, read on the forward strand.
ACACTTTTGTACACTTGAAATTCGAAATTTCGAAAACTCGAAATTGGATCACGGCAAAGGCGAGTTCAAGGACATTTTGCATGCGATTTATTTCAAACAAATCGGATATAAATCATCGAATTTATATTGCTCATTATCAAATTGAATATTCTCAATATTCGTATCAATTGATTTTCATTTATATGTATTTGCCCTTACAATTTGTATTCATAATTCAAACTTATATTATAATCCCCCCTTTATCGATATATCGATATATTTTGAGCGCTTTGCGAAAGCCAAAGAAACAGCTGATGCCCGCTTGAATGCAATGAACGCATAAAATAGCAATTAATGGCAACAATTACGTTGACATTAATGCTGCTTACGCATACATAGACAACTAACGGAGGCTGCGTCATTTGCTGCTAAGCCGGTTTCAGCAATAGCAGCAATAGCAGCAACAGCAGCAGCGGCAACAGTGATTCGCATGGCAGTCAGTCGGTCATGAGCACAAAATATCACAACAGCAAACACAAGAACAATAACAACAACAACAATAGCATTCATTATTTTAAAACGAATATAAAAAAAGGGGCAAACGCAACGGAATAGCTGAATGACAACAAGGAGAGGGAGAGGTAATGGTAAAATAAAGCTTGCGGTGGTTTGCTTCAAGGCTGGTGCTGCCGACTGACTGGAGAGGCCAAACGTTGATTTACCATGCGAGTGTGAGCGGCAGCAGTGTTGCCAATTTGGCTTTTTTTCTTAAGTGCAGTTGCGGTTGCTCTGGCTAGCTTAAAACGCGCTAAACTTTCTCCATGAGTCACGACATTTCAATCTTAATTATCTAATTATATGCTCAAGTGAATCCACTGTTAAATGACTCATGTTTTATAATAATTTTTGAAGCTTTTACTTTGATTATATTTTTGCTATTGACTCCAATAGGATATTACATTTATATTTATTGTTTACGATTGAGATTGTTTATTTTTTTTTTTACAATTTAATCTCTCAATAAACATGTATGTATTGAAAATAAAAAAATATATCAAATAAAAAAAAAATATATGAGCATTTTAGCTTCTTTTTTTCATAATGAACAGCTTCTCTTTCGTCACATACAAAAATGCCAACACTGCACAGCAACAACAACAACGACGCACGTTACAAATGCCAAAATACAGTACTCAAATGTGAAAGTTCTCTTTTGTTGTTGCCACTGCTGATTGAGCTCTCTGTTATGTGCATGCAATCTAATTACAGAGCTAAAATTCAATAATGAGAGGCTGCCAACTCAACACGACGAATTGAAGAGTGGAGAGCGGAGAGCGGGGAAACGGATGACGAGTCAAATACGTTATGTGGCGCTCATACATACATGCGTAACGCACGCATATGTGTACAGCTGATGAAATACAGAAATAAAGTTACAGTTGTTTGATAGAAGTGCAACAGGATTCAGATGAACGTACATATGTACACACATATAAACGGCAAAGGGTTAAAAACGCATGACCAGCGGCACCCACACACACACACATATAAACATCCATTTACAAAATTACACACATACGCATACGGATGGATGGCAAAACAATGTGTTCGTGTGTGTGTGAATGCTTGTGCACTATGGGAATGGTTTAGCCTGCATGCACATATACACTCAAACTATACATACATATATGGGAAAATAATTTGCATAGACATTATGGCATTCATTATGTATTGCGTACTGACCTTCTCTTTGGACTCCTTCGTCGCTTTCAGTTGACGCACGAGATCGCCTTGTACTTTAATTTGTTCCAAAATCTGTTCACGCGTATCACTCATATTCTAAATGCCACAACACCAACGAATAACAACAGTATAAAGCACCACACAAAAAATTTCTTTATTTGCGAAAAGTTTGCACAGGTTCGTGGTAAAATGTATGTAATCGCAAGATTTTTGGTAACTTCGCGCGGGCTGCAATTACTTTATTGTTAGCTACCAAAAAAACTGCACGCGGCCAGCCGTGAGTAACAGGCACGTAAATAGCGCGTTAGCGCAGCAGTGAGCCACGTAACGCAAAAAGAGCAACGTAACGTAAACACAGAACATATCTGATGCAATGTTAGTTTTAATAAAAATTATCTTGAAATTTTCTTTATATTTTATGTGAACAAATTAAAGAATAATAAATGCTCAATTTTAAACTCAATTAAACTCTGTCAAAATAAGATATTTTTGTATATACCAAATTCAACATATTCAATAGGAAAATACTAGCTGTAGCGCCATCTATCAGATTTATTGTGAGTACATTTGATTCGACATTTTTTAACACTACGAAATTTGAAAATAAAAAATTCATAGTCGATTGCAACAAGCGTTGGATTTAGTTTCATTGTGTTTAGTTTCAGTTTATATTTTACACTTGGGGAAGTGACATAATTACAAAGTAATTTTTAAGAAATTTTAACATTTCATGAACTTTGCCGGCCACAAAGTTCTGCACAATATTATACCAACAGTAACCACATAGAAACATATCCATACATATCTATAAATATATTGCAAAATCCAAATCAAAATCAACATCAAGATGAAACAAAACAAAGTCGCGCCATATCAGCGTAACATGAAAGTGCAGACCTACGATCAGCTGGAGTCCGACATGGAGAACGCCCAAAAAACTGTCGAACGCAAACTGAACTATTTGGCGGAATCAAATCACGTAGCAGTTAATACGCGAGCAATTCGACGTCGTGGCCAGCGGTCCAGCGATGGCAGCAGCGGCGGACTGCACAGGCGCGGTAAGCATGGCAACAAAAAGAGTTCACAATCCAAATTGAAGGAGGACACATCAACCATATCGCGCCAGAAAACAGGAGCTGTACAAAGTGAGTTCATAATTATTAATATTTAATATAATATATATATACATACATAAATATACAATATTATATATATAATATATAGATACATATACATATACATATATATACATTTAATTTTGTTTGTTTTCCCTTTAGCTTTCTTGCAGACACCACGTCGCAATGGGCTCACTCCACGTGAAGATCTCGATGAGGAGGAAGAGGATGATGAACTGAAATTGGCACGCTCGATGCGCGGCGTTTTGCAGGAGGAATATGAACGTCAATTGGAAACCAATCGACGCAGCCAGATGAGCATCAAACAAATGCATAAGCCCACATATAGCTGCAGCTCGTGCGGTGCCATTTTTCATATTAAGTCGTTGCTAGGGGCGCATCGTCGCACCCACGACGATGACTTCAAGGTGCGTTTCCGTGGACGTCGCTTGAGGGAGAGCACCACAGCTCTGACGGCCATTTCGCCGGGCAAACAGTGCAAGTTCTGTGATCGCACCTTTGATCTGGAGCGAGCATTGCGCATTCATCAGCTGTGCCACTGCAACAAGATAACGCCACAACAGCGTCGCAAATTGGGCTACACTGATCTCGCTCACGAGAAGAAGAACACTCCGTTGCCAAACTTTCAGCGGATGAGCAAGCAGTGTCTCCCGATGCACACTGTGCCCGATCCAAATATGCCGTATGTGGCACTGGGACCAGCTGCATTGAAGATGATCGAGCAGGAGCAGCAGATGAAGGCTAAGAGGCGCTCCACGAAGTACACTGTCAAGGTGGCTGGACCGATGGGACGTTGGCGTTGAAACGGATTGTATCAAGCGAATCGAACCAAAACAAAAAATAATAAGAAAAAACAGCAAATAGAAAAAAAAAAAAATATAACAAAAATTCAAGACCAAGATCAAACAGCAACAAGAACAATAATAATAATAATAACAACAAAAAGCATTAACAGCAACAACGAACAGAACAAGACGAAAACGAAACAAAACAAAACAAAATGAAACGAAACGAAACGACCCATTGGAATTCAATAGACAAAAGGATGAACATGAAACATATTCGCTTTGCAATTGGAGTAACTTGAAAATAGTTGGCGTTTAAGTGAACAGTTCGCCTTGCATATACAAATCAATATTTGCATTTGCATCCGCTACAAATTAAAGGCAAATTTTAGTGTGAAAACCGTTATGTTTACCGTTATTTTTTTTCTCTGTTACTTTTTAGCAACTGTCCAACAGCTCCAGCTGTTTTTGCGCGAAAAAAAACAACGCAACAGCTGTTTATGAGCTTAGGTTAAGTTTGAGCTGCTCTCTCGCGCTCGCCAGTGATGCCATTTTCGCTTTTTTTTATTCTTCAGATCTGGCTTTTGCAGCAGGCCGATTGCGGACAATATTGGGAAATAGCGGAAAGCTATTTTAACTTTTTAGATATTGGAAAAGCGTTTTTCTTTTAATTTTTCAGCAATTTGCCATCAAATTTAATTCTCGATATTGAATTTTTATAGATAAAGCATAAGTATCAGCTATTAGCACATATTCTGATAAAGAAGAATAAAACGTGCATCAATCGTATCTACACTTTTAGCCCTAATTATGCTTTTAATATTAACAGCATTTTTACATTGGTCACGCTGTTGAATTTTTATAGATTTAATTGATGAACGATCTAGCTTTTCATGCTCTTGAAAGAATGCTTCTCTTCTCGCACGCACACTTGTCAACACTGTTAAAGCTTGCACGTGCTGTGTCCAATGCATAATTATTGTCAGTCGGTCACAGGCAGTTCGGCTTAGCTGCAAACTTGCACTCATCAGACTCACGCATACATGTATACCGGCCTGGCCGTGTGTTTGTGTGTGTGTATTACTGTTATTGCTTTTGCTAGTTTCATTTTCATTTTTTCCGCATGCTCGCACGACTGTTTTAACCTAGTGAGCGAGCGTGAAGCCTAAGAGCGGCTCTCTCTGCAAATGTTTTTTGCGCAGTGCGTGTGTGTATGTGGCTGTGTGTTAGTTACGCTGGCTCTTTCGATAAAGAACAGTTAGTTGCTTAAATAAAAATAAAAATGCATACATACATAATATCAAAACCAAAACTAAAACACTAATCGAATCGAATGGAATCGAAACAAAGTTATAATGCGGCACGGCACTCTGTCCCAGCACATCAGTCGAGGCTAAGCGCGACAAGTGCTCAGTTAGCTAGCTCCCACTCTAACGGCAACTGAGAATATTCGCAATCGGCGCATTTATAAAGCGGCTCCTCTAACGCGATATTGTTGTTAGTGTTTTTTGTTTATTTTGTTTTTATTTTTTCTTTACTTATGATTTGCATAATTTGCTTGAGAACTGCATAAATTATTTATTAATTTTTTTACATTTTTTTATTTATAAGTATTTTTTTTTTATTCTTTTGGTTTTGCTCAGTACTCAAGCAATTTGTGAAGCGCTAATAATTCCACAAAATGAGGTAAGTGTTATATGATTTTATTAATCATGTAATTAGCTCTATAAATAGAATTCATAGAACTTTACTATCCAAATCAAAAGACTGCTCAGCTGCGTCATGCACGTTTCTATATACATATATACACAGATGTATCCATATATAGACATACATTTGTATATGTAGATGAATCAATCCATTTCCATGCGATTAGTCGATTCGACTTCAATGTTAATTACAAAAAAAAAAGTATATAAATATATATGTATTGACATGTGCTAAACTGTTTGTTTTTTAAATACAATCTAGAAGGGAATTTGCTTAATCAAAATTCAATTTTTATCGATCTTCGATCCATAATGAGTTTGTTTCTCCCTTAGTGTTATTTCCTCGGCAATAGTTGTAATTGCTCTTACCTTTCATTCGGTGTATCTTGTCAATTCTATTGCCTGTTTCACACTTGAACACCCAACTGTATCATAAACAACAACAACAACGAAGATGATAGAAACGCAAATAGAACTTGGCAATCATATATGGGTATCATAGTCAAGCATCACATTTAGCTCTAGCTGCCAAATACCCTGTAAACAGAGATTGCGAAATGGAAAATCATAATAGTATTATCTAATAAATCTATAATATATTTGCTGTAAAAGTTTATTTAAATTTTAGCTTGTTTGGTTATTTTGTTTTTGACTAAGAGATCTTTGATAATTCATACCATAAATATTCAACATAAATAAAATATGAGCTGCTCGTTAAAGAGCTTTCACCTTAGCATATATTAGTTATATATTACTATCATATCATCATCATTTAAGTTAATTTATTAGACGTCAACTTCAACATGTACAGGGTAGCGCATAGTCCATCAGCGTCAATTTCCTGCATTTCCTGCTAATTAGAAGTAATATGTAACTAAAATTTGCTAAAATGTGAGCAAGATTACAAAATTCCTTTCGAACTGACAGTTTGTTAGAGCGAGAGAGTGAGAGAGGATGGGAGTGAGGGAGAACAGGTATTTACCTATGGAAAGCGAGTGAGTGCGAGAGAGAGAGAGAGAGAGAGAGAGAGAGAGAGGGTGAGGAAGCATGTGTGTTATCTGAAGAGCGAGTCTTCCCGTTGAAAACGTTGTTTAAGCATTTTTATCGAAGCGTCTTTAACTTATCATCGTGTCATAACTTTGCAATTAGGCACTTTATATATATATATATATATATATATATATATATATATATATATATATATATATATATATATTGCATATATGTGTGTATGCATTTCAGTTGACCAAAGTGCTACAAATATTTGCGAAATGGGATTATTACACCGCTTAACCGAATGCTAAATAAAGACATTTATGGATATATGTTAGGTGCTGCCTCCGCCGATAAGATGAAGATAACGACATAGCCATAATTAAGTGTAAAATAACATTTTATCGTTTTATTGAGGCAAAGTAACTAAGTAACCACCATTAAAATGTCCATAAATTGTTCACATAGTATATACGGCCGTGTTTTTGGGGTTTATATCTGAAATTTTACCGACTCTACCTTAACTTTCACTTTAGGAAATAAGTAATTGACTATTTATGAGCTTTAACTATTATGTATATGCAGAGGTATTAAACTGTCGTATAAATTTGAAATAGTTAAGATAAGTAGCTATACTAGGCTATACTATATTGCTACTAAAACTATAATATACTATGTATAGGGGGGCTTTTTATTTTATTATTTTTTTTTTTTTTATCGAAAACTTGTGCTTTTCATTAACTCAAATCCCCCTATTAACAGACACATATAATATTTATCGTATTTTTATTGACTTTCCTTACTATTATTATCGATAAACATTGTCTTTGTTCATATCAAAGATAAAATTCAACGCATAACTTCTGTTAAACTTAAACTAAGCTTAATCGACTTTTATCGAAATTTATATATTAATTCTTTTTGTTATCGATTTCAAAAAGTTACAGTTTACAAAATTTCTATTTGGAATTTATTATTGTTATTAATTTACATAATCTCCAGTTATATCAGAGACTAAATGTAACTCTTAAGTTGTTCGCTAAACAAAAGTAATAAATATCTCTTATTGATTTATCGATTGTTAAACTGCATAATTCTTAAGTTTTTACTGTAAGCCAAATAATTATAAATTATATTCGAGTTGCTTCTGCTATTGAACAGGTATTAACAGGTATACCCTATGGCTTGTGGAATGCTTTCTTGGACTCGTTTCATAATTTTTTGTTTATAGAATTTACAATATTCAATCGATAAACGGAATATTTTTTTACTAATGTTACTTCATTGCTATTAATTGAACGTGTCACAGTCGTTTTTTTTTGTTTGTAATCAATATTTTCTGTTTTTAAAATTGCTGCTGACATTTTTTTTTACTACTGACATTGATACACGTAGCTGGTGGCAAAGCAATTTTGTTGTTAAAAACAAAACGCTTGAATAAATTAGAGAATAGAAAAAAAAAAATCAAATTATAGTTATTCTTGCTTTTGCAACATCCAATTATCAGCAGACTGTGAATGAGCGAGAGTGAGAGAGTGGAGGAGAGAGTCTGAGAGATAATATATTTAGAGAGTTTAGAACAGAAATAGGAAGACATGAAACACTTAAGACCTCTTTTCTCTCTCTATATATAGGTAAATATCTGAATGCATCAAAAGTACTTCTAATACGTAATCTCTGAGTATGCTTTACTCTGCCGCTGAGTAGATGCATAGTAGATTCATACAGGTACTCCTTAGTATCTTCTATACCCTATAGTACCTTATAGATATCTCTAGTGCCCTTAACACATACTCATTATCTATCAAAACTACTAACAAAAGAAAACGTATCTAGTATAACTTGCTGGGTTCTTTCCCTTATTTTTATGATAGGTATTTCCGGAAAGCCCAATGATTCAGAATGCATATTAAATTATAATTATTGGTTTATATACATTATACAATCAAGATTTGTATTTAACAAACATTTGCTATTGCAAATCTGGATATAAATTATTTTGCCTAAGCTAGTTGTGTCGATGACCCTCCCATTGGTAGGGCTCTACTTAGATACGTGACGTTGTCTCAGTCTATCTTTTATCCATTTAAAAATTTATAGCATAAAAAAAAAACGTCAGCTAATTGCGTACTAAATATTTACCTTGCTCATAAAATAAACAGTTGAAGCTAAAAGTCTGTTTTCCTCAATACTTGAATAAAGCGTATGGGATTATTTATATAAGTATACATGTATATATGAAAATATATATATTTTGAAGTATTATTTCTTCAAGTTTTGCTTTCGTACTACGCGAATGACTTGCATTTTTTTACTCATATACGTACTTCTCGTATGTATCTGGATTTATTAGCAACAATACGAATCAGCTGTATATAGTTGTTCTTGGAGCGTGCAGGAAACTCATATATATTGTATATTTCAACATTTATCGATTGATAAATGTTGACCAAACAGCAGCGCCGGACACCAATAAAGTCTTTTGAACTACCGAATGATCGTAAAACTGTACAGATATTTGCGTATTATTAATATGGCTTAATTATAACTGGGTAATGCCTATCGAATGATATGCACAATAATATACCAAGATCCTAATCGCGTAGCAGATTTCATCAGAGGCTTTGACAATGACGGGGCACAATATTCGATTTCGATTTCGAATTTGTACCACGTACAGCTCGGGCACTTGATATGCTTGAATTTAATAGACTTGTGATTTACCGTCGAGCACTTAAGATTTAGTCGCGTGCTCTACTTCTGCGTGTTAGCCTACGTCACTGGAAATTGGTAAACAATGAATCCAAATTGAACAGTTACGAGTTCCATTGACTTCGAGATACTCTGCGAAAGCGTTCTGAATGAATTGAAGGGCTTAAATGCCTAGATTCTTCTTGAATTTGCAATTTAATTTATATAACTGATAAAGTGATTGATAATATATATATCTTGATAATTTTGAAATTTTATGTTAAATTTGAGTTAAGATCAGTTATATATCGATTTCAAATCAACGATAAAAGGTATCGCAAAACGTATCTAAATCCATATATATTGATATTCGTTATGACTTGGATTTAATAAGCATCCATCTAGCCTCATATATATAATATAACACTGGACCCTTGAACGCTATCAGAAACGCAAGCACTCATTATAGGGTATAATAAATCGCCGTTAATTATGGAAAATTGCTAGTTAATGGCACTGTAGAGCCTCACAGCCGAAATACGTATCTTTACGATAGGATATATACACTCTTACAATATATGCGTATAGTATATAGCGAACTGATAAGAACGAGGCGTACGGAATGAATATGTTCCGTGATGTACGTAGATCGTTAGAAGAATGACCAGCGAAATTGATAGACAGAGCAGAACAATATGAAATGTCATGGTACTCGAGAAGCGTATCGAAATTATTTTGAAATACATTAGACAATTTATACTCTTAAGTGAATATAGTATCTACTGTAAATAATCAAAGTAATCTTTAATCATTGATTTTTCCAAGAAAGATAAAAGCATATATTCTCGTATAGTGATTTTTTATTTAAAGAAAATCAATTTTTTGAATTGTACACAAAATTTGGCGACCCTGCTTGTCAAATTCAGAAAGATATTCAAAATTGACCAGATGTATTCATTTAAAAATTAAAAAAAAAAAAAAAATAAAAAAAAAAATATATATATATATATATATATATATATATATATATATATATATATATATATATATATATATATATATATATATATAATGATTCAGAACTCAATTTTGTATTATTTTTAAGTAGAATAGAGTTAAGTTACATAGAAAAAAATTCTAGGATTATAGCTCGAATATTATAGAAAATAATCAGCATTAATGGAGAACGTGAAACGTGCCCAGTTGTATATAGTATAATCATATGAATATCGTATAATCAGATATTGGATTCTTAATATTGTGAACACAATTCTAATCGAATAATTTAGATATCTTAGGGCATGATTAAATGACCACAATTCTATTTTGATTGGACAATTTAGGCTATAAATAATTAATGATTTTAGTTTCTGATATAAAGAACGATATCGGGAATTTCTGATTTAAAAACAAAAAAAAAAAAAGAAGAGAAAATGCAATAAAATTGAAATGAATGAAATAAAACTTATCGTATAAAAAGAGAAGGTGTTGTGAATACTTATACGATATATATAATAATAATATAGTGTAAACAGATGTTTCACTTAGCACTATGTTCAAACATTCTCCGTATATTGTCGTAGTATGCTTGGATATAAATAGTAACTGTCGATTCGTTTTGATTATTACTTACACAAATATATATATACAAATATATATTTATCAAAGGGCAAAAATACAAAAACCAAAAAGTAAAATTAATTGGGCCGATTACAGTCGCTGCACCAGTAAATTAAAGGCTTCCATAACATATTTATACTTATATTTAAAACTATATATACATATATCAAGAAATTGAATACAAAAAAAAAAAAAAAAAAAAAAGAAGGCGAACAACAATCAAACTTGGTTAGTCTAATCAGAATCGTTGCACAGAACTTGGGCAATTAATGAAATCCCGGGTAATTCACTTGGGAATCCACTCAAATCGGGCGACCAATTAATTGCCCATGATTATAAATAAATTAATATATGATAATATATATACATATATTTTTAAATATGTATATTAATATTTTCTTATCGTTTACAGGGTGCTGTTGAATAAGAAGAGCCTTGTATGGCTATCGATTGTTGCTCTAATGGTCACTGGTCTGACGCTTGGCCTTGTCTTCGGACTGAGATCGAGGGATACGCGGTATATTACGGGAGCCGTTGTCTCCAATGGCATCGGCTGTGCCGAGGTTGGTGGCAACATGCTGCAGGAGGGCGGCTCCGCGGTGGATGCGGCCATCGCAACGCTGCTCTGCGAGGGCATCATGCTGCCACACTCGATGGGCATCGGTGGTGGATTTGTGGCCACCATTTATACGCGGCGTACGCGTAAAGTGGAAACGGTCATTGCCCGCGAATCGGCTCCGGCTGCTGCCCACAAGGAGATGTTCGTTGGCCAGAAGGAGGTAACGGGCGCACTGGCCGGCGGTGTGCCAGGTGAAATACTTGGCTACTGGGAGATGCATCAGAAATATGGCCGTTTGCCGTGGAAGGATCTATTCCAGCCATCCATCAAGATGGCCCGTGAGGGTCATGTGGTGTCGCGCTATCTGGCCGCTGCGATCAGCTCCAAGATCAATGAAATCAAAAAAGATCCGGCGCTATCAAAAATGTTCCTTAATGAGAAGGGTGAGCCGTATGTGGAGCACGATTATATGAAGCGTCCGGCATTGGCCAATACGCTCGAGCGCATCGCCAACAATGGCGCCGGTGAGCTATACGATGGCGGCGAGACGGGCGTCAAGTTCGTTGAGGATATTCAAAAATTAGGCGGCATCATTACTTTGGAGGATCTTAAAAATTTCAAGCAAGTATCACAATTAACTCTAGTGCCCTAAAAGTGATGCACCTGAAGTTAGTTTTAAGAAGAGAATCCAGAAGATTATTAAGTACTAATACAATATTATATTATATATTTTTAAGGTAGGCTGTGGCTAGGGTTACAAAGGCAAGATCTAGTTGTCGCTAAGCGAAGCATTTAAGGTTAGTTTTAAGAAGAGAATTCGAAAGGAATTTTTAAGTTCATTATAAGAAACTATATTGCATTTAGGGACTAGGTTTTAGCTAGGATTACGAAGAGAAAATTCTGACAATTCTAGTTGTCTAGTTCTTGAAAGCACAGATCCTGTCAAAATTATATAAATTATTATTTCACAGCTCTCTATTTCCCTCAGTAGATTCTTAACACTCCAATATGGGGTCTAAGCTAAGCGCGCAATATTTTAACAATTTTATGAAAGTAAATGATTAAAAGTTATTCACAAAAGTCACAACAGAAAGATGCATTAAATTCTCTTAAGCTTTATCTAAGTCTACAACTCACAATTTAAGTGTATTAAAGCTAATGCACCTAGATGGCTTAGTCAACGAAATGGTAAACATAAAATCATCTAAATTTAGTTTAGTTTAGTTTAGTTTAGTTACTCTTGAATCGTCAGAGGTTCATTCATGCTTACCTAGAAATGATGCATAAGTGTAATCGCATTATTTTGATTTGTTCGCTCACAGGTGCCGTTGGGAGAGCGATGGCCATATTTCGGCAAATGTTACGGGCGGCTTTACATTATATACAACACCATTGCCATCGAGCGGTCCGATTTTGGCCTTCATATTGAACGTGATGAGCGAAATGTATTCGGATAATGAGGGCGTTTATTGGCAGCGTGTCATTGAGAGCTTTAAGCATGCGTACGGTCAGCGCACGAATTTGGGTGATTATGAGAATGATCCGCAGTATGGTGATAGCATCAAGGAGCAGCTGGAGAAGTTGCTGGGCAGCGAGCTGGTGGATACTGTGCGTTCCATGATAAAGGATGACAAAACCTCGCAAGATTATATGTACTATGGCGCCAATTTCACCGTGGAGCCCGATCATGGCACTGCTCATATGAATGTGCTGGCCAGCAATGGTGATGCCATATCAATAACCAGTACAATAAATACATAGTGAGTATGAAATACAATTAGCATATGAAATGAACTTGAAAAACTAACGATTCCTTTTTATATATTTTTTTGCTGTCTGGCAGCTTTGGTGCCAAAGTGGCATCACCACAGACGGGTATCATATTGAACGACGAGATGGATGACTTCTCAACGCCGGGCGTTATTAACAGCTTTGGTGTGCCCTCATCGCCTGCCAACTACATTTATCCACACAAACGCCCCATGTCCTCCATGAATCCATCTATTATTGTTGACGGCAATGGCGATGTACGCTTGCTAGTCGGAGCTGCTGGCGGCACCAAAATTACAACTAGTGTGGCAACGGTATGTATAGATTTAAATTTGAAAATAATCTGGGATAATAAGAATATCTGGATTTGTGCCCAACTGTAACTAGCTAAGGCTTATTGCATATTGCAGCCAACTTAATAGCTAAATCGCTCTAAATTAGTGAATTGCCAAGACATCGATAATTAATTTGGTATTTTTTAGGTCATCATGAAATATCTGATACGCCATGAGACAATGACGCAGGCCGTCAATAACGGTCGGCTGCATCATCAGCTGATACCAATGCGCGTAGATTACGAGGCCGATGTGAATCCTGAGGTTATTGAATATCTGCGAGGAGCTGGGCATATGATGAACGATCATCCTGGCGATGGTGGCTTTGCTGCCGTAACGGCAATTGGAGCGCTACATGAACCGGAACCGTTCTTTGATCGTCGCCGCGTTGGCAGCGTTTTGACCATCGAAAATACAAATAAGATGAATCATTAAATTGGTTCGAATATGTGACTGCCATCACGTTTAATTGGCGATTCGCCACTTTTAATTTTTGAACTCTCATTTTAGAAATATGTGTATTCATAGTAAACAGTAATTATAATATTACGCTCTTTCTGTACATTTGTACATATGTATAATTGTATGTTATAAAATTGTTGTTATATATTGAGTGATGTAAATATATATAGCTGCTCGAATATTGCAATGTCCTCGACAAAGCAATATTACAAATAATACTTGGCGCGTATTTTTAAAAGAACTCAACTTTAAGCATAACACGCACGTAACGTATGTAACGTAACGTTTTGTGATAAAGCGCAAATATCAGCGACGTAGCGCAAAAATCAGCATAAAAAAACGTAAAATCAATCATGAAATCCACTGTGTGGTATTTGTTGTTGGTTTTTGGTATATTTTGTATGCCGATTAACGATAACAGCCGGCATTTATTGTGTATCGCCGCCGCCAGTTGGCGCTGAAGTGCTATAGGTGCCACCTGATGTGCTAGAAAACGTCAAACGCGTGGCAGTTCCGCATACTGCAACAATTTTTTTTGTTTACGTTTACACTGCAGTTATTTCTGCGTTGCATTTGCATTAGTTGCGGTCGCGTTGTACATTGTGAGTAGCAGCATCAGCAATAAAAAACCAATTCGCATCGAACTGTAATTGCATTCAACTGCCATTTAAAAGTGTTCAGTCGTTACGTTCATTTATCATTAACGCTGATTGCCTTTTGATCAACGCTTTCGCAGCGGCTGCTCACCTGCTCACACACACATACATACACTCTAAGACTTACTTGCTTTCAGGCTCACATATATTGACGCATACACGCAGACTCGTACATTGACATCGCATCTTAAATCAAAAATTCTTAAGCGGCCACTAGCTGCTGGCTGGGCTAATTGCTGTGTGCGGCGTTTGCTGACCATTTGGGTTTACATTGTTGCCGCTGAGCCGCTACTGTGACTGCGAAGGTGAGGTGACGTCGACGCCGACGCCAGCTTTTACAGAGATACGTCGACACGTCAACAAAAAACACGAATTCGAATTGGAATTGGCATTGGCATTGGCCCAGGCATTGGCATTGACACATCAAACTCGTGTGAAGCCATCGATATTCTATTGGGAATCACAATTGGTCCGAGATGCGCGTGAGTAATATACGCAGCGGCCGCATTTGCCGCATGGCTTTGTGCCTGCTGGTCATCTTGCCGCTGCTCTATCTACTGGCCAACTGGAGCGATCATCACAAACGTGTCCAGGAGGCGTATCACTCACGCTTCGGCGGACCCAAGTTCAGTCATCAGCGGCTGGAGAATAGGCCACGCGAGGTGCCAACACTCGTGGAGGGTAAGTAGACAAAGCCAGGTGCGCCAAATGGCCAGCGATGATATCATTTGATGGCACAGTCCAGCTGTTTGTTCTAACCATATACTCAAATACAACTGGTCTTGGCCGCCATGCCTGCACTTTATTATTCTTATTCTCTTTTTTAAATTTACATTTGAGCGGCATTGTCTGCGTATGTTTGCTCAAGTGTCGATTAATTTATATTGGCCAACTGCTAAATGCTAACTGTGTTTACTTTTACAGGTCTGGGTAATTTTGAGCCGAGAGATCTGAAGCCACGTACCGGACCCGGCGAGAATGGAGATGGCCACACTTTGTCGCCCGACAAGAAGAACGTGGCCGATGCCTCAGAAATGGAATATGGCATGAATATTGCTTGCTCCGATGAGATATCAATGCATCGTTCGGTGCGGGATACACGTCTCGAGGAGTGCAAGCACTGGGACTATCCCTATGATCTGCCACCAACCAGTGTCATCATTGTGTTCCACAATGAAGGCTTCTCCGTCCTAATGCGCACCGTGCACTCGGTGATCGATCGCTCGCCCAAGCACATGCTGCATGAAATTATTCTTGTGGACGATTTCTCGGACAAGGAGAATCTGCGCAGCAAACTGGACGATTATGTAAAGCAGTTCAATGGCCTGGTCAAGATCATACGCAATACCGAACGCGAAGGTCTCATACGCACACGTTCGCGTGGCGCCATGGAGGCGACAGGTGAGTGGACCACAGGCAGCATAAGTTTAGTTGGAGAAGAATTAAATTTAAAGATACTCTTAATTAATATGTATTAAGTATAAGAATAATAGCAAGCCTAGTATATAAGCGATTTCTGTTATTGTCGACTTAGTTCTGCTAAATCTAAAACCGGTTTAGTTAGATCATTTTTTTTTTATAAATCATTTGCTTAAAAATATGATGTATAGTTTAGAACTGTGCTAAGGCCAGGTAATAGAGAGAGAAAGAATGTTTCTTTAAATTGAGTATGGTATATGTTGAATTATACATTTAATAGCCAACTTATAAGTTGCATAAATAATTTAAATGAATTTAAATATGACTTAAGAAAGTAGAAAAAAAATGTAATTGCTTAAGAAGCCAATTAGCTATAATTTATTTATATTTCTTTCACGCTCACATTTCAATTCTGTTGAGATTTGGGTAATACAGTGAGAAGGTATGTTTCCTTACTTAATAATTTAAGTATCTGCCTCTCTATACAATTCTCATGGTATTAATACATATATATGACTTATAAATGGCAAATAAGAGCTGAAAGGGAAGATCTGCCGCTCTATGCAATTCTCATGATATAAATATGACTTATAAACGGCAAATAAGAGCTGAAAGAGAAGAGAAATTAACTCATCATTCCATTAGTTATACTTTTCGTATACACATGAAACTATGTAATACGAAGAGAAAGAACGTTTTCTTAAATTCAAACTAGAATAAGTCAATTTGAGATTTAGAGCTACCCTCTAAAAAACGAAGAATTGCCTTAGAAACCCATAAGTTATAATTTGTATATATTTCTGTCTTACTCACACTAAAAATCTGTTGCAAGTGAAATTAGCTAATACAGATAGTATAGATAATATTTCCTTAAAACCAATTTAAAATATGCTCGTTTCATATGAAATAGCTATCTATTAAGAACCGCCCCTCTATGCAATTCTCAATAATTCAAACATGACTCAGACGAGGTCAAAAAATTGTCCTATTAGTTATAATTTACCTATATATATATATGCCTCTCACTCACACCTAAACTCTTTTGCAGGTGAGGTAATTGTTTTCCTGGATGCGCATTGCGAGGTGAATCTCAATTGGCTGCCACCATTGCTGGCGCCCATCTATCGGGATCGCACTGTGATGACCGTGCCCATCATTGATGGCATCGATCACAAGACCTTCGAGTACCGTCCAGTCTATGGCAGCGACAATCATTTCCGTGGCATCTTTGAGTGGGGCATGCTATACAAGGAGAACGAAGTGCCGCGCCGTGAGCAGCGTCGTCGTGCCCACAACTCGGAGCCGTATCGCAGTCCGACGCATGCGGGCGGCCTCTTTGCGATCAATCGCGAATATTTCCTGGAACTGGGCGCCTACGATCCGGGCCTGCTTGTGTGGGGCGGCGAGAACTTTGAGCTGAGCTTCAAGATCTGGCAATGTGGTGGCAGCATCGAATGGGTGCCCTGCTCCCGTGTTGGTCACGTCTATCGCGGCTTTATGCCCTACAACTTTGGCAAGCTGGCCAGCAAGAAGAAGGGTCCATTGATTACCATCAACTACAAACGCGTCATTGAAACCTGGTTCGATGACACACACAAGGAGTTCTTCTACACACGTGAGCCGCTGGCACGTTATCTGGACATGGGCGATATTTCCGAGCAGCTGGCGCTGAAGAAGCGTCTCAATTGTAAATCCTTCCAGTGGTTCATGGACAATATTGCCTACGATGTGGTGGACAAGTTTCCCGCTTTGCCAGCTAATTTGCATTGGGGCGAACTGCGCTCGGTCGCCTCGGATGGCTGCCTGGATTCAATGGGTCACCAGCCGCCGGCCATAATGGGTCTCTCCTATTGCCATGGCGGTGGCAATAATCAACTGGTGCGCTTGAATGCCGTTGGACAGCTGGGCGTGGGCGAGCGTTGTGTGGAGGCCGATCGTCAGGGCATTAAATTGGCCGTCTGCCGCTTGGGCACCGTCGATGGACCCTGGAGCTACAATGAACAGACCAAACATCTGTTGCATCGCGTCCACAAGAAGTGCATGGCTTTGCATCCGACGACACAGCAATTGTCGCTGGGACAGTGCGATGTGAACGATGGCTATCAGAAGTGGCTATTCAAGAAGATAAAGCCGCAATGGTAAAAGCGTACGGACGATTAGGGCAGTCAGGCGTCAAAGCAATATCTAACAAGGGTTTCAACGGGGGGACGAGCAACGAGTGGACAGGCAGGGGTAAAAAAGGGGGATTGAGAGGGGGTTAAACGGTCGATTGCGGCGCCGTTTTAGACACAAGGAATTTAGTAAAAATGAAATAAATTGGAATTGTTGTTGGTTTTAACACGCACACACACACACACTCATACGCTCACATACGCACACACACAGCTAGAAATAATTGAGCTTGGGCAATCGGTTGAGTTAGGCATTATAACTTTGTGATTCCAAACGATATTGAACAACGGAGATAGAACAAGTTGAGCTCTATGTGTAAATTAAGTTGTATTATTGTTGTTAAAAAACGAAAACTTGGCATAAATAAAGCCAAGCCATTTTTTTTAGAAGAACAAATTTCCTATGAAAGTATTTGCGATAAAAACTCATTTAGATATTGACAAATTAATTTGTATTAAGTATAATGTTTTATATAATTTTTGTTGTTGTTGTAAGCTCATTTGCCGATTGTCCAAATTAAACAATGCACGCTTGTCTGTGTGTGGAATTGTGTATATGTGTGATGTGTGTGTGTGTGTGTGCATTGTTGTTGTGCACAACGCATGCGAGTGAGTGAGAGCGGCGCTAGAGCGAGATAGCGTCAGCATAAGTGAATGCATAGTGTTTTAGCATGTGTGCGAGCAGAGCGGCTGACGAAAAGTAAGCGAGCGAAGAATCATGTGCAATATATATATATATATATAAATATATATTTATATGTATAGCAATTGTTGCCAGATCGTTCGCATTATAGCATTTTAGCCTTGCCAGGACATTTTTATGAATATCAGCAAAATTATTTGTAATATTATAGTACATATGTATGCCTATTATAACTCCATGTAATTCTGTATATCTCTATATATATATATTTGTGTATTTATTATATGCCTTTGTTAATTAACTAACTTCATTGCTGCCACATTCCACAAATTAACTATAGAACCTAACTTTATGCGACTTTGCCAATATTAATAGCTAACATTTTTTTTTTATTGTATGCCCTTTTTATTTTTACATGCTCAAATCAAATTTTGATTTAGATTGTGTTTAGAATTTAATTTAATGTATGTCACATACAAATTTTATGGATTGGAACTATCGAAGACCCAATATTCTCACAGCATTCGCTGTGCGTTTAAAATGTAATTTTGATTATTATACATTCATATTGATGCATATATACAATATATATATATAAATATATTTATATATATATTATGTATAGGGTATATATACATATATACAAGATATACATACATTAATATTTACATTCAAATGTAACTAGAGTTATAAGTCTGAATAATGCATAGTAATAAAAAAAGGAACACGTTTTCTAAACATTACAACACTTGACTGTATGCTATATGCCAATCAGATGAGCATCCAATTCAATATTATATTATAAAATGATCTATTGAGAAACAATTTAGAGAAAAGCTAGAGCAAAGCATCGATTCATTGAATTGATAGGAAATTTTTGTAGTTCAGAATTTGTGACTAAAACTTTGATAATTTATATATTTATATGTATTATATTGTAAGCCAAACACAGATAAAATTTACTTTTGACTGTTAAAAAGTAGAATTGCACTTCTATGTGATTCTCAGTTGCCATAAATTTACTCTGTCAATCTATGTCTGTCATTTTCTGTGGAACTTGATGTCTAACTCTCTCTGTATATTTTCATTTCTGTCATTTCCCTCTCCCAGTCTCCTCTTTCCTTTCTCTCTCCTCTCTATATTCTATCTTTTTTTCATTCCCTATACCTCTTCCCTCTCTTCTCTCTGTCATCCCTCTTTCTCTCATTATCCTTTCTCGCGCTCTCTCTCTCTCTCTCTCTATCCCTCGTCTCTTGCTCTCTCCGGCACTCCTCTCTATCTCTCTCTCTCTCTCCCCTTTCTCCGCTCTCTCCTCTCCCTATCGTGTCACCCCTCTCATCACTTATATTCTATATCCATCTCTCCTCTTTTCCTTACTTATCCTCTTAAACGTAGGGCATTTGAAAGTGCCCAAAGTCCAATCAGAATCTGTTTACCCACTTCTAAATTTACCAAAGAGTCAATGAGTCAGAATTTGATGAATTGACTGATTGATCAATAACAATAGCCGTTATCTATGGCCATTGCTTAATCTTGTTTGCTAATTTCTGACAGACGACTCGATGCCACTTGGTGGTTTTTTAATTCTAGGGAAGTCCTCAAGGGTTGCGCCTCGATAGGGTTCTCCGAAACGTGCTGAAATCTAGAGACGAGTATAATTAGATATCGTGCTGGAATGCTATTGGAAGTTTGGGCACCTGAGATATACGCCATCATTGGCGCGGGAAACGATATGATTGCGCCAATCCTATCGCTAATTAGAAAGCTACCGTACCAGTGTCTGTCAAATTGTCAGGTGCTGTTTATGTTGTTTATGATTCGACGCTACTTATCGGCCACGAGTGGGGAATGGGGAAGAGCTCTGGCGTCTATTTTGGCCCGTTACATGAGTCTATTGCCCCACGATGGTATATTGGCATAGAGCGGAACGCAATATCATCAAATTGTTCAATTTAATTGACTTGAAGTGACTGGGCTGGGTCGGGAACATGTCTTATCTAACCAGTCATTGTTATGGTATGGTAAATACATGTTCGGAAGAGTTTTACCAAATGCTTATGCAGTTTGTAAATAGAATTTTTAAGGGATCAATGTAATATATACATATAACAATAATGTATTTATGTATATAGATCTATCTATAAAGATATTTTTTACTTGGAATTACAAATAGAATTAGAAAAGTCTGCTCCTAATCAAAATAGCAAATTCTTAGGAATAGCAAATTCGATAGATCCGCTGATAAGGACTCTACCTTCAGTTACCTTTCGTGCACATCATTTTGTAGTTCCATGAATCCACATGAAATTATTATTTATTAAATATTTAAACTATTTAAGGTAAAATAAAATTTATAGTTTTAAAAATTGTCTTCAAAGGATTATAAAACCTTTAATAAATATATAATATTTTAAGCATATTTGACAAAATAGTTTATTAATTTAACTCCAAATTTGAATGCGGAGTCTTACAAAATGTAAAAATCTGAAAAGCTAAATATTTTTAATAATTTATAATTTTTTATTTTACAATTTTTGTAAAAAAAAAATACTACTGAGCAGAAGATCTTATAAAACCTGATTTAATGAAAAAAAAACTCTAAAAACAGTTTGAAACTAATAAATTTAATTTAATTTTATATTATTTGTGTTTGCTATAAATTTACGAGCCCCGCGAATATATATTTGTATATATAATATAGTAAAGAATATATAATATATAATAATGATAATTTACTTAATGGCAATCAGCAAACTATGTATATACAAAGTCAAGGTCATATATTGTTTATTAATATTTCATATATATTAATTTGTATAATATAAACTTTTCGATTAAGTAGCTTTTGAGATAATTTAAAAATGTAAAGAAAATATACATTTAATATATAATACAAATTTAATATCAGTTCTAGAATAGTCTAGATTGTAGTGCTAGAAGGGCATTCATAGAACGTGAGGCTATCAAAATTCTGATTTTTGCTGTTATTGTTGGCCAAAGTATTGTCAATGGAAATTGTCAATTGGTGTGATAAGGGCCTCTGCGGCAGAGGCAGCAGCAGCAAACGCTAGGTGCTGGGGGCGTGTGGCGTGAAATTCACTGAAACTGAAATCAAAGGCTTCCAGTTAATTGGCTCTGCTATAAATAATAAAGAGTTTGCCATGGAAGAGCTCATTCAGCGATTACCATTCGCAGCAGTTGGAACTACTATATATATAAAATATACATATATCACTCTCGTCAGCCCTTTTCAAACCCAAACGCAAAATGTGCAAATTGAGCCTGTGTCTGTTGTTGGCCATCTTCGGTTGCCTGGTGGCCGATAGTTTGGCGGGCGTGGCGCGCGACGCCAATGTATCCCGCGATATTATTTTAGTCAAAAATATACGCGATTTCGTGGCCCAGCATCCGGGTCTGAAGATACAGAGTCTGGTGAAGCATCCAAGCGGTAGGGCCAACGCGCGCAGCGTGTCGGTTCGCTATACGCTCGGCTCTCGCATCTCCGGTAAGTGCGATAGTTGGAGTTGGAACGGCTGTTATTAGGCGTTCGCTCCACAAAGTATGCAACGAATCTAATCCATTGAAATCTACTTTCAGGCGACAGATTGGTCGCCCAGGGCGCTGACGTATTCGACTATAATGCACGCAAGGACGTCTCCTTGCAGATCACGTATCCGGAGTCGGGCGCCGGTTCGATTGTCACCTTTGTGGAGCTGATCTGCACACAGGATAATAACGAGGGCAATGCCTATGTGGTTGCCGGCGGCATTGGCCAGCGCTTCATATCGATTGTGCTGGAGGCTAAGCAGACCGAGCGTTTTGCCTACCAGGCTCAATACTTTGGCTCCGATTAAGCCCGATTTATCACTATTTTTAGTTAAAATTAAATTAAATTTTCAATTTTTTTTTCTCTCTTTTATATATTATACCCAATTATTGAATTACTAACCATAAATCGTATGCGCATTTAAGGGGGGGCTTTCTTTTTGCTATGGGACTCTTCGTAAATATCTCTCGGCAGGCAAATAAATCGAAAGTGCTCACGCGCAGTGGTATACGAGCCCATAAATAAGTGTTAAGCCTAGGGATATTCCGAACGCATGGTTCGAATGCCTTTGACATTATCTAGACGAACATAAATTGATTTTTTTGTAGTTTGTTTTGCCTTTCCTTCTTTCTATTAATTTCTCACGCGACTTGCAATAGTTCTGATTGCTTGTAGTGCCAAGATCAAGGAAAGAAATCAACTTGTGATTGAGTCATAAAAATACCTCAACAGTATATATGAGGTCTATATATTTATAGATATTTTGTTGGCATTTAATTAAAATTGCGGTTCTGTTCGTCATTCAGGTGGTTGGGAAATATAATTCCATCAGAGATAATTGAAACTTTCTCTACCTTGTGCGCAAATGCAGAGAAATGTTATCGTTATCGATCATGCATCGACTGTTCTAGTCAAATTTGACGTCTGCAGTATTATGTGTTCGAATTTTGATAAATGTTATCAAGAATGTTGAGATATTTCTTAATTCCCAAGAGATACTTTATCCAAAAATAATTTCCGTTATTCTGGATCAAATTATCAGTTGGCAATTATTATATAGGCATATTTCATTCTCTTGCTCAATTTAAAAAAAAATATTTTTAATTGATATCTAGTTGGTTGAGCGTGCACAACCAGGAGATACCCTATAGTTGAACTTGTCGTAAACAAGCTCTTGAACACGTGATTAGGGATATTCCTGCATCCAGATAACATGTTTATTCCAAGAACGAAAGCTTGAAAACAAATTTAACACACTTATCTAACTCATTTGATATCATTTATAGCTCAATTTATGCTTATAGGGTATAGCTCTCTATAAGTGATATTGCTTCGCCAACTCTTATTTCTCGAAGTGCCCGTTTATAAGATTGTTTGCTTTTGTGCGCAAATATGTATATCAAGGTTACGATTGCAAAACAAAATCGACTAAATGCGAAACAGAAAAACACGCGCCCTCAGAATACTGGTCAGCCTGACGTCTCATTTAGTTTTTAATCATCCAGAGCGATAATTACAGTTCTCACCACTGGGTAACAATGTCAATTAAATGCTCGACTATGCGCATATTCCAGACATTTAAAATTTATGATTTCGATTAAATGACTATAAATAGAATTTTTATTATAATATTATTTATTTTATATTTTTGTATACATATGCGATAAATTTAATTATAATGCAAACACATAATGCCTTGCCATCAAAGTAGATTATTTTTTCAAATTTTTGGGTATCAAAAGATAAATAAATATAAATATATATAAAATATTATATATATATATATATATATATATATATATATATATATGTATTTTTTTTTAATTATTTGTTACTAACGGACTATCGTAAAACTGTTTACTGCCTGTATTTGATGGACTTAGCAGCTTTGTATTCTTGGACCTGTTATCAATATAGCTGCAAATATTTCAAAATATGGCCATTTAAAATAAACGAAAATTGATTTATGTATGTTTAAGATTATTTACTTTTACATATTTATATTATGTTTATTTGGTAAATTGATTTGCCCTCATTTCAGCCAGACACTGTTAATGATATACAGCTCTTGAGTTTCGCTGATCTTCAAGCAGATCAGCTAGAAAATTGTTTGTATAAGCTTCAAGTTTTTTGTTTTCAGCTTCAACTTGTCTGATTGAGTGATAAGATACGTTTAAGGCTACGTCCACAGGGGGCTCGATGAATAAAAGAAAAAGCACTAAAATATTTTTAAAGCTAAACATACATTTAGCTAGAAAGTTATGGAAGTTTGGGATGGTTGGACTTAATAATTCTAATTTATAACTATATTGGGCTTTGCTTAAAAAAAAAATAATAATAATTTCACAATAATTTGTAATAGCTTAGGCTTCTTACTTATTTGTTAATAATTTATTTAAAAAAGCACACTAATATTTAAAAAATTAAAAATACAACTTTAGCCAAAAAAATCATTGGCTGACTTGAGATATATGCAACTTGAACACTTTTTGCTAATAGTATTTTGATTTGTTTTATAAAAGATTTCACAATAATTTAATTTCTAATTATTAATTATTAAAATTGATTACTAAATTGATTAAATAAAAAATATCTAAAATATTTTTTAAAGTTGAAAATATAGTTTTAGCTAGGAAAACATATTATGTTTAAATATTAAATATTATCAAAATAAATAATTTTATGAGTATTTACTTTAAATAATACATGAACAAAATTTGTAATGCTATTATGGGCTGTTTTGGACTTCTTATATATTTGGTAATAGATTGATTTTATTTTAGCTTTTAGCTGTTTGACATCATGCATTGCACTGAGTCTCTGTTAACGACTTCTGCTTAATTTTCTAGATTGTCAAATTTCCCAAGAACTGCTGATTCATTTACGATCATCTTTGTCATCGGCTGACTATATAATATTTGCACTAACGCATGGCTGTACACTAACCGTAGGCAGTGTTGGACTCTAAAAGACAATTGGAAATGATTTTTGCTGTCGCAATACGATACATACATAAGTCATGCTCTATATAGTTAGTTAGTTATTCATAATATTTACTGTTGATTTTCGATAAGGGAAACGGCGTCATCTAACTGGAGTGCCCAACACGGAGACGGAAGTTAAAGCCAGTCTCAAGTGATTAGGCAAATAGTGTTATTCTAATATACATATCATATGAGTCCCTGACACTGACACTGACAAAGACACAGTCACTCCGTGTGTGTGTGTGTGTGTGGTTATCACATGCTCCAGCGATCAGGTGAACTTTTGATCAGATTTGCCAATATATTTATGGCTATTGAGGAAATGGTGGCCACGCGCAGCGCGTCGATTTTGGTTTAAATTAATTGGCCAAATCCATTTGTCGTTAGAGCATGTCTAAAATTACTAACTCTCAAGTGTTGACCTATTTTTAGAAACTGAGCAAATAATTGCCAATTAGTTGTCCCAAAAACAAAAACAAGAGGAACAACAAAAATAAAAGAGCAGAAAAAAAAGAAGAAATAAAGCCAAATACCATGGCCAATACTGTAAAGCTATGCGGCTTATCGTTCAGTCGTCGAGTTGCTGCCTTATCTAACGCTGACCGCCGATAAGAGCGTGTGGTATAAAAACCCAATGCACCAAACAGTCGCCAATTAGATTGCAAAGAGCGCGGATCCAACAAACCACAAACCACAATTCACAAATCAATCACAATTCTCTCTCTCTTTTTCACTGCCTATTATACTGCACGCGTTTCGTAAATTCTTTTGTTTGGTGTGTGAGTGTGTTTTTTTTTTTATTGTGTGTTCGTGCATTGCTACAAAATGCAGCGAGTGATCGTCTCGTTAGTTTTGCTGAGCGCTTGCGCACTCGCTGCGCCAATGCAGCAGCAGGAGTCACAACAGCCGTCGCCGTCGTCGTCGCAATTGCTGTCGCCGTCGCAGCCACAATCGCAGCGCGCCTCCGATCTCGTCTACTCACCGATTAGATCTGTTACGGATGAGGATCGCTATATGGTAGTTCATCCAGAGACTAAGTTGACCGCCCTCAAGAAGGTGAAGCATGCCAAGGGCAATATGGTATTCAGTTCTGGCGAGCGTATCTCAGGTAAGTTATAGAAGATGATGAAAATATGTGAAAAGCACGCTAAATGGATTACTCTTTCTCTTTCTCTTTCTATTTATTTCTTCATTCGTTACTCGT
This sequence comes from Drosophila stalkeri, assembly GCA_035047405.1. Lineage (NCBI taxonomy): Eukaryota > Metazoa > Arthropoda > Insecta > Diptera > Drosophilidae > Drosophila > Drosophila stalkeri. The sequence continues at coordinate 10,415,337 of JAWNPR010000061.1, forward strand.
CACTCGTTACTTGTCATTCGTCACTCGTTACTCGTTACTCGTTACTCCTAATACCTGAAACTTATTCATGATTTTTTGTTCATCACTCTCTTCTCCTATTCATTTCCTTCTTCGATTCATTCTGCAATTGATCACTCGCCACAATTAGGCGATAAGCTGCTGGCTAACAATTATGATGACGAGAGCTTCACCACCGCCATGGACGTCGAGGTGGATATGTCCTATACATCGAAAAGCGGCACTGCCATCACCTTGACCAGCGTCGAGATCTATGTGGATACAACAGCCGATGATGCGAGCGCCTATTTCACGGACGGAGGCATTGGCAAGAGCACGGCATCCATATTACTGGCATGCAATCAGACGCGCACCTTCTCATATGAAGCCTTCTTCTATGGTTACTAGACTAGAGAGCAAATTGAGAGCAAATAAAACAGCATCAACTTGGAACTGAACTGTGATCGCCATCGCCATCGCCATCGCCCTGAGCTAACGCTAATGCCATATTCCATTCCATTTCTTTTCTCAGAGGGACAAGTATTATAGAGCTATATTTGAATTAAATCAAGCAAAATATTAGAAAAAAAAAAACAGAATCAAAGAAAATTTATAGAAATTATCTTCACTATCAAGACTTTTTCGATAAATATTTTGTATACTTTGTTTTTTTTTTTGCCACACTCATCCGGAAGCTTAAATATTGTTTTGACTTTAGATATATATCTATATACAGACATATAGACGCGCACATACTTCTTCTGATTTTGGTTTGCTCAACTACTGGCTTATCGTACAAACGCTCACATATACAGATGTTGTTGTTGTCGGCTCTGACGTTTGGGTTTGTCCAATGCAGATTCATTTAATTGAATTGGTCGTTGATTGTGCCTACCCTCTGCTTCTCTGGGCTGGGATAGATAAGGTGATGGAGATCTTGACACATGGCAATATTATTAACTGCGTCATATGATTTGTTTATCAATATGGTAAATTGTATTCCTGTTTGGGGAAGACCCCTATGCAGATCATCATTGTAATAAACGTAGCCTAATTAAAAGCAATATATGTATATATATATATATATATATATATATATTTAACATAAACAATACAACAACAATTTATTAATTCTAGTTCCTGCTGATTAAAAATGTTTTCTTTTTTTTTTATAACACTCTTTGCCATAAATAGGGAGTATCCGACTGGTAAATACTCAGCTATCGTTGTAGATACTTTATACTATATATAAAGTATTATATAATTTAATTTGTCTATGTATCACAAACATCTGCAATATATAAACTATAGCTTACAAAAATATATATGTTTACAAAGCTAAAGGTTCTTCGTAGCTATCGAATAATATAGCATTATCAAGAATATATACCATGTATGCGAATGGTTTGTAAGTGATGCTTAAATATAGAATGATTGTAGCAGAGCGGCAGTGAGAGAGCTGAGCTCAGTTTCGTTTGGGAGACCGTGCGCTACAGATGTGAATTATCGGAACATTAAGTTATGGAATTGAAGACTTTCAATTTCTTTATGCTTTGCATATTGCTATCGGTGGCAAATAGTTATAGGGTGAATATATTCCGAGGTGAGTTTCATTCACCAAGGCAATCGTCTATATACAACAAATTTTAAAGTTAAAAAAACTAAACTAAACTATTTTTTAATAAACTATAAAGCTTAAAGACAGGAAGGAAGAAGGAGACATTGATTCTACTCCGATTCGGAGAGTTAAAATCAATTCCTCTTCCTATATAGTTTTGAGATAAACTTGTTTTTTCAAACAAAACTGTAAAGAAGTTTCAATTTATTTTATATTATATTTACATAAATATATAGAGAATTTCAATAGCCTATATCACCGGTTCTAGGTCAGTTTTACTGGGTATTTCCTGCGATCTCTATGAAAATATATACTAAATAGTTTTGGTCAATGGCTACTTCGTGAACGGATATAAAACTGTCCGATTAAATTTCTGAATTCCAATGTACAGTGAATATGCCATGTCTGGACAACAAAAGTATTTGCAAACTTCCCACCAATTGTGCTACATGGAACGCATATCAGAATCAACAAAGTTCCCTATTTCCTTGTGGCTTTGAGTGGAGAACTGGCGAGGAACTGCGATGCTGTCCTAATAAGTTTCCCGAGGGTTACGTTCCACAAACGACACCATCACCTACACTACATCCGTCAATATGGGATGTCAGGGATATGTCAAAATTCAAACATCTGGCTACCATCTTGTACTACAAAGTTTATGATTTTTATTACCATTGCACAGCCATTATCCTATCTTCGACCAAATTGCTAACCACAAGCAAGTGTGTGGGCAATCTGGAAAGGGAGAAGCCCAGCAGGGTTGCTGTGGGTGTCACTGATCCGAGAGAAGTATACGATGAAGAAGAGCTGGAGTATGAAGTCAAGGTATTGTTGTTACGCCACTATAATAACTTCCTATATCCGAATTGACAGACCTTCTTTATATAATTACAGTCAGATTTAAAACAAATGAATAATGATCTGGTACTGTTAGAAGTGCACACGCCAATTGAATTTACTCAGAAGGCAATGGAAAACGTGAGCAAAGCTATCCTATGCCATACGGATGAGCTGGCAGGACAGCCAAAATTATATGCTGTGGGCTTTGCTCAGAATGAGGGTAAGCACTATTATGGATATTCATGTGTGATCTATAATTATCATTCGAATTATTCCCATTTTGTCTGCAGAGACCAACTGCGGGTTGTTTCAGTCACGTCTTGAGCGACTTTCCGATTGCGGAAAATTTGATCTAAAACTTCCAGTGACCGGTATCGATACGAACTTAACACACATCTGTGTCAGAGCTATGCTGGAGAGTTATACTAGGGGCGATGGATGCAAAAATTGTCTGACGGCCACCTCTAGTGTCCTCCATGTGGAGCGAGATGATGGCAGTTTCTGTGTGGCTGGCATTGCCACGCCCACCACAGACGAATGCATTTTGACTGAGAATCCAGTTCTCTATACAATATTTGTGAACAGCGCATTCAAAGAGTTCTTGGATCTTCCTGAATGATCCAGTAATGGATAATCGTAATAAATTTTATACAATAAGATCGTTAAAGAATATATTTCTTAAAGAATGCATATAAATATACATGAATTGATCGGAGTCTGCTCGGATAGACTTTCGTTTGGGCTCAGAGATATCATAAGTTATAAAAGCTAGACGCTTGAAAATTGAGATATATATATATACATTTTTATACGATCCTATCAATTTTCGCAATAAGTTTCCCTGCATGTGCAACAAACTATTTCATCTCCTAGAGGAGCACACGCGACTAGAGGTTTCTGAATTGTTTTCGTTTTTTAAAAGCTAAAAAAAAAAGCTGTAACTAACTGATAAGCATATATGCTCTATGCTATATGTATAGGGAGAGAGAGAGAAAGAGAGAGAGAGAGAGAGCAAGAGTGAGAGTCTCAACTGCGATCGTGGCTCATTTGAGTGCGAGCTTGCAACCGACATATTATTGAGACTGAGAACGGTCTTGCATATATATATACTCAGAATGTCAATCACCGGTGCATTCCTGACCCTGTTTTTAATATTGTTGATAACAACAATATTATTATTGGATGGTTTTCCTGAAAAGAAACGACGTAAATGCCAAACTCATGTTCTTCTTTGTGATTCTTTTGCAGAATTTGTAAAGAATTAATTAAGTATTCCATATCTTGCGTTCCTCTAATATTTGTGAGCAGAGCAGTGCAGAATTAATTTGGTTTTTCTGCTTCAGCTTATCAAGCCATGTTTAGGAATATAGCCAATAGAGAATGTGTCTACGTCAAGTGAAGTTTCCAAAGATATTTTTTGTCAAGTCGGAAATGTTTTTCATTTCAATTCAATAAATTCTACGTTTGTGATGATGTTCCGAGTGCTAGGGCATTGACAGAAGCATAATTTCAGAATGATTTAATAATATACGTTTGTTTATATAATTTTTGAAAACCAAATTAAAAATTCGTAATGGATGCTCACACTTCGACAGCTGTCCTGGACGCACAAAATGCAGACTTCTTTTATGGCTGGGACTTACTATTTAAAACTGTGGAGACTCAGATTGCCAAGAAGGCGGATGTACTGATGGTTCTGGCCCACTTTCTGTTGACCAAGCATTGTAATTTTCGTTGCGTTGGCATCGGGGATGACAAAAGCCTGCCGGTTGAAGAGTCCGGCAGTGAATTATTGCCTGATCAGTGGAACGGCGATAGGGTCAAGTATTCGCTGAGATATGTGCGCAATAAGGTGCTCTATTTGCTGCTGGCACACATAACTGAGGATTCTCTGATTGTCAATCTGCTGGACGTGAGCACCAAGAATGTCTCCAATCTGTGCGTTACGCCCGATACTCTGGTGGGCGCTTTGAAGGGTGGCATTGCGAAGACATTGCCAACGGCTGGCGCAGTTGTTGAACGTTTTCGCCGAGAGCTTTGCGATCCGGTATTTGCGGCAAATGCCCGGGAAGTGGTCGTACCACAAACGACCACCCAAACGCCGGTCCAAACTGTAGATCCTTTGGCCGATGACGGACAACGTCCGTTGTCCTATATGCCGCACAGCTTCGAACTTAATCTGTATAATATGCCCGATGTTGGTCGTGGCGATTTGGATCCATTATCCGCTGGCATGGGTAATTTGTTTCCTTTTCCACAAAATCCCACGCCTCTGCGCCCGAACGTACCAGAGTCGGGCTCCCCAAGTCCGGATCATGCTCAGCCCCCAGACTGGAATCCCGATCATTATATGTGACGGCGTATACAACACTTTGCCACAAATTAACTAAATTCGCTTAATAAACTACTTTGCAAATAATAGAGAAGAAACTAATATTTATTTAAATAACTTGAAATTCCCTCATCATCAAAGTGATCGACAGTAATACGCATTTCAGTTTCTTTTGGGGTTTTCTCAATTTTTATACCCTGAGCCCATTGAAAATGGCAAATTAAGGTATAATGGTTTTGTTAATAATATGTAACAGGCAAAAGGATGCGTGGCAGACCCCAAATAGTGCATATATTCTTGATCAGGGTGACGAGAAAAGTTGATATAGCCCTGTCTGTCTGTGTGTCTGTCTGTCCGTCCGTACGTCTGTATGTATAAATGCGTCGATCTCAGCAACTATAAGAGCTAGAGACTTAATTCTTTTTATACCCTGAACCCATTGAAAATGGGAATTCAGGGTATAATGTTTTTGTGAAAATGTATGTAACAGGCAGAAGGAGACGTCGCAGACCCCATAAAGTATATATATTCTTGATCAGCACAAAAAAATAAGTTGATATAGCCCTGTCCGTCTGTCCGTCCGTCCGTATGAACGTCGAGATTTCGGAAACTACAAAAGCTAGAGAGCTGAAATTTTACATGAACACTCGTATCTTAGTTACGCAGTACAAGTTTATTTTGTTTTTTCGATAACTCATCCCATTCCTTAATTATCGATAAAAAATCGAAAATTCGTTTACGTTTTTTACGTTTTTCGAGCATAACTTCTACACCGTTTTAGCTAGAGACTTTAAATTTGTATATTTAGATAGATATTATGGATACGCAGATTTTGTAATTTTCAGATTTTGGATGCCACGCCCCCTTCGCCCCCAATTTGAAAAAAACGTATTTCAACTACTAGAGACTTGAGATTTGGCAAACGGACAAATTTGAATGCATTTAATATATTCTGAAAGTTTCATGAAGATAGTCCATCTAGAAAGAGTTATAAGCGTTCAAAGTACAGCCCATCCCACCCCCAACCGTCGGCAGCAACTGCGCGGTTAGCAGAGCTCGCGCCTATACATTTGTAAAGAAGAAGAATATTAATTTTTTTTGCAGGGTTCAGGGTATCTCGTAGTCGAGCCGTCTCGACTAGAGCCTTCTTACTTGTTTTGTTAGGTCTGTGTATTGCACGCGGTATACGAGTTTGTTTCAGAAAATCGATATCTTTTTGCGTTTCAGAGTTTACGATTTTAACATTTATCGAGAATTAGTTAAAAAAAAATTGTCGGAAAAAAGGAAGGATCCACATGCTTAGTTCTGAGACTCTCTTTGATTAAGATGAAGATGAAGCTAAATATAATCTTTTCATAAAAGAGTTTGGTCTTCTATTATAATAAATTGCTTATACAACAATCCTTGAAGCTAACTATGCATTGCCTAAGTGAATCTCAATTGCAAATAATCCAAGTGAGCAAATAATCTGGAATATAATTAGTCTGATTCATGCTTTGCCCTTGATTAACTATGCAAATTATTGCTCAAATGCCTTTGAGCTTATATCGAAGATCGGCTGCTGAGCAACACTTCCTCAGTTTCCCAGCAGACGACGTAGCGTCAGGCTGCGCTGCTGCTGCTGCTGCTGCTGCTGCTGCTGCTGCTTGTGCTGCTGCCAGTGGCTCTGCCTCGGTTGGCGTCGCGCTGAACTGCGAGCAGTGAGCACTGGCCGGGAGTGGGAGAACGGTAGCTGAGCAGTTGAGCGTGAGCGACGCGCCTGTCCAGTTCGTTGTTGTCGGATCGGACCATGGCACGAGTTAGCTTTGTGATATCAATGCTGTTTTGGCTCTGTTTGAGCAACGGATGCAGCAGCTATTATAGCCTTCAGGGTTCGTTATCATGAATGAATCTCTTACACTCTCATTCGCTCTGTCTCTCTATTATATTTTCTAATGCTCTCTTTTGCATCCGCAGTGGGTGATCCGTGCCCGACTCGCGATTATCGCAGCAGTTGCCAGCCGGCGGAGCAGTGCGTCACATTGGGGCCGTTCATCCGGAGTGGACGGCTATCAGTGGAGTCTGTGCTCAATTGTGGCTATACCATAGTCGGTGAGAAGATTTGCTGTCCACTTGAAGACGCAGCAACAACAACCACAACAACCACTACAACAACAACAGCAGCAACAATTGCTAAAACAACAACAACAACTGAAACTCCACAATGGTTTGGCATATTCAAGACTAGTCGAGAGTATGTGCTACGTTCGGTAGCCGAACACGGCGAAATCAACCGGGACAGCATTATATTCCCAGACACTTCGACCTTATCGGGCGCCGCTTGCCAGACGCCCCTCTACGAGGGCAGCTGCGAGACACTTTCGCGGTGCCATAGCCTGAAACCGTTGCTGCTGCAGCAACGACTGCTCGACGATGATGTGCAAACGTGCCGCGTCGGCACCGTCGAGGAGATCATCTGCTGTCCAACCAATCTGCCGGCGGTGCCGCGCGGCCAAGTGGGCACCGCCATGCGTATCCACTTGCCCGAGACGACATCTGTGCTGCCCGAGACGAGAGCATCGATCGATGATGAGAATGCCATTAGCAATGCAGATCAGCTGCTGCCCCACTATAAGCATCTGGCGGCACTGGCATATCCGAATGCCGCCCACGATGGCTATGTGCATAGCTGTACGGCTCTGGTGCTGACCCCGCGGCTGCTGGTGAGCGGCGCAGGATGCGGGCGGCCAAGTCATGCGGTCTTTGGTGTGGCCGATATGCGAGATGTGGATGATGAGGAGGACTTTTTGGCTGTTATAGATGTGCGTACATCTCTCTCTCCCACTTTACTGTTTCTTATAATATCTACCTCCCTCCCTCTCTCTCTCTCTTTCTTTCTTTCTCTTTGTGTTGCAGCGTGTCGCCATTTATCGCGACGATTTGGCCGTGCTGCGTTTAACACAGGCATTGCCTCTGGATCAGTCCCGTGCTCCACACATCAGTCTGGCCCCCATGTGCACCATGTTCGAGCTGACACGCCTGCAGCTCAGCGGAGAGCTGCTGGCCACCGCCTGGGCGAAGGGCAATGGTAAGCTGCATTAGTGCGCTTGACTCGCCTCCAATGCTAATCAGAGTATACGTCATCTACAGCCAGCGATTGTCCGCTCTATGAGCTACCCATGCGTCTGCTGCCCACAGAGGCATGCAAGGATATTGGCAATACAACTTCTGCCCAAGATTTACCCTCGGCGCATATCTGCGTAGCGCCCATTCATGACAATGCTTTGAGTGCCAGCAATTCCAATTCATGTGCTCCATGTCCCGCTGTTGTCGCCAGCGTCCTACATTTGCGTCGTCCCAGCAGCAGTCGTTGTGTCTTGGGCATTGCCACGCCCACTGCCGCCAGTTGTGATGCGCAGGCGATGTACTTTACGAGTCTGCTAAGCACACAGCTCCTGCACTTTGTCGAACAGCAGCAGAAGGAAAAGCGTCTCTAAGGATATCGAACTGAAGCTAGGCTCAAAGCCATTCGTTTCACTGCAACAGTTGCAGCACTTGCTTGCAACTCCTTTCCAAATGTGATTAGTATAAGAATTATACGTACATATACATATATTAGATATGTATTTTATATCTAGCTATTATGTACTAGCGCGTAATATATAGAGAGGTAAGCACAATATAACACAATATTTATAAACTGGTTTTCCAGCTAACTGAAGCATTTTTTTGTTGTTGTAAATATTAATATATTTAGCCAAAGCTATGCTTGAGATTTATAGGAAAAAGAGAGTTAGAGAGAGAGAGAGAGAGAGAGAGAGAGAGAGAGGGAGAGAGAGAGTTAATGCAAGAAAGGGCGACCGAGCTGAAAAGAAAGATTGAGCAATGGAAAGAGATAGATAGAGATCGAGAGAGAGTGAGGGCAGGAGAGAGCGACAGAGAGAGAAAGAGCTGGAGAGAGAAAGAGAGAGAGAGAGAGAGAGAGAGAGAGAGAGAGAGAAAGAGAGAGAGAGTGAGTGAGCAGGATCGAGGGAGATAGGGAGAGGAAGCGAGTGATTGAGATGGAAAGAGAGTGAAATATATATTTATTTTGGTATTTTTTGCCTAAATATATTGCTTCCGTTCCGTCTAAAGCTGGTAATTATTTTTGGTATTTTTAATAACGTATTTACATTGTCTTTTTGCGCCTTAGCTTTACGACTCTTTAGCATTATCAATTTAAAATAGACTCTGGATAATACGTATCTAGAATGCTAGATATTTTAGAAATTCGTTTAATTTCAATTTCCCAGCGAGCAACTTGTAGAGAGCGAGCATCGTACAGTCGGTAGAGTCGACTAATATGATTATTATTTGTATTTACTTTTTTATTTAATAAATTTAATAAGAACGGATTAGTCTTATCATAGGTTAGGAGCGTTACGCACTTGAATCAAAAGCAAATTCAAATTATTATTTCGCACTAACACTAAATTCGATTCTTGGCTGTGTTTTTCCCTTGAATCACGGTGATTTTTGTTGTTATTGCTGCCGGTTTTAATGCCCATTGCAGTGTATTGGGAAGGTATACAGATTTTCAGTTACAGAAAGAAAATAAATGTGGTTGAAATAGGTAATGCCAAGAGTCATTGTAGATCAGATCCATCGGATTTATAAGAACTACTATAGCCAGAGTCAGAGGCGAAGATTTATTATAAATATAATTAAAGAGTTTATTTTCAACAATAGAAGTTTGTATTTCAGATTTTCCATTTTAAAGCTTTGCGATGTATAATGAGAACTTTAGAAGAAAACAAAATTTGTTATTTTATTTATTTTTTTAAATATTTATTATTTTTATTTTTTTACATAAATACATTATTCATTTATTTTTGTATAGAGTCCAGTTGTATATATAGAAAAGGTTATATGCCATAGAGACCTAACAAATAGAGCTACTAATTATATAATAGGCATAGGATGGGTATCTTCTAGTTGGATTCCCTTTTGAGTTTTTACCCGTTGTTCAGTTATGATTCTGTTGCTGTGCTCTGAGTTGCGTATTTTACTTCTGTTAAAACCGGTTCAGAGCTAAAAATCACAAAACGAAAAAAAAAAGAAAACAAACAAACAAAACAAAACAAAACACAATCGAGAACTTGCGCCTCTCGGCTCTGGGCTGGCAAAACTCGGATCTGCTACTCTCGGTTCTCGGCTGACAGATCTCGACTCAGGGCTCTCGGCAGTCGGCTCTCGTTGTTCGGCTTTTGGCTCTCAACTCTCAACTCTCGGCTCACGGTTCTCGGCTCTCGATGGCCGACTGCTCAGCTATGCACACTTCAGATTCTGATCTTGGCTTCAGTTGGCAAAGCGTCGCGTAACTGTTAGGTTGTCGGCAGCTAAAGCTTAACGGTGCGTCGAGAGTATCGAATTCCATGTAAAGCGTTTCCGTATCACGCCTGCCACCGGTTTATATTTTATTTTAGATTCAACTGTTTGTTTTTTTTTTTTTTTTAATTTTTTTTGTTACCTTGTGCCAAGTGCTGGATGAACTGATTGCAAAGAAAGGAAAATAAGCAACATATGGCAGAAAGTCAACAACCGGAGTGATTTGTTGCATTTGCCTCAATTTGTTGTTATCAAAACAAAAAGTTTTCAACTTGCGTGTGTCAAAGGTTTGTCTGATAATCAACAACAACGAGAATAACAACAACATATTTAATTCAAATAAGAATAATTATTAATATTAACGAAAGCACGGCAAATGCAGTCCATCATCGTGAGCGAGCCGAGCTGCCATCATGTTCTGTATAGAGATTCATGATAATTACATGTTCGTTCCATGACAAATGGCAAATAACACAATGCACAGCTATAACGGTTCTTTTTTTGTTTTGAAAACCCATATTCAATTGTTATTCGTTAGCAACAGCGTATCAATAATGTCTTCGTACAGAGTCAACTGTTTTTTTTTTTTTCAATAAATTAAATATATTTTTATACATTTAGCAAGAAAATAATAAAATTCAAATATAGTTTTATTATCTAATACAAATTATATGTAAATATATTAATTAGTTAAAGAGTTATATTTAAAAAAAAGAAGGTATTTTAATATGTCTGTTTATATATATATATATATATATATATATATATATATATATATATATATATATATATAACTATAACTATAAATATAAACTGTGTGTATGTGTATCTTTGCTACAAATATTTTTAAATTTTTTTATTCTTTTGTTTTTTTTTTTTTTTGTTTTTAATTTTAATTTTTTATTGTTTAGTCGCATGTCAGACTAATAAAATATATATATTTATAGATCTCACATTTGATCATATTTAATGAGCTTAAGTCGTGACTTTAGCAGAGCCATTTGGTATATAGATCAACTTCAATATCAACTTAGTGAGACTCTATATTTGAACATATATTATAAGTATCGGTATATACACATATAAACATATGCATATATTTTAATCTAAATAAAATGTCATTTGAATCACAAACCATGATATAACCAAATTGTTGTTTTTTAATTAGATTCTTTCATTGAATTCTTTCTCAATCATTTTGTAAATATGTGAATAATATTTAATTAATTCATTTTATATGGTACACTTGTTTTTGAATAAATTTAGGTATTTCACAAAAGAGCTGGAACTTCGACTGGTTTCTTAAATATAAATAATTTATTTATTTAATAATTATAAATAATTTTATTTTTGTTATATTATATATATAATATTACTACTATATATAATAATATTATATATATATGTATATTATATATTTCGATATTATGTTCATCACATGTTTTTCGTTTGCTATCATGTCACTTTAATTATGTTCTGATTCCTCTTCGCCAACTCTTGAAGAGTCAAACTCTAGAGATATCTCTGTAAGCACTGAAATTGCCGATGATATGAAAGATAATTAGTTAATTTGCTAAAACGTGTACTACAAATGTAGCACATTTTCGTATCATTTGTTTTGTTTTCTTCTTTTGTTTTTGTACGGAATCACGTTATCAATTGAGTGTTCGATAAACCCTAGAGAGAAGCACTCAGATATGCTATGGAAAGTTCTGAATTATTTTTCTTTTTTTTCAAAAATGCGTGAGCAAATAGAACCTTCTCAATCAGACTCTGCCCATGGCGAAAGGTCTGCCAGATTAGTTTGAATCACAGTTAAATGTGAAGCTAATCGAGAAATTTCCATACGACTATTGACTGTGTGCATAAGAGTTTTCTATAAGTTTTTTTTTTTAATTTTTATTTTTTTTATTTATTTATTTTTTTTTAATTTGAGATTATTCTGCACTGATTTAGGTAGGTTAATTATATATTGCTGATAGTAAATTTGCGCTGCGATGGAACACAACACAGACGAATTCCCTCATTGAGTGAAATTCATTCAAATCGGAATTGAAGATCCAAATCAGTGGGGAAATTTCGAAATGGAATTGCCGCGCAATACTATCTGTGAAATAAATAAAACCTTTCGCGTAATTGGCCTACTTAAAAAGTATTCAAATGTATTTCATTATTTTCGTATTAATATAATCTTTATTATATAGTAAATATGTATGCTAGACTTGATGCTCTTTGCTGAAGCTCTCATTCTTTTTATGCCTGTCGTGCTGCATTATTCTTTTGCGCCCATTTTCACTTGCGCTTTCACTCTTTTTTGTTTTTACATAATCACTATTTAATACACTCACTCAATATTGCAGATCAGTTCGAGAGCGTCAACGTAATCATGGCGCTGATCTCGCCCAGAAGCGTAAGCGCGAGTCGAAGTAGCTGCATCAACTTTATCCTACTGCTATTTGGTCTCATCCTGTGCGGTCTGCCACAATTGCAAGCACTCGAAGGTGTTTAGTTGACTAATTAACTCAAAAGCTTCGTATTGAAAGCGATCTCTGTTTGCAGAGGGCGATCCATGTACGCTGAAGGGCAATCTGCCGGGTGTCTGCCAGGGCTCATCCAAATGCGTACCGCGCATCAAAAAGTATATCGAAACGAGGAGATTGACAGCTAGTGATATACCCACCTGTGGCCTGGGCACCCTCGAGGAGATTGTCTGCTGTCCAATTGCCGAATGCTGTGCGGATGATCAGCGGTACGAGAGTATCTAAATAATAATTATTTGTAATACTCTATGTTGCTTTTGTTATTGTCCTCCCCAAAAAGCTGGGTGCCCAATGTTGTTACTCGTTTCATAATTTTAGTCAATTTTAGTTAACAAACTGGGCATCTAATATAGTTTATCTAATTTCTGTGCAGCCCAAGTAGCAGCTCAGTGAATAATTTGCCCACACGGAAGCCGGACAGCCAAGAGTCAGCTTGGCAGAACAGTGTTGAAATGACAACAGTTCGGTCTATTATTGCACCTCTTGGCGGGACCACACTTAAGGCTGAGCAGACAAACCCATTGAAACCGCAACTCGATCCCGATTCGCCCTTTTATGATTTTAATCAAATGATGAGTGGAAAGTCAAAGCCACAGACACCCTCAGAGCATAACAGTGAAAGATTTCAGCAACCATCCTTGCCAAACAATGCGGTCAATGAAGAAGTATCTGAAGGATTCTTCCAATTGACTCCGCACATGGGTCCTGTGAGCCAGCCATTTCCAAGAAATGATCAGAGACCAATGCAAAGTGTACCTTTCCCTCAAGAATTTGATCAAAATCGACGACCAACTGAAAAAGAAAGATTTTTCCCGGAGACTCCGCACATGGGTCCTGTGAGACAGCCATTTCATACAAATGATCAACGACCAATGCAAATTGTTCCATCTCCTCAAGAATTTGATCATGATCGACGACCAACCGAAAAAGAAAGATTTTTCCCGCAGACTCCGCACATGGGTCCTGTGAGGCAGCCATTTCCTACAAATGATCAGAGACCAATGCAAATTGTTCCATCTCCTCAAGAATATGATCATGATCGACGACCAACCGAAAAAGAAAGATTTTTCCCGCAGACTCCGCACATGGGTCCTGTGAGGCAGCCATTTCCTACTAGTGACCAGCGACCTCAAGAATTTGATAAAAATCGAAGACCAACCAATGAAGAAGGATTTTTCGCATTGACTCCGCATATAGGTCCTGTGAGAGAGCCATTTCGTACAAATGATCAGAGACCAATGCAAAATATACCTTCTCCACAAGAGTATGATCAATTTAGTAATACTGTACCCAATCGATGGCCCCCTCAACGTGGCGGTCGTCCACAACAGTGGCCTGCTCCCAGTAGAGAGTCAAGACTCATAGTAAACAGACCGTTTACAATTGAACAACAAAGTGAGCCACAGCGATGGCCAAATCCAATCAAAGAACCTAATGAACCTATGCGCGAATGGCCTGGATCAAATTCAGATATTGCAACCGATCGGCAACCTCTGCCAGAAAATCCTGTTCGCCCAATTGACCAGAACAATGATGAATGGAATTGGTTTGTCACAGCTGCATAAATGCATTTGCAATTGAACGTGGATTGCTGCTAGTCTACAGTTCCTAAGCATATTCCTTTAATCCAATCTCTTATCTTGCGTTTTTTCAGGCAAGAGACCACAACGACATCATCTCTTCAACCCGCTCCCTCGCCCCGTACAGATGTACCGCGGCCAGCTGTGCAAGGTATGTATTTACGGGGGCTTTATTGGAACTGGTAAAGAGATCAATCAAGGATGCCTTACTAACGAGAGATGGACAGGCTAACTTCATATGTGGATAGATAGAAAGACAGAATAAATAATAATACTAGAGAGTTTTAGGAAAGATCCTTTACAGAGATAGAGTTCTATAGTTCTAGTTTCTTGTTTTCGGCAGCTTGTCGTGCGATTGAAAAACGTGAACTGGAGAATCTATTAAGCGTTCACATTTTGGATGGTCTTCCGGTGGCTCCAGCTTTCTATCCACATATGGCGGCGATAGCGTTTAATGTCTTGGGTAACATTGAATTTGGTTGCGGAGGTTCGCTGATCTCAACTCGTCATATCCTGACGGCTGCTCATTGCGTCAACAACTTGGATCAAACACCCGTTTATGTACGCCTTGGAACGGTGAATATTCAAAATGTGGGCGTACACTATCAGGATATTAATGTAACGGTAAGTGGAAGATCTATATGCTATATGCTTGCATAAATTTCATATTGAAATACCGACACAGAGCAACATCAAAGTACATCCGGAATATTTGAGCACCAGCAAATATAATGACATCGCCATACTGGAACTGGCCGAAGAGGCCAGGCTAGATAACTATACATATCCGGCGTGCCTGGAAACAGATCCAATTGATCCGCCACCAAACTCGCATATCTATGTAACCGGCTGGGGTGTAGTGAATACGACCAGTACGTTCTTTTATAAGGAATTAATCTAACATTATATTACTAATTCAATTACTTCCATTTGTTTAGCTCGCCGCACTTCGAAAATATTGCTGCGTGCCCCGCTGACAGTGGTTCCGCTGGAACAGTGTAACGATAGTTTTGCCGAATTGCCGGTTAGCAAACGATATCTAAAGAAGGGCATCATCGATACGCTGATGTGTGCGGCCGACGTTAATCAGGGCGTGAAGGATGCCTGCCAGGGCGACTCTGGCGGTCCCTTGGTGCTGGAGCGTGACAAAGAGAACAACAAGTTCAGCATTATGGGCATCATATCAGCTGGCTTTGGGTGTGCAACAACCACTCCGGGCCTGTACACACGTGTTGCATCCTTTTTGGATTTCATCGAAGGCATTGTGTGGCCGAATGGGTATGAAGGATAGTACTGATATCAATGGATCCTCAATGTGTATAACAATAAATACTAAGTATATCGATTTTAAATACAAAGCTAAAAGAATAAAAGAGTAGACTTTAAATAATATGAACAGCAATTGTGTTTTCTTTATGATATATCAGAGTGCGAATGATCCAATGAAAATGACTTTTGGATAAAATACGAATCAATAGGAATTCGGAATCATAGTGTGCTTCAATTCTTCATTTTTGATCCATAGATATAGCATAATATCTTTCTATAGTAATGGTTTTCTTAAGGATAATCAACTTTTTTGCCCACGCAATAAATTTTTACAAGTATAATTTCTAAAGTAAGAAAGATATTCACAATTCATTTTGTGTATTCTCAATATTGAATGATTTTTATACAAAAAAAAAAAAAAAAATAATAATAATAATAAAAAAATACTGAAATGCTGTTGAACCGAATTTAATTTTATTTAAGAAAGAAAAAGCAATAAATTTTAATATACATATATATATATATTATAATATAAGCATTTTTAATTTAACTTTAACTTTTAGATCGTATATATATCATTTAAATTCAAGTTCATTTCATATCCGATTCATTTATGGTTCTGGTTCTGTAACCAGTTCCTTGTTAACGCGTTCTCTGTCATCCACACATTTACGTAAACAAAGAGCGGCTGTCATGAATGCTATGCCACTGTTGCTCTCGCTCTCGCTCTCTCTTTCTCTCACTCTCACTTGCTCTCTCGCTCTCTCTCTCTCTCTTTCTGCCTGTCAAGCTCTCTCTGAGTTGAGTCCGAGCGCACAGCATTGCCAGTTGCAATAAACAGGATGGCCAAAGCTTTGAGCTTTTCAAGAGCTTTTTGTGTGTGTTTTTTTTTTTTTGCTGACATTGAATGAAACAGCCGTGTTTGGCCGTTACAAAACGCCGCTACCGGAAAAGCAGCTGACGCTGTCGTTGCTGCTGCCGCTTCTGTTGCTGTTTCTGTTGCTGCTGCTGCTGCTGCTGGTGTACGGCAGCTCCTTTTGGTTGGTCGCCCGATACCATCGTTTCACTGTCCCACTCTCCCAGCGTTCGTCGCTACCCACACGCATTTCGTAGAGGCAACAACTGTTTCAGCTGCTTCTTAAATGCTGCTGCTGTCGCTGCGGACGCCTCAGTTGGTCGCGGGACTGCGTTGCCGTTAGTTCGTGCCCAGCATTTAGGAAGCGAACGGAGCAGCCTTTCTGACTGTGCTTCATATCATTATTTTTTTCCAGTGTTATTTGGCCGTTGTTATTATTGTTGTTGTTACCGTTGCTGTTGCGCCGTGCAGCATGCAACGCTTTTGGCGCGCCTAGTTTGAAAATTGTTGTTAACAGTTGTAAATTGTGTGCGGCTGCGGTGTGTCAAATGTAAGTTTTCCACTCTCTGTGTTGTTCTATGTTGCACGTTCTCCTTATCACCGTCGCATATTGACGCATTAATCACAAGCTGGGAAATTGATTTCAAGTGTACATCTGCTGCCTCGATAAGCATCATAAACAATAAAAAAAAAAAATAAATAAATAAATAAAATAACAAAAAACTGTCCAGCAGGAGCTTATGCCAACGTGTGCCACGATAAGAACAGTGGACAACAGGTGCTCCATAATCTGAATACCAAATATCACATTAGCCCATTTGATGTACGTTTCAAATTATTTGATATATTCGAAACCTTGCTGCATTTCAATTATCGAACAGACCTTTGAATAGAAAAGTTTTTGTTTTGAACTCAAGTTGAACTATATTAAAAAAAAAAAGAGTTTAAGTGCAACTAGATAATTAAATTGAATTTCGTTTCATTTAGTTTTCTTCATTTTTTTTTTTTTTGGATTTTTAATAATACAAAAATTATTGTCTTCTTCAATGAATCTTAATTTGATAATTACTGTTCTTTTTTTTTTTAATATTTATAATATTGCAAACGTTCATGAAATTAGATTTTTTTTAACAAATTTTTAATTTCATAATTTTTTTAAATTTATGAAATAGCAATTTTTGAATATATTTTTTATTTTCCATTTAAAATTGCTGTAAATATATAATTCCTAAAAAATTATATCTTTCTTTTCTATAAATTTTTAAAGTAAATCCAAAAATTTCTGCTTGATTACCAAACTCGTTTAGCAAACATGGGAAAAATTGATTCTACTTAAAAAAACGCTTGCTTTAGTTCAACTTTACTTATTTTCTATGGCATTTTTTTTTTTAAATAGTAAAAACTTTAGCTCTCAGTTAACGTTAATCGATTCTAATGGCATTTAACTTCATTAATTATTACGATTTATATATTGAAATTGAATTCAATCTAAAAAAATTTAACTTTCAATTAATTTCATTACAAATTTCAATTGGAAACGTATAATTTTTATCAAATCTATTCAATCTAAACAAAAAAAAAAAAAAAAATGTAAGCTTTAAGTTAACTTTAATCATTTTGTTTGACATTCTGTATAGATGGAGTCTCATTAATTTCATGGCATATTTAACTGTCTTATCAGTCGAGCTGACAATTCGAGCGATATTTGTGCTCAAATTCCGTTTGATAAATTGTCAGCAATGCGAGAATTTTCACGGTCAGGCGGTCAATCAATTAGACATTATCGAGTGCATTTTAAAGCAATTTGTTGCCAATGCTTGAGGGTAGAGGGGGCATGGCAGTAGTATATGCTGCTGCTGCTGCTGCTCATGTGTGCGTGGGTGGATCCCATGAATGTTGCTGCTGGCGTTTGGTTAGAAAATGTGGCTATAAATGTGACACTAAGTTAATAAATTTATGGCCAAAACACACCCAACTGATATGTGCGTGTGTGTGTTTTTGTTTGGTTTTGACACGACTCCACTGCGGACATCAGCAAGGCTGATGCCAAAAAGTCGAGAATTGTGTGTGTCGTTGGCATATTAATAATATTTTTATTGGCCGCTTATTTGCCTTTTGTGGTCGCACTGTGTCTGCCTCCGTGTGTGCGCGCGCTAAATACTACACAAAGTTGTAACCTCCTTTAATTAATAAATGTGCGCGCCGATAACACAAAACAAGAAATAGTTAATAAAATCAAAAAGCATGCAAAAAGAGCAACAAAAAAAAAAAACAATAATAATAAAAAAATATTGAATGAAAATCAATTTTCCCAGCATTATATTTTGCGTACATCAATTGGATAGGAAACACAAAAAAAAAAATTGGGGCAGGTCACAGATGTTGTTTATGATGTGTCTACTGTCAAACAGTACGCATTTGAGTCGTTTATGTATAATGTATGGATTTCTATTAAAGCCATTGGCAAAAAAATGCTCTCATTGAATATGCATGTGCTTCAAGAAATTTGGCTGAAAGCATTCGCAGGTGTCAGGATCTGCGTCTACTCGCGCTTAGCCTGACAAATTGCATATCAAATATTCATAATTTATTGGTAATTTTGTTTCGTTTGTTTTTTTTTTTTTTATGGAAACAAGCACAGCTGTTGGCTGACTATGGCCATTGATTATGCACGGATGTAGCCGATGGCGTAATACTCGTTCAAAGTTCATTTCAGGGCTGGCAACAGGTTCTAAATGTTTTTATTTATATATATGTTTTTATCAAAGCTTTGTTCGTCAGAACAGTCTAGACGCACAAATCTACAAAAAATTCTTTAAATATCATGTAGAACCATAAATTTGTATTACAAATGTTTTCAGTAATGTGCACATCAAAGAAATGCGAGAAAATTAATCATTTGAGGTTTACTTTAGCCGTGCGCTAAAAAGTATGCTACACTTTTTATTCTTACGAATTGCTTGCCCATGGAATTAATAATTATATCCTATTTTTAGTTACAACAAATGAATTTAAGCTCTTCAACTTTGGATTTTATATTTATCTCAATCTCAAAGAAACTTTTAAATGAAATTAATTAAGGTTTCAGATGTGCTAATTGAAATATGATCTTAAAATTCAATGGAATTTCTAAGCTATATTTTCCTATTTCTATCAGCAAAGTATGAAAAGTTTTAACAGTAGAAAAATTCTCAATATCTGAAGAAATTTAAAATTTTAAGACTATCAAATTACCTTTATCTGCGATATCTGTTGTATCACGAGAAAATAAGGATTGACAGAAGAGTTAGAATAAATGAATCTGTACTAAATCTAAATACTTTCTAAAGCTTATTATTGTATTATTTTATTTTATATTATATTATTCTATAATTTTGATATCAAAGATATCCTTACATTAAGCAAGTGTTAAAGCTGTCATCAATTTAAATTTTCTCTTTTGCGCTGCGCTCCAAAGTATGCTACACTTTTTGTGACATGCGAATTGCATGGCCTTTGTTCATTGAATCCATTTGAATGCTTGATTTATAGCCAAATATTCGACTCGCACGCTTGCCCTCGCAAGTCCACTTTCAATTCTAAGAACTAATAAATGAAACTGCGGAATGCTTTAATTGCTCTACAGAAATAGACTGAAAATGTGCACAAATTTGAAATGTAGACAGATATCAAACTACAAGTATCTGTGCTTTAGATGTCTGCTGTGATAAATGCATTTCAGATTGTGGCTTCATTCATATTCCCCTCAAGTGTTGCTTTGTGGCTTTCAGAGAATTTCAGCCAAGATTGACAAGTATTTAGAGACAATTTTCTAGGAATGTCGTCGACATATTGTCATAGTGTGCATAATCTGCAATAGATTCTGTTTTAATTCCAAGCAAAGTATTGCAAACATTGCGACAAATTAATTGTGCCAACTGCACGAACACAAGCCCAAAGGTGATATATATATATATACTTGTTTATATATAACTACAGATGCTTTTATACATATATTTCGCATACTAAGCAAACCCCTCCCAGCACTCAGCTGAAACTCCAAAGCCGACTTAAGCAGAGATTTGCCGCAGATACTTTGATGCCGCTTTGAGGAATGCAGCAATAAAAATGCCCGAGCAGGACGAGGGCCGATTCTTTAGCGTAAGCGGCTAATAGCGTTAGTTACTTAGTGGAGTCATTTGACCAGCCTGCCGAAGGAGTCCAGACACACACACAGCTACACAGGCTGGATGTGTGAGAGTGTTAGTGTGTGATTGTAATGTACATAAATTTACAGAAGTTCATTTTTGTGTAGCGCGTAAATCTTTACACAAATCTCTTATTTCGCCGGGTCATATGAGGCCCGAAAAAGAAAAACAGTACAAGTCATAGTGTTACAGTGGGGAGTTATCGACTAGCAGATGACCTGGCATTTGAATATGTCAACTAGAATTAAAATTGATTTTTGAGAGATTTTTGACTTTTATATTTTATTATTTCTGGCCTGACACGAAATGAAGTCGATCTATAGATATTGAATATAGGGAATACTTGAATAAAATTCCATATCATACAAAACACTTCTCTAGTTTCTAATATCTAGGGATCATAGAAAATATAGACTTTAATGAAATTTGCTTATAAATTTATATAATGAATATCTATATCTATATATCTATATATGAATATATCTAACACTAACAAACAATTGGAGAAGACTATGCTTCCCTTTGCTAGGCATGAGCACGGGGTATACAACAAAATCACTGCATATAAAATCGCTTGAAGGAAACGAAAAGATAAACAAAGCATAACGGTAATACACACACAGTCAAATGGAAGAAAAAAACAAATTACATATATGTATGTATATGTATATATGCATACATATAGCACACACATACAGCTATATGTATACATATGTATATGTATGTAGCTTATATTATACTCTCATATGGCACTTAACTCAGCAGTGGAAGTCGGGACCATGCGATGTTAGACATAATTTCGTTTTCGTTTTTGGCTTTTTTTTTGTGCCCGGGGTCTGTCACTTTTTAGCTATATGTATCTGTTGTGTGTGTGTGTGTGTGTGCTTGTCTTGGGTTGAAAGGTCGTTGACAATGGTGAAACAACTGAAAATTTATGGTTTGACATTAAGGAAATTTAATCGATTCGATGCAGCACGTGGTTGAACCATTTAGGCCCGCCCCTCGCAACGAGGAGCCCTCAGGCCTCCGCACAGTTTCTATTTAAATACGTCATGGGAAACAGCGGGCATTCGTGCCGTTTGCTGCATGGGCAGGACTATTGCGATTACCTAGACCTCGGTCCTACGCCCACGCCCGGTTGCCCACTCTGCCTGCCGACAGAGCACGCGTCATAAAAACTCTCTCTCTTTCATATGTATGCCCACGTCTACCTTATGATATTCTCCTTAATGAAAAAAAAGTTAACTACAAATAATTGGCTATGTGAAACAGTAAATACTCTGCAAAGTTTTAGTAATAATTTTTGTTTTTATTTTTTTTTTATTTTTATTATTTATCAAGTGTAGAAACGGTACAACACATTTATACATATTAACTAAGGACCAAACCAGGTAATTTTAGTAAACATAAAATTCTGATTTCGATCTAAGTTTGACTGTCTGCTTAGTTCATATAGCTCGCATGCCGTTTTCCAACACTGCGGCTGGGATCTACGCTGCTATAAATAAAATGAAATGGAATTTATAGCTTCGCCTAGATATCGTTATCAATATAATCAATTGTCTAGCTTGATTTCTATTTTATATAGCTTTATCAATGTGTAAGTAGTAAGGGACATATATATATATAAAGAGAGAGGGAGAGAGAGAGGGAGTGAATGACAGACAGCTAGTGCCTGGCATAATGCCCGGCGTGTTAGGGTATTTATACATGTGTTTACATTCACAAAAAGCAAACTGAGTCAAAAGCTTAGCCTGTGGAAGTTTTTTTTTTTTTTTTGTTTTTTTGCTGTGCGTGTGTAAATTATTTTTGATCTCGTTTGTTGTTGCTGCTGCTGCAATTTAAATGCCTGTTGCTGAGCCTGTCAATTAAAAATATTGTTAATGCTGTTGTTGCTGCTGCTGCTGCTGTTGTAATAAAGTTTTCCATGCCCATAAAAAGCACTTTGAAAACAATTCGGAATTGAATATGTAAATTGAGAGCGAGGAAAAACAGCTATATTTGCTTTTTTCCTCAATTTATTATTTATTATAATTATTATTATCACACATTGCGAATGATTTACCAATGCAATTTTCAATAAATAAACCTTTTAATGTCTGCTCGAGATGAAAGGCATCAAATATAAAAAAAAGTAAAAAAACAAAAACAAAATATATATTAAAAATTTACTTTGAGTAACTGGAGTGTAGGGATTATTTATAATATATTTTTTGAGAGCAAAAACAAATGATAGTTCTCCAGTTGGGAGTGCTCGACTACGAAATACCCTGAGCACTGTGTGTGTGATGGATTCACAATGAATATAATAATAAATGAATATACATACATATATATAATGAGTATTCATTGTAGGCTTGTTGTATATATGTATGCATAATAGCCCATTCACACACACACACACACAAACAGCTGCTGCACTTGTGGGCATTACGATGGAAAATTAATTATTGAATAACTTTTGTTCTAGATGCACTTTCGACCTTAATGAAATTTGCTGTTGCGTAATAACGACATCCGCTAGTGCCAAAGTTCTGCTGTTATATTGAATATGTTATGTTATGTTATTATTATTATTATTATTATTGTTTTTTTTTTAATTATGGAGTAATGCAGCAAGGTAAACAACGAAGTATTCACATCTAGGGTGTTTTTGAAACTTGGTAAATAAGCAAATCAGATGATTGACTTTTATCAATAATATTAAATTGGATTGAGGTATTGAAATAGTGAGATAAACATATATTACGTATATACGTATATAACAAGGATTTGCAATTTCGAATCTTTAGTTTTAATTTGTATTCTCTTAGGCTCTATAGCACATTTGGCTCTATATGTACCTTTGAGTGGGCTTATATTATTGCATGTAGTTCCAGTTATCTGGTCAAAGGATAACTATTTAATGCAAAACATATTTAAATTTAATTTGTAAACAAAGTAACTCATATGCAGTTATATTGGTCAACTAAATGTTGTCTTGAAAACAAATCGAATCATAATTTGCTTTTTGTTTTCGTAATTAAGTTGATTTCATTTGGCTACAGAAAATGTTACAAGACTTGTAATAGATGTAGTATATTATGTAAATATATAAATGCCAGCAATTGAAGCACTCACTCTTGGCAGTCATTTGTCAGTTGAGGAGGACATTTGATGTAGCTGAAAGGACTCTGTGATGTTAATCATCAGTTGGCTTATTAGATTGGTGCACAGGCTGGCGCGTGGAAGTGTTGAGTGCTGCCATTTTGCAAACAGTGAGTGACAAAAAATAACGCACATCGCGCATCGAACGACAAACGGCAGCTTGTCAGCTAATAGAGCCAAAATTAGCTACGCTAATTGAATTAGTCGCATGGCAGCTACGACAGCTCAGCGAGTGCTGCCTAGTGTTGTTGCTCGACGAAATGCCATCTCAGTTTCATTTAGCATCTTAAGTTCTTCCGCTCCCTCTCACACTCTTTTCTTTTCTGGCCAAAGTGCTGGAGTGTGCTGAGTCTGAGCTGGTTTTTGGCTGGTTGGCAATTAGCCTGTAGCCTTGCTTCAATTTCAAGCCTTTTAAAATTTGGCGTCCGCAAATCGTTTGCTTTTACTTTTACTTTTGCTTTCGCTTTAGCTCTCGCACTCCGTTCCCCGCTTCGCCAACATTCTAATTCAAATGAACTCATTAAACTTAATGAATAACAGCGTTGTGGCATTAAAAAATGATGCCAGCCAGCCATTTGATGGGCTTAAAACTGATGCCGAAGCCGCGACACAAAGTCAACTCATATTGAATCCAAGATGCAGCTGTTCCCAAAAACACAAATGCCTGCCTCTTTGGCAATTGTAAGCGAAAACTCTTCATTATACTCAATTTTAATTAACAGACATCACGAAACCGCATTGAATATCAATGTCAATGGCATTTCCATATGTGGCATATTCGAATATTTGCAATTAGCTTGAAATCGATTTTCCTTTAGCGAAATTGCGTTGAATGCTTTTTCGAAAACATTTAGCATGAGACGGCAAGAAGAAGCAGCCTATCGCTGCCTATCGCCCGTAGCTGCTTTTATCACTTACAAACTGTTTGCTACGCGCACACCCAGCTGGGCGTGACTATAACGCCCCCCATTTTGGGGTCCGTGTTGCGCAGGTGTAAATTTCAACCGCAAGCCTCCTCTCGCCCGGGAAGCCATCGAGATGGTCGCACGCGCTGACTCTTTTCAATTGTGCGACAGCAGCGACTTTAACTTCATCAATAGTCGACGCACGCCTAAGATGGGCTGAGGTAATGGGTTTAGAATTGGGAATGTCAATGGGATAGTGGGTTGGCGGGGGGCCGAGACTATGGCTGCGACTGCCACTGGCAGAGCGGCTGGGGCTGGGCATGACGCGTCAGAAGGGTTGTCCAATTTGGCTGCTCTGGCAGCCCTAAAGCTGTTGTTGCTGCTCAATATTTCATTTTCTGCTGCCTACTTGAGCACTTCAAACGCATCAAAAGCGAATTTCGTAGAACACTTTCCGGTACGGCCGCCGAACTAAATGAAACCTCACGCAACTCACTTTGTTGAAGAATATCCGACGAGTACTGAACTGAAATTTAAATGAAGGATATACTCCTTCCCACATATATACATATATTTGACACAGTCATATAAGTGTGTGTCTGTGTGTGTGTGCGTGCGAGTGTCGGCTGATATTTTCATTAAGTCTGAACGCTGCTCTTCTCGGAAAATAAGCAAGACTCTTGATTGCCTTTTCTGATTAAGAGAATCGGATTAAATGCGGCAACTTTCGGTAAATTCAAAATAAATTTTGAAGCTTTACAAGTCCGAATTTGTTACGATTTGATACAACAAGATTAAGTGCAATTTTAAATGAACAAAGAAATGATTGATAATCAAATCTGAAAACTTATAATAGTTTAAATATTATTTTGATGATTAATTACACTTTTTCAAAAATTGGAAGATAATAAAAAACATTTCAAATATATTCATTTATTTATTTTTCTAACTTAATAAAATTTCTTAAAATAATAAATCGTAGTTTTTATAAATTAATTAAAATTACAATTTATTTTAAATTTCTCGATGAAAAAAGTATTAAAAAATATTCATTTATTTATTTTTATTAACTTAATAAAATTTCTTAAAATAATACAAAAAATTTAATAGTTTATATAAAAAATTTCTACATTTTTCGTAGTTTTTATAAATTAATTTAAATTACAATTTAATTTAAATTTCTCGATGAAGAAAACATTTAAAAATATTCATTTATTTATTTTTTAACTTAATAAAATTTCTTAAAATAATAAAAAAAATTAAATAGTTTATTTACAAAATTTCTAAATTTTGTCGTGGTTTTTATAAATTAATTAGAATTATTTTTTTTTTTTTGAATGTCTCGATAATAACAAATATGACTTAAGATAATTTTTATTTATTTATTTTTGTTATATATTAAATTTCAATAAAAATTACAAAATTATGCAAATATTCATACTTTACTCAGTTTTGCCCGTTTTTTTTTATTTATTTATTTATTTTTTGTATTTATTTTTTTTTAAATTTATTTTTGTTATATATTAGATTTTAAATAAAATTTACAAAATTATGCAAATATTCATACTTCACTCAGTTTTGCCCAAGTTTTATTAAAGCTAAGGCTTAAAGCTTTGTGTGGCTTTAAAATTGTTGTAGAAAATGTTGCAAACATGCATTAAGCTAAATCCGCTTAGACAAGAATTTCTCACTTAATTCGTCTTTTGCCGTGAAGTAGAGCTTAGCATATTTTTATAAATATTATTATTTTTTTTTATGAAATGTTTACAGTTTAGTGTTCTGTCATCTTTTTGGTAGCCTCATTTAAACAGAATTCAATTAAATTTATTTTTAGGGCTATGGAAGATGAGCACAGCAAATGGGGGTAGAAGTAGATGTAGGGAGTTGCTATTACAGCTACAGGTCTAAGAGGATATTTTATAGATTTTAAGTGAATGTCCGGTGCAGTAGGTCTTGAAGGTGATGGCGTCTTGTGGCTTTGATAGGGGGCAGAAAGTTTATTTTTTTATTTTTTTTTTTATATTTAAACCTACCTAGATAAGAGTTCACTCTCTCTAGCTGTTTTGCTGAATAAATTTTGAGGTAATTGTTTAAAGTTTTTTCATCGCATAATTAAATACTGTTTTGCTCGACCTGTAAATTTGTCGGTGTTCAAGGTGCTTTGCTATTCGCTGTCGGAGTCAATGATTATGTAATTTACTCATAACGCATACGCAGCGTCTGCTGCCTGGCTTGAAAATGAATATATGAGTAAAATTAAAACCCTGTCACCTACTGTGTTATTTTTTTATATATATATTTTTTTTATTTTATTATAGACAGTGCGCTGTTGTTGTTGTTGTGGTTGTCGCCGTCTCGCTGTTGCCATCGTTGCCATCGTTAAATTGGCGACGCATTTTGCACTCTGCTTCAGACTTGAAATGGGCACACTTCATTTTTAATAGCAATTTATTAGGCAACATCTTCATTTTTGCCTTTGCCTGGCAATTAATTCGTCGCATTTATTATGTTGCGTCACATTTTAATCTGACAAATTGGTGACTTATATACCCGGCCCTAATACATGAGCGCAGCAGATAAAATTTAAATGAGATTGCAGAAAGCCCTCCTCGTTCTGCCTCGTCCTTGCCTCGCTTAACCCGTGATACAAAAAAGCAGAAAGAAAAAAATGCGCGCTCGAAGCTTTTGTTATTGTTGCCGCCTGACCCCAAAAATGCAAATGTGTTCGACATTCATCGTTTTACGGCCCAAAACACAAAAGCGTAAACAAACCAACAGCCTATACAAAAAGTATTCGCACCGTTTGCATACATAAATGTCTGAGTCTCTGGCATCTCTAGTCCGCCTGCCCGCCTGCCCATCCGCTGCAGCCCCACTAAGTTCAAGGATATCGAAGCGTCAGCGCATTGAAAACAAGCTGCGAGCAGCGCTGCGAGCTGGAAACCGAGTCAAGGTAACTTAGCACCCAGGTCAAAAGCCAAGCGTACCGACACCTAAACTCGGCTCTGAATCACTCACTCTGGCAAGCGCCCAGTCAGATTGTCACTCACAACAGACAATACAATCACAAATTCAACAGACTGTTACATTTTTTAACATGTGTTGAATAACATATCTTGTATTCAACTTTATTTAACATATGGTTTGATTTTTATATGCTCTATAGAAGGTTACTTTACTTACTATATCTAGCAATTACTATAATATGTTTAACAGAATGTTACTTAGCATATGTTAACTTCCATATGTTATACAGAATGTTATCTAACTTTAATAAGTTACTCACAATGCAACATTGCAATGTTACTTAGCATATAAACTGTTAATGAGTATTTAAATAAATTGTTAAATTTATGTTAAACTTAGGCAAATGCTTATCTTGAACTGTTTCTAAGCTCGCCAACAGATTGTCTAAATTTTGCAGTTATATGAATCCATATAATTCTTATTAGATTTCTGGAATGTATTTTGTGGCTCATTCAGTCGATTAAAAATCATTGCTACTTCTATATTCCACCTGCGCATAAACTTGTTCCATTCGCATTGCTCAATTCGTTTCGACTCATTCTTTAGTTTGCAAATGCCCAATACAAAAAAAAAAAAAATGAAACAGCTTACAGCTGTCATAGATTTCAAAATCAAAATTTGTGCGATAACAAGAGGCGACCTATGCAAATGAATTGGTGAGCATGTGGGCTAACATTTGGCTTAGATTGGGATTCGTGCAGTGGCAAAAAAAAAATCAATAGGCTCGTCTCTGGAGACGGGTCGGCAGCAATTAGTGGTTGGCACTGCCCCATGAGATTGCCGGCCGGGTATTTCAATTTCAATTTCAGCGCAAATTCGCAATTAGTCAAGTTGTCTTTCGGGGTCTCAGCCATTTGTAGATGGCCGATCCCATTTAGTGGCACTTGCGGCCAGTGCCGCAAATAATCATACGCACCGTTAAACACTTGCAATGGCTGAGAAGAAGCCCAGAGTCGTTACTTTTTAGCTCTCAGTGTTTGGGGCCCTGGCGATTTGATTATGGTCATGTCTTTATCTTAGAATAAATAGATATAAAACAACTGCACTTACACTGGGGACCAGAGCAGTCCTGGCCACAGGCCATTGACCAAAATCAATGCTGAGTGTTCGGTATCATTTCTACAAAAAACTGTTCGACAGTCAACTTTCGACAATTTCGTATAAAATTCATGTCGCTTTGAATTTGCTGTTGCTATTGACAATTGCTTGCGGCGTGGACGGGAGTCGAGCAGGAGTCGGGCAGGAGTCGGGCAGGAGGCGGGCAGGGTTAGTAGTAGTCGTAGCTGGGGCTAGAACAGGGTCTGGGGCAGCTGCTGGGTGTTACTGATTTGTTGGGAATCGCAGCGCACCAGCAAGTCAATGACCGAAGACGGGCGGCTCGGCCCAGTCGAGTCGAAGTAGAAGCTGAAGCTGAAGCTATAGAGAAAGCAAGCAAAGCAAGCGGCCCAGCCATGTGCCACTGCAGCAGTGGGCGTGCCGGCAGGCGTTGCAGCATTGGGCTCAACGGTCGCATAGACAGAGCCATAGACATGCACAGAGAGACAGATACATAGACATAGACATGGCCATAGATACACTTAGACATAGGCAAACACAAGCGCAGGCCGATGCCAACGCCAGTGCTCTTTGACTGCATACTCAAGTTGAAACTTGTCAATTTGTAGAGGCGCCAACCCACCGGGCAGCCCGCTTCAGGCGTTGCCTTTGCGCTTTTATAGTTTTCTTGTTACTCAATAAAGAAGGAGCATTGCAAAAGCAGCAAAGCAGCAAAATCAAATTAAATGAAAAGTTAGCCAAGTGAAGGTAACTAGCGAATGCTCTTAACTAAAAGCGAATGTTCGAGGCTTAACTTTAGTTTACTTTAGTTAAGTTTGGATTAATGATGTGCAAAATTAACTATGATCCATTAGCATCTGGAGAACATTTGACTTATCTCAAGCTCTGCCGTTACATTAAACAAAGTTAGTTAGTTTAGCTCCCTTAAATAATCGATAATTATCGGCAAACTATTGAATACTCTTCTTGAAAAGTAAATGCTTAACTAAGCTACAGGAAGTTAAGCTAAGATTTCTATGATTGTTAGTGATATGCAGCACTATCCAAAATCGATAATTATAATCGATATACTTAACCTTTAGTCAGTCATTGTATTAATCGAATTTAATATAATAGAAAATTATCGTAAACAAGAGTATTCTGATTATCCATGAAAGCATTCATAGACCTCTTCTGTGAGAGTATTGGAAAAATCAATGCTTAAACTGCTGTGAATGTTGCGAAGCAGTTGATCAGCCATCGGCTTGCAAAATCAATTTCCGCTCAGGGTTTGGCGTTAAGCACAGGCAACAGCCGAGACATAAGAATGCCAACGGGAATGAGAAACGGGAATAAGGAACGGGAACGGTAACGGGAATAAGAATGAGTTTAAGCACATAAAGGACATGGAAATGGGAAAAGTAATGCGAATGGGAATGAGATTGGGAGAGCGAATAAGTATAAGTATAAGTATAAGTATGAGAATGAGACTGAGAATGAGTATGAGAATGAGAATGAATGGGAGCACTAGTGTAATTACTTTGAGTGCCATAAATGTTAAGAGATAACAGTGTGTGAGAGAAATAGAGGGGGGCTAGGGGTAGGGAAAGTTAGGTTTGTCTCTCTACTTATGCAGAAAAGTATGCAATTATAGCCACGCACCCTATTTGGGAAGCAAAAAGGGTGGGGCCAGCCACGGTGCAGGGGTGCAGGGGGGGGGGGGCAACTGTTGCGCTGACACCGGACGACAATTGCGATGGCTGCTCTGTTGCTTAGTGTGTAAATTGGCTTGATTGGCACTATTAAAATAATTAGCTTGACTTCATGCTATCCCAATCTCCCCCCCCCCATTCCTGCCACCCCCACGATGCCCAAACCAATTTGCATATACCCAGGCGGCATGGCACACACCTAGCTTCCTTCCTGGCATTTGTTTCTCTGTATATCTTTTTTTTTTTTTTCTGCGGTTCGCATACGCTCAAATGAATTAATTGCGCAATTAGGGCAAAGCTTATCTATGAACAAGCGAACCGAACTATATCTGTAATTGGCTCCCAGCCCCATGCCCGCCACGTGCCAGAGATGGGAGCAACGACTGGCCATTATATCGAAGACTCGTTCACATATGCACATAGATAGCTAGTTCCACATCCTCTGCAGCACTAAGAAATGCAAACTTTTAATATATATGTTTGTATGTACATTCATGCAGACATTGTTATATAACAGAAATGTTTAATTGCAACACATGCAGCAGGTGAGCGAGATTGTGGGGGCAGAGCGTGTTGAGCTTATTTAACGTACAATTTGCTAAGCACTTTCCATGGAATTGTACGGGGGCTCTGCTGACATCCATAAATTAAGATCGTACATTAGTGCGAGCTACAATTCCCGAGGCATGTGGGGCTACATAACTTTTCGATTATCAAACAGTTGCTGCAAAACTGTTGCTAGCGACTGCCAATGACTGGCAAACTGTTCTAGTTATAAATTTAAATGAATCGCTTGAGCGTGACATGAAATTTCAAACACTTTAGCCAAGGTCAGAGTTGGGAAAACTTTATTAGAAGCGCTCCACAGACGGCAGACGGCAGCTGGACAGACAGCGTCTGGCATAGCCTTTATACTCTTAGAGCTTGAGCTAAACTATATAGAAGCGAGATGTCGATAAAGTTTGGACAGGCTTATATACAAAAAAAGAAAAAAAAAAAAGTATTTCATAAAAGAACTTGTGACGAGATGGTTCCTATGGCATCAACGTGCTGTGAGGCAGAGCCATAGAAAGTCTCATTGAAAGTCAACTTGGAGTTGAAAGAGATAGGATGAGTTGACGGTAAATAGATACAAAAGTTGTATAATATATACATATATACAGGATTTGTGGTTTCCAAGAAGACCAAAGATTGTAAGACTAGCAAAAGCAGATGCATAAAATTCCCCTATTAGGAAAAGCTTCAAAAACCCACACAATTGCAGTCGCAACTCTTTGCTAACCAATCACAAAGCTCAAATTAAAAGCAAGCTAGAAAATTTCAAGAGAAATAACAGACTGTCACAGAAGTGACAGAGGGAAGGGAAACGAAAGGCAAACAGTGAAAGTCGATAGCAATTTTCAAGGATAATATGTTCAAAATTAAATGGTCATAAAGTGTTCGAGAGCATAGCCAGCTGCAGTGCAGTGAGATGGATTAGGACTGGCAACATCTGGAAATCTTGTGGCTTCAAGTTCAATCGAAAATCCCACAGAAGGCAGCCAATGTCATAAAAATGCCTCTGTGTGCGTGTCTGTGTGTGTGGTTGTTGCTGTTAACTGAAATTAAAGTCTCAAACCCTTAAAAGTCAATTGGTAAAACATAAACAGAGGCACGTACACATACGCATACAAGCATATCCATATAAAATGTATAGACAAAGTGCGCGCAAATATTTTTTATAGTCATAAGCCAGGGAAAGGCCAAAGAATAGTAGAAAGGTAAAAAGGAAATGTTAAAGTTGAATAAGGCCGAAGATGGAATACCTTTGCTATAGAACTGGAGCTTGAATGTGAAAGTGATTCGGATGTGTCTTAAATATAGATTAGATATATGAAGACTTTAGGCAAGTGTTTAAGGCATTTTAGGCTATTAAATGAATTTACGGATTATTTTGAAGAGTATTCGTTCTGAATAACTTATGGATCACGATTACTAAATAGTTTTCTTGCAATGTAAATTCTTACAAATTATCTTATATATAATCGAATATATATAGCTGACCTTTATTATATCTCAGTTTTCCGCAGTTAGCATCTCAGTGAATTCTCGATGCTTGCGATTCCAATTCATATAATATTAACTTAACTTATTATATCGATAGATAATATATGTATGTAATCGTATATATATATATATATATATAGCTAATCTATTTTGTAATCCACTCCTTTATAGCAATCAACTTAATTGCTTCTCTCCAAGAGCTCGCAATTCGTTTGCAATTCGAATTCTTCATTCACAGATCATTTAGAAACTATGAAACTATGAAAACAAAATAATAATAATAATGCATAGATCACATCTTGTGTTGAATAATTATATAATTCGTCTCAATATGTCATTTTCACCCCACAGCACATTACAATTTTTTAGCCTCAACTTCTTTTAGCCCATTTCTGAGTATCGCTCTCGCCCACGCCCTTCGACTCGGATTCTGTGGTCGTTGTTGTTGTTGTTTCATTGGTCTCCTGATTAGATTGTAGATTTTGTTCGGCTATAAAGCGTACAGTGCTCATCGATAGCGTTTCCAGCGAGACACCGATGCGGTTCACAAATTCCATCAAATCCGCCAGCTGTCGATGAATTGTTAGCAGAGCATTTAATCGTCTTTCATTGCGCAGAGCTTCTTCCTCAGCATCCATTGTGTTCAGCTATATATATATTTATATATATATATATATATAGTATATATGTATATATAAATAAAACAGAACAATTTCCCGGTTATCTTATTTGAATTTGATAATGTTTTATTCGGCTTTTTTGGCTAATTTTCTTTTATTTTACTTTAGAAATTTGTATGGTCGAAAAGATTTCAATGTGTAATTTATTTTATACAATTTGGAACTCTCTGAAGTGATTTGAATGCTGCCCTATAGAAATGTAATGAAAGCCCAAAAGCAGCTCTGATGGCAGTTCGAAATTTTTACATTAGTATAAACGCCAACTAGTTTGATAGGTCTACTCTAACTGTGTTAGCTTTATTGAGTAGGAGCAGGAGCAGCAGCAGGAGCAGCAGCAGGAGCAGCAGCAGAAGGAGGAGTAGAAGCTAATATTAAATCTATTTTATTTATGTCTCTGTGACACTAGCTTAACTATAACAATAAATTTGATGACATTTTCTGGCCGAGTCTTAGATGAATGAATCGAATGCTTCATGCTTTATGGCATTGCTTGGATAAATTTCATGGCAATGTCAAAGGTGTCGCTGCTGTGCAAGGGCAGCAAAGCAGCTCGAAGCGCTGTTAAGTATGCTACGCATTTATGTATGTGGGGGTATACATATATATGTATATATCTATATATATATATATGTATCTATGTGCGTGTGTATGTGTGTAGCGAAAACAATAAACATAAAATGCACAAATACACGCACAAATCACATTAAGTGCGTGTGCTGTTGCTGCTGCTGTTGCTGCTGCTGCTGCTATGGACTAAGTGTTTGTTTGTGTCTGTGTTTCAGTTAGGCTGTATATAAGTGTGTGCGTGTGTGTGTCCGTGTGCGGCTTATCAATTTCAATGTCTTTTACGCTGTTTTCGAGTAGCTGTCGCCCGCCTCGCATCGCTGCTTTAT
Source organism: Drosophila stalkeri (assembly GCA_035047405.1). Lineage (NCBI taxonomy): Eukaryota > Metazoa > Arthropoda > Insecta > Diptera > Drosophilidae > Drosophila > Drosophila stalkeri. The sequence goes on from JAWNPR010000061.1 coordinate 10,449,347, forward strand.
TTGACTTTGCTTCGCCTACCCGGCTTGCCACTTGACTCGCTCATTTGCCTGCCATAATCAGTCAATGCAGGCTGTTGGAGCAACCTATTATATGTAGGTGGGTGGGGCAGCTGCAATAGTGAGCAGGGCACTGTGAGCGGGTGGGGGGGGGGGGGGGGGGGGGTGGGGGGATGTGCCATGCGCCCATTAAAGAAGCTGATAAAAACTTTTTGAAATTGCCTTTCGTCTCAATGGCTTTTACTGTGCGCTAATTTATGGCCGGCAAAACTTGAAGGCAGTTGCCTAAGATGCGATTTTCATTTAAACAATTGTCAAACAGTATGTGTGTGTGTGTGTGTTGGTGTGTGTGTGTGTGTGTGTGTGTAGATAAACGGAGCAGAACATTACCTTGACAAAAAGCGACAGAGTCTAATAGGCCTTGACGCGCATATTTCATGACAATTTTATGGCCGAATAATTTGGTTGCTCTGTTAATTTTATGGCTCAGCTGTTGTTTGACGATGGGTTAAGCTGGCAGGAGAGTGGCATGGGGCATCTGGAATGGGGAGGCTGCTTTTGAAAATCATTTGTTTGCTAATTAAATATGTTGCCATCCATTCAATATGACAGTTGGCAGCGCAGCTTTTGCGTGCTGCCGAACAATTAATTCGCTGTTCGCGTCTGTTGTTGCCTGTTGCTGGCGCATTTGTTGCATACTTTGCAGAACGGACGGACAGTCAGACGGACAGACGGACAGACAGACGGACGGATGAACAAACATTCGCACACGCCCATTAAGCCCGGCAATGTATGCAATTAATTGAGTTTCACGCAGCAGCAGGCAAACAGCAAAGAAAATTCGCCATTATCATTAAAATTGTATATCATTCAAATATAGCATCATATTTTGTGCGTGGCCAGGTGTTCAAATATGCGAGGGTCAATTGGTAAGTTGAAACTTGAGTGTTAAGTACCAATTAGCTACAATTTGAGCTTGGGAAGCATTTCGCTGAAAGATATTTTAAAAATGAGTTTCATCAATCAGATATATTGGTAGTTCTAATGCTGATGGTTGGCAAATATTTCATATTTTACATCAAATTTTTAAATTTATATTTTATTTATTTATTTGTTTCTATTTACGTTGTAATTATTTATAGTTAAATTATTACGATTCTGTGTTCTTTATTTTATTAGTTCTGCGTTCTTTATTATTATTAGTTTTTATTTAGTTTTTTTTTGTATTACTTATTTTAAAAAAATATATTTGATAGACATTTTTCATATATGATTTATTTTGTATTTATTCTTAATTTATTTAGTATGCTTCTTTTTTTTAATTTACCATTTTTTTTTAGTTTTTATTTATTTTGTATTCTTTATTTTATTTATTTTGCATTTATAATAAAGTTATTATTTTTTTTTGTTTTTATAATTTTATTTAGTTTTCAATGTTAAATAAAAAAAATAATAAATAATGTTAAATAAAAAAAACATATTTTTGATAAATAAAAATATTTTAAATTTGTATTTTTTTTTAAATTTATTTATTATTTTGTTTTCTTTATTTTAATAATTTTTTTGTATACATTAAAAAATCAATTTTTTTATTTGTATTTTATATATTTATATTTTATTTATTTTTAATTTATTTGTTCTTTTGTTTTATTTATTTTGTTATTATTTTTTGTTTATTTTTACTTTGTTTTTATTATTATTATTATTTTTTTTAAATATTTTTTCTTTTTAGTCTTATTTGTTATTGTTATATTTTATGTATTTATTTGGTAGTATTTTTATTCAGTGTTTATGTACTTTGTATTTTTTTTAATATTTTTTTTTTTTTACTTTTTCTTTATTTTTTATATATGTTTTTTATTTATTTATTTTTTTTTCTTTTTTAAGCATTTAATCCATACAATTTACAATAATACTTGTCAAGTACAATGTATGCGAGAACCCTTCAGATTTGCATCATTATCATAAGAGAGATTTACTTTGAATTGCCTAAGCTCCTTAAGCTACCCACGCTGCTCTCATTTACACATTTATTTGGGTAGCCAAGGGCAAAATCCCTTCACAAGTGCACAGAATTATACACAATTTAATTAAAATGGAAATTGATAAACAGGATTTTTAAAATCTAATAACAATGGGCATAGCCCGACATCCTCTTCTAGTATATGCGGTATAATATAACACGTGTGTATATAATTTGAAAGCAATTTAATTACTTAATTAATTTCAATTAAAGGCTTAATGCATTTAATTGGCAACGATAATAGGCACGACTAAAACCCGATTATTATTTATTGTCTATAGGTATATTATATCGTATATTATGTTTTCTTCTTTTTCTTTAAATTAAGCTGGTTGATTGATTTGTTTAAGGTACCGTCTGGGTCAAGTTAGACTTAATGAGAAAGAGAGTGAGATAGAGAGAGAGAGAGAGAGAGAGAGAGTGAGACTTCAAAATTGACAAAATTATGCAGAAATTTCTTTGCCTTGTTTGTATTTTGAACTTATTTATTTGGTTTGTTTGCTTTGTTTTGCAGTTGAAGCCGTGGGATGTCCGTTCATTAATTTCTCATTATGTTGCTGAAAGATTTCGTTGGGGAATAGAATTGTTGTGATTCGATTAAGTGTGAGATTCTGTAAATCTGCCGACTACAGCTGCTTAATTAGTAAAGTTTGACAGCCAAATAAAATTGGTGTTAAACAATTAAATAGGCGATGAGCAAGCTAAACGAGCAAATAACCTCGGCGACAGGTGAGAGATTGAAAGAAGTTCAGATGGTTCTATATGGTCTAGCCTTGAGACGCATAAAATTCTTGTTGCTGTTGCCGATGTTGTTGTTGTTGCTGTTGTTGTTGTTGTTGTCACATGGCATGGTGCTGTTGCTGTTGCTGTTGTCGTTGTCGTTGTCGTTAGTAGCACCTTCGTCTAGTGTGCGATGTTCCGCATCAGTGAGCTGTTGTAGGAATCAGTATTAATTACTTGACTTCTTGTTGGCTTTGAAAGTCAGCCAAAAACAGCAGCGATGCCACATGCCACACACACCCAGAAAGAGAGAGAGAGAGAGAGAAAGAGAGAGGGGGGGAAAAGAGATAGAGAGAGAGAGAGAGAGAGTGGAATGGTATGGCAAATTGTTTTGATGGCAACACTGCATAGTCTTCTTCTAATCTAATGGCCAACTAAATGGCGCATCGCATTGCCCTCTGTTGGCCAAGCTAAGTGCCTGTGATTGATGCACCGCAGCAAGTCTACGCGAATTGTCGACCACAAAAAAGAGAAGAGATAACGGGTGAGAGAGAGTGAGGAAGAGAGTACAAATAACATGTCTTTACGCATTATGAAGTGGCTTTGGCCAAAGTTGATTGTGTTCGCGCAGGAACTTTTAGCTGGCTAATGGATTTTTCATTTTGGCCATTATTCAGCAAAGAAAGTCAAATGAATTTCTAACTTTAATTCTCATTGACATTTTTGTGTTGCACTTTTCTCGTTGCGAATTTTAAATTAAAATGCAAATTATTATAACCATTTAAAATATGAAATGAGTATATTGGTTTTTTGAGCAGGTCACGGCCGATGCTAGGAACTAGGGAATTGAAATGGGTTTACGTTAAAATGGCAAAAAAGGAAATATTTTTGAAAAAAAAAATGTTTGTGTTTATATCAAAAGTACTGCCTATTACGATTCAGAAAGTATAGCTTAAACTCGTAAAAAGGATAGCCGAAAATGAAGCCGTAAAGTTAAAATGTTGTAAATATTTCAAAGAGTTCTTAGAGCATGCAAGATCATTAGATATATCTGAGTAAACCGATAAAGGACGCTTCCAGAACGGTATGACATAAATAAGTCGAATGAAAAATATTATAACTTGCTAAACCTCAAAAATATGTTAGTGTAGACAGGATAGATAATATATAATTTTAAATATATATATAGGAAATAACTATGCCTGCCAATATTCTGCAGTCGGCAGTTTGTTATTGTTTTTTTTTTTTTTGGTTTGTCATAACTACGATAAAGTTTCAGCACATATGTAAATTATGTTAAAGTGTAATTAAAAGTAAATAAGCTATTTATATAAAAATGGTCAATGAGCAATGCAAGCAGCCAACGAGTCGTTGATATTTGAATGGAGCTTGCACAGTTCATGAAATTGCCAAGTGATTCTAAGTTTTGCCACAGTAAAGTATGAAAAGAAGTTCATAAGCAGCTTAGTTCAAGTTATGTGGCTTTTACATAATTTTATTTTTATACCCTGAACCCATTGAAAATGGGAATTCAGGGTATAATGTTTTTGTGAAAATGTATGTAACAGGCAGAAGGAGACGTCGCAGACCCCATAAAGTATATATATTCTTGATCAGCACAAAAAAATAAGTTGATATAGCCCTGTCCGTCTGTCCGTCCGTCCGTCCGTCCGTATGAACGTCGAGATTTCGGAAACTACAAAAGCTAGAGAGCTGAAATTTTACACGAACACTCGTATCTTAGTTACGCAGTACAAGTTTATTTTGTTTTTTCGATAACTCATCCCGTTCCTTAATTATCGATAAAAAATCGAAAATTCGTTTACGTTTTTTACGTTTTTCGAGCATAACTTCTAGACCGTTTTAGCTAGAGACTTCAAATTTGTATATTTAGATAGATATTATGGATACGCAGATTTTGTAAATTTCAGATTTTGGATGCCACGCCCCCTTCGCCCCCAATTTGAAAAAGACGTATTTCAAATACTAGAGACTTGTAATTTGGCAAATGGACAAATTTGAATGCAATTAATATATTCTGAAAGTTTCATGAAGATAGTCCATCTAGAAACGGAGTTATAAGCGTTCAAAGTACAGCCCATGCCACCCCCAACCGTTGACAGCAACTGCGCGGTTAGCAGAGCGCGCGCTATACGTGCGTAAAGAAGAGGAATATTAATTTTTTTGCAGGGTTCAGGGTATCTCGTAGTCGAGCCGTCTCGACTAGAGCCTTCTTACTTGTTTTATGTTAATTTTTTCATGTTCACAGTTTAGAATTAGTTTTTGACTTATAAATTATATGGAATTTCAGTTAAAATTGCTTGAATTTTCTTAACTCCAGAGGCTGTCACAGACCAGCCACAAACTTGAGCTGCGAGGCGACAGAGCCGCAGCCCGCAGCATTTGCGCTGTGTCTTTAAACAATTTTAAAAATATTTTCAATAAAAAAGTGAAAGAGAGATAGAGAGATATAAGGGAGAGAGAGAGAGAGAGATAGATCACATAAGTTGCACAAATTAGTTAATAAAATTATAAATGCCTCAGCTGAGCGTCGAGTGTCGGGGGAACTTTTAGAGCAAACTATCCAAATTGACAGCAATTGGGTTAATTTGTGTATGTGTGCATGGGTGCGTATGTGTGGGTGTGTGTGTGGGTGTGGGTGTGTGCAGTGCTCAACAAGTGAGAAAAATTATACACTATTCAGCCCGTTTCATGGCCCGTTGCAAATGCAGATGAGCAAACTGAAAGAGCTGAAGCGAAACTGGGACGATAGCTGCACACAGAGCGTTGCACATTGCACGCTGCACGGTGCATTGTGAGGCTGTTGGCCTACCCCTCGGGGAACACCCTGTGCCCCTAATGCGCCCTGTCAGTGGGGGCATAAATCATTGAAGGGTATAATAAACCCAACAGCCCGGACGCACAGGGTGTGCTAAACGTGCTGGCCAAAAGAAATGCTGTGGCCTGGACAAGAGCCCCGTGCTGAGAAACCGAGTTGGCCCATCTCTGCTGGGGCACATGTGCAATGTTTGTGTGTGTGTGTGTGTGTGTGTGTGTGTGTGCCCCCAAACGTGGCACAGATAAGCTCCACCAGGCACCAAACAGAGGGCAAAAAACTACAAATGTTTGATGCCTGTTTGCTTGGCGCTGGGCAACGGGCAGGAGGACGTATAGAGTATTCGGATTGTGGTAAGGGATGCGGCGGCTATGGGGCATTGCGGGCATGTTCAAATAAAATTAAGCGCACCAACAGTTGCCAGTGCATGGGTCATCAAACTGAGCGGCCGTTGCAATCCCAGCACTGCGTCCTGCATTTGATACAGGGTGTTCCACACAGAAGTTTATAGCATAGGAATTTTTATTTGATTACTACAAAATAAAATGACATTATGATGCGATTGACATATGCTTTATAAGGAACATTTTAATTTAATTTAAAAATTATTAGAAAATACTTTTTATTATTATTATAATTTTTTTTTGTATTTTAGTGAGAAGAGAACTTTAAAGCTAATTTTTGTTTGCTTGACATGATATATAAGGATTATTTTAATTTGATTTAAAAATTATGCAAAAATCTTATTTATTATTATTATTATTTTATTTTTGTTTAATGAATGCAAAATGTAATACAAAAAGTTTCAGTCAAAAGAGAACTTTAAGCCATAGCGCAAAATTGCTTAACATTGAAATAAAAAAAATTTGTTTATATGAAATGATTTATATAGAATATTTAAATTTAATTTTTAAATTATAGCAAAATCTTTTTTATCATTATTATTTTTTTTGTAATGAATATATTATTTAAATGCAAAAAGTTTAAATCAAGAGAAATTTAATGCAAAATTACTTAACATTAAATCTGTAGATCTGAGAGCTATTGAAATTAAATCTTTTTTTTTCCAAATTTACAATTACATGCGTTGGCATTGGGCTTTAGCTGAGAGATAAAATTTATGCGCCGAGTTCTTTAGCTTTTAATACACTTAAAAACTAAGTTGAATAACGAAAGTTCTATGCTTTATTTTATATGATAATCAGCATTTGTGTTTGGCTTATATTACTGAAGCTTATTTTGTCAATTTCTTGTTGAAACTTATTCGAATGTTCGACAGTTTAAATGAACATGTTTGCCATACAGGGTGCTCTTATATGATAATGAGTCGAACTCTTGATATCATTCATTATGTAATATTCATTAATATATTAGCTAAATAGACTCGATGTCATAATGCAAATTCGAAATGAAAATTCAATTGAATTGAATTGAATTGAAAGTAATTGGCTTTTGCAGACCCGCGGCACCCGGTAAAAGGCCCAGACAGCAGCTTCGTTCGCAAACAAATATTTTTCGAAAGTGAAGAAAAATTAGGCACAATAAATTGAACGGAAGTTGCTGCTTAAAAAGGAAAATACAAAAAAAAAAAACAGCGAACAAAAAAATAAGACAAAAGCCATTGAGGAAAAACAAGAGAAAAGCTGGCGGAAAAGCGGAAGCTTGCAAAATAGAAAAACACCGACAACTGGCAAATGTCGACGGGAAGGGAGACAGCGAGAAAGACAGACAGCCAAAGAGAGGCAGATAGAATGAGAGAGAGAGAGGGAGAGTGAGACGTGTGGCTGTGGGGCAACTGCTGTTGTTGCTGGTGTTGTTTGCCTGCGGTTACTGCTGTGGCTATTTGGCCAATACACACACACAGACACAGCCCAATACACATACGTGACAGTCACTGCGTGAGCTGTGTTGAGCCAGTTGTTGTTATTGTCTAGCCATCTAGATTGAAATTCCTGTGTTGCTGTAGGCTTTATTTTTATGGCCCTCGAGCGGGTATTATAAATGTATCAGGCAACTTGGCACACACTGAGAGCTTAGACTTTCTCTTTCTCTCTCTCACTCTTTCTTACCTGATGTAAATATATATGTATATAAATTGATATATGTACATTAAAGTGTTTGTTAAGCTCTCTATCTATACCTAGTTCTACTAAATGTTGTTGGTCTCTGGAGTCCGTTCAGTTATCGCTCTAGTTCCAATTTAACTTGGCAGTTCCAATACCAGTTTCAGTTCTAATTTTAGCTGTGTGTCTCAGTTTTAGTTCAAGTTCCAACAGCCAGTTTAAGTTCCGCTTCACAATCCTTTTTCCAGTTGTAGTTCCACTTGCCGGTTGGCAGTTGCTAGCCCTAGTTCCTGTTGATAGTTCCTGCACTAGATCCAGTTTCTGTTTCTGTTCCAGCTCTAGTTCCAGTTCAAGTTGCCAATTTTAAGTCTAGCTAACAATTCCAGCTCTAACTTTAGTACTAGCTCCAGTTCTAGCGCCAGTTTCAGTTCCAATTTCTAGTTCCAGTTTCAGTTACAACTACAGTTCCAGTTTCCACTTGCAATTCCCACTTCCAGTTGTCAGTTCCAGTTCCAATTGCCAGTTCCATTTGCCAGTTCCAGCTCCAGGTGTCAGTTGTCAGTTACCAGTTGCTAGCCCTAGTTCATGTTGACAGTCCCAACACTAAATTCCGTTCCAGTTCCAATTGCCAGTTGCAGTTGCCAGTTCTAAATATATTTGCCAGTTCGAGCTTTAGATCCAGTTCTAGCTACAGTTCCAGCTCCTGCTTTAGTTTGAATTTCCACTTACAGTTCACACTTCCAATTGCCAGTTGCCAGTTCTTAGTTCCCAGTTCCAATGGCTAGTTCAATATATATGCATATTCATATCTTGTCTGCTTTCTAAAGGTCTCATTAATCAACCTAATAGCTGTCTATCATATCAGATGCCTTTCATTATTGAACTAACTTATTTTGCTCAGGGTATACGAACTTCGTTATGAAATATTTCAGGCAGCTTTTGTGTTGCATGTTCACGTCTAGTGTCTAGACACATGTATGTGTCTGCACATCCTTATACGCGGTCTCAGCACTTGTGCAGGTCTGCCAGCCGTTCAATAGAGACAGACAGACTGACTAGACAGACTAGACGGCCATGTAGCAGCAGGTAGAGCTGGTAGCAGCTCAGCTGACTGCCATGATTATATAGCCTACATATGCACTTATATGTACATATGTATGTGCATACATATGTGCATAGAAAATATAGACAGACGTTCTGTGTTGCATAGAGATTTTCAATTTCCATATTATGTTGCATGCAGTGCCGTTTGAAATGCTTTTGGCAATTTCCGTTGCAAATGCCAAACAAAGGAATACTGAGTGTAACTTGCAACAACAACAACAACAACAACGGCAACGGCAACGGCAACGGCGACCAAACAATGAGTCAAATGAATGAATAGAAATTTTATACACGTAATGCCAACGGCTGAATTCAAGCCAGCCGACAAAATTGTCGCCAACACTTAGCCAGCCCCCAGTCTGAAGAAGAAGAGCGCAAAACCAACAAAAGCATTTAGGCTTGGTTCTCTCATATTTCTTCTTTCTTGTCTACATGTGTCTCAAATTGCATAAATTAGACGAGTCCATGATTGAACTAACAAAGGCTTTGTCAACATAATTTCACAGAGTGCTGTCAGCGTAAGTTAAGCCTGTCGAATGGTCGCAGATGCAAATAGCTTAAAATTGAATACACATGAAATTTTTAGCGCGGAGTGGAATCGTGCTAGCTATATATAGTATATATATTTATAAAGCTATATTTTTCTCTTTCTGTCTACCTATTGCACTCTCTCTATATATATTTCTCTATCTCTCTCTCTCCCTCTCTGTCTGTCTCTGTGCCTCTAACTCTTTCTCACTCTAACATTCTGTTATCCAAATTTCGCATTATCTGCCTCTCTTTTTCTCTCTATCTGTCTCTCTCTCTCTCTCTATGTTTCTGTCTCTCTATTTCTGTCTCCCTCTCTGTCTCTCTCTCTCACTCTCTCTTTATCTCTCTTTCTGTCTCTGTCTCTTTCCCTCTCTCTCTCTCACTCTTTCTGTATCTCTCTCTCTATATATATATATATATCTCTCTATAAAATCATGTTCATGTTTCTCATTATCTCTCTATCTCTGTCTTTGTTTTTCATCCTTTCCATCTGACTTTCTTCATTTTCTATCTCTCTCCCTCTCTCTCTCTCTCTCTCACTTTCCCTCTCTCTCTTTCCATAACGATTATATAATTCTATAAGATATCGTCTCACATTTTCTATCTCTTTCTCTGACGAATTCCTGATTCAATTAATTGCATGATTTATTGCCAGTCAGCTTCATTTTCAGCAGCCACAAGCTAAAGTGAAATGCTGTAGATATAGTAAATATTTAATTATTATTCTATTATTTAATTTAAATGCTCTATTGTGAATTTATGCTTACAGAATGTTAATTGAAATAAAATTCCCCATAACTGAATGAAATGCAAATTAGTGTATTAGCAGGCCTTTGTTGTTCGCACAACGAGCTTAATTAAAGGATCGACTTATGGCTGAAAACCAATCCGATTTAAGGCTTGCTTGGCCTTTGTCCATCCTTGTCTGCTTCTGTGTCATCATCGAATTGTGGGACTAGATGTAATTTTCTCTTGTTCGATCCGAGCAAATCCTTTAAGCCGCATTCATTGGATTGTTTGGTCGGGTGTGCTTGGCCAGGTGTGATACAATGAGCCATGCTCTATCTATCCCTTCTTCACACTCAATAACCAAATACAAGTTTGTCTGCCTAGTAACTATTGTTAAATTACCTCCTGCTCCGCCTCCGCCTCCTGCTCCTCCTGACAGATGCATCGCAGTGCGGGCTTTTCGGTCATGTAAACTATTTTACAGATGCCTTTTTCTCTCTCACTCACTCACTCACTCACTCACTCTCTCTCTATCTCTCTCTTTCTGAATTCAATTGCAGGTGGTAAGCATGCCGCCCGCTGAGCATCATGTGGGCACGCCCCACGGCCAAGCATTTGGCGACGAGGACTATCAAATGGCAGCCAGCTCCAGCCAATGGAAGGATGTGCCGGACAAGTACTTTATGGTGATAGCACACTTACTGGCCGGCCACATCAACGACACCGAGGACATGGAGCGCGTCAATGGGCCAATCTTAAAGGCGAGCATCAAATCGGTCTATTGGCTCTTCCTCATTCAATACGCAACTCTGGCACTGCTGGGCGTTATTCTGAACATCGCTATCATTGTGTACATCATGTATAATCGTCTCTACAAGGATGTCACGCATGCGTTCATCATCAATTTGGCCTTCTGCCATTTCGTGCAATGTGCCGTGGTCTTGCCTGTTTCCCTGATGGTGATGCTGCTCCAGAACTGGATATTCGGGCAATTCTTGTGCTTCTTTTTGCCCATGCTGCAGGTGAGTGCCAGCGCCACATAACTTATTGCTCCAGCCGGATATCTAGTTGGCCAGCTAGCCGACCAGCTCGCTTGGCTCTAGCAAATTTTAATTAAACTTACTCATGAGCATTGTTATCTATTGTGGCTCCCAAGTCCAACTCCCATTCCCTTTTATACACTCGCCTTCTCTCACTATCTCTCTCTCTCTCTCTCTCTGGGCCAGGCTGTAAAGCTGCCAGGGGCCAGATGAGCCGATAAACCTCATGGCACTATGACAAGTTAATAAACTTAACGCAGTCTGCTTTATCGGTTCTGGCCTGGCCTCCGCACAATGGCAAGCACGGCCCAGAGACGAGCAGCGGGACGGAGCGTCGTGTCTGCGTGGCTGAAAACAAAGAAGAGCACGGACCGAGAGAAATAGATAAGAGCCAATAAGACACTAAAATATGAACCTAGTGCAAACAATGAATTCAAATGATTATTGGGATTTTCGCCATCTGTGCAGCTTTTGCTAATTTCCTTTTCCCTTTCAAGCTAAAGTCTTAAGTTTAGTAGTTTCTATTTGCATTTGTTGGCTTACATTAAGAAATTAATTATGTGTGAGAGAGTAAATTATTGTAATTAGCAAATGTAATTTATAATATATTCCATTTATCATTGAGCAACACTGGCTATGCGACAGACAGGCTTATCGATACATAATCGATTGATTTTATTCGAATTAACTCTTTTTTCGTGCACATTCTACATATGCTAGATTATGTATGTAAATATTCGTTCATCAACTTGTCAGCTTGCTGTCGAAGCTTATATTTTCCATTATATTTAAGCATCCATTGAAATTGCCAAGTCAGGGTATAATGATTTTTTTTTTTTTTAATTTATGTAACAGGCAAAAGGATAGAAGAGAGGCAATCTAGAAAATAGTTAGGCAACAACAGAGTTATCAGAGTAAACCCAATTAAATTAACTATTCGCAAAGTACAGGGTATCTGCTCTCGACTCCCTGTAGCACTCGTACATGCTCTTTATAAGTCAACAACGACCATTTAAGCCAATAATGTGCTTCACAATCAACCAGAAATCAAAATCAACCGCATGCAATGCAAATGCTTGTGAGCTCGGGCAAATATTTAATTTGAAATTAAAGCTATTTACTGCTCTGACGGGCAGACGTCTGGTCTGAAAGGACATTTAATTTGCTTGCTCTTGAGGTAACCACAAGTGCCACAACGTTTGAGCAGTCACAGCTCATGCGTTTTGCCCACTCAAGTCAACGATTTCTCGGTACTAATTAGGCACTCATCAAATTGCCATGAAGTTCGCATCAAAGTAAATGTAAACCTCGGACAAAACTGTTGCCCTGCTTTCAACTGTTGCGCTTGGCTAGAAATGATGGGGATTAAACTAAAAATAGATATTCAATTCAATTGTATTCAATTTACACGCTCGCCTGGCTCACCTCTCAAAGGGCTGCCAGCTGAGCCTAATTGGCATGTTGTTCTCTGATAAGGGCGCGCTTCGAAATCAAAAGACCATAACGTCACCTCATCTAGTCCCAGCACTCCACTCCACTCCACTCCACTCCATTCCACTCCACTCCACTTCACTCCAGCGCACAGCTCAACGCCTTGTCGCTGTGAGAAATTGGCAACACCCACATAATAGCTTCAGCCGCATCTTATTGTCAAAGCCGCAATGATTGACACATCTCACAGCTGCAGGTACATCAATACAGGTTATTGGTGTATATATATGTATGTGTGTATGTGTGTGTGTGTGGGTGTGCGTGTTAATACGAAATAAAATTTGTTCTCATTCAATTTGTTTTCTTACTTTTATTAAATGTCTTCAGCTCAGCGTGTGACGAAAATAAATGTTGTGAACGATAGTAGAAGTTTCTATAAATCGATTCAGTTTGTTTTTTATTTTATTCTTTTATTATTGTTATTTCATTTTGTTAGTCTGTGTATAAATTTTGTACTAAATTACTTTTAAATTTATAAGAGAGAATTTTACACAATTTAATACTAATACGAATACATTTTAGATAGAGAAGAGCGTAGCCAGCAATTGTACTCTTAGTAAACTCTTAGCATCTAATTGAAAATTACTAAATAATTCAGCTTTTGAGCTATTCAACAGTTCTGCTTCGCAATTAAATTATCAGTACTCAAGAGCTACACGATAATATTTATTAATAATCAGCATATTCTACAATATTTGCAATACTCGAGTTTATCTGCTGATAATAGCTACAGATAGAGACTTTTATATACAGTCTTTTCAAATTGCAGAATATCAAATCGTGTGCTTTATTTTTTTTTTTTTTTGGGACACAATATTTAGAGAGAGAGTGAGCTGCTTTTGAGATTGAATTACAGACACCTTGAGCAAAAGCAGCAGCAGCAGCAGCAGGAGTAGGAGCAGCAACATCAGCAGCAGTAGCAGGAGTAGCAGCAGCAGCAGCAGGAGTCGCAGCAACTGGGACAAAAGTTGGACAAAATGTCAAGCAACGGATATGATTCGATTTGATTGCTATCACAATGGGCGACAAATAGAGCACACACACACCGAGACTCAGATGTAAACGGATATTTGTGGCATTTACACACACACACACACAATGATTCACACTCACTGAAAGAGAGGGAGAGAGAGAGAGCTGAAGAGGGAGCGCGAGGAAGGGAAAGAAATGTTTTTGTATGCCTGCAGCATGCCCTTGAGCCGATCGAAATTGATTAATGCCATTGGCACCGCAGACAATCCGCAAACATTGCAATTTACTACGATGAGCCTTAAAATTTACTTATTTCAAATCGAATCCAAGATAAATGCGCATTCCATATGCGACAATTATTCTGATTAATTTCAGTGCTTGCCGTGCACTTTGTTGAATTTGCTTTTGGTTGACAGAGCTCGATGGTATGTAAATCGAATGTAGTCAACTCTCAAATGTTTTTGTTCAATATAAGAACTAATGCATACACAATATATATATACATATATATTTTATGCACTCTCACATAAGATAAACAGAGTCGGGCACAAAACCCTTCAGCTACATACAAACATAATCTATAGCAGGTCAGAGTCTCAGAGTTCAGCTACAATCGAATCATGTAAGGGTTCACAGTCTTATAGATGTTGAATAATATATTATGTCATTAGACCATTGCTATGTCAACATATATAAATTTCCATTATCTCTCGGATCGAACTACGCTCTCAAGTACCGACTGCCTCATACTCTGCTCAACAACTAATCGATAAGCTAGCCACTCGCAAATCTAGACATTAGTCTAGACTTTTGCCACTGCTCTTGCAAAGCTCTTAACAAGATTGTTAAGCAAATGAAGTTAGTGTAAAATATTTGGACTGCAAGTGTAATAGGTCTGCGTTAGGTCAACTGATGCATGCTTTATATGGGCATAGGTTGACCATTGTCAAATGCTAGACAATCTGTTAAATATATGATGTGCACATATATATATATATATATATATATATATATATATATATATATATATATGTTTATGTATACATGTATGTATGTGTGAGGTGTTGTCACAAAATCCAATCTGAACTCAAGCAAATAAATAAACAAAGCAAAAGCCTAGCAGAAATGGATAGCCGGGCAAATCTTTGGGATTTCGCATTCAAGCATAACAAGATGGGCAAATGTCTGCAGGTTGCCAGGACACACACACACACACACACACACAGACTCACACAGAAACACATATGTGAATGCTCAGCGAAGCGAGCCCAACGTGCTTCACTGCTGCAACAACAATCGGAGGCAAACAAATTTGTTTCAATCACCGCACATCGCCGAAAAATGGTTGCCCAAGCCTAAGTAAAAGAACAGCTGAGGGGTGACAGCCCCAACTACCTATTCCCTACTCCCTACTCCCTACTCCCTATTCCCATCCACCTCCACACCATATATATAAATTTGTAACTGTCTTTCTTGAACTTGCAGGACATACCGATACATGTGGCGATGATATCGCACATTCTGATTGCCTGGGATCGCATGCGCTGGCTGAATGATCCGCTCAAGGGCCGGATACCTGGCTTCGTCTGTTGCTGTGCCACCTGGCTAACTGGTATGGTGATTGCGCTGCCCTATCCCATTTATACAATGTATGTGGAGCTTGGGGTGAGTACTAAAGCTTGAATGAGCCTAACATTTTGCTTTATTAAAAATTACGCATTGTCACATATGTGTGTGTGTGTGCGTGGGATGAGTGGACTGAGTGTGTGTGTGTGTGGGTGTGTATCACTGTGTGTATATGTCTTGTTGTCTTTGAATTTGTGTGCGTTAGCTGTACCTGTGCTCAGATCAAAGTGAATGCAACAGACCGTTAAAGCATTAAGCTACTTGCTGTGCCTCGTTCATAGACAATGCTCCATGCGCTTCGCTCTTAATGCGGTTCAAGGAATTTTGTGTTAGCATTTTGAAAGGCAAATTTGAATCTCATTCGGTTGCTCTGTTGCCTTAGCTGCTGTTGCTGCTGTTGCTGCTGCTGCGCGAAAACAAACCATTTCTTTCAAGCTTTATTATACAAATCGAATATAAACAGCAATTTTTTTTTTTATAATCATTTCCCTATAATAATCAAAAATGATCTATACGATCTAAGCTCTCGAAATGCTATATGCCAAATGTAGATCTATCAAGCTTTATTATACAGTCAAATCGAATGTTAACAGGAATTCTTTTTTTTTTTTTAAATATCATTTCCCTATAATAATCAAATATGACCTTTACGATCTAGGCTCTCGAAATGATATATGCCAAAGCTGATATATCTAACATAGAGTTTTATCAAGTTGGAAGTCGTTTTGTAGTTCTAATTTCTCTCTTGCCCCAAGTAAGCAGGTTATCTCATTAGGTTCGGTACGCGCAATGGTTCGCTGTTGGTTGCCTCATCATGGCTGGGGCTCTCATGCGTGTGTGTGTGTGTGTGTGTGTGTGTGTGGGAGGGGGGAGGGGGGAGGGGGGCCTGTTGTTATACAACGAGCTGTCGGTTCGTTTGCATTCACATTGCCATTGTCTGGTAAAACCCCAACGGTCTGATTAGCAACTAGAAACTGGCAAATGGCAACTGCAGCAGTTCATGGCAAGGCGCCCAAACAATGTGGGGCTTACGGGCTGCAACTGTGGCTCCCGCTTTGTGGCTCTGGCTGTGGCTCTTGTTATGGCCATGGCTATGCTGTCTGCATGGCAGCACGCTTGATGGTGTGTGGGCCAATTTGAAACTCGTTAACATGGCTTGTCAACTGCGCTTCTATTTCGCTGCCAAAATATTTGCAACATGGGGCTTTAAAGTGCGCCCACGACAACGACAACAATACACATAAATATTTATGGGCCATAAAGTGTTGCAACTTTTTGATATACTCAACGTGTTCATGTTTTACTCTTTACCGTCTTCTTCGTTCTCTCTCGCTCTCTCTCTCTCTCTCTCTCTCTCTGTTTGTGTGTGCTTCTATATACATTTATACCCTCGTTTTAGTTGCTTGGCATCGGTAACTATCAAATTCAGCTAACGCAGCCAACTGCATTTCTGTTTACCCTGTAAATAAGCGACTGAGTGGAAAAGGTAGCATTGAGTAGAGCTGCATTGATAAATATTTTTTATTTTTAACTTTTCTATAAAAAATTATTTTATTAAGAATTGAATATTCTTATTATTATTATTTATCTAATACGTAGTATCTTCCAGTACAGCTTCCTTTTTTTTATTATAAGTTATGTTTTATTACTATTTTTTATTTATTTATATTTCTTTATTTTTATTTATTTAAAAAATATATATTTTTGATCAGATAAATGAGGTTATAATATTTTTCTTTTAATTTAATTTTTTATTTAGATTTTTATTTTTTAAAATTATATTTATTTTATTTTTAATTTATTTTTGATCAGATAGATGAGGTTATAATATATGTTTTTAATTATTTTTTTTAATTCAATTTTTTATTTATTTTCAATTATATTTATTTTATTTTTATTTTTGTCTCTTTTATTATTATTATTCTTTATTTTAGAATATTCTTGTTCAGATAGATGAGCTCAGTGGAATGAGCTTTACCTATCTTTTTTTTTCTTTTTGTTCGGTTTTTATTTTATTCCAGGGTAAGCAGTGCAATTTTTTCACATTTTTGGATAACTAGGTCCATTTCCATTTTATCGATAAAAATCAATAAATTTACTTCTGTTTAGCTTCGTAATTTGACCACCATAAATAATGAAAACATTCAATTTATTGTGTGTGTGTGTGTGTGTGTTCCTCTCACACTCTCAAATAGATTGTGTGTATTTAGGATTTTGGATACCTGAACCGTTGTCCTCAAATTCGTAAACAAAAAACTTTTCAGTGCTCTCTAGCACTGTTCCTTAGCAAATAGAATGAATGGAACGTCATTCTAATGTTCAACAAATTCGATTTCAGCACTTCATCTAGAAGTAAAGTTATTCAGCAATTTCCAATGTTATTATAATTATTCGCTTTAAAGCAGTCCAATCTCTATCGCAGTAAGCAGAGCGCAGTATGTATGTATTTATGTGACTTTTTTTGTTATGTATTTCTTTAAGTAGAGTAAAATGATAGGAAGTTGAGCTCTTTGCCATGTTCAGGGTATCTGCTAGTTGGGCAGTCTTTGCCAAAAACTTTTATTATTATATAATTTTACTGAATTCCTATTGAATATTTGAATACTAATAAATTTATAGACTGCAGGGTATCTTCTAGTCAATCTAAAGTCTTGCAATTTTTTATATTTATATTTTTTTATATTTATATTTTTATTAAATGTTTCTATTATGTATATTATTGGCAGCTTTGAATATCAGTTATGTAAATGTATATAAAATAATTTATTTCAGACATTATAAAACAACAACGATGTAGAAAGAGAGAGAGAGAGGGAGGGAGAGTGAAGGAGTAGGAAGTCGATTGAGTCTGTGTGCCTCAGTAAATATATTATTAAACATATATATACAACTGCAGGCTACAAAACTTTGCAAAACAGGAAAGGTTCCATTAAAATAATGGAAATGGATATACATATACATACATATATACATACATATACATACATACACACATATTTCTATTTGTTATATTGAGCAGCTACCGAATTTTATAGAAGTAACCCAAAACATTCGACTGTGTTAATATTGTAAATGAATTTATGAGTCTAAATAAGAGAGCAACAAGATTATCATTTATATTCATTCATTCGAGGCGAGCTAATGAAGTGGCGCTGGGCAAAGCAATTGTGAATTGGGATTCCCACTTGCCAGTTGCCAGTTACCAAGTGGCCAAGTGGCTGAAAGTGGCAGCACTTTTGGCCCGAGCAGCAGGTATGTAACTCTGTATAGGGCCAAGAACCCTTAGCTTAAGTAGTTTAGCCATGGGATATGTCTAATGGCTATGGTCGCTGCATACATACATACATACATACATACATATATCATTATTGGGTTGGTCGTTCGGTCGGTTTGGCAATTATATGCCGTATTTATGATGTTGTCGAGGCTATAGACTCGCACTTCTACATTTCTGGCGACAATTTGTATAATTTATGTGGCAGTTCAGTGAATGTCTGTTGCCCATAAAAACTGACAGGATGATGGCAACAAGTGGGACAACAAACGGCCCAAGTAATGATAACGTTGATGATGACGATTGCCAAGCATAATAATCAAGTCGATGATTATTATTAAGCTGCTTTTATGCCCACAATAAGGCTGATGATAATTGCGTCGATTTGTAATATTTACGCCTAAAAGTCGATTACCATAACGTGAAACTACCAATGTGTGTGTGTGTGTGTGTGGGAGAGAGAGAGAGAGAGTGTGTGTGTGTGTGTGTGTGTGTGTGTGTGCATATATGGCAGTCAAACTCAATCAGTCGTCAATAATAGCATTAATATGTGTGAGTGCGAGTGCGAGTGTGCGTGTGCTTAATTTGATAGAGCCTAGATAGCAAAAAAATAGAAGAGGAAGAAAAGACACAAGCCGAACTTAAGGACACGCAGATATCATCTGGATTCGCTGGTTCGTCCAAGTTCGTGCCCCAATCCCGAAACTCTTGGGCGAGAGGGCTTATTATCTCATTTGGGTTTGCCTCATGTGCAATTTATGAATATTTTACGTATACGTTATGGCCGAATTGCTGCTGAAGAGGGTAGAAGTGACGTGCCATTTGGTATTTGGTATTTCTATTTGGGTTCAACAAATTGCTTTGACATGCGCGCACACACACATACGCAAACACACACACATACGCAAACACACACACACATACGCAAACACACTCACACAGTTGGGCAGACAATGTGAACTTTGATTCGTCATGTGGCAAGTGATTCAATGATGCTTCTGAAATCTTTTGCATTCCTTTGTGTGCTTTCTGTGATTAACAATGATATACAGAAAGCACATATATATATATATATATATATATATATATATATATATATATATATATATGTATAAATGACATGTGTGTTAATATAATACATTCATAACAAAATATGATATTTTGTAATCTAATCTGTTTGCCCGGGCACCTCACAATATCCACTTCTGACATAATCAATCATAAGTAAACTGTTTACAGATTTTTTCAAAACTCTTTGATTCATGAATTGATCTAGATAACTTGAAATCTTTGGCAACGGCAACAGTTTATAGAATCGTTTATCGATTTTTAAGTTTTGGGCTTAATTGCTTCGCTGGCCATAAGTCAGTGAGTTGCGAATCGAGCCGAACTTGCCGAGGTTGGGCAACTTGAAGTACCCAGCGATTTCTACGCTTCGCCAACTTTTGTTCAACTTTGTCAAAAAAAAATTTGAAAAAAGTGAAAGAAGAAAGAAAACACTCAAATTGAAAATGTTTTTTATTGTTTTTTATTGGTCCCAGTCCGAGTTGAGCGTCCCATGTTGTGCAATGAAAATGTCAGCGCCACAACAAATTTGCCTAGTCGAATAAAGCTAAAGGCAGAGGCAGCGGCAGAGGCAGCAGCAGCGGCAGAGGCAGCAGCAGCGGCAGAGGCAGCAGCAGCGGCAGAGGCAGCAGCAATCCTTTTACCTACATCAAGTCCAATCTGTCATAAGGGCGATATTGTGTGTGGTGCGAATTTTGCTTTGACTATGCATAATATACATACATATATATATGCATATATATGTATATATATGTATATATATGTATATATATGCATATATATGTATATATAATTATTTATATACATATATATTTTTTATAATTCAGTACCATAAAACTGTCAGAGAATTTCGACCGCAGACTGTCAATTAATTACAAGTTATGCGCGTCTATGGATGGGTGCGTTGGCTAAGGGATTTATAACTGGCTTAGCTGAAAGTTTCATTCGCCGCTTCATTTTCGGCAAATGGAGCTCAAAAGGCGCACCGCATAACGTTACGGTACGTGCATGGCGTATCCTGCTCGTTCTGGCCCTCCTGTCACAGTCCTTGGCCACACCCTGCATTCAGCGAGAGCAGCGTGGCTCTAGAGTTTATTTATTTGTTTAGCATGGATGCCATTGCTTTTTGTGCGCAGCAACAAGGTATTGTTACGAATATCCGCTTGCCCGCATTGAGTTCAGCACGAAGCGTTTCCTAATCCTCGGGCCAGCGCACCCACGCTGCAGGAGGCGAGCGTACTTGCCTCTCTTACCAACATCTTCTGTCATTCCCCCTACCCGCACCTCATTCGTTCTCATTATTAACCATTGAACTTATCCGAATATGCGCATGGCAAGGCGAAATTATGCTACAGGCCACAGAGCCATGAACAGCAAAAGAGGAAACAACAAAAGTTAACGTAAACAAGGACGGGGAGGCGCTGCGCCTAACTGAATGACGAAAACTATGTTGAAAACTGTTGTCTGATTTTTGAGGGTATATATTAAATTGAATGTGGGCAAACTGGGAGGGAGCTGAAATCGTGCAATCTCTTACTATGCTCAATAGATCCCTTCAAGATCATTAGGAATCGAGCCCCAGTTGTGTATGCAATTAAAATGTGAGAAATGTTTTTTTTAGAAATATTTACAAATTTTGCTTAAAAACCGTATTTCAAATTAGCTGGTGTGGCCGCCATGCGACATGAAAGCTGCTTCAGACATTCGATTACTTTTCAATTTATTGATTGCAGCGCTAAGCGTCACAGTTAAAGCGAACGACCTTGCGACGTTTCGGTCCATTTGGCTGCTTCAGGCATGACTTCAAGACCTGAGTATTGGCATTGGTCTGGCTGCGGTCTAGCGACCTGTTCTTGCTTGGCAATGATAGAAAGTCCCGATACGCATTGGCCGTAATCGTTTTCTGCTTGTTGCCGGCCACTAATGGATGTGCCGACAGGTTGCTTAGCTTGCCATTGGGGCTCTTGATGATCGTGTAGAGATGCGAAGTGTCCTTCAACGGATAATGCACTGACCTAAGTGCCAACTTCTTTTGCATTGCTGTCAGATTGATGTGAAAGGAGTTTGACATTTCAAATAACTAGTATGTCCGCGTTCTTGCCACAAGACAAAAAAAAAAAAAACAAAAAATTGGCCACAGATTGCGTTGCCAGATTGCTAACGGAAACTGAAAAGCAGTTGATGAATTTAGCTTAAAATACAACCGAAATTGCCGTGAGTGTTACTGATTAACAAACGAGTAAGTCCAAAACTAAATAAATCTACAGCAAACGACAATATTTCGAGTTCTCAATTTTAAACTGAATGTGAGAGAAAAACCTTGTCAAAACGTAACGAAAACAACTTTCAGCTCTTGCTTCTACCTGAGCCTACTGAGACTTGGATTTCTGCTGCTAGCCGAAGCATAAAAAACAAGTTGGTTGACAAAAGTCTTGGGTTCAGCTAAGCCAAGCCGTTGGCAATTCATTGCCATCACTTCCATATTCATGTTTTCATTAGATGACAGCATTATAAATTTATATGTCCTCGTGTCAGGTTGACTCAACTGTCTGCAAAAGCTGTTCAACTTTGTGGAATTGAAAAAAAAAAGGAAAAAAAAGCTGGTTTACTCTTTTGTTTCAGATAAAATAAATGCTGCAAAATATAAAGAAAAATATATGCAGTATTTTACTGTTGCACTAGGTAAATAAATGGAAATAATATAATATATATATATATATATATATATATATATATATATATATATATATATATATATATATATATACAATAGTAGCGTTAAAGTTGTTGTTCTCGTCTTCCTCTTAATAACGAGTTCTCAGTATCGCTCACTTCTCTCACCAAAGATTCTTCTTGCTCAATAGTCTTTGAGAAAGTCTCTTTCACTCAGCTCTTCTGTCAAACTGTCTATTTCTGTCTATAACTCTGTGCGAAGCACATAAGTAGCCCTCTCACTCTCACTCAGCGACATCCGAGAACTCGTTCAGCAACAGCTATAGTTATCTCTTTCTTGATAGCTTGATTAGTGCTAGTTGTCAGTTTCTCTTTAACACTACTGCAGCAAGCAATCACAACATAATAACTAACACAAAAGTCATGATATCACAGCGATACGACATATATATATATATATATATATTGCCATATATAATATTGCCATACTATATTGGAAAAACACAGGAAAAAAAAAATAAACAAACTAACAACAGTTGAAAAACAGCAGCTAAACACTGTTTAAATACTATAAGTATATATAGATATATAATTCCATTTTATTATTATTTGAATGCCCTGAACAGTTTTAAATTAGAGAAATTAGAGTATACTGAGTTTGTGCGAATGTATAAAGAAGTATAAAAAACAACATACGAATAGCTGCACATTCTAGATTACATAAAGAAAAGCGCTAAGAGCAAAGGGAAAGTAAACAAAATTAAAGCTAATTGCGGGAACAAGTGCATAGAGAGGTCGCAAGTGGTCTATAGATATTCCTCCTACTTATTTAAGACGTTTTTAAACCAACATAAATAGTATATAAATATATACAACATATATATCTATGATTATTTATTATCACTAAATTGTTGAAATAACTTTGCAAGTTTTCGATCTTCAAAATACTAGGAAAATATAATTATTACAAATTATTTTCTGTAAAGCTGCAACAGAATACTCGAGTTATAAATAAAAATACCAGAAAAAAATACACTCATTTTGGACTGAACCGGACACTCTTGTCTTATAATATTTATTATTAATATATTTTTAATTTGCAAGACAAGTTGAGTCGATGTGGACCCTATTCGTTTATCCGTTGTCACATATAAGAGCTGAAGAATTCTTTTTAGGGCTTCATAGCAAGCGTAGATCAATTTTGTCTCGGCTCATCGAACTAGGCTCGCTTGAATTTTTACAATGAATTTAATGTATAAATTATATAATTTTGATTTTTATTATAGCTTTTAAACCAAAACCCATCTTACCAAAATCGTTTTTTTTTAGTTTTTTTTTTTTATATTATAATTTTAAGTTTTATTATAGCTTTTATACCAAATTTAAACTTAACAAAGTCTATTAAATTTTTTTCATTTTATTTTATTTATTAATTTTTTTTTTTTTCATAAAAACGCAGTTGAATCGTTTTCTTCTTCTTACTTGTTTCTATTTATTATGATAAATAATAATAAAATGAGCTAATTCAATAATTCTTTGAAACCAAATTCCTGTCGCACTAGTTTTTCTACATGTTCGCATTACTGGGCGCAAATCAAATATTATCGTCGCATTTGCTATTTTTTGTATTAATATAACAATTTGAGCTTGTTACGCACGGACCGGAAATCGAAACGAAGCGGTCCGCAGGCGAACCTATTCTATTCAGTTGCGTAGGTTCCCTTATTTGTATGTGTATTTTATTTTTCTTCTTTATCATAAGCATCATTATTGTTATTATTATGAGTGTAACTTTGTTAGAGAGTCGCGCGTGGGCTGTCTGAGCCTTATTAAATTTCCCATTTGCCGACCTGCCCATGCAAATATGTGTTTACTCAAAGAGAACTTGCTGCGCAACGCCATGGGCCACACGAGCTGATTGCATTTGTGGGGAAGTACAGCTCATGGCAGCCGAGACGCATTGCTATGCATATGTTTCGTGAAGAGCAATAGAAATTCATGTTCAAAGTTGTGAAATGTAATTGGCCGGCTTTTGTAGCGAAGGTAAAGTAATTTCAAGATGATGAGCTCTTGTTGAAATCATGGCAGATCGTTACGCAGCGTTTAAATCGCCTTTCTTCAACTGAATGCATGAAAGCTTACCGACTAAGCGTACTTAAGTGAGCAACTCTTATGTCCGTTTATTGACACAATTCAACGCCATACAAACATAGAGCATGGCCAACAGATATCTAATCGAATGTGTAGATTTCAACTCAAAACTTATCCCAGCTCATACCCGCACTTGGCTTCATTACTAATGCAGAGGAGGATTGTCCCCTGCTGAAGGGAAGCTGAATTATGTAGCATACTTATAAGGGCACATGTCACTGATTTTCTTTGTGTGTGTGTGTGCGTGTGTGTGTGTGTGCTTTGCTCGTTATTAATGGACAAGCGAACATTGCCAGCAGCAGCATCCCGCAGCGCCTTTCAGCTAGATTTGTTGCACATGCAACTACATAAAAAACCGATTCACATCTCGCATTGGAGTGTATTTGTTATTGTTTTTGTTTCTTTTTTTATGCGTGTGGCTGCACGGGACGGGGGTCCAACCGACAGCAATTTAATGGCGCAGCTGTTGTGCCAATTGCGTGGAAATGGCCAACGAACCTTCGTTGATTTTATGCGTTTCGCAATCGCGACTCCAGGGGCAATCAATTTTGATTGCCCGAACAAGCAGCATGGGCAGCCAGCAGCCAGCAGCAATCAGCTGGATATAATATAGTATAATATAAGATGAGAAACAACCACAGCACCTCAAATGCTGCAATAACTGAGGACCTCAGCCAGTGCCGCTGTGCCTTGCCATTGCCATAAGAAATTTGATCAATTTCATATATGCATACACAGGTAAGATTTTGTCGTTTGTTGCCGCGGCAACATTCATATCCTCTGCCATTTCCTCTGTGTGTACTCTATGGACTGGCTTATGCATTGCCAAAATTTCGGATAAATGCTTTACATATTGTAAAATAACAATATAAAAATTTACCACACGGCAATACACTCGCATCGGTTGCTCGTAAAGTATGCGAAAGAGAGAAGTAACTACATACATATATATGTATATATATATATATATATCTGTTATCTGTATATATGTATGTATATATGCATATATTGAATACAACTGTTATAATAGTTAATTGTTGATATCTTCAAGCTCTGTTCACAAGATGAGCTGAAAGAAATCGTACTCAAACGCCCTCTCTCTCTCTCTCTCTTTCACTCTTTTGGACTTCGTTTCTGTTCGTTTTGCTGTTCGCTTGAGCGCTGTGAGTTGAACTCTTCGTGTGATGCTCTTCACCCGAACATCGTTTAGGAAGCTCTTCACATTGTCACACACACATGCACACATCTATACTTACGTATAAGCCTCGCTTACCTACACTAATACATACATAATAGACTTTTTGCTTCAAAGCGCAAATAAGAAACGAAAACAAAGAGAGTTCAGTCCGATCACGAACGAAGTCGATTTGAAGAACCAACGCAATTGTTTGCTCTCTGAGTCGTTTTATTATTATTATACATTTTTTTTTTTCAAAGTGCTGTTTGTTATAGTTAATACTGTCAACTTTTTGATTGACCCTCGCATATTATCCTAAAAGTCTGCCAAGCTGGCAGCTGCTATGGCTGGAAGCTTTATACTTAACATGGCTGCTAAAAATTCACTCTAATATATATGCACTTATAATATATGCGTATGTTTTGTATCTGTGTGTGTGTGTGTGTATGTGTGGAGAAGGGAACTGTGTGTGTGTGTGTGTTAGTACCTTAATATTGTCGCTGTGTACTTTAGCAAAGTCCTGACAATATTATATGCCAATGCTTCTTGTTCAAGTGCTTGGTTCCCGTTGATGCTTTTGTTGTTGCTCATCTTATGGCCATATTGTAAGCGGCTTATTGTTGTAAATCATGAACTTTTATGACTGCCCCAATTGTGGCTGTTGTAGTTGTTGTTGAATGAGTTATGCTCGAATCAGAATATGGGAATTGGGCATTTGTAATGCAGTTTTTGCAGCAGTTTTTACACACAGAGAGAGAGAGAGAGAGAGAGAGAGGGAGGGAGAGAGAGACTTCAACTTAACTCCATAGCTATGCAAAATGTCTCCATTAGCAATTTGGTTATGTATGTGAGCCAAAATGAATATGGTATTTGATATGGCCTACACGACGTGTGTGGCCCACGTAATCATTCACTTAGCTAGTACTTTAGACTTTTGGCTAAACCCCAACCACACATCGCACATTTCGATGTCCCAGCAGTGAATCTCATCTGCATTTTAAGCAGCGTCTGGCTGCCTACAAGTAGACAAGTACAAGACTGTTGGCATACAAATACAAATACAAATGCAAATACAGATACATTTACAGATACAGATACATTTACAGATACAGATATAGATATACAAAACATTTTCAAGTGCACAAACACTTCTTACAAAGTTAGAGACTCTGCGTGTGGCTCGTCAATTGTAATACAGCCATCTCTACCCACACTCGCACTCACACTCACACTCACACTCACACTCACACTCACACCCACACAGATATTGGCCAACTGCTCTGTGTCAGCTCCATGTCTCCAATGGCATTGTCAGCAACCACTTGTTGTTGTTGCTGTTGTTGTCATTGTTGCTGTTGCTATTACAATTGCTGCTTTTATGCTGTTATTGTTTGGCATTGGTTCGCGTTGTTATGCACATAAGCATAAAATATTAATACCCTTAACTTCAATAGCAAACAGTAGCAAAAAAAAAAAAAAAAAAAAAAAAACAACAACAAAGAGAGCGCTCTAGTAAAGAAAGCAGATACCCATTGCTTAGCATTTTTTACAGCATTGTTGTTAGGCTCCTTGACGGAGCAGTTTTCAAGCCCAATTGAAAGCAAAGTATCTGGAATTGATGAAGCATATGTAGATAGCTGAACAACACACAATTCAATTCGATCAACTTCTTTCACATTTTACAATGCTTACAGGGTATCTGACAGCTTAAAAAAAATGACAAAAGCCTTTGTTAAAAATTTAAAAGTCTCTTGATATACAAATTAGGAATCAAAATCGAACTTCAGAACACAAACGAAGCAAAGAAGATGATGCAATAAAGTTGAAAATATTGTACAAATTCTATTGTAGATAAAATCGTAGAAGAATTATTTTTAAATTTGGAATTATATTTGAGAATTACATTCAAATTGGGATCAACAACTTACAATTTAATTGATGTTGACAATAAGTTTTATAATTTTATAAAAAATTCATATAATAATTTAACTTGTTAATTTGGATTTATATTGATATCAAATATTAAAATTCTATTAATGCCAAATATAGATAGAATTTATTTTAATATTTAATATTAATATATATTGATAATCATTATTAAAATTCTATAAATGCCGAATATAGATAAAATTTGGTTTAATATATTTTTTATAAAAAAAATATTTATTTTATAATAATATTCATTGCATAAATATGCCAAAGGCGTATTCTACATTGATGCTAAACGAAGTAGCTATTGCCCGATCTCAGTTAATTTAAAACTGCTTTACCTATACCCAACCAAGAGTATGCAAAAAATTCAATGAGGCATTGCTATAAGAGGAGTGAAAGAGAGCGATGATGCAATGAAGCATGCCCATTGGAGTACTCCCAGCATGCCCTTCCTGTGAACGAGTGAGAACTCTGATTATTCTCTATTCTATGTATGAAAGCACCTTGTGCTGAGCTCCGTTAATGAAGAAGTGATCTATTTCTCAGAATATGATGGGGAGTTCTTAGAGCTAATCGTAGACTCAGATGATTAAACGACAAAAACTTATGCTCAACTATTTATACCTTGATAGAGCGAGGCATTTTATTTAGAATTTTTATACGATGAAACCAAATCTCACATGGCCTTGAATTCCTCAATACTCTCCCATGCTAAACATGTTTATGCTTATTCTTATACTGCTCAATCTGAAATCTGAATTTCATTTTCCGTTGATTATAAAATTCTTGTACATATTTAAGCATTTCAATTGTCTGGAAGCTCAACTGAACAACTATTTGAAAACCAAGTCGAGTGAAAGGCACACAAAAACTCTGAGTCAATATAAGTATATATATATATATATATATATATATATATATATAGCTTTTGTTTTACTTTATTTTATTTAATTTGTGTTTTTTTGTTTTTGCCTTTCTTTTGTCTGTGTTTTGTGCACTTTTACGACTTTAATTATGTAAGTACATAATTGTGTTATTATCATAAGCGCACGGACTTGGTGCTGGTCAGGACCTGTGTGTGCTCTTTATGGCTCAGAGCCCAACCGTGTGCCTGGATCCCAATGCTTAGTGTGCGTCGAGGCCTAACCTTGGCTGACCGGCCTGCTTGGCAAGCATTTTACGGCCATTAAGTCTCTGCAGCATCTTTTTTGTTTTTGTTTTTGGGCGTGGTTTTGGTTGCCTACGACTGCTGTTGGGCCGTTAATGCCACGCCCACTGTCAGTGTCTCGCTGGTTGGTTTCCAAAAAAAAAAAAAAAAAAACAAATTGGAAAGTGGTGGCCTGGTGGCCTCATCTGACATTGTAATCTGTGCTCCATCTTCGCTGGCATTGTTGTGCTTGTTATTATTATTTAAATTATGGAATGCGCAGTGATTTTAATTATGCATTCGAACATTTTCAGCGCTTCGTTTATACTTTTTGATTTTCATTAGCAAATGTTGTGGGAGGAGAGGGTAGCAGGGCAGCGGATGGTAGAGGGGCATCAAGGGAGGTACTAAAATTTAAAACTTAAACGTTGATTATTGCTTTGCGCTGCTTCATGTTGTTATTGACAACAATTTATTTACTTCTAATTAGAGCGCAAATTAATTACACATACGCATGTCTCTAATTTTCTTACTCATTGTCATTATTGTCATTAATTTGCTCAACATTTATAAATTATTTATTTATCTGTTTTTTTTTTTTTTTTGTCTGTTTGCTGTGCCTTGTTTTCCATCAAACGACTGCTAATTATATTATGGGCTTTAAATTATTTATTATGCTTACATTGCTTGGATCTTAGCTTCTTCCTGTGGCTCGATTTCATGCAGTATTTATTCTGCTGTGTGTATGTCGCTGTCTCTCTCTCTCTTTCTCTCTCTCTCTCTCTCTCTTGCTCTGTGTGCGTATGTGTGAGGGTGTTGTTGGCATTGACAGCCAGAGAGGATTCCCGAAATGCCTGTCGCTAATTGAAAATAGAATGTAATTAAAATATTGTATCCCATTTCACACCCAACCCAAGACACAATTCCATTAGCACAATTTAGTCAAACACTTTAAGAACTATTTAAGCAAAGTTTTTCTATTTAGTCGGCTGTGACAAATGCCAAATAAAACGAAAGAAAAATATTTACTCCAGATAAGCCAATTGAATATGCACACAAATATTTCAAATAAAAATTCATGGCAAAATGTCATTTAACTAAATATGAAAGTCTTTTTCTTTTATATACAACTATTCCTAGTAGACATTTATTTTTAGATATACTATTTCTTAATTTATAGTTAAATAAATAAACTATTAATGTAGAAAAAGTGAAATTTACTTTGAGTTGCGATTTCATTTCAAAGAATTCAATTGCAATTCATGTTTGAAGCGTTGCGCGGATTCGCTGCCTTTGGCATTCATATATATTTACACAATATTTACTTATATGTATATATATATACGATATATTTATATTATACAGAGATTGTATATTCAGTTTTACTCATAGCTTCTATGGCTGCTGATTTTGAAGCAACTCATTTCTGGCCTTGGGCAGCTTGTTTTTCCTTATAACAAATATGCCGTTGGGCAACAGTATTTCAGCTTGTAGTAAATTATTATTAAGTGCCTTTCATTATAAGTTTACACAGGAAGAGAGAGAGAGAGAGAGAGAGATAGATAGAGAGAGAGCTAGCGAAACAGCCTTTAGCTTCTCAGATATTCTTTAAAGACAATTCGTCAATGTCAAAATTATGACAGTGGGCACGATTATGTGTGCGAGTACTTTTAGCGCCTACTGTTGCAATTTGTTGTTGTTTGTGCGCCACACCCCGAACATTTGCCGGTTGCCACTTGCCATTTGCCACTTGCCCCCATCTTCAGGCAGTTTCCAGCCCACTTGCCTCACTTATCTACGGTCTCAAACCAATTGCTGTTGGTTGGTTGTCTGCCTCGCTGCCTTTCTGTTTTTTCTGCTTTTCTGCCTTTCTGCCTTCTGTCTTGCGCCTTGCGGCGCGAATCTGCGGAATGTCGCCTACACTATCCTTGCGCCTAGTCTCTGTCGTTGCGCCTCCTGCCTGCTGCCTCCTGCCTACTGCCTCCTGCCTACTTTCTTCCGCCTCCTGCCAGTTGCCAGCGCTTGTTGCTTGTTGTTGGCATGACGGAAATAAATTGTTATTAATGCGTTTGGTTCATACAGCGCCTTCGGCTTTAGTCTTTCATTCAGTTCAGTGCCACATTCAATGAATTATTTGAAACGCGCGCTAAATTCTAAATGGCTTTGTGTGTGCGCCTCCAACTCTGAGCCCGAATAATGCGTGCAAATTTAATGTGACTGCCACTTGTTGAAGAGGACACGAAGCGTCCATAAACTGTTTACGGCTGTCGTCAAATTGATTTCTGCCAGGCAAACGAAGCAAATCAATTGCACTGCTTGAGTCAAGGTAATCATAACGCGACTCAATTGACGAGGAATCACAAAGATGGTCCCGTCCATCTCCGTCTCCTTCTCCGTCTCCGTTCCGTTCCTATTCGTAGCCTTAGCTTCCTCGCTTCCTTCCTGCAGTCACAATCTGCCAAGTGAAGAGCGTCACAAAGCTTAAAAGGAAATCAGCAACTGTCACAGAAGCTGCACACGCTGCGAGCTTGGCTAAAGCTCAAGTAACGGTAAATATATAGGTATATAAAAAAAAAAAACAAAATAAGGAACAGCAAAAAACAAAAAAATATAAATAAATAAAACGGAATGTGCTCATAAAAACGGCATGAACATTTCCTCTGAAGAATGATACGGAAGAATCAGAGCTGCGACGACAATACACTAATGTAATTGCTAATAAAATAAAGTCCCATTACATTTATCATTAGTAATTATTATTTATTATTGGTACTTGAATTATTTTTACTAATATAATACTATCACAACTATCATTATTATTAGTATCAGTTATAGTCCTTAGTGTTGTTATTAGTATTATATAATATTATTAGTGTTATTATTAGCATTGTTATTATTCACTATTGTAATTATTATTACTTCTTGTTGTTATTATTTTTATTACTATTATAAAAATAATAATAATAATTATAATTATATATTATTATTATTATTATTATTATTATTATTATTATTATTATTATTATTATTATTATTATTATTATTATTATATCTAAAGATCATTATCACAAGTAATATTGTAATTATTATTGATATTATTGTTTGCCATTATTAGTTTTTGTATTGTTATTACTAAATTGTTTCATTATTATTGTGCATTATTGATTGCATTCTCATTATTATTATTATTGCTAAGTATTTTGATTAATATTATCATCATCATTGATCTTATTATAGGTATAATTAATACTTATATTATTATTAGTATTTGTTTAATTCGTGCTAATAACATTATCTGAACTAATCTTACTCTTTATTATTATTAATAATATTTTTACTCATTATTGTTATAGTTAGCATTAATATTATTATTATTATGATAGCAATACAACCATATTATTATTCTTAGCAAATTCCAGTACTATTTTCATCATTATTAAAAGTATTATTATTATTATTATCATTACTATTTGTCCAAAATTAAATTTTCTTTCTGGACAGTCAACGTTCTTGACATATGCAGCTTGCATATTGTTTCAGAGAGTATTAAAAAGGGAGTTGACCACAAGACTTGAGACTTGTTAAATTGTATACAGCTTCTGCTGAATGTGAGTGCCACGCCCCTTTTGTGACATTCTATAGGCGGCGAGGTTGGCCGCAGCCGTAATAAAATCGCAGATTGCCTCGTTTAACGCTTTGCAGTCAACCTCAGCCTGATGCTCACCCTCAAGCTGCTCAGCTGCTCAGAGGCTCATCATCGTCGTCATTTTTGGTATCGTTGTCGATGTCGTTGCTCCTCTCTTTTGCTGCTGTTTTGTTTTTGTTGTTGTTATTGTTGTCCTTTATTTGCATTTTACTGTGCGTTGGCCGAGGAATTTCAAAACAGATTTCTTGGCCAGATTGTACGGCGCTAACAGTTCATTACCCAAATGACTGCTGTGGGCGGCACGGCAGACGGGGGTTAGGTTCAAGTTTCGGGGTATGAGTTGGACTTGGCCAGTGTTGAAAATGTTGAAGATGTTTTTCTTATTTTTTTTTTTGTCACATTTTCGGGCACAAGCTGAAAAGTTTTGGCCATCTTTCTTATGCATATTGCTCGCATAGCTGATGTCGCTCTGTAATTTTCTCTTTAAAACTTTGACACAACTTTTTTAGCCAGCCACGCCCACATCGCGAACTGTGCCGGATTGAGTTACATGTCATGTATATATATATATATATATATATATATATATATATATATATATATATATATATATATATATATATATATATGTGTGTGTGTGTCTGTATTTATTCTAGTTTTGGGCAACTCCTAGCGCTGTTGAGGGAGCTGCAAAAACTTTTTAATAGTTGCTCATACAAAATCATTTACGAGTGCCTCTGTGTGCGTGTGTGTTTAGCATATGTAAATTATAATATGTAAAGTTGATCAAGTTGTACAGCAAATGTTAACAAGGATCTGTCGAAGAGCCTTTGAACTATCCTTTGCTAGGCCATGGCTCAGTTCACAATTTCTCTCGAAATAATTACGTCAGGCAAAACAGCATTAAATACTCACCAGGGCAGAGGAGTCTCTGGCCGTTTCTCTGTTAACTTTTGATAACATTTGTGTCATCAATTCTCAGCTTAATTTATAGTTAAACATTTTATACTGCGCCACTGTTTGGGTGCTTTTGGATAATAACTTAATATCCATAAATTCATTTGGGTTTTTTTTTTTTTATTTTTTACTTTATTTGTGTGCCTGCTCCTGCTCCTGCTGCTCCTTCTCCTCCTGCTGCTGCTGCTGCTGCTGCTACTGCCAACTGAAAATACTTGCATGTGTATGTGTAATTACAATTACGCGAAATGCCTCGACAAAGCCGTCGTGGTGGCATGCCACGAGCCACGGTGGCACGGCCGCATGTGTGGTGGGTGTTAACAATACAATTACGAGTGGGTCGGGCCAACTGAAGCGGCAGGAGCGGGGACACGCATAGATAGCATGCCTTGGCATCTGTCACGGCCACGGGCATGGCCACGACTCTGGGCCTGTTCCCGTGCCAGCACCTATAGCTCAGCCAGTGCCTGTGCCTGTGCCTGTACCAGCTCAGAGGCATGTGCCCCGGCCACGGCCACGACCGGGGACACAACGAATTAAACTTTCGTGTGTGCTCAACTTTAGCGGAAATTCCATTCAATTATCCATTTTTTTCCGCCGCTTTGTTTTCGGCGCTGTCGGCTCACCTGCAATCGATAGCAAGTGACTATCCAACTGAATGCATGAGTACAAACGAATTGCGTCTCTCTGTCTCTCTCTCTCTCTCTCTCTCTCTCTCTCTCTCTGCGAGTGAAAGGCGTTCTGTTGGCCACACACATTTAGCGAGCCTCCATCTAAATCAGTCAGAAACCAAAATACTTCACATGAGCTGAGGAGTGAAACGTGTAATTACAGGGTATCTGTCAGTTGGGCTGACTCTGCGCTGTTATTTTTATTTTGATAATGTTTTTGTCAGTTTCACAGAGGCGAAATGCCACATGTTGACCTTTTATATTTAATTTGTTTTTAATATTGAACGAGATGTGGAACTGGGAATGGTGTTTGATTTTGTTGATATCCTCTGCTTGCAGGCATACATACCCCAGCTATCGGGCATTGGACTGTGCGTGGTCAATTTGATGGACGACATGCAGGAATATACACGAGGATTGTTTCTAATAATGTATGTGCGAAGACAACAGCGACTATCCGGCACAAATATATTCAAGAATTCACTTTGCAGGTACTGTGGTCCGGCCGTACTCTTGTCCTATCTCTATATACGCACATCCCAGGAGCTGCGACCGCCGGATGGACCCTTCGCTGTCATGATGTACGAGCATCGTGTCGATTTACGCATGCGACAGAGGTAAGTGCTAAAATGATGAAGTTTGAGTATATTTACCAACACTAGGCAGACCAGTGTTGCATAGCTGTAGTAAGTAGGAGTATTTGGGCTTTAGAGCAATGACAGACAGAGGGAGGGAGTGAGTGAGCACACAATATACTATATTTTCGTCAAGGACATGACAGCGTCAGCCAAGAGCTATCAAATAACAACAGTATTAATAATAATAATAAAATAATTATTATTTGTAGCTCAGTTGATTCTAATTGGATTTATTGGCATCGACTGGTATATTTAGAATGTTTATGAAATTTTCCAAGAGGGACAAATAATACCTGCGGCCTCGACCTGGGGCGTGCGCCATTAAATTGAAATATTAAGCGCCAGTTGGGTCCGAGTGGAGTCCAACAAAAAAAAAAAAAATGTGGGTTCATTATTCATTTGGCCATTGTGGGCTTCGATTTGGGTTACAGTTGCTAATTGCGCTGATTAATTTTTCGAACGGATTGAGATGGAACACTTCGGGTGCCGTGGTGTAGACGGCAGACGTGGGTGTGGGCTGAGGTGTGGGCGTGGCCATGGTTACCATAAAAGGCCAACGGGCATCTGCGTTCACTGCGGGCTTCGGCATTGCTAATGAGCTCAATTTCAATCCAATGGCAGTTTAATGACTTCGATTTCCTCAACAACTTTGCCGTATTTCTTTTGCTTACCTATTGCTTCTTCTTCTCCTTCTTCTTCTTCTACTTCTTCGTCTTCTTGGTCCAGAAACTCGTCCGCCTCGTCGGAGCCGCGTACGCATAGCGGCGGCGGTGTGGCTGGTCTTAGCAATGGGCACGGCACCAGCTCCCGCTCCTACGATCTCTACAGCGCCGAAATGGACGTGTGCCGGGAGAAGCGCAAACAGCGCAACTTTGGCAGCATGGCGGCCACCCAGGTGGTCTGTCTGTGCCCCCTGATGATACTGCGATTCGCACGTCTCTCGCTCGAGGAAACCTACGAGAATCAGAAGCACTTTGACTTCACCTACTTGATGTTTGTCTGGGTCGCATTCTTGCCCACGGTCATATTTCCGTGCATTTACGCCTCCCAGATATTGCCAAGGTGAGTACGAAACTAAACAAAGTTGTGGAGTCAGCTTATTTAGCTTGATTCTAATATATTGTGATTTTTCCATTGAAATGCTCTTCATCTCCGAATTACTTACAAACTACACTGAGAGAATTTTCCAGTTAAACTAGTTTTATTTCACTCAAGTCTTTGACGCAGTGACACTCATCATTGATATCATTTCTTTTGCTCTGCTTCGACTCTCTTCTGGCAGAGATGAACAGGAGCGTCTCCGTGGCTACTTTCGTCTGTCGGCCAAGCGAACGTCCAAGTCGCAGCGTCGCAGCAATGCGGACTCTCATGACGATTCGATTGAGAAGGACGAGCACTCGAATACAACGAGCATTGTGACCAAGGGGCCGGGCCATGCGCCGTCAGACGCGCAGAAGCATCCAGCCAAGGGGCATCCAGTGTCTGGGCGACATGAGCGTGGCCAGGCACATGGCTTGGGCTCGACGGATCGGTACAGCGGTGCGCCGTATAGACAGGGTCAGTCTGGCATCAAGGAGCGAGATCGGGAGCGCGACAAGGAACGTGAACGTGAACGGGATAAGGATCGGGATCGGGAGCGAGACCGGGACAGAGATCGGGATCGGGAACGCGAGCGACAGCGTGGCGTATTAACTGGGCGTGGAGCAGGAGATGCGGGCATGGTCAATAATCTGAGCAAGAATATGCGTGGCAAGAAGCACGACGTCAAAATCAACATCATCTCGGATGGGCATGCTTCCACTGGATCGGCGCGCAAGCAGCCGCCGAGCACCAGCAGCAACAACAGCAGCCGCACCATGAAGGGCGCCTCCTCCAGCGGTCCGGCACGGCAGAAGTTGGGCGTGGAGTACATGTCCGTGTCGAACAACTCGGTGTCCAATCTGACCGCCTCCACGTACTGCAATGGCAACAACAGCGCACTGATGGACGACAGCAGCACGAGCAACTACGGCGATGGCGAGGAGAGTTCCGTGGTGAGCAGCATGATGCATCCGCCGCAACGCTGGCCCAATGTTGGCGGACTACGCAACAAGGATGTCTCGTTCAGTGAGTGCAGCAGCACTTTCTCGTCGAGCACACTGGAGCGCGACCTGGAGATAATCGATCTGCTGGAGCGGGAGCGCAGCATGGACATACAGGAAATGATGCAACGCGAGCAGCAGGACGACAAGATCCGTCTGTCCGTTGGCGGCGTTGGCCGCCAGCTGCCGGACATTGAGAAATTGTATGCGCAACGCTCACCCAAACCCAAACGTGACTCCGGCTATGGCTATGACAAGACCGGACTGGCTCTGGTGATGCCCGGCAGTGATCCGCTCAGCATGTCGCTGTCGAGCAGCAGCCAGCCCACTGAGTACAGTCTGTGCTCCAATCTGCAGGAGCCACAGCAGCAACTCCATCAGACACAGCAGAGGCTGGGCCACCTACAGCAGCCACAGCAGGCACAGCAGGCGCAGCAGGTCGATGAGGAGGAGGTGCCGCAGGACTTTTATGACAGCTATACGCCCGGAGGAAACAACAATTTGCCACGCTCTGCCATTGTGCAAGCCCCACAGCCCGCTCCGCCCCCGCCCGCCTATCAGTATCAATACACGCGCCGTTTGAGCCGGAAGAGCTTGGGCGCCGGCTCCCATCATGGACCGGGCGGTGGCACCTCGCGCGGCTCCAAGCGCGACAGTTTCAATTCACTAAACGGCACGGATCTGATTGCGGGCGCATTCTGCGAGCTGGACCCCACGCAGCCGCTGAACAAGATGACCGGACTGGAGGGACGCATGCGGCGCAGCAGCCCAAGGAACACCAGCTTCAGTTCCAGCTCGGCGCGCAGCTCAATGAAGTCGCGCGACTATGGGCATGGCTCGACGCACTCAGCTCACCCGGAACTCGACTTCAGGGAGAACATTTTCGCCGAACTCTAAGCGGGACAAGCTTCGCCCTCCAAGTAACAAATGCAGAAGTGCATTTGCCACATATATACATAAATTTTTTTTTATATATATACAGATATACATCTAGTATATTTATGTATATATATACATATATATATATATATAACGTAAGTATTTGCATCTTTGTGAAGTATCAGAACTTTTCGACCCAAGCCATTTTTTTCTACTTGTTAGCTTAGGGGTTAATGGGATATGTGCGAGGCTTAGCTAAGGAATCAGAGTTGAGGGCAAACTCGTCAGAGAGCGGCTGCAGGAATCGTAGGAGCGTTTTTAAGCAGTTTTAGGACAAATTTTTAACACGAAGGGGAAATAAAAAAATTTTATTCAACCAAAACGAAAATATTGGCGTTTTCTCAATGTACAATAACAAAAAATAAATAAAATAACAAAATAAATCAAGAAAAAAAAAGGACGAAACAAATGCTTATATACACGTAATGCTAATCAAAAAATATAATTAATTGTTAAAGCACAAAGAGAAATGGAGGGGGGGGGGGGGGGGTTAAAGAGATGAGAGGAAAACAAAAAATGGAAATGAAAATAAAAATGATAATGATAATGAAAAAATCATGTATTTTTTAACGATCCATGAAAAGTTGCTCAGCAAAGTTGTTAAACAGAAACGAACAAACGAAATTGCGATTGACATATTTTTAAAGAACTTATTCCAATACGAAAAAAAAAAAAAATAAATAAAATAAAATAAAATAAAAATAAAATAACTAAATATATATTACAAGAAATATATGAAAAGTTTAAATAATGTATTTATATTCCTCTACAACGTGGTATTAAATAAATGAATTAAATAAAATGTTAGCAAAATTCATGTTACATACATATGTATATTTATTAACGTTGTTATAAGCCACAAATATTTTTCAAACTCTGCTAAAAAGTGAAGAGGTCGACAAAATATTTAAAGCATTGTTAAAGAGCATGCGGAATGTGCCAAGCAAAAGCATTACAAATTTCCCATTGAAAAACCAGTTGGAAAACTAATACAAATATATATATATATATATAAATATATTCTATTTGTGTACCTAGTCTCTATAGAATATTTGTAGCGTAAGTATGTACACATACAGCTATGAGACAGTGTATGTGTTGTGAATTGCATGTTGTTTGTTAACTTAACCAGAATTACGAACTATTTCACTTGCGTTTCAGTGTCAACAGAAACTCAAGTTAAAAAAAAAAACAAACAAAACGTCAAACAGAAAAACAAAAGAACAAAAAACAATGAAAATAAATAAATATATTCCATATACAAAATAAATATTTATGGTGAAATATTGTATAACTTTTTTTTTAATATCAAGAAAACAAGTTTAAAGCAGTCATAAAATAATCCGAAAAAGAAAAAAAAACCGTTAAAAGCAACCGAAATGCAATATATATAAATATATATATATTGTTAAACTTACACAAAGAATCATATATATATATATATATATATATATATATATATATATATATATATATATATATATATATATATATATATATATATATATATATATATATATATATATATATATATATATATATATCAAATATATATAAATGTATAATATTAACAATTCCAAATTGCTTTCGAACAATTTTGCAATTCTTGCGAGCCCCGAGAATTGCAATTCCTTATTTGTACTATACACTCGCTATATATATATATATATATATATATATATATATATATATATATATACTATACTATATAAGCTCTAAACTGTATCAAACCGACTGGCGAATCCCTTACCAATTTAACTTGATTCACAGCTAAATTGTTATACTAAAAAAAAAAATTAAGAAAAATAAAGTAGAATAAATAGAACAAGAAGAAATTAATATTACTTGAACTTAAGCAGCAAATAATAAAGGCACAAAATAACAAGAATCCAAACAAAGTCCAATAAAGCCCCATAAAACTTAAGTCCCCATTTGAAATATATGTGCTATATGTATGAATATCTACATATATACATATATATACATGTACATATATATGTGTTACATACATACATACGTATATTACTGCTTATATTGAATACTGTTTATTTTTTTCGTTGTTGTTGTTTGGTTTTTTGTATTGGTGTATGAAACAAAGAGAGAAACTAATAAAAAAAATTTTATGTGAGTTGAACCCACAAAAAAAAAAAAAAAAAAAACTGCTGCATTGGTGCGTTTTTATTTGTATTTGAGCTATGCACAGTGGAGCAAGATGCGTGAATATGCTAGTCATAGGAAGGAAAGGTTTGATATTAATTTATTTCACAGTAAGAAATTTTAAATTAAACTTAATACATTTAGTTGTCATACATTAATTTGTATTTTCTCTTTTATCAAATACATATTTAGAATAAATAAAATATTATTATTTATAAAATAATTATTATTTATGCATTACATTTCGAATATGCTGTATATTATTTTAAAATAATTAATATATTAACTATTTATAAATATAAATTAATTTTTCATTTCATATTCAAATTTATTTTATTTTATTTTTTTTATAAGACAAATATTTTATAAGATAAATATTTTAAATATTAAAATATGCAACTAGTTATAGGAATTTGAATTCCTTTTTAATAAATTTTAATTCAACATATTTATTTTGTGTATACATACATATATTTACAGAAAGTTATTTAAAATTACTTGAAGAATTTTACATTTTTTAAATAATAATTTAATTTAATATTTAAAACTTAAAAAAAAATGTCAGCTTGCTTTTCAGCACATTTTTGCCATGGGGTGGCCACTGTAACGAGAGCGCCATAAAAAGGCTGATGTCTGCTGTTTGTCTTTCGGCACCAGCCTAGGTAAATTGCGTATTGTATGCGAATGCGGCTGCCATTGGGGCGCCGGAGCCAGGAGCTAGCCAGAACCACCACCACCAGCAGCAGCAGCAGCCGCAGCTGGAGTTGAAGCTGAATCTGAATCTGGCACAGATGGCACGTGGTCTGTCGCCTCAATTTAATCTGTGCAAATGCAAAAGCGAAAAGGGGAGCCCAAAATAATTCGTATAGTAAGGATTGGTTGCAAAAGTGCGTGTGTATGTGTGTGTGTGTGTGTGTGTGTGTGTGTGTGTGTGTGTGTGTGTGTGTGTGTGTGTGTGTGTGTGTGTGTGTGTGTGTGTGTGTGTGTGTGTGTGTGTGTGTGTGTGTGTGTGTGTGTGTGTGTGTGTGTGTGTGTGTGTGTGTGTGTGTGTGTGTGTGTGTGTGTGTGTGTGTGTGTGTGTGTGTGTGTGTGTGTGTGTGTGTGTGTGTGAGTGTGCATTGAGGTCAGTGTGCGAGTTCAAAAGTTCAACGTTTGGGGTTTAATAGCCCCAAATCGGATGCTGGTCGCCTGTAGTTTTTGACCACTCTCTCCATCTCTCTCTCTCTCTCTCGCTCTCGCTCTCTCTTTCAATCTCCCTTTGTCTCTCACTCTTTCTCTCACACATTGTCTCGCTTCGTGCTCCAGTTACGTTAGGTCAGTTGGCAGCGTCGCTGTGGGAAGGCTCGACTTGTGCCTTTTCAATGACCCAGTAAAATGATTAAGTACCGTTATTTAGCAGCTAACGCGTTTGGGCCAAATTCGTCTGCTGCTGCTACCGGATCAGGCGACACGTACAAGACTCTGTACATTTCTTTTTTTTTTTTATTTTTATTATTATTATTATTTGTATTTTTATTTTATTTTATTATAATTACGTCCTTTTTTCTTCTTTTTCGTTTTATTGTTTTAAGGTTGCATTGCTCAATCGTTAAATTGTACGCATTTTATGTGATAAAAAATGTAGTGAAAAGGGAAATAAATATAAAAATAAAAAAAGTTAACCTTTTCTATGCCAAAGTCAGAGTTTGCATTGCCTTTAACTGTTTCTGTTCTGGCCAAAGCATTCGATTATAGCCGCGCAAAGCCGGATGTCAGCTGGCATTCTATGATAGCTCCACTGTCATAGCTCACTTAGTTATTTACCCAAGACTTGACATTCTGCTGACCAATCTGCTCTGCAAGCACTGCACTTATCTCTAGCCCTTCATCACATAATCAACAATTTGCACAGCTTTAGCCTTCAGCTGTCGACTGTTGGCTGACAGCTAAATGCTTAATATAAATATTGCACTGCATGCCATAGGCCAATATGTGGAGTGTTTACTGTTCTGGTGTCTTCATTGTCGGCTCATTGGCTTAATTGCGTGTGCGTGACATGGCCCGCTGGCGCTGGCCAATTCGATATATGTATTTACATATGAACTGCTTGCTGCCCAGAGCTGGAGCTGGGCAAATGACATACATATTTAATGGACAACTTTCAGTCATGTGAAATGCGCTTTCGATTGTGATTGCGTCTTTGCAACGCAATGAAACAAGCGCGAGACCCAAAGCGTAATACGCGCGTATGTCGATCACGTATACGCCATGTGTCTCTGTGTGTGTGTATGAGCACTTTGACCACTTGACACAAATGTGTACTCGTAATAGTTTTCTTTCATAATCGCTTTGGCCAAACACAACACAATTTGAAAAGTTGGCAGCGAGACGAGCGCAACATTTGAGCCAATTGGCAATGCAATTATGGCGACTCTCATATCTGTTTAGCCTTAACCTCGCTCTCTTATCAGACGGAACACTGTCCAGCATGCATGTACACTTTTATTGATATCGAAATGCCGTTGTCAGCGACAGACGTCGAGCCACTCACGGCTTGCGTATGCCACGCACGTTCCCATAAACAGCATTTTATGCCGGTCTTTATATTTAGTTGGCCCTGTGGCCGTATCAACGTTGCTTTTGATATTTTTCGCTCACTTTTGGCCCTCTTTTTATTTTGTGTGTGTGTGTGTGTGTGTGTGTGTGTGTGTGTGTGTGTGTTATGTAAGCGACACGACTATATTCAATTTGTATTGAATACCATATAGATAGAGCCTATCCAATTGCTAGCTCTTGTTGTTGCCGTAGTTCGTTCACATTTAAATTCAAAGCAGTACACACCTGGCTTAAAGAAAGTGAAAAATATTCATACAAAATTAAATACATATTTTAATAATAAATTTT
The DNA here is from genome assembly GCA_035047405.1 of Drosophila stalkeri. Taxonomy (NCBI): domain Eukaryota; kingdom Metazoa; phylum Arthropoda; class Insecta; order Diptera; family Drosophilidae; genus Drosophila; species Drosophila stalkeri. Next base: position 10,491,870 of record JAWNPR010000061.1, read on the forward strand.
TCAATTAGAAATTACTCGAAGCTGAGTTTGGATTTGCTTTAGCTAAAGTGTAAATGCCTTTTCATGGAATTCGACTTGCTGAATGCTTGAATAGATTCATTTATAAGCTGAATCCCTAATGCATTTTCATTGAATTTATCTGCAGCTGAAGAATCTTTAATAAGTAAGTTGAGCTACAAATTGCTAAAGTTCTTCATTTCAACTTTAATTCCTTGCATATTCTTGATGCAAGATAGCAGAACAATATATTATATTATATATTTTATATATTTTTTAACTTTAAAGCTGAATCTGAATAATAGTTTTTAATAATTTTCTTTGCTCTGTGCAGCTCTATCTCACTCTCCTTCTACCGTTCTCTCTCTTTCTTCCAGCTAGTATACGAATTTCACTATAAGCCATAAATATGTCTCACTTCTCATCTCACAGCACTCACACTCTCTCTCTCTCTCTCTCTCTCGCTCTCTCTCTATTAAGGCTTATCCAACCACCGCCCATACACAATTTTCCCTACTTATATAACTTTGCCTCGATTATGGCTGTCTGTATCCCTTCTCATTAGCCAACAAGCCAAATAACTTTCATGCAAATTAAATGGAGGAGAGGAGAAAGGGGGAAACGAATAGAGTATCTCTGGCCTGGTCTGGCCAGCGTTGTCAGCTCACGCACACTGGGTCGTAATGCTGCTGAAATTGCGGCACTTGCCGCAAACATAGCCAATAAATAAATTTTCCATTTGCCATCAGCTGTTGCCGTTGCGAGCGCGCTGTCTTTGCTGCATGCCAAGTAAATGGCCAAAGCAGAGCAGAGCAGAGCAGAGCAGAGCCCAAGGCCCACAAGGGCCACAGTCGCAGCCAAAGTCGCAGCCAAGTATAAAACGCTCGAACGGCGGGCGGGCAACGCACAGTCGCATTTTGGCCAAACTGCAGCCGGTCTGTTTGTTTGTTTTGATTTGTTTTGTCGCCGATAACGGGATATATACATTTATATATATATTTCTTTTTTTTTTTATTGTTGTTCTTCCTGCTGCTATTAATTAAGGCAGCAATCAGTGCCATCAGTGCCAAGCGAGTCAACAGTCATTAGCCCGTTGAGCAACTGCATCACAGCGTGCAATCTGATCAATTACAATTAGCATTTGGCCGCAGGCAACATAAATTAGAAAAGCGTAACATGTTCGGCTTCTGGCATCCCGTTGGTCTGCTGACCTTTAGCCTGGCCCTATTCAGTGGCCTGCTAGCTGTGTGCCATGCACAATTATCCTTTCACACCGATGCCAACACGAATTCCTTTACACTGAAGACGCCAAGTCTACAGCAGAGCTTTACGCGCTACTACGGATCGGCCAAGCAGCAGGAGCAGCCACAAGCAGCTCTACAACAACAACAACAACAACAACAACAACAACAACAACAACTGGTAAGTTCTAGTCTATGCATTTATTTTGCCAAGCTCAGCTTAGATGCAGGGCCAGCTGCACTTGCCGACGTCGACGACGTCCAGCTGCAGCTGGTCGCAAGGCATCGCCAAAGCCAAATGATGTTGCTCCGCCCAGCTTCTGGCCGAGCACCTCGACGCTGTGCTCGTTACGTGCCGCTGCGCCGCTCTCCACCAGCTGCTTCATCTGGGCGGCGGCCAGCAGCATGCTAGTCTCCAAGTCCTTGTAACAAGAGACAAGCGCAATCAGTTTATCTCCTCAGATTGTGTGTGAGTGTGTGTGTGTGTGTGTGTGTGTGTGTGTGTGTGTGTGTGTGTGTGTGTGTGTGTGTGTGGGTGTGTATATGCAACTGAGCTCACCTGCGGCCTGGCATCTGTGCAAGTGCAGGCTAGCAGCAGCAGCAGCAAGGCAACAAGAGTCAAATACATTTCCATGGAAATGGCTTAGCTGTCGGTCTGGGACTGGTTGACTACGCTCTTGATGTGGCTTATTTAACAGAGGTGTCAGCTGAACCAGCCAGCCAGCCAGCCAAGCAGCCAACCAGGCAGCCAAGCAGCCAGCCATTTGACTAATTGGCAGCAGCCAACGCCAACAACACAAATCTGTTATAATTACCGTCAACAGTTGCTGTCGTGTTGCACACACATCCGGCATCCTAATCTCAGGCAACATCTAACATCATGTAAAAAGGGGTGTAAGTATGTATGTGTGTGTGTGTGTGGGTGGGTGGGTGGTTGTGTTAGCATTCACTAATTAATGGCAAATCTTGTTGCTCACTAATGTGGAGCAAGCCCGGAAGCTGTGTGTGATCAACAGAATTACAATTCAACAATTCACAGATTACTCTAAATTACAGTTATCCAATTCGATTTGATTTGTATTTAATGTGGCACGTCATCTATCAAGCCAGAAAAGTACATTTATCTTACTCAAGTTACCACCTGTCAATCAGCTAGTTAAGCTTTTGCATATTGACTGCAAATTATTTCCTGATTCATTCATGTCGCTCTTAATCAGATATCGAATGAATGTATATATGCATTGTTTTGTGGATTCAAGAGTCACAAAATTGTCAAGATTTTTTTTTATGTATTTGCAATTTAAAATTATTTGGAAATGACTTTTCCACAGCTGGAACTTGACTTTTCCCAATTTTCTTTGACTCTACTTTAGCTTCATTTATTGAAATAAATTTCAGTAGAAATTTGCAATTTCAAGAGTCTGACTATACATTTGTATATGTAGTAAAGTTTTCAACTGGTTATAATTTTCTTTGAATATATCTTAGTTATATTTGTAAAAAATAATTTTTAGAATTTGTAATAAATTTTAGAATTTAAAGAATTAAATTTAGGAATATCCATAAAATTATTTCCATTAGATATCCATATTAAATGTTTCCCTGAAATTTCGTTGGTAAAGGAAAAATATAATTTATTAATTTTAAATGTAATTTCTTTTTGAAAATCTGATCAAATTTTTCTTTAAATTTTAGTTTTAAGAAAGTTTTGGAGATTGGAATTTGTGAGTAAAAATTTCTGCATGAGAAACTCAACTCTTTCATAAATTTGGATTGCATGGAAAATCTAAAATATCTTCTTTAAAATGGTATTGTGAGGAATATTATAAATAGTATTTTCTTCTATCTTACTCATATATTTCTCGCTTGAATAGTAATATTGAAAGCATATTTCAATGAGTAAATAATGTTAATAATATAATGATGATAAATTTTATGTTCATCTACTTAGCTCGAATAATTATTTCATTGTCACATAATTCTCCCTTCAATACCATCTCTCTTTCTCTCACTCTTCCTCACCCTATCTCTCTCTCTCTCTCTCTCTCTCTCTCTCTCTCTTCCCAGTGCAATAAAATTCCCGCCAATTAATAAAACTCATGTATTTAATCACTTGTTAAGGATTGCATTTATTATTCAAGCCCTTGAGATTCGTGTATAGAGAGAATCTGCACTCAAGTGCTCACTGGAAATGGCTCGACATTGTCATCGATGCCATCGGCAAAGACAGTGCGCAGCTCCTCGAAATAGTTGTGAAAGGAATCGGCCATGGACTGCCAGGCATTGCGAATGCTCTCGCCAAATTCCTGAGCTGCTGCTGTCAGTCGATGGTCGAGACGGGGGTCATCTGGATAGACGAGCATCGGCCGCACATTGTCAGACTCATCCGAGTAGTCCAGCTCCAGGTCCTTCTGTCCATGCACTAGCAGCCCAAGCGGACTGAGTGCCAAGACCAAGCCAAATGCTAAGCGCCAAGTGGAAATCATTTCGCCAACTGTCTAGAGGCCAACTCCGCTTGACGGCTTTTGTTTGAGCCAGCCTAGAGCTGACATGCAAGTGCCGGAAATGTAAAGCGGCTTAACAAGTTGTTGCCATTGCGAAAGATATATATCTAAAATGTCATAAACTCGATCTGTATACATCATGCAATGAGCTTGTTTTAGCTTGATTTATTAATTTGGCCTTTAGATGATCTAGATCATAATTGGATTGACTTTATTCGAGTCTCTTTTAGTCATTTCTCTGTTTATCTTTTTTGAGTTGATCTGCATAATAGTTAGATAATTATATATTCTATATATACACATTTTTTTAAAGCAACTTTTTCTCTTTATTAATATTTTCAACTACAAAAAAAAAAAAAAAAACAAGCTTAAATCAAAGTCAATTGAAATTTACATTGCTTGAACGCCGTCGGCAGCTTGAGCTGCGGCTCCTTTAATTCGTTGACGCATTTGCTGCACTGCATCGGCCATATGATCCACAATTGAGACCCAAAAGAACTTGACCCGCTCACCCAGAGTGGGACCTTGCTGTGGCCCCATCTGACCCTGTGGCGCCTGGCGACGTCTGCGCTCCACTGTCATCTTCTTCTTCTTGCTGCTCGACTTGTTGATGCGCGTCCTGGAAGCATTGTTGGCGGCGCGTTTGAGAGCACGTTTCCTGCGCGCCTCAACATCATCCGGCGACTCCGTGGTGGCGCCCATCATCTTACATGGCGAGCGTTTGATGCGATGCAGTGCCTGATGCCAGCTGAGCCTCCTGCTCTTGGAGCTGCGACGACGGCGACGGCGACGGCGACGCGTCTCATCCGATTCAGATGAATCGGAATCATCGCCATTGCCACGCATCGCATCGCCATAGCCCATGTCCGTCTTGGAGTGCACGGCCATGAGGCCGTTGTCAAAGTTCAGCTGCTGCGTGGCCTTGGCGCCCTCCTGCAGGCTGCTCATCACCTGGCTGCCCACGCCGAGGGCGCCCACGGCTATCTTCTCGAATGGGTTCTGTGGACGGGCCCTGCACCAGCAGCAGCGGGCCAGCAGCAGTAGCAGCAGCAGCAGCTGCGGCAGCATTAACTGCAATTTCAAAGACATTTCTCTTTCGACTGTGCGCGACGCTCGCTGCCAACGGCCGTTATATGGCGCATCATCGGTTTGCGTGCAGCGAATCTGGCCAACGGGGCGTGTGATCAATTAGTGGCCTTTGGCACCTTTGTTTGTTAGCCGTGTTGTTTTTACTGGCAGCAAAGCAGGCTTTGCCTAACGCTTCCGGACTGTCAACGCTCTGCTACGGAGCTCCGGCCGGGCAATACATTCAGTCTCGCTCGCTCGCTTAATCAGATTAGATTTCGAATTTCTGAATTTTTTGTGTCTAGAATTTCCTTTTTTTTATAATTTATTTATTTTTTTTTTTTTTGCAAAATTTCTTGTGATTAAAAATCAATTTCGCACAAAATGAAAGCTGTTAAAGTACGCCGAAATAATGCTAGACTGGTAAAATACAAAAGCCAGTCAATGGGCAGAAAAATTGTATTATATAGGCTATATATAACTGAATACGTTTTAATTTTCGTTTCATTCGCAGCATAATCCAAGTCAATACGCCGGATTCCCTGGGGGAGCTCAATATGCAAAGACAGCCCTCAGCCAGCAGCAGCAGCAACAACAAGAACAACAACTGCAACAGCAGCAATATCTTGCACAACAACAGCAACTGCAGCAACTGCAACAGCAACAGCAACAGCAACAGCAACAGCTACAACAGCAACGACAACCGTCACAGAACAGTCTCCCCAGCTATGCGGATCAGATGCAAGCCGCATTCCTTGATTACCAGCGTCAGAGATTGGAATTTGAGCAGCAGCAGCAACAGTTGCTGCAGAAGCTCTACACATACTATCCCGATGTATCTGGCCAGCAGCAGCATCAGCTTCAGCATGAGCAGCAGCAACAGCAGCCCAACAGCATCAACAACGATCGGTTCTACACACGTCAAGTCTTTGGCAGCAACAATGGATTGCAGTCGCAGCAGCGCCAGTCGGCGCAGCTGCCACAGGTCCAGCCAGCATCGGCTACTGTCAGCGGACTGGGCAATTTCTATTCGACCCAGCAGCACATGGGATTCATGCAGCAACAGCAGCAGAACGTGCTCCGCGATCAGCAGCAAAATGTCGCTCAGCAGTTTGCCACTGGACAATTGGCACCCAGCACCAGCACTAACTACGGCATGGCAGTGCCTGACGCCTCCGAGGGGGCTGCTGCATCGTATCAACCTGCATCTTCCGTATCCCATGTGAGATTCAGTAGCGGCAATCTCAATTATAATTTCTAATTCTGAATGCCAGACACTATTGCACCTCGGCTCACCGATTGTGGCAACCCCCGCATTCCTTGATCGCCATCAAACTGCATATCTAATAGGTTAAACGACATACTATTTTTTTTCTTTCCCATGCATTTTTTTTCTCATCATTAGTCCTAATTTATTATTATTTTTTTTTTTTTGTAATAGTCATATAAACATATTTGTTTCAATGTGAAAATTTTGCAGCAGCGCAGCTATGAGTCATAAATTGTGAACAATAAAACATTCAATAATCCCCCAAATGAATATTGCAGTTTCACTAATCCTTGCACTAAGGGCTTGTAATGTTTATGTGATATTGGGGTATTAGACTTTTATTCGAATTAGTAGCTGAGATATGGAATATATATATGTACAAAATGAGAAATAGTTGGATTTAATTAGGGCTTGGTTAAAAAACTTGTTATTCAAATAAAGTTAGATCTGTTAATATTATAAATATATTTGTCTGATTTATTATGATTTTTAAGCTAGTGTTAGTAGAAAAAAACAAGCCATACTAATTCCTCATATACAAGTGACTGAGCTGCACTTTCTTTGAGTATTGTAATAGTAAGAGAGGACACTGAGAGCAGTTCGAAGGAGTAAATGAGTGAGCTATACTACATTACAGCGATATACCTTTACTACTAAGACGGCCCTATATTTACCTATTTAATCTAATAACAACACTCTTCTAAGTAAGTATTCTGAAAATTAGCATCGCTCACAAAAATCGTACTCACTCGCTCTCGCTCTCGCTTTAAGTAAGAGACTTCGTTTCTTTTCGTGTTTGTCTTCTGCTAAGCACATTTAGTTAAACTATTCGTGTGACGCTCGTTTAACGAACATCGTTTAGGCAGCGATCCGATTGACTTTCGCACAATGAGAGTAAGTGAGCAAATGGCTACCTCTCCTTCTCACGTTCACATGCACACACTTAATTAGCGAACACAACTCTCGCACACATACCAATACATGCAAAAGACTTTTTGCTTCATTTCACTCTAGCAAATGCTGGCTGATCAACAGGGAGCGAAAGCAAACACAAAGCAAACGATTGCGAGCCGATCGCAAATGAACTCGTTAAAGATGCAAGGCAATTGGCTGCGCCCTGCGTCTTATTGCTGTGTGTGAGTGAGATAGACTTATTTGCAGACACGATTTAGTGCTAGTCTGTTTGTATTTTAACAGTGATTGGCTGGCATCAAGCAACAGTTAACAATTAATTGAGAACCATGCCTATCTCAATTACATGCACACAACGTGTAAGTGGAGTAAAGCGCTCAAGAGTCAATCGATTTATATGCATACTGTGATTGATCGTCAATACCATGTTTCCCATACCAAAACATTCCTACAAGAATTCTCACTGCCCCGCACCTGTACATTGGACTTAAAATCTAATATATATATATAAATATTTCTAATCTATAATAGAATATATTTTTTTAGTATTCAATGTTAGAAATAATATAAATTTTAGTAGATATAAAAATGAATTAACTTCTGTTTAGCTTAAGTTGCCAAAGGGTAGCGATAAGTAACTTTAATAAATATTATAAATATTTTAATAATCATTAAAAAAATATAAAAATAATCTCTAATTTTGTTTTTCAATTTTCCTCTCCACTGACAGAGCTGTCCATATGTTACATGCTTAAGAATAGCAAGCATTGATTTTACCTTTAGTTTCTCTAATATAATTTCTAGACACACAAATTGAATTTAGCTTGACCCTGAGAATTAGGCAGACAAATTGCTGGTTCAAGTGTATTCGCTCAGTTGATATAACACACATTGAAGGCAACTTATTTGCCTAATTGAGAGAGAGAGAGAGAGAGAGAGAGACAGAGAGAGAGAGAGAGACCTAAATTAGTTAAAGTTTGTTGTTTGTGTTTTGGGGCAAACGAAATGCGATGCAAACTTGAAGCTCTGCAATGCAGCACAGACAGCGCGTGTTTGTGGCAAACTGCTCATCAAAGTGTGTGCAAGTGTGAGGTGCGGATTAGTCAAGGTGTTGACTGAGCCAGACACTCTGTCAATCTCTCTCTCTCTCTCTCTCTCTCTCTCTCTCTCTGTGTGTGTCTGCTGTCAGTTGGGGAAATGAACAGGAAGCGACGCACACCACACGCCCAGCCACAATGCTGTTCATTGTGTTGAGCTATATCTCTGACAGTTACCTATGCCTACGTGTGTCCGACTGTGTGTGAGTGTGTGTGTGTGCGAGTGCGTGTGTTTGGTTTTACTCTGTATTTACAATCTTTTTGTCTGCTCTGCACTGCACATTTGTGTTTGCCGAACGTAGCAAATTGAAATTTTTTATTCAAATATGTTCTGCAATGCTCAACACTGGCCAAGCCACACCACTTCCCTCTTCCCTGTTTCTTCACCCCTCTCCATTACCATTCCCATTCCCATTCCCTAACTGTCGATTCACCTACGCTTTACACGTCTTTTATTTGCTCAACCGTGGGCGTGGCTAGCCAACGCAATGAAATTTTGCTTTGATAGTAAAACATTTTTTTTGTTTTTTTTTTTTTTCATTTATTTTGCGAACGACTCTCGCTTAATTAGTCTGCGTAATAAAATGAGCATTCTCAGCGGATGTGTCGTCGAAAATGTAATAGAGTCTATATATATATATATATATTTGTATGCGCCTATATTGAGCATTTAATGCAGTAGTAGGAATGATAAGAGCCTCACATTACTATTTACTTTATTATGGGCGAAACACTATTTAATTGAATTTAATATTTATTATAGAAAATTAAGGAACGACGCAATTGCAGCTCAGGTTAAAGCGTCAGCAGCAAACTCAACTAAAGTGGACTGCTAGGATTTCAGAGCGACTCACATTACTGACTTACTTAACTTGCTCAACGAGGGTCATCCAGTGGCGTTTGCAGCGCTGCTTTTGGCTGCCAACTATAAAAAGACTACGCAAAACGATTTGTATTTATTTGGTACAGCATTTTCCATTGCCAACTTTGAATAGTTAAGTGACGACCTTTGTAAAAGTTGTTTGTTTTTCTTTCGAGTTCTCTCCTACTCTCTCTCTCGCTCTCTCTTTCCCCCGCTCACTGCACACTGTTTGCTTTTGTGCACTGCTTTGGCATCTCGCAGAGGTCGCCTTTGCTTTGCCGAGTGCCCACCAGAAGAAGCTGCCTGAGCTGGCCTTGCCACAATGCCCTCTGCCCCTCTGGCTCTGCCCTCTGTCTTTGCTTTTCCCTTCATTGATATTTTGAGAAGCTGTCTCGCAGCTGCATTTGCTAATGAAATTGTTGTGTTTTGGCTTTGAGTTTACCCCACACCTACCCATCTCTCTCGCTCCCTCGCTCCTCCTCTCTCTCTCTCTCTCCCCAACCACCCACATTCCCATCTCCTGCTGCTGTCTTCTGTGCCGTGGCTTCTTCAGCTGTTTGCAATGCTATTTACATTACGTGGCGACCTTGGGCCCAGGTGTCCCGTAATTCCAGCGAACACAGGACTCGGTCGGTATTTGTTTGCATTTGCATTGTGTTCGCTCGCTAAATGAAAATGCCGACAGTATTTGGCGGACAACTGTTGCTGGATGCCAGCTGAATTTAACATGCTGGCTCAAATCAAATCAAATAAGCCACAAGTCATGGCACATACCGGCGCAGGGGGTGTGGTCGTTACTTTGTTATGCCAGAGTCTGGCATAACTTTGCATCTTAATTGATATCCAGCTGTTTGTCAGAAATGCTTGCTGTGCTTTCCTCTAGGGCCCACAAAGTCTTGAATCAATATTTGAATGCCATACGCAGCTATGTAGGTATGTGTGTGTGTGTGTGCTCTGTGTGTGTGTGTGTGTGTGTGTGTGTGCAGTCTGCTGCGACTTTAACAAGTAAACAATATATATGGAAGCTGCTTTGCCTTCGCATTGACAGCTCAAGATATTTGTTTTTTTTTTAAGACAATTACTATTATTACAACAGAAATTTGTATGCGTATTTCAATTACAGGCTCGTCAACAAAGCTGTCTTCAGCCAGAGCTTTTAATTTGAATTAATATCAATTTCATTTCCATTGCAAAATATGAATATTATTTTGAAAGCATTTAGATGGAATGAAGTAACCTAAGAGCATTGCAATCGGGTGATACTGACTGCCTAATACTCATTCGCGTTTCGAAAGCAATTGCATATGTGTGAATGGAGTCTGCAACAACTTCACTGCCACATTTCTGAGTTTATCTCATGGTAAATAATCACAGGCACAACTATAAGCAATTCTCTTAATTTGAATGCACATTCATAAAGCGCTCAAAATATTTTTATATTTTCATATATTTTTTTTTTAGACCGCATCACCTTTATTCACGTTCATGCATGTCATCTTTTTTTGGCGCATGCCTTGACACGTTGTCATGGTTCTACACTCATTTCTTTTTTTTTTATTTTTAGCATTTATCTAAAAATATGTTTCATTGTGCTAAATCTGGCTGTGCGAGGCGCACACGGCATATGCGTAAAAGACAAAAAAAAAAAAAGGACTTTGGTCATTTGAACTTTAATACTTTCGCACATGGACGAGCTAGATGTGGGGCTAAGCTCGTGGCCTGGGCAGAGCTACTCGTATTCATATATGTTGCGACTATGATAAATTCCACGCACTGCGCCATAAACTATGCAGTACGTATGGCAAGTGCTCAACTGGAGCGTGGCAAATAAATCGTGGCATAGTTTTTGGCGCCCATATATCATCTTGTAACTGCAGTATTGGGACTGCGCCCCAACAGCGGCCAGTTTATGGCAATGATAGCCAAAAACAGAAAAAAGAAATAGAACTAACAGCCTCTGCATAGAGGGTACATCAAATTGAAGTATGTATGAATATGTATGTTATGTATAAAATGATTTTTATTTTATTTTTTCCAACATTTCACATGCATTTTCTGTACAAATTAACTTTTAAATAAAACGTAAATTCAACCGCGATAAAAAAAAAATATATATATATAGAGAAAATGACAAAAATTAATATTCATGCAATAAAGAGACTTTCCGTTGGTTGACATGGAGCCTGGCCAATGCTTATCAAATAATAACAAAAATATACGAAATTGACAGAGAGATAAAAAAAAAATATGCAAAGTAATACGAAACGAAGTGGTGCACTGAAAAGTGGCAACGTTGCACCTGGTGCACCACCTGGTGAGAATTTGAGTTGCATTATAAGCATTTCAGCTCGACACGAATATTATTTTTAGCCGTCTACTCCATGCTGTGGGTGGTGGTTGGTTGGTTGGTCGGTTGGATACGTTGGCTCATCCCGTTCTTTTAGTAGCCATACTGAATGCCATGGCCAGAGACGGAGGTATGCACCAGGGCAGGTGCGACGGCGGCCCTGTGTGAATAGATGTTAGAATAGTGGCAAGAACATGATGTACAGCAGCCAGCACGCAGCATGCAGCATGCAGCATGCAGCACGCTGCGATCCATCTCTATTTATAAAACTGGCAGGCATTACTCACTTGAGCACTGGGGCGGCGGCCAGATGCGTGGTATAGGCGGGTGCTGCGTAGGCGGGAGCGGCAGCCAGTCCAATGCCATGTCCAATGATGCCAGGTGCTGTGGAACATAAGCACACACACACACAGAGAGAATCAATAGTCGTCTTGTAATGGTAATGCTAATAGTAATGATAATCAGAGTCAGAGTCAGAGTCAGAATGAGAGTCAGAATGAGAGTCAGAATGAGAGTCAGAATGGGAGTCAGAATGAAAGTCAGAGTCAGAGTCAGAATCAGAGTCAGGAGTCAGAGTCAGAGTCAGAGTCAGAGTCAGAGTCAGAGTCAGAGTCAGAGTCAGAGTCAGAGTCAGAGTCAGAGTCAGAGTCAGAGTCAGAGTCAGAGTCAGAGTCAGAGTCAGAGTCAGAGTCAGAGTCAGAGTCAGAGTCAGAGTCAGAGTCAGAGTCAGAGTCAGAGTCAGAGTCAGAGTCAGAGTCAGAGTCAGAGTCAGAGTCAGAGTCAGAGTCAGAGTCAGAGTCAGAGTCAGAGTCAGAGTCAGAGTCAGAGTCAGAGTCAGAGTCAGAGTCAGAGTCAGAGTCAGAGTCAGAGTCAGAGTCAGAGTCAGAGTCAGAGTCAGAGTCAGAGTCAGAGTCAGAGTCAGAGTCAGAGTCAGAGTCAGAGTCATAAGGAGTTAGCAGCATGCTGGCTAGGTACGGTTGGGTACGGCATATACATATTCAGATAGAGAGGTATCGGGCGCAGCGATCAATAATTTGGCCGCTACTGATTGTCAGACGTAACAATGGGAATGACCACGTGCCCGCAAATGTTGCAAATTGGGCCATTGTTACAAGAGGGCAAACAGTTGGGGGCGAACACCTCGGGATCTCGGCAGGTTGGTCTCCTTTCAAGCACATGGCAACTGACAAGTCAACTGACATCAATCAACTGGCAACTGGCAACTCGCAAGGTCTGCAATATTGTATTGTCAAGCCAACATGAAATGAGATACTGGACCCTGTGCCACACTGTGGCAAGACGTTGGCGAAAGAGCACGAAACACTGGGTCCATAGCGAAGGAGCTGGCTTGAAATGTGGATACTGAAGTCAAGTACTTTAACAGCACTAACTATAAAGGAGCTGAATTGAGACATTGGTGTAAGTTAATTAATGAAATGTGGCAACAGCGCATCAAGTAGAAGTACAATGATGCAGACACTTTCGCATAGTCCAAGGAAGGCGAATGCTGCAAACACTTTAATGAAGTCGCTAAGTAGACGGAAAGTGAAAAGTGGAGTAGGAAAATGTTCAAGTACTTTAATTAAATATGGCAACATCAGTTAGTGAATGGAAAGGGAAATGTGACAACAGCGCTAAGGAGTCGATAAACAATAATGATGTGCTGCAGTTTGACAGCAATGTTTGGTATAGAGTAACTAAATATAAGTGAATTGCTCAACACTGGTTACATTGCTGAAGTGTGGCGACAATGCTCAAAATGAAATGCGACAACAGCGCATGAAAATGTCAATAGACTATTTGCAGACAGCGAACTTTTGACTTTGGCAACAGCAAAACAATGAAATTCGAAGTATTTAAGAAGTCTGGCAACGCTGCACGTGGCATAACGTGGCCAGCTGGTCGCAGACGGCTGTCTTGTTGATTTGTCCTAGGCGTGGCACATGCCCCACGGCAATGCCAAATGCCACTTGTTCAAATGGCTGACGAACTTACTGCCCCACTTGGAAAGCGATACGCACACATCATCATCATCATCATCATCATCATCATCATTATGATTATCAGCGTATGCGACGAGGGGAACCGCGTGTCAATGGCTTAAAGTGGTTGGCAACAATATATGAATGATTGATTATATGGCTTGCGTTGACCGACATGGCTGTCCCAGCGAACTACTCATACGAATGGCTTGACTATCACTCTTCCTCTCTCTCTCTCTCTCTCTCTCTCTCTCTCACTCACACACACTCTCTCTCTCTCTCTCTCCCTTTCTGTAGAGTGACAGTGGCCGAATGTTTCGTTAGTTGGCCACAACCACGCCCATTTTATATTGATAATGCATGAGGAACATTTCAACTAGCGCAGCTAGAATTTTTAAAATATTTATGAAATAATTGCATAATTGCATATCGATTGTGCATTTGTCAATAATTTCAGCTAGCATAACTAGAAGAAGAAGAAGAAATACAGTAAAATATGTAATAAAGAGAATTTATATTCTTTTACAATTACTAGAGAACATGAGAAAAGTTTATTAAATTTATTTATTTATTTTTATTTTTTTCATTTAAAATCTGTTGATTAACTAGAGACGCCAAAATCTAGTTAATCAACCGTTTATAAATGAAAAAAAATTAAATAAACATTAATCACGTTCTTTAATAATAATAATTGTAATAAATTATATTCCCTGCTTGTTCTATGAGTCCAGCTTCTCGCTCTGCTGGCTCAAACTGTAAACTTTAAAATTGTCGTGAAATTCAAGGAATTTATCTCACTTCTGCACTGACCTCCAGTTTGGCTGACAGAGAAGTTAATGTTTGTGTTTTGCTCAGATTCACACTGCTTTAAGCACACAGGTCAACCCCATCGCCCCCAGCCCCCCCTCCCCTGAATCCACTGCAGCTGTCTGCAGCTCAACGTGGCCTGATTCGACGAAAAGTTGTGCTTTGTATTTGCCGAGCATTGAGTTTGCTTTTGGCCATGTATACTTGGCTGGCCAAAGCGAAAATACAATAATAAACTGCAGCTAAAGCAAAGCCAAAAAGGAGAACCAACACACAAAGGCAACGGCAAAGGCAAAGGCAAAGACAGCGCCGAGATAAAGCCGAGGCGTAAAAAGCCAACTACTGAGGCGTGAGCTGAAAGAAAAATGTTGAATATGCGTGGCTGGAAAATTAGTAAATGCAACGACTACAGTTACAGCAGACACTACGACTACATAAGCGCATAGAGGTGCAGAGATTAGGTAGCTGCTTAACGAGTCTACGGAATGAATCCGGCGTGCACCTACCATAGGCTGGAGCGGCGGCGTACTTCACAATCGGAGCAGCTGCTGGGGCGGCCAGCTGATAGCCATGGGAGAGAGCTGGTGCGGCGCTATATCCATAGCCATAGCCCAGGCTGCCCAGGCTACCTACGCTCAGGTGTGAGCCGCCCGAGAGCTGGAGAGCGGGTGCCGTGGCTGCATAGTGGCCGCCATAGGCCAGAGCGGGCGCAGCTGAGGCATAGTGACCGCCATAGGCGATGGCGGGTGCTGCGGCGGCTGCATAGTGTCCGCCATAGGCCAGGCCCTGGCTTAGGCCTCCATGGCCGCTGGTTACCTGAATCTGGGCGGGTGCAGTGTGTCCGACGGCGTACGTGGCAACTTGTGGTGCGGCTATAGATTTTGCCAATATTTTTTTTTTTTTTCTTTTTGTTAGCATATCAACTACGTGCATATTCAATGAATAGTGAGTGCTTTGTGCGTATAGTGAATATCAAAGTGAGTGAGTATACGTGTGAGTGTGCATGTTTGAGTATACGTGTGAGTGTGAGTGTGCGAGCGTAGCTAACTTACCAGCATAATGAGCAGGCGCCAAACCGCCATCATTGCTGATGCTGGAGCGCTGCACATGCGACTGCGAGTGGGCGGTCTGCACCTGGCTGGCATAGTCCGACTGCGACGATTGGCCGTAATGTCCCTTCACCGTATGCTCCTGTGTATTGCCAACGGAGGCATGGTCCACGCTGGGCGCACTAATCGAATAGGCAGCCGGACCGCCGGGTCTGGCCTGGGCGCAGGCAATCGCCATAGCAGCAATGCAGAAGATGACCTGCAATAGATAAATAGTAAACAACTTTAAGTATCACACATACACACACACGCACACACACACACACACACACACACACATGCATAATTTAGTGAGCACAGCAGCCCAGCTGACAACTCATTTGTATTTGGCTTGCATAGAACACACGATGCACTAGGAAATTGCAAGCGCATAAACTTTTAATTAAGTTGGCAAAGTAGTTGGAAATTCAAATTTTTCACTACACTCTCACTCTCTCTCTCTCTCTCTCTCTCTCTCTCTCTCTCTCTCTCTCTCTCACTCTCTTTCTTTCTATATAGCAGCAATAAGTTAACCTTGCCTGTGCATGATATTTAGTGAAAATATTTAACAGCACTTTGTCATGGCAATTCAGTGTTTGGCTAACTGCTTTATATTGTATTAACATATGGCAGTACTTAATATCATATCAATTACGTCGTCAGCATTGAACTGTACAATGTTTAACCAGTAGCCAATGGCCCAGGGTCAATTACTCAGCTTTCGTTCGTTTGCTTGCAATTTAAATATTTGCTCACAATTAGCTCATTTATCATTTATCATTTATTCTATTGCTTTTGATGGCATTGCAAGTTACTCGTCGATAGCTAGTATTACACATTACATTTCAATTGCTGTTTGTCACTCGTTACTTCTTACTCGTTACTTATTACTCGTCATTTATTGCTCGTTACTTATTACTCATTGACATAGCGGTTCTACTTTCTTTTCTCTTTAATAGCTACTCTTCGTTGGTTACTCGTTACTCGTTACTAGTTACTCGTTACTCGTTATTACTCGTTGCTTTTTTACTAATTAACATTTACTCCTTGCACGTTCTCTTTACTCGTCCTTAGCTTCTCTTTAATAGTTTAAATTCATTTTATAAAAAAAATTTTTTAATTAATTTAAATTAATTTTGTATAAAAAATGTATCGTAATATATATTAAATTTTGTACTAATAGTTAATATAGGTGCGGGGTGTAGGCGTGATCTAATCGTCAAAAAAAAAATAATAAAATAAATAATAATTAATAAATAAAATAAAAAAAAAAAAATTCTGATTTCATCCACCTGGGGTGGACTCGTTGGACTCGTTCACTACTCGTTGCTTTTCCTTTCTTTAATAGTTACGAATTGCTTGATGCATTTGCTCTCTACTGCATTCCTTACCCATCGCATGCTACTCTCCATTTTTTAGCTAAAGCTACTCTCCCAATGCCAGACGCTGCTCTGTTATGCCATCGCCTTAGCATTCCGGCGGACTCTACATTTGCTTCCGGAAACTCGTTACACGCAACTCGCTCTTTGTTGTAAAGCATTGGGTGATTCCTTTTCTTTTTTCTGGTCGAGTTCTGTGCGGAATTTAAATTGTCCTATCGCACTAGCTTCCTTAAAAACTAATCTAGCTCTGGTCTGACATGTTGGCTTGCTTGCTTTTTGTCTTTTTGCGTACTTTGGGTTTGGTTTGCTTGTGTTTCTTTCTTTTTGGCTGTCCTTTGTGACCTTACTTTTACATTTTTGTAAACAATTCCATTGAATTTCAATTTACGCGTAAAAATGCAAAAAAAAAAAAAAAAAAAAAAAGAAAAACATTGGGGAAAGTCGGCGAGCCCACCAGGGAGTTCTGTTGGCCTCTTTATATATATATATATATATATATATATATATATATGTATATATTTTATTTAAACTTTATATCATTTCCGTTGCTTTCCCGTTGTGCTTTGTTGTTCTTCGCTGCCAGCCTGACGTGCCCGACTTGCACTTGACTTGGCGCGGGTTTTATTTGTCTTTTGGTATTTATCTGATTTTAATTAAGCGTAACTCACTGCCGGACAGGAATGGGTCGGCTACGTGGCCAAGGCCGTACCGAGCGGCCGGCCGCACCGAAAAGAACATTTTAACTGAAATGAGGAGAACCCAGGAAAAGTCCGCAACATTTGCTTTAAGTGGATAATTGAAGCTGGACGAAGCTGGACGAAGCTTGGTCAGCTGATGCCAGAACGTGTAGCTCTTGACACGTGAACAGCATTCGAGGATAGCCCGAGGATACTTTGATTGTGATTGTGCCCACTTGACCCACTTCTGATTGCCGTTACACGGCTATGTATTTAGCCTTTGCATATTTATAATATTGATTGGGTTCTCCTTTCGCATTCAGCTAATTATTAATTGCGTTTCTTGAGCCAGTTAATTAGCATTAAGACGCTCGATTACCTTCAACGTTCTGATTTACCAGCTTATGCTTTGACTTTCGAAATGAGCCAAAGCATAACGGAGGTCAAAGTTGCACGCAGCTTTGGGAAATTAAAAAGTTTGCGATTTGCGTAGCTTAATCAATTTTTTCTTTTTTTTTTTTAACTTTAATTCGATGCCTGACACTGACAGCTGAAATTATTACACGGGCTACGCAAAAGGAAAAAGGTGTATGTTTTTTTTTTTCATTTTCTATTCACAATTCGGCTAGCTTTTAATTGAAAATCTTAAATAAACTTTGAAACTGCAACTAGTTGAACTAAGCTAAAAAGAATTGGACTATAAATTGTATGGGAAGTGAAGAAGCTTATAAAAGTTTAGCAAATTGTTGCATTATTAGCTTTGCTTTACTTAACTTAAGTTAACTTTAACTTTAACATAGAAATTAAGCATTGCATCGAAAGAATATTGTTGAAAAGCTAAAAATAGCTTGAATACATGCAAAATCTCTGTCAGTTTGCTTCTTTTTTCCCTCTATAACTGAAAGCTAAAAGCTAAAAGCCAAAACCATGGAGCTTAAAAAAAATGAATATGGATTACATCGACTCAAATCTCTGTGTGGGTCAAGCATTGTTTCTAGTCTAATAACTCCAAATTCTATAGGAACTGAAAATTCGTGGCCAGAGTTTCAGCAAACTTCAGCTGAAATCACCTTTGCATGCAAAGATGTTTGCTAATGCAGCTACGCAACTTTTTACTGACAACAGGAGCTTGGCAAATAGCCTCGTCCTTGCCAGTGCATCCTGCCAGACACTCACACACACACACACACGCATTCACTTGAGTCCTTACGCACCTTGAATGCCATTTTGTGAATGTGAATTTTTGTTTATTTATTTACTTCACGTGAAAAAAAAAATTGAGTTTAGTATATGAAACTGTTTTGTTGCACCGGGCTGTTTGGCTTCGAATCGAAAACTGTCTCAGTGTCGCGTTCTTTGCGCTTATTTATACAGCGCCGCATGATTAAAAAGCGCTGGGAAAATATGGTCCAGCGCCAGTGGCAGCCGCAGCAGCCATGGAAAACGGGTTTGCAATGCCGACTTTTTGGCAAAGCAGGCAGGGCAGCCTCAACTCTGTTCATTGTGAATGTTTCCACTGCGCAGGCGCGGCCAACGCAATGCGACGCAGACGCTGACGCAGACGCAGACGCAGCTACTGCTGCTGCTATTGCAGCTTGCAGCTTGCAGCTTGCAGCCAACACCCGCCTCAATGTTGTTGCTTTGCCCATTTGCTGATTGGCTTTCAGTGCGCTACACATTCCAGTTAATCGAAAACGCATCAAGCATCATTGTTTAATTGGAAATCGTTAATGCTGGCTGACTAATTTGTTCATCCGGTCAAGGAAATTCCATGCAACCAACTGCGGCATGCGGCAGCAGGAACAATCAACTTGCTACAAAACTCGACAATTGGCAACATGTAATCAAAACAAAGCAGCAAATGATTTATTGTCTTTGTTAGTCAATAAAAACTAGCTCCTTTCTTGTCAATTCATTCACTCGTTGCCTAGCGAGTGCCATTCATATTTACTCTCAAGTTGTTCTCTTCGACTGAGTATTTATCGCTAGATGCAATTCTATCTATCTATCAAAGACTTTTTTCCATTTCATCTATTATCACTTATCACTGTCTCGCCACACTTCATACGTTGCTCATTTGGCATTGCTCTCGCTCTGTTCGCTCTGCATTCACTCGCTACTCGCTAGTTCTGAACTCTCAACTCGCTAGTTCTGAGCTCTCAACAATTCGCTAACTTTTTGGTACTCAGAACTTGTTACTCTCAGCTCAGAATCTTTGCAATAATTATGCGTATACAATTTGTATTGCATGCTGTAATTGGTTGTTGTGATTAAAATGCATTCGAGCGCTACAGTCGCCGCTGTTAATTGTTCTGCCTTGCAGGCAGCGAACAAGTTGCAGCTGCCGCTTGAATCTGGTGCAACAACTAGGTGCAACTCTCACTTAACGGCGCAACGCAGGCCCCCACACACACGCACATTACATAACATCGGGCTCGACTCTATGCAATCCATGCTGGGTCCAAGTCACGACTTGGGCAAACGCATAAAGTGCGCATAAATTGTGCGACCCACAAAATCGAAAGCCAGCTCAAATTTAAGCAGCTAGCGACATAGACAAGAATGCCAAAATCACAAATCAAACCACTTGCAAAGAAAAACAAAAAAAAGAGGCCACTCCCTTCGCCACACGCCCTCCCCTGCATAGCCCCATTCTCGCATAGGCATTTGAAAGCGAAAAGCCAGTCAGGCCCCGTGTCTCGATGCAACGCATGGATACGTTGGCTGGCCCTGGCTGGCTGCCCAATTTCCGCGCCTTGTTGGCGGCGACTGCTGCGTGAGAACCCAAAAAAGAGAGAGAGAAAAAAAAAACAAATAAAGCACAAAAAATAAATTAAAGAAAAAAAAAAGCTGTCGAAAAACAACATTTTGAACCAGGCCAAAAGTTTTGCTGCAACGTTTGCAGAAATTGCGAGCCAAACACTGGAACCCATTAATAAAGCACTTGATAGAACGATTCAACTGTCCAAGTACTTTTTGTGTGCGACAGTTATATGTGGATTAAATAAATCCAACAAGGAGCCACTGAAACAGCTATTAGTTAACAGTCTGCCATAACAGTCAACATCTTTTAGCACTAATTGCAGCTTCCAGCAGCTGTTAAGATTACTTTGATTTAAAAAAAAACTTTAGTCTATGTATATTTTGAGTAAAACTGAACCACTGTTAGCTAACTGTTATTAGCTGATTTGACTGTTATGGGCAATGGGTAAACATGGAAGTAACATATGTTAGTGCGAATGGCTGTTAATTGGCGAATGTTGACACAAATAAGTTTTGGGTACATGAATAAATGTTTGTGAAGCTCTTGTGAGCTCTCTTAGTAAACAGTATTAGGTATTGGCAGTCTGAACTATAACAGTGAATGCTGACTGTTAATGCACAGCTGTTAAGTGTAAACAATTCGATTGCTATAGCTTTACAGACTTAACAGTAATAGCAGCTGTTAATAGACATATGTTAACTTAATAACATAATATTGACTTGCACTTAAATTTATAAACTTCTAAGACAAAGTATTAGCTTTTATATAACATAAGCTGTTAGTTTACAGCTGTTAAGAGTGTTCATGCAAAGCTGAAATATACAAGAGCTCATAGCATTTTCTTATAATACTTAGATAACACTCAGTTAGCTCAATTAGACTTAACAGCAATTGCAGCTGTTACTAGGTAGCTGTTAACAGAATTGCATAACATTGTGTCGCGCTTAAATTTATACATTTTTTCCATAACTCTTTAGGATTAGTATTAGCTTTTAGAGAAATGCATAGAAGCAGCGAGAAAAAGATGTTAATGTACAGCTGTTAAGAATTAGTATTAGCTTTTAGAGGAATTCAAAGAAGCAGCTAGCATAAGCTGCTAATAATATTTGCTTGCATTTAAACATTTCACATTTTCTCGCACCTCTCTTAACTAATAGCATTGCATTTAACACTCTTAACAGTAAGCCGCTGTAAATGGACAACTGTAAAGCGTAATGCTGCAGCCGTTGAAACGTGTCGCTTTTAAAGATACATATTTCCGAAAGCGTACAGCTTAAATGGATTGCGTGAACGATGACGAGTTGAAGGTTAATTCAGCATGATTGCATTCGCAAAAAAAAAAAAAAAAAATAGAGAAAGGAAGTGTGAGAGAGAGAGAGAGAGTGATGGGGAAGAGATGAAATAAAACAAATGAAAAACATGGCAAATGCTTTCAGCGAAACGAATGTGCTGACCCCCCTCTGAACATTCGCACAACGTGGGCGAAAGTACATATGCTTGGGATGCCAATGATGCTAGCTATGAGAAATCCAGCTAAGAACAACGCCACATATCGTGTGGGCACCCGTGGAGCTGCTTCAGTTGGCCAATGGGCAATGGGCAATGAGCAATGGCAATTTCTCAGCTGCAGAAGCGCTTTAAGCTTGCATTTTATGTGTTCGTTTTTTTTTTTTTTTCAAAGAAGATGCTTTCCTCTATTGACAAACCAACGATGGCCATGCTCGATAATGTTCCACTGATTTTCTTCTTCTTCTTTTTGTCACTTTTTATCTCTAGTTTGTTTGTGCTCTCGGCTGTCTGATATTTCCAGCTGCACGCACCCACCTACAACAGTAGTCTGCGCTAAATAATCTGTACGCTTTTGTCTAGAAATTAATTTGTATAATTGCAGCGACAACAACGGCAGCAATTGAATGTTCAGCCAAGCATGTCACTTTCTATAGTCCTTAGCGCCTTGACGGCATTCCTGCCTCATTCCCTCACTCCAACCCTGCCCGTGTCGATTGTGCCAAGTCAGGCAGAACTATACGCATCCTATATATATATATATATATATATATATATATATATATATATATATATATATATGTAGGTCACAGAAGCGCGCACAATAATAAACAATAAGCGATAAACAAAACAAAGTCTAGATACTCTTTAATAACTGCGGGCATACATTAAATACATGGAAATTGTCTTTAATGCGACTCTAGCTTCAATAGCATTCTCATTTATATTATATATATATATATATATATATATATATATATATATATATATATATATATATATTTCAATTCATAGCCAAGACTAAATGCAATGCAATGAAACCTTTAACTAATTTGCAAGCTTTTGGCAATTCGATTAATGTGATTTTCCAATATTTGGTTAGGGTATATCAAATGGACAATGGACGATGTTAGCTCTGCTGCTGCTTGTCAAGCATTTGGTTAGGACAACAGCGTCGCAGTCGACGTCAGCGGCGTGACAACACTTGTTTCAATTGCGCCTATTGATGTCATTGTTGTCGTAGTGCCTGTTGTTGTTGCTCTTGTTGCTGCTGCTTTTCTTGTTGTTGTTGTTGTTGCTGTTGTTATGGCCAACTATTGTTGCGCCCTGTCTGTTGTCCTAGCCCCAGCGCTTCTAGCTGTTGTTGTTGCCATTGATTCTTGTCAGCTGGAACCGCATTTGCCTAAATACTCCACGCTGCCAGCCATTAACATACGACCAACAAGCGACAACCGTTGGCCAGCCCTGTCTAATGGTTGGTTTTTTCTATCCATTTTCGCCGTTTTGCATGCAAGATTAATGACCAGCGTTTGGCAATTTGTATTCGCTCGGACATTAGCATGGCCCAACTCCCGCACAGCTCACACATGCAAGGCTCGCATGGGCTCAAATTGCTGTTCCCCATTTGTATGGATGCTTGATTTAAGTTAAACACTTCAAAGGAAGTGTTAGTATGCATATATATACCAAAGTCTATGATTTGATAATACTAAATATATGTGTTTTTTAACACTCTTATAGAGGGTTATTGCCGATTGTTCGTTTCTCTGTCAATAAATTAGTTGTCCCTGCGATTTAGTGTTGATTAAGTCAGAGAATATTCAGTATAGTTAATCAGCTTCACTGGCTCAATCCTTATCGAATTGTGTAACACTGATTATATTGTCAATCAGGAATTTTCAGACAGTAAGGCATTCAGTTGGCACTGAACATTCAACTGAGAAGCAGTGGAAATTAAATTTGTGAACAAATCTAAAAAAAAAACATTTTTTTTTCTCTAATTTTTTTCGTATAAAAAAAAAAGAAGTGAAGTTACGCGTTAAACTTGTGAAAAAAACTAAAAACTACAAAAACATTATTTATTTCTCTAATTTTGTTTTCCTATAAAAAAAAGCTACGAATTATAAACTTGTGAAAAAAATTATACATATTTTTTTTTTTTTTTAATTCTTTTTTCCAATAAAAAAAAAAACATAACGTTAAGATGGCTGAAAGGCGTGATAAATCTGCAAAGTCCTCCCGATCTCGTGCTACGAATAAAAATGAATCTGTGCCAGAAAAAAAGGTAAGTCTTTTGTTGAATAATTGTTAATAAAAATTAGACTCGATCTGCCCTGCGTATGATTAGCATTTCTCTGTGTAAAACTGCTTCAAGTTCCCATGAAGACATCTAAAATTTTGCAAAAATTTGCTGTCTGAAGCACACATTGACATTGTCATTGATAACTGTCAAATTTTTGCATTTTATTTATTTTTATTTTTTTCTCTTGTGTTGCACAAGTTTTGCATAATGGCCATTTTCTACTCTACTCACGACTTATTTAAAACTGACAACATATTATATATTTATTTATTTATTTATTTTAACGAATCTAAGAGCGAAAGTAAGGCTGGGACCAAGTCTGGAGCCAAAAATGGCGAGAAAACAGATACCAATCAAACTACCAAAGATGGGAAGCAAGGAAGCGCTGCATCGAAAAATCCAGCTGAGATAGAAAAGAAAGCTCCGACAAAGAGAGTAAAAAAGCAAAAAGAACGCTCGAAGAGTCCTGAGCCGCCGTTTGTGCTGCGTCGCTCAGCTAGGAATATAAAGCCGAGGAATTTAACAACTGTCAAAAACGAAAGTGAGACAAAGCCGGTATGGGATATGCAGACTCGGTCTTCTGTAAGGCTCAGGGCGGCATACGCTGAAAAGGTGAGTCAAGCTTATGTCTATACATGCTAAATATTTACTACATATACACAGAATCAGGTCAATTTGGCAAAAACCAATGCCAATGACCTTTCAGCTAAGAATAATCCAAAGAATATGGAAACTTCTTGTGCTAGCAGATATAATAGAGCAAGCGCGCCATATCCTGGCGGTCCACTTAGATTTTCAAGAATTGATCATACGACGGTAAGAGTTGAAAAAAAAAACGTATCTGTCTGCATATATATATATATATGAATATATATGTAACTTATATGTGCTTTAATGAATCAAGTATTAAAGTGTACCTTGGCTAAATGCAAATTTATGAACCTATTGCAGACACAATTAGACACTGCAAATATTATTAAAACAAGACAAAAAACTTCATTGTCTATGAATGTCAAGAGCGCAGACAACTCTTTCAAACCTCCAACTGATAATAGCGACAGAGACTCGGGCATTTCCTCTAGAAATTCAAAAAGCGCAAATAAAATTGCCCATGATAAAACTGAAGCTATAGAAGAGAGCAGCCGCAATGGTTCCAAAGACAGTCGTGATAGCAGCAAGCAGTCAAATGCTGCAGTGGCAGAGGCTAGCAAGTCGACCAAATGGGACACAGCTAATGTTTTGAAGAAAGCAGGCGTCGATGAACCTGGAAAAAAGCAAATCGCAAGCAAACCCAAGGACCATGAGAAGGATGCAAAGGATGTTGATAAAAAGAAAAAATCCTCTCAGTCCGTAGTAGCTGATGCACCAAGCTCTAGCAAAAAGCCAATTTCATCCGATAACACAACTCATGATGCCCAAAAGGTAAGAGTTCCATCTTATTCATAGCCAGTGTTGCCAACATTTGTTGAGCAAAAACTGTTTTAATGGATAAAAAAGCTAAAATATTGTGGGAAAAATTCTAAGAAAAAAAAGTTGTTTGCCTTATTTTAAGGGTTTTTTTTACGAATAGTCCAGTGTTTTGTCGTATTCGTGATAGTCACGATCTTTATCATTATTGTATTATCATTATCCTTTATAGTGCCCATTTTATTTTCATATATATATTTTTTATTTTATTTATTTATTTATTTATTTATTGTTTTTTTTTTTTTTTTTTTTGGCGGTCACGACAGCATTTCTTCTTCACTTATATAAGCTTATTCGTCAATCAGACGAATCCAATATCGAAAGCAAAGTTATACATAAAACGTTTCTAATTATGATTGAGCATTTGGTTGTGTGAATCTTCGCAGAACTCCCAGATCCATTACTAATGGTCAACTGGCAGCTATATAGCATCTGCAATAAATCTATTCTTGTCTTATCATTTAAATCTTTCCACAGCCAGCATTTGCATTCTTGGCTGTTAAGCCAAACTGGCATTTTTGTTTATACTGAACTCTTTGGTTTTAATTCAACTGCAATGAACAACACTTGTACATACATTCTCTAAAAAATGTTAAATTGCTCAGTAAAAACAAATAAGAGAAAATATTATATATTTAAAAAAGCCAGAATTTCCATTGCTCGCTGTTTTGGAATTTTTTCCGTAATTGAATTTTCAAAAAGCCAGATTTGACGGGAAAAAACAGCTTTGGCAACACTGTATTACTATATTTGTTTACTTTCAATTGCACAGGAGCATCAAACTGATAATGACCATAAACGAGATAAAGCAAAGATCGATAAGCATAAGAAAGACCTAATCGATAATGCACCAAATCCTATAGTGGATAGTGGCTCCAATAAAAATCAACAGGAGAAAGACTCATCACAATCTACTCTGAAGAAGGACTCGAATAATAAACAGAATGATTGTGTCAAAAGCACTGAATCCGTTGAGTCGAATAATCAACATGGTTTATCACCTAATAAGAATAAAAAGGGAAAATCAGGTGAATCCAATAAACATGTTAGCTCTCTACTGGAACGGCAGCACGCGTCTTCTAGAAAATTGGAAGAGAGTGATCGTAATAAAAAAGACGTAAGTGCGAAACCTTTGACGTCCGCAAAAGAAAATGTGCCTGCTAAAGTCGCTCTAATACCGGAACGGCAGCACGTGTGCTCTAGAAAATTCGAAGAGAATGATCGTAATAAAAGAGACGTAAGTGCGTCTCTGCCGTCGGCAAAAGAAAATGTTCCTCCTAAAGTCACAAGTGCTCCCATACAGGTAAGCTGAATTGCCCGATTATTGAGACAACAGAAATGAATTAAACTTATTTGATTAACAATATTTTCCATCTTAGCATAAAATTTCGGAACCTTCTCAATTGGAAAACGCAAAGTCAGATGACCTCGTGCACACTCCAGTAAATGATATTGTCAAAACGCACACGTCCTCTAGTTCTTTCGAACAGTATGATAATAATAAAAGAGAGAATCCTCTGACGTCGGAAAAAGAAAATGTTCCTCTTCAAGGCGCTGCTATAAAGGTTTGCTAAACTGCGCGGATTATCGATAAAACTCATTCGATTAACAATATTTTTTATTTTAGCATGATGCTCAATTGACAATGCAAAGTGGCCAAGATCATGTTGATAATAATCCCGTACTATGCCCTAACATCGTACAACAGTCTGCTGGGAAAGAGGACCTCTCGATACAAGTAGGACAATTGATAGACCTTCAAATGAACCACAACAGCAATTCTGAAAATAACTTTATTGGTTCAGATGCATCGCAACAGGTAATGCTAAAATGCCATCTAAAAATATATTTATAATATTACTATCTTCGACGAGCTGAGTCTGTCTGTCCTTTTGATTGAACGCTTCGATTTCCGAAGATATAAGAGTTTTTATTTTGTGTTAGATCCGAATAATGTAAGCGCAGTACGAGTTTGTTTCAGAAAAACGATAGTTTCTATCGTTTCATAGTTTTCGATAAAACATTTTTAAAAATGATATCTCACACATGTTTAGGTCTAGAATCTTCCAGTTCTTATTTATGCTTTCCCACTTTATTTTTTAGCATAGAGAAATTAAGTGTGCGTAAATAATTATTGCAGGAAAAACAATCGAATTCTAATCATCCGAAGAGCATCAGTAGAGCATTTTTATAAAAAACAACAGCTCTTAGATAGCGATTCAGAGATTACCCCACAAATAGATAAATAATAAATATTTCACACCAAATATTCCCCGATTATAGAGAGATGTGGATTCAGCATGTGACTCCCAACAAAGTCTAGGTACTCGTCATGATGGTTCGATGCTCAGATCGATATTAAAAATAACTGCTGATGAAACACAAAATCCAGATTCTAAATCTGTACGGAGAAACTTATCAGAAAGAATCGAAGATCCGAGAGACACTGGCAACACCCAGCAGGAGGCGGCAATCATTAATACTGCAAAAGTGGAAAGGGTAAGCATTTAATTAAGTTCAGTTTAGTTTTAATATAGGCTGGCTAATATGTGAAATTTTCTTGTCCATTGCAGAAGGATATATTTGATGCCGACGAATCGGAGTTGATAAATGTACTGAGTCAAGTCTATCAAAATAAGTTAAGGTTCTCCAACAACATGGACAAACAGCAAACATTTATTCAACCAGAAGAAGCAAAAACTCCTGATATAGAATTTCAGTTGCCAAGCGAGGAAATAAGATCTGAAAATGTTAAAAACCAGAAATGTAGTGCCTGCAACCGATGTTTCTTAAATGACAATAGACATATGTTAAATGATAAACATTTAGATTCTAGTAATAATATGAGTCCCGAAGAGTCTACTAAAAGTCGAGGTTTTTCATTTGAAGATAAACATGAAGGACCGCTCTCAAAAACGATTGTAGAGCCAGAAGAGCTAAATTCCACTGAACTTTCATCAGAAGTTCATAAAAAAATTATGGATACTAAAACAATAGACGACAAGAAGAAAAAGAAGAAAAAGAGAAGCAGCCGTAAGAAGACAGATAAGCATAAAGTAGATCGTAGATCGGCTAACAGAAAATTTAGCCTGACTCTTTATACATTTTTATTAATAATTCTACCCCATTTAGATGAGAGTGGATACTGATAATGAGGCGGAAACCCATATGATAAACTCATCAGAACAAATAATGATAAATACAGAGCACCTAGTGCTAGTAAATGAGATGGAAGCTGAAAGTTATGGTTACGATATCGTCGAAAAATCCGATCAGTCAAGTTTTCGAGAGGTCATGGAAGTGTCGAATTCACCAGAGATTTTACTGCAAGAATATGGAAATGCTGAAAGCGATTCTGAATTAATAGATCTAGAGGATTCAAATAAATCGTCAGATGATTTTGCAGCCAAGTTCAATGACAACTCGAAAGAGAAAATGCAAAATCAAAATAGTGATAAGATAATAGAACTTGAGAAGCACGATAAAAATACCAAAAGTCTAGAGGTAAATATTCCGTTACATATACATATATTTCAATCGACTCACAGATCCGGCTTGATTATAGCTGATCATAAATATATATCTAAATGTTAAAATTTATTGTAGAAATGTTTCTTTTTTTTCTTATCACAGAAAGTACGAAGTAAATCATGGATGCCGTCCGAGTCTTTTACTACAATTGATCAAGACAAATTAGCCTTAGTCGATATCGACACTTTACAAGAGTTTGAGGCACAGCTCAAAAAACAAATTCAAATGATTGATTCAAACCGAATCTTATTACCGTCTGAGCAGGGAGAAGAGCCATGTTTTACTAATGTAAGGATTGTATTTTTTTTTTTTTTTTTTTTGTATTTTTTGGTATAAGTATTTTAATCAAAAAATGGTGATAATCTCTTACAGGAAGGAGTTGACGAATCAGTAACTAACATCAATGGCAACAATATCAATCAAATCGATGTTCAATATCTTGAAGGATCATCGAATGATGTTTCACAAGATGATGTATCAACGAATAAGCTGGACATAGATGGAAATAAGCAAGTCAACGAACCTTCACTTGTGGAAAGCATAATATCACGTTACCCCTCAATATATGGTCCAAATAGTGGTATTGTGACTGTAAAGGTAACCAACGACTGCATGCAACGTAATTCCCTTGCTAACTAACCCAAACTTGCTTATTTCAGGATAAATTCCGTATTGAGAATATTATGAAACTGAAAGCATTTAAAATTTTTATTAAAGAATCTGATGAAATAAGCGAATTATCAAATGGGGGCCCAAGAATTTATTGTGTGCAGGTACGTTACGTTTCATAAGTGTGTAAATATCTGTATGCCTATTACTCATTAAAGGAAAGAGTGCACTGGGATACATATACAAAGTGGATTGAATTAGATGTCAAAAAACGTCCATTCCTTGAAAAATACACATCAAGGAGTCTGCAGGCTAAAGCCTATGAACAAGATATGTTCAAAAAACTAAAGTTAATTAGAAGAAATAGTACAAATTTCGATGGTAGCCCAACTCGAAGCTTCGATATTCAAGCATATACAAGGGTGATTATCATATACCCGATTCCTAAATTTCACCAATCACCAATCCAATATTTATATCTATTGTCACAAACAGCGAGCATCACATAATCCATTTGGAGAGAGGCTTATGGAATACAATGATCGGCGAATGAAAAAGGGAATGGAGATTAAGTGGACATACGTGGAACCCGATAAAATGGGGATATACGATCATAAAAGAAATATTGCCTTGGAATATCAACAAGTAGGGATAAATCAATTCAATTTATTTACAAACTCTTAAATCGTTTGATTTTTCGTTTTTGCTGATTATAGATAAATGAACGAGAATTACTGAATGATATTGAAGCCAATCAAATAAAAGAAAAGATTGAAAGCAAGAAAAATATAGCTGAAAGCGAATTCAAAGATGGATGCATAGAATCTATGAGTAAATCAATGGATAAAATTGAAGTTTATCTAGAGATTATGAAAGATAAAGGATATGTATTGATAACTGACGAGCTTAAATTGTCTGATGAACAAATAATTGAAATAATTCACAAAAAGAAGAAGGATCATCATATTGAAAAAATAATCAAAAAATCTTTTTCTATGGATGATTTGGTAAGAATGTTAAATGGAAATGTTTAATGAAATCGTAATCAAATGAAATGATAAACAACTTTTATTGCAGCATTCACTTGAAAAAACTAATACTTCCCAAGAAGCTGCACAACTCATTGAAGTATGTAAAAAGTTGCAGGCAGAAGCGAAGCAATCTGTCAATGATACACAAGTAAGTCAAAAACCCATTCGCTTAGTGAACTGTTAACTTGAATTGCATATTCATATAGAATTCTAGTTATAATTCAAATTTTATATTATATTTCACATTTTTTAATCAATCGCAGTTGGATGAGTACGGAAAAATTATATTAGATAATTTAACGGTTCCATTGCCAAAATGTCCAGTACTATTGCAAACTGTAAATAATATTTAAAAGTGATCGCACTTTAATGAAAACTAATTTAAATTTTTAATTATCTACAGGAGAATCAAATGGGATGCCAAAATGGTCAAGATTCAAGCTGTTTAAATGATTTTTCTTATACTGCTATTGAGACAAACAGCATGGATGAGTCTCAATTGCTTGAGGAACAGCAGTTGGTGGAGACAGATGAAGCAAGGGATTTATTAGATAATATAAATATGGCGAATTCTGTAATGGTAAATAAGACAATGAAGTAATTTAATAACTTGGCATAGATTTACTTATGATTTATGCTTTCTTTCAGGAAACAGTCGATGCAAATCAAACTGCTCAAGAATCAACTGCGGGAAGAAAACGAAGAAGTGACAGCGGCATTCTAATGGAGAAGAGAAGGAAGTGCAGCACTAAGAGCCAGGATCAAACAGTCGATGCAAATCAAGCTGCTCAAGAACCAACTGCGGGAAGAAAACGAAAAGGTGACAGCGGCAATCAAATAGTGAAGAAAAGGAAGTGCAGCACTGAGAGCCAGAAACTCATAAAAGTAAATATGAATATATACAACTTTTGAGAAACAATACCGAAACAAAAACAAAATACAATAGAGCCTAAAAAATAGAGAGACAGAGAGAGATCAAAAACTTACTAAGCTCTAGTGCTCAAACAGAGCTGAACATAAACAAATGTTATCCGTATGTTAACTATCAGCTGCTGCTCTGTAAAATCAAGTTGACAAGATTTCAGGATCTTCGAAGTAGCAGCAGATGTGAATAGACACATCTCAAAAATAACTTTATCTAGGCAGCATAGAAAGCTCATTCAAGACTGTTAAATATGTTAATAAGCAGACAATAGTTTCAGCCAAGATAGTCCCAGCTGACACTAATGAAAGGCAGTTAAAGATTGATCTAGGGAAGCAAATACCATGTTCTTCGAAAGCTTCCATACGAGTTCACTTAAAACAAATTTGAGATACTTGGCAACTACCACCCGATTTATGAATGACCAGTCTCAGTTCGAAATGAAACCAAAGTCGAATCCAGGTCTTATTCGAGAATAATTTTAGTTAGTCATATTTTGAGTCTGGCAACAAGAAACGATACTGAAATCGAGTAACTTTGTAAAAACAATTCTTTATATTGTTAAAGCTCACTCCAAGCTTCAGTGATGCCCTACTTGAGCCAGAAGCTCGACTAATGTCACTTTAAGCCGACAAATCCGGAGATAAAAGAGTCGAAGATATATAAATATAAATATATATAAATATGCGATAAAAAAATCATATTTATTTGTACTTAAATAGTCTGTGCGCGATCATGAAAACTTAAAGCCGACCTAAATGTCTTTTGACATCGAAAATCGAAAAAAAATTTGAATCTTTCTACAAATTTAGCGCACGAAGAGTTCAGGGCTGACCTGAATTCGGATAAGGCATTAATTAATGTAAATCAAAACTTTTCATGATTAAAATTAAAACAAGGCTAATTAATCTACTCTAATGCATATTTTCTCTTACATTTTTAACCAGCTAATAATTCTTAATAATCTATTTACATAGGCAATGACCACGGATAAGGATGAAATGATTAAGCCAGCTATAGATGGGCAGATGGTTCAAATGCAAACGGAGATAACAGAGCAGCCAAAGCAGGCGGAGAAGGTACCGGAGATTGAGACGACAGACATGAAAAATGATCCAGAACCAGAGAAAACGGTAAGAGAGTCCTGATTGCTATAGATCGCATACATATTTAACTGCAATTTATTATTATTCCCTGAAACCATTGAAAATGTATGTAGCACGTAGAAGAAGACGTCGTAGAACCCATCAAATATATATATATTCTTGATCAGAGCACAGTAAGTCAATATAGCCGTCCGTCCGTCCAGTCGCCCGTCCGTATGAACGCAGAGATTTCGTAAACTACAATAGCTATAGAGCCGAAATTTGAATTTCAAATACTAGAGACTTGCCATTTGGCAAATAGACACATTTGGATGCTACTATTACGTTCCAAAGTTTCATGAAGATCGTCCATCTAGAAATGGGGTTATAGGCGTCCAAAAAAATTATAAAAATTAAAAAAAATGTCCATAATCTAAAATAATATAATATAATAATCTACACAAATTAGCAAACACAAATTAGTTAATATTCTATGCATACATACAAAGGCTGCATGCTATAATATTCTAAGAATTCCGATTGAATTGTACGTTGTGTAGCAGCAATGAAATTATTTAGGTTTAGCTGATTACATGTAATTATCAAAGGGACCTGGGTTCGAATCCCGCTGGGAACTTTTTGTTTTTTAATCGAAAACTTTAAATTTTATTTTTTAAATTCATTAACATTTTTTTAAAATTATGTTAAAATGCTTTCTGACATCTTAGCAATTACTACTAAGCCATGAATTATGCTGTTGGCCACAACAAACTTCTTTGCCAATTTGCCACGCACCCAGTGGGCGTAGACGCTCTTAGAAAGAAAATACCACGCTCCCAAAGAGGCTGAAAATTATTTTTTGGTCATTGATAGAGGAGGTCATTAGTAACTGAACCATCCAATTTGGAAGCTTCTAGCTCTAAAAATGTAGGAGATATAAATTGATGTATGCTACACCCACAATGGGCGTAGATATATATATTTTTGATCGATCTTCATAGAATCATAACCTTAATTTATATGCCAAATTTCAGCGTTCTAGCTTTAAAGCTATAGAAGTTTTTTTTTCGATTTGCCTCGCCCCAAATGGACGTAGATATATCCGCCAAAGCCTTTTGAACTTGGGTTGTCACCCCGAGTATACATTCCACATTGCAACTCTCTAGCTCATCAACTAGTACGAACACTGGCATACGCGCACATGCATTTTCCGATTTGCCACGCCCCTAGCGGGCGGATCGGGAAAATTTTTATATTTTATAATTCGGGATCATACATGGGTATATGGTTAAAATTTCAAGTTTCTGGCTCTAATAGCGCCGAAAAATAATGCGTTCATACGGACAGACGGGCAGACGGACGGACAGCAAGGCGGACATTGCACAAATAAATATACTCTTTTTCCCTTTGGGAACAGAGTATAATAATAATAATTGTTGTAATTTAAATTTCACATCTATCTCATCGAACAGATTCTCAATTATTCTAAAGAATTTCCAGCCGTTACCACCGTTCAAGGCAATGAGTGCACGGAGAATGAAGGACGTCAGCAAGAATCCATTGCTACGAAGGAGAAGCCACAGGTGCGACAGCATTTGGCAGATGAGGATGACATGGACCTGGAGGAAATTGGTCTGCCAGACACCTATGATATCTACTGGCCCAGTTGTCTGACCGAGGAGCAGGCCGACAACTTGGAGCATCCCAACGAGATATTGGAAATGTCCACACTGAACTCCATGGAGCTGCCCAAAAGGACGTATAACGCGACGCCGGCGTTGTCCGAACGGCTACAGGATCCACGGCGATTCAGTGACATGCAGCTGGAGGCGGTCATTTATGTTGGCCAGGCACATGAGCAGATCTTGCCTAGTGGTGAGCGAGCAGCCTTTCTGCTAGGTGACGGCCCTGGCGTGGGCAAAAGTCGCATAATCTCGGCTGTCATCTATGAGAACTTCAAGCACGGCCGCTTGCGTGCACTCTGGGTATCTTCGTCCGAGTCTCTGAGCAGCGATGTGGAGCGCGAGTTTGAATTCATCGATGACAGTCCGCACATCAAGGTGGCGCCCATTGCCAACTTTAACTACGATCACATTGCATTGGAGGGCGAAGAGGACGAGGCCTTTCTGGGGGGCATCGTCTGCGCCAGCTACACGGAACTGTTTGGCAAATCAATGGATCGCTTGGCCAAGTACGAGTCGCACGTGTCCCAGCTGGTTCAGTGGCTGGGCCCGGATGCAGTCATTATCCTGGATGATTGCCACAAGGCCACATGGTCGAGTCTGATCAACCGTCATAGCTTTATAAGGACCTGCCAGGCAGTGCAGCAGCTGCAGCAATTGCTGCCTCGCGCACGCATCGTCTATGCCTCGGACTCGGGTGCCTCCGATCCAAAAAACATGATCTACATGACACGCCTGGGCCTGTGGGGCAACGGCACTCCGTATGCAGAGTATCTGGACTTTGTCAGTGCCATGGAGAAGCGAGGCACTGACATCATGCAGCTCGTCGCCGTCGATCTGAAGCTGCGCGGCAACTATATTTCCCGACAGCTCAGCTTCGAGAATGTCGCCTATCACATTGAAGTGGTGTCCATGTCGCAGGAGTTTTGCAATATCTACAACGATTCGACGAACCTTTGGGCCGAGATCATTGAGGCGCTGTACACGTGTTTCCGTCGCATTCGCATTGAGGCCCGAGTCCAGGAGCGTATCATACGGCACTTCTGGGACTCGCATCAGAGATTTTTCAAGAATTTGTGGCTTGCCGAGAAACTGAGTCGTGTGGTCGGTCTGGTCAAAGAGGCTCGGGATAGTGGTTACTCGATTATCCTGGGTATTCAGTCCACAAATGAATTCCAGAGCGAGTCGCAATATCTGCCACAGGACATAACCAATCCGACGGGCTTTCTATCGACAGCCAAAGCAATAATATTACTTTTCATTGAACGATATTTTCCCGCGCCCAGCAACGCGTACTTCGAGCAGCTGATTCAGAAGGGTGCCTTTGATCCCGTAAAGCGTGCCGATCCTGATGGCTATACTCTTGAGTGCCTGAAGGATGACTTGGATATAAGCGATGACAGCACCGATGACAGCGATGACCATGATGAACAAACCAAGCTCACGCTGGGTAAGTGGGCAAATTGAATGTTTCGAATATGCGATTTGATTTAACTTTTCTCTAGAGGAGCAAATAAAAAAGGAGCGTGACCTGGAGAAAATATACAACAGCCGAAGGGAGGAGTGGGCAACAGAGGACTTCGATCTGAACTTTGAGGACATTGATCTGCTGAATTCTGAAATCTCCGAGAACGACTTGAAACAGTGCATGGCGGCAAAGGAACAAATTTTGCTGAAAGCCGAAGAGCTGAGTCCTCAACTGCCGTGGAATACGCTGGACGAACTGATTGACGAGCTGGGCGGCTGCAACGAGGTGGCCGAGATGACGAATCGAAGCGGTCGCATATTAAAAACAGAGGAGAATGAATATAAATACGAGCATCGCGGCGATACGCAAGCAGCTCGGGATTTTGTCAATTACGCCGAGAGTCTGTGTTTCGTGGACAACCAGAAGGTGGTGGCCATCGTTTCGGAGGCAGCCACGGGCGGCCTATCGCTGCACAGCGATCAATATGTGACCAATCAGAGACCACGGATCTACATTAGTCTCGAGCTGCCCTGGAGTGCCGAACGTGCGTTACGTCAATTCGGCTGCGCCACGCGCAGCAATCAGGTCAGCGAGCCAGAATTCATAATGCTCATCTCGCATGTGGCCACGGAGCTGCATCAGGCGAATGCGGTGGCCATGGAGCTAAGGAATCGGGGCGCCTACGACAGCATGCCTCCCCATGGCGAACCGTTTGGCCGCAATCAATGTCTGTTCACGCTCGACAATGGCATCGGCGCCAGCGCTGTCAAAAGCACACTGGAGCAGATTGCGGGCATCAAGCAGCTGGAGGAGGTCCATGTGCCGGACTCGTACGAGGAAGAGTTCAGCGCGAACTGCTGCGCTGCAATGGTCAGTGCGGACTTGCTCCATCCGCAACTCAACGACAATGGCGAGCAAGGCTATGTCTTGGACACTGCGAGTCAGCATGTGCCCACGTTCCTGAATCGTCTGCTTGGCTGCCGGATCGAGATGCAGAACGCAATATTCAAGTTCTTCCTTAACAATATGTATGCCATGATGGTGGAGATGAAGCGGTCGCATCAGTTAAGCTTGGGCACCATAGATCTCGATGTGCATTACGGCGCTGTGTCGATATCGAAGCTAATCACCTTCCGGCGAAAGAGTGCTACGGGCACGACGATCTCGGAGCTACGCACGATCAGCGTGGAGCGCGGTTTCACCTTTGATGCGGCATTGGCAAAGTAAGTCAGGGCCTCAAGTAATTGAATCTTACTCTGTTTATTATTCTTATCACTCTCTCCCCTTTTAGGTACACGAAGAAGCAACGCACGGAGCACGAGGGCTTCTATATACTCCACCGTAAATGCAACCAAAGGAGCTGTGTCATTTTGTGTTTGTATCCCTCCATCGAAGAAAAGCAGGACTCGGCTCAATTGGACGCCAATCTGGTGGTGATCCGCCCCAATACGGGCGCCCAAGTGCACACCGAGCTGCTCAGCTCGCTGAGCAAACGCTATGCGAAGACCAACCTGACGGTTGCCAAAAAATTCTGGGATGCCCAGTACGAAGAGGGTCTCAACAACTGCTCGCACATCTATTTTGGCTGCGAATGCCCGTACGGCAAGAGCTGCGGCCTGGGTCTACGTGTGCGTAGCTATCACATTCTCTCCGGCCAGTTATTCAATGTTTGGGAACGTGTTGCCAATATTCTCGAGACGACTGAGCGCCAGGTGCAAATGGTGCGCGTTAAGATCGATACGGAAAAGCGCATCGTGGGCGTGTTAATACCAGACTTTGCCTATCAAAGCATTGTGGCCGAATTATCCATTGATGCCGCCGTAGAGTCCAAGGATCAAGCTTAACTATAGTCACTGCAATCAGTGATTATAAGACGCTGACTAATTAACAATATATATATATATTCATAGGAGTTTTTTTTTACTAATTTTTTTTTTTTTTACTTCAATTATCTGTAATTTTCACCTTTTAAAATTCTCTTATTTGGCTTTTTTAATAAAATTATTGTTTTTTTTTTTTTCCTCTATTAATAGCTTGCTTTTACTTACACGTCAATTAAGCCGCTTTTCCTAATCTTAATTCTGCTCATTTTCGCTTTGCGCTTTGCCCAACCAAAATTTCCACTTGATGAGCTCGCAATTTGTCGCTTGACCGCCAGGTGGCGCCCAACAGCTTAATTACAAGTTGAGCAATTGAATTTGCTGTGTGTTCGATAAGCACTTGCTGCGCCCAACCTAGCTGCTGGTGGGCGTGGCACGGTCCATTGCCCCAAATTGTCGGTGATGCTGTGTGCCGTAACGCCCCATTAGCAAGGCGTTCACTCAATATGCATATAAATATATATATATATATATACATATATATATATATATATATATATATATATATATATATATATATATATATATATATATATATATATATGTATGTATGTATATCTAGAGATAAGTGCTTCTAGATACAGAGCCAAACACATTAAAATTCAACCTTCAATTTCAAAATCAATAAGCAAAAGTGCCACACCTACCCATTACAACAACAACAACAACATCAGCTCACGCCCCAAAAACACAATGCAGAGATTTCGGCGCAGATTTTGTGACATTTTGTTAAGAACTTAGCCGTGCGTGTATTTCATATTGAAGCGGGTAAACGCGGCTATATATGTATGTATGTATCTGAATAATCTATAGAAAACATAAATCAAACTGAATTTGTTTTATGTTTTATTTAATATTTTATTTATTTAATATATATTAAATAAAAATCTTACTTGAAAGCACTAAAACACTTTTCATTCAACTGTCTTTGGAATTTCAATTCATTTATTTTTTTTTTATAGTTTTTTTTTTATATCTCATATCTCATTTTATTTGTCAGTTTTTTTTTTTTTTTTAATGCAGTGGAATCTGAAATACTATATAAATTCTTATCTTATCAATCCATGTATTATCTATAAGCGGTTATTTATCTCACATTAATCTCAGCTCAAACTTTGTTGCATTTTTACGCAGCTTAGCTTAAGACTTAAAATTTTAATTTTAATAGACGTACAGCTTTGGCTGCTTTATATCATATATGTATGTATATTAACTATCTGTACCTCCTTTTTTTTATTATCAATAAATTCATCTTGTTCTATGCACTTTCTTTCTCTTTCTCGCTCTCTCTCTCATTTAGCCTCTTGCTCTATCTCTATCTCTATCTCTATCTCTCTCTCTCTCTCTCTCTCTCTCTCTCTCTCTCTCTCACTCTCTCTCTCTTTATCTCTTTCTCTCTCTCACACTTTTTTACCAACAAGCTAATTAGCTTTTGCCCACTTCTATATATCAACAACTAAGTCTATAAATATATCAAAATTCTTATTTTCTATTTTATTTTTTCTAGTTCTAGTTTTTTTGTTGTAGATTTTTCTCTTAGACCATAGAGCTCATGTAGCTCTTAGGCTTACCTTATGAGTGACACGGTAAGCTAACTTACTTTGTTTATACATACCACCAATTGAACTCTTCTTAAATGTTAGGGTATCTTCACTTCGCTCTTATCCATATGCAGCTGTGCCTCTTCCACTTTTTTTTTGTTTTTTGTTACTCTGTATTATTCCATAAGTTGAATTGCGTCGATGTCGCAGCTGCTAGATAGAATCGCTTGGGCCGCCAGACACGCCCACAAATGCTGCCCACTGCGTGTGTGTGTGTGAGTGTGTATGTATGTGTGTGTGTATGTGTATGTGCGTATTAATTTGTTGTGAAATTTTGTGCATTTATTTATTGTGGGTTTTTGTATTGTGTACAGCAGTCTTGTATTACACACATATACATGATTATATATATGTATGTATGTATGTATGTATATGTACATATGCATGTATATTCATAAAGACTTTTGCTATTTTGTCTTGAGGTGACTGCTCTTGGTCTGGGCCTGGCTCTGGGTCTGGGTCTGGGTGAATGCTTTTATAGCTAACAAGATTAGGAACATGAAGGTTTCTTTTTTCTTTTTTTTTGTATATTCTACTTATGCATCTTCTCATTTAATGCCAAATTACCTTTTAAAAGAATATCAAGAAAAGCTTACACACAAAAAAAAAGATTAAAAAAATAAAAATATTTAAAAGAATTTGTTATTAAGAAAATATAATAAAAAAAATATATATATTAAGAAAAGCTTAAAAAAATAAAAATAAATTATATTAAATTATAAATTAATAAAATATGAATAAGAAAAAATAAATAAAATAATATCAAGAATTTCTTATTAAGATAAAAAAGAAATAAAAAAAAATTGTACAATATATAAAATATAGATTCATATTTTTGATATATAAAAATATTAAATTAAATATCTATACATATACAAAAAAAATAAAGAGGCAAATGCAGACATGCAGAAAACTAGAGCAAGAGAGGTAGAGATACATATATATACATAAAGGAAGAGAGGGAGAGAAAAAGAGAAAAAGAGAAAAATATATTGACAAAGCACGAGAGGGAGAGTGAGAGAGTGAGAGAGACAAAGAGAATCAATTTTTATTGCACGTCTCATTGCAATTACCATCATCATTACTATCACATCGTTATTATCTCTATCATAATGATGCTACAGCTTTACCCTTCTACAGTTCATCTGTTGATCGAGGCCTCAACAGTTTGAAAGAAATTGTATTGACAGTTCAAGAGCCCATTTCTTGAACTGCATTTACACCGTGTGCAGAGTATTGTGTAGTCACTTAAGGCCGAGTGCAATGCTTCCACTTGAACACTTATCTTCGCAAACAGTTTTCCATTCAGCATAAAGTCAACTTTTGATGTCATTCACAGACACTTTTCGCACACACGGAGAAAACTCATCTGTCGGTGACTGCGAGATAAAAATAATGACTGTGCAAATTATTAACATTTGGCCATCAATTTGAGTGTGTTGGGAAATTTAAGGCGCCATCGATCAAATAGAATAAGCTTGAATTATTTATAAGTGATCTGATTGGTGTAATAATTTAAAACTGTATTAAATTCAGATGCTTTATACATTTATTATTCTAACCTAATGCAAATTTATACGATTTTAAATGATGTCTTGAACGCAAGGTAAAGTATGTAGTTTGCTAAATAGTAAGAAAATTTAATGAATTATCCAAGAATTTTTAAAATAAGCTTGCTATGTAAAACTCGTATGGAGTTCCTTAGCTTTTGAAAGCAGATATCATTGATCAAAGACAACTCGTCGTGTCGATCAAGAATATATAATGAAACGTATCGCTAATATAATATAACGTGATAACTGTGAAATTAACAGCAGTAATTAACAGTAGAGCCTAAACAGCTGAGCCTGACAGCTGAACCTGACAGCTGAGCCTGACAGCAGAGCCTAACAGCAAAGTAGTAACAGTAGAGGTTAACTGCACAGATCTGGAATAAACGCTAACAGCAGAGTCTCCTTCTGTTGCAATTAGTGTTGACGTGAGACTGAGCAGAGTCTAACAGCAGAGCCTAACTTCAGAGCCTAACATCAGAGCCTAACAGCAAAGTCTAACAGCTAAGTCTAACAGCTAAGCCTAACAGCAGAGCCAATAGCAGAGTCTCCTTCTGTTATGAGCTGAGACTAACAGCAGAACTTAACAACAGAGGTCAATTAACAGCAGAGCCTAACAGCAGAGCCCAATAGCAGAGTCTCATTCTGTTATGAGTTGAGCCTAACAGCAGAACTTAACAGCACAGGTCAACTCAGAGCCTAACAGCATAGCCTAACAGCAGAGTCTTCTTCCGTTGCAGTAGTGATGGTGTGATGCCGAGAGCCTGTACAGAGTTGTGGAGGTATTATTAGCTCTGTATTGTATGCTCTCTCAAGTTATCACTCTGCGAGTGGGAACGGCAGAGAGGGTCGAACAACTGTTGCTTAATATCGCGACGCCTATATATGTACATATATGACGGAGCGTCATCAGAGTATTCTTTTCTTAATGATTTCTAGTCGCTTCTCGAGAGCTTAAATAACCATCCCACTCTCGCTCAGTAAAGCAACACTCGACGACGACGTTT
Source organism: Drosophila stalkeri (assembly GCA_035047405.1). Taxonomy (NCBI): domain Eukaryota; kingdom Metazoa; phylum Arthropoda; class Insecta; order Diptera; family Drosophilidae; genus Drosophila; species Drosophila stalkeri. Next base: position 10,533,287 of record JAWNPR010000061.1, read on the forward strand.
AGCAACAGCTATATATATGTATATATATATGTATATATATCAGGGTTGTGAGTGCCAGACTTCCTTCTGTCTGTCTGTTACCCAGAAACCTCTTCAAAGTAATTTTGTTTGACTTAAGACAAACTGTTTTCTCTTTAAATTTGACTCGAGTCTAGTTAATTGAAGCTATAAATGATGCTACAAGTATACAGACTATATACACAGATTACAATATCAAGAACATTCCAATCAAACATTTAAACTCTATTTAATGTCGATTATCAATGCTAACAGTCGACAGCTAAAACTAAGTCACAGTCTCAGTGAATGTCACGCTGATTAAAAACTAAATCAAAACGAAATATATTAATATAGTTGGCTTAGTTTCAAGAAATCTATTATATGTTGAGTGAGCATGTTTCGAACGCAGTTGATGATAAAAAAATAAAAAAGAAATATGTATATAAAATAAAAGTTGCCCGAAACTAATTGAAAATGCGCAGAAAATTGCGCTTAAATGCGGCAATTAGTTGCACCACTCAAAATTCGCAGCTGTTGAAAATTTCATAAATTTTCTTGCTGCGTATACGCAACGTGGCCAAAGGCGCCCGCTACCAGTTGGCAGTTGGCAATTGGCAGTTACCAATTGGCCAATAAGCAGTTGCTAGACGCCCAGGAAATGTCACAGCTTATCAGACGAACTTATCGGGCCCACAGACAGAGTCGAGCTGCAATTAAGTTTGCACAGCAATCGAATTGTGCATTGCAGCTCAATTGCTGACGGCTTATGTAAAACGCGATGCGATTAAGCGACAAATCACACGACGCATAAATAATTGTGCAGGCCGAGACCAAGCCACCCGGCCACCAGAGCACCATGTTGCATGACCATCAGGTGAGCTTGGCTATTAAATGAATATTAAATACTCTTTTCAGTAAAGACTTAAAGAATTTTAATACAAATAATTTTTTTTTTTATTTTTGTTTATTTATTTTTATTTTTATTTTATTTATTTTTAATATTTGAATAATATTATTTTAATATTTTATTATTTTTTTGCTGCTCTGTTTAGGCGCTCTGTTTAGGCGCTTCTCTTTTAAAGCACTCTGTTAATGATCTGCTCTGTAAATACTCGAAGATGTTAAGGCACTGCTCTATTAGAATTGCGAAAGCTCTGCTAACGTTCTGTTTGCGATCGGGCTTCTGTTAACACAATGAGGTATTCCTAAATATGCAATTATGTATCTTTAATTGTTATTTAATGTACTCAAGCTACTCAACTAAAGCTAACAACTAATATTCAAATAGCTCTAAGTCAATTTAAGCAGATAAGAAGCAAAAGCCAATATATTGAATATATCATTTTATTCATATCATTTCATTCATTGCATTCAAAGAGTATTCAGCTGAACAATGTGTTGAAAGATTTTGCAGCTTTTAGTGGGCTGTGAATTGCAACAGTTTCATGGCGACCTGATTTCTGGGAGAGGCACTCAGTTGTTGTTGTTGTTATTGTTGTTGTTGGGGGGCCTTAGGCGTTGTGCGTTGATGCCAGAAAGCAATCTCTATGACGTCTCGCTGTTGTTGTTGTTATTGTCGATCGACTGCCTTTTAATTAAATTAGTTTCATTTTTATTTATATTTGCATTTATAGCCACAACAATTTCGGCTCTGGCACTGCACAGCCTCGAGGCAGCCATACAAAGCACGAAAAAATACAAAAACAAATAATAATAATAAGAAGAAGAGCGCAAAAATATAGGAAAAAACCCGTAAAAACATTTCTGATTGGGAATATTTTTGGCCGGCAGCTGCTTAATTGAGTTGCTTTATTAGTTTTTGCTGGCCGAAAAGGCAGTTGGCCGAGAAGCCCGGTGGCATGTGCTCGCAATATGCGTCGCTCGAGTTGCCCATTCGAATACGAGAATGCCAATCTAGAGGTGAATGAATTGATGACCTAGACAGAGCGAGAGACGGAGCGAGAGAGAGAGAGAGAGAGAGAGAGAGAGTGAGAGAGAGGAGGGGAAGGAGAACACCTGCAACATGTGTAACCTCCAGGGATTAGCCTAAGCTTAACTTAGTTAACAGAACTTGTTGCTACAGATGTTTGAATATTGATTAGTATATTGAGTATCTGACTGCCTGAAAGGATTTACATTTACATGACTCAATTGTATGGGAGAGGATTGCATCTGAGATTATAATGTATAGAGATTATATATATGTATATTTCTTTTTTATCTTTACTTCTTAACAGAGCGAGCTTCAACAGCTTGTATCTCTGATAATTGACAGCCTTGGCTCTGAGGAATACTTAGAATTTATATGTGTATGTATTTAAATATACATATAATCATGTATAAATTTTAATATTATTATATTGAGCATATATCGATTGTTTCTTTGATATTACATTTTTATGTAAAGTGTACATCGATTGTGTTTGTTATGTAAATCGTTCTGTTAATTGGAAATGGTTTCTGTCGGCGATTTGTCGAATAATAAGGCTAGAATTTTAATTTATTTATTCTTTTTAATATTACTGATATTTTTTTTTAATTTTGTATTTTTTTTTTTTCTCGTAAATTGTTCCACGCTCCTTTTCAAGTCCGGCACTACTCCGTAAATATCAGATTTTATGATAAATATTATTAACGAAAACTAAAAAAATAATAAAGCAAAAGAATTCTCAGCTAAACATCCATCAGGAACTAACTATACACAGATCTATAATATCTGCTCCGACATCTAATATTTTATGTTTAATGTTTTATGTTTTACATTGTGTGTGTACCATGGAGTGTACAAAGAGTATAATCTAGTAAATTGGTCTTTCTACAATATAGAGTATTTTTATAGTTTTGTAGTTCATAGGAGAAAGAAAAACGAATTAAAGTTAGATTATTATACTATTTTTACCTGTACAATATTCAATTATATTTATTATTCAATTATAATTATTTATTTATATGACTAAGCATATGCGAGGTATGTTCGAATAGTATTGCGAGACATAGAACAAAGGAAATGTATCAGATGTTAGAGGTAATCACGCCGAACCTGCGCAAGTCCTACTCTATAAAAAGACAACGCTATCATTTGTATGATTGAGGAGCTACGGAAGAATGCAATATGAGTAACAGAACAAGAACATAAAACAGAACATAGTCTAAGGCGGAATACTTTGAATTGGAGAAAATAGATATATGATAATCTAATAATAATATATTTAATTACTTCAACTAATTATTTTCAATCCTAACTTTAGATAATTACTTAACAGACGTTAAGCAAATAAATAAATAACTATGTCGAACTAACAAAAACTATCAAAGTAATCCCCAATAAACTATGTAATCTATATATGGAAGCCCTATAATTATGTATATATATACATCTTATCTTAATTCTATATATATTATACTTAAAGTCTTTCTATAACAATATATCCCAATTTTATTTTGAATATACATATAATAAACTTTATAACTCTATAATCACTCTAATTCATTCATATCTCTAATCAACTGTTCTATCTATCCCGTTACATCTCTCAAATCTCTCTCACTATATCTCAACATTCACCTGATGGATTCTATGTTTATTTATGATTTACTTAGGTTCTTAGGCATCAGCCGATTTGATTCTTGGAACATAATAATTTATCATATTTGAGCCCATATAATGGATTCAAGATATTTGCTGGCACGCCCTAGTTGCTCCTGAGCTGCTCACGTGCCACGCCCAAAAATATACATAATCAGCTAACATATGTAACTGTATGTGTCTGTGTTTGCTAACCACACACGCATGGGCGACAGACAAGCTGGGAGCCAGCGGAGCCAAAAGGTTGTAGTCCAAGGGGTATCCTGTGTAGTGGAGCTTATATTGTATAATTTATGAATCGATTTCGTTGTATGGAAGCCCCAGCAGCCCCCAGGCCCTACTGCGATAAGGACAATGACAACGACGACTAGGACGTCAACGGCGACGTCAACGTCGACGTCAGCGGCGTCGTTGGCAAGAGTTGAACGAGCCGCGTCGCGAATGATAACCTTGTTATGTATTCAACGAGTTTACCTAAACACTCGAATGTATTCGTCTTTAGTCAGAGGTCGTACGATAGACGCCTTTTGGCTGTCTTTACCCCCCCCCCCCCCATCCCTCCCTCTGCGACTCTTGCGACTCCTGTTCCAGCTTCCTGCTCATCGATATGCGTGCGCCTTTCCCCTCAGTCAGTGCTCCACTTGTGGCGATTGTTGTTATTGGCGCGGCTCCAACTAAAGCCGGCTAACTGTGATTGTTGCGTTAATTACGCATACGCAGCGTGCGCAGCCATTAAAGCCGACCACGCGTCTCATTAAAGCCAACCCAAAAAGGGGAGAAAAAAAGAGAGAAAAACTTCAATCGTGATTTAAAAAGGCCCAGCCCAGACATGACCACACCAAGTGCAATTAAGGTACGATCCGTAACACTTTTAGCTAAAATTTCCGAGGCCACAACATGCGCTGCAACAACAACAACAACAACAACAACTAAAGGCAACAATTGCCTCCTAGCCGCTGCCTGCAGGCCACAAGCAATTGCTTTATACTCTATACAAAAGAAAGTCCATTGTCTGTTGGACATATGTATAAAAATAAATAAATAAATAAGAAAAAAAGTAATAACAAAAATAATGTAGAGAGAGATTTATTAATTATATATATATATATAATGATGGCAAATAAAAATTATGAATCAATTATTGAATCATATGATTAATTGAAGCTACATGATTCTTAATATCAATTAATCGACGACAAATAATCGATTAATCATTAATCAAATAAATAAGGTGTATCGACACGAAATTATGCAAAGTTTTGGGTACACTGTACGCATCCACTGCTAGAGAACGTTGCGTTTAAGATCTGATGCTGGAGAAATAAAAAAAATGTTCCTTTGCGTTAATCGATGGTCAAACCGACCTAAAAAAAAAATTACTCTGAGCATGTTTCCTGACCATATTATTTATTACAGTAAATTTATTTATTTATTTATTTATTTATAGTAAATTTTTTAATAAAACAGACAAACTTAAATTTTTGGTATGGTTATGTTTTGTTTGTGTTATGGTTAAAAAGTTCGTGATGTTTTTTTTTTTAGATTAATTAATTATTATTTCAATCAATCGCAACCTATTTCACGATAGAATTAAATTGTGAATGGAAGCAAAATAATTGATTATCGTGTATCAAATGATTAAATGGGCCATCACTAGATACTTACTTATCCTAAAGTTAGGATTAATTAAAATTAATCAAATCAGGCTTTCGGCTTCATAACTACATATATATGTATGTGTAAATTATGGCCATTTTATTTTTGTTTTTAAGTATTTTCTTGTTAATTGAATGTTTGTGGCTTACTTCAGATTATTCCACTCCTCTCATTATATTTCTCTCTCTCTCACATTTTTAACGATCAATTTAGGACATTTTTAAAGCTTCATCAAAACTTTGTTAAGACTTAGTGAAAATAATTTTTTAATTAATTTAGAATTTGATTTGCAATATTCTGAGAATTCAACTCGGGCAAGAGTATGCAGCACGTTGGCTTAAATCATTATAGCCAAGCTTAAATTTTTGCGCCGGCAACCAAAAAAACAAAAAAAAAAAAAACAAAAAAGTTGCACTAACTAAGCTGACAACCGCAAAGGCGAGGTGACCGGTGGCAAGTGGCAGGTGGCAAGTGGCAAGTGGTTTGGTCAGCGGCAAAGCTGCGATTGTTAATGCTGTTGTTGTTGTTGTTGCAGCCACTGCTGCTCACGTTGTTGTTAGAGCCGGATCGCTTGCAGGCCACTTCACTTTATTTACAGTTCGTCTGAGCGGCAAGTGCGAAAACAACGCATTGAAACGCTCTCGTTTTTTATGGTCAGCTGATTGAAAAAAAAAAATGTAATAAAAAAGGAAGAAAACTGAAGAAAAATATGCGCCAGCAAGCGGGTGATAAGGCTAAAACGTTGCGTAAAGCGATGCCCGCGAAATGACCAAATGGCCAAATGGCCATTGGCCGAGGCACTTGCACTTGCTGTTCGTTAACCATTTGCTTGCCTCAATTGGTGGCGTCTTGCAGCCACTCCAAGCTGGCCAGCAGCAGAGGCTCCTTTTATGAGCGCAACCAGTAGGAAACCGCTCCAAGTGCAGCCAAGTGGCTCGTTAGATGAAGCGGAAATTTAACTGCCACTGAATGAATGTGTTACACCTGCTGTAACATCAAGTGAAGTAAACACTTTCAAATAAATCATTTTCAATTTTATAATAGTAATAATAATTAATATAATGATAAAAATTAATAATAATAAAGTAATACTAATATTGTAGTACAAAAAAAATAAATAAATAGATAGAATAATAATAATAATATTAAACAAATTAATGGTAATATTACAAAATTAAATAATATGAAAGTAATACGAATATTATAAGTAAACAAAATTATTAAACTAATATTTTAAAAATATTAATAAAAATATTTACTTTTAATAATACGAATAAATTAACTTATGATAACAAAAAAAATAAATAAATAGCATATAGAAATTATGTAATTATAATAGTAAAATATTATTAATTGATATTCAAAAACAGAACAAATTATATATTGAAAATATTTTGTAGTTATTGCTATAAAATTTAAAAAAATTAAATAATTAAAAATAATAATTCATAGAATATTATTAAAACTCGATTCAAAATGACAATCCTATAAAATAATATGATAATATAATAATAATAATCAATCAATACTAGTATTTATTATGTAACTTGCTTTTGATTAAAATAAGAATAAGTTAATACTACTATATATATACATAACTATATATGGTAATTTCATACATGTTGTTAATATATATATATATATATATATACATATATGTATGTATAACTGTATATATATATATATATATATATATATATATATATTTATTAACAACATGTATGTAATTACCATTAAAACAAAACGACTTTTACAAGCTAGTATGTCATTTGCCGCTTATCTCTGCACTTTGCCCTTGAATGCCTCGTGTATGTGACACACCCACAGATTAACTAGCGTATCTTCTTAATGGAAGCTTCTCGGCGTGTCATTCAAATGGTTGCCGCCAAAAGTCAAATGCAGTCGACGCTTCCGACGGCAACAGCGCTGCCAGCTACTAATGAAGTTCGTCAAAGCTTCAGATTTGTTTACAAACAACGCAAAAGCTTTCGCCGGCATTGTAGTGGCTCCCACAACATACGCTAACGCTCTCTCTATATCGCTCTCTCTCTCTCTCTCTCGCTCTCGCTCTCTCTCTCTTGCTTTCTGCTTTTCTTTCGCTCTTTCGCTTGCGGTGCGTATTTTGCAGCTACGCTCAGAGAGCGCGTGCGCTGCAAACGTCAAAACTGCAATATAAATTGTAAACGAAGGAAAAATACTGAAAAGCGAGCGGCAAAACAACAATTAAGTAACAAAAAAATGAGAGAAAACAAAACTTAAATATAATAGAAGCCAAAGCAGAGCGAAAAGAAACAAATAGACGGCAAACGCTACCGCATGATAAATTAGAGTCAAATTCAATTTTGCGCCAGACGTCACAGAAAAATTCCCAATTCGCATATTCACAAATTCATTCGCGTCGCGTTGCGTTAACTGTATACAAAATACAAATTTAATATTTCATCTAATTATACATATATCTAAATATATCTACATATACTTTTTTTTTCTTTTTGGAGCAACGTGCTGGATAATAATCTTGCGAAACGCGTGTGCAAAAAGCTGAAAGAAAGGCTAAATAAAACAAAACAAATAAAATTTATTTCAAGTGCCGTTCATAAGTTGATAAAACTCTACAGCTAACTGTATCAGGTATATTATTTGTGTGTGAGTGTGTGTGTGAGTATGCAAAACTATTGTTTAAACAGTTGTCTAGAGTGCAAGCTCTAAAGTTCAACAAAATTCGTTTATTCTAATTCAATTTTGTCTATTTAAATGGTGTGAAAAATCGCTGCTAACTGTAAATGATGACTCATGTGCTCGCTGTTGTTGCTGTTGGTGTTGTTTGTTGTAGCTGTTGCCGCACACGCAAGTGGCCCATGGCCTATGGAGACAGTCTTATTTTTAGATCCCCGGCTAAAACATATACATATGTACATACATACATACATATATTACTATGGTCCCCACTCGTACGGCCGTGATAGATCGATACACTCGACAAATATGTAGGTAAACATATGCATACTTACATATGTACAAATATACATGCATATAAGATAAAGAATATTTTTGCTTTGTAATTAATTGGCCCTTACTCGACAGCTAAAAAAGCGCAGCAACAGCAACAGCAACAGCAGCAGCAGCACAAGCAAATAAACATGCATACGCGATTACATACATACATACGCAAATAACTGTGCGTATTTGCATGCATACGTACATACATGTTAGCACTCAATTCATTAGTATGTGCGTGTGTGTGCGTTTGCATGTATGCTATGTATAACTGTTAATTGAGTTCGTAACTGCAGTCGAATTTTCGTATCATACTTTTAGGCAGCTCACTGAATTGTTTTTGTTTTTGCTTTCTCACTTTGCTTTTGCCTTCACTTGAAATTGCTTAGACTTCGTTTTTGTTTTTGTGTTTTTTAATTTCCCTCGTGCACTTTGTTTATGTTAGTTTTTATTTGAGTGCCCTCTTTGCACGCTTAATTATGAGCGATGTTTACACAGTGTGTTTGCTGAAAATAACAAAGCGCGTCAAATTTGACAGCTAAGTGTAGAAATGTAGAGTTTTTTTATTTCTCTTTTACTATCTATCATAATGACAACACTTTATTTATATAGTAGCTTTTTTCGATTATTTAAAAAAAAAAAAAACACAAAACTAACACTGGCCACATGATTGGTGTTCTGCCATAAAGTATGCAATGAGATGTTGGGCCTTTAGCCGGTTAACTTGTTTGCCGCCAAATATTGCAAGTTGAGGAGGTTTTAGCCAATTAGATTTTGATTTTGATTTGACATTAAACATTAACACAACCCACAGAAACACAAACACACACATACATACAGGCACTTACACACGCACATCCGTACTTGCACCGTTATTGTATTCGTTTATTTGTTTAATTGCAACGTCGATCAATGGCTCCCGTATACACTCCGCACATTTTGAAGAACCTATGCAATTGGCAGTTAATTCAAGCCACCACAACAAAACCAACAACAATAATAACTACAATAACATCAAAAACAATAACAGCTCAAACAGACAAAACAAACACAAAAACATTTAGAGCCCAAATTAGCTGCCTCGATAGCCTGCTGTATAAACTGAGCGCGATCTGGAGTGGCTCTAAAAATCAACGGCTGAGCGCGAGCAACGCAAAGAGCAACGGCAAAAACAAAAGCAAGAGCAAGAGCAAGAGCGGGACGGCAATTATAAATAAAGACATCGTCTTCCCCTATGCAAGCTTAAGAAAAATGACAACAATGTCGTCACAAGAGGCCGATGCCAGCATGGTTCTAGCACAGGCGGAGGCACCGGCACCGACACACGCTCAGTGTGTGAGAGAGTACGACGACTTGCCCTATCAAGTAAGTACACAGCAGCGTGTGTGAGTGAGAGCGAGAGAGACTGGTGACATAGACACAAACACACACACTCACACGCACACACAGAAGAGTAAGAAACGGTACATGCTTTATGCAGACATATATACATCAATCAGCTGCAGCAAAGCTCATTAGCTTGCTGTACCAATTGTGTCAGTCAGACACGAGCACACACACACACATACACACACACACACATGTATATTTATACACCCACATATACACACATACATACAAGCGTATGTATTTGTATGATTTGCCCAGCTCAGATGTCCTTTTGTGCACCTAATTGCTTTTGCTGCATTGCCTTCTTTTCCTCTTCTTCCGCCTCCTTTTCAATCTCTTGTCACATGTAACTAACTTAAGATGTTTGTCTGTCTGTCGCTCTGTCGCCATCTGCGTGAGAGTGTGTGAGAGACTGAGCGAGAGAGAGAGAGAGTGAGCGCTGCAGCCTTGTGCTGCTGCAATACAAACAAATACATTTACCCCTTTCTGCTATGTCTCTGTTCTTGTATCTTTTTTTTTCAGAGCGATATGAGCGACTCAGCGCCCAATACACCCGGCCCCGGTTCGGCCCCTAAAAAGTATTATCGCCAAGCGGCTCATAGGTAAGTGTGAAATGTAATCTACCTAAACAGTGAAAGAGTTGCACCGACTTGCGCATGCTCTGCAAAGGCTGACGTTTAAATTATTTATTCATTTTAAATTAATTTATTAATATTTATTATTTATTATATTTAATTGTGATATATGCGATATGATATGACTATGGGTATGGCAACCCATGCATATTTATATAAATATATATTTTTTATTTATAAATACTTGTATATACACTTTTAGTGTAGACCCGTTGTTACCTGCCATTTTACGGTAGGTGACGTCACGCACTTACTGCTTTGTGGGGGGCTGGGATCAAACGATTGCGGCGAAAGGTAAACAAACGCAATGTGCGCCTCCCACCTTGACTCATTAGACCAACACGAGTAGCTGCCCCAAATTCTTATCATCAGCGTCACTTGTTGTCATTGTCGCTTGTCGCCTGTCGCTTGTCGATTGTTTGTTGTTTGTTATTTTTGTTTTTGCTTAACCCTGTCAGAGCAGGTGACATAGGTCAGACTGCGCACATTTGGGCCGTTGTATAGAAGGCTTTCAGGCCCATTAATTGACAAGGTCAAAAGACATGGAAATTGAATCTATTCTATATTCATTAAAAATTAATATCTTAATTAGTTTTATTCAAGTATTTATTGCAGTGCTGACATAACAAACAGATTTCACTTGTGCGATAGATAATACAGATATGGGTTCCATAAAACTAAAAGATAGGAATTCATTGGTATTATTATAGGTTACCATTTTGCTATATACATATTGGGAATGGAATATGTTCAGAAACAAAGTTACTTGCAAATTAAAGATTTATTTCACGCATTTACCCTATTGCCTTACTATTTCTCTCAGTGTATCCAGAGTGTTTTTGACTCGCTCGCTAATCGCTGAACACATTCGTTGCTTTCCTACATATACGTAGAAGTTGAGTCTGCTCCAGGGCCAATGTCGAATGCACCTTATCGCGTTATCTGAGAGGCGCTGCAACTACAACTGACAACAAACAGCAGAGGGAAGAGACAACAACAACAACAACAACAACAAATGTGTACTACGCGCACGTACACTTTATCATACACTGCCCTATTCTTGGCTTTCTACATATTTCTATGCAGTTTGTCATATTGAAAAGACAACAGAAGAAAGATGAATTAATTATTAAATTATTAAAATATGTATACTATTTAATGCCCTATAAAAAATTTGCATAGGGTATATGGAATATGTTGAGAGTATAGAGTATATATACATTCTCTATACAATTATCATTTGTCATATCTCTATTATATATTCTTAGTGTATCTTTCAGAGTCTTTATATATTCGCCATGATCTTTTTACATCTCATATTTAACAACCAGTTTTTTAGGCGTTTTTTTATATAAACTTTTAAGTGGGCATGAGTGAAGTGAGTGTCAGCTGCATTTTCAAATTAGACAGTGAGATATCTGAGATTCATAAGTATATCTATATAGCTGTCTATATATATATGTGAACATCTGCGTAATGCAGCTGACATTGACATAGTGCAAACGGTTGTGCTGTGTCGTCTGTCTTGATACCCAATTTGAATACCCTACTTATAGCTCTGCCTCATCCCTGCCACAACACAATTCCGATGCCTCGAGTCATATCTATATACATGTATGTGTGTGCGTATGTACTCGATACATATTTGCAGTTGCTGTGCCAATATTTGCCTATTTTTGTTTTCGTTCAATGGATTTGAATTTCGATTGGGATTTTTGTGGCTGCTGCTGCTACGGCTGACTGTTTTCTTCTCATTTTCCTAATCGACCCAATGAAAAGCAATCTTAGCAGAGCATAAATAAACAGTTAAGTGCCTGAGTTGAGCAAATCAATTGGTTCTACTTTAAATATTCGTCCACTTATGAAATTCTAATATAAACACAAAATCGTACTGACAGCAGAACTCGACCAAAATTATGAACAATAGAGTCTAAATTTGGCCAGGTTTATCATGTCCGAAGGTAGCGGCAGTGGGAGGCACTGAATAGATAACTGAATAGATTACTTTACTGAGTTATTGTATTTGGGTAGGCTTAAAAGATTGAAAAAGTAACGAGAACTAAGAAGTAGCAACTTAAAATGCGTAACTTGACTAATAGATACCCTGTAGATAGCTCGTCTAATGTCTGAAAGACTTTGGAGGAGTTATGAAGAAGTTTAAATGTATTTGCAAGCCGCATTACATATATATTTATATAGGTTATATTAAGCTATATATATATATATATATATATATATATATATATGCTCTTAATTTGAAGTCCTGTCGCTAGTTCCTGAAATCATCTACCGATTATTTATCTTAAACAAATTTTAAATGCCATTCATTCATGATCTACTTATAACTAGTGTATATCCCATAATACCCACTTTCTATGAATACAGGGTATACAAATCATATGCAAATATGATAATAGATACATAGAGAGACTAACAAGAGTTGCTGTGTCAAATTTTATGGAACTTGTATACACTATAACAAATATATAGTTTTATATTTATATATAGAGTTATTCCATTGAGATATTTTGAACATAAAATTGGTGTAAATTGTTAATAAAGCCAATCCGAATGCAAAGCGCGTACCTCATAAATAATATTGTATTTAAATATTGATATTTATATTAAACTTAAATACATATACCTGTCTGCGACTAGGTGTGTGTGTGTGTGTGTGTGAGTGCGTGGCCTGGCAAACTATGTGGACATATGAAATATTTATGAATCCAGCACAGCAAAAAACACGCTCAGCAAATCATTACTATAATTGGACAGTGCGTGGCAACAGTTTTCGTACACACGGTGATTGTTGGGAAATTAGTCTTGTACAGTAAATGCTCGATACATATGTATTCTCTTTCATTTTTACAATTTACAAGAAAATCAATTGAAAAGATTTTAAAGTGATTTATTTATTTTTTATTAATTTTATGTCTTTTTAATTTTTAATTTATAATATTAATAGCTTAAGAAATTAAGAATCTTGCCTTCTTCTTCACTTTTTTTGTGAAATTCAAAATTGTTATTGTTAGCCAGAGAAATCAAATAATTTAAGACGCATCTCATATGTTTTTTAAACACTGTTGGAATTCGCTAATAGGAATTTGCACTGTACTCATTTTTTTTTATTATTATTATTATTAGTATTTTTTTTTTATATATATATTTTTTTTGAATGCGTATTTGTTGTCCATTTACTTTTGGCTAGTCATCTACATATTTGACCCCAATACGGCAATATAAAAGCCAATTTGTCAGGTAAAGGTGTCAAAACAAATCAAATTATATATTTGCATATCCAGCAACCTGACTAATTCATACTCAGATATGTAAACATGCATATGTATTCCAAAATATTAACAAACGAATTCATAGTTTGTACGCTCTATAGATAACAGCTATATCAATATACATACATACATACATATTTATGTGTGTGTACATACGTATGTAAGTATTTGCCAGAGACACGTTTCACATTGGAAAACGAAAAAAATAAAATTCCACAGGCCCGTTTAGCCAAGTCTCAAACCTACGCACTAATCCCCACGCCCAAACGCATTGAAACCAAGCTTGAATTAATGTCTGTCAATGTGTGTGTGTGTGTGCGTGCGTTGTCTATTGTGCGCGCTATTTATAATTTCTAATTTGCTTTCAAATGAGTCTTCCGACAGGCACTTTGAAATTTCCCTGGGACCCCAGCTATTTTCGAGTGTACTAGTCTGTCTATTTGCTTCATGGCGTGAAGATAAAAAGCAATTGAAAGCAAAAAAAAAATTATAATAACACATACAAGCATGCACAGCGAATTTTTAATACTCTACTCGATGAGCTGCATAAACAAATATATATGAGCACAAAAATACACAGCAAACAATGATTAATAAATACAGATGTTGTTTAAGGCAAGAGACATACATACATAAGCATATGTTTTATACATGATTATCTATACGCTGCCATGACGCTGAACGATGACATAGCCGAAATGCCGACGGCAAGAAGTGCGGTAGTTGAAATAAAAGACACACAACTCTGTGTGTATTGCATAAAAGGCATGAAAACAACAACGACTCAAGTTGTCGAGAGAACAACAACAAAGACAGCAACAGCAACAACAATGACAGCAACAGCAACAACAACAACAAAGACAGCAACAACAACAAGAGGAGCAACAGCAAATACTACTACACAGTTGTGCTATGTGCGCTCTTACTCTTTGACACGCAAATGTGGAGAGCTATCGATGCCGCTGCGAGAGAGAGCATGCGCGCGTCGCTCAGCTGCCTTCGTTCTCTTTTGCTTATTTGCCGTTTCTTCTTGTTATTGCTGTTGTTGTTTGTGCTGGCGCTGCCACTGTCGCTGCTACTACTAGTGGCTGCTTCCTTCCCATTTCTACTACGTTGCATTCGCCGCCGTCAGTTGAAATTCGAACGTTGACCGAAATTGTTGCTCTCGTCATAAACTCTTCATTGCAAAAGGCAAAAACAAATATTAAAACAAAACCAATTTGTTTATGCATTTCTATTTTTTTTTTATTCGTGTGCCACGCTGTGTTTATCTGATAAGCATTAATTGTCAAAAAGAAAAACAGAAGAAAACCAAAAGAAAAGAAAAACAATAAATCAAAATAAATAAAAACAAAAGCGGAACGCCAGGCTATATTAACAACAACAACTAAAACAGTAACAACTAGCAGAGCCCACGCACAATATCATTCCACTTACACGCGCAGTTGTTGTTGTTGCTGCTGCTACTGCGCTGTCGTCAGCGCATAGTTTCGTGACGTCTCCACAAGCAATCTGATAAGGCGCTAGATATTTCATATTTCGCACGCTCTCTCTCTCACTCTCTCGCTCGTTTTGCTTCCTCGTTACCGCTCTCTCGCACGCCGCCCTCTCTCTCACTGTATCGCCTCTCTCTCTCTCTCAGTCTCTTTGGAGAAGCGTCTGGGCGCGCTGTGCTATTTGAGTGCTCTGCAGTCACAGCGCTTATCGGCAGCGACGCGTCGCCGCAGTTATACTGGCATTGCTCTTTGGCACCTTTGGCTAACCAGTCACAGTAGCAACATCCAGCGCAGTAGAAATTTAACGAAAATGCCGCTAAAACATCAATCACACCAACTACAAAAACAACAACAACAACAGCTGAAAATGCAGCAACAATCACATTCCATTAACAATAACAACAACAATTCCGAATCACGCGAACGAACACAAACGATTGGTGAAACGGACATGGATCAATCGGTGCTAAATGGCCTGCACCTGAATGCGGACAGTTATTATCATGGCCATAAGCGTCAGCAGGGACACAGGTGAGAATCGACAACAACAACAACAATGACAAGAAGTACATTGTGAACAGGTCAAACAAATGCACATTTAAGCAATGTCTGAGTCAACACCTGAATCAAGACAATCATCGTTGAGTTTCGTCAAGTTTCGTTAAGTTAGCATCAATTTTGCAATCAATTGCAATTGTTTTGGATGCTTCCGAAGAGCTTTTCTCTCTTTATCTTCATAATAATCGTCACATAATTCTTCTTATAAATGTATGTCTCATTATATGTGTGAGTGTATGTGCGACAGAGATAGCAGCACTTGCAGTGACATCCACAAATTGATTGACATTTATCACCCTATACACCTGGGCATATACTATATATATACATATATCTGTCTTTATTGATTTGCTGAGCATATGCAATTGTGCTTCCTGTTCACGCTTTATTCATCATCATATCTAATTGATTTGTTGATCGCAAAGAGATTTTATAGCATATAAATATAAACTATATATATGTATATATAAATTCGTATAGCTACACTATTTCGCATTTATAAAATTTATATTAAACATATTTTCATTTTGACAGCTCAAAAGTCATATTTATTTCTGATCTACACTTATGCAAAATCTTATGCAAAAATATAGAAATAAAAAAGAAAATCAGATACTATGTTTAGTTTAGACAAAAAACAAAAAAAAGATTTATGTGCAGTGGGCGGGTTTACGTTTATTTACGTTTTTTGTAAAAACTATTTACTGATAAAATTTGAATAAATATCGTTTATCTTTATCTCTCACTCTCTCTCACACACTCTCTCTCCCTCTGTCTGCTCTTAAAATCAGTGTTGTTTAACGTTAAGTAATTTATATGAATTAAATTATTATTAAATTAGGATAGTGTTTATAGAGCTAGTTGAGTTTAATATCAATTAATTAGAAAAGACAGTGAAAATCTCTCTCCCATTTAAAGCTTATCAAGAGGAATTTGTTGGCCAGTGTTGTTAAACGTCTAACGATATAAGAAAAGAAAAAAATCCATTTCTCTTATGTAGCCCTATTCAATTCACTTTTCTTGATGCCCTTTATAATGATGACGTAATACACGATGCCAGTCTTGACGCATTTCAGTGATGCAAAACGCTTCACGCTTTGTTTTAGCTCCAATCAAGTACGTAATTCTCTCAGCTTAGCTAATTTACAATATTCTATGACATAGGCGCTTATCTTTACGCTGATTATCAATCCGCTTAATGTCAAACTTTGCACGGTTAACAACGCATTGCCTTATCTAATCAATCTGTCAATAAATCATGTCATCAATGGGAACTACCGAAATATTTGCAAACCTAAACTAATTTTAATTTCGCTTCAGCATCTCTTGTTTTATTGTTGAATTTCTACCCAGCTCAAGCAGTTGATATTAGCATTCGCATTCGCATCCACATTTACAACGTAATTTGCATTTCCACTCTCACTTTTTCCCCCACAGGTGCAAAGTTGTTGCATATCTTAGGGGCGACTGTGTGCGCCACATTTATCAACTGGGAGTGGGGACTGGGATCCAAGTTGTTGACGTGCCCTTGGCCATGCGTGTGTCCCGCCCGCCTCCCTCTACCTCTCTGCCTGCTCTCTTGCGCCCTCTTTTAATTATTTTGCCGCTGGCTGGCAGCCTGCCTAATTGATGTCATTGCTTTGGTTCTGTCGGCAGCACACGCCGTATGCACAATTTCGATAATTTTCTAGCTTATTTTTTTTTATTAAAGCTTTTCCCACACCCGACGCTCGGTATTTTTGCCAATTAATATTCATTTCTGCGCACATGTGGTCACACTAATCTGCTCGGCTGCTAATCAATGCTGATTAGGCCACGCCCACTCCCCCCCAAATCTCCCCTATCTGGCAAACTGTTAACCCTTGCCATATTGGGCTGCGTCGCATCGTAAATCAGCTAAATTGACATTTATGTAATTTTCGTTTATGTTTTGCCTGTCGATTTGCATTTCATACTCTAGCGAATAACTTTATCGAAATACCGAGAACTCAGCTCGCTCTATCTGTCTCTCTCTCTCTCTCTCTCTCTCTCTCTCTCTCTCTCTCTCTTTCTCTCTCTCTCTCTCTCTCTCTGTATCGCCCACCCCTTTGGCATGCACGTGTATCCCGGTTTGGGAGCCATTTTATCGTCAAGCTGAGCTGCCAGACGTGACCGTGCACCTGTTTTGCATGCAACTCAATTGCAAACAATGGCTCGCCTGAATTGTCTTAAATCAAAAGGCTTTATGCAATGCCAGTAGCCCACAGCCACACACCCCCTATTCAACACATCCTGCACCTTCCCCTTAGCCATAGCCTTAGCCATGGCCACAAATTCGATGCCTGCTTTGGACTCACGTAGTTGCACGTTTGCAACTTTTTGCGCTGCCGGAAACGGAAGAGTCGCGCCACAGCGGCAACAACTGCGGCAGCAGCAGCAGCAACTTCAACAGCAGCAGCAGCAAAAGTTTAATGTAATTTGCATTTCATTGATATTCGACTGCAAAATGTGTGTGTGTGTGTTTTGTTTTTTCCTTCTTATATTAGTCTGGTTTTTATTTCATTTATTAAAAATATATATATATTTTTTTTATGTTTTTAAATTCATTTTTGTTTTCCAACAAATTAATGGATTTAATATTGTAATTTGCATTTGTTATTTTTTTTTTTAATACTATAATTATTATTACCATTGCGCATACGGAATGTAATTTATGCAGTTTTTGCTATGCCTCTGACCAAGGACAGCGACAAAGGATTCGCGTTGTAAACAAAAAGAGAATCCGCATAAACTAAAATATAAAAATTAATTTAATAATATATTTGTTTTAATATGAAAAAATACGAATCATTTAATTAGATATTTTTTAAGGTTAAGAAATAATTAAATTAAGGATATTAGTGAAAGTTCAATATAAATCAATATATAAAAAAAATCATATATAGTTATAGCTACTTAATCTGAATCTGATTCAATAGAAGAATCAGATTGGATACACAGGATCTGTATTTCCATATTCAATAAGTAAAGTAAAAATTTCTCAACATGAATATTTCCACTTTGAATGCCATGAAAACAGCAATAAAAAGCGAAAAAAATCAAGTTAGAAAAAAAAATCGACTTCAACTGAAATTGAATTGAATCCAATTGCAGCTTGACGAATTGAAATTTCTCTGAATTTGTCTAGAAATTTACAATCATTATTATAGTTGAGTTGGCAGAGGTAACAGAGGTAACAACAAGCAACTCCTTAGGCGCCGGACACTTTGTCATGTTGACCAATCACAATGCGAAAGGGAGCAAAAAATGCCCGTGAAACGCGCAGGAAATGATAAATTGCCGGAAAGATTGACAGTTCTGTCACACTTGGCTCTCCGGCGGGCATCAGCAATCGTCAACGCGTTTACGTGCCAGCTACGAATTGCATGCTGCATTCGGATACTGTCGAATTGCCGGAGAACTAAGCACTGCATGCAAATACATATATATGAATATATATATAAATGTACGTGTTGCCCGCCGAGATAATGACATTAATTAAATATTCAAAGAATTGTCTCTATATATCTATTTAGGGATCTAGGGATAGATAGACGGAACGGAGTCACAGCCTGAATGTATTAAGCACAGAGATATCTTTCATTTTTTTTATAGTCAAATGAATTTTTGTCTCTTTACGAAATGGAATAAATTACATTAGATTAAAGCCTTTTGCTGAAATCTTATAAACTTTATCAGCAGCAAGTTAATGAATTTAAAAGTATATAGAATAGACAGAGATATCACTTACCAACTTTCTAGTTAGGATAAAAAAAATCCCTCGGTTATGCCACGCCTGAGCTTTTCATTATTTACATATTATAGTTAAATATTTCTAGATATACCCCATAAGGTAAATGAATTTCTATAAAATCTTGTAACCATTATCCAGTGAGAGAATTACATTCAAATCAATTTAAGCCTTTTAGATAAATCGCTTGACTCGCCTTAAAAATATTAAGGATAAACATTCCTTTTTTATTTTTAGTAACATATTATAGTTAAATATTCCTAGGCATATTCTATCAGGCTAAGGAATTTCTATAAAAATCTTGTAGAGACATAAGATTCCTAAAAATATTCGTTATATACAGAGCTCTCTCTCGTACAAAACTCTCACTAAATTTATAGCTTACTAGATTTATAAATTTAAATATATGTATAGAAATGAAATTTAATCAAGCTCTTAGATCAAAGACTTTCGTTATTAATTTAGAATTTGTATATGTCTAAGGATGGATATATTATGTATAGACATTGAGATCTACATCTCCCTCTCTTTCTCTCTCGCTCTATATATATATATATATATATATCTCCCTCTTTGAAATGATTTAATATTTTGATATGTTTTATTTTAAATTTAGTAAATATAACATCTCTGGTTAACGATTGTCTCAACCAAAAACTGTCTTGACCTGCTGAGTCGTTAGGTCTAATGGGTTTCAATTGTTGCTATTTTTAATTAGGTTTATTCTATATTTATTATTTATTCTTTTATTAATTTGCACAATTGCTTTTATAAATTAGCATAAAATTGTTGTCTTAAATCAATTGAGATAAACAATGAATACAATTAAATTAAATATGAGCATTACTTGAGCTATGAGCTTTGGGACTTGGATTGTGAGTTGATCAAATAATTAATAAATCAATCTGTTGGAATAGGCATTTGTATATGCACTTAATTAGTTCAGTTTGCAGCAATTTGATTTCTTCATCAATTGAACACTTCCGTAGTGCGCTTCTTCTTCTTTTTCTTCTTCTGTTATTTTGAGGCCTGTTCCACTTGAGTCCATTTCACACGCCCCCCTTTTTTTGATTGAGTTAGATTGAAGCTGTGCGAAAAAAAAAGAGAAGAGAAAAACATAAAAGAGAAAAGCAGAAAACGGCAACAATGACAAACAATTTAATTTACCTTTATTTATTTATTTGATCAATGACAATTATGCCGCTCACTTGTTGGCCTTTGTCCCAGGCTGTCTGATCCACAGCATCGGCAGTGGACAGACGAGGAGCATTCATTGGGCTGGCTGCCCTTGGACAGCAGCAGTTCGCATACAGCAGGGGTTGCTGCCACATTATTGAGGGGTGCCCAGTGGCCCTTGCTGTCTAATTAACCCCGCCATTCACATGCTAAGCTGCCTTCAATCAATTGAATGGAAAAAAGGCCCGCAATATTGCCGGGCATATATAGTGCGCCAACCGCCGACTTCACCCGGTCAAACAACACGTCCCTTCCTCCCCCTTTGACCGCGACTAACCCTCTTCTAAACGCCCCAACGCCTTTGCTTAACTAAACGCGCTCTGACCCAAGGCCACACGCAATGGGCCGTTGCTTGAAAATTGAAAGTGCGAACTTGCAGAGCGCATCGAAACGGGTATACACGACTAATGCGTGAGATATATAAGCATTGAAAAGAAAAGACAGTTTATATCTTAAATCTTAAAGAAATAAATGATGTAAAAGTATTCATATACACTTTCCTCAAGTGGATTCTCTAATAATAATAATAATAATATAAATATATTGTTCCAGTCCAGAGTATTTCCATGTTCAGAGTATCTCTCACACGCTTAGACCTCTCTTTGTTGTGTGTGTGTGTGTTTTTTTTTTTTTTTTTTTTTTTTTGCTATTTTTGTTTGCATTCATCAAGTTTAGTGGACACACGCACCACCAAACACTGGACGAGCTGGGACGACCCACGCAGCCAGACTAACTATTATGATCTTTGGACAGGGGCGAGGTGTGTGGCGGGAGGTGGGGCGAAACAAGTTCTAGATAGAACATAGAACAGGTCGTTTCAGTTTTTTTTCCCTAATGGCCTCAGTTTGATTTCGCTCGAAGTGCAGCTTAGACAACGGAGCCGAACGCGAATTGTGTTTCATTCAAAAGGACTCAGCCTCCTTGTTCGTTCGCCCGTCTCCTTTGTGATTGTTCGTTTGTGCCTGTGTGTGCCTGCCTAATTGCACAGTGTACCGTTGCGTGTTGCATTGTATTGCGCTTGAAATAGCTACAAGAGTCTAAGAGTCCAAAAAGCTGGCTTAGACCGCCACAGAACTTGCAACTTTAATGCAAATAATTGAATCTGTGCAGGAATTTTTGTGTGTGTTTCTAGTTTAACACTGGCCAACAACATTGGGGCAACTACTTGAGACCTATCAGTAATAAAATATATAATATTAATTGCAGTTATAGTTTAAATATTGGACAATCGTTGCTCTAGGTATGGATCATTGAGCTATAGCCATAGTTGTTGCCGCATTTAAAAGAGACTTTACTTTGTCTAGGCCTATATTAAATAACTCTAGTTGAGAATCTATCATTCAGTTCATTATGTTTTCTTAGTGACTCATCTCCTTTCTTTGTGTCTCTTTATCAGATTTTATCTATATATTCATATACCTATGGAACCTTGTGCTTTTATTTAAGCTTTTAATTTCTCCTCTCTAATTTTTTTTTTAGGTTTATTTTTGTTAGATTCTCATTGCTTTTGTCGAAAAATAATTTGCATTTTGCTCTCAAGATTTGTATTTATTAAATTATTTTTATTTGCACTCAAAATAATTTCATATTTATTTAATTTTTTCATCAAGTTTTTTGACAGAATTTTGTCTTTGAGCTTCAAATATCTATTCGTATAAGCAAATATGTTTTAGTGTTCATATTCTATTAATTTTTTTTTTGTATTCTCCCTACAACTTTATTTTATCCTTTTGTCCATTTCTACATGTATCTCTCTCTATATCTTCACTTATACTCTTTGCTTTGTTCCTTTCTTTCTCTTTCACTCTATCTACATATATCTTTCTCTTTCTTTTTTCCGTCTATCACTGTAGCTCTTAGAAATATTCCAGTTTAATATTACTCTTTGTATCACTATATCTCTCTCTTTGTCTGCAATTATATCCTGATTTCTTTATTTCTTTATCTCTCTCTCGCTCACTAGCCCTCCATTTCTCCCTTTCTCTCTCTTTTTCTCTCTCTGTCTCTTTTTCTTCTTCAATAACTCTCTCTTCCTCTATATCTCTCATTGTTTTTATTGTTAATATCTCTATTCATCTACAAAATGTTTACATTCATCTCTATATCTCTCCTCTAACTGTCTCACTATTTCGTTCCTTCGTTCCACCTCTCTTTCTCTCTCTCTCTCATTATGTATATATTTATCTGCTTTATGTCTCTATTTCTCTCCTTATCTGTCTATATATCCATCTCTTCGATATATTCAGGCATTAATTATTCAGAATCGTCTCATTTTGTCTCCATGTCACACACTCTTTGTCTCCAGTCTTTGCTTTCTTTTTTCATCGTCTCTCGCTCTCCCTTTCTCTTTATTTCTCCCTCCTGCTATCGCTTCGTCCCTTTTGCCAAAGTTAGTTTAATGCTTCACACAGGCAATCAGTTGTTATCCAATTTTGTTGACTAGCGTAAATGTTTTTCCTGCTACACTTATTGTCACATGGCTACACGTGTGGCTGAGTGTGCGTGTGTGTGTGCGTGTGTGTGTGTGTGTGTGATGTTTGTTAGGCTATTCGGTTTTGTGGTTATGCTTATTAAGTCAATTATCGCCCAATTGTGCCAGATCGTATGCGCATGTTGTGGCCAGCAAGAGGTCCCAAGCTCAAGGTCTCTGCTACTCCTGCTCCTGCTCCTGCTGCTGCTCCTGCTGCTGCTACTCCTGCCACATTTGACATTGCCTCGCGTTGCCATGCTAGTTATTCGAAACGTTGGTGTTTGTTTGTAATTTGGATTTTAATTGGAAGCACATTGAGCAAAGAGACCCAAGCGTCACAAATGTCGGCTCCCATGCGGTATTTCTAGTTTGACCTTGGCAAAGAATTCAATTTATCCCAGCCTGGGGCTCTCAATGCCATTTCGTATCGTTTCGTTTCATTTCGTTCCTGCCAGATTTTTGCGGGTAATTGAATATGAAGAGCTGAATCACCTTGAGCTCACCCACACAGCAGGAATATGCACAGTGCTGAGCCAAACACACACACACACACACACACACACACACACACACACACACACAGCAATTCAATGGCAACTAGATTAAACATTGGATAGACAATTTGTTAGGAACACAATTCACAGGATGGCTGACGAAGACAGCTAATTAATGCAGTATACTCAAATGTTATGCGCTCGCAACAGCTGCTTTTGCTGTTGTTGTTGCTGTTGCTGCTAATATCAGCAACTGCTACAGCATCTCATATTTAACTGGTAGTTATAGCAGCATTTAGCCTGCAGGATAAATGAAGTTAATTGGCTGCATCGACTAGAGACTCAGCGAGCTACCAATTTCAAATGGCCAGTCGACATTGCTTTGCACTTGTCATAGTCTGTCCGCTTGGCAGCTTGTGGTCCCCGGGTCCGAGTGCATATGCAGGTGACAGGCGCACTTGACCGTAAGACAATGTCAAACCCAAATGCCGTGCGGCTGCCACGTGTCTCCCTCAACAAGGGCAACAAGGGCAACAGGAATGTGAACTAACTGCAGGGTCAGCGCTTTGACCATTTGAATTGTCAGCTGCATTTGATGCAACAACGCAACAAAGCGAAACAAAAGAATGCAGAATTTTGTAATATAATTCAATTGTTAACAACAAAGGGCACTATGACGCATACGCCACGCTGACATTGTCATCATATACATAACATTTTTGAGCATGAAATTAAACAGAACAAAATATCGTTTACTTTAAATGTAAGCGGAACTTTAGTTAATTGTGCTTTACTTTACTTCATTTAACTCTGCTTGACTCGCTCTGAAGAGCATTCTCTAACTTGTTCACTTTTTGCTTTCAGTTTTTTAATTGGCCCATCATTAAATCGCACACACATCTACTCTGTCTCTCTCTCTCTCTCTCTCTCTCTCGTTCTCCCTCTCCCTTTCCCTTTACCTTTCTCTCTCTCTCTGACGGACACTCACAAAGTTTATCAAATGCCATCCGACAATTGCGCAATTGGCAAATTGAAAAGCTGTCGCCTGTTATGCATCATAAACTGTTATCCTGTTCCACTGTCAGTATATGGCGCATGTAATTGGCAACTGTGGCATCGATTCACATTATCGTGTTTGATCCGGAACTGAATCAGCTGCACCAACAGCAGGAGTAATAGCAGTAGCAGCAGCAGCAGCAGGAGGCAGCAGGAGGCAGCAGGATGTGGCGTAATAAAATTGTTGCCGTCACTGCGTTTACAGTTCGTTCGCCTGGACAATGGCCATAACAATCAGTTGGCATCCTTCGCACTGCTGTCACTCCTCTCTCTTACTCTCTCTCCCACTCTTTCGGTCACTCTGAATGCCGTTTAGCACGTTGTCTAGCCACAAGCTTTGCCGCTGTCTGCCTGCCAATCAATTCGAAACCCAATCGAAAATGTCTCAATTGAAGTAAAGAAGTTTTTGAGCTTAGGGCTTAAAACTTGAACTGGGTCTAAGGAGTTTTTTTTTTTGTTAAGTTTCATGATTTGAATTTTAAGCGCCTTTCGATTTAGTTGCAATCAAAAATAATAGAGGAATAAATAAATAAAAATATATATAAATAATATATCTGCTGTTGTGGTCATAAAAGTTAACTGAGCGTTAAATGTTGAACAAGGAACATCTTTTTCTTATAAATATATATTTATAGACTAATTTTAAATAATTGTTGCAAATATATTTATGAAGGACTAAATAATGAGAATTTATTGTTTCAAGCAAAAATAAATCAATATTTTAAAAATTATTAATACAATATAATAATCTCAATATATTTTGTTAAATCTCAATTTTTTGTTCCAAGCAACAAAAAAAAAATTCATATTTTTAAAATTATTAATGCCATATAATAATCTCAATATTTTTTTTAAACTTCATTTTTTGTTCTAAATAATTAATATTTTTCAAATTATTAATACTATTATAATAATCTCAATATATTTTATTTTAATCTCAATTTTTTGTTCTAAGCAAAAATAAATTAATATTTTAAAAATAATTAATATATATAAATGTCAATATTCCTTTCAAATTTATTCTCAAAATATTGTGTTTATCACTAAATCTGCTTGTTCTACATTTAACGCCACTGTGCTACTATTTTTGTGACCACAGCTGTGTGTATATAGTATATATATATAATTATATATAAAATATATAGTATTATAGCGCAATACAAGCCCAACTATGCACCACAACACGAACAAGAACAAGAACGGCAACGAGAACGGCAAGAACAGCTCAAGTCTAAACTCTTGTAATGCCAATTGCAAAGGAGTTGCTGCAACAACAACAACAACAACAACAACAACAGCAACAGTAACAGCAATAGCAACAGCAACAATTGCCGCACAGCAGCAACCACATTCAGTGGCAGCTGTTTCAGCTGTGCCACAAACCGATTTGCATGCAGACACCTTATTGTTGTTGCAACTGCCAAATATTAAAAGCAACAACAACAACAACAACAACAATGCGCTAAGAACAACAACAGCTTTGCACCTACCGCTAAATTCGTAAGTGTAAAGCGCAAACAAAAGAGAAAAAGTTGAAGAAAAATATATTAAAAAAAATACAAAAATAAAATGAAAATCAACACAAAACTTTTACAATTTTGTGCAGCAAACTGAAGGAATTTAAATATTGAAAGTTGCAATAACATTGCTGTCTCGCTCTTTCCTACACTCCCTCTCTCTCTCTATATATATATATATATATAGATGTATAATTTGAATTCTATTTAATCATAACAAATGCAAATCAACTCTCTGTTGCTCTGCTAAGACAATGCTTTTGTTTTATGAACATTTTACTGATCAATCGAAGGCGACGACAATAGAGATGGCAATGGCAATGGCAATGGCAATGACAATGACAATGACAATGACAATGGCGCATGCTGCATGCAAATGTCAACAGCCCAATTAAAATGCCAATCTAAAACAGCAGCAATAACAATGGCAATGACAGTGGCAAATCTTTTGGTTTAAAGAGCAAACATAGACCCCAGCGATGCTGCGATACTCAGCCAGACCTTTGCCAGTGTTGAGTTATTTGTAATCTTTTTTTCTTTTTGGCGCTCATTCAGTTTCGCACTCTTTTGTGATTTTGGTGAGAGCGATTATCAGCGATCGACAATGTGCATATATAGCCATATATAGTATATATTTATATATATATATACTATATGCATTCGATTGTAGTGCGCACTTTAGTCTCTTGCTAACTTGTTCATAGCACTTTTGTCTATTGTGTATCTTTGATTCATTAGCATCATAAGCTGCTTATGCATAAAGCTGCTCTCTTATAAGAAACATCAACTTTTTCCATGTAAAATATATGTAACTTTGAGGAGGAAGAAGCGAATGGTAAAAGTTTTCTAATCATGAATATATAAGTATATTCATGAAAGGTTCAATTGTAAGAGAGTTAATAAATTTCCAAACTTAATTTGCAGAGAGAAGCAAATGTAAATCTAATAAACAATATTAAAATCTAATGTTCAATATTAAAAGCCTAAATTGAAGAGAGCAGCAAATGCAAATCTGTTTCAGTTAGATTTTTTATAACTACATATAGAGGCAGTAAATTGCTTAGAATTATCTTATCTAAAAAACAATATAATTTTTTATATATATTTTACTAAGATAAGTTAAATATATATAATAAGAGAAAGAGCCAATAAATTACCTAAGATGCAACTTGAAGAGCTTCATAGCTGACATAAGTTTTCTTATCTTGTAACAGTTCGTAAATAAACAAATTATATTGATCAAAGATCTAATTGTAAGAGCGTCGGTAAACTGCTTGAAAATCTACCGGAAGGAAGAAACATTTGCATATAATTTTTCTTAACATTAAGGCAAAATGTAAACAAATTTTAACAGCTCAACAGGCAATGCGTCTAATCAGGGTATACAAGTTTTGTTAAAAGTATGTAACAGGCAGACGGAGGCGTGGCAGACCCCATAAAGTATATATATTCTTGATCAGGGCGACAAACTGAGTCGATATAGCCATGTTCGTCTATCTGCCCATATATATGAACGCGTCGATCTTAGAAACTATTAGAGTTAGTTTTATTTATTTTTTTTTAGTATTTATGCAGAGAAAATATAGTAAAAAAATATACGAATATGCAGCATTACTTCATATAAATATATATTTATTTATTTTTTTTTATACATATAAATTTATTTAAAGAAAAACTCAAAAGAAATGCAAAAAGCTATAATTAAAATAAAATCTCATTTCTATACACAGAGTCAATTAAGTTTCTCTTGCTTCTGCTTCATGCAAAAGTTATTTAGAGTAAGATATATTTTTTGCGTCCTTTTAGTATGAATTTATATTTATTATATTAGCTTTAATTATCGTTCAAAATAAGCGCCACACAACGATATATGGCAATGCATTTGTTGATTATTTTTAGCATTGAATTTTGTTTTCTCGCTCGTGTTTTATTTTTGTTTTCATTAATTGCCGCTCAAAAAGCAAGAAAGAAACAAATAAATAAATAAATCAGCAACAGCCGCTAAATGAATTCATCAGATTAGCGCAAAATTATTTGCGATTTCTTATTTGATTTCAGCTATTTATAGCTAGGCTGCAGACGCAGACTGAAAGCAGGAGGCGGAGGCGGAGACGGTGGCGGTGTACTGTACACTGCAATTGTCATTGGAATATGCTATCGATGATAATTACGTTTCTGGGTTAACATTAATTGATTTTTATCAAAAGCTTAGCCGAATTGGCAACATTTTGTTGGCTGTTGAAATAATTACAGTTTTTTGGCCATAGTTGAAGATGCTTTTCATCTCTGGTATTTGTTGACTCATCCTGCTCTCTCTCTCTCTCTCTATGTGTCTCTCTCTCTATCTATCTGTCTGTGTGTGTGTCAGATTTATGCACTTTGTTCGAATTTGGGTTAAACAACAAGCAACAACAAGCAGCTGGATTCTGCGGCAAGGATGCAACTTTTCGCTTATTTGGCAAATTTTCAAGTGAAGCAAATTGCAAAAGCGACAACAAAATAAATAAACGCACACACACACACACACACACACACACATACACATAGTTGACAGTATAGCTAACAAACAACAACAAGAAGAAGAAAAATTTGTAACAATTTCGCTTGACTAAGCAAAAGTCTCAATATGCTGTTGAGCCCATGTTCAACTAACTAAATATCATTTGACTTAGTTGAAAACACTTGAAACTTGACAGGCAAATTTAAGTTTAATTATTTAGCTATAGAGCTTAAGCAAAGCTAGCAATCAATCGATTGAATGAATCAACATAACAGCTTGAGATCTGTATTAATAGTCAAATAAATAATCAAATAAATAAATGAAGTCCTCTTATTGAGTATGAAATTAATTAAAATACATATATATATTTATATATATAGAAACAATTTATCCTTCTATTAAAATGTTAGTACTTTATTTATAGCTCTCACTGCTTCCTTAGGGATCACGTATACGCATTGTTGCCATACGTATGGGCTATTTTGTTAGGCATGGTCAAATGAGTTAAAATTTTGTTAATATATTTAGAGTGCTATATATATCACCTATATATATCAAGTTTCAGCTCGATATCCGACTTTATGCCATGATTGATTAATGAAAGTATTTGAAATGTTTTGTATAAAATATATGAAATTATAATCTAATAAATATTATATAAACTATTTATGCTACTTCGAACTAAAAACAACATTTTTGTTATTTAGCAAAAGTTTTTCTTTGGGCAATTTAAAAGCGTTTGCTAGCTGCCCAAAAAAAAATCTTCGCTTTTCCCTTTCCTTTGCCAGCCAAAAACAACAAAAAGTAGTGCAAAAAAAAAAAAACAACAAAAAATGGATGGCAGGCGAAGCGCTAGCAATGCTGCTGTTGCTAATGAGTTTTGCCGCAATTGGGGGCGTAACGCTAATGGGCGTGGTTATCACACAAACACACACAGACAGACAGACAAAGGGAGAGAGAGAGCGAGAGAAAGAGAGCGAACGAACTGTCAGTGAGCAGGCGAAGGGGGCGTGTTAACGCCCACAACAAGTTTTTTACACTAATTGCTGACCGCAGAGAAGCCTGCGGCCAACGTGAACCACATCCAAGTTCCGTTGTTAAGGACAATTGCATTTGTACGCTATTTCGGCATTTAAGCCAAATGACATTTCACGTGCTTTCTATATGTTTTATAAAGAATTTGCCTGCATTCGCAATTGCTCAATTGACATTTTGCGCAATTGCATTTTGCCGTGAAGCGCGCCTTTTGATAACCTCTGCGAACTCTGCGTTCGCTGGGGTTAACCAAAAAGGGGGGAGGGGGTTTACCAAAAGGGGAACGATAGATGCAATTGCAAATTCAGCGATAAGTCAACTCGCATCACACCATTTGTGACGTGAGCAGCGATCGATCACAAATATTTATGAACAACAGAATTTAACTGATTGAACATCAAAGTACTTGAAATGTAGCAGAGGCAATATTACAAAGTTTTTTTTTCTTTATTGTCTGTTATGTAATTGAAATATATTTTAATTGAATTAATATAATTATATATTGACATTAGTAATATATTATTAATTATTACTTTAATTTAATGATATTTAATATTTAATTTAAATATCATTAAATTAAAGTAATAGTGCTACACTCAATTACACAATATTATTATTATTTTTTTTTTAATTTATATATTTTATTAACAAGTTTACTGCTACCTTTAGTGGCAAAAGAATTTGTTGAAAACAATTTGAAATAAATATTAAAAATAAAATAAAAATGTGTGTATATTTAAATATAAAAGATTCCTTCTATAATATTTCATTAAATTTATTATATATATATTTGTATTATTATCTACAATACTTTAGTATTCAGACATCTGGCTAGTGCATTAGTGTAATCAACTTTAGGTTTATAATTACTTACCCAAATTAAGGCAAAGAATACTTAAATTGAAATAAGAGTTTATTGATTCGAACTTTGAATTCGAAATTTTGAAAACGTCTCAATTCACATTTTCTTATCAGACCAAATTTTAATTCATGCGCCTGAAAGTAGGCAATGCTTTTTTCCCCATATATATACAATATGAAAGCAAAATACTAAAGCACAATTTTAGCTATTTTATTTTTATTTATTCTTATTTTTATTTTTTTCTTTCTCTTTTTCTTTATTGATTGAGTAATGTTTTTTTTTTTTCAACTATATGAATTATGTAATCAACATACTAAAGCACAATTTTAGCAATTTTATTTTTATTTATTTTTATTATTTTTATTATTTTTTAGTCTCCCTTTTTATTTATTATTGAGTAATGTTTTTTTTCCAACTATATGAAATATGTAATCAAAATACTAAAGCACAATTTAAGCTATTTTATTTTTATTTATTTCTATTTATATATTTTTTTTCTCTTTTTATTTATTAAGTCATACGGTAACTCCAGTAACTCCTTTGTGGACTTGGTCCTCTATAAGTTTTGCCCTTTTGGGCTCACCGGCTAACTTTATTTTTATTTTATTTATTTATTTATTTTTATTGTGAGCTTAGTCTCTATTAAATTGGGCCTTTTGGGCGTTTTTATATTTAGCTAAATTTTTTGCAGCTCGCTGTCTCGGGTTCTATAGCTAATTTAGCTCTAAGCCTTAACTAGTGAGCTATTTTATTTTATAGAAATATAAAATACAGATTTGAACATAATAGAAACTTTGATCATAAATATAAAAATCCTTTTGCTTTTCTTTTCTTGCAGAGTCTTTGTGAATCGATCGCTGCATTTGGAGAACATTAAGTTCTATGGCTTCGACATGGATTACACTTTGGCAGGTGAGTGCAGAATTGCAATTGGAAATATATGAATATTAAATATATGTATATATATGATTTTGACTGCATTCAGAGTACAAATCGCCACAATATGAGCAGCTGGGCTTCGATTTGGTCAAGGAGCGACTCGTCTCGATGGGCTATCCGAAGGAGATATTGCAGTTCGAATACGATCCAACATTTCCAGTGCGTGGCCTGTGGTTCGATACGCTCTATGGCAATCTGCTAAAAGTGGATGCCTATGGCAATATTCTGGTCTGTGTGCATGGCTTTGAGTTCATCAAACAGTAGGTTTCACTGTACAGCATTAGTATAATATATATAATAATGCATTCCACTCTGCCATCAGCCATCAGGTGTACGAGCTATATCCCAACAAGTTCCTCAAGCTGGACGAGTCTAGGGTCTACGTGTTGAACACTCTATTCAATTTGCCCGAAACCTATTTGCTGGCCTGTCTGGTCGATTTCTTTACCAATAGCAAAGATTTTGTTCGGTGAGTTTCAGCTAATTAATATGATGATCGTCAACGAACGTTTTTCAGCTGCTGCGATTTGTCTATCTATATATTGTCTTATTGCCCAACTCTGAATACTCTTTTAACTCTCTCTCCCTCTCTCTCTCTCTCTCTCTCTCTCTCTCTCTCTGTAACTCGCTGACTCCCACTTTGTCTATCGCTGTCTCACTCGCTCACACTCTCTCTCTCTCTCTTTATGTCCATTCGTATACTCAACAGCGTTGAACGCGGCATCAAAGCTGGTGATTTTCTATTTACGTATAAGTCGATTTTCCAGGACGTGCGACGCGCCGTCGACTGGGTGCATTCCGATGGCGATCTGAAGCGTCGTACCACACAGGTGAGCTCAAGCATTACTTAATGAACTCTCTTAATCAGACATGAAGATCTTAAATGATGAATTGAAATTGAATTTATATATAGAGTTTAGAGTATTCTAGAGAATCTAGAGTATTCTTTATCAAGAGTACAAGTCGAAGTCAATAAGACTGTATTCCGAATGATTTCCTAACGTCTCCTTACTTACTTTGATCCAATGTATATTAGTCTATATTGATTCAGTCTTTTATTTATTCTGTCTGTAATAAACTAACCTTCAAGCTGTATCCGATCTCATGTCTCTTCTTCTCACAGAACATGGCTTACTATGTGAAGAAGGATAAACGTTTGCCGACGGTGCTGAGCCGCATTCGGGAGTCGGGCGCGAAGCTGTTCATGCTGACCAACAGCGACTATACGTACACCAATGAGATCATGAGCTATCTGTTCGATTTTCCGCATGGCGCCAATGCCGACGAGCCGCATCGGGACTGGAAGAGCTACTTCGATGTCATTGTGGTGGATGCGCGAAAACCTCTGTTCTTTGACGAGGGCACGGTGCTGCGGCAGGTGGATACGGAGACGGGTGATTTGAAGATTGGCACGCACATTGGGCCGCTGCAGCCGGGTCAGGTGTATTCGGGTGGCTCGTGTGAGCTCTTCACCAAGTTCATCAATGCCAAGGGCAAGGATGTGCTTTATGTGGGCGATCACATCTTTGGCGATATACTCAAGTCGAAGAAGATACGCGGCTGGCGCACGTTCCTCATTGTGCCGGAGCTGGTGCGGGAGCTGAATGTGTGGACGGAGGAGTGTCAACTGTTTGCGGAGCTACAGAATCTGGATATCAAGCTGGGCGATCTGTATCGCGATCTGGACTCGAGCGCCAAGGTGAAGCCGGATATATCGCAGCTGCGCACCTGCATCCGGGATGTGACACACAAAATGGACATGTCGTACGGCATGATGGGTTCGCTATTCCGCTCTGGCTCACGCCAGACCTTCTTCTCCAGCCAGGTGGTCCGATATGCGGATGTCTATGCCGCCACGCTGCTCAATCTCATTTATTACCCATTCTCCTACATGTTCCGCGCCCCGGCCATGCTGCTGCCCCACGAGTCGACGGTGGCCCACGATCAGGCTCACCAGCCACCGCCACCGCCACCGCCGGCGCTGACAGCCATTAATCCGGTAGCCGCACTAGAAGGTGCCAGCAGCAGTGCCGTCGCATCCAAGCTCAACTCGGCTCTGCGCAACGACGATGTGCTGGTTGGCAACAATACGTCTGCCAAGGAGGGCAACAGCGCCAAGGACTTGCATCGCGCGGTATATTTGTACACGAAACTCTATATAGTGAGAATTTAGCTAATCTATCTATTTTGTCTAATTGCAGAGCTCCATTGTGCACACGCGCCCATCCACGCCCACTGTGGTCACTCACACACACGACGAGGACTACTCGGAGGAGGAGGAGTCGGCCAGCGGTGCAGAGTCCTCGACGGAGCAGCAGAAGCGCGAGGTCTCCGACTAAATGAATTATCCATTTGTCGCTCACTCCCCATGCGGCGGAGATCAACGAATTTGCAAATCCTATTTCTGTGGTCAATTTGGCAGTTCTACTCCGTATACCTAAACGAAGGTTGCAGTCTCCTTCTACTCCCCAATTGCAACTAGTGAGAAAAACAAGCGATTTTTTTTTTCGATTTTACATATACAAATATAAAGTCTATATAATAATATATATAATATATATACACTAGCTGGTTGGTTCCATTTGCCCAAAATATATAGAAAATGTATTTTGTAACAAACAAAAAACAAAAAAATACTTAAAGAGTTTTCCTTATAAACCTGAGCTGTGTGAATGTGGGACAGGTTAGGATGAAGGTTCTCATGGTCATTTAACACTAATTGCAGTCTTAGTATAAGCCTACAACTCTTGCAAAATATGTATATATATTTGTTGTATATATATTCAATACTGAACCATTCTGTGGGACATTTTTGATGGGCCTTGAAGCTAAGGCTGTACTCCACTTATCAAGAGAGCTGTTGTCTTCAAGAGCCGCCTATGAGGAATGATATTGCTGACTGGAAGAACTCTTCGTATAAGAGGAAATGGTAAGTTAGCAGAGAGCAGCATCAACTAACAGTGATCCAGAGAGAGAGAGAGAGAGAGAGAGAGAGAGATATAGTGCCGCTAAACTGAATAGCTTTGACATTCCACTCTCTATTCACGCTCTCACAAGAGTCTTGGGTTCGTTTCGTTTTGTTTTTCGTTTGAGCGCTTTGCCTTGAGCTATTCGTGCGATGCTCTTTTCCCGATCATTATTTAGGCAGCGATACGACTGACGCTCATACAATCAGATTCAGTAAGTGAGCAGTTGAGAGTCTATACAAAAGGTCTTCACAGCCACCCACACGTACCCAAAGACAACGCCAATACATATACAAAAGACTTTTTGCTTCGTAAAACTCAAGCAACATTCGGGAAACAACCAAGAAATGAGAATTCAGTCCGATCGCGAACGAGCTCGTTGAAGAGCCGATGCAATCGATTGCTCTCCGAGGAGTTTGTTCACAAGGTGTGAGTAAAAGAGACGGACATGCCCCCTTCTAACTCTCTATATAACCCATGAGTATAATGAATAGACCTTTATGGTATCTTCATAATCGTATATATTTAGGAAAAAAAAAAAAAACACTTTAGTATATAGTATGCATGGCTATAGTTATTAATGGGCTGCAGCTCAGATGCCATGCCTATTTAATTACTGCTTGGCAATCTTGTTGGCATCGCAGCGTAGGTCATTGTAGATGGCCTCGGTCTGGTAGTCGCTCTCCAGCTTCGTGACCAGCTCGCCAGCATTGTCCTGTAGGAAGCGAGGCAAGGATTGAATGGATTGTTTGCATCTTGCAGGGCAAGGAATACTTACGCTGAAGAGCACATTCTGCTCGCCCTTCTGGTACTCGCTAAAGAGAGCAAAGACATCGACGAACTTGCCGTGGGCGGCAAAGCGGTCCGAGATGAGGGAGAACAGATGCTTGATGGTTTCCTGCTCGACGGGCGTGGAGTCGGCACGGGCAAAGATCGCACGTGGCAGCTGAACCTCCACGTTGCAGCTGGTAAAGTCGGTGACGGGACGACGCTCCAGTGTGGGGCAGACTAGCTGCCAGTCCTTGTGCTGCTCCAGCTGCTTGGCGGACACGATCAGCAACTGCTGCTCCGTGCTGGGCTCGATCTTGCACCATTCTAGGCTGCGGCGCTTGTTCAACAAGGCGGCGCTCAAGCGAGCACGTTCGTTGGTGGCATCGAAGTTACTGTGGAGGGAAGAGAATAGAAATTGAAGAGAATTCATGCCTTGCTCTCGCTCTGTCTGTCTTACATGGGCGCCTTTTGCAAGTCATCGCGGCTGAGAGTGGGCGGCGCAACGGCCACGAGCAGCTCTTCGGGCTTTAGCTTCTCGAAGACCAGCGGCAGCAGCTTGCGCTCCCGAGCATCACCATAGTTGGCTGCGGTGGCTATCATCATGTCGGCCTTGTTGTTGGAAAGGGCCTCGATACAGTCCGTGGACTGGATGCACTCCAGCTCCGGGCGAGCATCACGAGCGTAGGCGGCGTTATGCAGCGCCGTGCACTTGGAGAATTCGGCATCGCGCTGGGTGCAGAGGCGCAGCTTGCGAATGGCGCTGCCATCGCGCTCGATCACATCCTTGTAGCCGGCACGCTCCAGATAGACCTTGGGATCGATGGCCTCCTGCTTGCTGTGGTAGACGGCATTCGGCTGGATGAGCAGATGGGCGGCTGCCGCCTGATTGTCGGCGTGCAGGCCATTGTTAAAGAAGCGCTCGAGGCGTGATTGCAGCTGATGGAGCTTCTCGGTGCCGTGCACGGCCTGCTCGTTGGATATGTAGCCGCTCCAGGGGCGCTGGGCCCAGGAGCAAGCGGGTCCGGTGACGGGACGACGTGTGCCATCCTCGCACAGATACTCAAAGTCCTCGGGCTTGCCCTCGGCTGCTGGCGCCGTCGGGTTGCCGGTCAGGCCAAAGTATTTCTTGATGTACTGCACCTTGGTGAAGGCCACCTCGCCCTGGCCCTTGTCCAGGCAACGGATGGCGCCATCGTAGCCACTGTACTTGTCCGGATAGTTGCACTGGGCTGGCTTCTCACACAGCGCACACAAATTGGCGTACTTCTTCTTCAGCAAACGGTCCGTCTCCGGATGCGCCGAATAGTTACCCACCAGGCACGATTGCACAAAGAACTCTGACAGTGACTTCAGCTCACGCTCTGTGGCCGAGATCTGCGGATCGGCCGAGACCTTCAGCACATTCGTATTCTTCAGCTTGGTAATCGGAATCCTGTAGCCCACATTGCGTCCGAAGCCAGTGTGGCACGACTTGGCGCCACGCAGCTCCTTCAGCGAATGAATCGCCGACGATTTCTTCACCAGGATAATGCCCTCGTAACGGAAGTCAGCTGTAAACAGGAAATTCAGTTTAATTAGACTGAAGTATACACTAAGCTAAATTTTTTTTTCAATTTTAGACTAAAAAGTAAATGTGTGTCTCATAAATTAATAAATGTTTTTTGCTCAATACAATATCTGTTGAGGCAGATCAGCTACTCAGAAAATTTGCATACGAAATAAATTTACATTCCGACTAAATTAATAAAAGAAAATTAATGATAATAATTAATTAAAAAAAAATAAATACAAATAAAAATTTCATGATTTGAAATCGAAATCTATTTTTTGTAAACATAGAAAAGAATTTGGCTTTAAAATATTATATTATATAAATATAGATTCTATATCATTTTTGTCTTTTTGTATTTATGAATAATTATCAACTAGAATTAGACTATTTTCGAAATATTCTAATTATATATCAGTAATATAAAGTAAATATTTCGACAATAGCAAAATTATAGTTCAAAATTATTCATAAATAAAGGAGAACAAATTTGTTTAAGTTGAAAATCAAAAGAGTTATAAGCCCTGGCACATATCTAGTGGAAATGTATTTTTTTATAGTGGAATCTCATGAACTACTCAAACATAAAGTCACTTTTTTTATAATTTTGCTCTTCGTCTTCTTTTTTTTTTTTTTTGTATTAATGCATATAAAGTTTGTATACCATTCAGTTGCATTTTATAATATTTTTTGGAATAAAAATTTTGTACCATTAAAGTTTCAAGCACTGAAATTTTTTTTCATAAATTCTAGTTTCTCTATTTGTTTGTTTAATTTTTATTTTAAATTATTTTATTTTATTTTTTCTCATTTTATTTATTTTTTTATTTTATTTTTTATATTATTTTTATTATTAATATTATTTTTTTGTGTTTATTTATTTTTTTTCAAAGCACGACTATGCTCCATCAAATATACTAATTAATTTAAAATTCACTTCATAATATTTTTAAAAATGTTGATCAACAAAAAATTCGTCGAATAAATCAATTATATTTATATGCAAGTTTCAAGAACACAATCACACTATTTTTTATGTATTTCTTTAAAATCTCCTACTGAAATGTTTGCTGCTCTATATTATGCTCTTTGAAATATAGTCTTCTAATAATTATTTCACTAATTAGAGCAATAAATTCTTATTCTCCAAGTTGCACTTTCTATCACATGGATCATACTCACCGTCCTTGTCGTCCTGGGTACGTATCTCGGAGATGACACGATAGTCCTCGTTCTTGCGATGATAGGCCATGTACATGTCCTCTGGCTCGCTGGCCAGCACATCGGCCTTGCGCTGCTCGATCAGTTCGAGGCACTCGACACGATCTCGTCCAGCTACGCACTCCATGCGAATGCCCGCTTCTGAGGGATCGGCGAGCAGCTTCTGGCAATCGCTGAAATAGATTTGGGGCACGCACAAGCGATCTGCAGGAGAGAGAGGCAGAGGGAAATATATATATATAGTCACGATATGTACATATATGCATATGCTTACAGATTGGCTCCTCGGCGGCAGTATAGCTACCATGGAGCTGCAGCAGCAGCAGCGTCACTGCTGGCAGAATCCGTGTGATCGTCGCTGATGCCATCGTCGCCTTGGATCAACTGTGGAGCTCGGCTTGCCGGCCGGCGCTTTTATAGGCTAGCAGCTGACAAGGGGTCGTCGCTGCTGTTGCGATGAGCTCGTCTTGCTTTTTGCTTTATTTGCTTTATTATTTTCGCATTTCTTTGCTCTGTTTTGTTTTGTTGTCTTTTATTTTGTTGTGTTGTGTTTTGTTTCGTTTTGTTGTTTGTTGTATGTGTTTTTTTTTGTTTTTTTGCCTCCACTGCAACGCCCGCCAATATTTTGATTACCGGTGATCTTTCCATTAAGCGACAACTGCAAAATATAAAAAAATAAAAATACATTAAACGATACGTATATAGCAACGTCTCAGGCACTCGTCGTTGTCCGATCGCCGGGTTCTTCCCGGCTAAACTCATGTCTGCGCTACGAAATAGCGACAGGGCGTGTCGATCGGCCCACGCGCATGGTCGTCGAATGGATGTCGAATTAATTTATAGATCAATTGATAACGATCGTGCAAGCTCTTCTAATTAGTATAACTTCATGCCTGATCCGCGCACAAGCAGATAATGCCAATTGAGTAGGGTTAGATAAACGTTCCAGTTACGATCGAGAATTAGCTTAGATATTCATTCTAGCCAGACCCACCAATAACTTGACTAGCAAGTCAGCTCTATACAGGCTTAAGCTATAGCCTGTTCTATGCTACAATTAGTGATGAATAAAGATATACAAAACAATCGAATTAATAATTCATATTTTGCAAACAGGTCACTTATATTCTGTATATATAGTTATATGTATTTATTCAACTATTCAAGTAGTTCAATTTAGATTCTATTTGGCATAATGTAAATCGGTTGATTTTCTGTTTGCCTCTACCAATTGGCTGAATCAGCAAACTGTTTAAAGCTGAGCACGTTCATATCTTTCTTTGTCTATGCCTAGATGCACTGAGAGAAATTATAATATAGTTGACTAGAAAACAAATTAGATTTATTGATTATAGTTCAAATTATTTATTTTTCAAAATTACAAAATGAATTTGTTAATACAAGTTTTATTTATTTATGTTTAAATTTTACAATTAAAAAAATTTTAATATTATTGATTTCAAAAATTAAAAAACTCAATTGCTTAAACTTTAATTTATTTATATATTTTAAAATTTGTCTCAAGTTTTAAAAGTGATCTTGCAACAAATTATAAAAACAATACATAAATAAAATAACGTTAACAATATTACATATATTTTTTTTAATAATTAAAAATTAAACTCAATTTGTTGATTAAAGTTTCTTCAAATAAATAAGTGAAAAAAATAGATATGTATATATAAATTAATAATGTGAATTTCTAAAATTATATTCTGAATTAGTTGATTAGTTGTTTTATTAATTAATTTTTATATCTTATAATATTTTAGTAAATATGTATATCTTTTTTCTTCTATCAAATTTGTATGTTTACAATATTTATTTATATTTTAAAATTTTAAAAGCATTTCAACTGAATAGTGCATAGTTCTTGTATCTTGATCAGCTTCGCTCTCATTATATAGACGCATATATACATATATATAATTACTACTACTATTTTCTCCGAGTGCATCTACTCATACACATAGATAGATTATTCTTGATATATTATGTAGTTTTTTTTTTTAAACAGGTTATCGCCAAGCAGCATCGGCATAGACCACAAGGCACTTTACTTACACAGTATAATCATTTCTGAGTATTTATTGGATTAATGCAACGATGCCACTTAAGGTCCCAGTCAGCGACAGAGCCTAGCCGCCGCTCCGACCTGACCCGCCCCCTTTTGCGCCTAGCACCTGCCGCCCGCAAGTCGAGTACTAATTGACGAGCCGGCCTACTGTAAAGCTAGGCATATTTGTGTACATACATATGTATACATACATATGTATGTATGTACTCACTGTCAGTTTATACGAGTTTTATTTCTATTTTTGATTTGTATTTTTTGTGATTTTCTTAGGCAAACAATTGATTTATTTGCATGTCAGGAGAACCTGTTCTGTAGAGCTCACAGCCGACGATCCCAACGCGGCCCCTTTTCGAATATAAATTTTTGCGATTCATTTAAAATGCAGGGGCGTGGCATGGCGCGAAAGGGGGGGCGTGGGAGCGTGTGGTGGCATACAGCTGAACAAATTGCCTCAGCTCTGTGGTGGGCGGTAGTAGACTTCTAAATGAAGCTTGATAGAATTCGCTGGAAAAGTCTGGTAAACAAGATCACAAAAGTAATTCTTAAACGTATCGCAGCGGTAGAATTTAATTATGTATTTCATTTAATTTTATTACTGCTTACTAATGGGGCACTAGCTGGACGGGAGATCCGAGTTGAATCAATTAAATGCTGCCGCTACACATACATGTATATAGAACTATGTGCGCTTGGCTTCAATTATCCATAATAGTCCTCCAACTTTGCATGTAAATTAGATAACTAAAGCCATATATTGACATATGTTGATGACATTGAGTACGTTGCATCGAAAGGTCAATTGAAAAACACAACGCATCGACGGGACTTTCCAAATGACGTACCGGGAATTTTTCAATTTAAATTTAATCAGAGCTGAGCATTTGGGGGCAGGTGGGCACCGCATCCAATTATTGTCATTTGTTGCTGTCGTTATGCATTATAAAATAACAAAAAAGAAGAAATCATGCTAACAGAGGGAACTTGCTTATCTGATTTGTTCTAGAAATTTCATTCTATTTGAAGCTGAGCCAAAAAAAAAAAAATTAAATAAATAAACAAATAAATCTTAGAACATTTGCCAATTTGAATTGCCCGCCAAATGGTAGGCTGGCAGCACTAAATCCGATGGCGCCATCTGGCGGTTTTTGTGTGCGACTCGCGTGGCAGACGCCAGCGATTACTCAGCTGTAATGCGGTCACACATGTCAAGTGTCAATACCGATAGAACTGGTCACACTGAACTTTTGACTCGAAACAAATGACACGTCAAGTGAATTGGATATTGGTAGACAAATAGTGAAAAAAATCGGCAATAAATTACACAATTCAATATCAAATTCCATATACAAATCGTGGATAGCGCTGCCGCTTAGTTTGGTGCAAAGATGACCCAAGTGCCGTGTTACACGATCATCAACTCGCCGGACCTCGAGGTGCCGAACGAGATGCAGCTGAAGCAAGACCTCGAAAAAGGCGACACGAATGTGAAAATTGAGACGCTGAAGAAGGTGATCAAACTGATGCTCAATGGCGAACGCTATCCGGGTCTCATCATGACCATCATACGTTTCGTGCTGCCCGTGCAGAACCACATGATCAAGAAACTGTTGCTCATTTTCTGGGAAATTGTGCCCAAGACTTCCGCCGATGGCAAGCTGCTCCAGGAGATGATACTCGTCTGCGATGCCTATCGCAAGGTAAGTTCAGAACGGCCTTATCTACAGTTTAGCACTGACCATTTCCCTCCTGTAGGACTTGCAACATCCGAATGAATTCTTGCGCGGTTCCACGTTGCGTTTTCTGTGTAAGCTAAAAGAGCCAGAGCTACTGGAGCCGCTGATGCCCGCCATACGTGCTTGCTTGGATCATCGCCATTCGTATGTGCGACGCAATGCCGTGCTGGCCATTTTCACCATATACAAGAACTTTGATTGGCTAGTGCCAGATGGCCCGGAGCTGATTGCCAGCTTCCTAGATACACAGCAGGATATGTCGTGCAAGCGCAACGCCTTCCTCATGCTGTTGCACGCCGACCAGGAGCGCGCCCTCAACTTTCTGGCCTCGTGCATCGATCAGGTGCAGAGCTTTGGCGACATTCTCCAGCTGGTCATTGTCGAGCTCATTTACAAGGTGTGCCACGCCAATCCCGCCGAGCGCTCGCGCTTCATACGCTGCATTTACAATCTGCTTAACTCATCGTCAAATGCCGTGCGCTACGAATCAGCCGGCACACTAATCACGCTCTCGCTGGCACCCACTGCCATCAAGGCCGCCGCCGGCTGCTACATTGAGCTGATTGTCAAGGAGAGCGATAACAATGTAAAGCTCATTGTGCTGGACCGTCTGATTGCCATGAAGGAGAACGAGAACATGGAGAAAGTAATGCAGGATCTGGTGATGGACGTGCTGCGTGTCCTGGCCGCCCCAGACATCGAGGTGCGCCGGAAGACTCTGGCCCTGGCCATGGACCTGGTCTATTCACGCAACATCAATGAGATGATCCAAGTGCTGCAGAAGGAGGTGGCCAAGACGCACAATATAGAGCATGAGGATACTGGAAAATATCGCCAGCTGCTGGTGCGAACCCTGCACACCTGCTCCATTAAATTCCCCGATGTGGCCAGCAGCGTGATCCCCGTGCTGGTGGAGTTCCTCTCCGACACCAACGAGCTGGCCGCCGTCGATGTTCTGATCTTTATACGCGAAGCCATACAGAAGTTCCCGGCTCTGCGTGGACTCATTATCAAGCATCTGATCGAGGCCTTCCCGCAAATCAAATCCTCGAAAATCCATCGTGCTGCCGTCTGGATTCTGGGCGAGTATGTGGAGGGTGAGCAGATTCCCGAGGTTATTGCGGCCATACAGCAGACACTCGGCGAAATACCCATGGTCGATGCAGAGCAACGTCGTCTCGCCGGCGACCAGACCGAGGAACAGCAGCAGCAGCAGCAACAACAGGGCACAACCGGCGGTACCAACGAGCACACAACCAACAGCAGCAACAAGGTCACATCCGATGGCACCTACGCCACACAGAGCGCCTACAGCCTGGCACCGTAAGTAAACACATTATCAGGTATCCAAGAGATGTTAACAGATATCCCATTTTAATTTTTCTGCAGCGTAACCAAGAAGGAGAAGCGTCCACCATTGCGCCAGTATTTGATGGATGGCGATTTCTTCTTTGGCGCCGCCCTCTCGGCCACGTTGACCAAGTTGGCGTTGCGCTACGTAGAGTTGGTGACAGATGCGCGTACAGTGAACCGTCTCACCACACAGGTCATGCTCATCATGAGCTCCATATTGCATTTGGGCAAGTCGGGCTTTCCTACCAAGCCGATTACATACGATGACTCGGATCGCATCATGATCTGCCTGCGCACGCTCAGCGAGCGCACACCGGAGGCTGTGGGCGTCTTCTTGCATGATTGCCGTGACGCACTCAGCAAGATGCTGGAAG
The DNA here is from genome assembly GCA_035047405.1 of Drosophila stalkeri. Lineage (NCBI taxonomy): Eukaryota > Metazoa > Arthropoda > Insecta > Diptera > Drosophilidae > Drosophila > Drosophila stalkeri. The sequence goes on from JAWNPR010000061.1 coordinate 10,576,816, forward strand.
CCCAGTCGGAAGAGGATCAGCGCATGATGAAGGAGAAGCAGCGTGCTACGGCCAAGGTGCAGCCCGATTCGCCGGTGCTGTTTGCCCAGCTCTCAAACGGACGCGACAATCAACTGGGCGAGAACGTATTCGAATCGAGCCTGAATCAGGCATTGGCCGGCACCAAGACTGCCCAGATCAACGACATGTCCTCGCCCAACAACAAGCTTAACAAGGTCACCCAGCTCACGGGCTTCTCCGATCCGGTCTATGCCGAGGCCTACGTCAATTTCAACCAGTACGACATCGTTCTGGACGTCCTAATTGTGAACCAGACAAGTGAGTGGATCGCTTAGCTGCAATCTTTCAAAGCTCTATGTTCTATAATCTCTTAATATTTCAGATGACACACTGCAGAACTGCACATTGGAGCTGGCAACTTTGGGCGATCTGAAGCTGGTGGAGCGTCCGCATCCGGTGGTGCTGGCGCCGCACGATTTCTGCAACATCAAGGCCAACGTGAAGGTCTCCTCCACAGAGAATGGCATCATCTTCGGCAACATAGGTAAGTGATGGTTGTATGCTTCCTGGATTGTCCTGATTACTGATAATTGATTACGTATTACAGTTTACGACACGGCGCTGAATACCAACGTCGTGGTACTCAATACCATACACATTGACATCATGGACTACATCATCCCGGCCAGCTGCACGGACACCGAGTTCCGTCAGATGTGGCAGGACTTCGAATGGGAGAACAAGGTGACCGTCAACACCAGCTTTACCGATCTGCACGAGTACCTCAAGCACCTGTTGAAGAGCACCAACATGAAGTGCCTGACGCCCGAGAAGGCGCTCTCCGGCCAATGCGGATTCATGGCCGCCAACATGTATGCCAAGTACGTATGCCTAGCCTTTCGCTCTCTTGCTCTCGCTCGGCTTAACGATTCATATTATATTAGGTCCATCTTTGGAGAGAACGCCCTTGCCAATCTGAGCATTGAGAAGCCCGTCGATGATCCCGACTCGAAAGTAACTGGTCACATACGTATTCGCGCCAAGAGCCAGGTGGGTGTTGCTTTAGCATCATCTTCAGATTTCAATTTCATTCCTTATCCTTTCAGGGCATGGCACTAAGCCTGGGCGACAAGATAAGCTCCTCACAGAAGCAATCGGTGCAGGCCGCCTAGTTAATCAGCAACAGCAGTAAAAGCACAAGAAATTAAAGCTTATTTAAGAGGTGGCCGAGCCACGGCCTGCATTCCGCCTGATTTTGAATAAAAGCAGACCACAACAGCCTATTACATACATATTATAACTATGCATGCAAATATATACTTATTTAATAAACGTAACCGCCCCAAATTCAACTTATGCTTTTTATTCAACATAGTTAATTTGCACTGTGCGAGAGAGAGAGAGAGAGCGCCTATACATGAGGGCGCAATGCGTTGTAAGCTAGAGCGAGATGCCAAATCACGAGATGCTCTCACACTCATACTAAATATCGTCATACATACATATGTATATGCACACACATACATATGGCTCCCACGAAAGTTTTTTTTTAACTGACGATTTCAAACATGGAAATGCTCTTTGTTTATTGCTAGATAAAATTTATCTCAAATTTTTCAATCACTATTGTTATTCACCTATTTTAAAACAAATTCGTTACAAAAATTCTAAATTATAAAAGTATCCGTCCCCTAGCCTCGTCCATTTCGTTAAACTTACCCATAATATGTTTTATTAATCTATGCAATTAACATTACTTTGTATTTCATTAATATTTGAAATAAGCGATTGCCACGCGCCTGTCCCACTATCGATGCTATCGCACACATCGATATATGGCTTAACGATTATTGTTGATACATCGTATGTTGACAGGTCCAGCGCTAGCCGCTGACGTGTTTCAAGTGATACAAAAACACGAATCCATTTACCCTCATAATATAGTTCCGTAAATTTATCGGTCGATGTATGAAATCGTGATTTCGCCAACAAAATAACATTACAGTCATTTGGGTAAGGACACAAATTAAGACAAATTGTGCATGCCTAAATATCTCAATAATCATACAATCAAAGGTATTTTAGATTGTGAATGAAAGTTGCCAACTTCAAAGCAGCAGCAACAACAAAAACAACAACAACAGCAACGGACACAGCGGCCAAAAGTGGGGAGTAGCGGCCACGGCAACAATAAACGAAGTGGAAAGCCAGCCGCATTAAACTGTAGCCGTGGCCACAATCGCGCATTAAACAACACACACACATATATACAGACTGATACACACATACACACGCGCGAAAACATTTCCAATTCATATTGCCACAGTCAAAGAGCAGAGAGCAGAGAACTCAGGCTAAAGGATGGCGTTGCTGACGATGATTGCCCGGGTCATTGATGGTTTGCCACTGGTGGGCACCATGCAAGAAGACGAGCAGGTAGGTCACATACACATATGCACGCAATCCCATACGCACACACACATGCACACGTGCACATTTTTATTAAAAAAAAAAAAAAAACTATAACACTTTCACTTTTTGTGTGCTTTAGAGCGGTCGCAGCATCTTGGATTATCAAAATCAAGCAAAGATGCTCTTTCGCAAGCTGGGCACACACTCGCCCACGCGCAGCAGCATCGAAACAGGACCATATTTATTTCAGTGAGTAAAGAATGCTCAAATAGAGAACTATTTGCCAATATTGAATCATCGTTTAATCGCCTTGACTTCGCACCCGCACACAGCTATCTTATCGAGAACGATGTTTGCTACTTGGTGATGGTTGATAAAATGTATTCGAAGCGATTGGCCTTTAATTATCTAGAGGATCTCGCACAGGAGTTTCACACGAATTATGGGCGGCGTGTTAATTCGGTGACACGCCCCTACGCCTTCATTGAGTTTGATGTGTACATACAGAAGGCGAAAAAACAACTGACAGATCGCAGACGCAACATTAGCAACATAAACACACAGCTGCAGGATGTGCAGCGCATCATGGTCCAGAACATTGACGACGTACTGCAACGTGGCACAGTCTTGGCTGGTGCGTAAATAACAATAACAAATAATAGAGATCGATTCGATTGCCGTTCGCCTTATCTCTTGCAGAGCTGGACACCAAAACGCAAAATCTGTCGATGATGTCACAGAAGTATAAGAAGGATGCCAAATTGTTAAATCGCAAATCGATGTACGTGCAAGCGGCGGCCGTAGGCACTCTATTTCTAGTGTTTATCTTATACTTTTGGGTTTTGTAATATATGTACGTACGTTAGTCGCACTAGATATTAGTTGTCAATGTATAATGTAATTAATTGGCTCGCTCGAGAGCGGCACACTTTATCTTTGTTGTGTGCCGCTGTCATCGTTGCTTTCAACACGTCATAGACGACGAGCAGCGGAGCAGCAGCAGCACCAGCAGTTGTGGCACCACCTGCGTGCTGCTCATTTCAAAGGCCAAAAGACATTTCAATATTTAATATAGTAATTGTATAACAACAGCAGAAGCAGCAGCAGCAGCAACAACAACAACAATCTAGATAATAATAACCACTAAATTGGGGGCAGATAATTTTGACATGCTGCCCCGCTGCTTGCTTCAATTTATACCTTGAGTTGTGGGTTTAAACTACATTTTATTTCCAAGCATACACACATACACACACAGAGAGAGACCCAAAGAGAGACGAGAAACGACTCCATAAAACGCACGGCGATAATATACTGACTACTGTTTATGACATTTGTGCATATATTTAATTGTCTTGCTTAACATAATGTGTATCATTATATGGCATGCAGCAGAGCGAAAGAGACAGAAAGAGAGAGAGAGTGAAAGTAATGGCATAATTAGTTTAATGCTTATGGAACCGGCAAAGAAAACTTTTGTAAATTATCGTAAGCCCAAGCAAATGTGTGTATAAATAGTTTGTATATGATGCTAATCATCACTATGACTAATGATGGATATCAATAAAATACAATAATAAGCAATTTCAACCAAGTTATCGAACAACATGCAACAAATAAATTCTTTACCATTCCCATTCCCCAGAGTAAAACTTCAGTTTGTTTTTTTTTTTTTTTTTTTTTTTTTAATGATTAATTTTTCCTTTATATATAATATATATATATATTTCCCTTCATTTGGAGTGTTGATATATTCGCCTATTCCTTGCCATATCTGCGCTGACAAAATGTTTATGCATGTATATTTATATATACTAGTTGAATGTCGCCTTTTGCTTTTTTTTTGCGATTTCGCGTATAAATTTTTAATATCAAATTTTTACAATTAGGAAAAAAATGCGCTGTTGCCATTTACACAGTTATATAATGCTTGTATAATTTTCATTCGTTTAATATATGTATATATATGTGTGTATGTGTGTGTGTGTACGTGTATATACTATATATGTATGTATGATATTATATAAGTTCTTTCAAACAGAACAGAGAACTTGAAACAATAAACGATATTCGAAAGTGCTTTGACAAATACTTAATAAAAATGGCCAATCGACAGGGAGCAGCAGCAGCTGGAGTGCTATTTGTTGTTAATTTATTGTTTTACAGCATTTGACATTGTTCTTCGTTTTAGTGTATAACTTACTAGGAAAATTGGTTTCTTTACTATATATGTATGAATGTAAATCTCAATATATTGTATACAATAAATGTTTGTTGTTTTCGTTCATCATTCATTCAATTTTGTGTCTTGTTTCTTTGGACGTTTCCTTTGTATAAATTGCAAAAGAACGTTTCTATATTGTATATCAATTGGAATTTCTATGTTAAGTTTGTATTAATTTGATTTTTTTTATTTTTTCACTAGAAGCTCTGGCTGTGTTCGGTTGGCTATTTTTTATTTTACTTTTACTTATATAAATATTTGTATTTAATTTGATTTTTTTCTTTTGTATTGTTAACATTCGAATAAAAAACCTACTTTGCTGTGAAATTGCGAAATTTGTGATGGCGATGAAAGCCATCCAAAAAGCACAATTTTCAAATGAGGAATTCGAAAATGATATTTCAAAAATAAAACATGGATATGATATACATATATAAATATATTCAATACAAACACTCCCCAACCGCGCCGTAACTACGTAGACAACATTAATATATCAAACGCTCTCGCTAGTAGCCATAATGATAATGTTTAGTCTCTATGCCATCTATGCCTATGCTCTACGATATCTAATTCCTCAATTACTTTCGTTTATGTTTAAAAAAAAAATTGCAAAAAAAAAAAACATATTTTAATAAAAAAAAATTTGTATCCTATGTCTGGACATGAAAAACACTATACAAAATATGGTTATACAATTGTTAATTCTTCCACCTGGTTGTTCTAGGGTGGACCCTAATGCTTATTGCAATTTCAGCTTAATTTTGTTGTTATTCTTGTTGTTTTTGGCTTGTTTCATTATCTTGGTTTTGTTCTCTACCTCTTCTTCTTCTTCTTCATCATCGTCTACTACATTCAAAAGGCAGTTTTTGAGCATGGAGGGACAAAGTGAGATTCATGACGAAGCATTAATTAGCAAGAATATCGGACATATATATATAAATGTATATATATATATATATATATATATATATATATAGTACAATACGAGTATACATAGGTGAGAGAGTAAAATAGTGTGAAAGGAATAGAACAAGAAGAAGGTGCTTGAAAGGCGATTGCACAAATTGCTGTACAAAAGGAAATCACAAAAGAAAATTCGTTGAAAAGACATACAGAATATATAGATATAGATATATATATATATATATATGTATGTATATATAGGTATATGCTTGTGTACCTAATGTGGTGTACGACTTAAGGCTATTCAAAAAAAAAATTCTGTTTACAATATACGCTTGTATGGGTTTTTAGAGTACGAGTACCGTTATTAGCTTAGCTTAGGAAAGAACGTTCTTGTTTAGTGTTGAGAAGCGCGCAAAGTAGTACAGTTGCTGGCACGGACTTCACGGCCTAGATATATGCATATGCCTAGATATATAGGAATATCTTCTTCTGTCTGTCTTATTTATGCCTTCCTGTGCACGGCCCGCTCCTGGCCGCGGCTCACTTGATGCGCTGATGATCCGGCGTGCTCTTCAGTATATCTGGCTGATGCGGATGATGATGATGATGCTGATGATGGCCACCACCCGATTGCGAGTTGAGCGTGCCCTGGTGGCTGCCACCACCGGTGCCGGCACCACCAACACCGCCACCCGCATGGTGCGAGCTGCTGAGCGTGTGCGAGTGCGTGGAGTTCAGCGTGTGGGTCGCGTGCGAGTTGAGCGTGTTGTGGGCCGTGGTGGTGGCATTTGTGGAGAAGCCCGTAATGCTACCCGCTGCGCCGACAGCCGTAAGACCCACGACACCGCCAACGCCGCCAACACCGACACCTGGTCGCTGCGAGGTGCGCAGTGAACGATGCGATCCGTTGCGCGTCAGCGAATTCATTTGCGGTGTCCCCGGCACTGTGTGGCCCAGCGCATTCATGTAGTCCGCAATGAGCAGCGTTATCTCCAAGATCTTCGGCTTGCTCATGGCGAACAGCAGCTTCTGCTCACAGCCGCCGGCCAGGGTGCCGTCGTCGTGCGAGACGACGAGCATGAAGTCATCCTGACAGCCGCCGAATGTCATCACTGTGCTGTACGGATACCGGGCCACGGGCGCCATCGTCGACAGCTCGAGCACATTGAGCGCATCCTCGGCAACGGCCAGCCAGGCAACGGGTGTGCCGCTGGTCGCGTGCGGCTCGCTCTGGCGCGGCTTGGCCTGGAACAGGCATGCGCCGAAGTACGGCCATTTCCGGCAACAGGTCAAATAGATGCGCACACAGTCCAGCGTCGAGCGTCCCTTGAGCAGCGTCCACTTGGATATGAGCAGCTCCTGCACATCCTTCAGCTGATCGGCGCCAAGGGCGTCCCGATAGCGATACGGATAGAACTTGTCCAGCGCCTTGAGGCCCACATCGCGCGACTTCTCGTGCGAGTAGTCGCCCATGTCGATCTGCGACATCAACGAGGCCAGCTCCAGCGCCAGTTCCCGGGAGAGCGGAAAGCGTCCCTGCACGATCTGCGCATTGGTCTGATAGCACAGCAGCAGTCGCTCCTTGTCCGTCTCGCACTTGATGGTGTGCTTCCAGTAGAGCCGATTCTTGTAGCTCAGCTGGATGACGCGCGAGTTCTCGAACTTGCCGGAGCCCTTCTCACGCAACGCCGTCTCCCACTTGCTGATCACATCGCACAGCTTGGCGAGCGGTTCTAGATAGTGCTCTAGATCCTTTTCAATTGGATCATCGCTGAACAGACAGAAGCCATTGTTGGCATCGCGAGTGCCCAGCTCCTGGGCCAGTGTTGTTTGGAATTCTTCGATGGTGGTGGAGCCGTCAAAGGAAACCACCTGGAATGATTGTTCAAATTTAATATTATAAATGAACTAGTTCAAAATTTATTTAAGAGATGTTAAGCTTGTATTTTCCATATTTATATATCTGTTTAAGCTCTATTTAGGGATACCCTGTTCACGAGCTGTAACAGCTGCTAACAATCAAGTGAACTATTGCTCTTATGAACAAGTTCATATAAACAAATTGCTCTGCAAGTCCTTAACTATTTAACATGTATCTAGTTCAAGAGACTATGCTGTGCGAGCAAATAAATTGATATCTAAAACAGATTGCGGAACCAGTGAACTAGTTCACACAAGCAGTTCCCCATTAAAATCGAATGAGCTATTCTACCTGTAAGTATAGTTTATGCTTATTGCTAAGAGCTATTTATTAGCTCAGCGAACTAGTTCATAATATGCTCGCTCACCTGATACGTGGCGTTCATCATGTGTACGGGTATGGCGTGCGGCAGGGAGTGATGATATGGATTCTTCAGCAATATGGATAGAACTTCCATGCGCGATGGCTTCGTCTCGCGTCCTCCATTCTTTAGAGTTCGCTCCAGCGCGCGCTCACAGTAGGCGGCATATTTGCCCGTTTCCGTCTTGGTGTCCGCGTTGCGGGACAAGTGCAGCTTGAGATACCACAGGAGGCGACTGGATTTGGGCACAAACAAGGAGACGGCCAATGCGAGCAGCTGCCAGCCCTGAACAAAGCTGTAGGCGGGCGGATTTGACTTGCAGTCGATGATGGGCGTCGAAACGGGAGCCTGCTCCAGTATCAAATTGAGAAATGGAAAAATAGAGAAGATGAAGAGATGGAAATTCAGTTAGATGAGATTAGTCAATTCGATTGGATATTTGGGTTAGGCAACTCTACAATTGACTACAGTAACTGAAAGCAATCGTTTAACAAATCGTTTATCGCATATTTATCGTTTATCGATTATTGAATGACAAGACAAATTTCCCCTCATACCTGTATCGATGTGGGCGAACTGCCGTTGGTCTGAGCCTGGCCAGCCTGTTGGGTATCACAGGTGAACAGGCTTTGGGTGGCGCACAATAGTAGTTGCTGTAAATTTCGTCGTCGTTGTCGTCAATAATTGGTTACGTACAGTGTTGGAAAACGGTTGGTATTTACGGTATTTGCGGTTTACGGTTTACGGTTTTCGGTTATCGGTTATCGGTAATGGATTCATTGGTTCGATACACATACAAACGAAACGAAAAAATCGTTTCAAAACCAAAAACAAACGAAACATAAGAGAAGAATAGAAGAGAAGCCAAAAAACATTTGCTGATCAATTTTTTGCCATTAAACGAGATTTAAGTTTCTTTTTTCATATAGTTGTTTTTTTTTTTCAGAGTATCCTTAATGTATATGTGTGACACGCTATACAAAAATTGTTCTCTTGTTTGTTTTTGTTTTTACTTTTTTTTTTTTTTTGTAATAAGCGTAACGGGCAACGGAAATGAATAAACTCTATGCGAAACATTCAAAGCCATTGAAAAAAAAAATATAATCAAAGCAGTAAACTGAACAAATTGAACAAAGGGGCAAAACATAAACGAGTTAGAAAACGCTTTAGATCAAGAGAGTAGAAGGCAGTTATAGGTGTGAAGCGCGCTTATGCGTGGCCAACTGTAGCGTGATTCGATAAGAATCGATTGCACAATATCGATAGATTTTTGTTAGCACGTATGAGCGAACTGCATTAGAGACAGATAGATTGATTGAATGTATGTTGAGGAGAGATATATATAGAGAGACAGAGAGTGAGAGAAAGGGTGAAAACGAGAGAGGCAGAGACAGGGAGGGAGAAAGAGAGAGAGAGAGCGAAACAGGGAGAAGAGGAGATCCTGACTGGTCTAAATAGTATGGTTACTAGGCGTGAAAGTTTACTTTGATCTTTACTTCTTTATTATTTCTGAATTGAATGGAGAATAATACAAACAAAGACTGACGGAACGTATTACGTTTTTCTACAAATATTTTATTTCATTTAAATGGTAATGGATAATGTAGCATTTCCAACTAGTCTATACCTGAAATGCTCAAAGTAATTATCGAAAAACCCTTTCATTGAAGAAAAACTAAGTACAAATTTTTATAACCCAGGATTTCCGAAATATCATTTCAAAAAATCTCTATCATAAAGATTTTCCATCCATAAAGCTAACAACAATCGACTTGCCTCTTATTTATTCAGTGTTTTCACATCAGACAAATGAAATTCAAGAATGGCCTCAGAACTTCGGACTGCCGAAGAAACAGTTTTCTAACTTGTTTACTTGGAAAAGAGTACGTATTTATGTATTTGTATGTATGTTTGTATGTTTGTATGTATGTATGTATGTATGTTGGTTTTCGAGTGAAGTGTATTTGGTAGAGTATATTGTAGAGTATGTGAGAAATTTACAGCAAATACTTTATACAATGATAACGAATGAACAATAATTAGAGATCAAACTATACACATGGAAAATAATTTTCATCGTGTTGATTTTGTCTTGAAAGCTAAAAATGTATGTGTACTTGAGCATGTATGTGGATAAGTGTACACATACTTAGAGTTGAGTATAGATATAGTATGACAGTTATGGGGGAAATTTATTGTCTGTTCAACTACTTGAAATACAAACGAAAACAATGCACAAAGAGGAGAAAGGACAAGAATAATCGAACAACAATTAGGATCGATAAATATCAATCAGAAACATGCAGAAAACGAGATATGTACGAAATAATGCTAAAATGTTATGTTGTTAATGTTAATGTTACGGTTACTGTTAATGTTAATGTTATAATTAATGTTATTGTTAATGTTAATAGGCATGTAGGTTAAACATATTGATTATTGATTATTTCGATCGTAAGCTTTTAAATATAAGCAAAGCTTTTTGTAGCTGGCCAAATGTTGCTGAACGTTATACCAAAGCGATGAATTTTCGATAAGCAGTTAAAAATAAAGCAGTAGAATACAAATGTTGGGTAGTATTTCACATACGATACCTAGTTGGATAGACTTTTTGTTTTGGCTAGGTAACGCTTTAAAGAGAGAAGCTTTTCGAATGCTTTTCTTAATTAGAATGAAGTTATATATATATTTTTATCATGATCTGGGATTATAATACATGAGCTTAACTCTGTGTGGCAGTTTAGAATTTGGGAAACATAACGAATCGAGAGCGTAGAGCTTTTATTCCGATACGGAATTGGAATTGTGGAGCCACGTGCTAGTCATGTACACAATGAGTTAGTAATTGGATTAGTCAAGGGAATGTTACGGAAATGATAAGAAAACTAGAAAGTTAACACCTAATTGGGGGTGGGGAGTGGGGAGTGGGGAATCGAATACAACTAAAAGAGCTTTTTCAAGGATAAGAAGCTTTGCAACTGAAAAACTTACGCGCGTTTGCTTGCCCAGTTTCTTGTTTACCTGGACACCGACACTTAGTTTCTGGCCCATATGTCGGGAGGTTTGCTTTATCAAAATGCAAATCATTTCGGTCTGCAGCTCCGGCATGTCCAGGCAATGCTGTAGCGCATTTTGGGCGAGCACCACATGGTAATCGATGCCCGGCTGATTGACGGCCACAGACATAAACAGCTGAATGCTCTGTGGCGGATAGAATGTGAATGTGATATAGCAAAGGCATTGGAATCAGGGTACTGCAGTTGAGCTCACCTTGAATAGCTTGATAGCCTCCGGCTGCATGGTCTCCGTGTGCATGGAGGATAATGGAGCTGTGATCGTATCTTTGGTGTGCAGCAATATGGGATGACGCCAGAGCACACAGTCTACAAAGTGAAAAAGGGAAAGGAATTTATGAGAGACTCCATTTTACAATACAAGCTATAAATATCACTCACTTGGATCACCATCGGTTTCCATGAGCTTCTGCACCAGCTGCTCGTACTGTGTGCCCGCACTGGGGCCGCCGCCCGAGACGACGGTCAGATGATATAGCCAATTGTCGCGCTCCGGCTTGCCGGATAGAATCAAATAGGTGGGGCCCTGATGAGCCGGATAGATGGCCACGGTGAGGCGTGCCTGATCCTGTGCGGCATCCTCGCGCTCCTCCGAATCGGAGTCGGATACATGCTCCACCTCCTCCACGCGTGCATCACGCATATTTATTTGACCCAGAGGATTCTGTATGGGAATTGTCGTGCAATCAGATTTAATCAGACTTTACCGTCTCTGCTTGCACTTACCGTCTCTGCAGGTGCCTTGAAGTAGAGGAACATCTTGCCCAGCAGCACGCACCAGCACTTCTTGGCATGGCCGTTCTTCACCTTGGTCACCCAGCCCTGCACCGTGGGCTTCTGATCGTCGCGGCTGAGCAGCAGCTTGGTGGCATTGCGACGCTGCACGTTCTGCAGCACGCGTATCCAGTCGTCCATGGTGGCATGCGAGTCGGCGGTCAGATAGTAGACCTTCTTGCCCGTATCGATCTCGAAGGTGGAGGCACCCTCTGCCCGGCTGATGCGACAGGCCTCGTCCAACAGAATCTGCCCCTGTGGCTTGCGCTGCACATCGTGCTGGCTCTTCCAGTAGTTGAGCGTGCCGTTCTTCAGGACGAACCAACGCTTGCGCCAGGTCTTCAATTTGCCACCCAGCTTGGCCAGGTGGCCCATCTGAGGAGAGAAAGCTTTCATTTAGAATGACAGAAGATATTTGGGAATAGACATTGCTCACCTTCTCCAGCGATTCGAGTTTCTTGCTCGGCGAGTCCACATAGGATTGACGCATCAATAGAGACGGCATCGAGGCGTCCATGCAGGTCGATTCGGAGACAGCATCCGGGGGCAGGGCGTAGTCGTCGGAGAGGCCTGATTCAAAGGAAAGATCTGAAATTACTGTGCCACGCATATGAGGGCTCACGCGCAGTTGCGTCAGCTGCGCGCCAGTTGTGGGCGTATGTAGGCGTGGCAGCGTGCTCTGTACACTGTGCACGGGCGCCAATGACGGCGCCTGCGGGTGCGGCAGCGTGTGATGATGCTGATAATGGTGTTGTTGCTTTTGTTGCAGTTGTTGTTGTTGCTGCTGTTGTTGGTGTTGTTGCTGTTGTTGCTGTGACTGGTGTTGTGTGGTTAAACGTGTGTGGTGGACTGATGTGCGTGTGCGTGTGCGTGTGTGTGTGAGTGTAGTTAATGGTGGGTGAATGGCAAATGATGATGGTTAATAGTGGTCATTGATGATAACATAAGGAAGCACCACACAACGAGGTGAAGGAGCAGGCGCAAGGAAGGAGATGCAATCAAATTCAAACTTGTTAGAATACCCATTGAAAATTAGTTGTCATAAAAGTAGAGAGTTGTAAAGAGTTGAGGTACGGGATAGGAGGGATAAGATCAAATAGCAAAGAAAATACTCATGCTACGAGGTTTAGGAATATAGGAAGAGCAGCAGATTATTGAAGGGATGAAGGGATATATATATAAATTTAGCCAAAAAGGACGTTGTACTCTAAAGAAAAATTCAAAATACTTTAAAATTACATAATAAATGACTAGCATATTAGAATTCCCTTTAATTAAATTAGAAAAAAATATATATTTAAAAAAAATTAAAATTATAAATAAATAAACTCAATAAAAAAAGCAATAATAAATTATAAAAAATATAGAAAAATTTATGAAAAAAAGAAACAAAACAAAAATAAATAATAAAAAAAAAATTAATAAAAAAAATAAGAATAAAAAGTAAAAATTTAATTAAAACAACAAAAAGTTTTTAAAAATTGTTGAATTGGAAAATCAATTTAAGAAATATATAAATAAATGTAAAATATAGAACAATTAATAAAAACAGAATAATAAATAAATAAATAAACAAAATTAAAAATTAAAAAATAGTACTAATTAATTTTTTAAAAATTTTTTTAAATTTAAAAATTGGAAAATAAATGTAAAAAATATGTTAATGTAAAATAACTGAATAATAATAAAAAATAAATAAATAAAAACAAAAAAAAATATATATGAACCAAACATATTTAAAATTTAATTTTTTGTTTAATATAAAAAAAAAAAAATAATAATTATAAGGTATATAAATGTATATAAATTATGTAACCAAATGCATTGTTGTTCAAGGAAAACAAAATCTGCTTCATTCGAATATAGATTATTAGTATGTTTTTTTTTTTTTTTGGGATTAGTTTACAGCTTGTGTGTTAGTGTTAGTGTGTTTGGAGTGGGAGTTTCTGAGTGGTTGTTTGGTTAGTGCTGCTGCTGCTGCTGCTGTTGCAGTGGTTCAATGTTCAGATACCGCTACCGCTACCTTTACGCTTTACTGGTTTTACTGGGCGCGTGCGAGGAGAGAAGAAGAAGATGTTTCTAGGGGTGGGTCTTGCATTTTACATACCACGCGCCTTGGCATTCTTGGGGCTCTCGGAGCCGCTGCGCTTGGCTGGGCTCAGGCTCGACGAGGTCTTCAGACTCTTCGAGGGACTCGATGCACTGCCAGATGTGGAGGTCTCCGTGTTGTCCGTGCTGGATGAGTTGTGGGAGTTGTGTGTTAGCATTACGGCATGATCCTCGCCATCACTGGAATCGTCACTCGAATCGCCCGTGAAGGGCATCGAGCGTATTTGTGAGGCACGCCCCTTCACCGTGGCATAGACGGGCACGGATATATCACAGAAGCCGCCGCTGGCGGTTTGTTGCTGTCGCGTCGGTGGCTGGGGTGTGCCCGGGGTGCCGCTGCTGCCCAGCGTACCGTTCGCATCGTGGCCATGCCTTGTGGTGCCACGCCCATTCGAGAGAGTCAAACTGTACTCCTGCACATCCGGCGTCGGCTCATTGCTGGCATTGCTCTCGGCGGTGCTGGTGCCAGCGAGTCCATCGTTGGCCACCTGATAGATCTTTGCCTCCCAGCTGGGAAAGCGATGCAGCGGCGGCGTCGGCGGCCTCGGTACGCCCAATTCACTGGTCGTGGTCGTTGTGGTGCTGGAGTTACCGCCGCTGGCCATCAGCGCCGGATTGTTCTTCATCCAGGCGGGCAGCTTCTCGCACGAGGGCGTATAGATTTCGGCATAGTCGTGCGCCGTGTCCGTGTCGGAGCTGTCGGGCCGTGTGCTAGCCGTCGTGGCCGACTGCGCCGCCTTGCTGGAGATGCTCGACAGCGGCGCCAGGGTGAGCCCATCAACGGCTGCGACCAGATTACGTTCCAGCTCCTGCGGCTCCATTGAGAGATTGCGTCGATGCTGATGATGTGGATACGAGCTGGTCAATGGCCGGCTAATGATCTCCTGCGGATCAAGACTCTCGCTGCGTCGTCGCGTCTCCGGTGTGCTGGCAAAGTCCTGCACGTCCAGGCTCAGACTATTCCTGACCGGGCCAACAATGCTGTGGCGCTGCGACTGATTGGCTATGTGATTCTTGAGCAGCTCCAATTGCTGATTGCATTTGATATTCTGTTCGCGCAGCAGCTGATTTTGCTCCTCGAGATCGCGCAATTTATTATTCACCCACTCCTTGATCTTGGCGGCCTTGGCCTCGATCTGGCGTGCGTCGTGCAGGCGCAGCTGACGTTGCTCCTCCACCTGTATTTCCAATGAGTTAATTGTCTTCTCCGCCTCGTTGCTGGGCAGGCATACACCCACACCCACACCTACGGCCACGCCTGTTGTCCCAGTGACGCTCTGTTGGCAGGCAGCTGCCAAGGCTGCAGCGGCAATTGCCTGTTGCTGTTGTTGCTGCTGTTGATGTATGGGCGAGCTGGTGGCTGTGCCCTGCTGTGAGTGTTGCTGCTGCTGCTGCTGTTGTTGCTGTTGTTGTTGTTGTTGTTGTTGTTGTGCTTGGGGCTTTGGCCATTCACTGAGCCGCTGCTCCATAGCACGCACCTGTAAGTAATCCAAAGTGAGAAGGAACCTGGTTAGCAATGGCTTGTGACTTTGATTTAACCCAACCCAATAGCCAGGCCCCACAGCAAAAAGTCTTTAGAAAATTCAATTAAATTTGCACTAAGCTGCGGCTGTAAAACGAAATGTTCTCTAGCCAGAACTAATGCTTACGTATGAGCTCTTTCCAAGCCACACTTGGCCAAGTAGTTGGCAGCAGTTGCTTTGGCTGCATTGGCTTCAGCTAATGGCAAATGGAAAAAGTTCTATTCAACTGGGGATTGGTTTTTGCGTGAGTTTCGTATGGGCAGGGATTAGGCAAAAACTTTAATCTAAGCCAAATGCGCCAAGTTAAATGTGAGTAAAGAAATTCTATTTCGAATACATTCAACTCTCTAAAAAAAAAACACACACAGAGAATTGTATAAAATTTAAGTTAGCTTATTCTCATGTTAGAGTCACATTAAGTTCATTTCAATACAGTCCCTTACCAGACCTTACCCCAAATGCCTCACGTGCAACTAGTTATAAGTCATAAACTCGTGTGCTTAAGGAGGAGCTAGTCTAGCCGCAGAAAATATATATAATTGTATATATATATGTGTGTGTGTGTGTGTGTGTGTATGCAGTCAGGAGCCAGAGGGCCAAAGGACTGTCAAATGCATTGCTAAATTATGAGACGCAGTGGCGCAAAAACTTGTGTAATTAAACGCAACCATTTGGGGCAGACTTTGGCGTCCATTTAACACTTGGGCTCAGCTGCAGTTGGGGCAAGCAGGAGAGCAATGCTTGAGTCGGGTTGGCTTGAAAAAGAGGACTCTGCGCTTTGCAAGTAATGCGACTGCCAGTCAAATAGACAAGCCAAGAAGAAGGCACAACAAGTGTGAGACAGAGAGAGAGGGAGGGGGAGAGATTGAGAAGCATCTGAGACAATGGAAAAAAGGAAAACAGGACATGTGGCTTACAACTTCAATTCACAGTTGCCTGCAACGCTGGTCACCGGGAAACCGAGCTGACAACAAAAGCTAACCCGGAAGCATGCCAACTGCCACTCAGAGTTAGGGCAACTGCCTTGCCTCGCTTCACCTATTGCATTATTAGTGATGCCACACAAATGGGTCAATTGCTCAATGCTCAATGCTCGAGATGTTGAGCAACTCGAGACTGCAAGCTCAATCTCTATTAATGGCCATGTCATGCAAGCTCCACTTGCAACTGCCTCGTAACATCTAATGCAGACAAAGCTCAGCTGCTACATGTTAAAAATAAATTGAGTGCCGAAAATAACAAGCGGAAGAAGTGAGCGAAGGTTATTGAACGCGACGCATATAAAATGCCAAAGTTTATGCCTGACACGAGCAGAAGTCCTTTAATATAATATATAATATATACACGCACAGTCAACCACACACACACACGTACACGTGCTGGCAGTTACAAGTCTGGGTATAAACAGAATTATGCTCACGATAAACATATATATATACATATATATATATAAAGGCTGGCAAATATATGAGGGTCTAAGAACATACCCTATGCAAGATATTTACCCTGCAAAGAACGCCAAGAAATATTTGAGAAAATTCATAGAATATTTGAATAATATTTAAAAATTATTCATATTAACTTATGCAGTTGCATTTATATATTTATTTATTTTTATATTTTTACTTTATATATTTTACAATAATTTTTAAAAATTTATTTTGATTATTATTATTTTTCTTTTTTTTTTTAGGAGTCTAACATAGATTATTTGATATAAACTTTATTATTGAAGCACCAACAAATTAATATTAATCTAAGAAGCTTTACTTTATTATATTTAAAATAAATATTATATGGTATTTGAGACTTGTAATTCATAGAATATTTTATATAAAATTTATCAGCTTAGCAGCTTTAAGCCTTAATTATATATTTGAGCATTGAATGCATAGATAGGCATAATACTTGTCTCTATATATTATATAGTATTTTTAATAGTATTTAAATAAAAATTACATATATAATATATATTCCACACACACAGCTGGTTTTAGGTTAGGCGCATTAATTATTGTTATAAAAAACTGTTTTATTTATTTATTTAGCATGTTTAAATAGCCAAAACATTTTTTTTGTTATCAAAGTTGAAGTATTGTTTGAACAGTTTTCATAAAATTGATAAAAAAAAAACAGTTATTTCGCAAAATTAATTTTTTAAAAATTGTATACTTGAAGAGTCATCGAATAATGAAGATTTTGCTATATATACTTTTTTGTTAATTGTTTTCCAAATAAAAGTTAAAAAATAATTATTAAAAAAAATACCAGTACGTCTAACTTAAGAGTAAAAAGTAGTTGCTCGTAAATTAATAACTTTACTTATAAGAAAAATTTGCAAATAAAAAATTTGTATGGACACCGCGTACACAGTTCTCAAAATTGGCGGGAAATCTGAATATGTGTATTGCAAGACATGTGGAATAGTGTCACCAGCCACAAAAATCGAAATAAAGTGCATGTTTCTGCTTTACAAAAAATATTCCCATAACACTTTCTTGATAACCATTGCGAAATAACTGCACTTCAACGGTATGTTGCAGATGTGCAACAAGGCCATATTAAGGGTTAAATACAACTAAAGTACGAAACTTCCATTTAATACAAAAGTCTGTATAAAAGCAATTGAAAATGTATTCTTGTGAGAATTGCATAGAAAGGCATTATCTTTACCTATATATATATATATATATATATATATATATATATATATATATATATATATATTATAATAAAAATTTAGAACATTATAACAGACTTTTAAACACATATCCGCCCCTAAAAAAACTAAACCAGCTAACTTCCATTTAATATACAAAAAAAATCTGTATAAAAACAATTGAAAATTTCTTTTGAAATAGCTTAATGGCTTTTACTCGAGGCTAAAAAGCCATTGCTGGTTGTCACATGCAAACTAACCAACGAGGCAAACTATTTTTGGAGTCAAAAGTTTAAGTATTTATGGCAACACTTTGGCCCAAAGTCGACAACTTTTGCTGCACAGGGCCAGGATTGAGCAGCGTGAATTGTGGCATTAACTGTGCCCAAATACCAAATAGTTTCGGTTTCCAGTTTCTGGCCAAAAACTTGAGCCATAAAATTTGATGGCGATTGAAAGCAAAAAACAAATGAAAACAGACTTGTGCAAAGCTTAAATTTTTCGCTTA
Source organism: Drosophila stalkeri (assembly GCA_035047405.1). Lineage (NCBI taxonomy): Eukaryota > Metazoa > Arthropoda > Insecta > Diptera > Drosophilidae > Drosophila > Drosophila stalkeri. The sequence goes on from JAWNPR010000061.1 coordinate 10,595,290, forward strand.
CAACTGGCAGAAACTTGGCTGAGTGATAAACATATGCGGAACAAAAGTTGAACAAGTTTTGCATTTGCTTTTGGCATTGGATGCATTTAGGCGTGCGAAAACTTCTGAAACGCTGCCAAAAGAACAAATAGCAATAGAAACTTGGCAAAAGCGGAAACGAAACTGAAGCTTTGTTGACTTTATCTAAGTTAGCAGCGAGAGCTCTCGCGTCGCTTGTGGCAAAGGAATTTTAGAGATATGAAAATAAATCTCTGAGCTTTGTCAGTTCAAGCAAATCCGGCAATTTGCGCCATTTGATTAGATTTTCTTCAATGTGAATGAATGTGTGTGTGTGTGTGTGTGCATATAAAAGACTCTAAAGTCCTGTGCAGCTGTTGAGTCTCATAAACGCAGTCTGCAGCAAGTTTCACATAAAGTCGACTACTCGCTCTGCCTCGACTTTGCCCTAGGTCTGCTGCTGCTGGATGAAGAGCTGGGGCAGAGACGAAGGGGTTACACGCTTTACGGCTGAGCGCAGCTGCAACTGTCAGGCGCAACAGAAATATATAATAAAAATGGCAACAATTCGATTTTTATTGCGCAACGACATTTTTATTGCTGACTACTAGCCAAAATCCATGATTGGAATGGAGAAGGTGTGGCAGCTGTGTGGCATGGCTACAGCTACAACTACTAAGTGCTTGCTTGTCTGCCCACTTAACATAAATCTCGTCTGCCAGAGTCGCCTCCTCCTGATCCTCCTCCTCCTCCTGCTGCTTGCATTAACTGCAAAACCCAAAATCCTAGACAATAATTTGCCTCAACGCACAATCGGATTATGGAAACTAAGAAGACGGCATGGCGAACAGCAACTGAAGTGCTCGACTCTCAAATACCCTGTAAAAGCGCAATTTATAGTTACGCAAAATAGAAATTGTGTTAAGTCGAAGTCAAGTATATATAGAAAATTATATAACTAAAACTAAATATGCTTTTAGCTATACTTTTTCCTTTTGCATTCATATGCTGCTTAAGCAAATAGTTAAACAAATCTCTCATCTCTTATGAAAAAAAAAAAACCTACTTATTATGATATGTAAGCAAATAAACAAAATAAAACCCTTGCTGAACTTAATTTCTAATTCCGATACGAAAAACTTCAAAATACAAAAAATATGCTACAATTTTCTCATATTTACAGGGTAGCTAAAAACAAAAAAAAAAGTAAGTTTCCAAAAAAAAAAAAAAATAAATAAAAGAGAAAAACCATAAAAGATGAATGAGTTGAGAAATGAATATATTATATATACTTATCTTCAGTTATGCTTGAATGCACTTGCCACATCCCCCCCCAAGCATTTGAATACAAATTTAGATTTGAATTTTTAATGCGTTTTTGTCGAGGGACACGTTCGACAGTGCCAAGGATGGAAATAATCATGCCCATTCAAAGACATCAAATAGTCGGAAACGCAAATGAAAAATGTGAAAATTGTGAGGAAAAACTATTCAATGCACTCTCGTTCAGTTAGACTGCGACTGACTCGACTGAGTGAGTCGGTGAGTGGGTGGATGGATGGATGGATGGATGGTGGGGTATATGAGTGAGTGAGCTATTAAGCAGCCTGTCTACTTCTGAACATCCCCCATTCCCCATTCCCCGTCTCTTCTCTATACCCCACTCCATGCAGTCGGCACAGCATTCCAATTTTTGTGGCAGCTCCCATTTGGTTGGCAAGCATGAATCCTGCTTTTATTACTAAATGAGCAGACGCAATTAAGTGGCGTAGGTTGTGTCCGCCCGAAGGGTTGAATAATGCCAGGGGATGGCATATGGGGCGCAGGGGGCTCTGACTATAGTGTTACTAGCGACAGATGACTAACGACAACGAGCCATAATGCTCGGCCGCTCCGATGGGCGCTCAGCAAGTGACTTTTTATGGAAAATGTATGTAAGCTGAAAGCCAGAGGGAGCTTGGGAATCAAGTTATAGGGTGAGGCTGGAGTCGGTCTTGGGGCGTCGTTGGGTTGGCTTGGGCTGTATATGAGCTGGCATAGTGCGTCCCTTTGCGGTGACTCAATGGCTGTGTATGCGAAATATGCGCTGGCCCGGGGACTTTCTATTCACATTTAAATTGCTGTCATAGCACATGATTAATTAATTTGTAATGAGCGCTAATATGGACGCTAGATGGCGCCACACTATCAGCTCAGCTACACTAGGGATTGAAATAGTACGAATACAATTGTAGTTAAAAATGTCAAAAGAAATTCAAATAAACATCTCAGTGAATCTGAAGTGCGGCATGATACAAGAGAAGAAACTTTGACTGTGGGGTGAAACGATTCACTTTGGGTTGCATAATGCGAGCTTTATATATATATTGCAGTTGAAGGGGATTTTAGCAGCTTTGCAAGTGAAGCTTATAATTATTGAGACTTGTTTAAAAATTGAGTAAAAGAAGTGTATAAGAAATTTTTACTAATTATATGTAGCAAAATGGCAATGTCTTTGAGCTTTAACTTCAAAGTTTATAAAACCAATTAAAAATACCATAAGTGCAACAATCTTTTAAAAATTTAGAATTTATATTTATATTTAATAAAATTAATAACATTTTGGGTTGAACGAAAATTCCCACATTTGTATATTTATATACATATATATATAATACTGCATATATGCATTAACAGAGAGCATTACATTGAGATTTTCTAAGCAGAATGATGATTTAATCTAATGATCTGTTCTTCTCTTTTGACACACTTAAATAAAATAAATAAATTGTGTATTGGCCCGATCTATAATCTAGTCAAGAGTTATGAGTTTATGATTAATTTGCTAATGCATTAGCACGCAAATATTTGGAAAGAATATCCACATCAGAGTTAGACTTGTAATAATAAGTTATAGAATCTTTCAGTTTTTTGTATTGTTTTATAATAATATATTAATAACAATATAAATTTATTAGAAATTTTATATCTTATCAATACAATTTGCGCTCTAATTTGTTTGTTTTTCTTTGTTAATCCATATCGAATATCTTGCAGTTACTTAGACAGTAGATTGTAGCACCCTCTTTGTTTATCTATCAATGTGTGAGTTTACTTTTCTTTCTCTCTCTCTCTCTCTCTCTCTCTCTCTCTCTCTCTCTCTACATCTCTATTGCTCTATCGCCCTCTTTCCCCTCTAATGCCTCAACTTTTTTTTTCGCCTGTCGATTAATTGACTCTGTTTGACAGCAAATCCTAGCTTATTTGTTTATCTAGGCAGCTGTTTAGACATTACTTGAGATGAGCTGCATTAGGCTTTCTCTATCTCCAATATGCTCTCTCCCTTGCTCTCCCACTCTTTCTCTTTTCGTTAGAATTGTGTCACTTTATTGTGTGTACAAATTGATGGCGCCGTTTGGCAATTTGTGAATACATCTTACACAAATGTGCCGCAACATGTTGAATTCTGTTAAATGCGCCCGCCCCAGAGCACGCTCTCCCTCTCCCTCTCTCCATCTCTCTCTCTCTCTCTCTCGCTTACTCTGTGTGTCTCTGTGGAGGCTGGAACAATCCACTTTGCTTTCGCTGCACATCATCTTTGGGCATCTTACACATGTATGTCTATGTCTATGTGCCCCTCTTTTATTTGCGTTTCTTGTGTCGCTTTGACTTCTTGAGTAAACAGCCGCCGCCGAGCATCCCCCCACGCTTCACTCTGAGCGCTCCCCTTGCTGCTTGTCATGCCACATTTTCGACGTTTAATTTCGAGTCATGATTCCATTGTTATTTATAGTCAACAAAGTGGCAGCAACTGAAGCAGCAGCAGCAGCGGGAGCAGCAGCAGCCACTCTAGACAACACTCCATAAAATATTGTTGACTCGCCTCTCTTCCCAGTCTCAGCTGCGGCATCTTTTTGCCCCCCCTCAAACCAACGTTGGCACGCGACGCATTGTCGCTTAGTCTGCCGCTGTTGCTGCCACTTAGCTCCTGCTAGCTGCAGCCCAGCTTCCGTTGCGCCTTTAAACGTTGGCGTATTCGTAGAAATTTTAATTTAATACAAGTTTAGACCAGATCTCTGAAGCAGCATCGTCGCATCTATTCATTTGTTTTGCTGCCGCTGCTGCTGGTGTTGCAGCTCCTTGTGGCAGTGTCGTCGCTGCTGTCGCCGCTGTCTGCCTGCCTGATGATTTTTCCATTACACTCAATGTCAATATTTGCTGCATGTTTTGGCAGCTTTGAAATTGAAAATGTGCTTGTTGCAAATTATTTGTGACGTGGCTGCGGCTGTGGCTGTGGCTGTGGCTGTGGCTTTAGCTGTGGCTTTGGCTGTGGCTGCCACGCAACTCTATTTTCAAGCAGCCGCGCCCTCGCTTTGCCCCAATCCACTGGCGCGCCACCTTTCTGTCTCCCCCTCTCTCTCTCTCTATCTCTCTCTCTCTCTCTCTATCTCTCTCTATCTCTCCCTCTCTGTCATTGTCGTCGGCGCGTCTCATGCTTGCAACAATTAAAAATCTCGCGGACGTTGCCACGTTCTCTGTCTGTAATTGTGGTAGCTTCTCCTGCCTAACTGCTGCCTGCCACATTCTCTTCTCTTCTGCTGCTGCTGCTGTTGCTGCTGCTGTTGCTGCTTTCTTCCATCACAAGTGGCACTCGTCAGTCGAGTGCTGCGCCTGCTGCGTCGCTACTCTTGACGTGTGTCATTTTGAGCAAAGTGTTGCATACTTTGGGGCGCATTTAAAATTAAATAAAAGCTTAAATCGTATTTAAATTTCATTTAACAATATTTTCGAATTTGTTGCATTATTTTCGTGCATTCGACTATGATTATGTTAATCATTGGAATTGTTTATATTAATGAACTCATTATTATGATAATATTATTATATTCTGATAATACATATCATTTGCATTATTATTATAATTAATTTTTATTGTTATTATTATTGTTGTTATCAGTCATTGTCATTGTCATTGGCTTTTATCGTTGTCATTGTCATTTTTACATTGCCAGAGTCATTGCTATTGTCATTGTCATTATCGTTATCATTGGCAGTATAATTATCATTATCATTGTCATTGTTATTATCATTATAATTGTCATTATATATTATTGTCATTGCCAATATATATTGTCACTGTTATTGTAATAGTCATTGTCATTATCATTGTCATTGCCAATATGTATTGTCACTGTTATTGTAACAGTCATTGTCATTATCATTGTCATTGTCATTATTATTGTCATTGTTGCTGTCATTATCATTTCCATACTAATTGCTATTGTCATGTTCATTACCATTATCGTTCTCATTATCATTATCATAGTCATTGTAATTGTCAATGTAGAAATCTTTAAACCAACTAGTTAGTATATATCTATCGATTCAATCGATTCGATTACCTTCTTATACTATTCAGAAACAAAATCGATTAGCCCACAAGTAAGTAAACTATTCAATGCATCTCAAGTGATTTGGCAGGAGACGATCCGACGCGACGGCTGGCACGCCTATGCAGACGCCCATTTATAACCAGCTTAACTTAATCAGTTTTCAGCGAGTTAAATGGGATGGGACCAACGCTGAGAGAATTTTACAGGGGAAAAAAACTTTGCAGCGCCTTTTGCCAGACAATAAACTAAAACAAAAGTTTTGCTGCTGATAAAAGTTTTGAACACTCCCCATTCCCAAGCGTCGTGCTGCTAGCCTTATGTTCATTTCAGGACTGCATGAATCTGATGCTGGCAAAAGTTGGCTTTAAAGTGTGCTGGCTAATGCTCGGAACTTGGCTGGCAAACATCGGCTGGGAATACGCTTTGCATTTCAGATTTGCCAACTCGATAGTATCTTAAGAAAGCGATGTCTAAAGTACACTCAGCTCAAGCATCTTCGGGCACATTGTTGAGCGTGAAAAGGCAAACAAGAGGCGTGGCCGGGGGTGTGGGCGGTGCGGTATCCCAGGCATTGTGTCTGGCAGAGAGTTCGCCCTCTTCAGCGGGCGACCAAACACAGAAATGCCGACAAATAAGCGACAAAAAAAAAACATATATATATATATATATATATATATATATATATATATATATATATATATATATGTATATATATGAAAAGTGGACAAGTAACAGGAAAATGACGGGAAAAATGCTTTTCAATAATTTTTCTCTTTCGAACGGACGCGCCTTCACAGTCGTTTGGCGCCCCAAAGTCTATGGCAGCTGCGCCAACTGTTTCTGACAGTGGGTGGCTAGCGCCACGCCCCATTTGCCAGCCTCTTTTGGCGCTGTTTTTACGCTCGAGTGGTGCAGCAGTTGTCGCACTGTTCACTGAAATTACAACAACTGAAGACGCGCTGCAGCCACTTCCACTGATCGAGCAGAGGTGCATAAACAATGAGCTAACTCGGATGGGGGAACTGCCCTTAGCCCCGCCCATTTTTAATTAGGCGGGGAAACCCCACAAGCTGCACAAAGCACAGCGTCTGGCCGAACGCCAGCTTTGCTTCAAAGTGCACTTTGTTTTCGCTTTTACTCAACACAACTTCAATTTTTTGTTTGTTGCTGAGTTTTTTTTTTGTTTTTTTTTTTTTTTTTTTACTTAAAAAAAAGGGCTTTTGTGCAAACGTTGCCTGGGCAAATGACAAAAGTGCATTCAAGTGTAAATCTGAGAGAGGGAGCGAGTGGGCGAGAGAAAGAGAGAGAAAGAGAGTGGGAAGGTAAGCTAGTGTCTCTGCATTGCAACTTTGAGAGAAGACCGAGAGAATTTCTGAAACATGAAACAACTTTAAGCGGCGCCATTTAGCAATGGAGATTGGCTTTAAATTAAAGCCGTATCGAATTTAATATATCTTTAAAAATTAATAATAATATATGAAATAAATATAATTAAAATATATTAATGACAAATTGAGTCTTAAAACTACAAAAAGAAACGGGCCTCGGAAAATGCAAGATATTTTTTGTTGGCACATTTAAAGAACTTTTAATTAAAAATATCTAAAAAAAAATATTTAAAAAATATATATTAAGATAAATTCAACAGATATTCTAAAAGTCTAAATTCGCACCTTTTGCTATATTGAATATTGATTAATATACATATATATAATATTCATTTAAACTATTTGTATTTGCTTTCCATACAAATATAATTTATCTATAATTAGAGCCATTTGTAGCAGACGTCTTCATTTCTGTTTGGAGCCAAACTTTGAATTGTAAAGGGCAACTTTTTGATCAGAACTCATAAACGTGACCTTTTCGATGTCGCTAACCAATTAAGCGTGAAGTGACAAGCCCCATTCCATTACTTCCCATAACCCAAAAAAAAAAAAAACAACAACAAAGACAACTTCATTCAAAGTCGCCTTGGAGAAGCTCAACGATGCGTTCGACTTTGTGTAAAAACTTGTGCAGCAAACAAACAAACAAATATATAGACACACACACACACACACATCCAACATTCAAGACAGTCAGACAGACGAAAAGTTGTAAGCAATTAAAAGCATTTTTCCCTTTTCATTATTGTTCTCGTTCTTTTTGTATTTTCCCTTTCTTTATTTTCCGCATTTTCTGCTTGCACTTGGCAAGTTTCTTGATTCCAATTTCTTTGTCGCTGCTACTCATAAATATTAGATTTTAATAGTACTACATGAATCTTCCTTAATAAAAGTGGAAGTAGAGCTGAAAGATCGACATGCTATATAGAGGCGCTTCTTAAGTGAAGCTGATCGGAAAAGCTGAGCTTATAGAGCAACTATTTTGATGAGCATTTGCATTACCTGATGTTCGGGAGTTGATGAGAAGAAAGATTTCATACAAAATCCGAATTCGAATTCTCCCTGCCAGACTAATTCGGCATATGAGAGAGAGTTTTGGGTACTAATACTTAGCTATTAGCTACAAACAGTTCAATAATATAATAATAATATATAATAATAATAATAATCATAATATATATTAATATAATATTAATAATAATAATAATATATATTTATATTATAATAATGAGAGAGCATAACTAAAGAAGAATACTAAAATTATTCCAGTATATCCAGCATATCTCTATTTGTTTGATCCACCTATTTATGTAGATACCCCAAAGATAGCTCAACTTTATATTTACTCATTTATTCTTGCAATTATATATATACAGTGGCGAGCAAAAGTGAGTGAATGTTTGCAAATTTTGACTTTGACGATGTATAAAAAAAAAACTATACAAGCAAATCAAGATTTTTTTTTATTTTTTATTTATTATACTATTCTTAACAAATAAAACAAAACTTCAAAGAAAAATGAGATAAATTCAAAGAGTTAGAAAGAAAAACCCAAAAAAAACTCGCATAAACTCAATTTTGCACGTTTAAAAAATATTAATAAAATAACGAATTTTTAATATTTGGTCCATAGACACTTATTAGTAAAAACTTTTTTTATACGTTTTGGCATGCTCTCTACCAAATTTTGTATAATTTCTTTCGGAATTTGTCTCCACTCGGTTTCTATCCGTTCCTAGAGCATGGCCATGCTCGTTGGTGCTGCGTCGTACTGTCCTAGACGCCTTTTCACAATGGACCATAGATTTTCTATTGGATTAAGGTCGGGACTCTGTGCTGGCCATTCCATTAGCTTAAAATTTTGCTTTCCAATCCATTCCTTCACAATTTTCGCGGAATGTTTTGGATCCCCATCTTGTTGAAAAACTATTTCTTTCTCGGGATACGCGCATATCTCAATAAAATTGGGAAGATGAGTTTGCAAAATACTTAGGTAATTCTCTTTGCGCATTATGCCCTCAATTAAATGCAGACGACCAACGTTCCATCAAGTAAAACATCCCCAAACCATAATGCTTCCGCCGCCATACTTGACAGTTTGCTTTACATGGTGGCTTTGAATTCGCTCCCCAGGTCTACGCCAGCAGTAAAGCTTTCCATCTGATTGATAACGATTAAATTTTGATTCATCCGACCAAATAACTCGTTTCCAATCGTTGGTCCAGCTTTTGAATTTTTTTTACAAATTTCAATCGAGCTTTTACATTTTATTTTCAGATAAAGCAGGTTTGTTTTTCATAACGGATGAGGCACATCCGATTTTTCAAAGGGCTCTTCTAGCAGTCCATTCGCTAACTTTTTTTTCAATTGCTACAGAAGCCCTCTTTGGTGTTAGCAACCTATTTCTCCTCATTTCCAATATTATTAGTCGAGCATCTGAGTCCGTTAACAATTTTTTGCGACCTCTGACTTGATATTTGGGTGTCACATTTCGTCTTTTTTGAGCTGCGATCACTGCGGATTGACTGATACCAAGCTTTTCGACGTGAAGAAAAACCCTTCTCGGTCAGGCACACAACACTATTTTCAATTTCAGTTGAAATTTTTCTCATATTTAAACAATTTGTAACAATTAATATTTAATGTGCTACAAAAGGAAAAAGTGCGACTTTATTTGCAATAAACACGTGTCAAATTGCTTTATGAATAAGAAAATTAAAAGAACTAAGATAACGGTAAATCTTCATGCTCATTCTACGAATAAGAAAAATATGAAAATAATGAAAGTAACGGAAAATCTGAATGATTACGTCTAAGGAAACAAGTAGAAGTGCGAAGATAGATGCAAATAATAAAACGTGCAAAATTGAGTTTATACGAGTTTTTTTGGGTTTTTCTTTCTAACTCTTTGAATTTATCTCATTTTTCTTTGAAGTTTTGTTTAATTTGTTAAGAATAGTATAATAAATAAAAATTAAAAAAAAATTCTTAATTTGCTTGTATAGTTTTTTTTTTATACATCGTCAAAGTCAAAATTTGCAAACATTCACTCACTTTTGCTCGCCACTGTATATGATTATAAAATAGTTTTGAATAAATATTACATACATTTCGGGCATATTGTGCGTTGTTTGCCCCGTTGCAGGAAAACAGTTGCCATTTTCTTTGATTTTTCCACACACTTTTCACACAATTCAAGTAGTTTTGGTGCTTGAAATTCGTGGAACGGGAAGAGCGGAAAAAAAAACGCACACGCGAATGACGAATCTTATTAGATCAGAGGTTCATTGGCATAATGTGGCTGAGCCGCTCATAAGGGTTGGGGGTTGTTTTTCCCAACTAGCGCACCAAGAAACGTTACGTTGCACGAGAATAATAATAATTCGCGTGGCCAAACTATTTGGTGGCTAAACCGGTTTGGTGGTGGGCGGAGAAGGGTAGGCGGTCGCCGATCGCGAGTTCTGTTGCTGCTGCTGCTGCAGTCTTTGAGGGTTGTTTATAGGCAACACTTTCTCGGGGTCATACCAAAGAACTGTAAAACAGTTTCTTATTTGCAACAACAATTAAACGAAAAAAAAAATGTATTAATCTTAATTGAAATTCAACAATTAACAAACACTAAAGCAAAAACACTTTCGATGCAACAACTAACGACGCGCTATGGGCAATTCAACAATGAGTACCGTTAGAAATGCTGTTAACGCCGTCCAGCGACCCGCACGAGTCGAGCAACTGTGAAGCACTGAACCGGCTGCCAGGCGAAAAGCAGCCACCAAGCAAGCAAGCAAGCAAAGCAAAGCAAAGCAGCAGGCGGCAAGTACCCAGTGCGAGTGCGAGGGAAATTTTCGCGTGTGGAGGTGGGAAATTCTTTTATGTGTGTGTGCGTGTGTGTGTGTGTAAATCGTGTGTGAGTCGTAGACAGCTGAGCGAGGGAATTTTTAGCGAATTGAACCATTTACCAAGTGCGTATGTGCGTATGTGTGTGTGCTTTATATTTGGGGAGGTAATTCATCTTGCAATATATGTCATATATCACACACACACGCACACGCACACATAATATATGCCAAGTAGCGCATAAATAAATAAATAATAAGCTTAGACCAACTGAAACATCAATAACAACAAAAAAAAAAAGAGGGAAATTTGTAAATCAATGGGTTATCAGTTATCGGCCTGGCATTTAATGCGTCTGGTTTGTTGGCCCTGCTTCCGATTTGAATGGTCTGTGGGACACATAGCTCAAATGGAATTTATGGCTATAGAATGCGTAATTCAGGGCCCTCACCTGCCCCCTGCTGATTTCATGCCAAATGACTCACGCAGAAATGACATAGCTAACGGTCCTGAAGGCACTTAAAGGACAGCCCTTAAGGCATAACTGAACATCTATATATTTTCATATAAATATCAAATTTATATCAAACAGACTCAATCGATCTCAGCTAGCGAATCCCTACCACTTCACTGGGTATCTGAGAATCGAGGCATCTTGTGGCTTCCTTCCCAACTGGTGTCAATGACTTGCGCCATGTTTTGGAGCGATGCTCCTTGAGCGTCTAAGGACGAGAGCAGACCAAACATCAGTCACTCTGCCTTCCTTCCGGCCAAAAGTGCGTGTCATGTGAGAAACAGTATCAAATAGACTGATGCGTGGCAGCAGGGCGAAATTGTGGAGTCACCCCGGAGGTGAGGGGGAGGGGGAGAGACGGTTGGTGGCTTAGATGCATGTCAGTTGTCAGATTATGTGTCAGAACAACATTGAGAACAGCAGCTCGCCGCACAATTTATCTCACTCTCCCCCTCACTCTATCACTCTCTCTCTCTCTCTCTCTCTCTCTGCCTCCCATTCCACTCGAGAAGTTTGCCGTTAGCCAAATATTGTGGCAGCTCCGCCAAATATTGTGGATCCCTGAAAGCTAGCTCCAAGCATAAAATATATGCATGTCCATCTCCATGGAACATGTGGCTCGAGCTTCGAGCACTTCGTGCCACTGGAAGCTCTTTAGCTGATTGTTTGCGGTTGGTGTCAACAATTTGCCTGATTAAAAAACAACAAAACAGGAGCTGGATGACTGGCTGCTGCTGCTGCTGCTGCTGCTGTTGCTGCTGTTGGCTGCTGTGAATAGAATTGGGCGCCACATGAGCTGCGAGATGACTCAGTTTCATTGTCGTCCTCGACATCCATCAGAGCGCCAGCCAGCATGAAGATTATTGGCTAGACGCATCCAACAACAAAAAGCAGCACAGCAGAACACACAACAACAGAAACCATAAAAACAAAGCCAACAAGCGAACAATAAATGTTTAAACAGACGAAATTTCAATACGCTAATATTTCACATAATTAAAGAAAAAAAAAATATATATATATATATATATATATTAAATAATTGAATTTGTTGACAATTGGGTATGAGTTAAAGCGCAGCTTTATTTAATATTATATTTGTCATTATTATTAAATGGAAATGGAAATTGAAAACTTTTTGAGTTTGGTTTGAAAGTTAATTAAAAATTAGGAATTATGTTGCAGGAATCCTTTTCTACTCTATAGAAATATTAAGATAAATGAAACAATATGCACATATATGTTTCTTGTTTTAGTAGAGTTTGACTATTTGTTTTGGTCAGAAACATTTTACAATTAACATTAGCTACATATATATAAACCTGGTACAAGGCTGTAAATAATTACTATTTAAAATCGATATAAAACATTTTTTATATAAATATTTATATAATACAAACTCATATTAAAATAAAATATAATATGACATTTAACTTTTTATTTATAAATGCCCATAATCATATAAAAAATCAGAGGAAAATTGAAAAATATTTGCATAACAACAATTTTAAATTTTAAAATATTTGCATAACACAAATTTGTATAAAAAAAATAAATTTCAAAATATGTGTATAATAACAAATATTTGTATAAAATAATAAATTATAAAATATTTGTATAACAAAGGAAGCAAGCAAGGAAGCAAGGCTTTTCAAGCCTGAATATAATACATAGAAAAAAATATATGTTAAAAAACAGATATATGTACATATTACAAATAAAATAAATAAATAAAAATAATAATAAAAAAAATGATATATAGGTATTTAAATAAAATAATATAGGTATTTAAATAAATCATTGACTTGCTGAATTTTTAGTAAAAATTTTAAATAAATATTTAATACATATTATATATATTATTATCATTATTTATCTCTAGCTTCAAATATGTAGTTATTCATATATATAATTCATATATTGATATACATATATATCCCTCATTTACACTAAATATTTTGCAAGTTCACAAGTTTTCCAACCAAGTGAAAATGACATTTGGAAAAGAGTATTGAAACAAGTCAAAGCACATCCTCCGCATGAGCGTCTAAGTGTTTGATACGCCCCGACTAGACTGGCTGGCTGCCAAAATTACAGGCTAACCCTAGTGTTAAAGCTGCCGCAAGAGCCACTTGCCTCTGCTGCTGCCGCTGCCTCTGCTGCTGTCGTTGTGGTACAGCTGCTAACGTGCAGTTGCTTTCCAATAACTAACTGCTTAAATTCATATTTGGCTATGGAAAATCGCATCTTGGCCATAACTCAAAAGCGGGCTGCATCTAAGTATCTGCTTTAGCGCGCCGCGGCACATCATTCACATGCGGCAACTGTTGCATGGAGCGCTGTGGGGAGCTATTTTTAAATGCATATTAATGTGGAGCCAACAACGAACGCGCAGTGCGGCGCGCCAAATGATGTCGTCGACTCGCTGATGACTTTTAAATAAAGAATAGCCAACAACAAAAAGTCCACTTAAATCGAGAGAGCCAGAGAGAGAGAAGGAGTGTATGAGAGAGAGAGAGAGAGAGAGAGAGAGAGAGAGGGAGTGAGATACAAAGTGCAACGCATAAAACGCATTACATTTTTCAAATGTGCAACAGCCACGGCAGCGCGGTCCCAGCTGCGAGTGGGCGGCCGCTGCGGAGGCGGCTTCAAGCGAAAGTGGCGCCGACGCCGCCGCCGCCGTCAGCGCCAACGTCAGCTTCAGCGTTCACATCAACGTCAACATCAACGTCATCGTCTGCACTGCACTCTGATGACGGATGCATGCATCATTAATTCAACTGAAACAACAACAAACAACAACAACAAAGAGGCAAACACCAACGCGCTTGGGCTTTTCTCTTTATTCTATGAACTTTTATGCATAATCATTGTGAAAAAAATCGAGAATTGGAAATGGAAATGGAATGAATCAATGTCATCTATGAATACACTATATACATTAGAATATCCTATATGCTTTCGCTCAACGAGATTTATTTCTTTCCAATTCAGCTGGAAATGCATTGAAAATTCTATGAATTTATGAATCTCTGTATGAATTCTAACAAAAGTTTATTTAATAAAAAATTGTTTAATATGAATATATTGAATATATTTTTTTATTTATTTTAAATTTAGTTGTAGCTTCATTTGGCATATTAATTAAAGATAATTTTATTATTATGTATAATGTATTATTTATGAGTATATTTTTTTAAAAGTATTTTGTTTAATTCCCAATTTAGCTGGAAATGCAAGCAGTAAATTTTTATTTAATTAAAAATTATATATAGCTATATAAATATATAAGCATATTATATTTATAGTTTTAATGTTATTCATTTATTTTGTACTTTTGCTAGAAATGCATTTTGATTAACACATTTATTAACTATTATATATTATTTAATTTATATAATTGATTTTCAATTTTTATTATTATTTTTATTATTTTATTTATATATTCATATGCTATTCATTTATTTTCTACATGAGCTATTCATATTATTTATATAGATTCAATAATAACCAAGTATATATTATTCATATATTTTCTATATTTATTTTTATGATCTCTCAGTTTAACTAGACTCAATCAAATGCTTGCATATGCCAAACCTCCTCAGACATGGGCAGGGCAAGACGAAAGCCAAGTTTGACTGCATTAGTGAGTCAAGTCGAGTCGAGTCGAGTCGAGTCGAGTCGAACGGCAAATGCAATCAGCGATTGGCCCACATAGCAGGAAAAGGCTGCAGCAGCAGCTGAGTGAGAGACCAAGGTACCAAGCATAACCTCGCACTCGCATAACTGTAACTGTATGTAGCTGTCCGTCTGTCTCTGTCTCAGTCTAATCATCTGTGCGCTTTGTTTACTAAGAGATAAATGGCCACTGTTTTGAAGTGAGGGCAATTGTGTGGAGAGATGGAGAGTGTGTGTGAGAGATAGAGAGAGAGAGAGAGAGAGAGAGAGAGAGAGAGAGAGTGAGTGAGTGAATGTGGCGAGAGCTGCACTTGAAGGCATCTCTAGAGATTGGCACGTGTCCAAGCAGCGAATGCAACTGGAAAGCGGGCTGCATTCAATCGTCAGGCAGAGGCAATCAATCAACATGCTGCAACTGGCTGCTGCTGTTGGCGTTGTGGCGCCCACGTTGAACGCTAATTGATTTTGCAGTGTTTGTGCCACAAAACAGTGGAGTGGAGCAGGGGGTATGGGGCGAAGGGTTGCAAGAGATGACGACGCACAGATAAGTGGCTAAATAATTGAAAAATCCCATCAACAGATTGACCCAATTCCCTTCCCGCTGGCCCAGTGAAAAGGTTAAAAGTTCACATACGAAATGCGAAATTTTTAATTGAATTTCATTTCTGTTCAAGCGAGGTAGAGTGGAGGTGTGGGGTGGGGGATGAAAGGCGGCACACTATTGGAGGCAAGTCATAAATTATGCGCCTCACGGCTGAGCGATTTTGAAATGCGACATAAATTTCAATATATACATAGCTATACATATATCTCAATATATATGTATGCAGCTAGACATTTTGAAGAGATATATGGCAGGCAGCTCTAATTATAGCCAACTCATATGTAAGATTCATAAAATTAATATAAATTTGTTATGCGGTTTGTATTTTTGCTTTCTTCTTCTTTTTTATATAAAGAGCTCGAGAAGGGAGAGAGCAACGGCGCTGCACCGTTGTAAGTTTATGCAACGCATAGGTAATCAGGCGGCCCAGCCAGGTGGGCGGCGTTCCAATTGGATGTTGCCCAATCGAATTCTAGCATCAAGAATTTTGAATATGTTTTGAAAGTCATTTGGTTTTAGGATCTACGCTAATTATAGCTAATCCGAAGAGACATGCGCTTCTTCTTCTTCTATGCAATATAGCTAAATTATTTATATAATGATGGGGTATAGATGGATATATATATGCGATAGTTGATGCAGTCTGACAATCTGCACAGCCGACTGAAGTTGAGCTACGGAAAAATATATTTAAATACAAATTTAAGATTTTCAGTTCTAAGAACTACAGTAGTACCTGCTTAATATGAATATATGAAAACAGTTTTGACATTTGCCCAAATGTTCAATTGAAGCTGAGCTAAGATATGTTTCAATTACATTTAGGTTGCCTTACTGAAAGAATTGCTGTAGTAACTCCCTTATATAGACATATATAATTAGTATTATCTTAACTGAATTATATTTAATAGAAATTAAATTTGAGTCCTGAAATATATAACTATATATATAACTAGGTTTGACCTCTTTTCGTATACCTAACTGATATTCAATTGAAGTTGAGCTAAATGAAATTCAAGAAATCTAGCTCTAAGTATTACGGTTCTAACTCCCTAATGTGCACACATGATATTAATGTTGACTTGCCTGTCCCTATAACTCAATAATATGCTCTAAGAAATACAGCATTACCTGTGTAATATGAAAAAAAATGCAATTAGTTTCAAATTTTAGTCAGTTATCTGATATGAAATATTTGATCAAATGAAATATAGGATTTCAAAGCTCTGTGAACTACAGTATTACCTATCTAATACGACTAGTTTAAACTGAATTATAATCAATAGAAGTTGAGTTCTGAAAGATCTATCAAAAGGAGAATTAAGATTTGCAGTTCTAAGAACTACAGTAATACATCCCTCAGGTGAATACATATCTTTAGTTACGATCTCTGTAGGTATAAGTGAAGTGATATTCATCGAATTTATATGCTTTTTCATATATCTTCCGTTTTAGAGCATTGCTGTCCACAGTTTCAGGCACTGCTCCAATTATATGGAGTAGCCTGTAAATCGGGTCGCTTACCTTCTTTCTATAGTTATCCATTCAGAAAACTGGTTCGTTGCACGTTTTGAAGTCTTTTTGAATCGTTGTCTTTGTTGTTGTTGTTGTTGTTGTTGTTGTTTTTGTATTGTGTTATTCGTTGGCTGCCAAAGCGGATGGGCGGAAGGTTGGGGCTTGGCTAACTGGATGCTGCAGCTAGTGAAGCTGCCGCTGGACACATTTTCTTTGTTTGTGGCGGCAGCAAACGCAACAGCGGCGACGCTTTGCAGCCACGCGGCGACAGAGCAACATTTTATGACACTGCTCAGCCTATGATGGGCTAACAACAAATTCGCCGCAATTGTAACTGTAATTCGCTAATTGTTGTAGTTGCAATTGCTCTTGTTATTGTTGTTCCAGTCTGGCAATGCCCGAAAGCGTTGAGCGCTGCTGCTGGCACCGCTAAGAGTAACGGCAGCAGCAGCAGAAGCAGCAGCAGCGGCCAGCGTGTAAGCGACAGAGACAGACAGCTTCGCTTCGCCTTTGTTTTTGTTATTGTTGCTTCTTCGTTGTTTCTTATTGTAATCAATTTTCTATAATCAGCCTCTATGTATGTTTGTGTTTGTTGTAAATGGACGTTTCTTGCGTATATGTATGTGTCTATTTTGATATGTTTGCGTTTGTTTGTTGCTGTTGATGTCGCTGCTGTTGTTGTTGCTGTTGTTGTTATTGTTCTTGTTGTTCTGTGTGCCTTTTGCTCCGCACTCTTGCTGCTCTCCTTTGCCCAAGTTATTTTCTTTTATAGTTTATGCACAATTTACAATGGCAAACGCACGCTTTTTTCTTCTTCTTCTTTGTCTTACTTTTTTGTTGTCTCCTTTGCTATGTGCTGCTCTTCCAATTCCTATTTGCTTCCTTTTAGGCCGTTATGATTATTTTCATTTTCGCTTTGTTACTTCGCCAGTCAGCTGTCTGTCATTGACATGTGCGCGCGCTCTCACGACTTTCAGCAGGCGCGCGCTCTCTCTTCCTGCATTCGCTCTGGCTGCTCTCCCCTCCTCGCTCTATCTCTCTATCTCTCTCTCTCTCACACACACTCTCTTGGTCGCGCGCGCCAATACACAGCGTAGGGTGGCACTCACTCGGCTTGCCCGCTCACTCGCTCGCTCGCTCGCACGCACGCATACACTAGCGCACACACATGCACGTTGTCGATGTGAATGGCCGCTTTGTTTGTGTGTGTATGTATGTGTGTGTGTGTGTGTGTGTGTGTTTGTCAGTTTGTGTATATTTTTGCGCAATGCCAAATTTGGCCTATAATTTACAAAATTCAGCACATTTGGCTGTCATTGCACACACACACGCACTCACACAGATGCATTTGTTAATGTTTAATGTTTTATTTTTGATTTTATTTCACACTTTTTCACGCACTGCAGCCGAATGTATTATATATTACTATTTGGTTTTTTATTGTTTTCTTTTTTTCTTTTTTACTATTATTTTGCCTTGGAGTTGCCACTCAGTTATGAACAGTTATGTATTTGGGCCGTTTGTTGCCACCCCGCGCGCCTTTTGCTATGCACCAAATATTTCTTCCTTACTTTCTTCTTTTCTTTTATTTTTTATTTTTTTATTATACAGCCGCAGTTTCGCTTGATATTGTTATTGTTGCTGTTGTTATTGCCGTTGCCGCTGCTCGTTGGCAATGCGCCTGGCTTGCAGCCGCTTATGTAAAATTGTTTAAACAAATGGAACGGAAAATAATAAAACACAGCCTGTGCAGCAGCGTCGGAGCAGCTACAAGTCTTCTTTTGCACAACTTTTGCGCTGTGCTCTTTGTTACGCTGCTTTAGTGGGCCGCTTGCTTTCGTGCATTCGCTCTCATTCTCATTCTCAATTTCGGTCTCATTCTCGGTCTCGTTCTTGCTCACGCTCACATTCTCTCAGTCAGTCAGTCAGTCAGCTTTTTTTTTTCGGTGGTTGTTTCACTTTTGGCTTTCTTTTGATTCCTGACGACGCCTCTGCTAATGCCCGCTCAACGTCTCCGCACTTCGCTTCTCCGTGTCCGCCTCTCGCCACGCTCGATAGGCTGCACTGTGCTGCTGCCCTCTGCACACAGCTGGCAACTACAAAGTCGCTGCCAAAAAGGATAAAACTCTCACTGCACTCGCTCGACAAAATATTGCTTGATTGCAGTCATAAAAAACAATTACACACACACGCACACACACACACACACACACACACAGAGTAAATGCTACTCTCGCTCGCAGTGCGCTCTCTTTGACAGTTACTCTCATTCATTCGCTCTCACTCGCTCACTCTCACGCTCTTTGGCAGCTGCTGTCAAGCTTGAGCCGAAGCAACCACCAAAATTGCGCTTACAGTTTGAGCGGAACTGTGCGGCTGCACTGTTTGACATGCAATTGGCGTTTTTGTTTTGTTTGCCATACGCACGCACGCGCGCGCTCCTTTCATTGTGTTTTGCTCGCAACGCCAACGCTAACGTTATTCAACACTGCACAATGTGTGCCATGTGCGCCTATGCGTATGCAGCACAAATCGAAGCAACTTTAAATGCATTTTAAAGCCTGCCACCCCCAAATGCCCATCCCCAATATATACCTGCTGCCACCTGCCACACACTTACTCAAGGGTAAGCGCCTAATTGCCCCGCGTTGGGGCATATGCAAGCATGTGTTATGTTAATATGCTCACTTTGCACTGCATAATTTATTTCGATGCAGCAAACAAAAGGTGAGACTAGAAGGTGGAAATGGATATGGGAATGGAAATGGGTGGGAAAAGGGGAGTGAGCTCTTGGTTGAGGTATTTGAAAGTGAAACATGTTGCATTCGCTTCGTTGGAGCTAAGGGAATGGGCAGGGTTCAAGTGATCAGTGAGTCACTTTGGATTATTGTAAATAGAATTATTTTGGATGAGCAGCAGAACAAGGCTCTTTAGATGGGAAGTTCTTTAATAGGTTGATTATTATGATGATTGATTGTATGTTGATTATTGATTATTATACTATATTTAATTAAATTTGTTGATCCTTCCGTTAACAACAAGTTGAGCGACTTGAAAGTCGAGCATGTTATATTTATTTTGATAAGGAACTAAGGATGGAAAGGCTAAGGTATTAAGGGGACTTCGAGCTATTATAATTAAAATGATCTTTTATAATTGGCATAACAAGCGAACTCAGCTAGAAGTCTTTAAATAGCCGTGACAAAAGGATGGCAAGAGCTTAGAATCACTTTGACATTAAAAAAAATATATATATATTTAATATTTTTTTATCTTGGATAAATCGCCGAACAGGACTCCTCAGATAGCATTCTTCGGATAGACAAAGTATTCAACTGAATTTGATTTGATTTAATGACTCTTTCCTTAATAACCAAGGGAAGGTTAGGAAATGGAATTCGGAATGTAGTAGCATGATGCCTAAAATGATGAGATTGAGACATTTGAAAGTGGAACAGAAGGCATTCATTTAGCTAAGAGCATAGCTTGGAATCATTTTAGATTATTTTAAATGAAATTAGCTTAGATGAGTCGCTGAACAAGACTCTTAAAATAAAAGTTCTCGCATAGGCTAACTATTATACTAAAGTTCATTAAATTTATGAACCATTCTGCCAATAACAAATTGCACTCGGGTATTACCGACTTTATAATACTCATCAATTGTTTTAAGCATTTTTATGAGCGGACTTTTTACTTCTCAATGAAACTTTAATATTAAGAATTCCATTTATGAAGCAAGTCAATATTAATTCAGCTGGAAGATTTTGTGTTCTCCGCGCTCTGAGAGAATATTTATTGCAAATACCCATTCAGTGGGTGTTCATCACTCTATGAAGCCAATATACTCTCATATTCCACTTTAGGGAGGGAGCATAAAAAGCTCGTTAGTCGCGAATCTTGGCTAATAGTTGCTAATGAGTGCGAGGCCATGGCTAATTGAAGCATAAGTAAGCAGGCTGTTAGCGAGTTGTTCGCGTAATGCAGCTTAAACGGCTCTGACAGCCGAAGGGTTGCAACCCCTTTTTGGCTTTAACAGCAGCAGGAATCAGGGCTATGTGGCTATGTACCCATTCCTTTAGCCACAGCCAGCCGTTGCTAGTTAACATCCACGTGTTTGCTCATGAATTTAATCTCGGCGCAAACAAAGTAACAAGAATTCAATTTGTCACAGTGGTTGGCAAACGATAACGGTAAAGCTATAGCCAAAGCCAAAGCCAGGCCAAAAGAATTGGAGCTGGGGAACGGCATGTGTTTGGTCTTGCGACAGGGTTTCGCTATGGCCAGGTTGAGCCAGCCGTAAACGAGAGATAAACCTGCCCTGGAACTTGGAAAATATTTGCATTTCGCCTGCTCTTTGACGATTGTTTCGGGGAATGGGCGTAGCTGAGGGGGTTGGGGATCATTGCGTAGGTAAAGCCGAAAACCCCTCGAGACTTGTTAATGCAAACAATGCGCATTTGATATTGAAAACGCGTCGAGCTGAGCTCTGCTCACATTCATTTCATTTTGGGGTAGTTTTCTGCACTGCTGCGGGGGTGGAGAATGGAGAGGGGGAGGGGGAGGGGGAAGAGTGTGCTGCGTGTGTTTGCCAAAAGGAGATGCTCGGCAAAGCTCTGCGACACATGCAACAACACGAACCTGAATGAAATGCCAAAGCTACATGCAGACTGCTGGCTAGGGGCGGCTGGATGAATGGAGGGGTGGAGGGGTGGAGGGTTTGGGCTAGCGGGACAGCGCACGCAGCGCTGCATTAATGTGAATTTCCGGTTTCCGGAGCGGAAGTCGATTTATGTATTGTCCAAACTCACATCTGGGGGACAGTTGGCGCCAGCGTTTTGTTGCTTGGCTTGTTGTTCGGCCTTCTGTTCCGTGCGCTTCGTTTCGTCTCGTTTCGGTTTGGTTTTGGTTTGGTTGGTTCCTTGTTTGCCCGCATGTGTCAAAAGTTTGTGGCGTTGGCTGCACTCCACAGTCCATCCGCAGCCACTGCCCCTTCCCCTGATCCACACACACTCTCTAAAATCAAGCTACAACCAGCTAAAATTCACCAACAAAAATGAAGACAGTGTATGTCGGCTGGGGAATACCCTGTTTGTAGCGTTTAATGCAATTGAATCATTTCTCAGAAAGTCATTTATCTATCAACAGTGACTCTCAAACTGTGCTTACCCAGCAGTGACTCTAAAAGTGTACGTAATTGTCTAAGCAGTGTAGACACCTGTTCAAAGTTTCACATATATATATATATATATATATATATATATATATATATATATATATATATATATATATATATATATATATATATATATATATATATATATATATATTTTAGTTGCATTTTCAAAGCCTTTCAACAGTTCGAACACAATACTATAATGCAGTGACTCCAAAACTGTGCCTTTCAAACTGTTAGCCTTAGAGAAAGCCTGCTTAGGGTCAGAAATTAATTCTCAAAAAGTTTATTTATTTATCAAAATAAAATAATAATAAATCTGTAACTCTAAAACTAAAACTCCAAAACTGTAGCTCTATAACTATAAAGAACAGAGACAACTGACTCAAGGAAAACCCCTGGCGACACGCTCCAATTTAGATGCATATATAACTCTATAGAGACATTTACAAGCCTAATGAATAGAGGTAACCAATATACCCAATATTAACAGAACAGCACAGGGTATCATAGCAGCTGTGACCCTCGGCTAGGATGGTCGCATTGTCATGTAAATGCTTTAAACTGCCCTCTAATGAGGCACGGCTGCTGTTGTCTGTTGTCTGTTTTCTGTTGCCTTCTGGTTGTCGTCTGGTCTAGGATGCTACCCTTGTTTTAATATCCCCTAACTCCCTTTTGGACAGCACATAAACGATTGGGTGTGGGCGCTTTGCCAACTGTCAGTCATTTAATGACTTACCTTATCTTCAGCTTCCTCGGCGCGTTCTTCCGCTTCGATGACGCGTTGTTCCAGCTCCGTTAACTGCAAAAGAAAGTGAAAATGAGATGAGTGAAATTGAAAAACATAGTTAGACAGAGTCAGTGAGAGAGTGGGAGAGAGAGAGATAATGGGGGAATAGTCTTGCAAATGTTCTTTCAATCATTTTAAGCACGCAAAATCATATTGCGAATCTTCAAGTTATCACGTTCATCAGCAGAATTACATTCGAAGTCAATGTGAATCCATTACTATTAATATGTTTTCTTTCTAATAAAGTATAATATATTAATATAATATTATTTGTTGTTCAATAAGTCTCTGTCTATATCACTTAAGGATGCTTGGTATACTGGATTCACTCATCAGATATTGAAGGGGAGAACATAAGCTATGGAACTTTTATAATAATTTATATAATAATTTAATACAAAATAATACAAAATAATATTAAATAAGAAATAATAAGAAAATCGAAACAAAGTTATATTTTCATCACATTTTTAAGGCTATGATTTCTTTAAGTTAAGCCATTGTCTATTCCATTATAAATTTAACTTTTTTTTTTCAACTGCCAACAAATATATATTCAAATATTATATATTCAGATATCAAACTGTTTATAGCATGCCTTAACTTTAACTCTTATTTCTTAGCTCATAGCTATCTAAACTAAACTTCGAAATTATATTAAATTCCATGCATGAATTTTCTATTTAAAAATCTTTTAAAATTTGACTATTAAATTCGATTACTAAATGTTTAATAAAACTTTAAGAAAAATTGTAAAAATAAATGTTCAGAATATAGGAGTTTTTTCAAAAAATTTTCTCATATTTAGGGGTCATACTGTCTGTTAGGCTTATTTGTCAATCACCTGAAGGCAGTCAAAATTTTGAGCTTGATAAATAAAATTAACTAAAATTCAATTGAAAATGATAAAAGCTTTTTCAAGCAAACTAATGTGTATTAATATAATAATAAAAATATTGCCTCAAGATTCAGTTGGCATAAATAACAAATTCATATTTAATTTGCATATATTTTTCTAAAATTTTTATTTAAAATTTAATATTAAAATATTTAAAATATTTCTTATAATTATTCACAATCCTTTTGCAAAAGCTCAGATGGCAGCTTTGCAAAGCTAACCATGTTTAGCTTAGACAGCAATCAGCTGCAGCGCAGACACAAACCAGCAATGAATTTCCCTTTATTTAGCTGTGTTGAAATTGTACACTCAACTGTGTTGAGTTATGGCCAGCCAACAATAGATGGCGCCAAGCATGCTGTTCATGCTCTCTCAAACAATCCAGCTGTTCGATTGCCCTGCTGCCCTGCTGCCCTGCTGCCCCGCTGCAATCACATCAATCAATCAATCAAGCAATCAATCATAGCAAATGACAGACGATTTGCGGTTAGTAAGGATAATGGCAGCAGCTAATACAATTCATGGCGAACGCTTATGCCTAACTGTAAAAGAAGAGAGCGGTGTGGGCCGCGCTTGGCCGTGTTCCATATTGAGTTGATGGCGCCCAAATGTCTGGCAATATTATGACGTCTCTGGGTGGGGCATTGTTTTTGCCGTGTGGCCACACCTTGCCAGCCCAAAGGCCACTTGAGCAGACTCGATGGGGCAGAGCTTAGTTAGGGCTGATGGCGAAGGGCTGGGAAAACACTTGTCAAAGGCGCTCGCTCGCCCTGCTTCGGGCCGTGCTTCGACTAGGCGGAAATGCTAATCTCGCACTTTTAACTGCTCAATGGTTTGCCATTAACAGGGCCATAACGGATATGCGGCAGCAAACAGACCCGCCTCAAACTCAAACTCAGACTCAACTTCAACTTTAACTTGAACAAACAACCCCACAACTCCAACTCCACAACTCCAACTCCAACCCTGCTTCTGCTGGCTTGTGGGTGTGTTCTGGTGGCGTGGCACTCGTGGAATTCCATCAATTAATCACCAGAGTGGCCCGCGAGCGCCATCAGCGTTAAAGACTTGATTCCGCCATATAGAGCAGAGAGAGAGAGAGAGAGCTTAGCTCTGAGCTATCACAGCAATCCTGAGCAGCACCCCTCGCTCGCCTCCTTTCAAGCCTCCTCGCAGCTATTTGAATGCTTTGAGTGCATTAATTTCCGCTTTTTATGGCATTTAAGTGGCCATTGAGAAGAGGCCCGCCATTGATTGATGGATCTGCCATACACAAAAATTATGAAGCATCTTCAGATGAATACAACAACAACAAGGGGCCTGGGCTGCAGCGGAAGTCATCCACTTTGAGTTTGACTTTGGCAAGGATTACGTCTCAGGCGAGGGTCCTTAATGCAATTTAATAGCTGATTAAGTCACCTAATGGCCATAACTTGATAACGGCAAATGGCATAGATTAACGTCTTCGAGCGATGCACAGAAATAGCTCAGATTTTGAATCGATTTTCGAATGGATTATCACTCGCCATCTCTCACAGCTGAGAATTAACTCGTGGAGTGGGAGATTTTCTCAAAATTAGCTAATAAACCAAATTTGATTTTTGAAAGAAAAAAAAAAGCATAAATAATTCGATAATAAATGTGAAAAAAGATCTATTTGCTATAGAACTCTGTTAAATTCCAGTGCTTTAAGGATAAGCATATGCATATATACTCATAAAAATGATGTTATGGAGTGTATTGATTTGGTATTACTTTATAGATAACAGATTTAATAGCTGAATAATATATGAAAAGTGCCTGCTCTATTAAAAGTCTTCTCGCTCTAGAAATCTGTTAAATACTAGGATTATAAAGATATTCGTATACGGATACGAATGCAATAAGAGCTACATAGTGTAGTACTTGAATTTGGTACAACTTTATAGATAAAAGACTTAAGATTTTTAGGATTTTTTATATAATTAGGAAATTACTTTCTCTACAAATAGTTGAATCTTTTTCGAACCCTGTTAAATTGTAGTGCTATACGCATAGAAAGATAAAGCTGTGCATATATTTATAGAAGGACTAACTCGAATTGGTATTTTTTTTTTATCTTTGTTTCTTTTTTTTTTTTTTAATGTTTCTATATTTTGTTCAAAAGGCTTTCAGATAACAGACATGAAAAATGCAAATTATATTGAATATGCTAAAAATATTTCTTTTAGGTCTGACTTCAATATTATAGTTCAATATAATATAGCTGATGATATAATGATATATAATAAATATCTGAAAAACAAAAAAAGCTGACAAAGCTGCAACAACTAATATCTAATAAATATATATATATATGTATATATATTAAGATTGGCTAAGTAGGCCAGATAGTTCATTCCGATATTCACGGGGAGAACGGGAGAAGAAAACCAATGTAGCTAATATGATTCAGCTGATATTCTGACGAGACAGAGTTTAGGCCTATTGTTAGAGCATGATTCAGTATTAGAACAAATAACTCCGAGTGTATTTGTCAGCGCGCCTAATTGCTACAGTTGTAAAGAGGTACTTGATGATGTGATGTTTCCTTAATTATTATGTATTAGTAGAGGCATTATTAATTCTCAATTTAAAAAAATCGGTAAACATACAAAATAATGCAATTATTGCTAAAAAGACAAAGGCATGAGGCCGAATATGAACAGTTTATCAATAAAACTCTTTGCACATCTTTTAAGTACTATTAAGTGATTATCTGAACCTTTCCTCTTTATCATCTCTCATCTATGTCTATGCCGTAAACTATTAAATTTTTGAGTATTCGAAATTTTAAAGTCTTACAATGAGACAATGTGTGTGAATGATGGGAAGGAAATTCAACTTGAAATGAATCTTTTATAGAAATCCCAATTAGGAGCATCCCTAATTACTTTTAATTACTTATTGCTATATCTGAATAATTGAGTATTCTATTAGCAATTATAATAATTTGTATTTAAAAAAAAAGTACAATTATATATTAAATATCTAGTTAGTTCCTCTCTCTCTCTCTCTCTCTCTCTCTCTTCTCTTAATATATTGTTGCATATAGATACTTCTTCTTTGTCTGTCATTAATCTGGTTTTGGCAATTGAAGAAATTAATTTTACTATTGCTTAGCTCAAAATTCAACAGAAATAAAATTCACAAGAAATAATTATAAGTTATACGATAATTTATTGATTAAAATTGTATATCTTATTAGGGATATATATCGAGGATATATATTGATTATAACACTTATAAATTATGCGATAATTTATTGATATATAGATTCAACAATATATATAGTCAGCGGAGATCTATTTTAACTGCAGCTGTCAGCATCTTCTATAATACGTATATTAAGTATACGCAGCGTGTGTTCAGCTGCATCTTAGAGGTGAAGCACTTTAGATCATCATTATATTGGGCCAGGTGACCGATAGCTCTTCCTCTGCCTGTTTCTGTTCCTGTTGCTCTTCAGTGGCATTATCAGGAATTTCATGATGCTCTATTCCCTCATCGACAGTAACAATATCCAGGGAGATCGTCGATGCCATATTTTGGGGCATGGCTGGGATTTCGCCTGCCTGCCAAGCGCAGCAGCATTGGAAAACGCAGTCCAAAATAGTTCGCCACATTGCGTTGCCCAGAGCTGTTGTCCAACTGTTCGAATTTGGCCAGAAAACCACAATAAAAAGACAATTTGCAGATCGCAAAGAACAGCTGCAACTTAGAAAGTCACTCAGAGAGTCACTCAGTGGATCACTCATAGATTCACTCAGAGAGTCACTCAGAGAGTCATTTAGGGGATCACTCAGAGAGCCAATCAGCCGTTCCACTCTGTGCTACTAGCACCGAATCGATTGTCGAGCTATAAAGCACTCGGCCAGATTGCAACAGTCACACATAAGTTGTCCTCGTGTTGCATGATGTGCACCGGCCTGGCCAAGTTCTTTAGCTGCGTCCAAGCGGGCGACGAGTGCGAGGAGCGCGATCGCTGCCAAGCGCGAAAGGGAAAGGACTATAGCTTCGACAAGCAGCACAGACAGCAGCTGATGGCTCTGGGTAATTTGAGTGCCGAGACCTGGGCGCAAGCTCATCGTGCCACACGGTCGAAGCCAACTGCTAGAGCAGCGTCACCAATGGGCAGGAGGCGGCGCGAGAGAGAGCGCGAGCAAGAGCGAGACAGTTGTAATTCATATACGGCCATGGAGCGGCATGATCAAATAGTGGAAGAGATTGATGAGTTTAAGTAGAGCCAAGGGCAATGGGTAATACAATTTAAGGAACAGCTTTAAAAATTATTTGCAGCTAATGTATTAAATATTCACATATAAAAATAATATTATTAATTAAATATTTCCATTGAAAGTATTCATTAAAACCAAACAGTTTCATTGACATAAATTTATATGAACTGTTGCTTGGTAAACAGCTTTTAAAGCACATTAAAGCTTTAATAATTACATTTATTTTAATCAGCTTGCAAAACAGCTTTTCAAGCCCATTGAAGCTTTAACATTTAAAGATCTTTTGAATCACCTAAAAACAGCTTTTCAAGTCCATTAAAGCTTTTACAAATTGTAATTAATTGCAGTGTAAATAGCTCCCAAAGCATATGAAAGCTTTAAAGCAATTATTAGAAATTATTTCTATAGCGAACATCTGGAATCGTGGGAAATTTATTTGTAATATAGTATATAGACGAACAATTAAAGAAAAACATGATAAAGCCAAATAAACAAATGCCGCCTTATCAATAACAGGCACAGCCGAATCGGGGGGCGGTGGTGGGTGGGGCCAAAAAGTTGTAGCAGCCAAAAAGCTAATGGATTAGGGCCAAAAGTGCGAGTTGGTCAAAAGTTATGCGTGGCTCGCGTGCGTGTGGACAACAGCAGAGAGAAAATGGGGGAGAGCGAAAGGGGCGTATTGGGAAAGTCTTTGAATAGGTGTGTCCTGGCACACACACACACACACACATATATATACTTATTTCGAATTAGTGTGCCTTTGGCTGTTTAATTATAGGCGCTGCTGCTGCCGCTGCTACCAATTGGCAAGTTAATTAGACCCTTTGGCTGGGCCAACAAAAACATGGTGAATGATTTGGGCTTTAAGCAGCTACGCTTTCACTTAATTGCATGGGCGTTCAACAATTTCGATGTTGTTGTTGTTATTGGCGGTGGTCAGAGCGCAGCTGAAGGACGTCATGCCATTTGGTAGTCAACTTTTAACTTGGCCTGTTAACAGCCGAATGGCAATCACAAATCTCATTTGCCAGCCACGAATGCAATTTGAGACAAGCAAATGACCGCAAGCACAGTAACCAACCAATAGAGAGAGAGAGAGAGAGAGAGAGAGAGAGAGAGATAGTTAGAGAGTGAGAGAGAGTGAGCACACACATTTGACCCCATGGCAGATTAGAGTTCAGCCAGGGGGCAGAGCCCGACACGTTGGCAACTGAAGCATTTATTGTATCCGTTAGACGGTCAACAAACGCAATTTTCATTTAGAATGTTGCCCCTGATTGGTGTCGAAATGCAGGTAGGTATTATTATCATTATTATTATAATTATTGATTGCTATACATATTATTATTATACGTAAATATGTCACGTCTAAATAATAAAAAAAGTAAGATGAGAGATGTAAGATAGAGAAATGTAATTAAAAATTAAGTAATTCTAAAGCAACAACAACATAATTTCCAGCCATAAAAGAGAAGAGCGTAGCTTTGTGAAGGGTCAATGCTCAGCGCTAATATTCGCGAAATTAAAATTACAAGCAAAGTCACAAATAACTGTTAAACGTCTCTCGCTCTGTGCCACTCAGACTAGCACTCAATCGTGTCTGCAAATAAGTCTAGCTCACTCACACTCAGAGAAACGACTCGGCAAGCAAACGATTGCATCGCTTCTTTAACGAGTTTCGTTTGCGATCGGCTTTCTTTTAGTTCTTCCTCGACCGTTCGGTTGAGCTAAATCAAGCAAATCGTATTTGCATATGTATTGGTGTGTTTGGTTCGCTCAATTGCGTGCGTAGGTGTAAGTGCGAGTGTGTGCATGTGACGAGCGCTAGCATTAACTTCTTGAGTCTTTTTTGCATACCTGCTGACTCCCATTGTGCGAGCGACAATCGTGACGCTCTCAAAACGATGTTCGGTTAAACGAGCGTCGCACGACGCTTGAGTTCAACTCAAAGCGCTTAGCAAAAGGCAAACACAAAAAGGAACAAAGTCTTTTGCTTAGAGCGAGAGCGAGCGAGTATGATACTTTTTCGACTAATCTCGATCAACTGTTCTTTGTGAGCCACAATTGACAGCTCTTTGGTTTGCACTAATGTACTCATTATCATTATCAGCATTACTATAATTATCATTAGTCATAGCTAATGGCATAGCAGCTGCATCTCATTCTCTCGCATGGCTACGTTTAGCTCGATTCACTAACTTTTAATTAAGAATCTACAAATTAAATTGCAATAGCAATTATTTTGATAGTATAAACAACATTTACAGACATGATTATTTGTGCAAATAAATCAATACACATACATACATGCATATACAGTTAATTGTGTTTGTGCATAATATGTAGATGTATGCATATTAAAAGCTGAAAGCTTTTTGTCTTTTCGCGTACAGTTCATTTTGGTTAGTTAGTTATTAAAAAGGGCTTTTAATCCTTTATGAACTGGGACATAAATACATAATATATATATATATATATATATATATATATATACATATATATGTAAGCCTATGTGAATGCCACAGAAATAAAACAATTAGTGCAATCGCCGAGCAGCCTTTGTTAGCCATGTGGATATGCGGACATGCGGATTAATTTGTCGTGCTATTAAATTTCTATCCATTTCATTTGTGTTTATTTATCTTTTGTTTTTATTTATTTACACTTGTTTACGTTGTATGCGTATTTTATCAGCTGTCGCCTGGTCCTGTCCCATTATGTTTGCTTTAATTGCAAAATGTTAATTTAAAATTGTTGTAATTGCATTTTATATCCTAACTGTTGTTGTTGTTGTTCTTGTTGTTGTCTGGCCATAATACGATTTGGTCTCTGATTAATATTTGACCACTTGCTTACATTGTCAATAAAACGCAATTGGATAATTGAGCGCTGTAATTGAAGTCATTGCCAAATTGCTTAACAAATAGTGAATTGAGCTCATAAATAATAAATCTGTATGCAAATAGTATATAAAATTATAGTAAATTGCCTAAGCTTTTCGATAAACTAAATAATCAGCTCAGGCAGACGAGGATCATCGTAGCCCAATCCTTCGTCCAGTTCCAGCTGCAGCATCGATTCGTAATCTTGGTCTATTTTGACGCTCACTTCCTTTGGCCTGCTCATCTTATTCGTTGTGCTTGGCACATCTTCACTGGATGACAGTGGCTGTGACTGAGGCTCTGATGGTGACTGTGACTGTGACTGTGACTGTAGTTGTGACTCAGGCAGTGACTGTGCCTGTGACTGCTGCACCGTGCTCACCGGGCTGCAGATTATGAGCGGCGGCTGAGCCAATATCGATTTGCGGCACTTGAAGAAATCCAACAGCAGCGAGAACAACATTCTGGCAGCCATTGACGATCGAGACGCACTGAGAATCCGAATCGAAGTTACGCTCAGTTTTTATGGTCCCAGACGATAAAGTTTATACATATCTGTTGTTGTGCTGCTTCTTCTTCCGCTTTATATCGATCGATTACCAACTGTATTGCCAGCTGCTTTTCACGACGCTTGTTTCCGAGCCATGTAGCAACTGAAGCTCAAATGACACTGAGCGAAACTAAGCCAAGTCTCTGTTCAGTCGAGGGAATATTTACTTTCGCATAAAATATTAACAGCAATGAATTGATTCATTGAATATTAATATACATTGCAGTTTATAAAGCTTTCGCATATCAGATTTAACTTATATCACATTAGAACAGTGTTGGTAAATATTGTTAAGGTAAAGGCAGCTATTACCGATTTTAAAAGATTATTTAAACTATATTTTAAAATTTTTATAATTGAATAGTGTGTCTAACAGAAATGCTTTGTACTTCCACTTTCAAAGTCAACTTGAGCTTTGCCTTGATCAATCAAAGCACATGAAAGCTAAATATTTTTTACAGCCAGGTAAACTAAATAAGACTAGTATAGCTATCAGATGTGAGGAATTCATAGTGTAGACGATTATACAAAAATATATATGCTATAAATATAGAAAGAGTTTTAGTTTTACTTAGCTTTATAGCTTTAAAGCAGAGCACACAGAACCATTAAGTTAAGTACTATGCACAAAGCCAGTTAAAAAGTTTTTAACTCAATCCAATAAACGCATTTCGTTAAAGCACATTAATACTTTTATTTCAAATACATAAAAGGAAAGCTCAAGTAGATATGTATTTAATTTATTATTTATTATTATTATTATTAATATTTAATTTATTATTTATTATTATTATTATTATTATTTATTATTATTATCATTATTATTATTATTATTATTATTATTATTATTACTATTATTATTATTATTATTATTATTATTATTATTATTATTATTATATAATTTTTTATACATTTTACAATTTATATTTACACTTTAATTTCTATTCTATTCAATTTCAGCTAGTGTTATTTATTCACTTTAAATTCTATTTTTTTTACTTTCAGCCAGTGTCATTTGCTAAGGCACTGCAAGTGTCATCAAAGAGAATCGCTGCGTGACAGTTGCGAGCAACGGCCCACAGATGGCGCCAGCTGGTCGGAGACTGATGGCGTTGCGAAGTGAGCGGTGGGAGCGGCGGATTGGTGTCTGGGACAGAGAAAGGTGTCGTAGAAGTGCTTTGTAACAAAGAGTGTAGCAAATGGGAAAATTAATTAAAATCGTGTGCAGCTTGGCGTTATGAATAATAAACCAGTGCATAAATATTAATGCAGATCCTTGTGCATTTATTCAATATATTTAATTTTTTACACACACACACACATACATAGGGATAAAAGGACATGCATTACATAATTACATTTATGCGCGCGCCCATCAAATTGAATGGCTAAAACATTTGCATAATGCACTGCCTTCCCCTCCGCGCCACGCTCCACCTCGCCGACACAGTTCTACGCACAGCAGCAGCTGTCGAGGGGCTGTTAGGGTGGAGGGGAGGAAGAGTGGGGGGGAGGCTAGGTTCCTGCTTGGGGTAAGTGAGAAAATGCAACTGCAAATGGCGCGTAGCACACGCTCATTGTTTTCGCTTGGTTTTTTTTTATTATTTTTTATTTTTATTTTTATTTTCTTGATGTCTACTAAGGTCTGCTGCACTCCCCCTCCCATCCTGCTGTTGCTGCTGCTGTCCGTCTCGTTGACGGCTATTTTAATTAAGGGTTGCTGCATTCAAAACGGTAGCAGGGGGGGGGGGGTGGAGGCTTTGCAGTCGCTTCCACTTAGCCAAATCCAGCTGCTGGCCACGCTGCGCGCTGCAAAACAGCTGCAGCATAAATTAAAATTAAAAAATTGCTTAATTTCAATTATGAGTGAAATAAATTACTTTGCTCCAGCATAAAAGCTCGCCGTGCTAGAACAATCAATCTCGCTTAAGTGTAGAAACTTCTGACAAATGAAATTGCCAGCGCCACAGACTCAATTCTTGGATAGAAGTGTTGGATAGAAAGTGCGTGAGCAAACTGATTTGAGACACTGTTGAGAGAGCTATAAGCAAATTGAAGTTCTCTCAAATTGAAATCGAATCTGCTTGTAACTCAATTCAACAGGTTTATATAATGCATTTAAAGCAGAAATTGTTTACATAGACTCGGATTGTATTATTTGACTCTGACAAAAGCTATAAAAAAAAAAACACGACATGTTTTACAGCACTTGTCATGATCTGTACTCTTTCGAAAAGGGTTTAATGGGGTTATATGAGCTATTGGCATGAGAACTGGCAGCGGATGTAGTTCCCGATCGCTTAAGCTACATATTCATATATATTTCGCGTCGATAAGTCCAAGTATGGGAGCCAAGTCAGGTATTTTTAAGAGATCGCAGGAATCAAAAACTGGACAATTTTCATTACGTCATGGTAACATCAAAAGGCGTTTCTTAGGTGGATGACGCTAAGACTAAAAAGAATCTTCCTAAATTAAATTATATGTAAATTAATTATATGTATGTCAATATTATAAAGAATAATCCTATTCCATATATGTTAAACTAATGCTATATATATATGTATATATATATATATATCATAACTGATTACAATTATTCTCCTAAATGTAAACCTAGATTAAGTTTCCAGCAAAATACAACTGTCTGATAAAATAAATAATTAAAAAAAAAATACAATAAATAAATAAAATAAAAATAAAATAAATAAATTGAATAAATAAATAAAATAAATACAATAAAAATAAAATAAAATAAATAAATAAAATAAATAAATACAATGAATAAAATAAATTAAATAAATAAATAAAATAAATACAATAAAATAAAATAAAATAAATAAATACAATAAATAAAATAAAATAAAAATATTTAAAAATAAAAAAAATTAAATAAAATAAAATAAATAAATAAAAGTATATATAAATAAAAATTGACTTTGATTTAAAATATAAATGCCATCATAATATCGATAAAAATGATATTTGATCTATTTTTATTTCTATTTTCCCAGCTCAACTTTTGCCTGCTCAATAAGCTTGTAAAAGTGGGCTGCTCCTTCTATACGGGGTATCTGCTAGTCGACTATATTTAATTACAGTTTACTACTTTTATTTTATTTTTTTTATTTTCGTCATTTTGTGACGCAGTTTTAAGCAGGCCAACGGCAATTGGTGTCAATTGCATCAAGGCCAACACGCAGGCACTGTACACACACACACACACACGCACACACATACACACAGAGACAGGTACACTACCTAGCCACAGCCCGCATGTATTATTTGTCTATATGTATATATATATATTCATGTATATTTAGCTGCGTAGCCCTTAACAAAGCCGCAGCTTGTTGACTTTAGGTCAAGTACATTACAACATGGCAACATGGCATGCCTAAAAACAAAAGTGGGCTAACTGGGGTTAAGCTGCGTGCCTCATTAACCAAAAATGCAAAAAAAAAAAAAAATAGGGAGAACTTTAAAGAAGCGCAGCTGCAACTCGTTTGGGCCAGCAGAGCTAATTGAGTCGAGGCTGAGATTGAGCTGCACGAAATGCTTGGCTTGGTTGGCTGGGTTAGCTGACTGCTTAGCCTTTAAGGTAGACGCCCATTTTAGTTGTGGGCGTGGCACGACTGTGACTTGTTAAGCAGCTCAGCGCAGCGAAAAAACTACGCCAAATTGACACAAATTGGCAGGGGGCAAGTACATCATGGCAATCAGATTATCAGCAACATCAGAGACAGCAGCTGTGACAGCAGCCGAGTCGGTGGCAGAGAATGAGAAAGAAGAGCAGTAGCAGGAGGAGGAGGAGTAAGAGGAGGAGTAGCGTCTCGTCAATGTGCTCATCATGTGCGACGTTGTCTCTGTCATCGTAGCGACTATCAGTTAGCTAGCTGAGGACACGGCTTCGTGCTGCCGTCTGCACTCCAATTGAAGGCAGGACACGCAGCCTTTTGCAGCTCCTTTCAATCATGACGCACGGATTAGGACTCAGGTTAAAGATTAACAACAGACAGCGCAGACAACGGACAGCAGCAGCAGCGGCAGCAGCAGTAGATACCAGCAGCAGTAGATAGCAGATAGCAGACAGCAAGGACTACAAGGACTTCGCCTAGTTAGTCAGGCAACTGGCGTCACGCCCACCATTAGTTTGCTCTGTGGCATGACAAAAGCTAAGCCGATTGACAACAGCAGCAGCAGCAACAGAATGAAAGCTGCAAAAAATGCGAAATAAAAAACAATCCCAAGTTAGAAGAGCGTTTGCCTCAAGCAATTAAATAAAGCGCAATTCTATGCTGCTAAAAAGAATTCATATAGCTTTATATATTATTCATATAATTAATTATATTTCAGCATAAAAATATATTTCTATAAATTTAAGTAACTGTTGCAAAATTACTTTAGTAATTCAGATAATAGGAACTCATATAATAGAGTATTAAATATAGGGCGGGAGAGAGGGAGAGAGAGAGAGAGAGAGAGAGAGAGAGAGAGAGAGAGAGAGGGAGAGAGAGAGAGAGAGAAAGAGAGCTCAGAGACATCTCTTAAAGAAACTCTTAAAGGAATATTATTAATTTATGTTATTAGGAAATGTATTAAGAGAATGCCATTAATATACTGAATTATCTCAAAACTTGAATATTCTATAATATGAGGTAGATTTAAGGGTACATAGCCTAAATACAATTATTTCTGGTTTTGAAATATGTTTAATTTTGATTCAATTTAAAATATTGTTATGGATTAAATATTAATTTAAATATATAAATTTATGTGTATATTAAATTATTATTATTATTTTTTTGTATTCAATTTTTATTTACATTAAAATACATATTTTTTGCTCTTGAAATAATTTTTTAAAATTATTTTTAACGAAATATACAAATACAATAATTCTTTTCTTTAAATCATTATTAATTAATTAATTATTATTCAAATTACATTTTTACACACATTAAAATAATTTTAGTTTTTTATTTTTTATTTTGATTTTATAGTTTTTGTTTATTTATTTAATTTTTTATTTTGACGAAATATTTACACACAACTATAGTTATTATTTTATAATATTATATTATATTTATTAATTATTATATTATAATCAATATAATTTTTTTTTTTTTAATATTCAATCATATTTGAATATTAATTATTTATTATTTTTATTGTGTTTTGTTTTTATTTGATTTTACATATAATTTCTTAATTGCTTGCTTAAGCAAAACAGAAATAAATGAAATGTATTTATTAAATATTTTGTGTAAAATTGCATAAATTAAATTAAAATTAATTTAACAAAACTGAGCTACACTCTAAGCCTTCATCTATATAATTTTCAGTGAAATATAATGCATACATATATATTTATTTATGTATTTGTATATCGCTCAGTTGAAGCAGCAAATGCAAAATAATATAAAATGCTATGCAAATGAGAAATGAAATACAAAAGCGATGTAAGCTGCAAAGAAGCACTTAAGAACGGAACTAAGAACTAAAGCAATGCATAAAGATGAGTGAATGAATAAATGAATGAGTGAATGACTGACTGAGAGAAATGAAAGAACAAGAAGTAGAGCACGAAGCAGCAGAGAATGCGGCAGTCTATTAGCAGTTGATAGCGGTGCCCAAGTACTTGTGGCCAAGAGTGTTAAAGAAAAAGGCTCTGAGGGTAGAAAAACCCGAAAAAAAAAACAGAAAGAAAAAAAAAGAGAATCTAAAATAAAGACAAACAATTTACAGGCGCGCGCAATCAGATGGCAAGAATAGCAATTAGTGCATACTTTTAGGCTTAGAAAGCATGAAAAGGCACAAAAGCAGAGCTCGATAGAGAGGGACAGAGAAAGAGAGAGAGAGAGAGAGAGAGAGACGGCAGACAGCACAAAAGGCAAATGAAAAGACGCGCGTGCAATAATCACTGCCAAGTGCTGCATATTTATAGGCGCAATCAAGTTAATTGCGCACAGAAAACCAACAAAACGAGAGCGAAAAAAAATAAGGAGAAACACAAATAGACGCAGATAACAGACACAACAACAACAACACAGCGAAAGAGAATGGTAGTGAGCGGCATAGGGGGGCGGACATGCCAAAGATAGTGTCCGTGGAATGCTTAAACAAAAGCAAGACAGCGACTATTAATGGACTGCGACATGAGTGGCAGGTGGGTAAGACATGGCCATGGTAACGGTAAAAGGTGGCAGCCGATACAACTGCCACTCTCAGTCTGTTAATGTGCTGCAGTAACTCTGAAATGTCGAAAATACACAACAAAAAGAAAGCGTCAAAGGAATGGAAGAGCTTTGCCATTTGCATTTGTGAAAAATTGTTTTTATTTTTACTTTTATTTTTATTTTTATTTTTGACTAGTCATAGTGCTATAGTGTTTTTAGATAATACTATAAAAATAATTTATATATTTTGCAGAAAAATGTATTAGATTAGCTAGTGGAGATTCGAGAAGAATTTTATATGTATATATCATCTCATATGTACATACAAACATACCTAGCTTGTGCACAACTGTTGACCCTCTTATTATTACCCGTTGCTCGTGAGATCAGCAAAAAAAAAAAAAAAGCATACTCGCTCGTTCTCTCTCCCACTCTAAGCAAGAGACTTCGTTTCTTTTCGTTTTTGTGTTCTGCAAAGCGCCTTGAGTTAAACTATTCGTGTGACGCTCGTTTAACGAACTTCGTTTAGAGAGCGTTACGATTGACGTTCGCACAGCAAGTAGGCAAAAAGACTCAAGATGCTAATCCTCTTCTCACACTCACACTTACACTTACATACGTACGCTGTTCATGTGTTTAGCGAAGTCGACTCGGCTCGCATACATACAAACAACAAATACACAAAAGCGTTTTGCTTCATTTAACTCAACCGAACGCTCGAGGAACAACTAAAACGAAACAAAGCAAAGACAAACTGTAAGCGAGCCGATCGCAAACGAACTCGTTGCAGAAGCGATGCAATCGGTTGCTCTCTGAGTCATTTCTCTAAGTGTAAGCGAGAGAGAGATATATATACAGACAAGATTGAGTGTAAGTCTGGACATTGTTATACAGCAATTGGCAGACATTGAAAAACGTTGAATATATATTTGGGTGCTATGCAAATATGATTTCAAAAAATGACATACAAATTAAATTTGACAACTTTATTAATATGTTACGCATTAACATAAATAATTAACTTTTTTAATTTATTTTTTATTTATGATATATAAAGTAAGTACATATGTATATCTGCAACACTAAGCAGATTCATTTTAAAAAGTAGTGTATTGCTATACCTTTTCACATCTCAGCAAAAGCTATTCCATAAACTATCTCAAGTACTCTCAAGACTATTCCACAAATGCAGCTGAATAAACATTCTCTATTCATGTTCCTCTCTCTCTCTCCCTCTCTCTCTCTCTCTCTCTCATTAAGCTAATTAGCTTAATTGTGGGCATTTAGCATGCCTTTGGCTGTGTGTTGCCTTTATTTTTTTTTCTTTTTTTTACTTCTTCTTCTTTTTGCTTTTGTGCATCTTCAAGTGGCTGCCACTCGTAATTGCCACTCAAAGTTCAATGCAACGTGCGACCTGCGGCGCAGCGCTCTTAAGTATGCAATAATATTTTCGCAAGCGCCAAGTGGCAGTTGAACTTGTCCGAGACTTGCGGCTGAGAACAACTCAAAAGTCGAACAGCAAACGAAAGGAAAAGAAAACCAGAAACTCAATTCACTATAGATTCTCTTTCTTTGCCTTGCATTTGAGGCTTAATGCATTAGAAAATTAGAGCGAGCTTTAATGAGAAGGCGCCAGCTAAAGCTTTTAATAAAAATAAAAAAAAGAAGCTCAAGTTGCCATAGTTTAGTTTTTTTTTTTAGTTTTTATTTATTTATTTATTTTTTTTTTTTTTTTTTGTCTGGCAACGCTGCAGCAGCAACGAATGGCCACTCGATCTTTTGTTATGGCTGCCCATTCCGACCCGCTCGGTCGCGTTTGCAGCTTGCGGTAAATTTCAATTATCCCAGATGCTTCACTCGACTGGCAGCCATGGAGCGCAGCTCTGCACATTTTCATTTTCATTTTCATTTTGTTTTCCTTTTGGCTTTTAAGCCTGCGCCTTGTATTTCATTTTCAGGTTTATGCATGAGACGACGACGACGCCTAGTTTTTCCGCCTCATTCCGCAAAGCGCAGTCTCATTTTTTTTTTTTAGCTTCACATTGTGGAAATGTTGTTTTTTTCTTTCTTTCTTTCGCTTTTTACTTTCGTCGTCCATTTGTGCTGTAAATTGTTTGCATACAATAGAGCAGCGCCCAGTGGCCAGTTCCCAGTTCCCATTTCCCATTTCTAGTTGCCAACTGCCAGCTAGCCACGCCTCCCGCCCATATTTTAGCCATTTGTTAGCCAGGGCCAGGGCAGGGTCTTAACTTTTGGCGCGGCTTATTTGTGCGGCTAGATTAAGTTTCAAATTGATGGGCATTCTAAAATCCCTGAAAAGCAGCTCAAGAGAGGCAAACTGAGAGAGAATTTGAGGGCAGCTCACACACACACACACACACACACTCTCTCTCTCACTCTCTTCTATCATAGTTTCAATCTCATTGCTGTAAGCTTCAATTGATGGACAAACTTAAATTTGATCTTCTTCTACGACTCACACCTTCAACGAGTCTCAGCTCTTCTTCTTCTTCTTGGCAACCAATCAAAACAATTCGTTATTCAAATATAAACTCAATAAAAAGCAGCTTTTCACAACAATTTACATAACTTTGAAAAGTCCGCAGAAGTCAGAGAATTAAATATTGTCAAAGTTGAGAGTTTCTCTTTCAAAGTAACTTGCAGAGCTTAACTATCGTATTTTTTTTTTATTGTCAACATGTCAATGCTCTTTTATCTACTGCTGCTAACTTTTTCTGATTTCTTATGTTTACCTATTGCATTGATGTTTGATTATTTGTGGGTATAAATAAATAAATATGCTGCAGACAGTCGAATTACTTAGGCTGCCACAACAAATGCAGACAACTGAAAGGCCACATCGAAGTTTGGTAATTATTTGATACACAACAATATAAAAACAATTTGAGAATAATTTTGGCATTCGATTGCATATGAAATGCCAACTCTCAAATTCAACCTGAAGGCTGTGTGGCCGAGTCTCACGCACATTAACTTGTTCGACTTCGCATTCAATTTCACTCAACCAATGTTGTGTAAGCGTTATTAATTTTTTAAATTTATTTTATTTTATTTATTCTTTTATTCTATTTTATTTAATTTAATTTTATATTGTTTTCTTTTCTTTTATTTTATTTTGATTTATTTTATTTTATTTTATTTGATTTTATTTTATTTTATATTATTTTATTTTATTTTATTTCATTTCATTTTATTTTATTTTATTTTATTTTATATTATTTTATATTATTTTATTTTATTTGATATTATATTATATTATATTATATTATTTTATTTATTTTTTTTTTACCTGACTCTGGCTATACCACTCCATATTTACCGGTTCACCTATAGCTATATATCTATGCTATATAGCGATAGCGATAGCGATAGCCGTTCCAGCTCTTGCTTTCTCTCTCTCTCTCTCTCTCTCTGGCTCTAGTTCTAGTTCCAGCTTTCTAATTCTAGTTATAGCTCTAACCCTAGCTTTAGCCCTCTACCCTTACTCACTCTAGTTATGGCTCCATAGCTCAGTTCCAGCTCTAGCAGTAGCTTTCTAGCACTCTAGCTCTAGTTCCAACTCTCAAGCTTTAACTCTTTAGATCTGGCTCTAGTTCTAGCTTGAACACTTCTACAATATTTCTAGGTTTAATTCTCTAGTTTTTCTTCTAGCTCTTTAACTCGTTACCTCTATATCTTTATCTCTTTATCTCTTACTCTCTGTCTATTTTAGCTCTAGGTAACAATTGTTAAAGCTGCTACGCTTAGTTCTGCTCTCTGGCAATAGAAAACGCAATGTAAATAAGTTTCTGTGACATTTACAACTCGAGAGAGAGAGAGAGAGAGAGAGAGAGAGAGAAGTCTGTTCATTTCGGTATGTGCTTCACAGTTGTTGAGCTAGTAGAATCTTTGCGAATCCTTGAGAATCCTGGCCATAATGAAACAGGACACAATTTGCCATTAAGTGTCGCGGAAACAAAGAGAATGACATGAAAATTTGCAGTTGATGGCATTGCAATGCCACGCCCGCTGTCTATATGAGTGTATGAGTGTGCGCGTGTGTGTGTGTGTGCAGCAGTTGTGGGCGGGGCACAGTTACGCGCACAGCGAGTGCAGCTGCTGTTGCCGGCGCTTTTGGCAGCGGCTTCCGGCAAGCATTTCCGGCATCTTGGCTGCCGGTGGAGAAGGCAATTTATGCTTCGCTTGTGTTGTCTTGGACAACTCGGGCCATTCAGCTAACACTTAAATGCCACGCAGTTGCCACTTGGCTGGCCGTGTTAAATACCAAGGACATTGTTGCCACAAAATGTTCCACAGACGCCGCACCTCAACCGGGCAAAAGCAGCACCTCTCTCTCTATCTCTCTCTCTCTCTCTTTCCCTCTCTCTCTCTCTCTCTCCATCTGTATCTTTGTGTGGCGTGAAAAACTTGCGCATAAAATTTCCATATCAGCAATTTTATTTGCAACAATTTGGCAACACTTTTGTGTACGGTAACCGGGGACCCCCCCCACCCTGGTCCCCTTGCACCCTTGCCACGCCCCATTCCCTAGCGCCTCCCTATACGGTGACGTATCAATTTCCGCTTGATTGCATTTAAAAGGAAGAAATAAGTGCACGAGCTGGAGGTGAAAGCAGAGTAGAGCGCGGCAAAAGTTTTTTGGCGCAAATTAAGTTTTGCTACACCTCTTCACATTTACTGCCACAGAACACGCCCCCTGCCTCTGTCCCTGTCCCTGGCCACAGGCTGTACGTCTGCCCTACACTGCCATTCATCGCCGCAACAAATACAATTTTTGCGGCAAACGAAAATCGAAAATAAAGTTAAAAATTTTACGTTTTTGGCAAGCGCGCGTGTATATGGCGACTGCGACACTGACTGCAAAAAGTTTGCGCCCCAACAAACTTTGCCGAGTGCAAAAGTTTACCATTTTTTCCAAGACCACCCACCA
The DNA here is from genome assembly GCA_035047405.1 of Drosophila stalkeri. Taxonomy (NCBI): domain Eukaryota; kingdom Metazoa; phylum Arthropoda; class Insecta; order Diptera; family Drosophilidae; genus Drosophila; species Drosophila stalkeri. The sequence goes on from JAWNPR010000061.1 coordinate 10,637,880, forward strand.
CCACCACCACCTCGCCTGCCTGCCTCCTTCTCCTCGTCCTCCTGCTGCTCCCATTGACTTTCTGTAGCTGTAGCTTTTGCTTTGCTCGCTTGCGTCCAAGTTTAAAGGTTAATGATACCGCAAAGTAACACCAAATAAGTTAAGAAAGGAGAAGGAAAAACGCTTCTGATTGGATTTGCTACGTGCGGCGGCGGACGGGGAGACGGACGGACGTAATAAAAACTTTTCTACATATGCGGCGTGTGACCAGTGTGACCAGACGACGGAACAATTGAAATCGAAACATGTGAATGCGAAATGTATTGCAAGGGTATACGAATCATTTGAGGCACTGTAGCAGCAGAGGCTCTTCAACGAAAGGCTATGTCAAGCTATGTGAGCAAGGCTGAAATACTTGAACTTGAAACTGTATTTGCACATTATGCAACACTGGTTGAGGTATACACTGGCTGTTGATCTTTGTAATATTTAATACTATGAAGCACTTCTGATGCTTAAGATACAATCTATGAGAAGTTGCCCAAGATGAGAAAGAGAGAGAGAGAGAGAGAGAGAGAGAGAGAGAGAGAGAGAGAGAGAGAGAGAGAGGAGAGTGAGAGGAACATTTTACAACACTATTTAACACTTTTAATAAAGAAATTCCATTTTCATATATTACTGATATGACTATAGAACAGATAATTTAGCATTTTACAGCACTGATTGAACCTTTTCTTATTTATATATATGTGTTTAGAAGAGCTTTTCTCTTTACAATAAAATGATTTATTATTATTCTTAATATTTTTTATATTTTTAAATATTTTTAATAAATATAAAAATATTTATTTTAATATTTTTTTGTTAAATATTGTTTCAAATAAATATATATTTATAAAAGCAGAAAACGATTAAGTTAATTGAGATTTTTTAAAATTATTATTTTATTGATTTAACATTGGTATAGAAGAGAGATTCTTAATAAAATATATATATATATTTTTTATATTAATAAATATTATTTATTTAAATATTTTTTTATATTTTTAATATATAATTTTTATTTAAATAATTAAAAAAGGTTGCTTCAAATATATATATTGATAATTAATTAAAACAAGAAATTATATACTTCATATAAGCGTAAAATGTTTCTTAAGTTCCATTTTTAATGGATTTTCATGCTGAGCTCAAGAAATATTAGCTTGATTCTATTTTCTTTATTTATTTATTTTATTTTTTTTTTTTTTATAAGTTAGTTGACTTTTCGCCATCAATTGCATTGCACATTGAAGCACGCATCATACGGATTAAAATCCAAATTCATTTCAGAGACAAATCCCAGCTCATCAACGGTATCAATGTTGTCCATGCATGGACTCGGTGTGGGCTGTCGGGTCAGCGGTGCGGAGGATGTCCTCCATATTGCTGTACCGCCTGCCACTGGGCTCAGCTGTATGCCAACGGCTGTGACCGCTGCCGCCGCTGCAGCCGTAACTATAGTTGGCCTCACTGGCTCCACCTCCAGCTGCTTGATGCGACGCGGTCTATAGGGTATACAGGCGCTGTTCCATATGCAGCAATATTGCAAAACTGTCAGCATTATTGAAGCAAACGCCTTCAGTCAACGAGAGCAGTTAACCGACTGATGCCTGGGCCCAACCTGTGACTGCGGCCAGAAAAGCTACTACAGCTATTTACATTGACACTTGGTTCTAGTCAGCCCCAAGAATTAATAGAAGAAATGGAAAATAATAAAACAGGTGTCTAGTGATAGGCATAGCACAGCACATTCCATGCATTGATAGCATTATCGAAATATTAATGCAATCTGCAATGAATCATTGTTGGCTATTCATTGAAACATTTGCTGAATGTGCACATGTTCCATTATCGTAATACATTCAAAGCAAATGAATGAGAGCTGCTGAAACAACAGAGCACAGCATCATTATAGTACAAAGATTTGGAACGTAGTCAAGAAATGTGAGTCGAAATCAATTTCTTAGCTAATTTGAATGCAATGCCTCAGCTCAGTTATGTCTTGAGAGACTCACACTCATTCTCAATAGACAAACTTTTAAATTATTTGTAAGTTTATTTCATTTTTTAGCTCTTTTTGAGTTGACTTAAATTGTTAAAGTTTATCTTAAATTGTCTTGAATACCCATGATAACAGAAATCCGCCTTTATACTTCAAAATTCAGACAAGCTGCAGTAAAAATAATTTAATTTAATTAAATTGAATTAAAAAAAAAACATATCAGTAAAAGTTTTCTATGGTTCAATGATAATTGAGAAACTGCTAAGTTCCACAAAAGTTATAGAATTTATATTTAAATTAAATTATTAAATTTAAATTATAAATATAAAATAAATATAATAAATATAAATTTAAATATAAATAATAATTTAATTTATTTATATATATAAATATATTAATATATAATTAATTAATTATAGTTATTAATTATATTATATGAATATGATATAAGAATAATTAATAATATATTAAATTAAATTAAACATTAATTTATTTATATAAATATATCTTAAATTAATTTTAAAATTTTATTTTATTATATACATATAATATAATAAATATTATTATTGCATTATATATTAATTATATCAATTAATTATATTAAATATATATTACATTAAATATATATATCAAACTTCCCTTTATATCTATCATCTTACTACTGTAAATTGAGGTATTTGAGCCTCTGGGAAATGGGAAATCATAAGTTCAGGCCAAAGAATTCCAAATTCTAGCAATTTCAATTCCTTAGCAATGCATTGATTGCATTGAAGACATAGCCAATATGTGAAAAAAATTGTTTCTTAATTAATAACTTTATAAATATTATAATATATATGTTAAAGTAATACTAAAGTTATTAAAATGAGACAGACAAAAATATTTACATTTTTATTTATATTACGAAATATCTAAAAATTAAAATATAAATATAAAATATTGCACAATATGCAATGTGTAAAAAAACTAAAAATATAATTTGAATTTTTATTTAATTCTGTAAACAATTATATAACTATTTCACAAGGAAAGCAATTCAACTTCACAATAACAAAATAAACAGTTAAAGGCCAAGTCTAAAGAAACTTGTAAATTTTCTTTACAATTTCTATTGTTTTCAATGTCGATAACTCTTTTACTTCATTCTTTATTTTTTAATTTCTAATCATTTTATTCATGGGCCACGCACCGCTGGCAGCAGACAACAGCTGTTAGCCATATTCCACAGATGCCACAGATGCCGCAGATACCCCGATGTATCTATGTATGTATGCATGTAGATATGTATGTGTGAGGTGGCACAGAGCTTGCTTAGTGAACATTTAATTGTTGTTTACATTTGTGCTTTGGTTTATTTTGCAGCATTTTGTTGCTTTTGTTATGTGCCGCACGACGCTGCCCCCGGCCACCTGCTGCTCCTAATGTAGATAGAGCTCGTCCTCTTTTTAATAAGACTCCAACCCATAAAAAACACAAATAACAAATACACACACACATCCACACACACACACACACATACACATTCACCCCCACAGGAGTTGGGGTAAAAGCAAAAGCAAAAACAGAAAAAATTGTTGAGCGAAAATTTACATTTTAATTTCTTTTAATTAAAAGTGAAACGAAAAGGAAAAATGAAATAAAAACAACAAAAATACAAACAACAAATATTAAAAGAAAAACACGCTGCAAAATAATACATTGAAATGTTTTTTATTTGTCGCCTTTTGCTACTTCATTCTCTTTTTTTTTCTTTTATATTGGCATTAGCATTTGGCATGCTCACGGGGCGTATAAGTAATGGAAATGAGGCCGACGACAACAGCTGTCAATACAGGTTGAAAGGATTCCTTTGTTTAAACACTTAAATGCCGCACCTGGAGGTGGCAGAGGACGCGACTGAAAACGAGAACGTGCAGCACTTGCTGTTTCCTGGCAAACACTCAAGTGTCCCTTGGCGCGAGTTAGCTTCAATTTGAATTTGAATTTGGATTTTCACATTTCGAATTGTCTTTGATGCCGAGTTTTTTTTTCTTTTTTTTTGGTAATTGACTGAGCGATGTCAAAGCAAATTTTTATTGCCTGACGTTGAGAGTGAAAGCTGTCAGCTGTGGACCATTTTCTAGCTTTCAAGTTGCTAACGAAATTAACTTGGCCTTAAGGCCCTTAGCTAAGCTTAAGCTAGGACTAAGGTTGTGCTAGGCAATGTTTACTGTAGAGTTGAGAAGTTTTTAAATAAATAAATAAAAAATATAAATAAAAAATAAATATAAATATGAATAAAAAATAAATATAAATAAAATCTATAAAAATAATTTTTAAATATAAATAAAAAGAAAATTAAATCATTTCTATGGTTGAGAGGTTTTTAAATAATATTTGAAAATAAATAAAAAAACATCAAAAATATCTTTTCTTTTTGCTTACAATAATTTCATTAATAAATTTTTATAAAATATATCTATAAAACACTTTTTATCAAATACTTTTATAAAAATATTTGTATTAAAATATTTGATAAAATATAAAAAAAAAAGATTTGATAAAATATATTTATCAAACTATTTTCATTAAAATATTTTCATTAAAATATATTCATTTAAATATTTTTATAAAATGTTTTCAGTAAAAATTTTTACAAAACATTTTTGAAACAATTTTTAATAAGTTCTTTTTATTAAATGTTTATGCTTTTTACAGAAAATATTTATTTAAAAATTCTGTTAATCTATATGTCAATTAAATATACATTTTACATAACTCTTAACTTGAATGCTACGCTTTAACATGGTCTAACATGTTAAATGTTATACACACACATACATACATTCGCACACACATACACACATTTGCATTCTTTGGCTTTCCATGTTTATATAGCTCTTTGACGTTTCAGTTCACCCTTTAGTTGCGTAAGGTATAAATGTGAGCTGATGGGCGCTAAGAGTTAACTATGTGTGTGTGTGTGTGTGTGTGTTGATTTCTGAGAGCAACAAGCATTGCACTAAGCAAACATGAAAGCCGAGTCCACACAGTTTAAAGCCCAGAAATGAACCAAAACCCAACACGGCAATAAAAAGCAACAACAGCCGCAAACGGACAGCTTCATTAAGGCATGTGTGTGAGTGTGTGTGTGTGTGTGTGTGTGTGTGTGAGAGTGTATGAGTATGTGTCTGTATGGATAAACTTTTCAATTTCTTTTGCAATTTTCCATTTCACTTTGTATAGCTGTGGTGCCTGGGCTGCTGCTGATGCTGCTGCTTCTACGGCTGCTGCTGATATTCCGTTCTATGGCTATGTCTGTGTAGCAAATACACGAATAGAGTTTATTTATCTTACATTTTTCAACTGACCCACACAGCGAATTTTGTTCCGCTTACACTCATTCCACATTCAGTTGGCAGCTATCAAGAGCTGGGCACAGCCGTAACAGCAGCAAGAGCAAATCCAGCTGCAGCTCTACCTGACAACATTTTGCGCAAATTGAAGTATTCACGTTTTGGGTGCAGGTCTATATATATATATATGTATATGTATATTCCAGTAAATATTGCATTTTAAATAGTTTCAAGTATTGTACGACAGAGCATATATACTTAATTATTGAGTTTCGATTAGAGTTTTGTTTTAGCTTTTATTTTTCAAGCATTTAAAATACTGCTAATGTATTTATGAAATGTTCGCAAAATACAGAAATCAATATAATAAATACAAAAGTTGGAATCTTAGATTGAATTCTGTTCGTTAAAAATTATAATATCAATTTTTATAGATTCTATTTATTAAAATATTAGTGATAATAGAGAAGACATACATAACACATATATGTATATAGCTAAAACAATTTTATTTATTTATTTTATTTTATTGATATAAGTTAGAATTAATGTAAAATTAAAGCTAACTAAATGCTAAAGCACTGGGTACTGAGGCCCTCGGCTAGAAAACAATCTGTTTTAGTCTTATTCTTTATTATACATGTAAATAAAAATATATAAATATATAATACATAATAATATGTGTATACATACATAATACTCATAATATATTATATATATATATATATATATGTATATATATATATATATATATATATATATATATATATATATATATATATATATATATATATATATATATATATATATATATATATATATATATATATATATATATATATATATATATATATAGATATTTCATATTAATATTCACATTTACTCGACAGCACTGAAACTTAGCTTCAATTTTTATCGAACAAAATTCTAAACAATTAGTTAGGAAAAAAAAGATTTTAAATGCTCAGACTGATCAAAAAATTTACTAAAATAATATTTATAGTGAATGTTTATTAAAATAGTAGCAATAATATTAATAATAATAATAATAATAATAATAATAATAATAATAATAATTATAATAATAATAATAATAATAATAATAATAATAATAATAACAATAATAACAAAAATAAAATTAAAATTAATAATAATAATAACAAAAAAAAATATCAAAATTTATAATAATAATATTAAAAATAATAATAATAATAGTAATAATAAACTACTATATACATAATCTAAGAGATCTATACACAGATTCATATTGCTGCCTGAATAAATCATATAGTTTCACTTGTTATCAAGCAAATATCAAACAGGAATTCATTCATTCCAGTTAAATAACTTTTATAATTATTATTCATTGAAATAATAGCCCCATGATCTATAACAATCTATATACTATATTTCAGCTAGCTTTGAGCTTATTTGAACAGAAGAGTATTTTATGCTTGTATTTTTTTTTCTCCTATTTTATTTTTCTTGTCCTTCTCTTTCTTGCATTTCAGGTTCATTTGCTGCATGTAAATTTGAGAGAGTGCGAGAGAGAGAGAGAGAGAGAGAGAGAGAGAGAGCGAGAGCAGAAAATAGTTTCAACTCGTTGCTGGACTGAGCTGAGCGAGCTGAGTGCGGTTACAGTGACTTGCAGTTGGGAGTCTGGGCCATAAGAATGGCTGCTGCACCTGTCTGTCATCCAGCTGGCGCCCGAGTGCAGCCATTTGTCTCGTTGTGCCACCCGCGCGCAATGCTGCTGCTGCGCTGATGCTGCTGGTGCTGCTGCTGCTGCTGCTGCTGCTGCTGCTGCTGCTGCTGCTGCTGCTGCTGCTGCTGCTGCTGCTGCTGCTGCTGCTGCTGCTGCTGCTGCTGCTGCTGCTGCTGCTGCTGCTGCTGCTGCTGCTGCTGCTGCTGCTGCTGCTGCTGCTGCTGCTGCTGCTGCTGCTGCTGCTGCTCAAACAAAACGTTGCGTAAGCGTTTGCCAATGTTCAATTGAGCTCCATCTCAGTGGGGCTCTTACTCTCTTCCCCCCTCTCTCTCTCTCACTCTGCTCTGCTCTGCTCTGAAGAACTATCGTTTACTGCCACATGTCTGCACGTTGTCTCCCATCTATATATACATATTTTTTTTCTTCCCCCTCAGTCAGTTTTTTTGTTGCAGCTTGCGAAAATTTACACAGGCAATGGATGGGATGGAAAGGGTGAGGAGAAGGGAGCTACAGTTGGCCATCTTTGGCATTGGCATCCATTTGTTTCCGGAATTGCGGCGTGTTACGTTTCATTTTCAATTTTCATGCCATTTGCTTTGGCTTTTGTTTGCTGCGCTTTGCGTGGCTGTTGTTGGCGCACTTCTAACTAGCCCAGGAGCGGTTCAGGCGCACAGCATGCGCCCGATTTGCCATTATATTAAGCTATTCAGCTAAGAAAATATAATCATAATAAAGCTGAAATTAAATAAAATGAAATGCCATGAAAACAGCCAAAAATAAAGAGAGCGAAAATTCTCGAAAAAAAGGGAAAACATTTGCACTTGTTCAAAATGTAAGCACAGCAACAACAACAACAAAAACAATAATAACACGAATAAGAAGTAGAAGAAGAAGAAGAAGCAAACGTAAAAAGAACAGTAACAGTTTACAGCGCTGAAGTCCATTAGCTACGCACCGAGCCCCTAGACCAGAGGGGAGGGAATGAAAGCTATATTGCCATTAAATATTTACTTCGCGCTTCCATTTCTTTTACTTAGGCTGCCCACTCCCTCAAATGGTGGGTTAAAGGGAAGGGGGGGGGGGGTAAGGGGAGGGTTTGCTGCTCAGTGAGTGAGATGAGGTGATTCTGTAAGCGGCCTTTGGGCGCAAGCCAGATAAACATAACCGTTTCGTTTTATGTGCAACAATCATTGCTTTTGATTGCCAGAGTTGGCAACGGCGAACTGAGAACGACTGCCTCAAGTTCCAAGCATTTTGGCAAAGGTGTTGTTGCTGGTCTTGGCCAAAAAGGTGTAAAATGCCGCATTGCTTAAATTTTTTATGTCTTCAGCTGCTGACAGTCGATGGTGGGCGTAAGCGTTGACGTGTGGCCTATACTACCTTTCCCGGTTATTGTGCCGTTCTCATGATTGAAACTCATTTTTGGCCAGCTGCCAGCCGCCAGCCACATGGCTGTCCGCCCAGCTGTCCAATTGATTGTGGCAGCGACTCATTGAGGCAATTGTTGGCAGACAGACAGACAGCCATATGGCCAGTCAGCCAGTTAGCCAACCAGATTGCTTGTGATAGGCCTATTAGTTAGCATCATCTCGCAAGTGGGCAGCACTTCTTGCTATAGCTACAATCCCGTTCACTCCCCAACCAGTCAGCATATCAATTATGGCAATAACGTTGTGTGTTTGTTGGATTTGTCATAAGCTGTCACGTTACGTTACATGTTACGTGCAATACGTGTTCTTTTGTTTTTTCTCTCTCTCTCTCTCTCTTTCTCTCTCTCTCTCTTTCTCTCTCTCTCTCTTTCTCTCTCTCTCTCTTATGCTGTAAGGCGAAAGCAAACAACGTTGAGTGTTGCAATATGTCAGCATTTACTTCACAAACTTGACAAAACATATCGTTAAAGTTAACGTAACGTAATACATTACGTTTATGTTATTACCAACTTTTTTTTTAAAGAAAAATAATATGTTTAATTATTCAATTTGTATGCATATAAATTACGTTAAATATGCAATTACGCATAACGTAATAGATACGTAATATGAGCGTAAAATATCAAATACGTAAATTAGCAAATGTATCCAAAGTATTACATAAACGTAAACTCACATAACGCAGACATTACTTAATGTAGCAAACATGTTGCATAGCAATCACGTAACGTAGCAATTACGTATCTAAACAATAACGTAACATATAAATTATGTAAAATTAGAAATACGTTATAAAGGAACTACGAAATACAGTTATTTCAAAATGAAGAAAAAAACGTAAGAATGTGTTTCGTAATTTGTCAATTACGTAAAGTAATTAATTACATAATTTAGAAATTATGTAACGTATAAATTACCTAACTTAGCAATTAAGTAGCGTAGAAATGACATAACTTAGTAATTACGTAACTTAGAAATACGTAACGTAGAAAGTACGTTATATGCAGCATTTCTAACGCAGTATTAATTTAATGTAGACAAATACTTAATATACATAACGTTGACAGTTACGTCATCTATAAACTATTTCAATTTGTGCAACAATTAAATTTCCATTAACAAAATCTTTTCCAAAGTCGACTCGTAAGTAATTACGACATGTCTTGCTACGTATTATTATGTTAGTTACGTCTTTTGCTTAAGTGAATTCGCATTAAGTTTTATGACTTTGACGTGCGTTCGTCCCACCAGAATGCGCAAGCATTGATGTAAGTGACGTATCGCAGCGTTTGCAGCTTTAGTCTAAGAGGGTTTTAACAGCTAATTGGTGACGCCAGCTGTTAAGAAGATAGCCAAATTGATGAGCATCAAAATAATAGCGATCAAGTGACAAAGCTTCAACGTGCGCCACCTTCAGATGCTCTAACCCTAGCACTGTTGTTGGCCAAGTTGTAGCAACTTTAATGAAATTTCCTGCATATTAAGCGAAAACTTCCGTTCGAGCCAGGCGCTAGGGAATTGAAGTGGTAGGGGATAGGGGCTGGAGCAAGGGTTGGGGCAGGGGCAGGGGCAGTGACAGAGCCAGAAGTAGTCGTGCTGACTATATACATTCACACTCACACTCGCAGAAAATCAAAGTATAATCGTCCAAGACGATATCGCAAACCAGGTCCGAGCAAGCAAGTCGCCAACTGCCAGGAGCAGCAGCAGCCGAAGTAATCGCTGGCCGTGTCGTGAGTTTGCTGCGTTGGCTTCCTTTTCCTTTTTAATTTCCGTTTTTATGTATTTGCCCGCTGGCTGTTGGCAGCATTTTTGTCTCTTTGTATTCACTGTGCGTATTTGCAACACCTTTTGCCCAGCCCCCGTCTTAGCTCCAGCTCCAGATCCAGCTCCAGCTCCAGCCCCAGCCCAGAGCTGATGTTGCAAATTAGAAGCCGCCAGCAGCTCGGCGCCGATGATAAGCATAAAATTATCGACACAAAAGGCAAAATTTGCGTAATAAAATTTTTAATTAAGTGTCCTTCTATACCCTAGCGCCAATGCATGCGAAGTTGCAAAGTCTTGAAGGAAATTCTAGAGATCGTACGTTAAAATACTTGTTATCTGTAGCTTTATTTATGTTTGTTCTTGAAAGGTATTTGGCGATGGAAATCACCTGGAAAAAAAATGTAATCTCAGATTACCTGGCTATCATCTCAAAGGCAAACCTTTACTTATCGACTACTTTACAGGGTATTCTCTAGTTATAGACCAAACCCATTGGTTGTCATTGTCAGCGATGTCGACGCCTTGGACAAGCGCCCCTGGCTTTGGCAGAGCGGCGACGACAGCGTTTCATCACGACCGAAAGTGACAGAGTGCGAGCTAGATGGAGCGAGCATGAGACAGCAGGAGGCGAGACTATCATTGCGCGTCAATTTATGCAAATCGCTCTGTGCCCCGAACTGGCATCGGTGTCTGCGCGCTTTGGCACCGAATTAAAAGTAAAGTCCTTCAAATGCAAACACATAAAAGCGTAATCGAAACGACAGAGCAGCGCAGCGATTAACGCTTTTAATGAGTACTAACTCGCCTATGCAATTATGAGATATCTGACAGAGACAGAGAGAGCGAGAGAGCTAGTTTGAATGAAAGAGAGAGAGAGAGGAGCGAGAGCTTGAAGCCAAGGCGATGCGTGCAGCAGGATAAGTTTAGAAACGTGATGGAGTTGCCAGCGTGATTTTGAAAATGGACTGGGAAATTAAATGCCATCAAAGCTAAACGTGAACGACAAAGAGGGAGAGTGAATTAGAAAAAGAGGGAGATAAGACATTTCGTTTATAAAGCAAATTTTAATACTGAGCCACAGCAATTGGGAGAACAGAAATTATTAGAAACAAAATTCAAGGATTTTCGTTCTTAATATATTTTATACCCTAAAGATTATCTGTCGTAGTTTATAAGAAAACTTAAGCAAAAGCTTAAAGAAAAACTTTATTAATGTAAAATTTCAAGACCAGCTACTTAAAAGATCATATAAAACCTATCAATATATTATCTTTATATATATGTTCTTCCCTAAAGATTATCTGCCAGGTTGTACTCTATAAGAAAACTTAAGGAAAAAAACTTGGTCAATTTCAAGACTCGATACTTTAAAGAGAATGTAAAATCGATCAAGTAACGTAACTTACCTCTAAGTGTTAGCAATTATTAGCTGTTGTTTATTTAGCCAAGCTTTTAGCTTGGTGGCTGATGATGATGATGATATTTGAAGAGCTAATCAGTGGATGTATTACGTATACTCTTTTCAACTGCATGAGGCTAATGCACTGCAATCAATTTAAGTGCCTGGCCAGCAGTGTCCTAGGTCTCAGCGCTTGGCTCAAGTCGGAGCCAGACAACTGTCAGGGACTCGAAGCTGCAAATCTTTGGACCTGAACATTTGTCACACCTTGCCCGGCGCACAAAGGGACAGTGAAAGAGTGTGGGAGTGGGAGAAGTGAGACAGTTGAAGTTGCAGTTAATTTATACACAGACAGGTGGACTCGAGCTTTGTGAAAAGGTTGCCTGTCGGACATGTTGGCTGGAGCCAAACGCTAAAGCCCACACTAAAGTAGCAGCTGGAAAATTTATGCGCGGCCGTTTCAAGTCAATAAGCGCATTTGTCTTGCCAACGGAATTTGCTACGAAATTTATTTAATTCACTTACACACACGCTTACGTCTGCAGGACGACTAGGCAAACATTGCTCTTTAATGTTCGACGAGATAGCAAGGACAGGGCACGTATAAGAGAAATGCCAAAGGGGGGAAAAAAAAACAATAAAAAAAAAAAAAACAATCATATGCAAATAAATGTACAGGAATAATTCTATATTATATATTATTATGAATTGAATAAACGATTTAGTAAATATTGCAAAAAGTAAAAAAATTAAATAGTAAAGTAAATAAATGTTGAAAAAAATTAAAACTAATTAGTAAAATATATTAAACTAGTTAAATGTTAAAAATAATATTTGTCACATATATCTTATATTTAATAAATGATGAAAAAATTAGAACTAATTAGTCTAAAAATATTAAACTAATTAAATTTTAAAAATAATATTTTTTACACATATATCTCATATATTTTTGGCAAGTGAAATATATAAGAAATTATTTTAATCTCTTTTAAATAATTGAAATGACTGAAAATAAATAAATGAGAATGAAACATGAATTACTCAGGCACACAATAATAAGAAATGCACGAAAAAAAAGCCAAAGTCGGAGCTGAAAAACTGAATCGAAGCGTGGAAATATTTTAGCTCTTAAATATGATAGGCCAACAACAATTAAAAATTCAGTTTGTTTTTTTTTTTTAATTTTTTTTAATGAATTTTTTTAATTAAATATATATATATATATATATATATATATATATATATATATATATATATATATATATATATATTTTTTTTTTTTTTTTTTTTTTTTTTTTTTTAGATATTTCAAGTCATCATCAAATGAGTTGAGCATATCAAAATCTGATTAGCAATCAGCTGATGGCATTCCCAAAGTCAAATGCTGTTGCATTGTAATCTTTAAAATCTCTCCCCGCTTACCCTCATTTACCTATAAATTTACATATAAAAAATAAGAAAAAAAGGTTGAGAGGTAGAGATTGGTAGAATGAGTGCGAAAATATGTGAAATTGTGCGCATTTCGATAACCGCCCCAGTACCACCCCGCCCCGCCCTATCTAATCCAGCGTCCAGTTCAACTCGTTCCAGCTGACAAACACGTCTTGAGGCATTATTTAAAATTCAATCAAATGGCAATTGCTGTGGGGTCACTCTGGCTGGCTGTCTGGCTGGCTGGCTAACTCTGGTGCAGGAATAAATGTAGCCAAGGCAAATTTGATTTTTAGCTACTCTAGTCAAGAGAGATGCAGCCACAGCCAAAGCCATAGCCATGGCCAGGGGCATAAAAAGCTACGATTATTAAACAAGACCTGGGACTGGGAGAGCAGAGGTGGATGAGAGAGAGAGAGAGAGGGAGAGTGGGAGAGAGTGAAGAAGGCGCTGGCAACCTGCCTGTAAATCCCATGTTATGGCTCTTATGATGATTATGATGATGATTATTACTAACTACGCTTACACTAGACTACAAAGCATTACATTTATTGTTATGTTTATGCACTGGCTAACACAAAAATAAAAATAGTAGAAAACTAAGCAACAGCTTAGAGCACAAATCGGAATTTAGAAAGTTCAGCTAATGACTACGATATGTTTAGGAAGGTATATAGAGATATGAGAAGATATATGAAGGTATATAGATATAGAGATATATTGATAAATAAATAGATAGTTATATATGTATATAAAGAGATACAGATATATAAATATAATGATATATAGATATACAGATATATAGATGTATATGTATATATAGATAGATATACAGATATATAGATATATTAATATATATAGATATACAGACATATCGATATTTAGATATATAGATTATCTAGAATATAGATATATATTATATAGAATATATATTATTCTTTTTTTTAATTTATGTCTGTTTACTTTGCTGGGTTATTTTGTTTACAAATACTTCCTAATTTTTCTCAGTGCAGTGCAAAATCAGTTGATTTTTGAAAAAATAATACAAACATATATAATAACTGTGATTCGACAATGCAAATGCCAGAACGTGGCACAATTGCCACGTTGCCAACTGTGGCGTGGGGCACTGGGGGGGTGGGCATGTGGCAAAAAAAAAAATAACAACCGCATAACAAATCCCACGTAACAAATACAAAAATCTGGCCATGAGGCTGGCAACTCTGGCTAAAACTTTCAGTCCATGGCATGACCAGTGAATGATTTTGCTGCTGCCATTGTTTAATGTTTTTATTTTTATTTTTGTTTTTGTTTTTCTCTACTCATTCAGCAGTTGAAGAAGTGCTGGGCTTGCCTGGTCTGCGCTGGCCTGTGGGGAGAGGCGTGGCAGCAGCAAGAGCAGGAGCTACGCGCTCAACTGTTTTTGTTATCTTACGCTTCGATTATTTTGCGTTAGTCGTTGTAGAAAATTAGCTAAATTGCTTATGGCAACGCACGTAGCGAACGCCGGCAAATGCCACGAATGCTACGCTACCCAATCCACCTGCCCCCAAGCCACCACGCCCACATCTAACTTCACCCCCTGTCTCTCTCTACTACCCTCTGTAAGTCTCAGCACAATGGCAGTCGCCTGCGTATTGTTTGGCTGTTTTTTTTTTTTTTTGGATACAGCAAACGCTTCTGAGGTTTGTGTTTCTGTTTCTGCTTCTGTTTTTGCCGCTGCTGTTTTGTAATTGTTAATCACAGAAACGTTAAGTGTGTGTGTGTGTGTTGAGGGCGAATCGCTTTGCTAGCTAGCTGCTGCCTGCTAAGCTTTTTGGGGTTTTGTTGTCAGCACACGAAATTTACATAGAGCGCATTCGCATTTGCATTCGCTTTTTCGCTCGACAATTTTTGCGCTATTGTTTCGTCGTTTTTGTGGCCCATTGACTAAGCTGTGTGGGTATAGCTGTATGTGTGTGAGTGGGCGGGGCTAAACATTTGTCTCCCCACTTGCCAGGCAGCGCCGTTGTGGTACGTGCAGGTAACGCATAATTAGGAAAATTTCTAGACTTGCGTTTCATTGTTGCCGGAATTAGAAAACAAACATACAACAAAAGCAACAACAACAACAACAGCAACAACAGCAACAACAGCAACAGCAAGAGATCAACGAACAGGAAATAATTTTACTGTTGGTTTTTCTATTTCCACTAACTTGGCTAATGATTGAAATACTTCTTTAATCAACAACATTTTCTAACAAAATATTGTAAATTAAAGCTGAGTTTTCAAAATTGAATTTAGCTTATGGAATATATGATGCAAATTAAAATTTCATGAGACTTGATTTATATGAAAAACTATTTGTTTAAATTTAAATTACATTTTTTATAGAAAATGTTTTAGTTAGAAATGAAAATTATTTTTGGTCTTGGTTAAGTTAACTTGAATTTAATAAAGGATTTTTGTGAACATAATTCATATTGTTTTAAAAAATTTATTTTTATTTATTTTATTTTTTATTTTATTTATTTATATCTCTAAATACTACCCCGAAGAGACTCTGATGCCTTCCTTTTAGCACTGCAAAAAATGCCAAAACTTCGTAATTTTTCCTATAGTGCACTGTATCTTGATTTAAACTCTAGACTTCATAGACTCAGCTATACATTGTTTTTTTTTTCTTTTTTTTTTTCATTTAATTTATTTTTATATATTTATATATTTTTTCTCATTATTCTCCAAATTTATTTCATTAATTTAAAATATTTTAATTTATTTTATATTCCTATGTAAATTAGGTAACCTAAAAGCTGGCTGCCTCTAAGCCCGGAAATGATCATCATTAAATAATATAAATAAAATTTTATAGCACAAATTCTTAGCTTTGCTTTGCATAGATTAAAACTCAAACAGAATCTGAAACTTTTACACTTGAACTTCATTTTACAAAATGCTATAGCACTTCTTAAATAAAGACCCACCCATGAATATGGTATATTTGATTTGAATATTTAAGAATTCATAGAAAACATGAAAACATCGCCAAAGGCAGCATGAAAAACTTTTTATGCTTTTGTTTGTTCGTTTAGCTAATTATCATAATAATTAATTGTTTTCATTGTAATTGTGTAAAAGGTTTTTATGTTGTTTTAAAGTCTGTTTTCTCTGTGAGTTAAAATAGAAATTAAATTCTTAGCCTTAAATAAAACGAATTTATAAATAAATGTCGTACTTTTATATATACTGATCTTTGCTTATATATAACAAATAAATAAAATATACCAAATCTATATATAGTATTTATATATATACTGATCTCTTCAGCTACTCACAAATATTCCAATTTTAGCTTCAGTACAGTTGCAAAATCATTTGCCAAACAGAAATCAACAACTCACCTGTAAAGAGAGAGAAAGAGAGAGAGTGTGTGTAAATGAAAGATAAAGCATAAGTAAAAGCAGTAAAGCTGTCACACACACACACACACATACACATGTATGCTCATATAATATGTATGCGTATGTGTGATATCCGGTTAACAGATCGTATGAGTGATTTTATTGGAAAAAGTAGCTGGGCAAACATTTGCCACTTTGATGCTCAGCTGTGTGTGTGTATTTGTGCGGCATCTCACATTTATTTGCGCACGCATAAAATACCATTTCCTAATTTACGAGCGGGTGGTGCTGTTGGGTGGTGCAGGTGGCGCTCGTTATTTGCTGCGTTGCTTTTTATTGTCTTTTTCGATGGGCTGGCTGGCTCGGGCCGGGCAGGGATTGCGCTTCGATTTCGTTGCGCCTAAAATTATGCCATAAAAGAGATTCCAAGAAAAGTTGCGCCTGCTGCGTTTTCTAATTAAATCAACATAAAAGCTCAAAACAACAATAGAAGAAGAACAACAAGGAACAGGAGATGGAGAAGGAGAAGTAGAAACAGAGCAACCACAACAGCAGCTGCTTTCACATGTGTTTCTCTGAGCTCTTTTAATGTGCGGCACACGAATTGGTTTCCATCTTCTGCTTCTTCTACTTCTGCAATTGCTGCGCTTCTTGTGCCCAAATGGAAAAACACCAAACACAAAAAAAATTAATGATGTGGAAATTGCGCAAACGCATTGCACATTTCCAGGCGCCGCTCGTTAATTTTATGTTGCCTCCATAAGCCCGGCTCGAATAGCGCCAGCCGCGCGTTGATTTGATTAGTTTTTACATCAAAAATCTGATAACCTGCACGAGTTGCGGGTTTTCGGAGTTTTCTTTTGATGAGCACATGACTTGTGCTTAATGTTTCGCTCTGATCTTTAAGTCCGTTCGTTGTTTAATTTGTGCAGCTTAAGCAAAAGATTCTTAAATGTTCTTTAATGTGAACAATAACATACAGAGTTTCGACTAATCAAATGAAGAAAGAATATATTTCTATAGATTTCTTATATTTGCTCTTCGTATTATAATGTTTTAGAATCCTCACTGAGTAACTGGATATTAACTTAAAATAGATATATACATCTATGTATGGACGATAAATATGTATATATATATAAATATTAGAGGGCTGCATGACTCACTCACAACATAGGCCAAACGAGTTCATTAGATATGAGTGAGAGGCATACAACATATATTTAGAGGCATCATAGCTTACTGCATTTAGTTAAATGAGTGGGAATAAATAAAACTGGAAAATGGAATGAACTCAAATTCATACATATACATATATATATTCATATATTCAAACGAAATGAACGGATATGCGTTCCTCTCTGCATCTGTCTCTCTCTCTCTCTAATGATTGCTCCCTTCATATTCGCAAAATCAGGTAGCAGAATGCGTTGCCCTCCCTGACTATCTCTCTCGCACTCCATGCACTCTCTCTCTAAGTTCGCAATAGCAGGTAGCAAGCACGAATTGAAACTTGTTCGCGAAGATCCCGTTACTTCGCTTCCAAATGAAGAGTATATTGAACTTTTGCAAGAGTTTGCGATGTTCATGTAACATGTTTGTGTTTTCTTGATTATTTATGGGAAGGGTATTAAAGAGTTGATGCGCAAGAATAATATGATTTCGTGACGGGCATGCACACATACACACACTTACAGTCCCTTGCTACATGTATGTGTGTCATGTATTTGTGTGCTGTGCGCGCAAGCAGCTCATCTACTCGCACTCCCCACTCGCTCAATACGTTTTTGCTCGGTTGAATAATAAGTATAAATATGTAATTCAATAAAATGTATAATGTGATATTTTTAAAACTAATAAGTATATATATTACTATATATTGAAGATATACTTCTATATAAAATATAAATATATAACATATATCTCAGCTTAATTTGATAAATATACAAATGATTTCATATATTTCGTCTTCATATTCCTCTATTTAACCCTTCTCAATTGCTGCTCAGCTCTTAAATATTCCTTTACATTGCTTCTCAACTCAAATCCTGAACCTGATTAACACTTTCAAGCACATAAACTCATGCAGAACACAGCCAATAACTGAATTACAGCCCTCTTGTCAAAGAATTTCTTTACCTTTTCATCGAAGCAGCCGCAAGACGAATTGGAAACTCTTCAAATTTTCTATTTCGCCTAATTGATTTAATGAAGCCGCAAATTTTTCATGCTTCAATATGCAGCAAATATATATATACATATACATATATATATATAATTTGTTGCTGTTGACATTCAACAACTTGCCGCAAATTTCACGCAGCATATTTTTCGATTGGCCAACAAAACAGGGTAATGCCAAGGCAGAGATGAAGGGGCCAGCGTACGCACGCTGCATACATAAATCAATTTCAATTAACGTTAATTAAATACGCATCAAGTGGGCATGACCACAGCAGCAGCAGCAGCAACGGCAGCGCAGGCAAAGCAGCCACAGAAACCAGAAAAGAGGACACCGAAAAAAAAAAAAAAACGAAATGAATGCGGATGGGTTCTCAATTCGGGGTTGAAGCTCTCGTTCCGGATTGCCAAACGGATTTGCTCAGCTCGTAGAAGAAGCCGCAAAAAAAAATCTAAAATAAAAAAAAATAAATGAAAATAGAAGTGTGCAAATGAGATTTGCAGCAGCTTCCATTTTAGTTGGGCGCGCTGCTCGAACTTATGCAACACAAATTGAAAATAGCTGCGTGGCAACCAACAAACGTGCAACAGCGAATGGATTCAGGGTGGCTGCTGCTCCTGCTGCTCCTGCTACTCCGACTCCTGCTGCTGCTGCTGTGCGTCGCTCTGCGGTTATGCGCTTGGTTTGACAGCCACGAGACCAAAGCCAAATAAACAAGCAACAACAACAAATTGGACAACAACAACAACCGAATCCTCAACATAGACTGCACAGTGGCAAATCGCCAGGCAACCCGAGTGTAACCGCAATGATGTGCCCCAGCAGCAGCAGCAACAGCAACAAAAAAAAAAATGAAAAGCACACGCACAAAATACACCAAACAGACATCTAACATTACATAACGGCAACAACAACAACAACAACAGCAACAACACTAAGCTAAACCACACGCACAACTGACAGCAGCAACCCCCAATTTAGCCCAAGGCCTGTAAATGACATTGATATTTTTCTAGTTTGCCTGGCCACAGCCCAAAAAAAATGAAGTAGAACAAAAAAAAAAACGCATATAGAAAACAAATAAAAGTTGTAGACGGCTATAGACGACTGTTGATTGCGCGCTCAAAATGCTTTAAAGTTGCTCTAGCTTAATACTCGCTCACAGAGCAAGAGAAACTCTAAAGCTCGTAAGTTTTTAGCAGCTGAAGAAGTTCGGTTGCTCTAGGAGAGCTGCTCTATGTGAGCTGAACTTAAAATAGTTAAATATTATATTATTATATTTATTATTCTATTATTTGTTACATTTAAATGTACCTTCCTTAACCACGCTTAGCTCTTAAAACTTAAAACTTAATAAAAAAAATCTGGCAAACAAATGTTTGAAATGAAATAAACGCAAATCAAAAGCCAATAATAATTTTAGACTAATATAGTCGACGGTCAAAAGATTATTATTATTTTTAGCTGCGGAAGACGCTGAAGAAGCTTTAAAGGTCATAGCCTTTAGCTACTCAGCTAGGCCTAAGCCTTTACCTAAAATCACTCAGCTTCTACACGGCTTGCTGGCCACGCCTCCCCATTAAACATAGCCTTTATTTTTAGCTTTTCCATAAATTGCCAAACAAATGATTGAAAAGAAAGCGCAAAAAAAACTAATTAAAAACTAACTATTATTGTAGATGTCTATAGCCGACTGCGCAATGCTCGCTCCTAATGCTAGAGCGTCTTTGACGTTTTATGAAGCAGCAACTCCTGCATTCAAAAGAAACTGTACTCAATTTCGCTCACTTAAACGCGACTGAGTTAAATGTTTTATAGACAGAAAAATATTTGCATAGTTTAATCTACAACTCATACAAACTAATCTACTCTCTTTTAACGCTTTTCCAGTATATTTAAATACACAATATAAAAGCTAAAATTTAGCAAGCCACAATTCTCTTTCTCCCTCTCTCTCTCTCTACCTCTCGCTCTCTCAACTCTAAATGAAATTGCGCACAGAGCTAGCCGAAAACATATTTCCTATTTTCTATTTTCTATTTTCCATTTTTATTTTTTTTATTTATTTTGTTTTTTTTTATTTCAATTTTAATTCATATCTTTCGCATTGCTAGCGAAATATTTTGCTTTGATTTTAATTGAGTTTTAAATGCAATAAATATTGCATTCGCTTCACAAAAGTAATTATTATACATGAAAAAATAATTTGTGGAATTTATCAAATTTACTTTGAAATAAAACTTGAGACAATCAAAGAGAAGGAGAGAAAAATAAATTGTTATACGAAACAAATAACAAAATATTTATGTCTAAATGTTGAACAATATTTGATTTAATAGGAAAAGGCATTTCGGTTGAGTTTGTTTAGTTGTAGAGCTTGAGGGATTGCTGAAGATAGATGGCATTGGACAATCAAAATATACATTTTCTCTTTTTTTTTTTTTTCAATATATATATGCATTATTTGTATACACTTTAGATTTCTTAATAATTGTTGAGCGTGCCAATAAGCTTGAATGCTGTGCAACAGAGTGAAGGAGTTTAAATTGAGTTTGGTTTGGTTTGATTCAGCTCTATGCTAGAGGATAAACAGAACTTATTTTTAAATATATATTTGCTTTGCATTTTAATATGCGCCTTATTTTTAAATATGTATTTGCTCTGCATTTTAATATGCATATACACATTTCCTCAGAAAAGTCAGCTTTTTGTAGCGTTAGACCTTTTTTTTCAATTATAGTGCTGAAAATAGCAAAATAATTCTCTATTTTGACAAATAGTTAGTCTTATAGCTCTGGATAAGTACTAAAATTGGAGAGTTCTCAAGATAATTACAAACAAGCAAGAAGGCTCTAGTCGAGACTGCTCGTAGTTGCTGCCGTGTGTTGCGTATGGGTTGGGATATAGATGGACGATCTTTATAAGACTTTCAAAATATAAAAAAGCACTAAAATCTTTTTGCCAAATTGCAAGTCTCTAGTAATTAAAATGCGTATTTTTTTTTCAAATTTCAGCTCTCTAGCTTTTGCAGTCTACAAAATCTCTGCGTTCATATGTACATACGAGCAAGGCTGGAGAAATATCCATAATTATTATCTAATTAATTTTTATATATCTATCAAATGCAATGAATCAGCAATGGCTCTGGGCATGAGGTATAAAAACATAATTAAGCTAAATATTTATTATTAATATATTGAATTATTCAATATTTAGCGCATTTGACTATTTTAGGAAATAGTAGAGGGAGAATATATTATGAAATGCTTTCAATTTTAATGTAGAAAATAGCAGAAGGGGAATATATTTAGCTTTGAGCTTTGAATAAAATGAGCTTTTTACAATTGAAATACATATGCATTCAACATATTAATGAATAAATTCTTTGTCAAGTAAATAAATATTCAGAATTTCTAGAAGTTGAAATATAAGTGGTAAAACATTTAGATTTAATTTCATATAATTTCCCTACATTTGCAATATATAATTTCCCGCTCATCTCAATAAATATGTATCAATTTATAACAATTGCACATTAGCCAATGCTCACTGTACTTGAGATTCCATGTCGCAAAGAGCTTTACAAACTAAAGCAACTTCTATTTGTGTAGCGCAGCTAACGATTGTTGGCAACGTTTATCAACGTATTGTTTATGAACAGCTGGCAGGATGAGCGAGGGAGGGAGAGAAGGGGAATGAATGCCTTCATATAGCTGTGGGATATTTGGCAAGCCAAACCCAAGCATACCCATTGCTCCCCCACCCCCCTCCAATTGTGAATGCTTTTATTCATTCATTTCGTTTTGAATTTCATCTCGAGTAATTTTGTATTTGAGCTGCTGTTCTAATTATGTTCAACTTTGCATAATTACAAAACTCATTAGGCTTCAAGTTTGGTGGAGGCGTGGGCATGGTCGTGGGCGTGGGCGTGGCGCACAAAAGTAGACAACGAAAAGTGTAAATTGTGTTTGACTGCGGCCCCCAACCCCCAACCCCGCCACAGCTAATTGAAATTGAAACTGCAGAAAACAACTAGAAAAATTAAAGAAAGAAAACTGTGTTAAGTCCAAGGAAAAATGTTTTTAAATAAATACAAAAAACAAAAAAAATAAATACAAAAAAGAAAAAAAAAGCAGCTGCTGCGACCTGACATCGATCGATAAGCAAACAGCTGACAGACCTCTGCCCAAACTGAAGCTGCAAAATCAATTTGCATTTCAATTAACCAACAGCAACTGGCGCACTCTATATAACTGCGACACTTTACCCGTTGGCGCCCGTCCACTGGCCAGTTGTGGGCGGGCAGCCAAGCAATGCGCTTCTTCGCCAACTGCTTCTCGTTTGGCAACTGCTTCAAGCAGCATCAGGACGATGATGAGCAGACCTTTGCCGATCAGCTCGAGCCGCAGTCGTCGAGCCACAGCAAGGTGAAGCAGCCGGAGCCCAGGCATGAGCTTGAGCACGAGCCAAACCCAGAGCTGGAGCTGACATCGACGCCAAAGCCGCTACTAAAGTCACAGCAGCAGCAGCTGCAACTGGAACTGGAACTGGAGGAGCCAGAGCTGCTGGCGAATACCTTGCGGTCCAAACGCCCGGAGCTAGCAACACCCTCAGCTGTTGCCTTGCGCGGCTCTCATTCCCCAGCACACCTCGAGCAGATCAGCATCTGTGCGGATGTGCATCCCAGTCATCTGCGCCCAGAGCTGACAGCTAACAAGTTTTCCCAGCAAGGCAAGGCCGCCGGTGAACGCTATTCGGGTGTTGCCATCAAGGATGAAATTGAAATCTTTACGGATGTGGATCTGGGCAATGGCGCACATTATTTTGCCTTTTAGTCAACTGAAAGCTGAGAGCTGAGTGCTGAGTGCTGAGAGCAGACTCTAGTCAGGTGTTTGGCCAAATCAATCAAGTAAATCAATATGTCTAGTTCAGGAGTTCGCTTTGAACTGGATTTGAATTACACAAAGCTACAACAAATTCAGTTAACACATTTCCAGTTATCATCAATTCCCTTTTGTGCGTCAACCTTTTGGCCATTTAGCAGCAGTTTGTGCGTGAAATTTTATACATCAGTCGACTGTCAACGCATTTGCATTTGCAAATTGGTAATACAATATGTCAATTCTCCCAACTCTACTACTCTCGCATTATATATCTATCATGATGAATGATAATTCAGCCGCAGCAGCAGCAGTCGTTACCACTGATTGAATGGCCGCAAAGTATTAAGCTTAATTATAATTATTAAAATTTATGCTCGTATATGTCACATTATATACGTGTATATATATATATATACAAATTTCAAGTGATTTTTATAATAATCCACTCAAATATTACGCACTTTGATGCAGCTGCTCGCTCATTTAATGAGTAATCGAAACTGCATTTAGTTGCAATTTGCTCTGGACATACATAAACATTTGCCGTCGACTCGCTCAATTCTAGAAAAAAAGCTAAATATATATATATGTATATATGCAATTTGTTAAGTTTTGTGAACGCTTTTATAGGAAATATAAACAGTTACGCACACTCGGCTTATTCACACTCGCCTCTCGTCTCCTATATAAAGCGCTGTCATTGCAACGCGCACAGCTCACAGTATTTACAGCCTTTCACAGAGGAAGCAGCTCCAGTTGCGTATTTATTATAATCGAGCAAAGCTGCATCGTTCTTCGATAGAATTTTGGAATCGTTTGTTGCTACAATATTGCATGGCTTATTTGCAGCTGTTGTTGAGCATTCATTGTTTATGTAAGTCTGCAATTGTCTTCATTCATTCTCTCATTTTAAGAACATTTACTCTAAATCTTATATACTTCAATTTACTCTCGATATCATATACTTTCTCTTTCGAAAGTCAGCTGATCTTTTATTTAAAAATCTGATAAGTGTGGCTTGTGCGTAAGCTTTGTTTGACTTGCTTCATCTTTTCTCGCTTTTTCTCTCTCTCTCTCTTTAAATTTGTAAATTTTCCTTCAATTTGTGATATTTCGCTTTTACTCTTTATCTAACTCTCTCTCTCGGTCTCTCACTCTTTCTATCATTTACTCATGGTATTTCTTTAGCTCAAATTCGTCTGATATTTTATTAGATTTTCTTTATATTTCCAATTCAGAATTTATTAAATCTAGCTTTGTTTGCCTCTCTTTCTTTAAATCTGCAAAGTTTCCTTAAATTTTTTATCTCTCCTTTTACTTTCTATCCAATTTTAACTCTATAGCTCTCTCTCTCTCTCTCTCATTCTATATTTTATTAAAATTTTTTCTATAGCTCATATTCATCTGATATTTTTTTTTAACATTTTCCCAACATTTCCAATTCAGAATTTATGAAGTCTGGCCTAAGCATAAATTTTTATTGCCTTGCTTCTATCTAACTCTGACTCTGACTCTGACTCTGACTCTGACTCTGACTCTGACTCTGACTCTCACCCTGACTCTGACTGTGACTCTGACTCTGACTCTGACTCTGACTCTGACTCTGACTCTGACTCTGACTCTGACTCTGACTCTGACTCTGACTCTGACTCTGACTCTGACTCTGACTCTGACTCTAACCCTAACTCTGACTCATGCTCTGGCTCTGACTCTGACTCTGACTCTGACTCTGACTTTGACTCTGACTCTTACTTTGACTCTGACTCTGAATCTGACTCTGACTCTGACTCTGACTCTGACTTTGACTCTGACTCTGACTGTGACTCTCACTCTCACTCTCTCTCTCGCTCTCTCTCCATAGATGTGTAGCTGCTGCTGCTATTGCTGCTGCTCGGCCAGCTCATTGGCAAAGAGCAGCCGACATCAGTGCCAAGAGTTGCCGCTGAAAGAGCTAACCACCATCACATCACAGCCGCGCAACAGCAGCTCCAATAATCTCAGCTCCAATTTGAGTCTGGTCGAGCGGCCCAACATCATTGGCAGCTGGACCTGTGAGGAGGAGTTCGAGCATTATAATGTGGATGACTCTGAATCTCATACGCCGACCATGTGGCGTGCTTGGTGGCTCCAAGGTGCCACCGAGCAATTGCCAACTGTTATTCGCACTTGAGCTAACAATCGTCCAGCAGTGTTCATGTATGCGCGTGGCTGTGTGTGTGAAGGTGACCTTGTATGTGAGTGTGTGGCGTGGCTGATCAAAATGATAGATCAAATATACACACATACACACACAAACGTACACAATGGCAGCTATTTGATTTGGAGCTCACACCTGCTGCGGAGCTCTTATTACATTATATTATAGTATTTCATTAGACACAAGAGACTGCTGGATTGGAAGTGCTTAACTGTGTGTTACCCTGTAATTTAGATGTGAGCATATCTATTTTACGACTCTTAATATAAAGAAATGAATGTTAATAAATGTATTTATTTTTAACCAGTCTAAGGATGCTTTTTATTTTTTTAATTAATTTTTTTTTAATATTATTATTATTGAATAATATACTCCTTTTTATTATTATTATTTCTATTATTTCTTATTTTTTATTATAATTCTTTTTTTTTTTTTGCCAATATCTGGTTCTAATTTTATTATTTAATTTTTTAATTATCTTTTTATAAACAATATTTGTTGTTGTTTTTATAATTATTACTATTATTTTAATTTTAATTTTAATTTTAATTTTATTATCTTTATTTTCATTTCGCTATTGTTATTCATTTTAATTTTCTTCATTTATTATTCTTTTTTAATATTTTTATTTATTTTTTTGTCAATGTCTGGGTCCAATTTTTTAATTAATTTTTTTTATTACCACTAAATACATTTTTTTAGTGTTTTTATTTTTTATTTTATTTTTTGTATTTTTATTTTTATTTTAATAGTAATATTATTGATATTTATTTTATTTCTACATTCCACATTCCTTTGAATTAAATACCCTATTATTTTAAAATACAGGGTATTTAACAATATATATTACATATATATGAGTTGAAAAATAAAAACTCTAAATGGGCAAACAAAAAAAAAACCAAAGCCACAACAAACAAATATTTCGCTAGCTTTTCCAGACTTTGTCCGTGCCTCAACAAGGAAGCGCCCATAGTTTCATATAAGCCACAACAGCACACACACACACATACACACACACACACACACACACACACACACACACACACACACACACACACACACACACACACACACACACACACACACACACACACACACACACACACACACACACACACACACACACACACACACACACACACACACACACATACAGAGACATGAGCATGCATTTTTAAAATGAAATTACGCCACGTTTAGTTAACTGTCTGGCGCTGAAGGGTGCTGGCCAAGACTATATAATAAAAATTTGATTAGCTGCTTGTTTAACTTTAATTAAGTTGATTTTATTGCGCACAAAAGACTTGAACGGAATGCGGTGCAAAAATAAAAAAAAAAAAACTGAAATGAAAGTGTATATTAAGGAAGATGCCAGGCTGGTAGCTAAAGCAGAAAGCTGAAAGCTGAAAACTGAAAACTGAAGCTGAGCCTGAAACTGGCGCTGAAGCGGAAGCCAAAACTAAAGCTAATCAAATATTTAAACAATGCGCCTGCTGCTTTGCTTTGCTTTGGTTTAGTCTGGTTTGGTTTGGCTTACGGGACACGCTGGCTCAGCATATTAACATTTTGTTGGGCAAACAGGCAAACTGTTTGCCCAGGGCCCAAAATACACACCAAACAAGCAGCATAATATTCATGATTATCATTAACACACACACATACGCCGAGACACTCGTACATACACACACACACACAGACACAAAGTGTGTGTGTTGCATTGTGATTTGATGAGCTTTGCACGGGGCGCTCGACAAGCATCCTGCAGGACTTTTGCTGCTGACATTGCCGCTAACATTTGACGCCTGTGCATATCACATATGCAAGCTGAAAGGCATTAACAGAGCGATAATGAAAGAGAGAGAGAGAGAGAGAGAGAGCGACAGAGAAGGGTCTGCCATAGATAGAGAAAGCAATACTAAAAGGCACAGCGAGATAGAGAGAGAGAGAGCAGTTTACAAAATAAGCTAAAATTCACTTAACTCTTTAAACGCTTATAAACTCACATCATAATCTATAGATAGCTTAACTGTTTGAAGTCTCCAATATCAGTCGACTTTTGTATATTTATATTCCTATATATCTCATCAAATATATATATATATATATAAGTCTCTTTTTCCATTTGTTCATTCATTTGCTTATTCTTAAATTTCAATTCTGCTTTTGTTAACTTTATACTGTGTGTTCGTGGAATTTACTCAACGTTTAAACTCTCCACAAAACGATCCAGTGTTTGGGTGCCACAGAGTAACACTTGTGCCTTACGCTCCAATTACATGCCATTCTTTTTTTTTTTTTTTTGTATTGCCTTATTTGTATGAAGTGCTTGTCATAAGATTAAAGAATTGACTATAAAAGGCGTCGCTTTACGCAGTGTCGATCAGTTTAGCATAGATAACTGTCACTCACTCAACTGAGTGTGCAGCATAGATCCGCTGTAACTCACTCTATCTAGTCATTCAAACAGCTCTGGGCGTAACCCCCACTAGAGATAAGATTCAATGACTCTGATATGATTATAGACAGACTGTAGACTAAAGGACTGTAGGCGGGGTATTCTATAGATACGACGATCCTCCATACATCCATCCATTAGTCTGCCCGTCTCTATGTCCTTCCGTCTATTTGTCCGTACGTGCGTTCGTTCATTTTTCTGTCTATATGATATGAGCTACAGAGTTGTCTGTTTATCCATTCGCCCGTTCGTCTGTTCTTCTATCCATCTACTCGTCCATTTGTCCGTTCCATCCATCTGTCTGTTAATGTGTTTGTCCATCTGTCCGTCCATCTGTCCGTCTATCTGTCCGTCCATCAGTTCGTCCGTTCATTTGTCCGTACGTATGTTCGTTCGTCTGTTTTCATCTATCTGTCCATATGATATGAACTATGGACTTGTCTGTCCGTGTTTCCGTCCGTTTGTTCGTACATACATCTGCCGTTTATACATCCGTCCATCTAATAAGACATAAGAACTAAGGCCTTGATTATTTGAATCGTATCATTGGTATATCAGCTCTATGCAGAGTTTAGGGTATCTACTAGTCGGCCAGTTCCGACTATATTGTCTTTATATGCCAATTTTGTTTTTTTTTTTTTTTAAGTATTTATTCATATTTCTAATTGCAGCTGTTTAACAATTGCCTTGTACTTAAGAAGTTATATCAAATTCGCATGCATTAAAAATAACCAAAATATGCTGAGCAATGAATATTTGCCAGCGTTACGAGAATATAACTCAATACACACACACCAAAAGATGGAAAAGGAGAAAGAGATAGAGAGAGAGAGAGTGAGAGCGGGGCAGAAAGGGAGAGCGAGAGAGATGGAGAGAGAGAGAGAGAGAGAGAGAGAGAGAAGAAAAATAAGAAGAGAAAAGCTTGGAACACCCACTTTTAACCATATATCGCTCATCATGGGAGTTGGCAACATCTTGAGTGTGCTGTGGCATGCCATAAAAGGACTTTGATGCCACGATGCCTGCCACTTAGCCAAACGCTGCGCATATTATCGATGGCTATAATACGAGGGCCCGAAAGCTGTTGTTGTTGCTGATGCCGTTGCTGCTGCTGTTGTTGCCGCTGCGTTAGCCATTAAAAACTTTCCGGCAATGCCATTAAAATAAAAATCGAGAGCGTGTTAAATGATTTACAAAAGCAAAGGCTGAAGCTGTAGCTGTAGCTGTAGCTGTAGCTATATCCCGACCAGGCCAAGATGAAGCCAAAAACAATTTCGTTGCTAGCGGGTTTATCGCATTGGCATAATGTGTTTCAGGTTATCCCATTTGCTAGACCTTCCACTCCCTCTACCCTTTCACTTGCCACTTGCCCGTATTTATTTTATGCGGCTTTTGCGACAAGTTAAAGCTTTTGCCACGCCCACAAACAGAGCCCCTTTTTTTTGCCAGCCAGCCCCAGCGCCCGGCCAAAGACATTTTCGTATTTTATGGCTCTTATGACTTTTCAATAAGTTTTTCCACGTCGTCGTCGCCCCACCATCAACTCGAGTTGAGCTTTCGCATAGGCCACGTCTCTAGCTCTAGCTCTGGCAATACATAAAATTTATACTTATGGCCAAAGTCTGCACAAACGGATTTGCTTTTGCTATCTATCTTTTGGTCGATATAACAAACAGTTTGTTTAGATTGTGCTCGAGGTATTATCATTAAATGTTTTATTCTTTTGCGAGAAATTTAAATTTGAGTTTGTTTAACGAATTTGAGGTGTTTATTATATATGAGACAGACGATTCTTAGCTATAATTGGCGAGACAGCAGCTGAAATATCAGAACTGTCTTCAAGTAGTTATTATATTGAATCTTATATTATTTATATTACTTTTCTTTTCAACAGAACTTTGTACTTATGATATATGAAATGCATTCTCAATTCATTTCTCAATCTATTTATTATCTTTAAGATGATACATGAGGCACTTTAAACTGCATTTCTATTACAATTCAAGCCAAGATACGCATAGGTACTAACTTAATTTGCAGTTGACTATCGATTGCTTTGACCTTCCATTAACTGATTGATTGTCAGCCATAAAGACGGGCAATATCCCTGGGCACTAAATTGATATGAGATAGTTGCGTTTGCTATTCAATTACGCACACACTTCAATGGAGGGATGTTGGGCAGATGAGAGAGAGGGGGAATGGGTGGGGGAGAGCAGTGGGTGGTGCTGTGGCTGTGCTGGGGCTGTTTGCTGGTCAACTTAATGCAACTAATCGCCTACCATTAACCGCCAATGACACTTTTATGCCTCTTTAATAAACTTAAGAAACACAAGTGACACTGCCTGGGCTCAGTGTATGTGTGTGTGTGTGTGTGTGTGCGTGTGTGTGTGTGTGTTGTTGCTGGGGTTGGTTGGAGGATGCGTGTGACAGGCGCTTGTCCAAGCATCACAAAACTTTCGGCACGTTGCGGCAATGTCTTAAGCGAGTTTTCTGCCCCACCCACAATAGACACCACCCCCTTCAGCCGCCCACCACCCGCCAGCCTTGCACTCACACTCATCGTGGCGTCTCTCAGGAGTTTCTACAACTTGTTTCATGTTGTTTCAGCTGTTCGCCAAGCAAACACACACACTTGCACACTCGAACCACTTATATCAATAATAATTCCCATTTGTAATAAAGCCAACTTAAGTAGAGCATTTTGAGGCATTGCGGATTAGCCCATGGGGCAAGAGTTGCATGCATTAAGTGATATGCATAAATAAACAACAATTCGAATAAAAGGTGTGTGTGTGTGTGTGTATGCATGTGTGTGTGTAGCTGCGGCATAGCTATTGTAACTGTGCGCACCATATCAAAAGTAAATTGATACAAATTGTATAATAATCACGTCATTGCATTTTATTTTTGTGCCATGGCAACGGCAACGGCAATGGCAACGCCAGCAGCAATAATAGCAAAAAACAATGGCACGTGTGGCTTAATGGCAACAACAACAACAACTTGCAAAAACAACAACAACAAGCATTGCGCTGTGGACAAGTTAGCAAAGTGCTGTGCATTAGCCTGGCGGCAATTTCATTTGTTATTAATAGCACATGGTCACACTGAGCAAATGGCGAACCTAAATGACATTCAGCCAGCAAAGAGAGAGAGAGAGAGAGAGAGAGAGAGAGAGAGAGCAAGCGAGAATAGTAAGTAAGAGGCAAAATGTTTTAAGACAAGAGTAAGAAAACTTTTAAAAAGTCAAATAGACAGTAATAGCACACGGTCATACTGAGAGCGAAGGAAAATGTGTAAAGATGGCAGGCAGTAAGCAGAGAAAATCCAGAGAGAGAGAGAGATAGAGATGGAGAGACAGCTTGAAAAGAAAGATGGAGAGTGAAGAAGAATTTAGCTAGGTACTTCAATTCACAAGATAGGTAGGCAGAAAGCGACAGAGAGAGAAAGAGAGAGAGAGAGAGAGAGAGAGAGAGAGAGTGAGAGAGAAAGAAAGAGATAGAGAAATAGAGAGAGGAAGAGATAAAGTGAAGCAGGAGAAACAAGCAATAAGGACTGATAGATAGAGAGGAAGAAAAAGAAAATTGTAATATTTTTAGCAATAGTAGAATATGGTCACACTGGCCTCACCTTAATGAAATCTTCAAGAGAAAGCTTTATGGAAGATAGAGAAAGAATAGAGAAATAGACGCACCCAGTAAGTGGCATAGAATTTACGAAAAAGAGCATCTAGAGCGCATATATTTTTAATTAATACTATTATTAACAATACTACATTTTCAGTTTAAAAAATTAACAAATAAATAAATAAATAAGCAATAAAAACAATTTCCTTAAAATGCATGGGGTTCGCATTTTCCTTTGCTGTAAATTAGAAACATTTGATGGATGACTTTTCTCTTGCAGCAATTTAATCAATATTAGATGACACTTGACGCGTGATCGGGGCGAATTTAAATATGTTGAGCACGCAGTTGAAGTTTGTATAGCTAGCGCGAATGCGATGCTCATTGTTTCCATTAATTTGAAGCACAGGGACACACGCTACCCTAGCCCCAGCCCCAGGCCCAGCACCGCCCCCTTTGAAACGCCCATTCGATGTTATTTATCATGTGGCAATGTTGTAATGCATTTTGTAATCGATACAAAGCAATCACAACGTATTGAGAAGCCCAGCCCCGTGCGCCAGGCACGTGACCAATCAGCCCCGGGCACAGACCCCACTGCCGCCTCCGGATAAGTCGTAAGTGTACGACAGCCCCGCCCCTCAGTTAGCTCAATATGTTTCTCGGTTTCCCTGCTGCAAATTAATGGAGTCGAGCAGCAGCCAGAGCAAAGTGTGCCAGCCACGTAGTACCGCACTCCAGCCCAGCCCAGCCCAGCCCAAGCAAAGCGCGAACTTTGACCGACGCATAAATGCAATCACAAAATAATTCAAAGTTAATTTCGATTTGCCAACCAAAAAGAGCAAGTGCAAAGAGCAGCAAGTGAGCTAAACTGAATGAGAGGCTAGAAAAATATATTGTTGAAAATATTAGGAATAAAATATGTTTAAGTATACACAATAGAAATGA
Source organism: Drosophila stalkeri (assembly GCA_035047405.1). NCBI lineage: Eukaryota > Metazoa > Arthropoda > Insecta > Diptera > Drosophilidae > Drosophila > Drosophila stalkeri. Next base: position 10,670,653 of record JAWNPR010000061.1, read on the forward strand.
GTATGTATATTAAAGAAAGTGTTTACAATGTATTTATTAATATTATAATAATTAATTATTTTCGATGATGTTTAGACATATGTATATGCCTTTGCATATGTATGCATATGTATATTTATCTTGGTTTGTAACTGTTTATCGTTTCTCGATGCCCTCAAATTGCTGTAAAGCGACACCCAGACTAACACTCAATTGTGTCTGTTAATATGTCTCTCTCACTCACACTCAGGGAAATGACTTGGAGAGCAAACGATTGTATCTCTTCTTTAACGAGTTCGTTTGTGATCGGCTGGCTTACAGTTTGTTGTTTTTTTTTTTTTTTCGTTTTGAGCGTTCGGTTGAGTTAAATGCAGCAAAAGGCTTTTGAGTATGTATTGGTGTGTATGCGCTAAGCATATCAATTGCGTGCGCAAGTGTTGAAGAACGTTTGCACTGACTTCTTGAGTCTTTTTTGCTTACTTGCTGTGCCAATGGCAATCGTAGCTCTCTCAAAACGAAGTTCGTTAAACGAGCGTCATACGAATAGTTCAACTCAAGGCGCTCAACAGAAGACAAACACGAAAAGAAACGAAGTCATTTGCTTAGAACGAGAGTGAGAGCGAGCGAGTATGATTTCTTTCGGTTGATCTCGTGAAAAGAGCGTAAAACGGTTAACTGTTATTTGCAAGCAATTTCAACTATAGAAATTGAAATAGAATTGAATAGCTTAAGCAATAACCAAGTCCGAATTTAGGATGCTGATGTTTGCTTACTCACACGGTTTAGTGGTTTAGAGCTAAATATACATATAAAATCTATGGCAATAAGCTGCAACAAATTGAGTTGAATCAAATGTCGAAAAATACCTAAGTACAAAATTATTAAAGCGAGCTTCACACGCTCTAAAGGGAAGTCGTTGCTGTTGTTGCTGCTGCTTTTGCTGTCAATGTGACAAACCATTTGAATGGCCCCATAAAATGCGTATTCAAATGCCAAAAAGTAGGCTACACATACATGCAGAAGTGCTTACACACACACATAAGCACATAAATATATATATATATGTACATACATTTGCGCTGTATCTAAACTGCTGCAGGGGCAGCCGCAGGGCATAAAGCGTCAGCTGCGCGTGCTACTGACTGATAACAAGTGGCCGTGACACTGTGTGGCAGCCCGCATTGATTTTCTTGTTTTTCTTTTTTTTTGTATTTATTTTGTTTTTGTTTTTTTACTTTTTGCTGAGCGCAGCGTTTGCCACTAATCAGCGGCATAAATGCTGCATAAGTGGAGCACAGCCAACGATATTTGATATATTTTTATTTTATTTTTATTTTTTTCTTTTTTTTGGTTGTTTGTTCTCTCTTTTGGAATTCTGTAGCATCAGCAGTTGCAGCCATATTAATTTGTTAGCATTAAGATAGAGCGTGAGTGGAAGCTCAAATCGAATTGAAACTTTAATGACTTTATGCGCTAGACGCAACTTGCAACTTGCCACTTGCCACTTGCAACTTGCAACTTGACCAAAGTTTGTAACTAGTTGCCAGCATTTCCGTTGGCCCAGACAATTAAGTGCACAACTTTTTGCACAATTGTACTTTAAACTTTGGCTGAAGCCACGCCCATTGAGGCCACTACCACGGCCACTGCCCCTGCTGCTGTTGCTATTGCTGCTGCTGCTGCTGCTGCTGATTCTGCTTGTGTCGCTGCAACACGTTGAACAGATTCAATTAATTAACTGTCAATATTCTAGCAAGCACGAACGCCAGCCATACCAGACACGCTAGCCCATCCCTCAGCAGCTCCAGCTCCAGTTCCAGCTCCATCTCTTTGGCATTTTTCGCCTACATTTGCGGCTGTGGCGCTTCGTTTCGCTCTCGCATTGCTTTGCTTTGGCTAGCTAAATAATTAATGAAAAGACAAATTGCTGTTGGCACAGCAGCCAGCCGTCGCCCCATCTCTGCTCCACATTCTGTTCAATTGCAGCTCAGTGCGACGTCCGATTCTGCTACCATTCACAATTTTATTTTCCATTCCATACTTTTATGCGCTGCTTTGATTTTTCTCTACAGCATTTCGCATTATGCTACTTCCTTCTCACTTTCTCCCTCTCCATCTCTCTCTCTCTCTCTCTTACTCTTTTTTTATAGATTGCACTTCATTAATTGCAGTACTAATTGGTTTAGCTATAGAGTGAAGGGAATAATATCAAAAGAGAGGGAGAAAGGAAGAGAGAGAGAGAGAGAGAGAGAGAGTGGTAAAAGTTCTGCTTAGAAATTGTTGAGCCAACAGCGTGACTGTCATTAGTAATACCTATTTGAACTGCCAAGAATAATGCTTATCGACAGTTTGATGTGAAATAATCGATAACATAATTATTGTATGTTTATTTTATAGAAATATATAAAATGTAGATAAGTAAAATTTCTAAGCGATATGGATTTCTTCAATAGGGGTTTCAATAAAAAAGTCATTATATAGACCTATCGATATTTTATGGTTAACAATCGAAAGCTCACATAATTAAAAGAAAAATGACTTAATTCGATTAATTTTGTAAATTATCTAAATTCAAGTAAAAATACAATCTAATATTTATCAATTTTATAGATGATTCATATTTATCAATAAGTATTTCAAGTTTACGGAATATAATTTAAATCTTCTATTTAATCGATCAACTTTTTTAAATCTATCAATAAATGCCTCAAGTAAAATAGATATTGTCATTTATGCCTCTTCGACTATTATTGATATAATTATTGTTACAACTATAGACATAAGTGTCCTAAGCTTACAATCGATTGTTAATCTTCTAAATGATTATGGTTAGTATATTCATATTTATCGATACAAGTCTCAAGCTATCAATTAAGTTAAATATATCTTCTAATTGGATTTCGATAGTAAATGGATAATAGATTATTACTTATCGATACAAGCGATCCGTTTACTATCGATCATTACAGATATTTTCAAATTTGTTATCAATATAGTAATCAATATCGATCAAAACGGATCTAGAGATTACTATTGATAAAATTATATAAATATTTTAGTGGTTATCGATAATGTTATTGATATTTATTGTTGAATATCTTTAGTTTACTCTCGATTGTCACTTAAATCAACGAAGCTTTAAATCATATCGTTATACATTTAGTTATTTATCGCATGGTATATTAAGAATACTAAATCTGCTAGAAAACAATCTGCAGATTATGATCAATTATCAGGCTTCGAAGCATTCTAATGTGTCTTCAGCATATAATTTTAAAGTAAATATAAAAATGCTTTAAAGTCACAAATATAATCCTTTTAAAGACTTGAGCGCTCATGCAAATCCCTTTTGACTGATCCCGAGCAGATCAATTCGCCGCATTAGGCCAATCTTAAATGCAAATCTGAGTAAATGCTCGCACCTACGCGTGCTCGGAGCAACTGCTGCCGCTGCTGCTGCTGTTGCTGGTGTTGCTGGTGCTGGGCAGGCTCAGGCTGAAGCTGAGGCTCGGCGCTGATTTAACATGCAAATGTGGCAGAGTCTTGCCACCTTGCCTGGCCTGTCCTGGCCAGGACTCAATGCATAAATCATGGCTGCCCTCTGCTAAGGCACAAAATAAAACAAAAAGAAAGCAAATAAAGGAGAGAGCAAAATAATAATAAAAGGGTTGCAGCACACACACACACACACACAGACAAGTGGCAGCTTTCGCTTTCGGTTTGATGGGATTTCGGTAGCGATTGCTGCCTGCCATCGACCACAACTGTTGGAGCTGCTGCTCCTCCTGCTCCTCCAGCTACCTCTCCATTGCTGTTGTTGTTGCAATCGATAGTCGGCGTTTTTATGCCGTCAATATCGGCCTTAGCACGTTCGGCGTGCGGCGCAAAGTATGCTAAGCTTATTTATTATTTACACGAGTGAAACGTGTATGAAACCAAAAGAGCTGCTAAAAACCTGAACTGCGACTCTGACCTCCCCCCTCCCCCTCTGGCATTGGCAACAGCAACTCGTGTGTGTTTGTGGTTGATTTGATTGCTTTATGCACCCAGTGAGTGGCCGCATGAATTTCAAATGAGCCGCTTTGCCATGCCACATGCCACATGCCACACACAGTTTCAGTTCGCTCCTCAACTGTAGGCAACAACAACAAACAAACAAAAAAAAAAGTGCCAAATAATACCAAAAGGCATATGAAAAAAAGGTTTAAAAATGTTAAGATACAGCCAGAGCGCAGTCATTAGAGCTATGTCCGCATTCTTTCACACATACACACACACACACACACACACACTTACTCGCTCACTCACTCACTCACTCACTCACTCTGTCACTCTCTCCCTCTCTCTCTTTCTATCTGCCATAGCTAACGTGTTGCACACGTTTCGCCTGCCAGTCAAGCAGCAGTGCGAATGGCAATGGAAATGGAAATAAACAAGAGAATGGCGCTAGCAATAAGAAGCAGACAGAGCAAGTGCGATACAGTAAGTGTAAGAGAGTGAGAGAGGAATAGACTGAGAACAGTCAGCCAGTCAGTCAGCCTCTCTCTGTGTGTGTGTGTGTGTGTGCCGTGTCAGTGTTCACACGTCTTTGGGCAGGCTTTGGACAATCGTGTCGACTCCTACACGTAACACACCCTCTCCTATTCACACACACACACACACACACACCTACACCCACACACACACACACACAAGGAACTGGTACTGGTTCTGTTTTGTGCGCTGTTCCCACAGTAATTTGAAATTCATGCGCTTCGTATGTGGAATAAATTCAAGATTTTGATTTGCTGCTACGTGTGGCATCTTATTCCGCACACTCTCCTGCTGCTCCCCTCCTCGTGCTCGACAGGCGTCTCTGCTGCTTCTCTGTTTATGTGTGTGCAATTGAAGGTGTGAAATCGCACATAAAGGATAATAAAAGTGAAAAGCATGAGGCGCTGCTGTTCAAGCTGTTACCCTTAAAGCTGCTGCTGCCAAAAAAAAAAAAAAAAAAACTTTACTATACGCATTATTTTTGTGGCAGCAATTACGGCTCTGCTACGGACATTGCCATTGGCACTCAAGTGTACTATTATCAACTACAGACTGCTGTTAACTAACTGTCAACTAACAGCACAGCTATCAAAGGGCTTTCCATTTCTCATTGCTGATCAGCGCTTAGCTTGAGGGTGAAATTTAAAATGATTGGAAATCAATTTGAATGATTTAATAGTTTCTCTCTATTGGGGAAGAATAAAGCGACCGCCTCGTATGTGAAAGCCAGACACATCAGAGAGTCGTAGAGTAGGAGAAAAATGGAAGGCAGAATCATAGATAGACTAGAATCTCATTCAAACAGCCTGGCTAGTCGCCTAGATTCTGTAGCCCAAAGATCTCACTTGTTCGTAAACTCAGGAAACAAAGACTCAGGAGATATCAGATAAATCAGATTAATATTTTTAATCTAAATGTATATATTTTCTTTATTTATTTATTTTTTTATTTATTTATTTTCTTTCATTTATTTATTTTTTTATTTATTGTATTTATGTGTATTATATTTATTTATTTAATTAAAATACATATTGGACTGGCTTCTTTTTAATTTTTTTTTTATTTATTTTTTTTTTTTTATTACAGAAATCGAAGATAAACACCATTTTTTATTTTTTAATGTTGACAATGTGGTTCAAATCGATTTATTGACATCACTTTTTGCATATGAATATGTTTTATTTATTAATATATTTAAATAATCTCGTTAGCCTTAAGCTATTCACTTTGTGTATATTGCCTTAAATTGCTTTAAAATATATATTTAATCAATTTTAATTTAGATAAAGTTGCCTAAAATGAGAAAACACAAAATATAAACGTTTCTATGTATATCCCTCACATTATCAAATAAAAACCTCAACAAATATTTATCCTATATACATATTTCTATAAGTCAGTAATGAATAGCATCTGAGAATCTCTGAATCATTATAAAAGCTTGTTTCAAAGCAGGAGAATAGCAAAAATCTTAGCTCAGATCAAAAGCAAACAAAATTGTCAATAAAAGACTTTAAAATTCATCAAAATATTTATATTTTGTTCATTGTTTGCTCTGGACAGATTGATATAGAATGCTTTCAATATCTATTATTGACATAGTTTTTTTTTATTATTTATTTATTTATTTTTATTTATTTTTTTTTTAATTCAGTTTTTTTGCTTTCACTCAGCTGATGAGTCTTCACTTCTTTATTCGCAAATGTAATTTATGACATTTAATGCTCTACGGCGCATCAGCGATTTCAACAATTTGGTTCAATGTCGCGGACGATTGGAAAGCGCGTTTTTCACCCCCAACCCCCTCTCTTTACATCCTGTTCATGTAGTTTGGGGGCTCCATCTGGTATGGCTCCATGACACGCAATTGCTTGCAATGACGCTCTCAAACAGCATATAGCGGCGAATCAGAGGCTATGAGATTTTCAAATGATGCCGAAAAGTAGGCAACTTACACACACACACACACCCTCACACACTCACACGCACACATACACTCACACACACATGCAAGCAGCAAATAAACACGCGCAAATATTACGAGCTGCTTGACAGTTGATGTCTCTCGCCCTCACTTGTTCGCTACTCTCTTTGTATATCTACCTCTCTCACACACTCTCTCTCTCTCTCTCTCTCTCTCTCTGTTTAGCTTTCTCCTTATCTGACTTTCTATTGCTCTGGCTACATCACCTCGTGCGGCAGCTGTGCGTTTATTTTTGGCATCGCGGCGCGTCAGTAAGTATGCAGCAGTCGGCAGGAGGAATACATGTCAATGACTTTACAGAAAGCGGAAACTCATAAAGATAAGTGTTGACATGGCTGCCAACTTGGGTAGGCACTGTGTGCAACACCGACCCATGGCCTGCCATCAGCATAACCCAACCAAGCAACCAAGCCACCCACTCACTCATCCACCCACTCACTCAGTGCCTCGCGCCCCGGTCCTCTAAGTGGCATCTGTCGTCTCGTATTTGTGTCACTCTACGCTCTCTGCGTCAATGCGTATGTGTGTGTGTGTGTATGTGTGTGTGTACTGTATCGCAGCGCGCACTTCTTCAATGTTCTTTACAACAAGCGCGAAACAGTTATTTGAGCATGGAAATTGGTGGAAAATTAAGCAACGCCTTTAAAGCATTTTGGCAAAAAACTTTTGGGCCCAAGCCAAAAAGAAAATGCAAGCTGACTGATCTTTAAAATATATATATTTATATATACACATACATAGTAGCTAAATGAGCTGTCGATACTTATCGATATTTATCGATTTACAGCCAATTTATATTCATGTGATTTGATTTGGAATTATTTAAGATAAAATATCATTTTGTTCAATTGCGTAACATAAACAAAGTATCGATACTTATCGATGCCTGGCCCTATACATAAATTATGGTCATATGAGACATGAATTATGAGCTAAATAAACGCCCAAGCCCACAATCAACACACATACACACACACACACACACACTTTCGCCTTCCCATCGCAGTGCACTGGCAATGTGAACTATTTTATTGCCAAAGTCATGCTAATAAAGTTTCTGGACAGAGTAAAGCCAACCAAAACGTGGCTGCCTGAGGGATTGGGTGGATGGTGGATGGAGGGGATGGAGGGGGTTTTGCTTTCACTGGCCAGCACATGCTTTATATGCATAGCCGAGAAAACACCAGGCGCCATTTGGCGAGTGGCCACTTGGGGGCAGGAGGCGGTCTATTGTTGAGCGTCCGAGACGGGGCTAATTAATGTTATCGCATTTCATGCATCACTGCTAATTGTTATCGATAAATAATGCAATGTCAGGCGGCAAAAATGTGTTGGACTCGCCTTTATATATATATAAATATATATATATATATACATGCTGGCGAGTTGCTTATTATAATGCCAGACTGCTGCTGTTGCTGTGCTTCTATTGCCCATACGATTTATCAGCGCAGCGCGTTAACGGAATGTCAAGTGACAGGCATTAATAACGGTACCTTCCTGCCACAACCACAAAACTATGTTTGCGTGTAAATGGAAATCTATAAAGGCAATCAGTGGTTTAATAAGGGTCACATGCAAAGGTAAAAACGTACAAACGGAATCGGAATCGGAAACGGAAATTGAAACGTTTAAGCGTTATTCGTTATTTCATTGTTTTGTTTTCTTCTGTTTTTTTTTTCTAGTTGCAATACTCAATGGCTAATTGAAGGTGGGCGTGGCTTGTTACGCTGTTGTTAAATTCTTGGAACTGCTTGACATGACCTTTGACCCACTTCTGACAGCTGACAAGTTGATCGATTGATTAACTATTTGATGCGGGTAAAAGTGCTCTGCTCCGGTTTGAGCTACTAGTTCGATGCCATCATCAATAATTCACATGGCGAAAGTTTCCGCGAATTGCATGAAATTTAGCTGACAATATATATATATATATATATATATATATATATATATATATATATATATATATATATATATATATATATATATATATATATATATATATATATATATATATATATATATATATATATATATATATATATATATATATATATATATATATATATATATATATATATATATATATATATATATATATATATATATATATATATATATATATATATATATATATATATATATATATATATATATATGTATATATATATGTATTTAATGATGCGTGAAATTTTATTCATTTTAGAGAATTTATTGAAAGCGAAAATTCGCATTAACTTTTGATATTGATATGGGTAAATGATTAATCGATAAATTTACTAAACTTTCGATGGGTTTGCTGTATATAAATATTTATAAAATATTGTATTTTTTAAAAAAGAACTTTATAATACAAAATATATTAAATAAAATAAAATAATAAATAAAATAAGATAATTTTTATGAAGTGCGTATTATTTAGACAAATAAAAAATCTCTTTGTTAATAGATAAGAAAATCAAGTGCTGGGGGTGGAAATCAATTGATGACCAAACAATACCTCGAGAGATAAGACAGACTGTTAGGGTCTGAGCTGGACACTTATGTATGTAGATACTTCAGCCCAAAAATCTGCCAGACTTTAAGTCTCGCCCTATTACCCTTTATACCCCTATCAATCAAAGCTATAATAAATAAATTGAATATATTTCTGTTTAATTAAATTCTGTATTCGTTGTCTTTCGTAGCTATAAGAAATATATTTAATCAATTTCTGTTTAATTAAAACAAAAAATAATTATGAAAAACTAAATATTTTGAAGCGATGTAAATCTAAGGATCCATACAAGTCCATACAAGTAAGGCACGTAGAATTTTACTGTTTACAATTTTCATATACATATATGATTATATTAAAATTAAAACTTTCTTGATTATAGCCCTATTTTAAAATCTGCAATCAAGAATATCAAATAAAATTCGACCTAATTAACTTAGCTCAACTTAAATCTTATTAAAAACACTCTCAAATCATCAGTTATTCATAAATCGCTAATTCGCTTAAACAAAAATACATTAAACAGATATGATTAGGCTCTCACATAGCCCTGCTCCAGATAAAGTCTAAGTCATCAAATCTCAGCTTTTGCCGCTCAATAGCGTTAACTTATTAATTTGACGTACAAATGCCGCTAAGCAATTAAAAGCCATTTTTAAAGTCAAATTTAAGCTGGGCTTGCTACCGAATAGCCAAAGGCCAGTTGGCTCGCATTAATTAAAAACTGAAAAATAATATGCACAACTTTTTTTTTAAGCCAACGACTGGCCAAAGTTAGCCAAAAAAAAGAAAAAAAAAATAAAACGAAGGGAAGCTAACAAACAACATCAACTGAAATGTTCAAAATAATTAGCAAGGCTGGTAAAAGGCCGTAACCGTGATTCTCTTGATGCTGCAGCAACAGTAAAATACAAAATAAAAAAAAAAGCAAAACAGACAACAAAAAAATATCAAACCGAAAGGCATAACAAAGATTTATGCCTTGTGTCCAAAGGTGGAAGCAGAAATTTAATGCGCCCCAAAAAGTAGGCAACGAAAATTTAAAAAGCAAATGAGATGAGGCGGCATGGCAACAAGAGCATTGGCCACAGCGAAAGTATTTAAGCAAAAAGTGTATCCCTACAACAACAACAACAACAACAAAACACTCGTTGCTTTCTTTTTTTTATTTTGGCTAAAACTTTTTAATGTTTTTGCAGTTGTTGTTATTGTTGTTGCTGTTGTGGCTGCATGATACGGAAATTTTTGCGGCTCGCAGAACTTTTTGTGGTAAGCAAGCAAGAGAGTGAGAGAAAGAGAGCGAGAGAGACACACGCATACGCACACACACACACACACACACATATACATATACATACATTCACATGTGCGCTGCTTTTGTTGTGTTGGCTTGAAACTTCAGTATTTAGCCATAAGTGGTAATAATTACGAATCTGACTGCATCCACGAGCTACTCGCAATGGTAACTGGCTTATAGTTACGTTTTGGTATAAAGCCACACACACACACAGAGCGAGATAGAGATAGATAGAGAGAGAGAGAGAGAGAGAGAGAGAGAGAAAGAGAGAAAGCGAGAGAACGAGAGTCAGAAACATCCATCCACCCGCCACTCAGCTACACGCAAGCTAATTAAGTTTAATTGGTTAAAAATTATATGAAATTATGCAAATGGTATATGGGAGCAGCGAATACATTGAACAGAATAAGCAGGCGAGGAAGTATTATATGTGGAAGTGGAAATGGGTGGAATATGTAGATGTAAAGAGAGAGAGAGAGAGAGAGAGAGAGACAAGGGGAAAAAAACGAAGCAATGAGAAGAGAAGAAAAAGAGTGAAAGGCAGCAAGAGAATATATGAACGAGAAGAGAAGAAATGTCAGAGAACAAAAGAGAGAAGTGGGAAGAAACATGATAGAATGGAAAAATGATCGAACGAAGGCAAGGGGATAAAGATAATAAGAGTGGGAAAGAGAGTGGAAAGAAATAGAGAGAGTGACGTGAAAAATGGAAATAGAAAGAGAAAAAAACAGAAATATGAAAAAAAAGACAGACAAAGAGGAAACGAAACAGAAAAAATACAACAAAAAAAGGAAAGGTGAAAAGAAATATAAGGAAATGAAATTAAGGGAGCAAGACAGAGGAAAGCAAAAGCGGGAGAGATTTTGATAAAAATGAGAAAAGCCTTAAAAATAGAAAGCAAGAATTGAGAAAGCAAGAGAAACAAACAGAAAAAGGAGAGAAAAAAGAGAAAAGAAAAAATGCAACTAAAAACAGCTGGAAAAAAAATTAAGCGAGAAAGTCAGGGAACAGCGAAAGAAAGAGGTCGATAAAAATGAGAAAAGCTTTAAAAATAGAAAGCAAGAATTGAGAAGACGAGAGAAAGAAACAAAAAAAAAAATTCAACAAAAAAGAGACAAGAAGAGAAAATGAAACAAAAGAAATAACACTAATAAGAGCAGCTGAAAAGAAACAAAAGGCAAGACATTAAGGGAGAAAGTCAGGGGAGAGCGAAAGCACGAGAGAGAGACAGTGAGAGAGAGAAAAGAGAGAGAGAGAGAGAGAGAGAGAGAGAGAGAAATCATCATCCCCATTCGATCTCTATCACATATGCTTCTTCAAGCATCTTTGTTCCTATTACAAAAAATAAAATTAAATAAATAAAATAAATTATTGTAAACATAAATATAAATATAAATATATATATGTATATATATAATATATATAAATTTTCAACATTTAATATGGTATTCATCATTCACAGAGCATTGGCCAGTCGGTGCTCGGAGCACCCACACATTTTTATGTATGAAAATTCGCGCATTCTTTTGGACGCAGTGCAGAAAATTATTTTGCATTGTGATTTTTGGTGTGGCCCACGGCTGCTCTTTGACTGCAGCCTAATGGAAAATTCCATTAGGCCAATGGTGTAAGCCAAGTTTTCATTAAGCAGCCAACTAATTTGGCTGGCGTCTTGCATTTTAGAAAATGTCGCTTAGGGAGCAGCATTGCCTCCACTGCTCCGCCCACCGCCCACTGACCCACCGCCCCACGAATTGCCTTCTGTCAGCGTGTCATTGCAATAGGTTTTACAGGCTGCACAAAAGCCAAAACACTCCCCAGTGCACTATTGTAGCCGAGGCGAGGGGCATGGGCTGAGCTGTGGCATACTTTAATTTGACGTAGACAGGCAATTGCCCTGCCTGCTGAGCTCTCTACATCTCTCTCTCTCTTCCTCTCTCCCTCTCTCTTTCTCTCTCTCTCTCTCTCTGTGTGGGGCTTTATTGAAATATTATGCAACAAAGTTGATGAATTTTTAGCCTGACAAACTTTGGCGCTGCATGGGGACTGCGCATTAAGCAAAACTTGCCTCAAAGAGAGAGTGAGAGAGAGGTAAAGAGGGAGAAGACAAGAGGCAAGTGGCATGCCCCCTTAGCTGCCATTGTATCAGGTGTTTACCAAACCGACGAGCACAACCAAAAGCAAAAAAATATTATAATAGCAATTGAGAATTGCTGATGAGCTTTGCTGCCTGACTGCTTGGCTGCCTGGCTGCTTGGCTGCTTACCTGTCTGCCAGCGACGATGACAAGCAGGCCCGCCAAGACACAGTCCGTTGCTCTCCTCTCCCCCCCTTCCCCTCCGGGCCCCGCTCTAAGCCCCCGCTGGCTGAGGCCAAAGCTGAGGCTGGGCCCATGTCGCTCTAGTCTTTGCACAGACTTGTTGTCGAGGGAGCATTTTAATTATTCAACATTGTTGACAAAGTTTCAGCTGTGACTGAGCCAGCTAGACAGAGACACAGTGTGTGTATGAGAGCGAGAGAGAGAGAGAGAGTGAGCTTTATATATGGCAATATGATTTGCTGCCCGAGCAGTCAAAAGTTGAAGGCACACAAAAATTGGTTCAGAGCCAGCGCCAAATCTGCGGCTGTTGACACTGCAAAAAGCCAGCGGGCTTCACAAAATGTCAAAGCAACAAACAACGTGAGAAAATACAGCAGATGTGAATGTGGCCGAAGCCCAGCAGCTGGCGCTTATTTGATCATATTCTTAGTTAGGTCTTCAATTCAATTCGAAAATTGCCCAAAATATGTTGTATGCCCTGCAAGCGAAATTTTACAATTTCACTAAACAACTTTACGCAGTTGCTAAATGTTTGCATTGCAAAGGAAAACTCGATTCATGTGTAGATGGAAAATTTCATTTGAGTGAATTGTTTTCAAACTCTTGTCCCAGTTACTTTAATATCAATTATTGTTTATAGTTGTTGTACATGCAATATTGAATAACTTTATTCAAGTTTTGTGGCAATTGAGTAAAATCTTGAGGGAGTAAAGAGAGAAGACCTCTACTACTATTAACAACAATTTACTATCGAGTACAATTATCTTTTACTACTATTTACTGCAAATTTACTGTTTCCTAGTACTAACTAAATTTACTACTTTTCACTAGTGCCTACTAAAATGTTTTAAAATGTTATCATCAACAATTTACTAATTAATACTACTATCTTTTACTACTATCCACCACAAATTACTATAGATTATAATTATCTTATACTACTATTTACAATTGCAATTTACTATTCCCTACTAATATCTACTACTTTTTATACCCTGAACCCATTGAAAATGGGAATTCAGGGTATAATGTTTTTGTGAAAATGTATGTAACAGGCAGAAGGAGACGTCGCAGACCCCATAAAGTATATATATTCTTGATCAGCTCAAAAAAATAAGTTGATATAGCCCTGTCCGTCTGTCCGTCCGTCCGTCCGTCCGTCCGTATGAACGTCGAGATTTCGGAAACTACAAAAGCTAGAGAGCTGAAATTTTACACGAACACTCGTATCTTAGTTACACAGTACACAGTACGAAAATTCGTTTACGTTTTTTACGTTTTTCGAGCATAACTTCTACACCGTTTTAGCTAGAGACTTCAAATTGTATATTTAGATAGATATTATAGATACGCAGATTTTGTAATTTTCAGATTTTAGATGCCACGCCCCCTTCGCCCCCAATTTGAAAAAGACGTATTTCAAATACTAGATACTTGTAATTTGGCAAATGGACAAATTTGAATGCTCTTAATATATTCTGAAAGTTTCATGAAGATAGTCCATCTAGAAACGGAGTTATAAGCGTTCAAAGTACAGCCCATCCCACCCCCAACCGTCGGCAGCAACTGCGCGGTTAGCAGAGCGCGCGCTATACGTGCGTAAAGAAGAAGAATATTAATTTTTTTGCAGGGTTCAGGGTATCTCGTAGTCGAGCCGTCTCGACTAGAGCCTTCTTACTTGTTTACTATTGTCTACTAAAATAGCTACTACAATCATTAGGAATTTACCATTTAATACTAAATGTCTACTACTATTTACAATTTACTTTCCACTTCAATTTACTATCTACTACTTTATATTAAAAGTAATAGATAGTTAATTGTAAATAGTATTATACATTAGTATTAAATAGTACTTGGAACTTACTTTTAATTACTATTTACTACAATTTGCTATCTACTACTATTAAGTACTATATATTTACTATCAACTACTATCTAGTCACTACCTGTGTAATATCTACAACTTTATACTATTTACTACAATTCAGTTTCTACTACTTTTTACTACTACCTATTTACTATCAACTACTTTTAGCAATCTACTACAATTTACTATTTACTAACATTTTACTAATAAGTAGTAGTTGAAGCAAGTAAATTGTAATAAATAGAAAAAGCAGTAGAGACTAAATTGCAGTAAATAGTAAAAAAAAGTAGACGAAACTAATACTATATACTACTTTACTATCTACTACTTTTTACTATATACTACAATTCACTTGCTTCAACTATTATCGAATTCCACAAATAGTATTTCTCGACTTGCTACGCGACGAGAAAATCATAGAACTTTCAAGAGTATCAAGAAGTTATTTTCAAACCTACCCACAAACGACATTGCCAACATCCCACATACTCTTGCGTCTCGTCAAGGAGTATAAAAACACGAATCACGTGCCTAAAACAGAGTCTGCAAAACAGAATTTTAGACTAACTATGAATGGATGAAGCTTACGAGTTCTAAACCGTATCAGAATATTGCAATCAATTTTGTCAGCCTTTTAATCCGAAGCCGAAGCGAATCAGATTCTTTCACTTTATTTTTTCACTCTCCATTTTTAAATACAAATGCAAAACTGCAAAGCTTAAATAACTTTGAACAGTTGAATGATTTAGGCAACAGCTGTGCTACATCTGATTACAAAATGGAAAAATTTCGTTAACACTTTTTCTCTCTGTCTCTCTCTCTCTCACTCACCCTCTTTTTCTTTTTGAGGTTTTTTTTGGTTATTTTGTGGAATTTCTCTCACTTTTAACCGGTTCAATATTTCATTTATCGAACTGACGCACATCGACAGTCACACGGCGAGGCGAGGCCAGGCCAGGCTAGCCAGGTCCTTTGCCAGACGCTCCTGTAATTTAATTCTCTTGCAGTGACCCAAAAGCCACAGCCGCAACTACAGCAGCAGCAGCAGCAGCAGCAGCAACTGCAGCTGCAACAATATTGAAAATGACGAGAACGTCCAGCTAAGTGAAGCGGATGGTCAGCCAAAAAAAGGGCAATGGAATGGGCGAGGCTGGACTGACTCTGGGATCGGCTGGGGCAAAGGACGGATGCTGTTCGTTCATATGGCTGCAATTTTTTTTTTTTTCGGACGGCGCGCTTCAATAATTCTGTTTGCTCGTACACAAGCACCCACGCACACACACACACACACTCACATAGGTGTCTGTGTGGCAAGCATATTTCGAGTGGCTTTTGTGGCATTGACATCGACTGTTCGCCAAAGACAAAAATGCCAGCCAAAACTGCAGCACAAGTCGACAACAGCAACAACAACAACAACAACAAAGTTGTTTGAGTGTGTGTGTGTGTGTGTGTGTATGCTCTGCCTGAAAAATTACAATGCAATTGTTTGCCATTGGCGCAAGGCGACTGCAGTCATTGACCAAAAGTCGACCAGTAGCGGAACCGGAACTGGAATCACATCACACATACAGAGCGAGAGAGAGAGAGAGAGAGAGAGAGAGAGAGAGAGAGTATACAGACTTGCCCAGTTTGGCACTTGACACAGAGCTCGGGCCCACGAGCCTCAGCTTATGTCGACATTTCGCGGTCATTATCGATTTAAAGCAATGCACTTTCATTGCCAACTAATTGAAACCGAATCTCAGACAAAGGCGTCCAAATGAATTGCCATTGCATTGTGCATATGCATATGCGAGCGCATTGATTAATGCGCTCTCAAAGAGCATAACAAATTACAAGAGCATCAGACGTGAGCTTTCGCATACAAAGAGAATCCTTATGAAATGAAATTCGGAAATACATTAAAAGATTTGCATGTTCCAAGGGAGGAAGGCAAAAAATAAAACGAGATTTTTAATATGATTTGCGTGAGCTCAAGTCATAGGAGATGAGCTTCAGAAGGCGACAGCAGGAGCAGAAAAAGACAGTGAAAGCAGAAGCAGGCAGTAGCAACAGGAGGAGGTGAGAGCAGGAGGCAATATGAGAAGAAGAAGGTAACAGAAGCAGAAGAAAGCAGACAGAGGCGACAGTAGGAGCGGAAGAAGGCAGAAGGAACAGAAGAAAGCAGCAGGAGGCGGCAGTTGGAACAGAAGAAAACAGCTAGAGCAGGAGAAGGCAGTATGAATAGAAGAAGACAGTGGGAGTAGGAGGACGCGACATCAGGAGTACGAGCTGTAAAAAGCAGCAGGACGAGGCGAAAGCAATAGGAGCAGCAGAAGGCAGCAAGCAAGCAAGCAAAAGAAAGCTGAAGAAGCAGAACCAAACAGTAGGAGCAGGAGAAGACGACAGTAAGAGCAGAAGAAAGCAACAGGAGCAGAAGAAGGCAACAGAAGCAGAAGAGGGCAGCAGGAGCAGAAGAAGGCAGCAGCAGGAACAGGAGAACGAAATATAAGCAGGAAGTTTCCCATAATAATACCTTAACTTACGACAGCTGCTCTACTATGCTAGTCAGTGTAATATATACTAGTTTTAGTACAATATATTGGTGGTATAATCGTTCGTTGTTCGTGCTCAGCTGCGCGTGTTTCGTGCAACACGAAACTTCTAGCTGCTTGACTATGTGCGAAGTTACTTAAAAATACATATATGCAAAAACAAAAACAAATACAGAAAAAAATACAAAAAAAAAACCCAAACACTCACGCACTCATGTACATATTTAAGCACCTGAGCCACAACACTTACATATCCGTGCAGAGCCCAACAGCCGCGCCCCCTTCCTCCAGCCTAACAGCTACCACCCCATCATCATTTGGATGCCGCCTGCTCGGTCGCGGCCTCAAACAATGAGGGTTTTGTATGCGACAGCGCGTTGGCCTTTTTGTTGCTGCTGCTGCTGTCTGTGGCACACACTCACACACACACACACTCACGTATGGCCATTGTTTCGTATTGAACCCCAAACTCTTGTGTGGAGCCTGCGAGACTGCGGGCCTCTCTGCCTGTTGTCTTGGCTGCCCGGCATTTTCATTTGCGCTTCAAATCTAAGAATAATAGCTGCCTTGATTACATTCACGCCGCTTTATGACAAACGAAAACAACAAGTACAACAACAGCAGCAACAATGAAAATAACATTGGCTACAATGAGAGACAGGCACAGTGGACAAATTGCCAAAAAAAAATGGAAAAAGAATGTAAGCAAAAGAACATGCAAATGAGTTGAGATCTTAAGGAAAAGTTGAAGCTTCCAAGTTCTTGTAGTTTATAATTATAAAAAAATATTCTGAAGATATTCAATTTTATTGTTTTTAATTAATTATGTTAATAATACTAAATATTAATATTTATATTAATAATCAAAAAAAAACAAAAAAAAACATTGATTTAAGACGATAACAAATTCCTTCAAAATATGTTTTCAGAAGTTTTATAAAAAAATTTCATAGGCCACAAATGGAAGCAATGAAAAAACTTTAACTGAAGTTGTATTCCAATTTTCATTGGAAGCTAATTATAGTTAGGCTCATTGTTTGTATTTTAATACCAGGTGGGCTCTGCTACGTTTTTTATAAATAAAGAGATCAATCAGAGGTCAGTCAAAGAGCTAGCAGATGCGATCCATGTCAAGCTTAAAGACTCTTAAGATAGTGAATGTCTGCAAATAAGTCTTTTTTACAACTAAACTCAGAGAGCAACCGCTTGTATCAGTTCTTTAATGAGTTTTCCTTACACTGTTCGAGCGTCTATCGTAACGCTCTCAAAACGAAGTTCGTTAAACGAGCATCACACGAATAATGCAACTCAAGATGCTCAACAGAAACGAAAGAAGAAACGAAACCGAAATCTTTTGCTCAGAGCGAAAGCAAATGGAGTGATCTCTTGTTCAGTTAATCTCCTGAACAGAGCGTAAAGACGAGTTATGACATATATAATTTATATATATATATTTTTTTTTTTTGCTATGTAAAAATGAGACTGTTAGCAATAAACTCTTTAATAAAATATACAAGCTTTTAATAAAAAATTTAATAAAAAAAAAAAATAAATAAATAAAAATCCGCCTAAAAATATTTCACCTTACAAAATATACTAGTTTTTAATTAAAAAAAATAAATAAATAAAAATCCGCCAAAAAATATTTCATCTAATAAAATATACAATTTTTTAATTTAAAAAAAAAAAATCCTTTTTCTTTACGCACACAATAACTCTTACAAATATTTAACCTAAGCTTCTTGCACATTTTCAAATAACTCATTTGTATATTAATCGTTTTGAGCACTTTTGTCACACTGTGCGTATCCCATTGTTGCCAAAATGAAAAGAAATGAAATTAAGTGGCATGTTACTCTCTGCGAGTGTGCGTGTGTGTGTGTGCATATGTAGGTGGCTGAAACGTGGCATACATGCCATTCCCCCCTGCCCCTGCTCAGCATCCCTCCCCTCCCACACACACATCACATCAACTTAAGCCCCAGTGTTAAGGCCTGTTCGAGTGTTAATTGTGTGTGAACAACAATAACAACAGCTGACAGACAAGACAAACAGAGAGCGAGAGAGAGAAAGAGGAAGACAGACGAACAGACAGTTGGGCGGACAACTTAACAGCCACCCAGTTGAGCTGAGCCCAGTTGTGATTTGTGCAGCTCAAGAAACCACCCAGCAAACACTCCGTTTTCAACCCATTCGAAACTGTCCATTCGATCCACACGGTAATTGTAGCTCGAGTGCAATCAAAGAGAGCGCCACACACGTTCACAATGCGAATTCAATTATGCAACAAAGGCTAAAAGAAGTTGTAGCTGAAGCAGCAGCAGCAACTTTTTTTTTTTTTTTGTTGAATGGAAATTTTTAATAATTTCTTGTGGCTGCTCGCACAGCTGCGCCCAATGCCAAATCAATTTGCGCTTTACATAAAAATCAACAAAAGACTAAGTTGATAAAGGTGGGCGGGCGCGCGGGTGGTGTGGCAGGCGAGGGGTGTGGCACAGCTCTTCACGAAAAATCACAGCACATAACCCATTAACCCCCGTCAACATGGCACAACTACATAAATGCAGGGGATGAGCAGGCAGACGGGGAGGGTGGGGAGAGCAGAGTGAGGAGTAGCGTGAAGCTGATATGGAAATGGAAATGGAGCAGGCAACAAAAGGCGATTTTCATACAATTTTCGTTCTCGTTGTTGTCGTTGACGTTGCCGCATTTACATAATGAATTCATATGTTTAATAAAATCTACACGTGAACACGAACGAGCGAACACACACACGCACACACACACTAACAAAAGGGCAAGCTGAATGTGTGCAGTATATGGCAACTGGCAACTGGCAACTGGCAACTGGCAACTGGTATCTGGATTCTGTAAATCTGCGAATCTGCGAATCTGTAGCGCAAACAGCAGCTGAATGCAGCCGCGCACAAAAGTATGCAAAAGAAAACCAACCAAAAAGCAAGTGCTAAGCGTGGCAAAGAGAGAGAGTGAGAGAGAGAGAGAGAGAGAGAGAGAGAGAGAGAGAAAGAGAGAGAGATTGGAATGAGCTTGGGTTGAGCGTGAGGTTTTGTGCTGATGTCAGCTTGTTGTTTCTGCCTTTCAAAATTCTTTTTTCTGCATAGTCTCTCAGCATTTCAATAGTTTGCCAGATGACAAAGACGATGCTGATGAGTGCAGCTACACACACACACACACACAGACACATGCGATAAAATTGTCCCTTGTCTGTGTGCTGCTGCTGTAGTCACAAATTAAAATCATATAAAATTTGCATATTTGCAAAGATTTACCTGAGAGTTATCGAGTTATCGATAAACGCATAGCAGACAAGCCAGGTTTATCGTTATATAAAAACTAGCTTATCTATTATCATTATTTATTGATGACATAAATTGCATCAACTCAGACACAAACAATATGAGAACAAATTCAGTTTGAGCCCAATTATCGATATATTCAGTGCATGGTCGTAAAATTGTAAAAGCAAAAACTTTGCAAAGAAAGTTGAAATGAGCGCAGCTCTAAAACTACACACTAAGTGGTGCCAGCAATGGGAATTGTAAAAGAAAAAGAAGTTGAGCGAGAATGAAGAAGATTGAGGAATGGATAGGAACAGTGCAATTGTATATATAAATGTAAGTATATGCTGGCCCATGTGAGAAAACTCATTTCGTCAGCAGGAAGCGAACGAGCGAGCCATTGGCACATTTTTCTGACCCTATCGAGCCCGCTGAGCTATAGTTGAAGAAACTTGGTCAAGTTGTTGCCAGGCAGCCGAAACGAAACGAAACGAAACACACACACAATGGCATCCAATTGCCAATTGTGATAAATTGTACTTTTAAGCAATTTAAACCCAACAAAAAAAAAGCCGAAAAAAGAAAACAAACAGCAAAAAGTTAAGGCAAAGCAAACCGATACGAGGCGGCAGCCCCTCATCAAAGTCCTCGTCAAAAAAATAGCAAAAAAAAAAAAAGGTTAACTCTCTGGCTGGACTTTGGATATTGTAGTATACTGTATACCCTGTAGACTGTACTCAAGGCAGAACAGTTGAGCTCTCAGCTTGAGCTGAGTTTCGTTCAGCCTATAGTTTAGATATTTGTATAGCTTGTAATAGAAACAGCTTTGAGTTATAAAGTGGAGGTTTACAGATAACTTCAAAGTTAGCTTTTGGTATACCCTATATCTATATGGTATGCCCTAACACTTATTCATTATACTATATAGTCTTTATTGACTATATAGTCAAGTTGATGGAGCTCAGCCCAAAATTAGCTTTAGTATACGCTATGGGCTATATTTTACAATGATTTTATGCTTGAATACCTTATAGACTAACTATATTGTATACCCTGTACTCAAAGTAGATCAGCCCAATAGTAAGATAATCTTATGCCTTACTTGAGATACACTAATTTTATGGCAGACTTACTCTACTAACCTTCATCTTTGATTCTTCTGTGCCACGTCGCATCTTTTGTACAGGGCATCTTTGTATCGCGCATACCCGAATTTCATTTTTAAGTATGTAAAACTATTTTACTAATAATGCCTCAATTGTGCGCCATTTTGAGGCCTGAGCTCGTCTCAAGCTTTATGGCAGCGGATACGCTTGTCAGTAGGCGGCTGATTTCGGGTCTACGAACCAGACTGCATATACATAAGTGTGTGTGTGTGTGTGTGTGCGTGTGTAGGGCATTACCCTAGTTAAGCGTACGCAACACTCGTTGCAGAATTTTCGTTTCGTTTCGTTCCTTTTTTTTTTTTTTTTTGGCATTGCTCCTTTTTTTCTATTTTGATGCTTGTTGTTTTTGGTATCTGGAGTATTAATCCTAATTGAAGGGAAATCCCTTGATGGACACGCACATGGCTAAAGGCGCTGCCTAGAGAGAGAAAAAGAGAGTGAGAGGAGGAAGGGAGAGAGTAGGGAGGCTGTTAAGCGGTAACCCTTTTCTATTCTTTTCTACTTTTTTTTTTGTTGCTGCTGTCCTACTCTGGGACAGCTCTGCTGCTGGCCGAGTTCGTTAGTTTTGCCATTTTATGACGCTTTGTGTGTGTGTGTGTGTGTTTTGGCTGGTTTTTCTATTTTTACTGTTTTGCTCTCATTTCTTTCTTTTTCCATTTTTTTTTTTTTGTTTTTTTGTTTTAGCTTATTCTGAAAAGTAGCGCTTAAGGAAATCTGCTCTGAAGGGTTGCCCACATGTGTGCGTCTGTATGTTAGCCAGAATTGCCAACATGTGGCGCAAGATAAATGCGTGACGTCTCAAAATTAGCTGTGTCTATCACTGCACCACTACACAGACACACACACACACACAGAGAGAGGGAGACTCACTCTTCGTTTAGCTCATGGCTTTGCTCATAGATTTGCACGATATGCGAAATGAGCTTGATTCCCAATTCTTATCTGACTTTAAAGCTTAGCCAAAACAAACAGTAAAGAAGCTGTATAGTGAGAGGTGTGAAGTGGAAGAGGGAGAGCATGATAGGGAGCGGCTAAATAAAGCTAATAATTACAAGGCATTTTCGTTGGCTGACAATAGCTCATTGCTATACACACACACACACACACACACACACACACACACACACACACACACACTCTATCTGAAATGGCGACCAAGCAAAAGCAAGCATAAAAGCTAAGCCAAAGGCAAGCCACAAAGAGACATTATTAAAGGTATGCCTGACTATGTAAATACCCTATGAATTTGTTGAGGGAAATCAAAATGGAAATGTTAAGTCAAATATTATTAAATTCTTTTACTTATATGAAATATTTACCCATATGCAAGCTAAACGACCAGGCATTGACTAGGGTGTTTAATATATGTTATATTAATATTTATATAGAAGAACAATTAGTTGCATAGGAGCTCTTTGAAGTCTTATGTCTTATATGTGTTTATCCATATATGTATACAGCTGTTGGTGAAAATAATAGCACCATAGATTGTTGCGAAATTCAAAGTTGGAAAATGTGGATAATAAATCATAAATTGATTTCATTCAACTAATGTTTGTAAAAAGAAAAGACCCCACATATCTAACGTATTTCAAAATATATTCATTTATAATGTTAGTTAAAGCAAAATAAGGCGGTAACAAATATAACTCTATCCAATCAAAACAATATATTTACTTAAAAATGTTAAACAAATGTACATTGATTTAACTATATTTCTATATAGCTATCAATATTGATATCTACGTACCTAACCTATATATAAATATATATAGATATCCATATATCTATATACCTTTACTATATACATATCTCTCTCTCTCTCTATATATATAAATATATATACAAGTCTCTCATACCCCGCACAACATTTTCATGTTGCTAGGGCATTAGAAAAAAAAAGCGCAAATAGACATTTAATGATTCCCCATTGTCATTACATAAAGGTGGCTTATAAAAACATTATTTCACAATGCAGGTGTTGTGGATGGGTGTGTGGATGGGTGTGTGTGTGTGGGGATAGGGATGTCTCTCTCTATATGTATGCGTGTATATGGTTCTGCTTGTGTGTTTGTTTGCTTAAGATGCGTATTGTGTAGCAGTTTTTTTTTTCGGAGCCATACGGGCCGGCTGCTCATTTGTTGTGTGGCACAGCTCCCAGAACGAAGGCATTTCATGGCGACTAACGAGCGACCAGGGCATAGCTAACCCGAATCCACCACACACGGCAACCAAGCCAACCACCCATCCACTCACGCCCAACAGCCTGACAGAGAAACAGAGCTCAAGCCCTCGTTTTTGCCCGCTGCTATCGGGCCCACACGTAATTATGTTAAGGTGTGCATAATTTTTACAACTTCCCGCCCTGCCCAGACTCATATATATGAAATAATTGTGAGCTGCTGTTGCTGCTGCTACTGCTGCTGGTCTTGCTGGCCATAAAATGAAACTTCATTGATACGGCCAATAAATTCATGCGAAATGGCGACACTTTTGAGCTGAAATGGCTAGATATTTGTGCAGTTGTTGATGAAGTAGTTAGAGCTAGATGTTAGTCTTGAATTAACAATTGAATAGTTTTCAGATGAAATTAATCTGATTGTAATCGAATTGGATTAAAGCTGTTACTTCAAGAGACTTGAGAAATTCACAAATAGAATCAAATACAAAGGAAGACAATTTATAATAGCCTGAATTTAAAGATAAAGAATTCATGTTTATGGAATCGCAGTCCAAAGTCAACTTTACTCAGGAGTCATGTACATACTATATAGGCAAAATTGAATTACTTAAAAAAAAATACAGCAAACTCTTTTAATAATAATTCTCATAATAAACCAAGAATCAGTCATATATCGCAACAAACTGTTAACTGTACTTTTAGCTGAATATACTGGCCAGACGACTCAACTACAGAAGAACACACACAGAAAGCTCAAAAGAATATGTAAATAATAGTTTTTCGCTTTCAGTCATGTTTCATTTCATGTTTCATTTCATTTTTCATTTATTTATTTTTTTATTTGTAAACTATTGCCAAATTATCTTCAAAAAAAAAAAAAAAAAAAAAAACAATTTGGCAATAGTTTACAAATAAAAACAAAAATAAAAATAAAAATCAAATAAAATAAATAATTATTACTAGAGTATTACTAGAGGAAAATATTATTTATCTTATTATCATTAACGAAAATATAAAAATCGAATTAACAAACATTAACATAATTAACAAACATTTAAATTTATATCATTTATTTAAAAATTGTTGTGTAATAATTATTTTCTTTTTGTATCATATAATTTTAACATATTTTTTTTTTTTAATAACTTACAAAATAATTCTATAAAATTCTCACATCTTAATTCTTTTTATAAAAATTATAACCGTTATGTTCCTTGCTAAATTTAATGAAGAATTTTTAGTAATCGCCCTCACTTTCGCATGCATATGCACCCATGCACATTCACGTACAACTCTCACATACACACCTATACATACACAAAAGACTTTTTACTTCGTAAAAGTTAACCAAACGATCGGGGAATAATCAGAGCGAAAACATTGTACATGTCATCGAAGAGTCGATGCAATCGATTACTCTCTTCTTGTTAGTCTTATACTACTCTTATACTGCTTATTGGCAGACATTGCAATATCTATTATTTTCGAGCTCTATATGTAGCAGAGTCTAATTATATTTAAGTCATATGAATTGTGAGTTCGCCAGCATGAAATTTATTTATCAACTAAACTAAAATCCAATTGTTTCAATTCAATACTCATTCATTCCCATTCATTTCAGTTATATATTCTCAGTGAGTATATCATCATCAGCTTCTCAGTCTACCAGTCATCTCACCAGAAAATGCTAGCTATACACTCATATCAATTTATTCATTCCTTGCTTAAATCTAGAAAGTTCTATTTCTTGCACTTAGGTTCAAGCGTTGCTAGCCCAAACAATTCACAATGCAAGCAGCTGGACTCTCGGTCAGTTGATTTCAATGTAAAGTTGACTTGAGTTCAATGAAAGCTGAGCGCACAGTGCGCATGCTAAGCACCTCTCGAATGGGAGCCCTGTGGATATGGATGGATGGCCTGTGTGCTGGTGCTGCTGCTGCTGCTGCTGGGGCCTGTTGGATCGGTTTCTTTTGCGTTGCGGGCAGCACTTGAGAGAAGCGCAGCCACAAAGTTTGTTGATGATGCCAAAAATGCTTCAAACTTGCGCCGCAACTTGATAACAACTTTCGGCTTGCCGTTGTTGCTCACCAGCCCCAATTCGATTTAAGTTTCTCTCTCTATCTCACTCTCTTTATCTCTCTCTCCTGCCCGTATTGCCTTTGACCCCGTCATTCGTTTATGGCCACAAAGTTTTCGCGCCCAAGTCTATCTAATTTCCAGGCTGTGTTTATGACAAACGTCAAAGTGAATCGAGGAGGCAAACTTTGATTGTCAGCGAGTGGCCCAGTTTATGGACAGGCAGGCCGTGGTAGTGCTGGTTGGGCAGGCCAAACAATGAAATGTCTGCATATTTTGGCACATTATTCAAATTGCCATTATGCACGCGCCCAGCCAGAAAGTATGCCACAACAAAATTGCAATCGCAATAGCAAAAGCCGAATAGCAAATGGCAAATGGCGTATGGCAAATGGTAATAGCAACAGCCGCACCGCAGGTCCGCATAGTGTCACTCTTTGAGCCGCGACCCGTGCTCACAACCCCTATTATGGCCACCGCAAATGCAATGCAGAAACAGCTAGAAATGGCTACCAATACCTACATCAGCCATCGGCACATTAAGGGTCGCGGGTACACAATGCTAACCTGTGGCAATGCGACACTGCACAATAGAAACAAATAGGAACAAAAAAATAATATAGTCAAGCTCAACTAGTAAATACCCTATGCATAAATATTGGATTTCAGTTCTGGGCTCATTTTGTTAAGATAAGAATAGCAATTGTGGAAACTAAATGCATTAAAAAGGTCATAGAATTTACTGATATACATAGTAGATATATAAGTTATGGATGCTTATATATGATAGATGCTAAAGTTATTGATATTGATATACAGACATAAAGAAAAAGATTCAGCTTGAATACTCAGTTTATCAAAAGTGGGATTTGGTATAAGAAACAAGCATCCATATAAATATATACATTTCATTTCGATATATATTTCATTATATTATTATAAACATATATTATATATATATATATATATATATATATATATATATATATATATATATATATATATATATATATATATATATATATATATGTATATAATAATAATAACAAACAAACAAAAATACTTCGAATATATTGATGAAATTATAAAAGAAGAAAGATTCATTTTAAAATTTAAAAAATTTGGTTTAATTTTTGCATTGATCATAATAGAGAAACAAGAATAAGATTTATATACAAAAAAATGCATTTAATTGAGCAATATTTATGTATTTATTTAAGAAAGAAAATGCTAAGAAACTATTCATAGACAGATTGAAAGAGAAATATTCTGCTCAAAGCTATGAAAGTATGAGTTCATATTTTGTATTTTGAAAATCTATTTTATGTACATACATATAAATATACAAATTAAATTTATACATATTTACAAAATATTTATTTCAATATGATTAATTTTCCTTTAGTGATTCTGAAAGCGTAACTTAAACTTTTCTAACTATCTCTCAATGCCTTTTGCTTCTTAAATCAAATTTTAAGCCAATAACAATTCCATCATACCCACTTTCACCATATTTACACTGAATGCAACGCGTACACGAGGCATAGTTGGGCTCACATGCCACAAAGTATGCAACGGTTTCGTTTAGTTTCGCATCGTTTCGCGCTGCCGCACGTGGAGTTCATTATCGCTAATAAAATGCAAGCGGCCAAAAACCCGTAACAGCCAGCTCACACACACAGAGAGACGTATACGTATACGTAATGCAAATATGCACGCACATAAACGCAAACGGTTACGTCGTCCGAGCTGCCAGCCAGCCAGCAGTGCTGCAGCCGACCATTTATGCATTAGGCATTCTTTCGTAGCGCATAACAAATTTAAATTGTTTGCATGCCACAGAAAAAAAATGTAATTTATATATATAATATATATATATATATATATATAGGAAGGGGGTTAAATCTGTTCGCATATTATTTATGGGTCGGCTGTGCGCTTAAAAATGTTCAACACGTAAAAAGCGTTGCAAATTTTTTACTCAGCCGGACTAGGCTCAAAATTTATGACTGCAGACAGACAGCCAGACAGGTCGTGGCAGCGAAAGCAACTAAATGCAGTAGTGAGTGAAATGCGAGAAAGTAAATGGAAAGATGGAGACCGAATGAGAATGAGAATGAGAATGCGAATGAGAAGCACAAGTTGAAGAAGAGACACTGAAGCAGGAGCAATTGGAGCAGGAGTCATTGAAGCAGGAGCTCTTAAAGAGCAGTCATCTATGTATATATGTTGCCATTGCAACGCTGCTTAGTTGTTATGGCATTGCCCTCGCAAATGTGGTAAAGGTATTAGTTAGAGTATTATAAGCATAAAAAAAAAGAGACACAGCGAGAGAAGATGTTTACAAAGTCATAGAAATAAGGTTTCAGCTCCATTTACAGCACAAAGCAAAAGCAAAGCAAAAACTGTTCGACAATAATCTAATCTCGGCAAGTCGATAACATTCTTAAAGTCAAATCTATGTTAAAGTTTAAGTCAAGTTTATATTGCTAAACTCTCAGTTATAGCTATGTTAAAATAGGTAAAGTTAGAAGAAAACTCGTCTAACCTGAGACCACCGGTCTTATATATGACTTATATATGCCGTAGCACTAATATAACGTGCCGTGTTATTGTTGGAGTAGGTATCGAAGTTGTTACCTAAGTTAGCAGGACCCTTTCTGAAAAACTCAAATTGGTACTTCAAGAGAGTGAGACAAATATAGCTGCTGCTGCACGTAGTCCCTGGTTGGCAGACCAAGAGGATGACTTACAAAGAATTACAAAGAACCTTTGAGAAGTTCAACACGAAGAGAATACAGGGAATTCGTAATATAGCGTAGTCGTATATATATTTATTTAATATATTTATATATACTTTTTCATTTTTTTTATTATTTATTAATAATAAATATTATTATTATTATTATTATTATTATTATTATTATTATTATTATTATTATTATTATTATTATTATTATTATAATTAATATAATTATTATTATTATTAAATTATTTATATTTATTATCACTTTTTTATAATATTTATATATTTTTTCAATTTTCTTTTTTATAATTTACATTTGTTATGATATGTAATTTAAAATTTGTTTAATAAAATATAAACATCTATATACACTGCTGGTCTTAGGTTATTTGCTTTATAAGTTTTATTTGAAAAACAATTTTTTTTTAAAATTGAATATACCAAAATCTTCATTATTTGATGACTCTTTAAGTATACAATTAAAAAAATATATATTTTGGAAAATAGCTGTTTTTTTTATTTATTATATAAAAACTTTTCAAAATAAGACAGTTTTGCCCTGTTCACTATATATATATATAACTATTATATAATTCATCATTGAATATAAAAATTTTTAATTTTGAAAAATATTTCAAATATATTCTCATTTTAATAATTATTACCCAACTCTCAGTTTTGGCTATAATTATAATCATTTTTATCATTTTTTGTATAATCGCTAAAGCTAAAGTTCAATTAAAATTGAAAACTTTTTCAACAAGAATCAAGTGTTTTAAATGCAATTGAAGTTGCAGACACGCCTCTTACCTTGCGCAACATATCATCCAGAGAGTCGACATCGAGTCCCGCATAGTTGTTGTTAAACTGACTGGAGCAGTTCGAGGAGGTGCTGGTGTAGCGCTTGCGCCGACCCAAAGCGGGTGAATTGACCAACGAACTGGGCCCACTGGAGCCCACATAGCCCAGCTGGGCGGCGGCCATTAGCGGATAGAGCGAATGATGGGGCGACAGATGCGGCACATGGCCGACGGTCATATGATGATGCGTAGATCCGCCAGCCGTTGAGCAGCAGACGGCCAGACAGCCGCCACCCGGTGGGGGTGAAGCACCCGAAAGCTGTTGCTGCTGTTGTTGCTGTTGCTGTTGTTGTTGCTGGTGTCGCACCGTTGCAAGTGGTGAGGGCGGCGCCGTATGATGCAGCTGCAATGAATGATGATGATGATGATGCGCATGCGAATGCGTGCCATGATGCAGATGATGATGCAAATACGCTTTCGCTGGCGAACTATTGCCCGAGGAGCTGTTCGAGGTGCCGGCCGTAACCGTTTCAGTTAGTATAGCAGCATTCGCACTCGAAATATTTCCAATTGTCACAGCCGTTGCTGGCAACTCAAGGCTGTGCTGTGTGCCGCTTGTTGCATCATTGGCCGTTGGCTCAACGCCGTTCTGATGATGCATATGTCGCGTATGGCTGTGATGCAGGTGCTGCTGCTGCTGTTGCTGCTGCTGTTGCTGCTGCTGTTGCTGTTGCTGCTGCTGTTGCTGCTGTGGATGCTGATGATGCTTCTCCGTGGTCGACGCATCCACCAGCATCAGCGTCGTGCCGGCAGCATCCATGTGTGGCTCCACTTTTGAGTCGTGTATGTGTGTGTGTGTGTGTGTGTGTGTGTGGAGAGAGGTCTTAAGGTCTGCCTCTATCTCTCTCTCTCTCTCTCGCTGTCTCGCTCTTTCTTTGCCCGATCACACTGTGCTTAGCGCTGCATTTTGCTTAAATTTATTGAATTTCTTTGCGTTTTTTTTTCTTAATGCCTACAAATTATATTGACTCTTTAAATATATATGTAGTTTGTTTATTTCTGTGCTAGGCAAGGCAATTGTTGCATACCTCATCTCCGCTAAAGGCAACCAATTTCACAACAACTCTTAACCCTAACCCAATGCCACCCTAAAGGCCTGTCTGGCGCAGCAAATTTATGTTGGCGCTGCGTTTTGTTTGCTTTTTAATTGCATGCCACATGCTGCATGCTGCATGGTGCATGCTGCAACATACTTTTAGGCGTCGCCCACATGATTAAAGATTACCCAGGGAGTTCGATTCCACTGGCATGGCCAGAGTCGGTCGGCCTGTTGTTAACCACAAATGCGCTGCAGTAACTGAAACTGAAAACCGATTGTTGTCATTTGCCATTTGATGGGCGCAAATCGAAGCGACAAGCGCCATAAAGTAGACAACAAATATAATAAATATGTTAAATATAAATAAATGCGCTGCGCTTGCAATTGAAATTGCCAACCAATATTTCGAGCTGAGTGCATAATAAATAAATAAGCTCACACGATGCACGTTGCAAATGCAAAAAGAAATCCAATCAAATATGCGCACAAATAAATAAAAAATATTCAAAGCTGACTGAAACAAAAAAAATGTACATATATATATGCAAAAGTTGTCATTCACAAGAAATACCCTATAAAAAAAACCTATTTGCATTATAATTTCATTTGGTTAATTAGTTGAAACTACGTTTCGATTGGGGATATCGAATTTTTAGCTCTGAATTTATATGAATTAAATTTTCTCTTGCAACAGTGAAAAAAGAAACGTTATATTTTTTTTTATATAATTTCTTTAAGAATATGAATTAAAGTGTCTCTTGCAAAAGTGAAAAAAGAACTTTAAATATATTTTATAATATTATATTTGATTATAAAATATATTTATTAATACATTATATATATATATTATATATATAATAATATGAATTAAATTTTCTCTTGTAAACGTAAAAAAAAAGAGCTTTAAATTTATATTTATTTTCTATAATAATAAAATTGTTCGTTTAAGTAGTTCGTTGTCAAAAATCAGATTTTCCAGCTTTCATAACTTTTATAAATTGTAAAATTCAATTCCAAGCTTTTAAAGTAGTTGAAAATGCATTAAATAATTTTGCCCCAGAGCAATTTCTATATATTGTGTTTTTAATTTCAGAAGAAACCCCAAGGCAATTCTTCTCTAAAAATAAATTACTCAATTTTATTATTCAGCTGTTGAAAAACTTTAAAATATATTGTTCATTCATTGCTCTAATATATAAAAATAATTTAGATTCCTATCTTCATTATTTATTTTATTATTTTTTTAAATATTTTATTATTTAAAAAATTTTTTTTTTTTAATTTTGTATGTAAAACTAGATGAAGTTTACCCAAATGCTAGCAGAAAACTTGTCGAATAAAATATAATAATAATATAATAATATAATATAATATACTATAATAATAATATAATATAATATAATATAGTAATAATATAATATAATAATAATATAATATAATATATTCACCAAAAAAGATGAAAATAAATAATTAATTAATATTTCTCTAACAAGAATTTCTATATATTTATCTATATCATATTTACTATACTGACAAAGAGTAGAAAAATATTTATATATATTTTTGATATACAAACAAAATTGTTCATGTGACAAATGCGCAGCCAGAATATTATTTTTATGAGTACAACCAGACATTTATATATATATATATACAAGTCTACAAATATATCCATAAATCCATTTACGATTTATCAAATGGGAAATGACATCAATCGCTGCAACGATGTGTCAGTTGTAAAATGAATTCACACTTTTCAATTTACATATTTTAAATGTCAGATTCGAGAATTAACTATGCTGTCAAATGGCCAATGCGTGTGATTCACAATAATTAACTTTGATCTAATTACAACGCACGACAACAAAACAAATATAAAGGGAAAAATTAAATATGACAATCATATATACATATATATATATATATATATATATATATATATATATATATATATATATACATACATATATTAAATGTAAAGCACAAATATTAAAATTGACCACAAAAATTAAGTGAGGTTAAAATGTAATAAAAAAAAAATTAAAATTGTTTAAAAGTGCTGCAGTCGACTGTCAAATGCTCTTTCAGATAAACAAATGTTGTTGGTGCGGGAAAATAAGGAAAAGTATTTGATGCCTGATTCGCTTAGGCAACTGAAGACTAACTTAGACATATTTCATCAAATAAAAAAATAAATAAAAGCTATAAATATGAGCATTATATCGTGCTAAGGTCATGCGACATGCATGGAAATTATTGTCGCTGTTGCTGCTGCTGCTGCAGTTGCTGCTGCTGTTGCTGCTGCTGGTGCTGTTTACCAGGCAGCCACACGCTTGACTTGCTTGACCCAACTTGAAGGGTGCTGCAGTTAGGCGACGCGCTTGCAATTTTATAACAAACAGCAATCAATTCTGAAGCATAAATAACTCAATTTCTAGCATTGGCTGCTGCTGCTGCTGTTGATGCTGCTGCTGTTGATGCTGCTGTTGCTGCTGCTGTAGCTACTGATGCCTGGCAGCAATAAATTAACAAAGGTTTGACGCTGATATCTGACATTGGCCAGAAACCAGGCAAAACGATAGCTGAAGCTGAGCGTCAGGAGTTACGAGTTAAGTCGCTGCGGCGCCAGAAGCCAATTAGTGGGATGAATATTCGCTGAGAGTTTATGTATTGCAATGATTTAAAAAAAAAAAAAAAAAAAAAACCAGAGACAGAGAGTGGGAGAGGATGGTGCAAGAGAGATGGAATGCTTGCAGCAGCTAGTATATCAAGATCTAATTTCAAGTTGCAGCAGAGCAAGAGTCGAGTAATTCGACACACGAACACAGCAAGCGGCAGCTGCAAGAGGAGCAGCAGACAGTGCCAGGACACCAAAGTGCCAGGCGACATGTTTGGCAGGCGGCAGGACATGTCGCTCCATTGCAAATATGTGTGCAAGAGTGTCTGTGTGTGTATGTGTGTGTGTGAGTTGAAGTTTTGTATCGTTCATTTAACAATGTGTGCCACAATGCACGATGATGATACACAGACGGAAACGAGGCGTGCTGCGAGTGGGTGGCATATAGAAAAAGGTATGTACACATGTGTGTGTGTGTGTGTGTGTGTGTGAGGCAGACATTGGCCGTTCTTGTAAGGACAAGCCGTTTTGGAATCTATATGGCCAGGCCATAATTCACTAGAGATAATATACATATGTCTGCCCGGCTGGTTGCCCGACTGGCTGCCCGGCTAGCTGGCTGGCGTCTTCTAACCCGCATGCAGAGGCCAAGCACAGGGCAGCGTCATGCAATTGCCTTGCATGCATACGCACAACAACAACAACAACAACAACACCATATGACACGTTGGCTGACTTGCAACTTAAAGGCGCATGGCTAAAGTTGCAAAACAACTTTTTCCTTATTTATTAAAAAAAAAACAAATAGAACCCGAAAAAAACCTGTTTAAGCTAATTTTTTTCGTTGTGCTATTTTTGCATTTGAAATGCTCATCAAATATTTATGGCCACCACACACGCACACACAAACACACACACACACACACACAAACACACGCATTTTCTTTTGACAGCAAAATTAATCAAATATGCTCGTGTATTTGCTTGTCTGCGCCAGAAATTATGCTACAAAAAAAAAAAAAACAAATATAGAAGGAGAAAAAAATATACTAAATAAATTGACTTTGGCATAGCCGCTAACCAAATACCCTAGCATTAAATAAAAGTAGAAATTTTTTAGATAAAATTCATATTAAAATTGATTTGATAATAGAAGAGATCAGCTCATTATGGTAATGAACAAATAATTTTCAGTATTAATTTTTCACGAATGGAAAAATAAATGAGTATAGAATTCAAAATATACATCGCGAGAATAGAATCTCATTCATTTAAAAACTATAAAACACTCTCTCGATCTTTGACTATGATAGTTAGCACGAAGGTATGATTTCCCGCTCTAATGCTCAGCTACAAGTGCTCTGTCTAATACCAAGCGATACATTTTCTGCTATATTTTTAATATCCTTATAAAAACAAATATATTCAATTTATTTTAATTTATATTAAGTGGCCAACAAGATAACAAAGCATTTATCCATAGATATTTAGTCAAATGAAAATTATATATATATATATATATATATATTCTATATATACATATACATATATATTACTCTTATATATTTATGAAAATATCTAAGATTCTCGAAATATTAATAAAAGCTTGCTGTAAAACCAAATAGCAGAAATTAATCTTTTATAACTAAATATTAAAAAATGTATCTAAACCAAATAAAAAATAATAAACAACAAATATATATTTTTATTTATTTATATATAAATATAATATATACAAATAAATATATAACAAATCTACATAATGCCTAAATATATATTAAAACAAAATAATTAAGAATGTTTTTGATTAAAATATATAGAAAGAGAAAACTCTGATAGATATTCAGAATGCATTTGATTATAATAAATACATGCTTATAGTAAAATTATTTTTTCTATTTACAAACTCCTTAAGCAACTCTCACTCCGTTTTTCAAATTACAAACGTTGAATTTAATATGACAAAAACTTTTCAAAAATCCTTTATATTTCTATCTTCAACGTAAACTATCTGAAACCGAAACAAACTAAATCATGTGAAACAAAAGCAAAGTTAAGCTAATATTTTGTTTTCCTCTTTCTCCCCTCCCTATATAATATATTTTGATTTTATATTAAAAAGGAAAAAATGTTATCACAACACAGCTCGTAAACAGAATTAAAATGCCCGCCACATGACTGCATAAAAATTGGCAAAAAAACCCGCACACGCAAAAAAAAAAAAAAAGAAAATAAATAAGAAATGAAAAACAAACAAAAATCACTCCAAAAAAAAAGCTATAACCTGCTGGCTGGCAATACTTTCATATACAATTTCCCATACATACACATATATATATATAGATATCATTATTATTATATATTATCTAGCAAGCCGCTATAAAAATGGCGCCAGAGCGTCTGCCATTGTGTTGGCCTTGGCAACAGCATGGCCTAAGCTCGTCGGCAGCACATTATGAATCTGAACTCTGAACTCTGAAGGTATGCAACAATTGCTTAAGCGCACACACAGTCAACGTAATTTTAATTTTTTTGTAAAATAATTTATATATGTATATGTATATTTATTTTTTATTAGTTCAGCTTTTTTACCAAGAGACACACGCACACACACTTGAAAAAAATTGAAATAAAATATGGTTTGGCAATTGTTGACGCTTTTCACTTGTTCGCGCACATCACACAAAATGTTCGCTGCAGTTGATAGTTGTTTTTTTTTTCTCTCTTTCTTTTAATTTATTTATTTTTCCAATTTTTTTTTTTATGTTTTTTTTTTTTTATTTATTTTTATTTCATGTTCCGTTGGTCGCAATTCGACAAGTTGCGACGAAAGTTCGTCGAGCGCCGTGGAAAAAATGGCGAGCGAGGCCGTGTGAGAAGCGCACACGCGTTACGCGCTACACAGCCAAACACAAACTGATTGCCGTTTGCCGTGCCATGGTTGTGATTTACCGACAACCGACAACCGACAACCGACACAACCGACAACCGACACAACCGACAACCAACACAACCGACAAGCGTCCCAGTCAGTGCCGGAGTCAGTAGCACAACAAGGAAACGAAGGCACGAGCTAAGCGACACACACAGACACACACACACATGCGCACACAGCACAGCTGTCTTGCCTAGGTGTATGCGTGTGCCTCTATGTGTGTGTGTGTGTGCATGTCTTTGTGTGTGTGTGAAGAGAGCAAAATTTCCCACTTTTGGCTGAGATAAGCAGAATACAGGCATTGAGCTTGAAACGAAAAGGTTTTCGGGAATTGAGCACGCACGCCATAGAAACAGCTGCTTCGAGTCCTTTAAAGATTAAAATCGATATGGCATATTGTATTATTCATCTGCTTGCTTTAAAAAGTAAATAAATAATATTGTGCAGCAATATTTGACAAGCGAAAATGCTGATTAAAGCGAGTTAAGGCATTCGATATACAGATTTTTGTTATTTTAATGAGTGTAGCAAGATTTTATCTTTAGAAAGGTAAGTGTAGGAAATTTTAATAATTTTATTTTAGATCATTTTTATTTAAGTTTTCATGAAATTCAAGTTTTGGCTTATATATTTTTAAGTTTATTAAAAGAAATTTAAATTTCAAGGTACAAATTATTTATCTCACACAAAAGAAAATCAAAATATATAAATATAAAATAAAAATAATAAAAAATCTAAAATATAAAAAGAATAATAATAAAATAAAATATTTTTAAAAGTTGGTTTTATTTATTATACATTTATACATTAAAAATAAAGCCCAGCCGAAGACCATAGTAGTCAATGATTAACCCTACATTTGTTTTAATTAATAATAATAATTAATAATTCTAAGCACTAAAAAAAAAAAATAAATAAATAAAAAAAAGTGAAAATTGACAAAAATCATAATCTAATAACATAAAAATTTAAGAGCAAGAAAATATGCTTATTTAATTATTATTATTATTATTATTTTTTTTATTTTTTTTTTGTATTTCTCCTTTTTCATGATTAAAATTTGACCATAAAATTCTCATTATAAATATAAATTTCCCATTTCACACATCTCCATAGTTTTTGATTTATTTATTTATTACTATTCACTAAATAAATCAAAGCTTAGTCAATGTCATTTGCAACAGCGAATTCTAGGCGATATTGTAGTCGAGAAATACAGCTAAATCGCTGCGATTTCCCATTTTTCCATAGTGGGATTTATGGACAAGATGTTCAGGATATTTTACTGTTGCCTTTCGCTATGGTGAGCTGAGCAGCGTCGGCTGCGTGTTTAGTTTCTCTGAGCTGATGTGAGATAAGGTGTACGCTTGTGTTTGTGTGTGTGTGTGTGTAGCATACTTTCGTGCGCTGATTGTGTGCGTATTAAAGCCGAAGTTAGTTAGCCTTAAAGACGCAACGCAACGTAACGCAACGCAACGTAACGTAACACAACGGCCGCATTTGTTTGGCCGCCTGCGAATTTTAATGACTTCGACTGCTAGTTGCGACCTGTGGCAAAGCATGTTTGCATTTGAATTTTAAATGATGACAATGTTGATGTTGACGACGCTGGCGAGCGTGCTCCATACGCGGTAGTGTGGGGGACGGGTCAATTGAAAGGCTGTTTGGCAAATGGCAATGGTGCAAAATGATGACACAATGCCCAATACGCGCAGCTGAGCGTCTAAAAACCCTATTGATTTTTGGCCTCGACCTTTAGAGAAGTAAAATTTTGATGTTTTTATTTTTTTTTTTTTTTTTGTGTGTGTGTGTGTGTGGGACAACCCACAGTCAATTAGCGTGCGATGTGCAAATGGTGGACTTAAGGTCTGACAGCAACGCATCAGCATGTGGCGACCATTTTAATTGTGGATTCCACAGATTGCCATGGCCCAAATCCGCACCTGCTGCTGCTGCCAAACACACACACAGCCACAGCAGCAGCAGCTGTCAACAGACTGGCATTAGATTGTGTCCATGTGTTTGCATGTCACAGCAGCGCCTGGCAGGTGGCCTTTGCTCAAATTGAATGCTAAATTGTATTCGCATGCAGGTTTCCCTTTTATGCCAGCTGCTGATGCTTTTTGGGCACCGCCGGGCAAAGCCACACGACGCCAACTTGTTGAGCAATTAAGCCAAAAGCGGCCAAAGAGCCAAAGAGCCAAAAAGCCCCAACTGCCAGCCAGTTCTATGAATTTATGTAAACTCCAAATGAATAGAAATACACATAAGGCAGCAAACACACACATGTGTGTGTGTGTGTGTGTGTGTGTGTCTGTGAATCGTGCACCCAGTGGGACAAAAACAGGCATTGAATTCGAGCAAAAAAAAGCATAGAAATGCTTCACAAATTTCGCATATGAATAATTAAATAACAAAATTTATTTACAAAAGCAAATAAAACTTTAACTAATTCCAGTCGAAATCCTTTGAAAATGCTATAAAAAAAATTTACAAAACTAAATTCTAATAAATCTGAGGTCTTAGTGAGCATCAACATACAAATTCAATTAAAAGATTTGTTTATTTAATTTAAATTAAGAATAAGAATTAGATTAACATTCTAGACGTAAACTCAAACATAAACTTAAGGCATGCAAAGTTGAAGCTAAAGAAAATAAAATGTTTCAACAGAAAAAAAAAACTTAAACTCTTCAAATTCAGAGTTTTGTAAAGCTTTAATAAGTCAAAATTTTACAACTTTCATATTATACAATTGAAACAACAACCAACAATTCAAATTACATATTTCATTACTTTTTATTTAATTTGTATGCAAATTATACATGGCATGTGTCAAAAAATAAATAAAATTAAACAAAAAAAATTGCTATATAAAATATTCCATTTGCATATAAATAGATACTAAGACTCTGCAACATTAAAAAGTCTTACGGAGTGGGACAAATTTTAAAAATATATATTTATATATAAATAAACATATATATATAAATACATATAA
This sequence comes from Drosophila stalkeri, assembly GCA_035047405.1. Classification (NCBI taxonomy): domain Eukaryota; kingdom Metazoa; phylum Arthropoda; class Insecta; order Diptera; family Drosophilidae; genus Drosophila; species Drosophila stalkeri. The sequence goes on from JAWNPR010000061.1 coordinate 10,709,594, forward strand.
AAAATAATAAAAATGCGTCTGATGAATTTATTGTAATTTATGTACACGCCAAATATTCAAGTTAATTCATATATTTAGCTATAAAAAGCTAAATTTTTGCTACATATTCTCTCTCAAGCTCGCTCTATATATTTAAGTTTGCTCTCAACAAATTTATTTAAATAAAAAATTTATTGTAATTTTTATTTGAGCCAAAAATTCAAGGCATGCCGTATATTTAGCTATAAAAAGCTAAATTTTTGATACATTTTATTTTCTCTTCCGCTTTCGCTATATATTTAGGTTTGCTATCAACAAATTTATTTAAAATAAATTTATTGTAATTTTTATTTGAGCCAAATATTCCAGCCATGCCGTATATTTAGCTATAAAAAGCTACATTTTTGGTAAATATTTTTCTTTTGCTCTTCCGCTCTCTCTATATATTTGCGCTTGCTGTCAACAAATTTTGTGCTCTTCACAAAATTTATATATAAATATATATCATATAAATATACACCATATATATAATATCCTTTTCCATACCAACATCTATTATAGTTTAATAGTTTAATTTACTTTGCAGCCACATCGTTTCACATTCACCTTTTGTCTATGCGAGCATCTGTTATGGCTATTGTTAGCACTTGTTTAACTGGAGCACTGGCGACAACTGGCTAATATCCTTTTTAATCCCGTGCCCATAAATATATATGGCAGTCAGTGCCTAGTGTAACATTGATACTACCTACACAAGTGCCACAAGCTCTATATATCCCATGCCCAGAGCTCTACCTCCAGCTGTTAGTTAGTGTGTGTGTGTGTGTGTGTGTGTGTGGTCGGTCATAAGTATTATTGGTGTTTGCTGTCTGCTTTTTGTTGCTGCTGCTGTTGCTGTTGCCCTTTCACATAGTTTTTCATAAATTTGAGACGACTCTCTGGGAGTTGAACTGTAGTGCGCTATGGCAATGGCGCAGTGTTTCACATTGTCGTCGGGCAATCCGCTTAATATCATTTTTCGGCATTACTTTGAGTGTTGCTTTCGCTTCAGCTGCCTTAGTCAGACCGCCAGCCAGCCGATCCTGGCAAATTGCAGCTGACATACGGCCCATGGCCAAGGGTATGAGTATGAGTGTGTATCAGTGTGTGTGTGTGTGTAAGTCGTGTGTATTTCGCTGTAACACGTAACAACATAAACGGCTTAAATACGCAGCCAAAAGCCGCTTAACACACAACTTTAGTGCGGTTTGTGTGCGAAGTTTGTGTCGAGCACAAGGGCAGCAGATCCAGTAGAATGAACTGAATTGGGGGGGGTGGGGGATGGTGGTGGCAAGGCGTAGGTCGCTTTAATTGCAGGCACACGTTAAGACTTGGTGCGGTTCACTTCAAGCAACAACAACAACGCATCCTGCCAGAGTCGTTCATAATCATGTTTTATGCTTCGACCACAGCAAAATGTAGCTAACTAAGAAGCAGCAGAAAAAGGACATTTCCTAGCAAGGCAGAGTGCCTGCCTGCCTTTGCTCTCTCTCTCTCTCTCTCTCTCTCTCTCTATATATATATATATATATATATATATATATATATATATATATATATATATATATATATATATATATATATTTATTTATTAGCTTTTTTACATTTATATTTTTTCTATTTTGTTTTAGGCATTTGAAGTATGCCCGCCCGCCCACAGCACGCAAAGTGAAGAGCATATATGCAACATATTTAAGGCATGCGCCCAAAAGCTAACAGGCAAACGAATTAACTGAACACAGTGGGCAACATTTGAATTATGAAAGGTTAAAAATAAGTTAGAATATAGAATTCAAATATAATAAGCAAATATATAAATAAGATATTGACAGAGCAGGAGCTTAAGATATATATACATAAATTAATATGAAATGTATATGTATTATAAAAAATTTAAAAAATAAAAATATATATATTTACAATAATTAGATAAATAATTAAATAAAAGTAAAATTAAATTAAAAATCAATTAATTTTAAAAAATCTTGCTAAAAACTCATCATCGATTAGAACACCTTCAGCTTCCAATTAAATTTATTCAAATATCTCACTAATATAGAGTTCTAATGTATCGTTCCAATCAGCGCTCTAATCAGATTCCAATTGAAAATCAAAATTCTAAAATTCTTTATAGTGAAATTCTTTGCGCATTCTTCAACATTTCTATTACCATTGTTGCTTCGCTTTTTCCAGTAATTTTCCGCCAGCGTTTCCTTACAAACTCGCTTCGCCTGTCCAGCTACACCCCCGTTGGCCAATCGTTTCAGCTGCTGCTGCTGCTGTTGCTGCTGTCCCACATTCAAATGCTGTCGCCAGCAGCGAGGCAAGCGCATAAGTCAAGCATGGCCAACACGCCCCCTGCCATGGGGCCAGCTCAGCCCCAAATCAACTCACTTTCAGTTCAGCTCAAAAGAAAAAGCTGAACAAAAACAGAAATATAAAATAACAGCAGATAAAAAGGACAAAAGCAACAACAACAACAACAACAACAACAACAATGACAAAAATGATGCACAAAGAAATATATATTTTTGCCTTGAAATATTTATTTGAATCGAATACCCTGTAACTAGCAAATATAGCTGTAGCAGAGCTTGATAATTCTTTTGGATTTTAGCGGGAAAATATACATATATATTTAAATAATTTATTATTCTGAATAAATATTAGAGAAAATCGAATTTGATTTAAACACAAAATACTTGAAAAGCCTCTTTCACCCACATTCTCAAGAAATATTCAGAGAGCAACCGATTGCATTGGTTTTTTCGTTTTATTTTATGAGTTCGTTTGCGATCGGCTCGCAATCGTTTTCTTAAGTATTACATATGTATTGGTATATATGCGAGTAGATCGTTTGACTTCTCCTGCATTTCCTCTATGTGTGCGAACGTCAATCGTAACGCGCTCAAAACGAAGTTCGTTAAACCAGCTTCACACGAATAGTTCAACTCAAGCCGCTCAACAGAAACGAAAGAAGAAATGAAACCGAAATCTGTTGCTCAGATCGAAAGTGAGAATGAGAAGGAGAGAGTATGAGTTTCTTCGGTTGATCTCACGAGCAGAGCGTAAAATATATGACACTTAACTGTTATTTGCAAGCTATGTTTTTTTCAACAAAAAATATGCCAACTATCTATATAGTAGGCCAATATGAATTAGATGGAATAGCACTATAGTAAAAACCATCCATAATTAACTATAATGTTATCGATAAGTTAACAATAATGCAATCGATACTCAACTTAAATGTCAAAAGCAGACACGATTAAATAATTAAGATTAATTGAAATTATTTTATGATTTTAACGTTAAAATAATTATAATTAATTGAAATAACATAATTATAATTAATTGAAAAAACAATTATAATTAATTGAAATTATTTTACTACTTTAAAGATAAAATAATAAAGATTAATTGAAATTATTTTATATTTTATTTTAAAGTATTTTATAATTAATAGAAATTATTTTATTATTTTATCGTATCTCCTTAGTACATTCTAGTTAAGTATCGATGGCATTATCGATGACATTATTTCAATAGAACCTTTCAAACATGAACACATGCATATTCCTCATCACAGTCAGTAACATGCATATCACAGTCAGTAATTATAGGGTATTATTGATTTGACCTAACATGTTTGTAATTAATGAAACACTAAAAGTCAGCAAATACAGGGTATTTATCAATGCAAAGTCTAAACAACTTTTTCAATTATATATTTTTAGAATCCATGACAGGGTATATGCCAGTCGTGCATTTCAAATTTCTACATTTGTCTTTTGTTCTTAGATTGTTATGACATTTTTGCTGTTCTGGTTATTTCTTATTGTTTGCTCTTCGCCGTTTGCTGTGTGCTAAATTTTGACCGCTTCAGCGGGATTTCAATTCATTTATGAAATAAAGAACACGAAAAGTAAAACTTGCAATAATTCACAGTATTTCGAGTTGCGCTATTTAAATGTGTTGTGTGTGTGTGTGTGTGTGTGTGGCAAGGATTATAGTAGTTGAAACAAAGGAGCTGCTCGTGAGAGTTAGTTGTGAGTGGTGCTTGAGCACCCCCAACCAAAGTGCTCGAGCAGTAGCAATGGGCGCGCATATTATGCGACGACTACAGGGCGACTAAACCAGGGCATCCCAGCGATGCCCATGTGGGGCATGGCCATTGTTGGGGGGGGGGGGAGGTGGATAGGTTTGGGGGCAGCTCGCTTGGCGGCATTCTGTATGAGGCATTGTCACGCATAATTAAAATTAAATGCGCTTTTGGGAATAATTCAAATGAATAAACGAGCGTGGCCAACATGTGTGCGCTGCATACACAAAATGAGTTGTCCTTGTTGTCGCTGCCATAGAGACATGGCAGAGAGCGAGCCACGCCCCACATAGCCGCACAGCCTACGCTTCGACTTGAATCCGTTTGCCACTTGCGCCTGGTGTCCAAACGCAAGCGGGCCTTAGACACAAAACTTTAGAACTTTTTGTCTTGCTGTGCGTATAGGGCGGGGGGCGCGGGGCGCTGGGGCATGGCACCGAAAAAGACATTGCTTCATTTATTATGCGACTGATGGCCATTAATTTTGCAGGCCGCAGTCGCTTGCTTGGCAGTTAGTTGCCTTCGAGTGTGTTGTCGCCTGCCGCACAAGTTGCCAGACAGCCGACGCCGAAAAGTAGGCAGCACATGTTGCTCCACACCCACACACACACACATACATGTGTGTATATATGTGCATATTTGAAAGTTGTCATAAACAGAAACCAAGCTGAAGCATCTACAACTACGGCTAAACAACAAAAACTAAGCATGAGAATATGCCAAGCAAAGACAGAGAGGGGAACAGAAAGAGAAACAGAGAGAGAGAGAGAGAGTGACAGAGAGACAGAGAGATAGAGAGAGAGAGACAAAAGAGAAGAGTGCGTACATTGCTTAACCCATTGACGCACAAAAGTATTCAATGCATTTTGGCTACCAATTAATTATACGCAAAATACCATACAAACGCCACGCCACCTCCAGTTGAGCGTCCCCGTCGGGTCTAATTGCTCAAATAGTTGAGCAAATTTACGTTCATTTGACAGGCTCGATGCGCAATTTATGCCCAGACACGCAGCTGTCGAAAATTTTTAATTAAATATGCCGCCCCAACAAAATGTCCCCAGATCTACAAATGAATTTGATGCATTCACACACCGAAACACTTAACCACCCCCCGCACTATAGAAACCTTTTAAAGAGCATAGCAGCATCACTCACTCTGATTCACAGAGTCAATAAAAAGTTATTAAGCATCGCAGTATCTTATGAAATTCCAAGAAATCTTACACACAGAACTGTGAATGCTCTACGAAAAGTGTTTAAGGAAGTTTAAGTGAATGAGTTAAATGACATAGCAAGACAGAAGTTTAGAACTAGTTCAGAAATCTGTATAGAATAATTGATATCAAATTGAATTTGTTACACTAATTGTAAATTGTTATTTGTTCATTATCCAAATGATAAATAAAATAAAAAATAATAATATTATATAGTCTATAATAATAATGAATTTTTATCTATATATTTATATACATTTTTTTTCTGACAACTTCCCCTTCTACGTTTCCAAAGATTAGTCAAATATTAGCTAGCATATATAAAGACCCAATCAAGTTGGATAACTACTATACATTAGTCAATGCTGATCAGGAATAAATATATATTTATTTATATACATTTTTTTCTGACATCTTCCCCTTCAACATTTTCTATCGGAATCCGAACTGCTCTCTTAATATAACAAAAGCCAGCTGAAAGTGGTACAGTATTGATATGTTCATATATTTACTTAGCCGATAAACATGTAAAAAGGCAATTTGAGTAAAGTCCAAACAACTCTCGCAACAGGACATGGCACATGAGACATCCTTCCGGCTGAGCTGAGCGCACAGGCATCAGGCAACATTTTCAATTTCCTCCCGCTGTACTATAATGCGCATAAACAAAGGCAACGCCTCCTGCTATGCAATAATGGCACATGCAAAGTGAGTGTGCGTATATGTGTTTGTGTCTCTGTCTCTGTGTGAGTGTGTGAAATCAGCGCATTGCATGCTTATAGGCGCCTATCTGGTTGCTGTCGGATGCAGCATTGTTGCAAAAAAAAAAGGCGTGGCCCAGAGCAGCACAGTCAACGACCAAAACGCAACCAAATGACAGTCCTGACAGATGCGACTGTTGCACCGGGCTACGTGTGCCCATTGTTGTTTGCTGCCATGATAGCACATACCCTATAAAATTACAAAGCAACACACAAAATGAGGAGTTGAATGGCACAAGCTAAGCCGCCAAGCCGCCAAGCAGACAGACCAAAAGTTAACGAACTTTGCCTGTGTTGAGAGCTCATTGAAAATTGAAAAGTTTTTAATTCAGTTTTCAAATTGATTTCGATTTTTGTTAGATTTAATATTGAGATTCATTAATTTGAGCTTGAGATTTTTTTTTTTACATTTATTGGGAGATTTATTAGCTTATCATAGCTTGATACACTTTTATCATTCTGTCTCTCTTTTATTTATTATTGCTTTCTCTTTTACCATGGTCTACTAAGGCATTTCTCTTACTTTTGTTATGTTTTCTAATTCTAATTCTGTACTTTATTTTCATTTTCTTACTTGTTATTATTTCTGATCCATTTATCTTTCCAATTTGCTACATTTATATATATTTCTATGTGTAGACATCTGTCCTTAAGTCAATCTATTTCCTATTTTCTAGTTCTCTCATCTCACTATCATAGCACACAAATATAAGCGTAATACTTTCTCAATAATTGCAAAAAAATCTCTTTCACTCACACTCTGAAAAAAGAATCAGAGAGAAAACGATTGCATCGTCTCTTTAACGAGTTCATTCGTGATCGGCTCGTTTTTTATCTTGTTTCATTCTGTTTATTCTCCGAGTTGACTTAAATGTAGCAAAAGTCTTTTGTATATGCGAGAGTTGGGATCGTTCATTGCAATTTCATTTCAAGTGCATAAATGTGAATATGAATGTGAGAAGATAAAGAAGTGATTTCGCTCTGGGTTGTCTTCTTTAATTGAGATTTTTGAAGCAAAACGTCTTTTATTTGGTTTCTATGTGGAGATTGTCTTCGCTAAGCACAGCAATAGCACACGTGAGTGTGAATGTGTGCATGGAAATGACCGTTTGCATAGAGACTCTTTGAGTTATCTTTTCACTTACACTCAGCTCCATTGTGCGAACGTCAATCGTAACTCTCGCCAAACGATGTTCGTTAAACGAACATCACAAGAATAGTTCAACAGAAATAAAAAACGAAACGAACCGAAGACTATTGTTCAGAGCGAGAGCAAGTATGGTATAGGTATGATTTCTTTTTTTCGGTTGATCTCGTGAACAGAGCGAAAAGAAGCAAGAAGAAAAAGTCAACTGTTATTTGCAAATAATAATGGCTATCTCTCCCACTTTATATCTCTTTAACTCACACTCACACACACTTTCTGTCTCTCTTCCTCTCTCACACACTTTTTGTCTCTTTGTATGTATTTTTGTTTTCCTTGATTCTCTCTCGCTTTCCGTATCATTTATTCTATTATTATATATCTCTCACTTCCTTCGAACTCATTATATTTCTCTCCGCCCATCTCTCTCTGTTCAATAATATTTGTATATCTTAACAGTTCTATATAGTAGCCTCTATATTTTTGCTTTGATCGAAAGAAATAAAAAATGGCTTATTTACATTTAATTCTAATATTTTACAGGGTATTTTAAAGTCTATAATTATTAGCACATCATTCTCTGTCTTGTTTATGGCATGGATATTCAGCAGCATCCGGTTTTAATCGACGTCAGGACACAAACTTTTGTCACCGTTTCATTCGTATTTGGGCCTTTGCGGTCCAGTGTGGAAATTGAAATGGCGGGCGATGCCTCTAAGCGCGGCTTTCCACGCGTTAACACGCACGCACAATCGCACACCCACACACACACACTCACACACATGTCATGGCTTATAGCTTATGGCTTATGGCACTAATGTGGCCACTTTTGGTGCCAGCCTGTTTGCCAGCGCTGGTTCGCTGTGCAATCACTAGCAACTGGGTCGCTGGCATTGCAGATTTATTGAGGCCCATTTACGGCCATGACGGTCACATAAAAAACAAACAGAGAGAAGCAAAGTTGAGCTGAAAAAGAGATGTTAGATAGAACAAGCCATTGGCAATTGTCAAACAAAATTTCATAACAATGTACGCGGACTCCACTTCAGAAGAACGACCCGGACCACTCGAATGGCCAAGGCAAGATGGCGCTGTCGCCGGCCATCCTGGCAATATCTTAAAAGCTCGCTTTAACACAAGAAAGCCGCTGAAACGCTAGCACTGAGCACACTTCAGCTGAAATTCTAATATGAATATTACGATAATATGCGAACAATGACTAGATGATGCGCTATAAATATTGCTAAGCAAGCACGGAAGAAAAGAAGAGAGAGGGGGAGGTAGAGAAAGAGAAAAAAAGAGAGAGGGAGAGAGAGAGAGAGAGAGAGGGAGAGAAATATCCTGCAGCAGAAATATTGTATATCATATGAAAGCTATAGCTATACATGCTATATTGTGGATCCTACTGTAATTAGAATTCGATCTAATGTACAAATAAGAATTATCGATATCGATATTCATCGATTTCGATAGTTTAATTTTTATGAGAAGAAGAATTGATAATATTTAATATAATCAAGCTATTAAAATATTCGATGTGAAATGAAGAATTCTTTAATTATTTTATAGCTCGATCCGAATATACTTTATAAGGCAAAATTACATCTCGTACTTCAAAGTTCTCGCTCTTATGCTACTCATCTATGGGCTATCTTTTATGCTCTTATACATTCTACTCAGGCAAAGCAAAAAACAAAATTTGAACAAGACTGATCTATATTATATTATATTATATTATATTATATTATATTATATTATATTATATTATATTATATATTATATTATATTATATTATATTATATTGTATTATATTATATTATATTATATTATATTATATTATATTATATTATAATTATATATTACATATGTTATTATACATATACCACATCAAATACACTTTCAATTCATATACAGGGTATAATAGCAAGTGAACCGGCTGAAGTTCAACTTTCTGGAACAATAAGACAAATGCACTTCACTCAAGTGATCTCTTGACTAAGCTCCAATGTACTTAAGAACAAGTTTCGTAATATTAAAGTTGACCAAGTGAAAATACTGAATGAACTATCTTCTGGTTTATAAATATTGCAAAAAACTTAAGCTCAGTTGAGTGTGGCAAGAAGTTTACAAATCCTTTCTTGCTTTCAGTGGAGTTATAGAAGTTTTCTTATTAATAATGTATATTATATAAAATATAAAACAGAACAATTATGTTTTTATTTGCCCTATGAAGTTCGACAACACAGCAATTACTTTACAATTTAATTCCTATAAAAAAACATGTAAATAAAGTTTATATTTAGAATTAAGTTATAAAGAATTGACAACAAAAAAGTAAAGTCCTTTACCGGTGTTAAAAACCAGAGAAGAACAAAATACAAATGAAATTTGGCAACGTTGCAGCGCTGTAAATACGATATTGTGTGGCCAGAGCTCCGTAAAACTTTATTCATTTGGTATTCTTTTTGGGCAAATTTCTTTGCCTGGTTGTCCAGTTGTTTGGCTGTTTGGGTCTGTGAACTTCGACTTCCACATTTAGAGTTTGGGTTTTCAGTTTGGGGCTTGGGCAATAAACTTGAATTTTATTGTCGTACAAGAATGTTGCAATATGCTTGGCCATAATTTCACGGCATGCACATTGTTGCCAAGAACATTTGGTAGTTGCCCCAGTCGATGTTGTGGTTTTTAGCTTAACGCCTCTTTTGATTGCTCATTCGATGTGCTCAGCTATACTTCAACTGGCCAACAGCCACAACGAACTCCTTTATTCTCTATCTACTTTGCTCACTCTCACTCTAGCTTTTTCTCTGTCACTCTTTCTCTTTCCTGGCTTTGACATTCGAAAAAGTGAGCGACAGCCCAATTTGCATATTTCTGAGCACTAAAAATAAAAGCATTCTCTCTCTTTCTCCATAGAATTTCTTAATATTTAAATGGGATTTATAAAAAAAAATAAAATAAATAAATAAAAAATATTTATATATATATATATATATATAATGTATCAAAAGCAGAAACTAAAATGAAATAAAAGCTTAAAATAAATAAATAAATTATGAATAAATATCATAATAATGTTTGCAAGGGGCAACTGCAACTTTTGCTGCAACTAATTTAAAATTTATGATGACAAAAATTTGCTGCACTTGAGCGCTTGCAGCTGCAGCTGCGCCAAAAAGTTGCAAGTTGTCGTGAGACAGCAGCAGCAGCAGCAGCGGCAGCAGCCAACAAAAATTGAGTAGCTCATAAAAATGGGCGACAAAAGGCAAAAGGCAAGCTGCAAACAGCAAACGACAAACGACAAACGGCAAACAGCAAACGACAAATGGCAAATGCATAAAACACAAATAAAATATTCATTGCATACTTTTAGTCGTTCGAGTTGTTATATTTTCCAATTTGGCTCAGGTTTTGATATTTTTGACAATATCCTGTAAACAAACTGCCGCATGGCATATCCAAACTGAACATCACTGCATTTCACATGGTCACATTCCAATTGGAAAAGACTTAAAAGGATATAAAATGATCAAAATGGATAAACTCAGCTTTAGAGATGCGAACAGCATTTGCAATAAAAACGCAACTCAACTGCGAACATAGAATTGCTAACGAAAACTGAAAAGACTACACCCTGGCAAAAAATATATATTTAAATATTACATTATGCATATAATTTTATTTTGTATTAATCATTTTTGTTTAACTAGATTTTCACCCAGAAATCAGAACACATATCTATAAATATTTAATTGTAAAATATTAACAAAAAAGTGTTAAATTAAAAATTTTAAACTATAATTATCATTAATTTTCAAATTTATTTTTTATTTATTATGTTTTTTAATTTAAAATTTTTAAATTGAATATTATTTTATAATTTACTATTAAAATTAATATTTCATATTAATTTTTTTTATTTATTTATTTTTTTTAACTAGATTTCATTTATATCGCATACTGTTAAGAACGCCACAAATAATCCATTGAATAAAAAAATATATATATACAAAGCATAAATATAAAATTTTGCATTATAATGAATATTATATAGTAATATGAACGCTTATCTAATATTCCATTAAATAAAAATATATATATATATATATATATATATATATATATATATATATATATATATATATATATATATATATATATATAATAAAAAGAATAAATCTAAAATTGTGCATTATAAATAATAGTATTTATTTATTTTTTTTTTTTTCATTTATTTATTTATATTTATTTTTTACTGAATTCTCATCTAATAGTCCTGAATACTAATCAGAACGCCAATCTACAAATACTCCATTAAATAAAAAAATATATATCATAAAAAGAATAAATTTAAATTATTAATATTCTAATTTATTTATATCTCTTTATTTTATTTCACCTTTAGCGAGCAAATTAGATAATTATAAGGCAAATTAAATTCGTAATTCTTTGTAACTTGGTTTATCTGCCCACTTTACGACTCTCAAAACTCTATTCAAGCAGGGCAGCTGTTCGTTAAGCTACTTCCATTCGAGCATCGTTGAAGTTGTTTGTGCTGGTTGCTCTCTGGCCAGCTCAGCTTTGATATGGAGTTATGTATTTTTTTTTTTCCTTTATTTATTTTTATTTTTTTTCTTTACTTTCTTATTTTTTTATGTTCGCTGCCAATTAAATATTGAAAAGTGTTGCAACAGCATTTCAGATGCTCTGGTCAGTAGCAACTGCACTCAAGGTGCTCTTTGCTTTGCTGTTTGCCCCAAAACGAGTTTTCATTCTCACTCAAGCATTCACATTCAATTCGTTTCGATATGAAGAAGAGTATATTGGTTTTGTCTAGCGCATAATTGGAATATATAAGCGAAGCTGTGAACGAGCATTGTACAATCGTTCAGACAGCTCGCAGTGCAATTTTTTCACTGTTTTTTCATTGTTTTTTTCTTCTTTCATTAAAAGCGACATGCAGCATTGCACAAAGCAAACGAATGCATTCACCATACTCACTTCATATCATGGCTGTGTCCCGACAGCGCAGCTGTCTTTTCAAAAATCAACAATGGCTGGCAAACTTTCCATTGCATAGCAATAGGCGCCACACACACTCACACACACACACACACACACACACACAGACACACACATATGCACACCTGCGCACCTATACACATATGCACACCTGCTAAAGCAATGGCTAACATAATGAAAAACAACAATGCCTCAGCAAGTGAGCAACTTTGGAGCAGGTCATTTCGGGTTATTCGTTAACTTCTCAAGCAGCAACAGCAGAATGTCAGAATTGTTTGCTCTGCTATAAAGGAACAGCAGCAGGCAGCTGCTATCAAAGTTGCAGCCAAAACTGTCCACTGACTGCAAATGTGTCAAGATTTTACTCTTCTTTCATTGCATTTATAAGAGATGCCAATTCATGCAGAGTTTTGAGTATATGGTAACCAGGGACAACGAGCGTGTGCTCCAGGTGTTTAAACATTAAAGAGGTGTCCCAAAAAAAATGTAGCTCAAGAGACTTGAACAGCCTGGATAGGCGTTGAGATGATGGAACACAAAGATCTGCCTAGAATTAAGAGAAAACTGAAAGCACTCAGCTCTTATTTGGGATCTAGTCTTGCTCTACAGTATATATAAAGTATATATAAACTTTCCCTGTGTTAATTACATCTTAGAATGCTTATTTCTTTCTCCCCATCTCTCTTTCTCTTTCCCTAAGCCGCGTGATCTATATGATTTTATCGTCCATAAAAATATATTTAGTAAATTTCTGTTTAGATCATGTTAAATTATAATTATAATAAAATAATATCTTATTATTATGTTATATTATTTATTATATTTATATTATATAAATATAATATAATAATAAATATAATAATTTTATAAATATAATAATATTATATAATAGCATATATATTATAATAAAATAATATATATGCTATTATATTATATTATTATATTTATACAATTATTATATTTATTATTATTCGTTCGTATTATAAGACAAGATATATAAATTCAAATAACATAATTATAATAATAAAAAAAATAATAATACAAATAAAAATAGTAATAAAATTAAAAAATAAAAATAAAATAAAAACATAAAGTTGTAAATATAACATTAAATAAATTATATAAATTGCAAAAATAAATGTTTTTTTTTTTTTTAAGAAAATCGGTAAGAAATATATTTATAAACATTCAATGTCTAACCGATAACAAATTTCAGCAAAAACATTACAGACAAGCTACAATATACACATACATATATACACATATGTATATTCTGTTGACATTCGTAAGATGCAGCAGCATAAAATGAATAAATATCAAAAAATATGAAGCACAAATTGTAACTCTATATTTATTCATATATTCGTTTACATTTACTGCCTGGCGGGATATTTAAAAAAAAAAAAAAAAAAAAAAAAAAAAACAGATAAAAATATATATACATATATATATATATATATATATATATATATATATATATATATATATATATATATATATATATATATATATATATATTGCTCTTATATCTGTGATAAACTCTGTTGCGAAGATCGCTATAGAATGGGATATGGGAATGGGAATGGGTTGACAGAGCTGACTGCCGCTCGACTCATGCATTATTCATGCTGCAAAAATCATTGAAGTGTAATTAATTTATGTCATGACTCATGACCATATATCGTGTATATATCAAGCGCCATGTGTGCTGAGATGAAAGTAATACCCACTCTTACACACACATCAGCAGCAGCAGCAGCAGCAGCAGCCGCTGTTCGCTTTAGTGTTACATTTTAATAATTCATATAGTTTTTTGCATTAATGCGCCACTAGATGGCGCTGCCAATAAACCTAATGACAATGCCGTGGGATATCGCTGCGAGGGCCACAGAGAACTGCCGCTGTCGCTGCTGCTGCTGCTGCTGCTGTTATTTTGGCCAAATGCCTAATGACTTAATTAGGCTAATCATAAAAGGACTCGCACACACATACATATGCGAGCAGAGATATTGTCAACACACAGCTGCACTATTTCCGCCACAAATTAGCCAAGGGCAAAGCAGGAAGCGACAAACTGTAGTGACGTGGGGCAGCTGGCCAGGATCTGTGCGATGCGAGAGCGTGGTTTTTGTTCCTGGCAAGTAGATTACTTTTTGGCCTGATAATTGTAAGGGGTCGTCATAAAAATGTTTTAACCATGGGCCCCATAAATCATCATTAAGCGCAAGATATACATTAGACTCTGTCTGAGTGTGTGTGTGTGTGAGTGTGTGTGTGTGTGTGTGTGTGAGTGTGTGTGTGAGTAATTAATGTGTCTGTGCGTCACTTTGTTCTTTATATTCTTTTTTTCTACTTTCTTTTTCTTGTTTCTCACTTAATAACTCATTTGCACTCATCAACCAGCACCCTAAGCATCTGTGATACGTATCCTCTATTTGTAGGAAATTATAATACTAACTGTACACTGAACTAGTTCGAAATCATTTTTACAGTTCATTGAAATATGCACAATGTACCGAATAAACTTCAAATCCCGTAATTCACCTGAATTACTAAGAGAAATTGAAACTGTAAAGCTGTAAATAGAATCTGAACCAGTTCCACTTCAGTTCAGTTCAGTTCTTGTAGCTCTAAAATCATTATGACTCATAATTAAAGAGAATCAAAGTTGAGCAAATGTGAACCGGAATCAGAACCAATTCAATTTTAATAAAAGCACTAGAAAAGTTTCAATTGCATAAAATTGTCCAAGACAAGAGAATTGAAACTGTAGTGTTCTGAACTGGAATCAGAACTAGTTCCACTTTAATACAATTCTCAGTTCTGTTCCAATTGCCTTAAGTCTCCATAAAACACAATAATAAAAAAAATTTAATTAGAGAAATTCTGCTGCGGAACAAGAACCAGTTCCAGTTCCAGTTCCATGTATATATATATGTCTTAAAGTAAATGAACAACTTTTGTAACTTACCTTCTCTCGCAGCATATCCCGAATGCGACCCGCCTGATTCTTGGAACGATGCAGCTCCAGTTGCAGCTCCAAGCAACGCTCCTGCCAATTGATCTGTAAGAGAGAACGGTGAAGAGCGATACTTTCAAGCCAAGCGCTCTGGAACTTACTTCGGGCAATGCCTGTCCATAGTTGTTCAGCTGATGCACGTCCAGGTGCTCGGTCAGCGTTGAGAAGTGCGGCCAGGGCGCATCGGGTGCGTCCAGAGCTGCGAGCACTGGATTCATCGAATGCGTCGGCACATTCCCAGCGCCACACGCTCCGCTCAGCTCCTTGGCCGGCTTGGCCGGTATGGGCGGCGGGCGTGGAGCGCGCCGCGGCATTAGCCGCGGACTGTTGGGCGTCGAGGCGGCCACCAGGCGTGCCTCATGCAACTGGGCGGCACGCGTCAGCGGCATCTGGCCGCTGAACGAGGTGGCGCGCTTGGCCAGCAGCGGCGAGGCGTGCAGCGATTGTGTGCCGGAGCCAGAGCCGGAACCGGATGCCGAGCCCGAACCAGAACCCGATAGGCGGCCGGGCAGCGAAGGCGGCTGCTGCAACTGATGCTGCAGCTGCAGCTGCTGTTGATGCTGCAGCTGTTGCTGCTGATGCTGCTGGTAGAAGTGCGACGAATGCTGTGCCGCGGCAGTGGCGGGAAATGTATGCAAGTAGCTGGCGCCATCTTGCGGCCGCAGAAAGTAGTTGTGCGTGTGTGTGTAATAGAGTGTCTGTGTTGCGGCCACGCCCAGCGCAGCGGCGGGCGTGGCACGGCCCGATGAGGAGGCCGAGGCACTAGCCGATGGCGATGGCGACGAGGAGGCAGAACGTCGACGCAGCTGCTCCGCTGCCACTGCTTGCTGCTGCAGTTGCAGCTGATGCTGCTGCTGTTGCTGCTGTTGCTGCTGCTGATGATGTTGCTGCTGTTGTTGTTGTTGTTGTTGTTGTAAGTTGGTTAGAGTATCGAAAATTTGCGATAAACGTCCCAAAGGCACTTCGTCAGACATTGAGGCGAGTAACTGCAGCTGCAAAAAACAAGAGTAGAAGCTTTAAAACTTTACAAGCTGGACAAATATTTGTAGTTTATAATAACTAAATATACCCTGTAATATGTGTAAAGTTTAGAGAGTTTAGACTTGACAGATTTTATTAAAGTTAAGGGCGCAAAGCTTTTTTATACTAATATAAATATAAATATTTATATAAAAAAAAAAAAAAAAAAAAAAAAAAAAATATATATATATATATATATATATATATATATATATATA
The DNA here is from genome assembly GCA_035047405.1 of Drosophila stalkeri. Taxonomy (NCBI): domain Eukaryota; kingdom Metazoa; phylum Arthropoda; class Insecta; order Diptera; family Drosophilidae; genus Drosophila; species Drosophila stalkeri. The sequence goes on from JAWNPR010000061.1 coordinate 10,726,115, forward strand.
TATATATATATATATATCTAGAAATAAAAACTTTAAAAACCTAAATTATATACGAAATTTAATAGATATTTTACTTTATACGAAAAAATAAATAAATAAATAAACTAAATGCAGTTATATTATTTTATTATTATTATTTTTATTTTTTTAATTTTTATTTACATATATATATATTCTTAAACGAGCTGCATATACTTTTATGCGGCACTGTACTTGACCACTATTTAAAATAAATTAACATATTCATTTTGTTTTTTTTTTGTATACATTATTTATATAGGTAAATAGTATTCACTTCTAAAGCAAATTTATGGCTATCAAATGAAAACGTGCAGCAGAAAAAAAAGACAGCAGAAGAAATCAAAGCGAACCACTTAGAGAGTAGAGCGTAGACAATTGTGAACGAGAATTGGGGTAACAAGAACTGGGCAATGGACAATGGGGAACTGAAGAACTATAGAATTGGATAACTGGATGACTACAACTAGCTGTCAGTTTATAGCCATGCCAACTCTTTGGTGAGCTGAGGTAGCATGTTACAAGCCAACAACAGGTGCGCGAATCTGGGGCGTCAATTGCGATTACGTGTGTGCAATGTCTAATCAAGCCAGGCCAATTGCCAGCCGCTTGGGCCCAAAAGCAAGCCAACAAAAAAACAGAGAAGAGAAGAGCAGAGAGAGAGAGAGAGTAAGGTAGAGAGAATTGAAGTAGCTGAGAACTTAATATGGAGTTTCACTGCTTGACATAGGAAACATCATGGCAATCATCAAAGTGTAAGAGTTTTGCCTTTCATCTTTTGTGCGGTTTCTGTCAATGTTGCTCGATTCGAAAGGGCCCAAAAATTGTCTGAGGCAAAAACCAAAAACCGTAAAGGCACAGACAGACGTATAGAAAGCGAGGGAGAGAGGGAGAGAGAGTGGGGAGAGACAGTGAGAAGTCTCAGTCTCAGCTGATGGTTGCCATGGTTTGGCCATTGGCTGATGGCTTTTGAAGCACATGCAGGTCTACAAAAGCATCGAGAGTGCATTTGTCGACTTTTCTTTGCTGTGAATTTTTGTGGCCAAAAAACGTCCCGCAGCCGGCAGCTTCAACATTTGCTTGCTGCTGCTGCTGCTGCGGTCGAAGGGTGCATCAAGGCCAAGACCCTAGCTGCCCCAAGACCAAACCAAATCAGACCCGAGACCAGAGACCAGAGACCAGAGACCAGAGCACACAACTAACTCTCCGGGCATTCATGAGAATTATATTCAAATTTTGTGCTGATTACGAAGACGACGAGGACAAGGACAACAACTGGCTGCTGCCCATGAAATTGGAATTGAAGTTGAGAGTTTGCAGTTCAAGTCATTCAAGTGACTCGCAAATGGTTATGCGTATATATATATATATATATATATATGTATATGTGTGTGTGTGTGTATACGAGTGTATATGTATGTGTGTGCACTTCATTTTACAAATTTTGATTTAATTTAAGTTGATTGAAATTCAAATTCCGTTTTTGATTTGACAAAATGTGCACTTGAGGGCAGCACAAGTCCTAGTGGCTCTAGTTCTGTTTTCCCTTTTGCCACGACCACGGCCACGGCCAACTGCACTTTGCAGTCAAATTGTTGCTAATTGAAGTTCGGCAACGTCGCAAATGGCTATTTGAGTGCTGCATCTGGTCAGCAATTATGTAGTAGTTGGACCGAACAGACATGGTCAACATGGCCAGCCTGCAACTGCAGCACCTTCAATCCATGTGCAGTGCGGCAACAGTGTCAAATTTCCATTGAAATGCGACAACAAGGCACTTAAGTGCGACGCCCATATATATATATATATATATTTAGCGTATTTGAGCCTTAGGCCTTTTCTAACACTACTTTTCAATTAAAGCTTGGCAAACAGACCAAAAGCTCAAAAACCCCAATGAAGCGGACAGGTAAAGTATACGAAAATTATAAACAAAATGCAATGTTTGTATATGGCTAGAACATTGTGTTTCGAGTGCATGTTTAACAATGATTTTGCTTGAAGCAAACAAATTTCATAAGAGTGCATTAGGTTGAAAAACACATACATTAATAGAAGGAAGACATAAACTTAATTACTAAAGTGTGACAACAGGGCATTAAAGTCTAAAAAAAAAACTTAAGCAAGACATTTTTCAAGAGGCAAAAATATATGAAATTGGCAACAGCGCAAGTGCTATGAAATTTGGCAACGCTGCAGTTATAAATAAATCTGTATAGTTAACTAAGACCTTTTAATCTGAACCCATTGAAAATGGAAAATCAGAGTATAATGGTTTTGCCAAAAGTATGTAACAGGCAGAAGAAGGCGTGGCAAACCCCATAAAGTATATATATTCTTAATCAGGGTGACGAAAAAAGCCGATGTAGCCATGTCCGCCGCATGAGACTTAATTCTTTTTTTGTTAGGTCCGTTTTAGCTTCTATACAAAAAATAAAATAAAATTAGTAACATTGCACTCTAGAAATGTATGAAAACTTTAAATATACGCACTCATATATTAATATATAAGACCCTAAGTCCATATAAAAGCCCAGCTATACAAAAATTCAATTTTAACAACAAATAAATCAAGTCTTTGGATATTCAAAAACTATTGAGCTAATGATGGTTATGGTAAATGCTAGGCTTGGTTATAATTCCTTTACAAGTTGAAGGAACTCATTAGCCAGCAACGACTGCACGGCACTTTGAAGCTTTCAAATCATAAGCCTCTTAGCAATATGTATGTAATTTTCAGCTACAGATAAAGATAGTCCGTATTTTGCCGTAACTATTTATGTTTGTGACTCGACTTAATATGGAGCAACACACACACACACACAGACACACACACATGGATGGCAATGGATGTGTGCAGTTCCTATTTCAGACTTCATTGTCTTGTGTTTACTCTTTGCTTTGCTTAGCCTTACGTCTTGGCAACAATTCGCTAATGCACACACAGATACAAAGAATAAACACACACACACACACACACACACACACACACACACACACACAAATACATGTTTTTAGACTGTGCAGACCAAATAAGTATAAGAATAGAAGCGGCAACGGCAACGGCAACGACGCATGAAAACTCACTCAAATAGTTAGCAAACTTGTTTAGTTGCAATGAAGTGCGGCATGTTGCAAGTGCAGCTGGCAACAGAAAGCAAATTTCGAGAGACCGCCCGCGCCCCCAGACGACAGTTAAGCTGCTCCGGAGCGCTCTGCCCTCCCAAGCATCCACAAATATTAGACAATGTATTTATGTATTATCAAATACATGTGAGTGTCTGTCTGAGTGTGCGTGTGTGTGTGGCTGAGCTTTTGCTACTTGCCACACACACACACATTCGTTGAAGCATGCACACCAAGTAGTTCAAGTTGAAACCCTGAGGATTGTGCTAAAAGCAACGATTTGTAAAGTTTTCGATTAATATATCAGAGCAGAAGCAGGAGTTAGAGCAGCAGGAGGACTAAGAGTAGGAGCTGGAGCAGCAGGAGCCAGACTAGGAGTAGCAGCAACAGGAATTCGGTTTAACATTTTTCCGCCAACTTTTTAATAAATTAAAATAAAATTTATTATGCAATATTTAAAAAAATAAAACCTGTATAAATATTTAAATATTTTATGCTATTTAAATAGCTTATAAATCAGAATTATTTAAAACTTACTTTCAATAATTAATTATATAATTATTTAACATTTATTTGATGTGCATAATTTGCAAATAAAAGATTTTTAGATTTTTTTCTTTCTCTTTTTTTTTGAAATTAAATAATTAATTCAGTTTCGTTGAGCAATTGCATAAACTGCATGTTAACTTATTTATCGTTGGGTTAAATCGCTGTCGATTAAATTGCGCAACTCATTTAAATGTCAATTGGCTGATTAACTTTAAATTAATGCAATAAATAAAAATTAATAAATGTATATATATATATATATATATATATATATATATATATATATATATATATATATATATATATATATATATATATATATATATATATATATATATATATATATATATATATTTCTTTATGTATGTGTTTAATGAAACGATAATTCAACTTTCGTCTGCTTTAATTATACAAAATAAAATCAAGTTGATGGCAAATTAACACAGCAGCTGCCATAAAGCAGTGGACACATGTAAAATGATGCACTCAGACACACTCACAGTGTCACACATATGTGTATGTACGAAGACATATGTATGTACTTATACACACACTCACAAACTTTCTTTTACACACACGTATACACCCATACACATCCTTCTCCCTCTCTCTCCCTCTTTCTCCAACATACCTACACCCACATACGCACCTACGGAACCAAACACACCTACATACAACTACCCACACACATACATACATTTGCACTCTCTCTCTCTCTCTCTCTTTCTTTCACACCTAATAACTTACCTTTTCTCTCTCTTTTCCTCACTCACACATATATACTCACACTCATACTCTCTCTCTCTCTCTCTCTCTCTCTCTCTCTCTCTATCCATCTCTCCATACATCTCTCTCTATCTCTCTCTCTCTGCCTCCCACTCTCTCTATCCCTGTCTCTCTCCCCATCTCTCTACGCATTTCTCTCCCTCTCTCCTTCTCTCTCTCTCTCTCACTCTCTACCCCTTTCTCTCTCTCTCTCTCTCACCCATCACATCCTCACTGCAAAAACACTTGAAGTGAAGCGTATTTGGCTGCAAATAATGATATATGATGCTCATGCTGCATGTTACAAAATGCAAGTTGTAAAATTAATACAACATAAAATGGAACAAACACACACACACACACACACACATACGCATGCGACACGTATATATTTGCAGCCCGTTTCCCTTTGACAATGGGGCTCACCCTCTTTGCGGCACTTCAAAAATTTAATAAACGTTGCAGCATCGTTCGCATGCCAATAATTTTACAACGACACGCAGCCAACTTTTACCCACCGCCCTCGTCTATAGCTGAGCCCTGTCAGAATCACTCTCCCTCACTCCCTCAACACTCACTCATTCACTAACTCTCTCACTCATTCACTAACTCTCGCTCTCGCTCTCTCTCTCTCTCTCTGTCTCTCTCTCTCTATCACTCTTTTAGTCTTGTCGTCAATTTGAAAAACATTGTCAATGCATATTTGGTTGACATGTGCATGTGTGTGTGAGTATATGTGTGCGTATGTGTGTATATGTGTGTGTGTGTGTGTGTGTGACAACTACTAAGCGTCATATTAACAACATTGTAACATGCACAGCAAAAAAAAAAAAAAAAAGAAGCAGAGCGAGAATACAAGGCGGGTGCTGGCTGTAGTTGGAGCTGAAAGAGGCGGCGGTGAGGGGGGCGTAGTTGTCGCATATGCAGACAATGTTGGCAACTGTACCCAACCAGTTAAGACCTCAATGCACTACGCATTACCCCGTTTTTCCGTTTTAGTCACGCATCCAACGATATATTCTTTATGCGCATTTATTTCTCTACATTTTTGTTAAATTTATTTCGTTTTTTTTTTTTTTGTTTTGCTTTTTTTCCGTTTGTTTTTTTTTACCAACTATTTTTCAGTCAATTCCAACGAAAAATTTATAATAAATGCTGCTGCACATGTGATGGCGCGCATTTTAATTGGTAGAGACCCCTGCCCCCCTCCCCCTCCTGACATCTCATTCGACGCTCCCACAAAGCCTCGCGCCCCAAAGCGACACACGCAACAAAGAACAAGCGTTGCAAAGGGCAAGCAAGGGGCAAGCGGGGGCTGGGGCAACTTATTGTCTGTGCTGCGGTTTAGCTGTAAAAATGATTGTCATTGTTGTTGTTGTTGTTGTTATTATTATTATTGTTTTTTATGTTAGTTTGGTAAGCACTTGTGGGCCAGAAGACCAAGCATTGGGGAAATTGCGGCTCTATGACCTACGTGACAAGCCAAAGCGAAGTTGCCAACTCTAAAAGACTGCAACTTGGTCGCTAGATCAAGTCAAATATATATATACAACATATATATATTATATATTGTGGGTGCTTTAATGCATAATGCATGGCAAATAGCAATCGCTGAGCTCATCGAAATGCAAGCCAGCCATGTGGCTATGTAGCAGCATTGTAAAAGCCGCAATCGAAGATCAAAGCGAATTGCAATGGACTGGTAAATGGAGTGGAGAAGCAAATATGTAAACATCGGCTAGCCAAGATTTAAATGGAGATATTGAAATTTAACTGTGCAATTTATATGGAATAAAGAACAAAGAAAAAGATAGATAAATATAGATATATATGGTTAAATACATAGATAGAGATTTGCAGACAGATATAGATAGATATTTAAATATAATATAATATAATAATATAGATATAAACAAATAAAATATAAACATAGATATAGATATAAACAGATATATATAAATATATATATAAGTAGATATAAACTGATGCAGATAGACGTATAAATTGATGGACATAGATAGATATAAATAGATGTGGATCGATAGATAATAGATAAGATAGAATAAAATAATTATGTAGAGATATATAGACAGATGCATGTAGATATATGTAGCACGATAACGGTAAATATAGCTAGAAAGATATAGACAAATGTAGATAGAAATAAGTAGTTAGATAAAATAATAAAAATATAGATAGATTGATAGATAGATAAATATGTAAGTAAACAAATTTTGTGGTTCTGTTAAAGATCTACATCATCTATTTATATCTTTATAAATAGATAGAAAGATAGTAAAATAGATATATATATAGACATATATATATATATATATATGTAGATATAAAGTTATATATAATTTGTGGATCTGTTAAAAATCTAAATCTATCTATATCTCTTTACATTTGATATAGCAGTCAGAAAGCTTGAACAGACACTTCATATAGAATTATATATATATTACAGAAATTAATTCTATATAATCTTCAAATAGTATAGCTTGAAAGAACTAAAGAACTTAGAAAAATGAAAAAAAAAAAAAAAATAATTCAGTTTATTAATGGAATAGCTGTACATACCAAATACTAACAATCTTAACTGCAACATAGACTAAATTTCTTAGAGTAAAAAAAAACTAGCTTGACTAATATGATAATCTTACCCTAAGAATATAAAAATTCAAAGACATATCTTTTGCCATAAAGATTAGCCTAAAAGTGCAATTAAAAAATCTTAAAACTGAATGTCAATAAGACTTCAAGCTGAGCTGTGCTGTGCTGTGCTCATACCTAACTACATACATACATACATACATATATAAAGCTAAAACCAGTTAAATGTTGCTGTTGCCTTTGCTATGTACAAAACTTCGGCCACCCGCTCAACAACAACGAAAGCGTCGCCTCTAATGAGACAACAACAACAACAACACTGAGCTAATGTCCGTAATATAAGCAGCTAATTAAGAGACATATCTTGCCGTCCAGTCCAGCCAAAAATAATATTTAAAAAAAAAGACAAAATCAAACCGAACCCAACCCAAACCAACCCAGCGATGACCTTCGCTGCGGACCAGTTTACAGTTTTGCGGCTTAAAGTCGAGACAAGTTGGCAAGGCCTCAAAATAATCTTAAAAAAAAAAGTGTAGAGAATTATAAAAATTAAAATCGGAATATTGCGAGCACTAAATACCCTAACCTGAAATATGATTATGAGGTTTTTGATATGACAGCTAAAAAAAATAAAATAAATTGAAATATAAAATAAAATAATTAAAGATTATTTGCTACACGAAAATACATATTCCCAGATATTATCTGCAATATCTGATATATCAAATCGATTTTTCAAGGAATTGCAAGCTATATTCTAATTGGCCCACTTCTGGCTGGCCATTACATAATGACGAGATGTTATAAACGTGCAATGCCAGCCGACGAGCCGTTAGTTGACAATTGGAACTAACAGTTAAGTGCGCTCGGGTATTATAATATTTATGATTCGCATTCGCTTTAATTAAATTGTTAAACCGGAGCCCACTCTCTCTCTCTCTCTCTCTCTCACTCTCTCTTTTTCTCTCTCTCTTTATCTCTCTCACGCGCGCGCTCCAAGTATGCGACTGTGCGGCCGTGCCACATATTTGACTTTACGACTTGCATTTAATTAAAGTCAATTAAAGTTGTAACAAGACAAAGACAGAGCACACAAAGAGCAAGAGAGAGAGAGAGAGAGAGAGAGATAATGAATGAGAGAGAGAGAGGGTGGGAGACAGAAATAGAGATAGAGAGAGGCAACACATTTGGCTTCAAGGCCCGCTTTGCAAGCAGCTTTGGCAATGCAATTTTTGCAAGCCCCAAAGCCAAGTGTTACAGTTCTCCCTCTAATAGTTTTATTTTGTGTCTTAGCATGATTCAATATTAAAGAATTTTCATACGCGTTCACAAAATAAAGAGAGCATATTGCATTGGCACAAATTAAAGTCAGAAGTTTGATTGATTTTAAGAAGTGGGCGTGGGAAATCGATAATTAATAAAGAATTTATAGTCTTTTAGCTTAAAACTATTCATAGCAGACATCTATCTTTCTCCATACATCTTTGTAAATTATATATTATATTTAATGCGCTGTGTCCATAATAATTTAAATAATAAGTTCATAATTATTTTGTTAAATATTGAAGTAATTATTTATTTATTCTTTTATTATTTTTTATTATTTATTATTATTTATTATTTTATTTATAATTTTTTTGTAGATTAATGCATAATAATAATAAGAAAAATATATAAAATATTTTTTTGCTAATCTATTTTATTTCTTTTATTAGCAACGTATTTTCTATATAATAACAAACAAAATTTCTTGTTTCAATTTTTTTCATACAATTTTTTTTAAATAACGAAGTGATTATTATTTTTAAATATTTTTGATAATTATTTCTCTTTTAATTTTTATATTATTGCTAATTTTTTATTCAATCATTTAAGTATTCAGATCATTCATAATTTATATCAATATTGATTTTAATTTTATAATTATATAAATTTGTATTATATTTTTATTATTGTTATTAATATTATATTTGGAATCTATTTATTATAGTGTTTTATATTTATATTATTATTATTAATATTATATTTAAAATTAAATGAATTAAATATTTTATTTTATTTAAATTTCAATTTTATGCGTTTGGAGGCAGCCCAAGAAACGTCTAATAAAGAATTCTAAAATTATTTTGATAACATTTAGTATAATCTTTTTAATTAACATTATTAAAATATTATTTCTTAATTCTAAATACAAAAGAATGACAGTTCATTGAATGGCTTCACAATTGCATGACCATTGCTGCTTCCACATGCATATTTTCATTTCAAAGCAAATGCAACAGCATTTTCCATTCACATTTTTCCGCTCAACTATTTTTGCAGCATAATTATATTTGTGTAATGGGCATAATAGCTTTAAAGTAATCGCCCATTAGCTGATCACTGACTTTGCATACAATTCACGCCCATAGCTTAACTTCAATTTATTTATAAACAGCCCACAATGAACTTTGGACAACGACTGATATGCATACATAAATATGCATATCAATCTATATATGAGTGTATGTGTGTGTGTGTGCTGTCATAAACTGAAGTTATCTTAATTAAAATGCAACAACAATATAAATATGTGAAGCTATCTATGCTGGAGATATGCACCAACAAATACCCTGTAAGAGAATTAAGTCTAATGGCAAGTATGAATTCATACATATGAGATTATGAGTAATATTATAGACGTATACTTGATATTATAAATTTGAGTTTGAATAGACTTTGGTATGCCCTGTAGTAGTAGTAAGGCTACATATTGCGCTATCTTCCATAGAGACGAACTCACTCTTATTTTTCTTTCAACAAAGGGTATTATAATAAAACTCCCACAGCAGCCTCACAGATTCTACATATGTATGTACACACATGTATATATGTGTGTATGTGTGTGCGTGTCTGTGTCTGAGCCTTGCTCAGCTCACAGATTGCAGTTTTATCGTTAATAAACAAAACGGGCTTATGCATGCGTATGAATAAACTACATGCAAACATGCAAAAAGTGAGAAAAAATCTATACAATAATAGCAATAACAATAGTAACAACAAACACAACAGCATAAGCAGCAACTGCAGCAACAGCAGCAGCAGCAGTGACGGCAGCAGCGGCAGCGCCAGCAACTGTGACAACTGCGCATAGCGCCAACAACAGTAACTGAGCAAACTGAAAAAGTCAATGGACTGCAATAACAACAAGAACAACAGCAACAATCGTACCAACTGGCTGCAGTTGCAGCCGCAGTCGCAGCGGCAACGGCAGCAGCAGTCAAAACGTCAACGTCAACGTCAAATGCTCATTTACAAAAAGGAAAGAAAAAAAACAAAGAAAATAAAAGCAACAACAATAACAACAGCCGCACGTTACAAGCGACGACTGCGCTGCGCCCCCAACATGCTCAATAGGCGCTCTCTCACTCTCTCGCTCTCCCAGAGCGGCTCTCAGCGCTGCTGTTGCTTGTGCTGCTGTTGTGTTACAAGCACGTACACAGAGCAGTTTAGACACATTGAAACGAGCTGTTGCGCCGCTGTTAGCACTTAACAGCCTGCTGTTGTCTTACAGCAAACAATGCAAGCGCAGCATTGTAAACTATTGTTGTCCCTCCTGCTGCTTGTTATTGTCTTTGCTATTGCTGTTGCTGTTGTTGTTGCTTATTTTTGCATGATGCAAACCGAATGGGCGTGTGCCAGCAGTGAGTGCGGGCAGAGGCACTAACAGCTGCTGCTGCTGCAGCAGCAAAAGGCGCACGCTCTCTTAGCACAAACGAAGGCTGTTCTTTTCGCTTTAGCTGCACTAAAGCAAAAGGCCAGGTTTGTTTTGTTTACATTAAGTGGAATGCGCTGTTATTTCTTCACATTACTATTATAAACATTGCAAAAGACGACGAAGCAGAGTATATAGGTTACTCAATGTTTAAGTGCAGCAATAATGCTGTTAGCTTCAAATTCTTATTCGTATTCGTAGAAAATATAGAAGATAAAACGAATTCCATTTATTTATTTTTATATTATTTATGGAAGTTTTTAATTAAAATAAGAACTTGCTTGAAAATAAGAACCTACTACCATAACACAGTATAGAGCATTAGATAGGATAATATAATATATATTAATATGATGCTCTACTATGCGATTCACAATTATCAAGTATATCATACTAGTCTCTATTTCTCTCTCTCTCTCTCTCTCTCGCTTCCTGTCATTTCCTCTCTTTTTCTACTCTAGCTATTAAAATTCGCATTTCGTGCACTCTTCTCTTATTCTAGGTATGTTTATGCCACGTTTTAAATAAATATGTTTATAAATACGTTTATTATGAAATATGTATGTCATGGTAATTCTGAATCGAGCACGAATTATCTATATCCACCACCACTTAAAATGTTTAAAGAAAGTATACAAAAATATCCATTCGAATAACATTAAAGACTAAAGCATAAACAGATACATCAATTATACATCGACTAAGGAATACGTCATAAAAATTTCGAAAAAAAAAACACTCAAGAATCAAATGGAGTTCAATTGACGCCATCGATTAAACAAAAATGGGGAAACACTTTGCGATGGCGCCACAAAAAAAAAATCTCTTGGAATGAACTCTTAATTGCCAGCCAAAAGTTCTGACGCCAAATGGAAAGCAACTGATATATACTACTTATAAACAAACAGACATGGATGACCCTGACCTTGATATAGACTTCAAAACGAAGCGCGTGGGTAAAATCGAAAGGTACTTCAAACGAAACAAAAGAGAAAAGTATACGTGAAATAGATTTCAGTAATTCAAGCAATAATGTATCAAAAGCTTAAGCTTACTATATATACATTTCTATGATATATGTTAGATATATGATATATATAGAAATCTATCACTAATCATTATCATCATCATCACGTAACTAGCTCATCATTCAGCTAAATCTATGTATTTGTATATGATATATATGAATAAATTAAACACTTATCGTTATGTCAAGAGATCTTTTACATTCTTCTTCTTCATCCGACTAATTGACTATGTAGGTGAGCCTGATACCACTAAGTCAATTATCATCTTTATCGAATTGAAAATTATTCCATATTTCCCGTTATAAAATCTTTCTCTAAGATGCTCTTAACACTCCCTTCATTCAGCTCAGCTAACGTAAAATGTAACACAATCATAATTCTCTGGCTTTTATCAAAGAGCAAGGGGAGTAAAAAGGGAAATGCTCATTAAACGGGCAAAATGACAAGGAGACAAAGCAGCAAATCAGAAGACAAGAAACAAGCAGATAAAAAAAGAAAAAAAAAAACATTAAAGGAAAAACAAGGCCGAAGTGCAGGAAATGTCAGCGTTGACAAGAAAATGCACTCGTTTCGCCAAAAGGATATACACTTGACACACACACACACACACACACACACACACATACATACATAACACATTAGCATATGACATGTGTGTGTGTGTGTAAGCCCTCTGAGTGCTTGGCTTTTGCCCTGCAACATCAACAACAACAAACACAAATAGGGTGAATGTGTGAATAGGTGTTCGCTTTTGAGGGCGTGAAGAGGCAAGGGGAGGAACGGCCGCATAGGCAAAGTGGAGCCACAGCAACTTAGCTCAATGCATGGCAAAAAGTTCAAAGTTCAAGCAACAAACAAGGCCAGATCAAACACACATAAACACACACAAGTTAGAGCCATAAAAAATAAAAAAAAAAATAAAAATAAATAAATAAAATAAAATAAAAATTTAAAATTCAAATATTGCAGACACGAAAAATGTTTAGTGTTTTTAATATTACGGAAAATATATTACAAAAAAAAAAAAATATTGCAGAAATAAAAAAACATGATATATATTAAAATATTATAGAAAATAATCTAAAAAAAAAAATAAAAAAATAAAATAAATATATAAATTAAAAAAAAAAATAAATAAAATAAAATAAAAATAAACAAAATAATTTTGTTTAAATAAGTAAAGTTAATGCACAAATAAATACAAATTTTGGTATATTAAATATTGTAAAAGATATGGTAAATATAAAAATGAAATAGTATACAGATTGACTGATTGGCTGACTAACCCACTGCTTTGATTGACTGACTAACTGATTACTAGTTAGTTATTACTATAGATAATCCATGGAACATATCGCTTGAAGACAATGGAATCAAATGGAATCACAGGAAAATAGAAGTACGACTGAGTCCTAACTGTAATCAATTTAAGACGCTAATTAAGAATAGTCTAAATTATTATTAATGTTTTTTTTTTTTTTTTTTTGACAAAGTTATGCATGAGAATCTGACATAAATTCTTTGCCTTTCGTCTAACTTACATAAGTTGCAAATGCAAATTTAAAAAACGAGGAACTAAAATTCTTAGAATGAGGACATCGATTTGTAATAATGCATAAATAAAAACCGACACAGTACAAAAAAGTATTTGTATTATTGACTAAGTTTAGTTAATGTAAATACAGTTTGAATGTACATATATAGATGTATGTACGAGTGCTAAATTTTGATAAATAGAAGAATTTGAAACATATCATATACATATATTGAATATATTAATATACAATTATAATGTATAATATATATTTACGTATTGCCTATATTAATATACAATTATAATATAAAATATATTTTTATATTACTGAACAAATTAACTTGAAAGAGAACTGTATTCAGTGAGAAGTCTCGTTGATGACTGAATCAAATGCCTGAGTATTTTGAGCTTCCAATCATTTACAAAGCTTGCATTGTTTGCAATAGATTCTGGATTCGTTATATTATAGAGCATGGCTAGCTATAATTATTCTTTTAATTTTATATAATAAATATAATTGTATATGTAATTATATATATAGTTATATTATTATATATTAAATTTATAGTCATATTATTTATATATTAAGTATAATTCTATTGTAAACTTTTCAATGTTGTATATCAGATCAACAGGACTTATACTCTGTGTACAATATGGCGAATGGGATATTTATATACAATTTTTATACAAATATGTGTCCTAGTAAAAATATATATATATATTTAAAAAAAAAACTAGTTCTATGTGATTCCACTAGCAAATATTCCTCTAAACAAACTATTTAAAAAAAAAATAATCCTTTTTTATGGCATTTTGCATTTGAGATTTGGTTCATAATCACAACATTTACTGAATGCCATAACTAACAGGACACACACACACACATACATACATACATGTGTACAAATATTCAGGTAAAGGTAAAAACAGTTGAGCTGCCAACTAAGGTCGTTGCTGCCATGTTTCTGCGAGTGGCAGCCACAATTTCTTGACGTCGTAAATTCACGTTGATTTCTTCTCTTTTTTTTTTCTTTTCTTCTATATATATATTTTAGGCTGCTGTGGGCGAGCGAGTGGGGCGTGGCATGTGGCAAAGGCAAACAATTTGAACGCTGTTTGCTCGTTATATGGCCAGTCATTTAATCAATTATGCAAAAAACGACCTCGACGAGGACGAGGATGTAAGGACGTAACCGTAAAATGTTTGCCACGGCTACACGGCTACACGGGTACACGGCGCGCTACACGGCTATAGTTGCCGGATATTTCTTTCTACAGAAACCCCAAAATCCCAGTACCCGCCAATTGCCCCACTCGCCCTGCCCGCCCCTAGCACAGTCTACCCGTTGACTAGCTTTGGCGTTGGCTTCTTGCGTGTGTTTTTCGGGGCATAGGATGACGGCACGTTTACCTTATACCGTGTATAAATAATTAATTGAATGTACAACAGTTTTAGCCCCTCACTCGCCCCTGCCCCGCCCCAGCCATCAGCACATTGTAGGTAGATAGCCAAGAAGCCCTATGGGGAAGAGGGACGGGGCAGGGTTGGCAGAACTTGGACTTGGCTGGAATTGGCAGTCGGAGTTACACGCTCTCGGCAGCTCATTGGGCAGTTAGGAAACCACTTCGTTTAGCTGAATGGCGTTGCATGAATGCCTAAATGCCAGAATGAATGTGAATGGCAGTGAATATCGAATCACACTCATTCATTCACTCAATCGCACACTGAATCGTCGTAGGTGCCACATGTGGCAAATAAAATGCAAAATTGATTTACCAAAGAACAAACAAAGAACGTGAACAATTTCCCCTTTGCCCATGGAAACATGGATGAACCAGTGTTGAACCAGTGATTGAACCGAGAATTTTGATTTCTTCAAATATTGAATATTATTTGAGGTTGCTTAAATGTGGATAAGTATTTTATGCTCCATACTCCAATCATGTCTAAATGACTAGTTAAATATTATTTTATTTTTGAACTAGTTCGTAATAAGTCACATAGAAGCTGCTACAAAAAGTGCATATATACCTAAAATACATTTAAGTTCAAGACTCATATTTAACTAGGGTTCATTACATGTAATCATCGTTCACTTATTCACCGGTTCACAGCAATTGGGAACTAGTTTTGTTTATCTCATTTCAAATTACTTTCCTATATAATTATTTTCATGGCATACAAATTGAACTAGTTCCGCGAACAATTATCAATACTCTAAGTAGCTTTAAATAAAAGGTATGTTACACAACAGTTAACAGAAAAGTTCAAGGAACAGCAGAGAAAACAAACTTTAGAGTGATTCACCATGTGAACTAGTTCACCAATCAAATTTGATGTTTTTTTTTCAACAAGCCTAACGTCAACATGGTCTATGAAAGCTGGCAAACGAATAATGCCTTAAACTTGCAAATGAACTAGTTCCGTAAACTTTTTGTATTATCCCATAAGGTAAATCATATAATGTAAAAAAGCAATTTTGAGCTACAAAATATTAAACAACAAAAAATTACACAACTTCAAGTGGTTCCGCACATGAACTAGTTCCCAAAACTGATTTGCTGTGTTTTTGTTTTATTTTTATGCTGTTATTTTTGTTTTTTTTTTTTTTATGTCAAAGAGACAAGTTTGGAGTGCTCGAAATGAAAACCGTTTTGCATTTAGTTAGCCCCATTACCTTCCCCCCATTACCTTCAGCCCGGTTGGCTTTGACTAGTGCCGCTCTTGACACTAAAACGCAACTACAATTTGCATACATGAGCCATTGCATTGTGTGTGTATGAGTGTGTGCGTGTGCGTGCATGTGTGCGTGGCAACCACTTGCACCACTTGCCCCACTTACCAAGAAGCACTTGCAGCGCAACTGCATGAAGCGCCCAAAGTCTTCAAGTGGCACTCTTAAAGCGCTGCCTCGTGTCCAAAATTGGGCAAGTTGGACAACGGCACGTAGCCAATGCCAGCGGCCCAATTGGAGCTGTGGGCTGGGCGGAGTCATTTGCTTGGCATTTTCTAGAGTTCGTTGCTGTGGGTGTCAAATCTGTGCAAAAGATTCATCTATGCCAGAGCCAGGGGTACGAGAGGCTGAGGCAGAGCACTGGCGACATGGGACAGGGGCTGCGTTGACGCCTTTGCCATGTCAAAGCGTCGCCAAGCCAAAAATAATCTATGGCAATTGCATATGGCAGGCAATAAACTTGGTCAAGACCAAAACAACAACAACACGACAAACACGGCGGGCGGATGCCGTTTGCTGTTGCCATTGCTGCTGCTGCTGCTGCTGCTGCCACAGCCCAACACGTACATAGGCTAGGGGCAACCGGCTGCAACCTGGCAGCTGTGTGGGCGTCTCCAGTTTTTCCTCTGCTGCAGTTACTTCAACGAAAAGTGCTCTTGACATGTTTTTATTAAAGTTTCCTCCTCATTTTTAATGCCCTGTACTCATAAATTTTGCAGAACACAAATATGGGGTATATATGTGTGATATTTTATAAAATAAAAATTAAATAAAAACATTAAAAATAAAATAATAAATTAAAAATAATAATAAAAAAAATAATAATAAATAAAATAATGAATAAAAAATATATGTAAATAAAAATTATAAAAATATTAATAAAATAAAATAATAATTTAATAAAATATAAAATAAAATAAATTGAAATAAAATAATAAATTAAATTAAATTAGAAGAAACTACATAAAAAATAAAAATAAGAATAATAAATAAAAATATAAATATAAATATAAAAATTATAAAAATAATATAATGAAATAAAAATTTAATAAAAAAATATTTCTAAAAAAAAAACAAATAAAAATTAAAAAGAAATTAAAAACAATAATATACAAATTATTAATTTAAAATAATTGTAAAAAAAAATAATTGTATCATGTATATTTAATTAAAATCAACTCACTACAGATACGGAAATATATAAAGCAATATAACTGCATAAGTTTTTCAGGGTATTTTCCAGTCAAATACACTTGTTGTTTGCTATTTTTCTTGGCCGCCTTGTTTGGCCATATGTCGACTGTTCAAGCCAAAAATGCACCAGAAACGAAAATAAAATTGTCTCGGTGTGTTTGTGTTTGTGTGTGTGTGCTTGTGTGTGTGTATGTGTGTGTAGGAGGTATTTGGTGGCAAAGTTATGTTTATGTTGTGTGCGTGCACAGTTCATGGAATTGCTATTTGAGGCTTGCATTTTGCAATGCCAGCTGATGCCGCAAAAACAAGCTAAAGCAGACCAAGCTAACTGTTCGCAATCTGCAGTCTAGTTCAGTTGTCTGATTAAACAGATTCAATTATTTATAATTCCAGAAAAAAAGATGCCAGCATAAGCTTATTTCGTTTCAGCTTGAATAAGTTATAAGCTAAGCTTTATGTAGTAGCCAAATCTATATAGGCAGAAAGTAATATAGAATTTATTTAATTTATTTTTTTACTATTTTTTTATTAATTTTTTTATTACTATTTTTTATTTTTTTATCGAGAAGAAACGAAACAATTGAATTTTGATAAAGCATAAAATATAAAAAATATTGAAGTTACAATTTTATTACAATTACAATTACAATTTTTTACAATAAGAAATTACAATTGGTTTTCTTTTAAGACTTTTTGCATTAAATTTCTATAAATAAACTATATCCTAATTTTAAGTAAACTTTTTATTTTGAATATATTATGATTTATATGGATTGAGCTCACTAGAGCCTAGACTCTTCTTCTAATAATTATTTTTAGTCAACTTGATTGCAAATAAAACTATTTTTTTATACCAATAAATACGCTTCAGTATTTGTTAATCGAGCTCTTCCTAGCTGCTATTTGTTCCTATTCCACCTGCTCTATTCCACTGCAAAATAAGTACACCTTTACAAGTTCAAATTTTTGTAATTCATTATTAATCTAACATAATTTTGTTGTCAATTGAAGTTCAAGTTCAACTAAATGAACCAGTTCCGTTGACACTTACAAATAGAACAAAACGGAGAAAACTTTTTTTTTTTGTTGGCAGACAAGCTAAGTAAACTTTACTTGACCCACATCAAACTGTGCAAATGGCAAAAGAAAAACTAATGAAAGAGCCAACGGACAAGTGAAAATCAATTAAACAAAATAAATTTCCCATGGCAGAAGCGTTGAAAAATGTTGAAATGGCGAACGAGAGAATAGTATAGAAAATAAGAAAACTAACAAAAAAAAAAAAAAAAGAAAATTAAACAATTTTAGCAAATGTTTCTTTACTGAAAGGTCTAAAACTGTCCAGAGTTGAGCAAGTTATAGTTGAGTTGAGATAAAGCAGGTGAAATAAAATTAAATAGCAGCAATTGTATGCTCGACTACTAAATACTCTATAGTTTATTAAAAGCTCAGCTCAGAGATATATTACAAAAAGACTATATAATCTTTCTAATAGATAGAATCAATACAATTAAGCAATTTACATAAGAATAACATTAAACATAACATAAAGATAACATAAATACGACATGAACGTAGCATAACATAAACGTAACATAATATAATATAATACTTAACATATTTCAGACTATAATTAGTCAGACACAAGTAAATGAGACATATATAAAAGGTGCAACTGGAAATCAATGCAGCTGAGCTGAGCTCAGGCTGCGGTTAATTGGCCAATTAGCAATGAAATCGATTTAGCCAGCTCATATTATATAAACAGTGGCAAAAAAAAGGAAAATGTTGAAACAGAGCTGGTCTGGCATTGTTCATTGTGGCAAATGATCTCTAAACAATTTCCATGCGATACTGCATACAAATATTTCCAAGTCGCCTCAATGAAATTCCTTAGAATTTATCAAGCTATGCAAGGAATTTCGTAACGTAAATATCTCAATGGTAAAAACTTGAAACAATCAAAACAAAAACACAAGCGGAACCGGTCGTATGGGAGGGGATTCGTTGCAATGCGTACGGGTTAATCGTAGTACAGAACCTACCCCAAATAAAAAGCAGGAAAAACTCCACTGGAAACCAGACGAAACCAGACCAGACCGAGCAGCAAAACCAAATACCAAAACAAAGTTATAGCTAAACAAATAAGACAAAGGACACGGTTCCTGGAATGTAGCACCAAATTAACATAAATTCCGTTTTCCAAGCCAGGATCATGTAAGAGAGAGAGAGAGAGAGAGAGAGAGAGACAGGGCTAAAGGCGCAAAGAAAGTTAAAGGTAAGAAAAAACTACAGTAAACAATGTGAAACGGGTTTGAGTGCGATTGATAGACTAGAGGCTACCCTCTAGACGGAATATTGAATTTAATAAACAAAATTAAAACAAAAGGTTGGTACGTTTAATTACTTTTTATAAATAAAAATAATAAAACACTCTAAATAAATAATAATATTATTAATAATCAAAAGATAATAATACAAATAATAATAATAACAATAAAAAGAATAATAATAATAATAAAAATAAAAATAAAAATAATAAAAAAATATAATTTAATTATTATTATAATTTTTCTTTGTTGTATTCCATTGTATTTTAACAACCTTAGAATATAAGATTGTCAAAAAAAAAAATTCTATTCCGTAGTATTGGAATTTTGAATCGATTCTCTTTATATTTGTTAAGAGAAAATATATTGTTCTATTCTCCAGCTAAAATCTCGATATACCTACTTGCAACATGACCAGGGTATTGCAGCAAGAAGCATGTTGCAAACAGTTCAACGACGCGAACGAAGAAGCAGCCGCCGTTGTCGTTGCCGTTGCCGCAAAGGGCGCGCGCAAGGAGCCGCAGCACTGCGCCAGGCACCAAGCACCAAGCACCAGGCAGCAGGCACTCTTTGGCAGGCGCTGCGAAAGGAGTTAGGGGTTGGGGTTGGGGTTGGGGTTGGGATTGGGCTTGGGGTTTGGCTGGTGGTACTTGGCGCTGTGTCTATATCTATGTCCACGTCCACGTCCACGTCCATGTCCTTGCCTATGTCTATGGCCTGCGCCTTTTGGCCGTGTGTCGCGCCGCCGTTGGTCGCAACTAGTCGCACTTATATTTTTGCTATTCCCACAAGAAAAATCAATGGAATTGTTTGGTATATTGTTTGGGCTAGCAGCAACTGGATGTGGGAAGGGTGAATAAGTCTGCGAGTGTGTGTGTGTGTGTGTGTGGGCGGTGTCTGCCAGAATGCCTTTTCTCTTGATTTGTCTTTTCGCTTTAGTGGATATTTTTCTAGCTCCTTTTTGCACTTGCTTTCGGTTTTTGTTTTCCTTTTGCTCTTCTCCTTTTTTTTTTTTTTTTTGCCAAATGAGCGACGACATCGGTGACAAATGCTCCAATGTCTCCCCAATCTCACGCCCCACCATCTGCGCTCTGCTAATGCTGTTGACTCGGTTGACATACTTATTGATAGCACTGTGCATGCACCACAGCCACCACGTGGGCGTGTGCTAAGCAGCGAATGGGGGAGGGGTGTGAAGTGGAAGTGGAAGTGGAGGTGGCGGTGGCGGTGTCGGTGGAGGAGCCGGAGGCAAGAGGCATTGCGTCAACAGCGCTAGGAGCGATGAGAGGATATTGCAAAAATGCAACGAGGACAAATGGCAGCTGTTCAACTGCAGGCACTGTAAATAATACGATGTGACCATCAAATGCAACAAATTCCTTTCGCCAAATGCCATCGAACCGCGCCTCGACTTAAAGCTGTATAAATTCTTGGTCAAACCGCAAACTTTTTCTAGCTAAAATATTGCAAACATTTTTGAAAAATTTAATACTTTTATTTAATATTTTCTTTACAATAGTTGGAATATTTTTCAATGAAGGCAAAATTTTGTCTAAAAAACATAGCAAATATTTTTGCTATATTAAATCAATTTTTTTTTATTTTTTTCTTTTTTCAACATTTCTCTTTGAAAGCTCAGTTTTTTGTTTGCTCTCATTTAATTTCATGTGTCCCATAAAAATAAATAAATCCTAACCGCAATGCCACATTTTACTAATTGGGCTTATTAAATGATTTACGGTAATTAATTAAAGGCGTAAAGAATAACATAAATATGCACATGCATTCAAATATATGTACATATTTATATACATACATTCATACATACATACATACACACAATAGTGGTCAGTATTCTCTTTCATTGCGATCAGGAACCGTTACAAAATCAGAAATTTACTCACCTCTCTCACTCTCTACTATTTCTCTCTCTGTGTATGTTGATGGCAGCGTCCGAAGTCTGCAGCTGAGCTTATCACAGCAAACGACGTCGAAATGGAGATGTCGACGACGGCAGCGGCAGAGCCCAAATAAACGGTTGGCCCACTGTAACTGCTACATGGCCGCTGCTGCAGTAGTAGCAGGAGTAATAGCAGCAACAGCAGTAGCTGTAGGAAATGTAACTGTAGTAGGCGGCACACAAAATAAGCAGTAGAAAATGTACTAAACGGCCTCATGGGAATATCTTTGCATTTATCAAACGGCAATGCGAAGCAACGCGGTCGGCGTCGCAGTCGGCGCAAACACGTGAGAGCGCCAAACTGCGCAGGCAAAAAAAAATAAACAAAAACAAAAAAAAACACACTCAAAAAACACTTTTTGCTTGCTTGCTTCTACTGCTGCTGCTGCTGCTATTGCTGCTTGTGTTGTTGTTATTATTGCGGTAGTCGTTGTTATTCAGGCGTCTCTCTCTCTCTCACCACAGTGCAAAAAATAAAACGGTAAATTTTTGTTTAGCGTTAGTTTTATTACTAATTCTCGATTTTTGTCTTCTTTTTGGTCAATAAGCATTGTATTGAAATTTGGTGTTAGGTTGCTTTAAATTTATTTAAGATTTGCCAATTTGCGACACTTGTCAACTGGCAAACAGCTGGTGCTTCATGTTGTTGTTATTGTTACTGCAGCTGTACTGCACTTGTTGTTGGCGGTGCTGCGGGAGATGCGCGCTGTTAATTTCGTTTGCTTAATTTCACCAGGCATCACATAAACAAAAACAAAAACCACACACACGCTTACAAATACAAAACGTGTTTCACTAAAAAAAAGCCGTTACATATGGTATTTATAATATTAACAATAATTTAACAACTAGTCAAAACGACGACGACAACAACAAACGTTGAACGACGCGACCGCGACACGGACACAACTTGACGGCTGGTGAAAAACTGCTCTTTCCCAATAAGAAAGAGAGTACAACACGTCGAGTCAGCAGCGGCAGCTACGTCGACGTCGCAGCTGTCACGCGCGCTGTTCGTTGTTGTTGTTGTTAGTTGCGTTCTATGCTTTTGTTGTCGTTTTTTTTTCTCCTTTTTTTTGCTTCTTTGCGTGCGTGCGAGAGCAAGAGAGCGCCGTCGCTCTCAAGTTCGCTCAACAGTTGTTTGTACTAACAGTGCGCTGTTAAGCAACAGAGCTCTGCATGCAGGCTATTAAAATAACGTACACAGACCAATTGATGCAAACTGTTAAACGTTTTACTGTTATTGAGTTAATTACAAATTGTGCTTTGAATTAATTATTATGATGATGATTTAGTTTGGTAGATACATATTTTATAGAAAGAGATGCATATTTATTTCATGTATAAAAGATATTTGTAATTAATATCTTAAATTTTCTTTGATACACTCATGCCTAAGTGTTGATCCTTATGGAGACCTTGATTGACCTATGAGAAGTCGGAAATAGGGGCGCAATTAAAGAGATAGAGAAAGAAAATAGAGAGGAGAATGATTATAATAGATCTATATGTATGTATAGATAATAAATTCGGCATTGTATACATCTCAAAGGGATAAGATATAGACAGACGAAAAACAAAGAAAGAGAGAAAAATATAGGGGGGAGGGGGTATTAAGGAAGTTGTCATCTATAAAGAGAGAAATATAAAGAAATAGGTAAATACATATTTTTAAAGTTCAGAAAATATTATTAAACAAACGTGATATGATTCCTTCAGTTTAAAGACTCATATGTAAAACTTCTCCACTGGAGAAAGATAGAGAGAGAGAGAGAGTGAGACAAAAGTCAACTGAAATGGTCAGCTTTAGGTGGTGCCCCTTGGCCTCCACCCGCTGCCTTGAAGAACTAACTGCACAGTCTCAACACTGTGTCCTGGCCATGTCGTCTGCCTGACAACAATTAACGGCATTCCGATGTGTCTGGCCGCTAGCAGACTGACGGGAAATTTCAAAAATTTCAATTCACAAAAATTCACAGGAATGCGCCCATGCACATGTACTAGATACGTACTCGTGTGTCCTTTTGTCAAGCGCCTACAACGCCACGCCCTGGGCATCCGGGCAGGTGTGTGTGTGTGTGTGTATGTTTTGTCCCTGGCTCACCTGTCGTCCGAATAACCGTCTGCTCAACTGGTCTACCAACTCGAAGTAAGGGTTAGGCTTGCGTCCTCTCTGGAGTTGCAATGGAGCCTTGTCAAGCTTTCAAGTTTTTGATTACATCAATTAAATATCCTTTGGTCCTTTGCAATCAGCTTAATTGCTTCATATGTGCCGTAATAAACTGCTGTAAGCATTGTCAAATACGTTTTCAAATCCTCAACTTAACACACACACACACTCCAAGGAAACCCCTGAGTGCATAGCCTGGTTATACTTGGAAGTTAAGGACTTCAAGTTTATCTGACTTCATATGCCCCAAATTGCTTATTATTGATGCGATGTTTACAGTTAACATGGAATTAGCATAAATTAAGGGTATTCCGCTTAGTTTAATTCTAAGGTATATATTAGATTATATGTATATATTAGATTATATTTAATAATTTATTGTTGGGAAATGTCTAAGAATAAATAATAAAGTAAAGATCGAATGAGAATATTTTAAAGGAAAACATCTATAAATATTGTTCCTAAATCAAGTAGTTCATTTAGTTCCATTTCAGACTTGAATCATATTTTAGGATTTAAGTAAAATTGAGAAAACATGATTTGATAGATTCTTTCCACCAATCTCTCAGGTTACAGAGCGAATTATATTAAATTACCTTTCAATTAAAAATGTTAAAAATATTTAAGCCGCATATAGAGAAACTACTTGCATATGTGCAGAGAATAGATCTGTTAAGATCTCTCACCTTCTCTTTCTCTTTCTTTATTTCTCTTTTATTCAGTTTCTCTCTCTCTCGCTTGCTGTTCTCCCTTTTTTCACCCTATCTATCGTTATATTTCTTTTCACTTCACTCCTTTTCTCGGACCACTGATTCTTTTTGTCTCTCTCTTCCTGCTTTTCACTTTCTTTCTCTGTCTTTTAATCCATTTCTATTGAAGCCTCTTCTCCCATTATTTGTGTAACTTTCTCAATCATTCTTATCTTTTTTTCTCTATCACTTTCTTCGTATTCTCCTATCTCTCGTTCTAATGCTACCTTTCTCTCTCTCTCTCTCTCTCTCACTTCTCTCTAGTTATCTTTAGTACCCTCTATGTAGCTCCCTCTCTGTGTGTATTTCTCTCTTTCTCGCCTCTCTCTCTCTCTCTCTCTCTCTCTCTCTCTCTCTCTCTCTCTCTCTCTCAATCTCTCTCTCTTCTTTCTACTTTCTCTCTGAAATACCCTCTATCTATCTCCCTCTTTGTGTGTATTTCTCTTTCTTCTCTCTAGTCTCTCTCTATAATAGTATCCATATCAGTCTATCTCCCTCTCTCTCTCTCTCTGTGTCTCTTTGTATTTTGTATCTCTCCTTCTGCCTGCCTATATCACTCGTTTTCTCTGCCCGTCTCTTTCTCTCTCTCTCTCACACACTCTCTTTAACTCCCCCTTTCCCTCCCTCTCTCCTTTTTGTCTTCTAGCTCCTCATGCTCAATTTAATATGCCTGTGTGTGCCTGCGTATGCTGGCTGAAGTTTGTTGAAGAAATCTCAGCAGCTATGGAATAGCGTCTGGCCGACTGACCACAACTTGAGCAACTATCCTTACAATCCTTGGCAGCACAAGGCACATTATCCTTAAAAGCTTGTAAGACGCTGCGGCCATAACAAAGTTAAAAGCAACTAAAATAGACACCTGGGACACCTGGGAAAACCAGCGGAGTGTGGGCGGCTGCCGAGTGGAGGGGCCATGGCTTGCTGGGTGGCTGGGTGGCTGGCAGGTGAGTCAAAGGTAGATGGCGGGCTGCAGCTGCTGCAAGCCGGCGTCTGTCGAGTGGCTCAGAGAGTGGATAGCCGGGCTAAATAAGTGCAGCTCAGTTCAGCTCGTTGGCCAATCCAGTGCCACAAAATTTATTGACTTTGTCGTACTCAACGTCCTTGGATGTCCTACGCGTTCTTGCTGCGACATAGCTGAACACCTCTCGCTATCTCTGGCTGTGTGTGTGTATGTGTGTGTGCTGCCTGCAGTTGACTGTGCTTGTGGCAGAGGCAGCTGCTTACGAGCCTGTCTTAATAATTTGGCATCTTGCTAAATTAAAACTAAAATCCGGCCACATAAATCTTCAGGCCCAGCCGCATGATGAGCATCAACTTTGTAGCTCCTGCTGCTGCCGCTGTTCCTCCTGCTCCTCCTGCTTCTCCTGCTCCTTCTGCTTCTGCTGCTGTTGCATGTTGCTTAGCTGTGCTGTTGGCATTTACAACTTGGCTGGCATTTATGCTGTTGTTTATGGGCACATGTAATCAGTGACGTTCGAGCGTTCCACAGCTTCACCTGAGTACTCTGCCCCACACCTCCCGCTGACCGGTCAGCCAACAAGGACACTCGCTTCATTTGTCCAGCTATCCTGTTGGCATGCTGAGCTGCCGTCTGGCCGTGTCACCGACACTTGGCCACTTCAACTTGGATGACTATGTTGGGCTTCATGCATTATTGTAATTGCAATACACTGCGCTTGATTTTAACGTAGTCATTGTTGTTGTTGCTGCTGCTGAAGTGTCCTTGTTGATGATCCGTGTGCGCTCTGATGGATGCTGATGCATCAAGTGCTTCAGTGTTAAATCATGAAAGCTAGGCGAGCGACAGCTATGCAGGTGCTTCAGAGCCAAGTATGCCTGTTACTGAGTGTGCCAGTATGTGTGTGTGTGTGTGTGTGTTCGGCATTCACTCGAAAGGCAACGCTTGATGGCATCTCTATTTGCCATGTCAAAATCAATTGTAGTTGCCAAACAAGATGCGCTTTGCTGCGATTGATTGTCAAGTTGATGTTGAATTTGACAAGTTGAAATATATAAATTAAGCATAAAATATTATGACAATAGCTGCATGAAGTCATAGTTAAATGAGCTTAAAAGAATCAGCTGGATTTTATAAAAATAAATTGGAGTTTTCCTATTAACTTAACTTAACTATTTTAAAAGGAAAAAAAAATCAACTATACAAATATTTGTATATATAAATATTGCATATATAGTATAAAAAAGTATTTCATAAAAAAGTATAAACAAATTTTTAATAGAGTATTTACCTTAATTTAATGAGAAAAAAATGTAAAAAAAAAAATAATTTGTTAATGTTTATAAAAAAAATATTCTCAAAATATAAAATTTTTCTTTAACAAAAAATAAGTTTAATACTTAAATAAAAATAAATTTAATACATAAAAAAATACTTTTATTAATTTAATAAGAACTTTAAACAAAAATAAATTAGTTCCTTTGCTAAAATTAAGTAGAGCTTTTAACAAAACTATTTTTAAAATATACTTTTTTTTTAACAGGAATTTAAATATTCTCAAATCATACACATTCCTTTACGAGCAACTCAAAAAAGTTTCTTAACAAAAATTAACTCTTTACCGTAACTAGAAATTCCATAAGAAATTTAAACACAAATTTTTACAAATTATAAAAAATTAATTTACACTCAACTGAAAGGAGTTCAATAGCTAAAATGAACTGGAGCTTAACATAAACTAATTCTATTAAAAAATTTAACATAAATATTCTAAAAATATGAAAAGTGCTTTAATAGGAACTGAAAGCAGCTCCTCAGTTAAAATGAAGTAGAACTTCCCTAACTGTTTCCCATAGGAACTAAAACAGTATTCCAAAAACATTCTCTAAAAAATAATAATATAAATTAAATAATAAAAATGAAATATAGAATTTTTTTACAAAGAATTTACCAAAAACTTTCTTTAAAATATAATAATAAAATTTCTTTAATAAAAAATTAAATATATAAATATCTTTATAGGGAATTTATCAAAAATATTATATGCAATATAATAATAATTAAAAAATTAAATATACAAATTTTTTTATAAGGAACCACAAAAAGTTTCTTTGCTAAAACGAACTAGAGTTTACTTTAAATAATTGTATTTGAATTTCTAAATAAAAAAATATTGTCCTTATAAGAAACTCAAATCAGTTCCTTAGCTAAAATGAACTAGTGTTTAACCTAACTATTTCCTATATGAATTTTTCACAAAAATATTCTCAAAATGTATAGCATTCTTTAAAATTCAACTACGGTACTGTGATAAAAACAATCAAATGCTTTAGGCTAAGATGATTGAGGTGGCTTAACCTTCAAACACTGCCAACGCATTCAGGACAACAGGAGGCAATGGCAAGCAGCACCTTGATACCAAATGTGATCACGCAGTGCGCATAAACAACGACTGCCGCGTAGAAGTTATAAAGGCAGCAACAACAACAACAGCTAACGGCAAAATGCGTCATTTAGATGGGCGTACAGTTCAAGTGGGCGTGGCACAGCGAAGTACCCATTGCCGCAATGGCGCAACTGAACTATAAACCATAAGAAAAAGACGTGCGAAGTGATAAACATGAAATAGGCGAAAGATTCGGCCAACTAAGACAATTGATAGCGCTGCTATATGATAGTGAACATGTCAAAAAAGCAAATTCCAACTTGACTTGACTTGCAAACAGTTGGGCAAAAAAAACAGCCTTAAGTTAATTTGAAATGAACTAGTTCACTGTGAACTAACAAAAAATATTAATAAAATGCTCATGAACTTAAAAAAGTTCGTTCGATGTTTCAAGAACAGATTATGTAATGCAAGTGGAGCTCAAACTGTTACAAAATGGAACTAGTTCTTTGTGAACAAGCAGATGTAATCATGTATTTAATGCTTATCGAATGTGCCAGACAGCAACAGCTTGGTTTGACTTGCGTTATAGATCATTTTTACAGTTTATTTATTAGGAACTGCCCATATGAATTTCTAAAGTGAACTAGTTCAACCAGTTCATTTTAGCTGTTTAGTTAAAGTCTATTAAACATATACATATATACATATAAATATATACAGGACAACACAAAGCATATTTCTCCCAATCAATTCCTTTACATGGCACACATAAAAGAACTAGTTCCGCTGTCGTCACAGTTCACAATGCGTTTGAACAACTCATGTACACTGTAGAAATGCTGGCAGCGTATATAGCGAGCATATGACAGATTATTTCTAGCATATGTAGGACGTGGCAACGGTGTCCCGTTTCCTGCTTACCCTCAATATGCCCCATGTCCTTTGAGCCGTGTCTGTTGCGTGTGCGGGACTTGGGTGCGAATGTTGTCCACATACACTCGTGTGTTCGCAATGCGCGCTACGTGTACTATAACTACGTACTGCCTTGCTACTCATTACAAATGAAAACCAGGCGAATGAAACACCTGTGCCAACGCACTGACAGCAACAACAACAACAACAACAACAACAACAACAACAGCAACTGCTACAAGTAGAACATCAGGCATTCAAGATGGAACTGGCAAACGATGTATTGTTGGGCCATTAGAGTAACTTTTGCAGTCAGGCAATGCACAGTGGGGCAATGGCCTAGAAAAGATAAAGAATAGAGCATGATTGTTGATAGAAAATGATTATAAAATATTCAAAGTATTTGTTATACATTATCTAAAAATATAAAAAATTAAAAAGTAAATTCCATTTGATACATTCCATTTGAATTACGTAATGCGCTCCACTGTGCGTATGGCGCCCATAAACAACAGCGCGAATTGGGCAATGGAACGTGAGATAACATTTGAGGGGCAACAGGAGAAGCGGAACCCGTGCGGACATTGCCAGCAGGAGTAGCAGGAGTAGCAGGAGAAGCCAGTGGCTGCCAAAATTAATCAGAGTTTCAATCAAACATAAAATAAACGCTGAGATTTGATATGACAGGCCAGTGCTTTGGGTACGGCAACAAAAATGTGTTAAGTGCCGCATGACAAACGGTTGACAGCTGTCATATGTACATACATGTGGAACGCTGCCGGAACTGGAACACACTGGTTGGCAAAGAGAAACCCATTTATCCATTGCATCAATACCAATTTATTGTATTTCCATTCAGTTGCAGTCGTCTGCGCCTCTTCGACTATGTTTTATGAAATCGGAGCAGTGTCAAATGGAACGATGGCATTTTGAAATACAGCGAGTATGAGCAAAGGAAACATTGATATATGCCATTGCACTGAAAACTATGCTATACTATTATTTGAAATCTGTCATATGCATGAGTATATGATGAAGCAACAGCAAGTCGAGCAATGGGCAGTGGAACAAGGCAAAGAAAGGTTCTTTGTTTTAAATTATTTATTTGAAAAGTATTTCAAAATGCTTAGACATTAATTAAAGCATGAAATATGCAATGGAAGCACGCATGGAACAGTGGTAGATGAAACAAGATTGATACTAGAAACATTAGTTCATTCAAATAAGATAAATATTACTTCAACTGAGGCTGACAAGAAATGAAATCGTGAAATATGCAACAGAAGTAATTGGAATAATGGAATATGGGAAATTAGCTGGGAAACAATTGATATAGCAGAACCTGAGAGGCTGAGACGTAAAAAATATGTTAAGAGATGTCTTCAATGATGTATGTGAGACAGTGGCATATGGAATATTGGCAAATGGTAGAGAACAGTTATAGCAGCTTATGAAACAGTGTTATGTGAAACAGACAATGAAATATGTTCGAGGGCAGATTGTGTAGCATATGAAAATGGAACAGTGAGAGTATTTAAGTGAGCTAATGGCACAGCATCATATGGAACAGTTACATATGCTACAAAGTGAAACAATGATATATGAAACATATGAATTATAGCAAATGACCTAATGGAAAGGAGGATAATGATATCGTAGCATATAAAACAGAGAGAGAGATGGGAGGGAGAGTGTGATTAAACAACACAGATTTATATGGAATAGTGGCAAATGGCGCATAGTGGAATGACAATGAAATGAAACAGATAAAGTACAGTAAATGCCTTAATGAAATGGTGCCAATTGGAAGAATTGCATATGAAACAGAGAAAGTAATCCAATGAGAGCTATAGCATTGAATCCTATGGAACAGTGGCATATGACACAAAATGGAACAATGGCATATGAAACAAGTAAGCTGTAGCAAATGGCCTATTGGAATGGAGAGTATTGAAACAGTAGCATATGAAAGAGGGAAAGAAATTGAGAGAGAGAGGAACAAAAAGATATTCAATGAGTGCTATAGAATTGCATCATATGATACAGTGGCAATTGAAACAGTTAAAAATAATATAATATTCGAGTTTTATAAAACGAGACTCAACTCGCCTTTGGCTTGGTGCGTGACGTAAGAATGTATGTAAATCAGATCCAAAAATCTAGTCTGATCTCTTTGCTTGGGGTTATCTTTCAATCTGCTCGACCTTTGCGCGACTTTCTCACTCTCTCTCTCTCTCTCTCTTTCGCTCTCGCAATGCCATCCAATTACACGGGCTGAAAATTTGATTTAATGCCAAAGCGTGCGTGTGTGCGTGTCATGTAGACACGGTAATTTTTCAGGCAATTACACCGGGCAGGTAGACAGGGTGGCAGCGCCTAGTATAATACCTCCAGCATCCCTCCCCCCTTTCTCCTACACACACACACACACATGATACATTTCACCTGCAAGTAAAATATTATTCAAAAATCAGTTACGCCCCCGTCTGGAAGCCGGGAAAGCGTTCGCATTGTGAAAATTTATTAGACCCAGGCATTAGAGGGGGCAACCGTTGCATTACTCCCAAATCCAACCACCCACACCCACCGACAGCACTTAAGAAATGTGAAGTATGTGGAGAACAAAAAAAAAAAAAAAAAAAAAAAAAAAACAAAATGAAAGAAAGTGGAAGAGCAAAGAGAAGAGAAATGAGCAGTGTAGAGCAAAGAGAAAAGTATAGCAACGGAAACCCTTTCCAATTCACATTCGCTTGACTTTATAGAACTACATTAAGAAAATCACTCGAAACTCCGCTCGGCAGCTGCTGGTCGAATTGAATTGAATTTATGGCTGCCCCGATACCCCTGAGCGTGTGTGTGTGTGTGAGTGTGTGTAAATAGGTGTGTGACGCGTGGGCGTGTCATTAGCGGCACTGAAGCGGGCTGCTATTAAGCAGCAGCGTAAAATGTTTTATTGCACGTGTTTTCTTTTCTTTTCTCTTTTTTTGTTGAGCCGTGAGTTATGCGTGCGCTTCAACACAGGATTTACATTACGGCGTACGTCTTGCTTGAGAAATTAGCAACAATCCCTTCAATCAACCCGTGCCCAGCCCCATGCTATCGCTCGTGCCGCATGTCCTTGACGCATATGAAAAGAGCTTCTACAGCGAAATACTGTTAGGCTTTCGCTATAAATGACATTATTTCATTTTCAAGTTGTTCCAAACGGGAAATGGTAAAAAAAAAAAAACAATTAAATAATACATACATACATACACATACATATAGCTTATCTCTTTAAGACTTTAATCTTGATGTACTGCTTATATGTTTAAGATTTGAAACATTACCATGAAAAGAAGTTGATCAATTTATATATATAAACATAAATACTTAGTTATATTGATAAATATAGTATGACATGTGAGTTTCATATACAATCACATAGTTTTTTATATTCACCTCATGTGGGCGTGGCATATATAACAATATACTATATATAATGGAAACATAAAAGCTACTAAGCTATTTCACAGTTTCAAAGTTACGATCATCAAGCTTTGCTAATAGATCAATGTTGATTTAATTTCTTTTTTTCTTTTTTTTACATACATACATACATGCATAAGTAATAATAGCAGCATTTAGAGTTGTCAGAGCGGAAATGTTGCGCTCCTTTGATTCGCTCTCAGAGCTGACTCACCTCGTAGCTTGTTCTCCCTTTGCGCTTACTGTAGCTAAGCAAATGAAGAATAAGCATGGCATGCAAATAACTGTTGAATGGCTCACGATGTGTGACACTCACTGTTAAAAGACCACCCACACTAACACTTCATGGTGTCTGCAAATAGTCTGTCTCGCTCACACTAATAGAAACGACGCGGAGAGCAACCGATTGCATCGCTTCTTTAACGAGTGCGTTTGCGATCGGCTCGCTTACAGTTTGTTTTTGCTTTGTTTCGCTCTGCCTGTTGTTCAACTCATGGCGCTCAGCAGAAAAAAAAACACGAAATGAACCGAAGCCCCTTGCCCAGAGAGCGAGAGAGATTGTTTTTTTTTTTTTGGTTGATCTCGGGAATTATTATTATTTTTGTATAGTAGTTAAGAATAATGAAAATTAGTACTAACGATAGCTAAAGCACTGGCTGCTAAGACTACTTTTTATTATTTTTTTTTTTTTAATATATTGCTAAATTAAAATAACTTTGATTACAAAAATTGTAAGCTTTAGATATAAATAAAATCGATTTTTTTAAAGCTAGTTTAAATAGGAATTTAGGAATTTCATAGACTGGATTATATATAAATATTTGAATAGCAATAGAATATGGAATAAACAAAAATCTAGATTTAAAATATTGCATTAAATAAATAAATAAAGATAAAGATACTTTAAAGCTAAAAATACTTATGCATGAATAGTATATTTTTAAAAATTTGACACTTTTTTAATTGAGCTTTTTTGAATATACATATTTATTTATTTCGATTCATTTCTCAACAAACCTCTCAAAATGCTATATTAAAATAATAATAATAATAATAATAATAATAATAATAATAATAATAATAATAATAATAATAATAATAATAATAATAAATAATAATAATAATAATAATAATAATAATAATAATATAATAATAATAATAATAATAACAACATACTTTTTAAACCGAACCGAATCCTTTTTACCAAATCGAACCGTAAACATATATATTTTTTTTTTTATTTATATTTCTATTATTAATATTATATATTTTTATAATTATTATTATATATTTTTATAATAATTTTTCCTACTAAAATATATTTGAAATACATTTAAGCTAATTGAACTAGATTTTTAATTAAATTACAAATAAGTTCTTCTTTTAAGCACAAAAGGCATTTACGTAACTCACAATTAAGACATGAATATATGATGATATAATAAAATCTGACAGCTTCCGTTTTATAGCAACTGTTTATTTTTTAGTCTCTTTCTTGCCCTTGCTTTTTATGCCGCTACCGTTAGAGCGTTTACGCTTTTTAATAAGCAGCTCACATCAAAAACAAAATCAAGATAATATATTTTTTCGGGCGTATTCAAAAAAATGTAATTTTCAGTGGATGCTGGCCATTGTCTTGGCCAGGCTGGCAGAGCTGTAGCTGAATGTTGTTGTTGTTGTTGTTGTTGCGTTCTTCTTTTGATGACTGACTGACTTTAATGAAATTAGATTGATTTTTATGCTGACGTCCGGCTATTGCCAGCTTCAACTGCGAAGGCTTGCCTCCTCTGGCTGTGCTGCCTGTCGGACTTCACATTTTTACGACTACTTATTCATCAAGTTGAGCGACTGACTATATAATTTAATTTTTGTGTGTAGTAAAAATAAATTTTTGATAGATGCGTTTGCGCTCGGCCAGCTGGTACGTTTTCTTCATTTTACGACACAGTGCGCCAGGTGAGCCAGGTGCCTTTGCCATTGCCATTGCCATTGCGTTGGGAAAGTTTTGGGGTGAGCTTTATTTACGATATATATTTTCGTTTTGGGGCCCGCTGCAAAAAAGGTGTGTGCTACAGCTACAGCTACAGCTTTATGGCCACCAGCTGGCAATCGCGGCGAGCGTTGCATACGCTTAGGCGCTCACCCGAGATTAAAGTCATCCACAGTTAACACTTGACAAAATTATTAAACTTTATTAACCTCTTACGCTGTCTGCATTGCCAGAGCCCCATAAATTGTCCCCGCATTGCAAAGACAAAGCACATTCACCGAACAGCACATATGAGTGCGCGCTAAAAGAGAGTTGGAGTGAGCAAAGCTGGGACAGCAGCAGGAGCCACCCGAATAGCTGAAGTTGCCGGGAAGCTGCACTGCAGCCAATTGGTACGCGCCAGCCACTTGTAAATTATGGCCACAGTCGCCAGCGACAACGACTACGACGATGACTTTGACTTTTTCAGTGGAGCAGGAGGAGGCAGGGGCTGGGGGCTGAAACTGGAGGTGCGTATGTACATATGTATATGTATGTAGGAGCTGTGCAGGTTGCCAGGCAAGCGACATTTTTGGCCAGCCATTGGGGGACAATCACTTGTGGCTTTAAGATATTTGCCATCTGTGCATTTTTCTGCAATGTATTTGAACTTTGGATTTCGATTCGAATCCCAAGCCAAAATGGATTGCCAAACTGCTCTTATCGGCATTGAATCGGATAAGAATGGTTCGATAGTTAGATAAATCGATAAGCATATACCTCATAGACTGAAAATGTATCAAATTCATTCTTATTTGAAATGTTATATTAAAAACCTATATACGATTCTTTCTTTAAATATATATGTCATATATAAAATTATATTATGGATTTTGGTAAATATAAGTTAAATATTTGAGTTTCAGCTTAATTGTTGACAAGCCATTATATTATTTTATAAAAAATATTATAAAATATATAAATTTTGGGAAAAAATAATTATAATAAATAGTTGCTAATAATGCCAAATATTAGCAACTATTTACTATAATTATTTTTTCCCAAAATTTATACATTTTATTTTTTAATCATTTAGCCAATCATTAAATTAAATAACAATATATGATTCTCAAAACACTCAAATAACTGTTAATCGTTCGAACCTCGAGATCAACCGAAAAGAATTCATACTCACTTGCTTTCGGTCTCTCTCTCTCTCTTTTTTTTTTTTTGCTCTCTCAGTCTTTTCTTAGAGTGTGAGTGAGAGAGATTGATTTGCAGATATTGAGGAACGGCCAACAGGGATTAAATATATTTAAATAAAATATTTAAAATTAAATTTAGTTGCCTTAAAAAAATATAACTAAAATGCGCTTGGCAGCAGCAGCAGCATCGATAAAATATCGATAACTTTGATTGATACATATATATACATATGTATATACAATAATTAAGTCAAATTCATTTAAATAAAATATGATTCAGGCAGTGAGCTTGACAACAAGCGACTCTATGACTTCATTCATAATATTTTTATTAACTAAAAAAAAAATAAATAAAATAAAATAAAATAAATAAATATATGTATATATTTATATCGATTACAATCAAATGATCGATAAACTAAAGTAGATGCTCTCTATTACTCTAATACTACTTACTCCATCCACTGTACTCAACCAGACTTGTCGCCCCTAGCAATATTTGCTCTTGGCACTCACTTTCATTTTGCACTCGGCACACGCCCCTTCGCACACACGCAAAGCCTCA
Organism: Drosophila stalkeri; assembly: GCA_035047405.1. NCBI lineage: Eukaryota > Metazoa > Arthropoda > Insecta > Diptera > Drosophilidae > Drosophila > Drosophila stalkeri. Next base: position 10,762,109 of record JAWNPR010000061.1, read on the forward strand.
CACACATACACATACACACACACGCGTATGCGTTGCAAGTGAATGTGTGAAATTTGTGCCATAAATTTGCACATTACACGAAAAGTTAACACGAATTACTGTTGTAAGTGAGCAAAAATTACAATTGTGCAGCACAATGCAGGGGGCACACAGACGCACCCCGACAAGGCGACAAACAGACAGACAGACAGAGAGAGTAAGGGAGAGCGAGAGAGAGAGAGATGGGGAAAGAAAGCTGAAAACAAGCGCTGTGTATTGAATGTCCATAAATTTTAAAGAATTTAAGAGTTAAGCTGCTGACAAATATATGAGAGAGCTGCATGAAAATTACTTAAGTTGCCCAGCTGAAAATGCGGCATGAATACCAAGGGCTTATGTGGGTGGATTGAAGCACTGTATCATCTATTTGCCGTTAGTTATCGATTATTTGTTATAAAACTCAAATAAACTTTTTGTTTTTAATATGAATGATTTCATATATGCGAATGGATGGGCGAAAGAACTGAGTGATGGGCGGATAGATAAATGAATGGAGGGACGGATAGATGGACGATTGGACCAAAGAGCGGGTAGACTAATGGATGGACAAATGATCAGTCGGATAGAAGGATATATTATAGGATATAAAAATTATATATATTGATTATTAATATCAATTATTCAATTCAAAAATCTTTAACAGCTAATCAAATGATAATATACTTAATATGATATATCATTTGATTCTGATGTGACTTGCTTTTATCATGGGACTTAACAACCCTCGATGATACCTCTCGATGACTCGCTGACTCTACCATGTACTAGTGGCAGTATAAGTGTTCTCTACGTAAGCCTTATGTATTTTTAAAGTTTTCCATCAACAAGCAAGTCAAGTAGAATGTTTAGCATGCCATATTTATAGCTTGTCCTTCTGGTCTTCTGGTTTCAATAATTATCACACATCCGACCGGCAATAGCTTATGCAGCATTTTGAAAATAATTGATGCCTCTAATGGCTTTTTCTGGCTGTGCCATAAATAGGTATTGGCCACGTTTGTGTTGGCCAAAAATAAATATGTGCAATACGGGTATGGCTTGTGCCATGTGCTGTCCCCGGCTGAAATTTGGGGGGGTTATTTGTGAATCAGTCTCTTGTGAAGTGAATGCATTTGGCATTTTGTGGTCACTTTGTGGCATTCGAATGCATTTAGCCTGATCGCAAATCGCAAATCGCTTTTGGTGCCGCTTTGCTGGCGATTTGTGCACTCTCTGGCATTTGGCATGCAATTGTGGCCAAAAGCACTCCATGAACGACTATTTACAATCAAATTGATGGTTGGCAATCGGTTATGCGAGTAGCCAGTACTGCCAGCTGCCAGCTGCCAGTTGCCAAAAATTGCCACAGTCGAACCCTTTCTGCATAATATGTATGGTAACAAAAACAGAGCTCAACTGAATAATAGAAAATTGACAAATTAACTCTTTACCAGCATTGGCATAAATTGGAAAATTTGACTTGATTCATTTGTAAATGTTTATAAATTTTTAAGAAAGTAATACATTAGGGAAATAGTTGATATATATGTTGATGTGCTCAGAGCAAATTTAACATGATTTTATATGCCATAAATATGACATTGATTATCATAAGTGTATTTAACATACTTTAGATTGACATGCTTTTACTTAACATACTAAATAAATTTAACAAAACTCATAGTTAACATGCTAATACCTAACATGCTTCAATTAACATTAGCTCACTTTACTGAACATTCTTCATTTAACATAAGCTTACATTTACTTAACATAGTTACTGATAGTTAACATACAAATTGTTAACATGCTTACTTATAACATTAGCTTACTTTTATTTAACATACTTCTTCTAAGCATACTTATACTATATATTACATATCTCTCTAACATATATGTTTTCATACTTATATTGAGCAAACCTTTACATAAATATATATTCTAATTAACCTTATACCTAATTTAACATAGTTCTACTTATCATATATGTATGTACTTAGCTTATACTTATACTCAACTTAACAGAATTATACTTAACTTTCAATATACTATACTATCCATATACTATACACACTTATACTTAACTTAAATTTAAATCATTTATACATCACATACTTATACTTGTACTTAACTTACTTATACTTATACTCGTCTTATACTACATATACTTATACTTAAATTACTTATACATTTATTTAACATTTACTTAACAGACATATATTTAACCTTTTCATACTTGTTGGACCTGGCTCTGGACAACCGCTTTCCATGTCTATGGACAAATATAACTACGCTATATAATGAGTTTCCCGTATTGCCGGACTTCTTCATCTAATTGCCGACATGCCATATCATATATATAAGTTAAGGATGCATAGTATCAGACATTCGAGAGGGGAATACAACCTACAAAGCTGATTCTATTCATTTTATATTTCTATTGTTCCTAAATTATACAAAATTATATAAAATATGTTATTTCATTGAATCCAAGTGTATTTGTCTACCCGATAATACTCAATATAATCCTAATCCCTACTCTCTCGTAGTGTGGGAGCGCTTAACTTATATATAATGATTTTCTTTTTTCCGTTACTATATTTAACTTATCAATAAATATATATATTTTTCAATTATCAAATAAAATAAATTCGAAATTTCGGTTGCAAATCGTTGAGCATGTCGCCTTTGCTGACAATTCCTAAGTTGAATAAATGATATATGCTTAAGATATGGCAACCGCACTTGCTTCCTATAAGTAAGTCCGCCTCTGACTGGAGCTGCTCAGCATATTTATAAGCATTTTGTATGCGTCTCCATAGAGCACAGTATAACGATATAATTGTTTTTCATTTTTCTCTTTTCGAAAGAAATGAAAATATGGAATAAATAAGGGAACAGAAAAAGCGCTGCATACTTTCAGGCTGCTTTATAAAATATTTAACGCGCTTTTCATTGTCTCGATGGTCGTTGTTTTCACTGCTTGCCGTTGTTGTTGTCTGTTGTATGTTGTTTGTTGTTTGTTGTTGTTTTGTCTGTTTATGTGCATAAATTTTATTACACATGTGCTTTTGTTTATGCGACTCAATGCCAGCAACAGCAAAAGTTAATGCAACATAAAATTTTCGTTTTTTATTTATCACTTGTTGTTCGTCTTCTATTTTTTATTTTTTGAAGCATATCCCATCCTGGGGGAGCATAGGCTAAAAACAAAAAACAAAAAAAAATAGACCAAAATCAAAGGGAAATACAATAAAAAATAAAATAAAAATAAATAAATAAATTTATATAAATATATACATATATGTGAATGAAGCACAAGAAGGACATGGCAAGCACACAATAAAACTGCCACACACATGCCGCACACACTCGCACACACAGACAGAGCTGGCATATAAACCACAGACGTGGCACATCGCCACGCCCACAAGGCCATGCGCATTCATATATCACAAATATGCTAAATCAGCATATTTGCGAGTTTATTTACAAGGACATTTATAAAAATTTACGGCCGTGCCGTAAATTGCAGCCGCCGGGCAGGTCTTGAGATTTATGCCTCGCCGATTATATCAAAAGGAGGCACGCCAGCCCTCTCTCTCTCTCTCTCTCCCTCTTTTTCACACACACATACACCCGCTCTGGGTCTCTTTCACACTAGCATCTGCTTATCGCCGTAGCAGCGATTTCTCACATAATTCAAAAGTCGTTGCATAAAACAAGGGCTGCCAGACGTCTGAAAAGAAGTTGAGCCGGGTCAAGCCACGCGATGCGATGCGATGCGAGTTTAGGGAGCGAAAGATGTGACCCAATTTAGATAGGGTTAAGTAGGCGTAACTCGATTCAAGCAAATGTCACGGCAGCTTTTGTGAAATTATAATTAAAGTAGTTCGCACAGCTGCACGAACGGCAAACATTTGCTAAAGTATTATACAACAGAGCTATTATGACAGTGTTATACGACAGAGCTATTATGACAGTGTTATACTGACTTCTTTACATGCCCCTAATTTGATGTATTTGACAAAACTACATAACATGTACTTAGAAATATATCAACTTTTATAAAGTTATATATATATATATATATATTTATATCTACATATTTATAAAAAATCTCAAACGAAGATAAAAACGAAAAGACCAAAGTCTCTAGCTCAAAGCGAAAGCGAGAGAGTATGATATTTTTCGGTTGATCTTGTGCACAGAGCGTGAAGGTTCGGTTCAAACTGTTAACAGTTATTTGCGAGCTATGTTATATTAACATGATAAATATATTTAGATAATAGGATTGTTTGTAGATGTCAAGCTAGGTTACAAAGATCCTACATAACTCTGTTAAATTAAACAGCATTTTACTGGCCCTTTACCTTTAACCTTTAAGTTCTCTTACTGTACTTATAGATCTTAGATGTCTGAGATCTAGACGTGCAGCAAACTCTCTAATTCCAGCTGAATTTATTCATTTGTTTGGCTAACTTTGGAGCGACCTTTTCAAAGAGTCAATGGCTGGCGCTAGCCCCCCTGCTCCCTGCCTCCTGTCGACTTCCCTCTTCCTGCTTGCCACTTGCCACTTAGCCCCGAGTCATTCATCATTGATTACTGTCATGCTTCATCTTCGTCTGTGTCTTCATCTTAAATCAATTTTGTGCTTTAGCTCCTGTTGATGTTGCTGTTGCAGCTGCTGCATGGAGCGCTTAACGGTAACGGGCTGTACCGCTGTGCCGTTACACAAATATCATTGGCGTTAATCCTTTTCTACATCATCAAACAATTTCATCAAATAAATCTAAAGTGATTTGTATTTGTCACACAGTTTTCAACTGCTGCTCGTCAGTCGCGTTGCATGCCCCATGGCGCTCTATTGCCAACATGTCTGCAACATTTTGCAGCTTTGACTTCAACATCAACTCCGATTCCAAGTGCGACTCCAACTCCAACTGTGACTCTAACTCCAAGCTCCAGCTGCACGCTTCGTCTGCTTTTAAACGCTGTAGCATTTTATTTATTTTACTTGACTTATTTTTTTATTTTCAGCTTTTAAAGGTTTTTTTTTTATTTGGTACGTTTTTTTTTTTTTTTGCGCTGTTGCGCTGACTGCTCGCTGATTGACTGCCATTGCTGAAGTCAGCTGCCCCGGCAACCAAAAGCCATGCCACACATACCCACATCCTCATGACTCCCCATCCCCCCCCTTCAACTTTCACCCTGGCCGCATTTGCAGCATGTTTACTTTGCTACATTTCTCATTTAATGCCTTGGCAATGACGTTGACTCGCCGGCTCTGGCGGTGATTGAAAAGTTTGTTTTAACATCCCACTGCACGAGTGTAGAGTGCAGAGTGCAAAGTGCCAAGTGTAACGAGCTGCACTCTCGCCTCAAACATGACTGCGGTGAGGCCATGTACGACTTTGCCACAGTTTACCGCTTTAAGATTGCAATCAGAATTGTTAAGAGCAAATAATATAGTAATATTTACGCCACATAATTAATAATAAAATTGCAAAAATCTTGAAGCTATGTCTGATCCGTTCCATATCCCATACTTTACTTTTACTGTGCTCTTCTTCAATGCTGATTTATCAATATGTAGTCATTATGTCTTTTACTTCTATTCAAACTCAAGTTATGGTTCATTAATTGTGCCAACATTTTCATAAAATTGATTTTAAATATTTTGTACACAGTTGAAGAGTTAAAGTAAACTTAATTGATAAAATGGCAAAGCCTGTTGTATATGCCAACAGCTAATTGTTAAGGCTAAACAGAATAACTAAACAAAATATAAACATTTGAAATACTATCACTCTTGATACAGTAAAACAAAATGTTTATAAAATTATTTGAGCACATTTGACAGACCTAATCATTTATATACTGAAAACTATTACTACTACATATGCATTTATAATATTATTTAATATACAAATAATTTATACACACTTCATATATATTATATATGCATTGATAATATTATTTATTATTATAATTATTTCCACACACTTCACAGACTCCAGTTAATTTATAAATAAATGGCAAGCCTTATTATATATTTAAAAATTATAATTTTATAATTTTATATTATAAATTTTAAATATTAGTATTAGCTAAAGTTTGAATAATATTCTTTAACATTATGTATATGCATTTGATAGGCTTAAGTTGATAGACAACCAAATGGCATAGCATATTATATACTTGAAAATTCAAATTGTAATGCTAAGCTTAGCAGCTGTTGAAATATACGCATAATACGTAGCATTACTCTTGCTGGGTCAAGTCAGTCAAAATTGAAAAATAATTTCCATGCAATTTTTAAAAATTATTTATGTACAAACTTATATTTATTATTAATTAAATGACAAATCTCATACAAAATTTTCAAATTAAATTATTTATGCTCAGCACAAATACAGTTAAAATATATGCATGTAAAATAGCATCACGCTTGTTTGGTCATCAGCATGTCAAAGGCAAAAGCAAAGTTTATTTGTATTTCTAACCCATTTTCATGACACTTTACACATGATTCTACACTATAAACCACTATACATATAGGATATTCTGTGATAATTTTCAAACATTTTCCACTACTTAAAGCATAATAGAAAATCTGTTTACTTTCAATTAGCATAGGACATGACACCCCGCCATGCACTCAATGGTTACATTTCAGCAACTTTTCAACGCAAAATGCTTTTTGATAGCCTGTCAGTGTGTGTGTGTGTGTGTGTGTGTGTGTGTGTGTGTGTGTGTGTGTGTGTGTGTGTGTATATGTGCATGCACTTGACATTTTCAATTTGCTGGCCATCAAGCGCCAACTATGAATTGCAACGTTAACGCGCCCAGCAAACTTCATTTTGTGCTCTCTCCAAAAAAAAAAAAAAAAAAAAAAAAAACTGTGAAAAAGAAAACGCAAACAAAAGCAAACGACAAAAAACAAAATTGAAATTACTTTGCTGTCCTTTTGGCATTTGGCAGGCGGGCAAGAGGAAGCAACGTATTCTGATTATTAATGGCCATTTGTGTTTTAGCTGCATTAAAGTTAGCGCTGCAGCTGGCCTTAAAGTTGGCCAGCAACATTTATGGCATGCACAATTGAGTTTTGCAAGAGGAGTCACAATATGGCCGCGAGTCAGCCAATACACACAAACACACACACACACACACACACACACACATGCACACACACACATATAGACAGACAGAAGCAGCAAACAAATAAATAAATAAACCGTTTGCTGGCTTTGTGCGCATTGTTCGCATTGTTGTTGCTGTGTTTGTTGCATATTCATGCACGCTAAAAAGTATGCAGCAATTGCGCTCACACACACACATATATATACATATACATATTGTATATATATATATATATATATATATATATATACATATATATATATATATATATATATATATATATATGCAATATATAAATAAATAAACAAATGCCGCATACGGCCGACAAACAGAAATGGAATTTGCTGCGGATTTAAATGGGCGTATGCGTAATTTTTTATTTTTATTTTATTTTTATTTTTATTTTTTTTGCTACTCTGGCTGCCCGCTGGCGCCTGCCAAAAACTTGTGCAGCCACAACATGTGGCAAGCTTAGAGTTGGTTACGCAACACACACACACACACACACACACACACACACACACACACACACACACACATACACACACACACACTCATAGTTTGCCATTTGCGTGCATTGCAATTTTCTATTTGGCAACTTTTCTATTGTTGTTGTTGCTGCTACTGACGCCTACGCAACCAAAAGCTGCATTGTGCATGTTGCATTTGCAGCTGGAATTGTTTGTTGCAGCATTGTTGCAGCAGTCACGCTTAATGCAGCTAAAGCGCAAGACGTGCACGGCTCACGAAAAATGCAGACGAACAACGCAAATTCCCATTAGCGCTTTGCCATTTGACTGTATGCCACAGCAGCTACCTTAAACACCCTTAAGCCCCCAGCCACGCCCTTTGCAGCGCCCGTAGCACAAACAAAACGCTTGCAACCGTGCAACCACGCCCATGCCCACCCTTCCCCATTCACAACTGGCAACTGTTTTGTGGGATAAAGTTGAGGCGAACATATGGCCAACTTCGACTTTGACTATTCATATTTTCGCAACTATCACTGTGTGGGTGTGTGGGTGTCTCTGTGTGTGTGTGTGTGTGTGTGTGTATGTTTGGGTAAGTCTGTCTGTGAACGTGTTTGCATAACAAAACTAACATTTAACAATAACATTTCCTACGCAACGATGTCGACGCCAAAGCTGAAAGGATAAACATTTTGCGCTCATCGCCTGTTATGCGCTTACCAACACTGGCGGGCCTACAGCACTTTATCAAGCGTTTTGCAAGCATTTTTCTTTCTTTTTTTTTTTTTTGGCTTGACTATATGCAGCTAATAAACTTATAATTAAGTTTATGTACAGCTGTGACAAAAAAAAGGCCGATAACAGTAGAAAAAAAAAGTACAAAAAATAAATAAAATTATTATTAATTTAGATGTTGATATTGAATTACTAAGTACCTTGATTTTATAATCATATATATATTATATAAGCTCTATTACCTTTTGTCTTTATAAAGTATTGAACTTTATAGTAATTTGAGTCGTTTATCAACACTATGCAATGAACAGCTCGGTAAAGTTAAAATACTTTCTTATTATTAAAAATTTTTATTATTTTTTCTTTTATAATTTTTTTTTCATATTTTTTAACATTATTATTATGAAGTGGAGCATCTATACAAAGAATAGCTCGGTAAATATAAAATACTGAAAATAATAATAAATAATAATAATTATTCAAAATTTGTATTTTTTTTTTTACATTTTTTTCTTTTCTTTCTAACGTTATTATTATGAAGTGGAGGATCAATATAATGAACAGTTCGGTAAACTTATATAATATTAATTTTTTTTTAATATATAAATATGTTTTTATATCTTTTATTCAATTTTGTTATATATTTATTTTTTATATTTTTTTACATCAAGTTTATACCTTAACATTTAATTTATTTAGTTTAATGTTAAAGCTCTTATTTAGAGAGTTTTTAAGGTTATAGTAAAATATATTGAAAACTTTTGATATCATATGTCTAGATCGATGCCATAAAATCTAAAGCTCGAAAGATCTACTGGATTAGCTGTTATAGAGTATGAAGCAAATGAACTATTTTTTATTCACTAAGAGAAAATGAGTTTATTAGAAATTAGTAGTACTAAATAGTAGTTCAAGTAGAAATGATTTATAAAGTAGTAAGCCTTCTACTCTATAAGAAATTCCCAAAGTTTTCATCACTTTTTCTACTCATCTCCTATCCCTAACTAGTTTCTTTTGCAGTGTATTGCCTCTTCGGTTCACTTAAACAAATCTCATGTCATTCTTGTTATTTGCTCTATGGTTGAGCTTTGATTATCATATTTCTTTGTGCGCTTCTGCATGCCAGAGAGGTCCCGCTGCCTTTTGGCCGTATGCCCGATCCAACTGGCATTTACTTGAGAGTTTTTGCGCTACTTGAAATGCATTTTCTATTCTTTTTTATTGCAATGCCTGCGGCTGTGGCAGCCTGTGAATAAAGTTTAGTGCAACATTTTGATGCGTTTTGATATCTGTCTGTGAACTGAATGTGTGTGTGTGTCTCTCTCTCTCTCTCTCTCTTTCTGTCTATCTCTTTCTGTGTGTGGAAGCCTTAGGGAGCGGTAGCCGTGGCGTATGCGTAATATGATTTTTATTGGCTTAGAAATAGTGGAAAGAATTCGGCTGCAGCCAAAGCTGGGGACTGAATGCATATTTGCCAATTTACGAGCGAGACGCGCACAAATTACCCAGACAAGAGTGAGAGAGAGAGGGAGAGACAGGGGGAGAGAGTGAGAGAGAGAGAGAGAGAGAGAGTGTGTGTGAGTGGAGTGAGCGAACTCTAGCAGTCAGAATTGGCCTTTTGTGGCCTTTGTGGCACAGCTGTCCATCGACTGTCAGGGCTTTATGTCTTGGGGCAATGTACACATGCAGCCGGATGAAAACATCGCAAATAAGAAGTTGAAGAAGATGAAGAAGCACAAGCAGAAAGTAGACAGACAGACAACAATTTTATAGCCAATTATTGAAGCTTACAAATGCGCAACATAAACATTTAACGAAATAATAAATTATTAGAGGGAATTTGGCAAAAGTTTTCAATGTAGCGTGTTTGCTTGAAACGATGTCAATAGACATACCGAGAATACAGTTATATATGGGTTTAACTTATCGATTACAGAGGTATTGTGCTGGGTTGAGATATTACTTAATGTTTTCAATTATCGTTAACATACATATTTAGTAAAGGAAACATAATTATGAGAAGTGGCCATAACTTATCGAAAACGTTGGTCTTATATAAGGGATTCGTTTATCAATATCAAAGTATTGGGTGGGGACCTTAACTTATGAATAACAGAGTTATTATGTAAAAGATTCATTTGTCGATAACAAATAATTGAGATATTTTATAATAGTTTCACTTAACGAAATCAGAATTATTAGCTATCGATAACATAGTTGTATAAAAGCTTAAAAGATCAATAACAATAAAATATCATGTAAGCCATCTATCGATAACAACGTTATTGTAAATAACTGATAACAAAACTATTAGTTAAGGCCTTGAATCATCGAATGAGGTATTCTGTAATCAATCAAACTTATCGATAATTGAAGTATTAAACTAGGCATCAGTTATTGAAAATATAAGTGTTTATCCACAATTTATTATTCTTAGTTTTACTAAGAAGTTTTACTACTAAAATTAAATCGATTTTCATTCAAGCCTTTTGCAAAGTCCTTTCGCTAGACTACGACTAAATATCAAGGCACTCTAGATATGTTCAGCTGATTATCTAAGAAAATGAGATTATCTATGAATGAGACACTCATCTAGAATTCAAAAGTGAATAATTATAAATATATATACAATTTTTCTTACATAGCTTTGGCTTCTCTCTAACATCGCTTCCCATACACATACATATGTATAATGTACACATACATGACCTTTCATTAACAATTCAAGCAGCCGTATACCATTTTGTGTGCTCTTAACTTATAAATGTTTCATTAAAATTGCCAGAAATAAAAAAAAAAAAAAAAAAAAGGGAAGAGAGAAGAGAGAAGAAAAAGTATTTTATGTGCAGCTCAAACTCAAACTGAAACAGGGACAACGAAAAGTGGCCAAGGCAGTGAGCGCAACGGGAAACGGATGGGACAAAGTCAGTTGAAAGGTCGCCAGCTGTCAAATTATGAGTGGGAGCGAAAGAGACCGATATAGAGAGCTGAGACGAGGGAGCATCATAAAAAGCATATTGTTTTTGGACCCAAAACTGACGGCAATTCGCCTCTCACGCCCATTGTCCAGTTGCTGTTGCTGCTGCTGCTATTGCTGTTGCCTCTGCTGCTGCTGCTGCTGCTGCTGCTGCTTGTCAATAATGTCAACAATGTTGTTTGTTGGTCCATAAATTACAAGCTCTTTCTCTACCTACGACTCCGCTGCACGGTTCCACTCGAACTCCGTTTTTTGGGCCAGCGTTTTATGAGTGCAGCTGGTGTTGCCATTGAAGCGGAAGCAACAACGGTTATCGTATGTCAATTTGTGATTAACCGATGCACCAATGCCCTAACTTATTCAGATATTTTATTCATATGAACATAAGATATAACATATAAAAATGTTTGGTTAACTGCTTGGATTTTAATACAATTTGCATGGAAAGTTTTTCGTAGTTGATGACCTATGCAGGAATAGCTAAAGGCACATAAAAGCTTATATAGAGCTATCACAATGCTCCACGCAGCTTCAAACCAAGCTCAAGTCAGTCTCAGTTTATTACTAGCCATGTGCATATTTATTTACTATTCACATAAAATTTACAAATACATTCTCGAGTGTAATAATATTTCTATAATTTTAAACAGTTTTGTGCATTATGATAAATAAGTTTCATAAAAAATAACTGTTGCTCGTTTCTCGATGCCTCCAAGAAAACACTCAGACTTAACACTCAATCAAGTCTGTAAATCAGCCTGTCTCATTCACACTCTGAGAAACGATTTAGAGAGCAGCCGATTGCATCGCTTCTTGAACGAGTTCGTTTGCGATCGGCTCGCTTACAGTTTGTTTTTGTTTTTGTTTCGTTTTGCTTATTCCTCGAGCGTTCAGTTTAGTTAAATGGCAAAAGCAAAAGGCCTTTTGTGTATGTATTGGTGTATATGCGAGAGTTGGACTCGCTAAACACATCAATTGCGTACGTTAGTGTGAGTGTGTGCATGTGAAGAGCGTTAGCATTGAATTCTTGAGTATGTTTTTTTTTTTTTTTCAATCGTAACGCACTTAAAACGAAGTTCGATAAACGAGCGTCACACGAATAGTTAAACTCAACGCGCTCAGCAGAAAACAAAAACGATCAGAAACGAAGGATCGTGCTTAGAGCGAGAGAATTTTATTTGCATGATCTTGCGAGTAGAGCGTGAAGAATTTAACGATCAACTGTTATTTATGATTAGTTTTTATAGCATATACTATAATTTCGAAATGTATGAAAAAAGTATTTAAAAAAAACCTTAAACAGGCCCAATTTATATATTTTTATATTTTAAATTATTTAATATATAGCGACACAGACATTTGCTGTGCCTTTACTGTTAAAGTTAAGCCTTCTAAATTATGCAATGTTTCTTACATCTACTAAAGCTACATACATCTTTTTACATCTGCAACTTACATCCACATGAAATTCTCAGCACTTCAGGCCATTTCAAATTCCAATCTTAACTTTTTAGCATTGTTTTTATGGCTCACTTTTGGAAGAGTAACAAAATACTTAAAGAAAAAAAAAAAACAGCAGCCGCACATTTTATGGCCTCCATGAGTTTTTGTTGTTGTATTTTATGTGCATGCGACCAAGAAAATATTTGTTAATTTTATTACCTTACACATTTCAGCATGACAAAAGCAAACAATATAATATCCAAATTAAATTATACTTAAACTTGATTGGAATATATACTTCATATATAAATATATAAAAATAGCAAATATATGTTTATCAATATCTAAAATATATATCTATATATATTCATTCATATTATAAAATTAAAAAAGGAAAAGAAAATCAAGTTTACTTTTTGTGGGCCAAGTTTAGGCAACTTTCTGAAGTTTAACGTCGTCCTTCGTGAGTTCTTTGGGCAACTGGCATAAAATGTTTATGATGCGCCTAATTAGAAGCGAACAAACTTTGTGCGATTCGGCGCCAAGTCATAAAAAAAAAATAAGCGAGCTCAAGCAAATTGGTTGGGCGACATATTGAATTAAATATTCAATCATAAGAACAAAAGGCAAAAGTTGCCACGCAGCTGGAAATCCATCCATCCAGCCAGCCATCCATCCACCCATTCATTCAGTTAGTCAGGTTCTTCATGTATCCCTAGCACCCCCCAACCACCCAGCCAGTCTCCGCTGCTCCACTTGCTTCAAGTGACATTTTATGGCTGTTTCGGCAGAGATGTCGCGACATCGTCAGCTGAACTTGATAGACAATTTTGAGTACGTCATAAACATTTACCGTTCGACGTGAGCCAAGCCCCAGCTGGAGCTGGGGAAGCAAGCCCAAGCACCCAGGCAGAGAGCCTTAACTGACATTTCCATGGCAATCAGTGCGCCTATCGACACATGAGCTCCGAATGCATAAACTAACAAACGCAGGCAACTGAACTGTGTCTTTACACAAAAGTGTTTGCCTCTACTGATTGACTGACTGACTGGATGATTGATTGATTGATGGTTGATCGATATAGAGCTCAAAGGGCATAGGTTAGAAAGCGAAAAGCTTTTTCTACTGTTTGGGCTTTGAAGTACTGAACAAAATCAAATATTAGTTAAATAAGGACATGGGATGAATGTATTAAAATATGTATATATAATTTTTATACAAATAATTAATGAAAAATATTTTTGATGAGCTATTAATTATTTTGTAGAAATATATATATGTAAATATTTATATTTTTTAAATTAATCAAATTTATATATTTTTTAACCATAATTTTCAATTTGTTCCTTTATCTTTTTAATTAAAATACTTTATTTGTAATATTAAATATAATAAAATGTATATATTTTTTAACAATAATTTTCAATTTATTTTTAATGATATTTTTTTTTGTTTTTTAATATTTTGCTTAAATTCACATTTTATTTATTAATAAATTGTATTTATTATATTTATTATTTATTTTGTTTATTATTGAACAGTGTCTATTATTTTATTTCATATTTTTATATTTCAATAATTATTATTTTTTTTTTTTAATAAATTACCATTTTACTTTATTTATTCATTAATTTTTCATTTATTATTATATATTAATATATTTTTTATTCAAATGAGTAATGAATTATTAATTATTTTTATAAAGCATTTACTTATTTATCATGTATTATTAATTAATTCATTAATTTAGATATTAGCTACATTATTTTTCTTTTTTAATCATTTTTTTCTTTATTTTGGGGTAATTTTTAAAATAAATAATTTGTTTTAGTCTCTCAAAGATGTTGTAAACAAAACATAAATCTTAGACAGCGCAAGGCCAGATAAAATTATAAATATGAATTTTAATATATATACTTAATAATCTCTTTTCCATTTCCTGCTTAATTTGCATTGCCAATTAATCAGATCTCAACGATGCCTTTATTTACAGCTTTTAATTCCACAATTCCCTTTGGGAGCCTTAAACAATTTGGTCCGCTAATGCCATGTGTTGCATGCAATATAATTTGGAATCGGTCGTGCATTATGATTGCAATTTTGGTAAGTGGCTGCAACGCAATTCGCAGTTTAGTGAAACGGAAATCTTTGCTACGACTGCCGACTGCCGACTGCCGACTGCCGTCTTTAGACTGGCGAATGCCAAATGCTTCAGCTCCTCGACATCCTCTGCATATGCATGGCATGTAATTATTATTTTATGGCATACAATTAGGCGCTGGGCGGAAATGCTAGCAACGGCACGGTGCGTGCTACGTGAGCAGAGCTCATACAACCAGTTACCGTTGCGCAATGAGCCCAGCCAAACCGGCCCCTCCCCCTCCCCCGACCCCCTTTCCTTGCTCCGTCTTCCGCTTTCTCTGGTGAATTGGCTTTGTGAGCTTTGCTCCTGCTGTTGCAGTTGTTATTAGTTATGTCGGAGGCAATTAGCCAAAATAATTTGTAATCTTATTAGGCACACACACACGCACGCACATCAACACACACGCACACACGAACACCAACACACACACGCACGCACACGCGCTCACACAGATTGTCTATCAAATTTTAGGGGCAGCACCTTGAAGACTTTGCTCAAAAGCTACGCAACTCACACAAGCTGCTGCATGTACATATGTATGTGTGTGTGTGTTTGTGTGTGTGTTTGTGTATGCGAGCGATAATTACATGCATGAAAATTACAATTTAATTTTGTGCTTTATGCTCATCATGCATGCATTTGCCATCGAGTCTGTTGGCAATGGAAGAAGAAACTATTGCATATCTGTAGGCGTTTTGTTTGCCACACCCCCTCGCCGCCTCGCCCATCCCACAACGCTGCCCTACGGCAGAGCTCACTTTGAATAAGCTCCATGGGCAATAGACAGTTTTATTTGAAAGCTTAACATGATTAATTTAGATTCAATTGACAAACAGAACACACTTCAAATATGAAATATGCTTAAGTAAATATTTATGCTCAGCACATTTGACATGCCACAACATATGCACACACACACGCACATACATTCACCTTAATATGCATTCTGCCATTGGCTTTACAGTTGCTGCAGCACTTAATTGAATTCAATTTATCGCTTACTCAAAAGCAATTTGTACATTCCTCATGATTAATGTTAACATCTAATGCATTTTAGAGGATGCCAAGCATGCATGCATGCATGCATACATACATACATACAAACATACATGCGTGCGTGCATGCATATGCATATTTACATACATACACGCTAACATGCATATATGAAAATATATCGTTAGCATGGCGAAACTAATCTTTATTTTTATCAGATTCTCTCTATTCACGAAGGCTTCTGACGAGTGTGGAGAAGAGTATTGATGCTGGACGCTAAGCATGTCTGTGTGAGGAGCAGAAACATGGCGCAGAGTAGACAGTGAGCCACTCCATCAGCATGGACAACCTCATGAAAGCCATGCCATTGAATCGCAGGAAGCTTAAAATCTAATAAGCTCTTTAGCGACAACAGCTATGGTGGAGCTAGCCACAGAATTTAGCGGAGCTGAAACCAAGCTAAAGCCGATTTAATGTAGTGCAAAGCAGGTGAGAATTAAAACCTTGGGATAGGTTATTAAAATATTCTAATAATTATTTAATTATTATACAAATATATACATACATATTTCATTCTATGTCAATATAATTAAATATTCAAATTAATTATATCATTAATTAGAAGTTTTAAGTTTCATGCTCTTAGAGGCTCTGGAATCGGCGTGGTCATGCATAAGGCAAGATGAAAGAGTGGACAAACAGACGGATATGGCTAAATCGACTTAGCTGATTGATCTTGATCAGAAATACATAAACACAATTTATTTATATACACATGTTTACAGGGCAATTAAACTCTGAATTTATATTTTTAATGTTCAATATAATTTTAAATACTTTTCTTTCATATTTTTGTTACATCTAAAATTGCTTATAATAATACAAGCCTACATGCATAGGCATGTACTTATGTAGATCACAAATATATATCTACTATTGGAGAAATTCGTTTCATAGCTGGCAATTATTTAACTGTTGAGTGTTTCTCGATATTTGTAAATAAGTCTCTGTTACTCGCAACTTGAACAACGACTCAGAGAGCAACCGATTGCATGGGTTCTTCGACGACTTTGTTTGCGATCGGCTAGCAATTGATCCATTCTATTTTGTTTCGTTTTCGTTGTTAAATTTTAAATCTTATACACAGTACTTTAACAGCTAAGTAATAAGGTTAGTTTAGTTATCAGAAAAACTGACAATTTAGCTGGATCATTATTATTACTTTTAATCTTATTCTAGTCTTGTGACATATTTAATGTATTATATATATATATATATTTTTTTTTATATATTAATAAAGAGTTATGAATCTGATTTCTATTGATTATTTTCTATGTATTATATTATATACATATCATACCAAAAATACAAAATTAAAATTTAGAAATTGTAGCTTTTATATGTATATTCGAATATTTGTATTATTATCAAATATCAGTAAAAATATATTTTATATAAAAATGTTAAATATTATTATTTGTTTCTAAAAGCTTTGCTATTTTACTCAAATGCTCAAAGAACTCAAGCGCAAAAATGTGTGCATGAATAAATTTTAGCTGAGAAAAGCTGTTCGAGAAAACGTTTTTAATAGCTCCACCGCCAAGCACCGACTTGGGAGCTCAAGAGGGACAATTAGTCGCACCTAACCTAACATTTCATATACGCAAGCTAAAATGATAAAATATGTTGCAAGTGCACACATGATATGTAAATGTGTGCGTGTGTGTGTGTGTGTTTACGTGGTTAAAGCCTACCCCGAGAGTCCTACTTATTAGCAAGAGCAGCTCATATAGAAGATGAAACCCCTGCACAAACACAGACACACACACACACACACACACATACACGTGCCTTGTATTTGGATGGAATGAGAGCTCGTCCTTTTACCGTTGCCTGTCATCGTCATGCCGAATCCACTGAGCCCCTGAGCAGGCAATCATTTGGTCCATAAAGCACACGATGCGCCCAAATGTCATGTGCCAAACGGATTACAACACGTGGGAACTGAGTTTTGGGCTGCGGCGGTGGGCGAATGCTTGGCTAGATCTCATATAAAAGTTAAACGACAGAAAAGGAAGCGTTGACGTTTCCTCCGCAAATCAGTTGAGGCACAAAACAACCTGCTTGAACCAACCAACCCCAACCCCTACATTAGTCTATCGTACTTAACAGCAAAACTATGCACTGAACTTTAACCTTTTCACACACACACACAGACGCACACTGTCACAACTACTTGATGGAAGTGTCATAAAGTAAATGAAAACTATCGCCAGCCATAAAGCCGATAAGAGCGGTTCGCACAAAGCCAAAGCACAATCCCAATCCCTGTCCCACATATATATATATATATAGCATATACTCGTCAAATGTCCTTCAGCGAATGTCATACACAGCTCAAGTCTACTTAGCCTGTAAATGGGCCTTTAAACACTTAAACACAACTGTACTCAGACGCAACTGTACCTGTTATCGAGCATTCGATAACCGTACCGTGCAGCATGCAAAACGTAATTACTTTATATTGCATTTCGCTCTTTCTCTTTCTCCCCCTCTCTCCTTCTCCGTCTGCCCAATTAAACTTCAATTGCCAGGTGTTGTTTTAATACCGCCAGTACGTCTACGAGGCACTGGGATATATCGATTTGTTGCATCAGTTTGCAGCACTTGGAACTATAAGAGAAATATATATATTTATAGAAGGAGAGATCGAGAGAGTGAGAGAGAGAGAGGGAGAGAGGGCAGAACAATAAGGGAAACCCCTAAACAAGAAGCTTTGATCAAACTTCTTAGATCAGGTAGGTAATATTATGAAAATGGATAACTTTGATTAAACTAATTAAAAGAATAATACATTGTTACTCTTAGTATAATATCATGTATCAAGTTTCACTCTTAGCAAAAACTTTAAAGCAAGCTCTCTCTGCAGCCAGAAAATATTCAAGTTTCTCTATCATCAAAGTTCAACTTCGCTTTCTACAAGAAAGAAGACAAAATAATAGCTGGCATATCAAAGAAATCCTTCAGCTACATCCTCAATACAGGATATTTGGAGAGTCTGGCACTCTCAAGCGGCACACACGGCATATTTGGACGCTTGGGGCGCAGTTTTTTAATTAAACTTCTCTCTATGGGTATATGCAATGGTAAATGGTAGGATTGACTTGTGTGTGCATATGCCAGAGAGACAGAGAGACAGAGAGAGAGAGAGAGAGAGAGAGTGTGTGTGTGTGTGTGTATGGGAATGCCACCAAATTGATGCCTTTAATCACACAGGCCACTTTAATGACACTTTATGAGATCCGCTTCAGATGTTGGCAGTGGGAGCGGCAGCGCCAAACCTTATCCTCATAAATTAATCGAAGTTGGTCAACGGGAAAACGAAAAAATCGACAAGAACTTTGAAAAATGCCACAAGTCAATTTAAGTAAAGTTTCCCGCAGCCAATACAAGTTAACCCTTTGTCAGCTGGTGGGGATTTAAGGGTTGGGGTTTCGGTTTGTCGTTGGAGTTTTCTTTTTTTGTGGGAGCTTCAATTGCCATGAAATTTATGTGTTGGAGCTCAGCGTGAACTTGAAGCGCATAAATCCACATGAAACGGATATTAAAAAGCATCATGAAACGAGCCGCAGCCACCCCCGAATATATAACCCCCATCCCCACAACCCTACCCCTTTTTTTTTGTGGGCCCATTACGAATGCCAGCATATAGACATATTATATAGCTGATTGACTTCGATCGCATTTGGGCTTTGTTGGCTTAAATTATGAACTTAGAAATTGACAGGCGGCAAAGGAATTTTCTTTTCTTTTTCCCCTTTTTCCCTTTTTCCCTCTTTTACCGTTTCTGACAAGACAGACAATGGCATGGAATTAGCTAGATGATAAGCGATTGGTATAAACTAAATGTATAGGAGGAAAAAAGGGTTACCTTACTTGAGTCTATAATTGAAAACTTATAACGAAACTTATTTGAGGAATCTGCCAATAAGTCGAAAGTAGCTCAAGCATGAGAAAAGCTGAAAGCAATGTCTTTGAGTCTGTAATATAATATATATATATATATATATATATATATATATATATATATATATATATATATATATATATATATATATATATATATCAATACCTGATAATCATGAGTTAACAAATTTTAGAATATAAATTAGTCTAACGTAATGATTACCTTTAACATTCCCTTTGATATAGTTTTGCCAAAGTTTTGGATGGGTATTGGGCATAAATGCAATTTCAGCTGGGATATTTAAGCATAAAGACGCAATGCCCTGGGACCTTGCTCAATTTAGATAGTTTTCAAATAATTTAGCATGTTGTCATGGCAATAAATTGAATTGTCATTGTGGGCACTGAGAGTCATGCACTTATATAACTGTATCTCTATCTGTATCTGAATTTCTATGTATTGCTGTAGCTGTATCTGAAAGTTTGACATGCACAAGGCCAACACACAGACTCCAACTCGTACTCCTCCACTTGAGATGAGAGATGAGTACGTGACGAATTTGAAATCATAATGCGAAGCATACGATGCTCAGAGAGATTAACAGCATAAATATGAAAGCAAATAGTTGAGTTTAGCAGAGAAACCTGATGTAAATTGAAAATATAATATTATATATTTATATACATATATGAATAAATTAAATAAAATATATATATAGATAAAATAAAAACTTGTTCAAGAATTCAATTCTTAAGAAAACAAAAGGCGAGAGTGAGAGAAAGAGCGAGAGATAGAGAATGCCTACTTTGGAGTGTGGCAAAGATAGAAGGAGAGGAGTAGGAATGTGCAAGAGAAAGAGATGCAGAGAGAGGAAGATAAGAGAGATAAATAGAGATACACAGAAGGAGAGTGAGAGAGATAGTGTGATGCAGAGAGAGGTTAGACTGAGAAGGAAAGATACACAGAGATACAGAGAGAATACGTACGTAGATACGTAGAGAGAGGGACAGAGAGGGAGAAAGTGAGAGAGAGAAAGAGACAAGGAGAAAAAATGAGGTAGTAAGGAAGTGAGCTCAGGAAGAGCAAAAGGAAGTGGGGAGGAAGAAAGAAAAGATTCTGAGATGTTCAATGCATCCATATAAAGTATACATACTCTATACATTCTAAAATATCAATGTCATCCAGCCACTTTCCTTCTACATAGCATAAATCAATCACCAATCGTAACTTCCGTTTCGAATAGCTGCTCGTGTCACGCCTGGTCACGCTAGCATCTCTAATGCGTGCTGGCATATTGAAACTGTGCCCAAAAATGCCGCCTGCTTGCGTCAGTCAGCTCATTCATTGCCTGGAGGACTCCGGTCTCTGGCTCTGGCATATTTGATTTTGTAATTTGCATTTGATAAGCAGGCAGCATGAAACAGGCAGCAGGCAGCATGAAGCAGGCAGCAGGCAATCGGGAGGAGGCGAGCCGACATAGCTCAGCCTCACGATTCAGCTTTGGCTTTGTCCTTGGCAGCCCTTTGTTTTGTTTTAATTCCATCGAGCTGTGCTATCTTACATTATCCATCGAGCAGTTGCCGCATCCTATCCTGCTATCTCAATGCGCTGCCAACTGTTTGTTTGTGTACAATTTTATTAGGTATTTGTATTTCCCGTATACTCCCCAGCATCCCAGCTACATTAGCACATTCTCTCGACTATCTCTGTGTGCGTGTGTGTGTTTGGTTGAGTGTTAAAGTTTACTTTGGCAAATTGTACCAGCTTCCATTTGTGCTGAGAAAAATTAAAAATACCCAAGGGCCCAGTTTGACAATTGTATCCATATTAGGGGTATTCCCTTGGGATTCCGTCCAACTAACATCAAATTGAAAATCAACATATCACTCATATAGTATATAGTATTATTATTATTATTATTATATTCTTTTGCATACCAATTGTATATTTTATTTAGTTTTGTATATGAACTATGCCTAGTACAAATTAAATATGTTTAATATGTCTTTAGATTCGATTCTATTCGTGCAGCTGGCTTGCCCACTTTCATGGTTACAAACGGGGATTACAAACTTTTATTTGCTTACAATTTAAATGAAACGATTCCATATATTTATTGTACTGAAAAAATGTTGTATCTAACGCGGATATATATCTATGTTTGGCTTCTATACGATTGACTTTGGCTCTCACACACGTATCAAAAGACAAATTAAAGTTCTGAGTTCAAATCGGTTCGCTTTGGGGGAGAATGGAACCGATTCGCAGTCTTGCACTATCCGACAATCATTTTGTTAGTACTTAAGTGGAATCGCTCATGTTATATTTCTATTTTTAATGCTATTTAAAGCGTTGCACATGAGCATTGAAAGCTGCATGCAAAATGGTAATTGAGGTGCTTTGATTGTTTGACTTGTTCATATTGAATTGAATGCGTCAACTACAGATTGTATAACACTGGTTGTTTCAGTGTTGGATAATCATGGGTAACAATGATTATATACTATAATTCATAAGCGTTAATACAATTGTATATATTTATATTTATATATATATATATATATATATATATATATATATATATATATATATATATATATATGTATATATATGTATATATATTTATGTATCTTAAAGCATATATTTGTCTCGCAACGGATCAAATTTATTTTCAATAAAAATCATTTTTCTTTTTTTTCTTAAATATATAAATAATCGAATTTCAAATAAAATGACTTACAAAACAATAATATTGCTTATTAAATATATTGTTAAATGTTAAAACTGAATATACATATAATAATTACAATTATTAATACCATCAACATGACGTTTTAGAAAGAAACAGCTATCACAACTCTGTCCTAAGAACCAAATAAATTATTTTATACTTTATCGGCAAGAAACATAATTTCTAATCAAAAGAAGAAGAAGAATAAAACACTCACAATAATAATATAAAATTAAATTTACAGTTTAAATACAAATGTTTTTTATCTCGTTCATCGTTATTTCAGTTTTATAAATCGTTAACTGTTTGTTTGTTCTTTGCTCTATAATTTTTTTTATTAAATTTTTGTTTTTCTATTGCTTACGTTAATTTGAGGTCTTTGCTTTTATTTCATTTAATTTAAATATTTATTGATGTATATATATATATATATATATATATATATATATATATATATATATATATAAATATATATATATATACATATTGAAGCCCAATGGGTGAGGTGGTTATTGGATACAAATATTTGTATATCTATGTATATACGGGGTATACTATGAGGTTGGAATTCAGTGCGATTATTATTTAAGGCTTGATAAAAATTGTTCTGCTATTTGGCATTACAATTGTTAACACTCTTATAGAATGTTTCTAATTTTTTTTAATTGATTTTCATTCGATTTGTTTCGCATTTACATACATACACATATATACAGACATTAATATGTGTATATACATGCACATATATTTATATATATATACATATATATATATATTTTTTTTTTTGATCATATATTAGCTTCTAGCTTGGACATTCAATTAACTGATAAGTCAAATATAATTCAACGAAAACCCATATTATATTATAATTAAATATTAGACAAGTCTATGGCCTAGGTACATATTGTGCATATCCACATACATATATATATATATTGGATATCGGTATACATTCATATATACATGCATATATACATATATGCATATGTATATATATGCCTATATGTGAATATATTTCTCAAATCTCTCTTCCAATGACTCCCACAATGCGGCCAGTATTTGATAGCCATTTTAATGATTCTTATGAATTGTGAGTTAATTAATGATGAGAGGTGTATATGCAATATATGTACGTACTTGTCTGTTCTATATATATATATATATATATATATATATATATATATATATATATACTATCTTGGCAGCATCAATTATATCTATATATAAAACTCAGTACAATACAAATACAATTTCAATATATAACTTTCATATCAATATCTTGCCTCAGCATATTTATATTATCGACCAAGCAATTTCCTGCTTCGCATTTGCTAACAGATAATCTCTATATACTGATCGAATAATTATACAATACAATACTAATCCACGAACTAGCAGACACTTGACTGAAACAATTTTCCTACACAATTCTGCTGAACTTTCTTTCCATGCGGTTCAATAACAAATCTGCAATATGTTTATTTTCCAGATATCTACCTAGGTAGAGTCTAACATTGGGTAATATTTCTACAAATATATTTATAATGAAATATTTGCATCGTTTTATGTTCATTTCGTTTGGTAAATTGTTCAGTTTATGGAATAGATATAGCAATAGAAAGTATATTGGAAACTTTTTAGTTTAATTCAAGCATTCAAATTGTCTTGAATAAGGTTTACACAATTCATTTATGGGAAACATTTTCAGGTTACCTTCATTGATTTGCCGAGCAAATAAACAAATGGAAAAAAATCTACATTTGCTGGAGAACGCAGGTCTACGAATGAATTTTGGTTCATAACAATTTTAACAGTTATGCACTACACAACTATCTATATCCCTTAGCACACGAACGAACAATGTGTCCTCCTCTCTCTCTCTCTCTATTTCTCTCTGCGCTATCGCTGTGTCTCTGTCGTATTCGTTTCTTTGGATTGTCCATTACCCGAGCTTGCGCAATGGATAATATACTATTATTAATGTGACCAATGCATTAGGCAAAATACGAGAGTTTTAAATGGGATTTGATGAGAGGAAGCATGAGGTTGCTTGACGATGTGGAAGTGGATGATTTATTGCGCTACCAACCGCTACTGCTGCTCTACGTGCTACGTCCGATTTGCAACCAGGCGAGCAACAACTGCAAAGCCGGCTGTAGCAGCACTAGTTTTCAGATATCGGTATTGATATTGATGCGGGTCAGAAACTCGCCTTGCGAATCGGCCACAGCGCGTATTATCTCCAGCAACAGTTCGCGCGACAAACCGGCTATCTTTGGTAGCCTGGCCACCTTGGCAAAATCTTTCACAATTAATTTCAATGCATAATCCTTGATGTCATAGATTTTAGTTATATCGGACGCCTCCAGCGTCTGCAGCACATTCTCTGACGTTATATTATGCTCCAATGAGTATTTGCAGAATGCATGCAAACGATTATTCGATAGGCCATAGAAACAAGGAGCCTGGAACAGATAGAGTGCATCCTGCGGCGGCATCTTTGTCTCTCCATAATATATATAGCGTAGTAACGAATGAAATGCCTCCAGTGAGGGTGAAATTTCGCCAATTTGTATCTAAATAACAAATAGTTTCAAATAATATATATTTCATTTAATATAATATTTAATGACACTCACATTAACTGTATTATCCGGTGGCATGAACGAGCGGAACATGCCCTGGAAATAGGTGCAACGAGCTGACAGCACAGACTTATGGGCCGGTATCACCTGATCATCCAGTATGAGACTTATATCACAAAAATCTCTACCCGTCGTCTCTAAGAACATGGACAAATCGTGCTCCAATGTGGTACCTAAATATATATGCATGCATATGGATTAATATACATATGTATTATAATTGAAGTTACCCGGAGATGTCCGAGCAAAATATTTGTTGTTTTTATTAATTTATAATTCTTTTAGTGTTACACCAATTTGCACATAGAAGCATCAGATTTTTTGTTTCTTTTTATACAAAGCTTACAAACTTAATTCAAGTCCGAGCCGTCAAAAGGATCACTTGACCATTCACATCTCAATTCTATCCAGGAGGCATACTCATTTTTTAAAAAGTTAGTTTAAATATGCTTATATAGGATTAAGAACAAAACTGAGGAAAAAATCCCTGATCTAAATGCAAACTGAAGGCGGATAAAATCACTATTGCGACAAATCAAGAGTATATCAGACTATATAATATACCCTGGGCAAACACTCACCAATATTCGACTCAAAGCTGGTATCCATAACCAATTTGCTGGGATGCAGACGCTTGCGTATGATCTCGACCAAAAGCGGCTTATCTAGATCGCTAAACTCACTCGACATGACCACCTCGGTGAAGTTCTCGTCTTTGATAATGAACTGCATGCAATGATCCTTGATGATTTTAATGCTTAAGTAATGTATAATGTAAAGTTTTAATAAATAACTATAATTTCGATAATTTGTATTGCTCACTTGTTCCTGTCCGCATTGTAGAGTGCCTCGAGCACATTTAATTTATTGATCTTAAAGTCCAGATACTGTATGCAACCCTGCGCCAGGCGAGGCATTGTGAAAAGGCCAGCCAATTGATAGATGTCCGTGATGAGAATGATGATGTTCTTGTTGTAGGACTCCTTGAGGTCAATACGATCCGTATAGATGTAGTTGAGTATGATCTCAAATGCCTCGGGCGAGGCATGTGATAGGCGCACCTCCAGCATGGGCGTACGATCGGCGCCAACACCGGTATTTAAGGCAAGCGCATCTACTTGGCCAACGCCGTAGAGCTTTTCCATTTGGTGTTGTAGCGCCTCACGTGCCGACAATATCTTGTTCCGCAAATACTTGGAGCGTGCTGCCACAAAGGCAATGTGAGCCAGAATTCGTGTCTCCTCGGCACCCACCACAAACTGAATATCACAGAACTGTTTTTCGTGAAAAAATTTCCCAAAATCATCGCGCAGCGTGCACTTTGGATAGCTGGAGAATTGAAAGCGATAGGTATCACCACGTCGCACACTGTTGTCCACAGTGCCGCCAAAGATATACATGGCATCGCTAATAACGGCGGATGCATGAAAAACCCGACCCGACGGCACATCTGAGTTCTGCTCCGGCTGTATGACGGACCACACTTGCGAGTCCAGATCGTAACAGTGCAAATCATTTGGCAGCATCGAATCAGCCGAGCCACCGAAAACATATAGAAAACGATCATGATGCACCATGGTGTGGCCGTAGCGACGCGATGGTGGCGCGGAGGTAGCTCCACGCAAAACCGGTTCATTGGATATGCGACGCCAAGTGCGCGACTTAAAGTGAAACTCAAACAGAGAATTGGTGATCTGCAAACCACTCTGACCAGAGAAGACATACATCGCATCGCGAGCAACAGCGACCGGAAAATTGCAGCAAGTTGGCGGACGATCACCCAGCTGCTCCACCTCCTCCCATTGATGATTCTCGCCTGTCAAATTCAATGTCCACATATCATTCAATCGTGCATTGCCATCGTAGCCAGCATAAATCCACATTTTGTTATCATAAACGGCAGCACCGTGCGCCGAACGTGGCACTGGCTGTCTGCCTGAAAATTTCCATTCCACCCACATGGCGCTGAGAAATTTATACTCAAACAGATCATTCTTGTTGGTCAGATTCGAGTTGGAGTGAATGTCGCCCGTGTAGCCGCCAAAGATGAACATCGAGGTACCTGCCACAACTGCCGAATGATGGTAGCGCGGAGCCGGTGGTGTGCCTGTCGCGCATGCACGTCCCCAGGACTTGTCCTTGACTCCGAACCTAATAAGATCGTTGAGCATGGTCTTACCATTGTCGCCGCCAAACACGAACATGGCATCCTTGTATGCAACAACAGTGTGCTTGCTTCGCCTGAAATAAGTAAATTTATGTATTTAGTTATGGAACAATCTCTCGATCCCCCTGAATGGATCCTTCTACTTACTTGGCACCCACAAACTCGGCACACTCGAGCATGCGCGACCACTGATGCGTTGCTGTATAGGTGCTGAAGTCGACATTGAGCGCATTGCAACTGTAGCTGCCGGGCGAGTTGATTTTGCCGTTAAAACTACTGCAGCTACCATTGCTGTTGGAATCGTAGGCAATGCTACTGCAGCCGGATGGTATAACAGCTGAGGCGGTGCTGCTGCTGCTACTGCTGCAGGCGCCATTGCCGCGGGTGCTGCGCATGGAGCTCGATGTCGACATTTTTAGATGGTTGCGTATATGTTGAGCGTCCAGGCAGCCGGCCGTTGATGCACTCTTCCGCGTCTTAGCCCGCTTTCCCGATTTTGACTCGCGTGCTGGCAAACCCTCAGCCCCAGAGGCAAGTGCCTGCTGGTGATGCTGCTGCTGTGAGCTGTTCGCCACGCATGCAGGGCAATACACGGTAGCTGGTGTACTGCCACCACTTGCACTTGCGCTTGCACTGCCACTTCCACTGCCACTGCCACTGCCGCTTCCGACTAAGCCACAAACCGCACTTAGACCACTCGATATTGAGGTGGAGCCGTGGCCGTAACTGGCTCGGCTTAGTGGTCCAGCACTACGGCTACTGCCACTGCCACTGCCACTTCCGCTACTGCCGCTGGCCACGACAACGCCAACGCCAACGCCTCCGCTTGGTAGATCTTCCGCAGAACCATTCGAGTCTGCGCCAAGTATGGACTTAAGCATTAAAGCATTACAGGTGTAAAATCTCCTTCGTTGGCTTATCTTGATGAAAATTGCGTTGCAGGGCAGGGCCTTGCTCAACTCAGACGCTATTTGCGAGATCTCTTTTCACTACCTCTGCAGGTCAAGAACTAGCGATGGGCCATTGATACATTTGCAATGCAAATATATATCTAAATTTTTGTCGATGAGTTGCATTTACTTTGTATATCGATAACGCACACTGATAAAACACTAATTGACATTTCCATTAAACAAAAATAAAGCAAAGAGTACCATTATGTGATTGAATTTTTGTTAACGACATTTTATAGCGGTGATTTCAACTGTCAATATAAATGTCGACGAACTATAAACGATTTCAATGCTAGAGTATGGATATTCAAAATATGTTACATTTATTAAACAATTATATGATGCTTTACTTTGGTTATACATGTATATGTATATATATATAGGTATATGTATGAATGTATAAGTAGAATATGTATTTATGCTCGCATAATTATGAGTTTATATTTTACTTCTTAATATGATTGCTATATCGTTTATATAAATACCAAAATTAAGCTGATTGTCCGCAGTGTGTAGTATACTCACTTTGTTGAGCTTAAATTAATTTAATATTAATAAGATGATTTTTACATTGGTTATATAAATCTAAATACCGATATTAACTATTACATATTACATTCACGAAAATGCATATAATGGCATTACTGACGTCATTAATAACAAATTATAATAATACAATAAACAGCTGATTTGGTTGCCGCGCAATCTTGTTCTTGCGCTTGGCCATGTCAAGCGACATAGCAACCCTGTAAAAGCAGCGAATATCGCGGTACAGACGGCAAATGCATTATAAAAGGAATAAAGTTAAAAGAAAAATAGCAAAATAATAATAATAAAATAAAATATAGTCCTACAGCAGAAGTGTGGGTGATTGCTACGCTTCTAAAATGTCAACCGGCCCTCGTACTACAATCCTGCCGCAGTCAAAGGAAGCGTTACTAAAGTCTTACAATGCGCGCCTCAAGGAAGATGTACGCAGCATGCTGGAGAACTTTGAAGGTAAATACAATAGTTTTAATGTTATATTGAGGTATATAAATCATCTTTCTAGGCCAATTACAGCTCTAAATTGGCCTAGAAAGATGATTTGTTATGATGCCCGCTACGTCCATGTTGAGGACGCTGACGAATCATGCGATAGAGCAGCTCCATGCCCTCGAGAACACCACTTCCATTGGAGGCGCAGACACCGTGTATCGTCCAACACTGATGCAGCTCATGTAAACACAATCGCGTAGCCAAATCATCTGGGGGAACAGCATGTGGCAAATCCTGTTTGTTGGCGAAGACCAGAACCACACTATCCTTAAGCTCATTCACACGTAGCATGGAATGAAGTTCTTTCATGGCCTCCGGGAAACGTTCAGGATCGGCGGAATCTACCACAAATATAATGCCAGCCGCATTATTGTAATAATAGCGCCACATGGAGCGGACGCGCTTTTGGCCACCAATATCCCAGACTGTCAGGCGCAAACGCTTGTACTCCAATATCTCCACGTTGAAGCCAATGGTGGGTATATTGGTCAAAGTGGCGCCCAGCTTAAGCTGATACAGCGTTGTGGTCTTGCCAGCCGCATCCAAACCAATCATCAGGACACGTGCATCCTCCTTGGTGCCAAACCGATCGAAAAAGTACGAAAAAGCACTACCCATTCCGAATGCGATCGTGAATTTGTAGTTTGTTAACTTCTATTTTTATAACAATTTTCACACACGTTCTGAATCCAACTGTTGCTCTAGTTGATACTGATTCTGAGTCTGTCACAAGACAATCTTCCTTTTTCTCTGTCAAGGCATTTGTTTATGTCATTCGATACGATATACGCTGTGTTTTCTCTTTATGCTTTATGCTCGGCAATTACCACTGATTCGCTGTTTCTCCATTTGTTTACAGAAATTCTGAAGTTAGCGCGACGCGAGTCTCACGTTCAAATTTCAAAGATAACACAGTGCGAGCAGGATGCACTCGAGATGCAAGTGCGAGCGGCCAATATGGGTAAGTGTCTGATGTGAATTGAAATCCAAAGCACACAGGAAACCCGTTTGCTTTCGGGTGCTCAAGCCAAAATACAATATACTATTTCGGATATTTATTGATTTAGCGGCGACTATTTACTTAAGACTGATCGTGTTCTCTTTGAATTGCTGAATAGGCAACTTTACAATTCTAACTATATGAATAATTCGACTTTGAAGATTATTTCCTTCAAGGCGTTACACATTTGGAGCACTTTAATGAAAGAGTATAACAGCTGTTTCTTTGTTTTTGCAGTGCGAGCTGGTGAATCGCTGATGAAGCTCGTTGCCGATCTCAAACAGTATCTCATACTGAATGACTTTCATTCGGTGAATGAGGCAATTACGAACAACTCACAGCTGTTTCGGACGACACAAATTGAGTGTGATAAAAAGCTGATGAAGCTGCGCGATGAGATGGCCATGGATCTGTACGATTTAGAGGAGGAGTACTACACTAGCATATTTAAATAGATTCAAATTTACGTACATTATATAGGTGTGTCTGTATATATTTATAAGTAGATATTATGTTTATGGAATGTAAATGCAATAGATTATAGAATATTGTAAAAATACTATTAAGGATTAACACTGCTAATGCTGGAGCGATTTCTACAGTCTTTCTGGATGTCTTGATCACCATGCGACATAGAGGACAACGATGCTGATGTATTATCCGCCGAGCAGAGGTCATCATTGACGTTATCCACAATATCGCCAGTATAGAAGAGTATCGCCTTGGGAACAATTTGTGTGCGGAGCAGATAACCGACTTCAAAATCAGCGCCAAGTACCAATTTGGTCTTTTCATCGGCCAACGACAGATCCATCGCTTGCGGTGGAGAAAAGAATCGAAAGAAGGACTCACGTGGCATCACCTTTGGTATATTGCGAGCACCTTTACGGAACCGCTTCTGTCTCACCGTTTGCAGCGTCAAATTGGAGCCATCCCGCCAGTGTATATGACAGCCCTCGCAGCGGACAATTTCAGGACCCTCGAACATGAACGGGTAGTCTTTGTCTGCCTCGTGACGCAATATGTACTTCTTGGTCAACAGCAGCGACGATGTGTGCAGATATCCGTTTGGACGAAATTGAAAAAGAACTGTATAGCTATCGGGCTCGTATCTTATACGGACATCTACCAGGCACTCAAGCAACGGCTCATCATGCTCCTGCACCAAATCCGAGATGAGCGATACATTGCGGAAGACCGTCAGCCAGAATCGCGGCACACCCAAGGCATTGGCTGGTAAGTGATGGAGCTGTTCGACCATTTGCTTGAAATCTTCCGATTTCTTAATCTCCTCAAGTAGATCGTCGGGCTCTTCATGCCAATAACGCTCCATTGTCGGTGGCTCCACATCGCCGGCCACAATGTCGCGACGGCTATCAAAGAGCATACAGCTTTGCAAGTAGAAACGCTTCTCTAGCTCATAGACCTCGCGAAAGAACTGTTCCGATATCTTGATTTGCTGTAATTGATTATGCTTCAGGGCCAATACCCGATTGTACACCGTCTTTGGCAGACTCTCCACCATGTGCTGGAGAAAGGCCCGACGACTATTCGATGGCATATCTGATGGACTCAGATTCAGGCTGTCGGAGATAACGCCCGGACTACGACTTCGACTGCGACTACGACTCCTACTACGATTGCAGGCGGGGACCATTGGCAAATTCTTCGACTCCTTCATATTGACAATAGTCGATGTGGAGCTGACCTCTGAACTGGTGCCAATATTGAGCATCTTAAAACCTGTTAATTTTGAATGTGAATTTTGAACGAAAATCTGACAAAATTCTTTATTATTTGTTCTATCTTACATATATTTCGAAAGCAAAATGAAATCTTTATCGAACAATAAGAAACTAAAGCTCTATTCCGTTTTTTCGAGTACGACAAAATTGAACTGTATGCATGCAAAAACTGAAACGAAAGATTGTATTATATTATTTACTTAAACATAAGCGAAAAATCAATTAATTTACGAGTTGTGTTGTGTTGTCTGTTTGTTAAAATGCGCATGGAAAGAAATGTAATTAATACTTAAAAGAAAGAAAAAAAGAAACACAAATAAGTTTATTTTAGTAAATTTAAAACTAAGAATAAAAGTTAAAAGAAAAAATGTAAGATTAATAAACATTTACAATTTCAGTTGCGATTATTGTAACACAGCAAAGATTATGATGACAAATTTAAACCTTAAGAGTGTATGTCCTTAAAAATAAATTCTTGTTCAATAATTTAAAAGGTTTTTTTTTTTAAATTAATACATACAAATGTACATTTATATAAAGTCGTGCATGAAAATATGACTGAGAATTTAATGTTCGCATATCTTGTCATTCCTATAGAAATGAAAAGTGCTTTAAATGAGCAAATTTGACTCAACCTAATACTTTAGCAATCTACTTTGCGAATCTTAATCCTAGCCAGCAAATAATTGTTAGTCGTTTAAGCATTAACGCTCTATTCACGAGGTTAACCCAAAAGGATCATACTCTCTCGATCTCACTCTGAATAAGAGCCTTTGATTCTTTCCATTTTCGGTTGAATGCCTTGAGTTGAACCATTTGTATGATGCTTTCTTCCCGAACATCGTTTAGGAGGTCGCGATACGATTGATGCTCGCTCAGTGTAAGTAAGCAGATAACTCAAAGAGTTTCTATGCAGACGATCTTCACATTCACACACACTTGCACATACACTTGCACACTTTGCCACTCACGTAAGCTGTTGATGTGTTTAGGGAAGGCAATCCTCTCATCCATACATACATAAAAGACTCTTGCGTCATAAGAGTTTTCTATCCAATAGCGAAGGGGTTCTTAAAAGAACTGATTGCTGATTACTCTCTGAGTTTTTTCTCAAAGCCTGAGTGAAAGAGACTTAAACGATCAACATATAGTTGCAAACTCTGATCTTAATACATAGCAGGTTTACTTCCTGGCCGTAACCAGGCAGTTCTCCTTAGTTTCGCTTATCGTATAGCATACGAATCTAGCCAGCTGGACTGGATCGTTGCTAATCCCTTGCTTTGATAACACCAATCATTGTCTTTGGAGCCATAAATCAGCAGACATTTATAAAATACGTAATAGCTATTGCTTTAAATTTAGTTTTGCTTCTTTTTGCCTTTTTTGCTTTCAATATTTATTGATAGAAAATCCCAAATAATTGCCTTATCTTATCACGCAGCACATTGCGCCTACGGTGTTCGTCCACTGTGTTCAAGTGTTGTGCTCCAATTTATTATTAAATATTTATAGAGCTTGTTAGCGTATGCCTTGGTTAAAAATATGCCAAACTTTCTGATCTCGAATGCCTATTAATTTAAATTTATCGCTAATATATTAGTTAAGTGTGTGATAATAGGTGGATATATTTTATTTGATTATTATTTTTTTATTATTTTTATTATTATTATTATATTTTTTTTTTTAATTTAAAGAGTTAAAGTATGGAAGAATTCAAAGATCTTTTGTCTTCATTGAAGATCTGTACAGATTTATTTTTATTTGTTATTTCATGGCCAATCAAAAAAAAAAAAAAAGGAATTAAATTTTCCTAGAGATTAAAATTAAAATTATGTTTGCATGGCGAATATTTTTTTTTTTTAAATATATATAAATAAAAATAATAAACAAATAAACTGATAATATCAATTCATAAAATTAAATTTAAATAATCATTTTTTTTTTAGTTTTTATATCATAATTCATTTTTTTTTTTTTGCAAATCATATCCAAGAAAAAGGATTTAACTCTACTGATTTTTAGATTCAGTTTGAATTATTCCTTAACTTATTTTTATTTATTTATTTTTTTTTTTTATTATTATTATTTTATATTTTATTTTAATCATTTGTTTATTTTTTGTTCATTGAAGATCTGATTGATAATTAAATTCTTGGTAAATTCAAGAATTCAAGAATTTAAGTCACATACAGATCTTTAGATTAAGCTTGAATTATATATTTTATTGATTTGTTAATCAACCCAAGTTGGGTTCCTTATATTCCTTTCGCCATTAGACCCCTCTAGAGATGCCACTGATTACATCTTTGCTCCAGCTTTATACGACAAATCAATATATGTATGTATTTACTTTTATTTACTCACTAAGATTAAAGAGTAATATTATTTTATCACATGGAATTAAATATATATGTATATATACAAAATTTCACAGTATGCTCAGAATATAAAATCTTCTTCGCTGACTGGCTCCAAGTTGCTTAGGCTTCGCTCGAAACTCTTGATGCGCTGATACCATTCGGGATCCTTGGCAGACACCGCATCTGGTCGTCCCATATTGTGCCGGTAGAGATATTCAGCATGTCCCTGTCCGGTGATGCCGTTGACGGTGCAGGCAACGAACTGATTGTAGACCTTGGATTCCCAGTCGCCGCCCACATAGCGCACAGCACTGTGCTCCACGCGTATCTGGACTAGGTAAGAGCATTCCGCCGTATTCACAATGAAATTTTGATGCTGTGGCGGTGTGCCCTTCTCGCCGTATGAGTAGAGCTCAAAATTGCTAGCAGTTATGGGCTGATAGACGCCATCGGGCGTGCACACGTAACCCACCTTGAGCGAGGAGAGGAAGAAAGACGGCTGACTGAGGTTGCCAACGACCATGCTGCTGCCATCGTCGAGTAGCAGAGCGAAGTAGACATAGCGATTGATCGAGCTAAGGCAGCGCTCGGTGCCGAAGCTGTGATCCCGAATGCCGCGCAGCTCCATCGGCAAATGTCGCTCACCGAGCACAAGGCTGCCCTTCAACTGGCCGTGCTGCTCGTAATGCGTGCGCTTCTCCACAATGTGGCCGACGGACTTGAGCATGCCATAGAAGCTCTCGTTCCAGGCCTCTCGGGCCACAGAGTCGGCAATGAGCGAAGAGCTGAGATCACGATTGTAATTGAAGTGCGATATATGGCTAACGAACTGTAAATCCAATTCCACATCCACCAATTCCAGGTCAACTTCACTGCACAGCTGGCCAACGTATTTGATTCGCCACAGACTCATCGATTGCTCCGGATAGATGTGAAAGCCAGCGCCACGAAATTCGACGCTTTCCTCGCTGCCATCACTGGTGAAGTGCACCATGTCCGGTAGCTTGGGCAGCATATAGAGCTTGCCGCTGGGCAGCCACAGGTAGAGCGCAGCTTTCAGTACGCCACGCCTGCGCCGCTCCAGCGTGATCATCAGCTTCTCGCCGGCTGCATTGGCCGCCATGAAACTGACAACATCGTAGCTCTTCGGGTCGTCTGTCAGCGGCTGGGGCCGATCAAGCGTTGCCAGATGCGATGCCGAGCTGAGTTCCTCCTCGTTACGCTTATAGATGCGATCCCGCAGCTTGCGCAGCACGAGCAAGGCAATATGATACTTTACCCTGTAGAAGAAACCCTTGCATGGATATTTGTCAAAAATGAGCACGGACTTGCGACTCAGCAGCAGCAGGCCAAGGAAAAGGATCACCATTAAAATGCCCAGGAAGGGCAGCACCACCAGCAAGCCCAGGCTGAGGAAGGCCAGCATTAAGCCAAGACCAAGACAGATTACCAAGAGCATGTTGCTCGCACTTGAATCGCGTTACCGTTACTGACTGCTATTGAGACAGCGACCATGCAATGCATTGAACAGTTGTTAACTATTTCAATTTGATAAGCAGCTGTATTCGCAGCAAACCACTTAGTCCGGGTCTCTTATCGTTGGGGTACTTATCAGTGTTTAGCTTACTATGCAGCGGACCTTAGTCATTGAGACCAATTGATTGCTCAATTAATGTTACATTTGCTCTTGCTCATAAATCTGTTGGCAAATTTTTATACTTAATTTATGGCTGTTTATGACACAATTCATTGTTGATTTCTTTTTTCGCGGGCTATGCAAAGCAATTGCATAGCGCTTATCTTTTGTTTGCAAATTTACTGTGCGAATCAAATGCAAAATCATTTAGCTTTTGCATGGACACGTTTATGCAACTGCATTGAAGGGAAATTTATTTGCAGGGAAAATAAACATAAATATAGTGTGAGTCCCAGCAGCATTACAAATATTGTAAATTCATTTCTGTAGGCTTCAGCAGTTTTAAAATTATAATTCGCTATGGAAATCAAGTTTTCAGATTTGTAAGTATTAAGGTTGCATTGTTGCAGTAGCTGTGCCCAAAAACTAAGCAGCTTTTGTCAGCTCATCCAACCATGTACACTTATAGGTACATTAATAAGTACATAAATAAGTTTATAATATTGGATAAGATGAATCCAAAGAGATGGGTATAATATATATATATATAGATGTACAGATGGATAGATAGATATAGATATATAAAGTTCTCTTATTTATTTGAAATTTACAAAGAATTCATATTGATTTTATTTCAAATTTCATCACAAAATATATATAAAATGAGATGCATTTATTTGAAGAATTAATTATTTAAATTAATTTTAATTAATTAAATTTAGTTATTTCGTGTTAAAATGGATTTCATATTGATATTGAAAATAAAATCAATAATCTTATTAATTCAATTAATTTTTTTCTTTACTCTATATTTTTGCAGCATTCTGTATGCAAACACTCGTGAATATGTATGCGCTGTATCCTGTGTGAATGACATTTCCCAATCGGCATGCATTGAACGCGTGCATTTCCCAACACTGGAAATATGTTTGCCGAGAAACCGTTATTTGCTTTGCCACACTGCCGCATTTCGCGAATTGCGGCTGCGCTAAAAAGTTTTGGTTTTTCGAGCTGCTGCCTGCGCTCGTCTCTCAGCGATTGGCAAAACAACAACGCTCAATCAATAAAAACATAAAATTAGTGCTCAAGAAGCATGCATGCAGCAGCAGCAGGAGCAGCAGCAACAACAGCAACAACAACAATTGGCACAACGGCGATTCGTGTGAAGCACAACTGAGCACCAGGAAACGGAGCTCAAAAAAGGAAAAAGTGTCCTACAGTGTCCTTGTTTTCGCTTACAAACACAAATACCAAAAAAAAAAAAAAAGTACCAAAAAAAAAAAAGGAACGAAGGTAAAAAAAATCGACTTTAAAAATGTACAAAACAATACGGCACGGCGAGAACAGCTTGCAGTACACGATTCTACCGCAAAACGATGATTTCCGGATTGAGGGCAAGCTGAGCAACGCCAGCTGCCAGGCAGCGAACACATCATCCGTCACTAGCACGTCCTCCTCGAGCACGTCCGGTGGCGCCAAGCGCGGTGCATCGGCGGTTGCGCCACGACGACGTCGCACATTCTTTGCTTATCTGGGCCTGATCTTTGTCTGCACGGTGATCATTGGAGCCGTGCTCATACCGTTTCTAGTCTCCGCCGAGTGTCTGCCTAGTCCTACGGAATGGTTCCTCAA
This sequence comes from Drosophila stalkeri, assembly GCA_035047405.1. Taxonomy (NCBI): domain Eukaryota; kingdom Metazoa; phylum Arthropoda; class Insecta; order Diptera; family Drosophilidae; genus Drosophila; species Drosophila stalkeri. The sequence continues at coordinate 10,799,906 of JAWNPR010000061.1, forward strand.
GACGAAGGCGGCGTTCACACACAGTGGCGACAGGCAACCATCGCATCCGGCTGCAGCAGCAGCCATTGTAGGAGGAGCCAGAACGGCGCCAGCTCCAGCTCCACCGGTGGCTGCCATGCTGGGTCAGAATGTGGGTAAAACTGTGCAGATTGTGAATCGCAATGGCATTGAGCAGTTCATATTAAAAGTCAACAAGACTTTGCCAGCCAGCAGCAGCAGCAGCACAACAACAACTACAACCACAACAACATCAACAACTACAACAACCCCTGCAACAACAACAACAACTCAGAGCATGCAAACAACTGAACCAGTGCCACCCCTGATCCCGGCCAGCACTGAGCGCCCAAGGACAACCGTTGCCACCGCTGCCGCCGTCGCCCCACCGCTTACCAATCGTCAGCTGGCAGCCACCCTCACCACGCGCATCATACAAGTACCGCTGCTCAAGTCGGCAGCCAAGAAACCCATCATGCCGCCCGTGCTGGCAAAGACGCAGAGCACACAGCTCCAACAGCAACAGCAACAGCAGCAGCAGCAACAACAGCAGCAGCAGCAGGAGCAGGAGCATCAGCAACAGCAACAATCATCAAGCAATACGGATGTGGGTCAGAACAAGAGCAACAACATTTGGATGAATACACGTTGGGCCTACATAGATCCCTCTACCTATGTCCAGTGGTCGGTAAGTATCGGATCTCGTTCTAATTATATGTCCATTGGCTGTGTCCTTGTCTAGCTTACACTCCCATCGCTTTCTCTCGCTCTTTCTCTGTCTCGCATTTGTAGGGCTACAAGGCTGAGGATAGCGTGCTGCTGCCTGCCCTACTCGGATTTGCACTTATCGGCATGATTTTAATTATAACCGTTTGCCTGGTGGCACGCAATAAGCGCACAATTGTGTCCTCTGTGCGCAAGCGAAATCGTAACGTGAGTACTAAATGCATTTAATTGCCATGTGGGGGCCAGCACCTTGCATAACCTTGCGCTAATTACAAACACATATGAAATGGGTTTCAAATTTCAAATGATTCGAATGCCAACAATGAATACAGTTGGCATTTCTGCAATTAAATAGAAAATTATACACAGACATACATCAGAAACAAGATTCCTACTAAAACATGAACAAATACAAAGAAATTTTGCATTACATCCTTAACTATATACAACATATTTACATCTACTATATAGTTATATATAGTTAAGTATAGTATTAGATGAATACACAGTGCGCGTTCAGCACATTCAAATCTATTTTGAATGTCAACCGTTATATATAAGATGTGCAATGTGCGCGTATTAATGTTAATGGCAAAAATTAAAGAGCGCATAGCTAATCTGTGATGAGCTTGGCTACTGCGCATGACGTCAGCTTTGTGAAAGCATGAGAGTGAATTGTATGTATTTGCAGTATGAACGACAACGTCAGTATACAAATCTACCGTGTTCGACCTTCTCTATGTTATGTCCACTCACCAGCAGGGTTGCAAAATCATGGGTGACGCTTATCATGTCTATCGATAAACCGAAAAGACAACAAATTCCACGTCACAGTCGGCTGGTCTACGAAATAAACGAATATCAAAACGGACATCGTGGCCAAACATCGTGACACTAACGATTGGCCGCCTCAACATAATATTGTGGCGCTCTGGGCGTGTAGAAGCGAGAGCGCTAAACTGTAACCGGCAATACGAAGCCACAGTGCAGTGTGTGCGTAAGTGAGCAGGCAATAAACAACAACGTGAACAAGTGGTAGTGAACCAGCAGCAGCAACAAAACCAACAACAACACGGCCATACACTATTGCCCGTTGGAGCCGTGAGTCGTTTGCGTGGCAGTTTTTTGTTGTTGTTGTTGCTGTTGTTAGTATTAGTGTTGTAGCTAGCTGTTGTCGCTACCGCTGGCAGTGTTTTGTTGTACTGCTGCGGCTGGTGTGTCTCCGTGTGTGTGTGTGTGTCTGCGCGCTGTTTTGCCAGTAGGCCGCCTTGGCATTCACACAGCGATTGTGGTGAAACGTAGCAACACATTCATTCAGTCAGTCAGCCAGTCAGTTAGTCAGTCAGTCACTCACTCACAGGTGAGGCAGCAGCGAAACTAAAAGCCAGAGGCAGGCAGGCAGCAGAGGCGGCTGGACCAGAGGCGCACTGGATACAAAAAAAAAAAAGAAGGAAAAAGTCAAATAAGAAATATACCGTTTAATAAGAATAACAAATATAACAAGTGGAAGCGAAAGAAATATACACATCTGAAAGACGCCTACGTCAGCAAATTGCAACACAAATTCCAATCCTGTAAGCAGCAACAACAACAACAACGAACTCGCTTGTCTAGTGAAAAGTCAAAAAGAAATTTGCTTGCGTGTGGCGCTAGCCTCTCACTCTCTTTCTCTCTCTTGTGCATGTGTGTGTTTGATAGTAGCGCACGCGTGTGTGTGTGTGTGCCAACAAGGCAAATTTTGTATTGTTTGCTTTAATTGTGTGTACGGGTGTATGCATGTGTGTGGGTGGCTTTGTGTGTGGGAGTGTGCGTGTGCTGTTGTTGCATGGGCCAATTGGCATTTGCATGCACATGGTCATAATTCCGTTACCGTTGTCAGCTGCTGCAGCTGCTGACGTTGCAACGGCCACTAGCACACATACACAGACACCCGCACTGAGCGTGTGAACGAAAGAGCGAGAGAGACAGAGGGAGAGCGAGCGAGCATGTAATCAGTTAATTGCATTCACTAATCTCATCAACTTGCAACATTGCAGAGCAACAAGCACCCCGACGACGAGGTAGAAGCAACAACATTTAATTATGGCCATCAAACCAGGTCTTGGCCGTAAGACGAGCAACAAGAATCCACCGATACTCAGCCATGAGTTCGTCATACAAAACCATGCGGACATCATTTCCTGTGTGGCAATGGTGTTTGTGGTTGGGCTAATGAACGAATCAACCGTATCCTTTGCCAGCGCCTTCATCTCGCTACACCACAATGTGAGCGGTGAGGAGGCGAGCAGGGAGCTGCCGTATGGCAAACCGTATACGTATGTGGCCGGCATCAAGGACTATTGTGCGATATTCTTCTATACGCTCACCTGCATCATTATGCACGCCATCATCCAGGAGTTTGTTCTGGACAAGATCAGCAAGAAGCTGCATCTGTCCAAATTTAAGCTGGCCCGCTTCAACGAATCCGGCCAACTGGTCGCCTTCTATCTGCTCTCGTTCATTTGGGGCACGCACGTGGCGCTGCGCGAAGGCTACCTGGGCCAGGTGGCCCTGCTCTGGGAAGGCTATCCGGATCATGCGATGAGCTTCCTGCACAAATTCTACTTCATCATTCAGCTGTCATACTATCTGCATATGCTGCCCGAACTCTACTTCCAGAAGGTTCGCACCAAGGAGGAGCAACAGCCCAAGATCATACATTCCATTAGCGGCTTCACGCTCATCGTGCTGGCCTACACACTGAGCTTCCAGCGCTTGGCCCTCGTTCTGCTCACCCTGCACTATTTCAGCGAGTTGCTCGCCCACATTTTTCAGCTGATCGGCGTGTTCGATCGCGAGGAGCGTCTGGCCCGCGTGCGAATCGTGAACAACGTGTGCTTCGTCCTGGTGCGTTTCGCTACTTCAGTGATTGGTGTGCTGACGCTCTACTATGGCATCTGTGTGTCCGGCGGCAGCTACAATCTGCGTGCGGTCATTGCGCTGATCGGTCTGATTGCCGTCCAGGGCTATCTGGTGTTCTCCTTCATCACCGAGCAGCTGCGTGCCAAGCGTGAGGCGAAACGTGAGGCAAAGCTGCTGGCGGCGCAGACCAAGAAGACGAAGGCGCCCAACAAGGACAAAGCGAAGCGCAAGAAGGAGAGCGATCTGCCCGAGGCGGATCAGGTTTCGTCCAGTCCGGCCAAACAGAAGCTCAAATGAAGCAGCTCAGCTGCAGCTGCTGCAGCCACAACCACAATCAAATGCAACAAAATCTTCCGCACACTTCCAGACGCTCAAGCAACAACAAGCAACAAACATAAAGCAAACAAACGAAAATGCAAGCAAACAACAGCTGCAAGTGCAACTGCAACACGAACAGAACGGAACGGACTCCATTAGCGAGTCCCAAGCACTTTTCTACACTAAACAACACAACACATAAAACACTTTTCTACTGTCGCATTTACAATATTCTCTCTCTTTCTCTCAGAGCGCATGCTTTTTGTAAGCCCCCATGTTTTGATTCATTATAAGCTTTTTTTTTTATTTTTTTATTATTATTATTACATATATTACAAAACTAATTTTTATTTCAAATAAACAAATTTTTTTATTTTTATACAAGAATGCTGAAAAAAACAAACAAAAAAAAGCAAATTTAAATCAAAATTTTATAAATCAAAACTGTGTTTTTTCGTCTCTCTAAGTGTATGTGTGTGTTGTGTGTGTGTGTGTTGTGTGTGTGTATGTATGTATGTGTGTGTGTGTGTGTGTGTGTGTGTGTGTGTTAAATACTAAAGCAATGTAACATATATCCTATGTGACATTGATATATGTACATATATGTATGTGTGTACATATAAAATCTATATACGTATGTATGTGTATGCGTGTGTGTGTGTGTATGTAAAACGAGTACTTTTAATGTATAACATTTTGATCGTGTGGTATTTTATACGTCCTATCGAATGTAACAAGAAATGAAAAAAAACAAATATATTTTGTATAAGAAAAACAAGGTGTAAATCTTTTTAAAGCAGGGCTAGCCCAGAAATTGGGCTTGGATTCTATATATATTTATATATAGAACATATAAATATATATTTATATATATGAGACTTTGAGTCAAACTAAACTTAATCAAATCTTCCTCAATTCTCTTATCTCCTATGCAGGACATTGAGGAGCAGGGCGCCGAGGATAATGCCACACTGCTCGCAACAACAAATCTGTCCGACGATGATTAATTTCGATGTAAATAAAAAAAAAAACAAGAAGAAGAACAAAAAAAAAACATAAACTTTAGTCGCCCCACTTTTTTCGCTTTTTGATGTTTTTTTTTTTTAATATTATTATTTATTATGTTTTATTTTATTTTATTTTTTTTTTCAGATATGTATTTACATTTTTTATGATATATATATATATATACAAAAGAAGATATACAGGCATTATATAGATAAACAAAATTTTGATCAAAAACCTTAAAAAAGAGAAGCTTGAAACAACTAAAGTATTGAATGAATATATTAAAGCGTAATTTAATCAAATATTAATTCGACAAATAATCAAATATGTGCACAAAACTTTTGCTTTATATATACATATATATATATATATATATTATTGCTTTCCAGATCTTGAATCATATTTAAATGTATTTTCAATGCGTGCATATATTTGTTTACTTGTATTTGATATATATATATATATATATATATATATATATATATATATATATATATATATATATATATATATATATATATATATATATATATATATATATAATTTATGTTAAGAACCTAACTTTAAAAAAAAGTAAAAAAAGTTAAATACTGTCCAAGCTAAGCTATGAAAAAAACCCCAAAACTAAAAAAAAATTACAAAAAAAAAGGGAAAAAAACAAATGCCTAATGAAATGAAAAGTTGATATAAAAAATATAAAACTCAATGACACTCAAGCAATTTTCATTGTTATGTTTCCAAAGTAAACAAAAAAAAAAAAAAAAAAAGAAAGAAGAAAATGTAAAAAAAAAAACAGAATAAAAACCTAGAAGACTGTTTCTTGAAAACATATTAAAGGATTCTTTAAATAAGAGCTGTTAACAAACACAATTTTATTTTAATTTATTTTTGTTAAGCACCGAATTCCTTCCATTTTGAAAATAATTTCATCGGTTTATATACAATATAATATATATATATATATATATATATATATATATATATATATATATATATATATATATATATATATATATGATTTCTAGCACAAATATTAAGCTTAAACTGCATTTAACTGGATCTGAGATCGATCTCGATCGGCAAACTTGACAGCTTTCTGATCGATACTATGCAACGCACCCCTAACGCACTTATGTATGTATGTACTTATGCAATCATTTAAGTCCAGCCTAGAGAAACTCTAGTTTCTCTATGAAGCACAAATTGAAAAATGCAGCAAGCATATAAATCAAGTATTAAAAGTTTCTTCTCGGATCGGAGCGGAAATTGCATAGAGTTAGATATTGAAGAGCTCATATAATGGCATATATATCGAGATCTATATGTGTGTAGATCATAGTTTGATTGATAGGAATATGAGGAAATACAAATGAAATGAAAAGTAATACTATGTACACTGTATACACTATATATGTTTATGAATATGTATGTATGTAACTGTATGTAACACGTATGTAACTGTATGTCGATCTATATAACTGTGTAAATCATTGAGAGTTGTAATTGTAATTTGAGATGATCTGTATTTTTGTAAGCATAATATATACATATATACACATATATATATATATATATATATATATATATATATATATATATATATATATATTGAAAAAAAATTGCGAGCTGGGCGTTACAATTGACTTGCTCATATATATTATATACTATATATACATACATATAGTATATGCTATAATATATATAAGCAAACTTTAAACCCAATGGCTTGCATTTACATATACACCAGCACGCATATATATATATATATATATATATATATATATATATATATATATATTCATGTATATGTATTATTGAATAAATCAAATCAAAGATTCCAAATATGGATATATCTATATATATCCAGCATATATCACTGTAATTGTTATTATTTGCAAATGCTAAACAGTTAAGTCCATATACCAAGAGAACAATGCGAACATATAACACACACACACAAACATATTATATATATATATATATGTATATATATATATATATATATATATATATATATATATATATATATATATATATATATATATACATATATATGTATATATATATATATATATATATATATATATATATATATATATATATATATATATATATATATATATATATATATATATATAAACATATACATTAAAAAGAAACACAAACACTATATTGAATGTTTTTGCTTGTTAAAGTGAATAATAATAAAGAGCAAACTAACTGCATATAATACATACAACAAACATTTCATGTCTATATTAATGTACATTTATTTATAGAGCTATAAACCTTCGATACTTTCAGCTTAGATCTATTGATTATTAACGAATAATATATATAGTTGATCACTTTCAAGAATTCTGCTCCTGTCGCTCGCGCTGCTGTTTGTCGCGTTTATTTTGCTGCGCCGTCAAATGATTTTGAACGAAACTTTGAAAGTTTTGCTCTTCTGTTCTGATCCGGGCATCGGTTTCCTGCTCCTCATTATCATCCATTTGCACTGGCACCAGGGTGGGCGCCATAAGATATATACTATTCTCAGAATTGCTCTTTGGATCCTGCAAGTGGAAAGAAACTAGAATTAGCTAAACTCTTGATAAAACGAATAAATAAACCGAAGTTAAATAGCAACTAACACTTATGTCGAGGCCCATGGGCACAGCTGTGCCGGCCTCTTCGATGTTGTCGGCTGGCTGTGGTTGTGACTGCTGCTCGGCCAGGCGCTTTAGCCGCATCTTCTCATACACCGGCTTGTAGTCGCGTTCGTATTCGGTGACACAGTCGAGTATATGTTTGATGAGAGCTGCAAAGCCAATGCCCGTCTTGGCTGAGACGCCGCATGTGATTAGATTCTCGTAAAATGTGTCGAGTGTGAGGGACATGGTGCGCGTCAGATTGTTGATATAGCTGTGTTCCTGTTCCAGCGCATCCTGGAACACCTCAAAATCGGTCATCCATTCGTGCACAAAGCTACAATCCTTCAGGTCGATCTGTTCAATAAAAAAAAATATAAAAATTTTTTGCGATCTCTTTAAGCATTATGTTTGACGCTCACCTTGTTAGCCGCAATCAGAAAGGGCAATCGCGTCTTGTAGAGTATGGAACAGGCATACAACATGTTGGACATAAATGTGGTGGGACAACTGGAACGCACAACGTCCATGACATAGACAACGATCGTGGGAAACATGGTGGCCAGGCCTTCGGTGATGATGCTGCCAGATGCCGACCAGGTGAACACCTCAATTTGGCCAGGCGTATCGATGATGCACCACTTGTGGCCGCGCTCACCGGCGCGTCGCACTAGCTCCGCAAACTTGGGCATCTTGGTGGTGAACATGTTGAGCGCCGTGACGATTCCGCCGTTGGGGCCTAGTTGATACTGCTTCATTACCTCTCTGTAGTTGACCGTGTCGCGTATGTCGATATGCGCCGCATAGGGCACCTCACGGCAGGCGGGATCCAAGTTGACGACATAAGGATTAAACTGCGTCTGAGCGTGCTCGATCAGGCTCCGCGTGAAAGTTGTTTTGCCTGAGCCGGCCATGCCAAGCACAATGATGCACACAGGCGAATCGCGAATGCCTTCGCTGAGTGACAGCGCCTGTAGGTTGATGTCATTGATGTTGACATTAGCATTGCTGCTGGTGCTGCTGGATGGTTTTGTGGCCATACTTGATGCAAATTGCCGCAAAGTTGCACGTTTAAGAATTGAACAATCACAGCGCGACGTATTCATCCAATTATTGGTAACGCTAGCCAAACTACTTACAACAGTATGGTAGCTTGGCTTTCACAATTTATAATAGATGGCGATACAGTGCGGGTTTATGCACATGCGCATGTTGCCAGGTAATCATTTTTCAAACATATGGTATTCAAAATTTGAGAATCGACAATAGATGGCGGTAATCAAAAGATATTTAAATTTTATTTAAAGTAAAAAATATATGTAGTTATTAGGCAAATATAAACAAAAATATAGAGACTCTATTATTGATTATTTATTTAATTATGTATTATTCATTGTGTTAAATAAATATGAGTTTAGGTATGCACCAAGTGCTTTAGACATTCACACAATGGTTGACAAATATTTTAGCTAGGTGGCAGCCCCAGTTTGTAGTTTGGCGCGGTCATGGAAGTACGCCTGGAGATTAAGTTGCAGCAGCCGAATCCATTGTTTACGCGATGGCTGGAACGTTGGCTACATGATGCCGAGCAACGCAATCGCAAATCGCAGCACAAGCTGCGGCAGGCGTTGCAGGCCCTGCGCAGCTATCCGCTCCCGTTGTACAGTGGCCGCGAATGCGCCGTTCTGCGCGGCTTTGGCACAACGCTATGTCAGCTGATCGATGATGAACTTCGTCAGCATAGGCTGCTGGCCAGCCAGGCCAAGGTTAAAATGACCAGTACTGCGGCGTCCAATAGCACGCAATATCAGGAGCAGGTGCAACAGGTGGTCAAAGTGGTGCAACGGAAGCAAAAACAACAGCAGATGCAGAAGCCCAAGAAGTTGACTAAGAAAGCGCAACAGGAGCTAGAGGCAGCCGAGGAACGGGAGCGTGCGGTACACATGCCTGCGGGCAGCTATCGCATTGTGCTTCTTGTGGACACGCAGGAGACAAGCGGCAAGAACAAGCGCACACTGGATCAGACGCGTAGCTATTTGCAAACCCTGAACGTGGAGCACGAAGTGCGGCGTCTAACTGTCGGCGACTTTCTGTGGATAGCACGTGACGCCGCCGGCAATGAGCTAGTGCTCCCTTATATAGTAGAGCGTAAGCGCATGGATGACCTGGCGAGCAGCATACGCGACGGTCGCTTCCACGAACAGAAGCATCGCCTGCACCAGTGCGGACTGCCGCACATCATCTACCTGATCGAGGACTATGGCGACAATGAGCAATTAGGCCTGCCACTGGAGTCACTGCAGCAGGCGCTTGTCAATGCTCGCGTCCAGTCCGCTGGCATTCAGGTGGTGCGCTGCGATAATCACTATCGTTCCATGTGCTATCTGAGCGGCGTCGGTGGCGCTTTGAATCAGCTCTATGTGGGCGCTTCGAGGTCGCTGTACAGTGTCGACAAGGCGCAGCTGGCAACAGCACAGGCCGACAGTTGTGATGGCCAGGTGGGCCTGCTCAAGTTTCGTTCGCTGTACGAGGATTCGGCACGCAATGCCCAACTCACGGTGCGCGAAGTGTTTGTCCAGCAGCTGCTACAGCTACACTCCCTTTCCCTGGATCGTGCCCTCGCCATTGTGGAGCGCTATGCGACGCCTCGTCTGCTGCTGGATGCCTATGCGGCGTGCCAAAGCGAGGCCGAGGCACGTCAATTGCTGGCGGGACTTTGCTGCGGTCCGCTGCAACGGCCACTGGGCGACAAGCTGAGCCAGTGTATCCATCAGTTCTACACAAACGAGTTCTAGACATTGTTAGGTTTATTAATTGTATTTAGTAGGTATTTAGTTAATTGGACATATCTAAAGTTATATACACATATTTATACATTTAGAATTATGGATTTGGACTAGTTTATAAAGGAGAGAACAAAAATTGGATGCCTTTCGATCAATTTAGTTTAGATATTGCAGAAATGCCGTATGGCCAGATCCACTGGCAAATCGAAGTCAAACTTGGACAGTGCATCAATGGAGCGCAACGAGTCGCGGAAGCCCGTGCATGCCACATAGCTGTTGGACGTGTAGTATGTATCGATGAGCTCGTTGCAGCTGAGTATCAGATTTAGCCACTCCACCAAGAGATGTGCGCTGCAAGCGGAAGATGAATGACTATTGAAATAGGTTAACAAAACTCTAGTCGTGGTGTCCGACTAGGAAATACCCTGAACCCCGAATGATCCGAATGAACTTATACAAATCAGGGTATAAGGAATGAGAAGCCCTTCTCTGCTGGGAATACGAATGAACTACTCACTTGAGTCCGGCACAGATGAAGGCCTTGAAGTGAGCATTGTAGCTGCGCTTATAAGGTCGGTGCATGGCCAGGATCATGCCGATTGCACTCAGCAGACTCTGTTTGGCTGTCACCGCATGCCCGTCCACAATATCCAATTGGAAGCTCTGCGATAGCTTCCTGGCCGGCGTATTGTTGTATTCCTCGCCGTGCTTTAGATTATAGTACTCGAGTATCAGTTCCCAGGCGTGCATGCCACGACCAATGCCAAGGAATTGCATCTCTGTTGCCGCACCCGCCGCCACACGCTGTGCGCCCGGCTGCAGGCAACGCATGAAGGGCACCATTAGACTGGACGCCGCCGATTCGGCTGGCAGGCGGAGTCCGTGCTGGATGAGCTGCTGCAATGTGCGTGCAAAGTTCTTGCGCACCACATTGGTCAGCTCGCGGCCGATGGTGGCTATGGAGTCGCCACGCATATGCACAATACGACGCCCCAGGGACTTGTCCGTATCCCAATCGTAACGCTCGTACATGTCCTCATCCGAATCGGATGAAGCTGTAGCGGCGCTTGCGGCATAGGGCGTCAGTTCGTGGCCGGCGGTGTTGACAGCTGCACGTCTGCAGCGTGGCGGCAATGTGGTTAATGCCCCATTCTGTGCATCAACCGAGACGCTTGGCTTGCTAACATTGGTCGCCTGCTGTTCTCGTTGCTGGCGCAGAGCACGCTTGATATTGGCCAATTTCTCGCGATCGCAGCTTAGAGTGGCTGCCAATGCGGCCACCTCCTGAATGTCAACCTCCAGCTGTGCGCGCAGATCCCTTTCAAAATGAATATATATTTTAAATAAATTGCATTCATTAAATAAAAAAAAATACATTTAAATATGAATAATGGATATTTCAGTTTGAACTCATAACGCTGCCACACTTCGAAAATCTTCCCATATCTAACGGATCATTACTCAAAATGGCAGCATGAATCGACGTTCATTGCATATCGATTGCACATTGGCGTTGCCACAGTGGCACGAAATCTTAACGGATATTCCGACTCTCTCAATGATTACATTAATAGTAAGTCTAGTTTGAAAGTATTATTTTCTACTATTTTTCACTCACCCCCAATGGTTGCCCTTGTGCGTCTTCTTCAGAGAGTTCTGCTGAAAGTCTGCCTGGCGTTTGGCAAAGTGCGTGGTGGCAAACATCTGCATCAGTAGCGATGCCTTATCGAGCAGTCCATGCGCCTTGCTGTGCAGGCTTTCGCGTTGTGTTCCATATTCCATGGAGTTGGATGATGATGATGCCGTTGCTGTCGCACCATTGTTGCTACTGACATTAGCTGTTGTTGTTGTCGATGTGGTTGGCACCACGGGCAGCGAACCGGGCATCTGCTTTGCCGTCTGCTTCGCAGCATAGCTGTTGTAGGCACCACTCAGCAGTTTCAACTTGTCGCTGGAGGTGGTGGTGCCGCCACTGCCACCGGCTGTATCGCACTGCAGAAATGCTATAAATCGCTCCAGATCGGTGATTTGGGTCTTCAGCTGTGCCACCAGCTGCTCCTTCATCTTGAGCGGACCCACAAACTCGCCGATGGCATTGTCCACCTGATGGCGCAGCTGCTCGGTGCTGAGAGCGGGCAGTTGATGTTGCTCCACCTGCAGATTAAGCTTTGTGCGCAGCTCGTCCAGAATGAATTTCTGCTTCTCGAGCAGCACATGCTGCGGCAACACACCGGGCGTACCCGAATCATAGGCCAACTGCTCCAGTTCCGTTAGCTGTGACTTCAGCTGCTCGATTAGCTGGCCATCGGGCGGAGCCGCCGCCGACGATTCATCATTGTCGTTGTGAGTGTTGTCTGGCTCCTGGGCGACTTCCGGTATGCCCTGAAAGGCGAAATCCTCGAGATCACGCAGTAGCTGATCCCGCTCATCTATGGGCGCCTCCACAATCTGTCGTACGCGCAGCTGGACGTGCGCAAACTGCGAAGTCAATGCCAACAGTGAGCTGGTCAACACCTCCTGCTCCTCCTCAATGCTGCGCAAACGTGCCAATTCGCTGGCACTCTCCTCATCCACCGCCACCGCTGCTGGCGATGGCTGCTTCTCTAGCTCCTCATTGAGCATAGTTGTCTTCAGTTCACAGTCGGCGCTTGTTATTAGCTCGGAGCTGGCGCTGTTGGCATCATCATAATTTGCGCCCAATGGCGACCAGCGCTCGCTCAACGGCTGCGCCTCGTCCTCGGCAAATGTGTCTGCCTCCTGATCAGCCTCTGGATATGCTGGACTCTCAACGCTCTCCACGTCCTCATTGACAGTTGAAGTTGTTGCAGTTGTTCCAGTTATAGCCACCTTTGCTGCCAACTGCTGTAGACTCTCACAGCTGGCAGTGCTGTTGCTGCTGCTGCTGCTGCTGTTGCTGTTGCTGCTCGCTGGCTGCTGACCTTCGGCCAGCGTGGCATTCATATCCATATGTGTGGCTGGGCCAGCGCAATTGGCACTTTCACCTACGCCACACTTTCCGCCTTGGTCGAGTTGCTGATGCGAAAAATCAATCATTCGCTTGCTCTGTTAACAGCTGGCCAATCCGCTGGCATTTGTATCTACGTGTGTGCGGGTGGTTGAGCCTCGACAGTTGGCAAAGCCAGAAGGCAGGCACAGTCACAGGCACTCAGGCACTCGGGCTGGTTTTTTCTTTTTTTCTTGCCTATTGGCAGTCACGAAGCGAACGTTGTGACTGCTTTTCACACACTGACAGTCGAGTCCATTTTCATTTTCCATCCAGAGCTTTTATCAATGGGGTTACCTGGCGCTTTAAGCTTGGCGCATTTAGGGGTTGCAATTGAATCGAAAGCTAACTCAAGTAGGTTACAATGCTTTAAGCTCTAAATTTCACTGGTTTATGATGTTTTTTATAGCTTGCAAGCTTTCTAGCAGGATATCTAATAAGATGCCAAACTAGCTGAGTTTAAAGCTTTGAATTGGGAACTGATCTTGGCTAGATTTAAAAGTTTTAAATAAAACATGCTAATTCATCTCAATATTGATAAAAGTCTTATAGTTATTTTTTTAATAAGACATTTTTTCAATGGACTCAATGTTTCGAATTTATATCATCCTATCCCAGTGATTTCCCATATTCAGTGAATTCAGGACATAAAAATGTAGGGAAAATTTAAAGGTTAAAATTTAATGGCAAAAATAGAAAAAGTGGATTGATTGAAAAAAAAATAAATAAAAATTAAAAAATAAAATAAAAATCATTGGTAATAAACGCTTGACTGCTGATTTTTCTTTCTAGGGAGGACTATTGTCATGTAACATAAAAATATAAATAAATATAAAAATTAAATTAATAATATTGAAAATAAATTTTTGAATGCAGAATTTTCTTTCTTTGAGGACGATCGTCTTGCAAAATTAAAATAAATAATGAAAAAAAAAATCAATAAATAAACGCAGAATAAATACACAAAAAATTAAAATACAAATTATTTTTAATAAAACTTTTAAAAAGAAAGCAATGCTATTTACTATGAACATTCTTTGCCAATAATTTAATTTGATTCGTTTAGCTTGTCTAAACTTTAACAAATTACCATTTTAAGCTTGCTAACCATGTCTTAGTTCATTTCACTACCAAAGCTCGGCATGCAGCGTATAAGCGTTTTTAATCTTTGCTTTTTCCCTTGAAATTTCCCAAAGTTGTCCCAAAGTCAAATTGCCTCAGCGCTTGTTCACCTATTTCGTAAGGGGAACAATGCCCGACTTGACCCTTTTTTCCCCTTCAACAGCAAAATTACCCAATATATTTGCCTTCCCGATAGGCGCGGACTTCAGGCATAGAGGAAAATGTTCAAGATAAGAATTGATATATAAATTCTTCTACCTGCTCATCCGATTGTGTCGGTGGTATTACTACATATCATAGACATATAGTTGCTGCGCTATCAGAAATGTTTTTTCGCTGCTCGCGATAAGCTGATTAGCTTGTCGAGTCGAGTGCGGATGGCAAATTGATTGGCGGTCACTTTGGGGTCGTTGGGGCTGGGGACACGCATTGAGTGAAACGAAATTCATTTATTTCACATATATGTATTTCACTTATATAGAACAAAACGAAAAAAAAAAAAAAAAATTGAATGCAAAAGTAAATGAAGCATTTATATATATGGTTAACTGGGAATACTTTGTGTCATTTAGCGTGGCGTAAAATTATTTTTGCCCCCATCGACGGGCAGCAGGGCGCCGGTGGTGAAGCTGGCCTTGGAGCTGGCCAGGAACGCAGCGGCCTCGGCCACCTCAAACACATCGCCGACACGGCCCATGGGATGGGAATTGATGGCACGTTCGTGCAGCGATTTGTATGCCTCGTCCACAATGCCAATGCGGCTGTGTATGTTGGTGACCACGAAGCCCGGATTCACCGAGTTCACACGGACACCCTGTGGCGCCAGTTCCAGCGAGACGATTTTTGTGAATTGATCCAGTGCCGCCTTCGATATGCCATAGGACAGAGCGCCGGGAAAGTGACAGATGCCAGCGCAGCTGCTAATGTTGACCACAGCGCCTTTGGTCTTTAGTAGATGGGGCACAGCTGCCTTGGTCAGGACCACTATGGCGCGCAGATTTGTATTGAGCACCGCATCGAACTCATCCATGTCCAGATCGATGAGCGGTCCGTTACCCAAAATGCCAGCATTATTCACCAGCACATCGATCCGGCCGTATTTGTCCAGAGTCTGTTTTATTATTGCATTCGCATCTTTGGTCACATCGGCCACCACATTGAGTGTCTGGACGCCTTTATAGAGCTGCGAGAGTTTCGTTTGCGTCGCCTCCAAATTGCTAACGTTGCGTCCGACCAGCGACAAATGCGCTCCCTCACGGGCCATTACCTGGGCGATGGCAGCGCCGATGCCGCTGCTTGCCCCCGTCACAATCACCACCTTGTCGCTGAGGCTCATCTTGTTCGACTGTGTATGCCATGCACTGTCCGGCATGTATTTATGCTCCCGGCCTTCGTTCCCGTCTGTCTTGCCCGATAAGATTAAGTTGACTGGCGAACGTGACGTAAATTGCGCTCGTGTGTAACCTGTTGAGGCGATGCATTACCATTGCCATTCACTCAGAGATTGTATTGCTGCCACAGCTAGAGACTGAATGGAAGTGAATCGGATTCGAGTAGCTAGGAGGGGCTAACGGCTAGGGGGTTGGGGCTAGGTACTAAGACCCTTCTGACCATGGCCCCATTTAGCAAGTCAAGCGACAAGTTTTTTAATTAAAACTTTTTGCGGCTTCTCCGATTTCAAAGATTTGTGAAATCATGTTCTCAGCTGTCGCCACTGCCGTCACCACTTTAGCACACGCTCAACCCGTTCCGTTCCCATTCAGTCTAAGCTGCACCCTAGACAAGTGAGATAGACAGAGTGAGAGAGAGAGACAGAGAGAGGGAGAGTGAAAGACCGGCCTCCTAAATGCCTGCTGTTTGCCGTCTATGTCTGTCTGCTGCCGGCTCACATTAACTTTAAGCGTTTCCGTTGTCAGATAATTAACATTTCCATTTAGCTAGCGCTGGTGGCTGCCTAGAATCGGCTCATATATCACCCAGAGCCGCCAAGAGCGTGCTCAAGCTAACGAAAGAAAAATGCATGCATACAGAGAGACAGTCAGTGAGAGCGAGAGAGAGAGAGAGAGTCAAGTGATTGCGATAAGAACTGTTGCAAATTATCACAGCACTTATTATGATAGTTGCTGCATGGGCATGAGCATGGGCAGGAGAGTGGAGCCTCTCCGTTGGTCCCACTCAAAATATTCCATTCGCTAACTACTTAACTACCTGGCCAAACCATGCCAAATGCCAGCAGTTTTTATACTCGTCTTTTTTTGAGAATTTCATAAATTTTAATGAAGTCGTGCAGCTCAGTTCGTCTCCTCAGCTCAGCTGTATAAATGACCCCCAGACACCTAGGCACTCAGATAGAGCATGCGGGTTCGAAGTGTGCGAATGTCTGCAGTGAGTTCGCTTGGTAGCAGTATTTGAGCAGTAATTATGCTGTTTGTTTGCTTAACTGGAATGAGTAGCAATCCATGAACAATAACAACAAATTTGTTAATTTGCTTGATGCATTTTTGATTGCTCAATATAAATCATGAGGATACTCAATATATAATACATGAAAATATGTCAAGCTGTTTTAATCATTTCCCTTACATTATTGATCAATCTACCATTAAGAGTGCACGTTGCATGCCTAAATTCCTATGAAATAACTAAATTCAAATTGAAAGTATGAATAAAAACACAAATCTGCAACTTTTATTGGTTTCAAGATTGATGAGTTTGCAGATATAAATCTACGGACGGATAGACTGTGGATTGATTCTGATCAAGAGCATATGTATTTTAAGGAGTCGATCAGGCCTTTTGCGACATTTTAAATAGCTTTTCAGCAAAGTCAACTAACCTTTTTTAATGGGTTCAAGACATAAACATATGCAGTACATAATACCAAAATATTTCAACGTTCAAATATGCTTTGCTACACATTTAAAATCTGCTTAGTGGTAAAATTTCTTCTAACTCCTTCTCGCTCAAATTTTTTTTTTCTTATCAACCCAATAGAATCATATTTATTTAAAATATATGTATATATACATATATATGTATATAATTTCTTGTAACTCTATGTCTTCCTCTTTCTCTCTCTCTATATATCTTCCTCTATCTTTCTCTCTCTCTCTCTCGGTCACTCTCTCTCTCTCTCTCAATCATTTCATATTCCTTCGAAATATGTTTTCCTTCACATTTCAAATCTACTTAATTATATAATTTCTTGTAGCTCTCATTGTATAATGACAAAAAAATGTCTTCCCTACCAACCCAATAGAATCATATTCATTTAAAATATATGTACACATATATATATATATATCATTTCTTGTAACTCTATCTCTTCTTCTTTCTCTCTCTCTCTATATATATATATATATATATATCTTTCTCTCTCTCTCTCTCTGTCGGTCACTCTCCCTCTCTCTCGCTCTCCCTCTCTCTCGCTCTCTCGCTATCTCTCTCTCTCTCTCAATCATTTCATATTCCTTCGAAATATGTTTTCCTTCACATTTGGAATCTGCTTAATTATATAATTTCTTGTAGCTCTCATTGTATTATGGCAAAAAAATTTCTTCCTTATCAGCCCCAATAGAATCTTATTTACATTTATTTCAAATATGTTTTCCTGCACATTTCAAAGCTTCTTAATAAAATAATTCTCTCTCTCTCTCTCTAGCTCTTTTCTCTCTTTCTCTCAAACATTCCCACTAGATTCGTCTTCTGCACATTCATTCTAAATATGTTTTCCTTCACATTTCAAATCTGCTTAATTATACAATTTTGTTATAACTCTCATTATAGAAGCCGTTAACATCAACATGGTATTCCCATCCCAACCCATCCCAACCCATCCCATCCCATCCCATTTCATTCCATCCATCATCCATCATAGCACTTGAGTTGCATCAGTGTCTAACCAAGAGAGACAGGCAAACCGAAAGGAAACCAAAATCGTAAATTGAATTCATGAACTTCACGTTTTGCTTTATTCTTGTTTTATTTGATTATTTTTGTTTTAGCAATTTCTTGGTTTGCTGCCAGTGAGAGGACTAATGTATGCGTAGCAGAACAGGAATTAATAAGTGAGTGCAATTAAGGAGTGTCAAGAGCAAAGTTCCTAGATGCCGTTGCAGCACTTATTTTGTAATAAATTAAATTTTAATAACAGCAGAATAAACAAACGAACGAAAAAAAAAAAAAATACACAACTTAAGTCTAACTAGATATATATGTATATATAAAAAGCAATCTGTGAAAAGTTGATTGGGGGTAAATGGATTCATGAATATGGAAATTGAGCTACTTCAGTACAGCTTTGTTTTTCACGGGCAGAAATGAGGCCAACAGGCAGCCGGCTGAAAGGTGGAAATGGAGAGAAAATAAAAATAATAAATAATAAATAAAAGTGATAAAAGGGTAAAGCACCAAGTAGCAACTCACTGAACATAAAACAGCTGACCATTAGGAAGGGCGGCAGACAGCCAGTGGTCATCAGTGCCGGAAAGAAGATGTTGCCCAGCAGCGAGCCCATGCGTCCGACCATCATGCTCAGCGAGACGATCATGGTGCTGTCGGGGGCAATACCAGGTGCCAGGTGCCAGGTGCGATTAGTAGTGATTAGAGTAGAGTAGTAGTCAAGTTGAGTGAGCTAGTGATAGTAGTTAGGTGCTAGATGATGACCTACCGGAGTGCGGTGGGAAACATGCTGAGCGAGGCGCTGATGAGTGATGTGCCCGATATACTGCCCATGGAAACGAAAACAGAGGCCAGCGCCACGGTCGTTGTGGATGAGCTCGACCAGTACATGCCCAGGGCACAGGAGCCGGCGGTAAACAGACACATGACTATCAATCAAATCAAACGAGCACAATTCAGAAGCGAACACTCTAGCGAAAGTTTTTGCGTTGATTAATACTAACACATAATCCGCTTGACGCCCACCAGATTGACCAGGACACCGGCCAGCGTATAGGAGACGAGGCCAGCGGAGGCCACAATCAAGTTGTTCGTATAACTGGCGGCGCTCACATTCACCGTGCACTCGGCCAGGGCTCCATCCTCGCCCATGGCGGCTGCCTCCAGTTGCCTCTGTGTGCGATTCACGCTGTATTCGACTATGTTGCAGATGCTCGTGCCGCCGGCCAGGGCCTGGATGCTGGCCAGTTGCTCGTACTCCTTGATGGAAGCGAACAGCTGCGGTAGCCAAAGACGCATCGTGTTCTGCCTGCCAATGGAATGGGAATTG
Source organism: Drosophila stalkeri (assembly GCA_035047405.1). Lineage (NCBI taxonomy): Eukaryota > Metazoa > Arthropoda > Insecta > Diptera > Drosophilidae > Drosophila > Drosophila stalkeri. The sequence continues at coordinate 10,819,631 of JAWNPR010000061.1, forward strand.
AAATGAGAGTTTAGCTATGCAGACAGCTCGTGAGCCATCTACAGCTCTGACTTACCCCAGCAGCACGCAAAAGTTGAGCAGGTAGACCAGAAGCGAGAGTCCCAAATAGGGTTTGACGAAGAGCGGGCGCAGCTGGACCAGACCCCGGTGCAGCGAACTCTTCGGCTTGCTGGCCAGCTCGATGTCCGCATCCTTGGGCAACGCCTTATCGACAGCTGGCTTGCCAATGCCAGATGTCTGCTCCAGCTGCTCTGCATCGGACTTTGGCGCCAGCTCATTGGCAAGCTCTTTGATCTGAGAGTTTGTGCAAAGAAACCAAGTCAGCTCAGCTATGCAAATTAGTTTCCAATTTTTCATTAATTTCACTCACTGGAAATGCGGAGCGCGGCTGACGTTTGTTCAGCGCATAGATGAACCTGAACGCCTCCAGCGCCTCCTTGTTGCGTCCGCGCGACATCAGAAACTTGGGACTCTCCGGAAAGAAGGGAAAGAAGGCAAAGCTCACAATGCTCGGCGCAGCGCTAATGGCCACAAAAACCTGCCAGGCATGCACTGCAAGCGGAGACCAAAGAAAACTTTCCCATAATTGTTTAACTCAATAAGCATACGAAATATGTTTATAATCAAGTATAATTATGTATGCAGACTCTGGCAGTTGTATTTAAGGGAAAGGCCTAGACCTAGACCAGAATTTAAGTTAAATTTATTGCTTATACAGCATGAATCATGCAGATTCTCAGCTAGTCAAGTCTGTCAAATTCAGATTAAATGACTCTTAATTATATTTTAAGTTGTCAATAAGATGATGTCGACAGTTAATTGAATCAATTGAGATAATTTCTTGAGCTGAGTATGATGATAGCCTTAGCTAATTATGTAGCATATATATATATATATTCGCTTATATGATTAGATAAGTGTATGAGTTAGTTAGTTGCTTAATTAATTAAGTTGCATAAATATTTAAGTTGCGGAATCATTTTGAATTTCCTTTATTATGCATCTCCTTGGGATTAGCATTTTTGGCTAATTATTCAAATGCCTTTCTATCTCAATGAACTTGAGTGCATATGCTATAAATATATATTTATATACCTACGTTATAGCAAGTTTAAATATATCAACTATAAACTATTATAGCTACTTTATAGGATTTAAAGGCCCGATTTAATTTTGTATGCTTCTAAGGCCTCAAAAATCGTCTTTGATTTCTTTAGTGCGTGTATATAAAAATAAGCTATAAATCATTATAGCTACTTTACGATTTGGCAAATTTCATATAGTTGCTATTTAGAAAGTATAATACAATAAATCAACATATTTATAGCAAGTATACAAGTAAATGATTACAAAAACTTTATAGCAAGTATAGGTCAATAAGCTATACGGGATTATAGGAAGTCTAAATCGATAAACGCTATAGTTATTTTATAGCAAATGTTAGCCGATAAATGATCAAAAACTACTTTATATCAAATAACTACTTTATAGAAAGCACTACTTTATAGCAAGCGTACACAGATAGCCTCTAATTCTTTATAACTTCTCTATAGCAAGTGTAAGTCGATAACTTTATACCTTGTGCAAAGCGTTTTATAGCAAATTTATAGCAATAGTAAACTGATAAACGATAAATGAAAATAGCTACTTTATAGCAACTATACAATAATTAGCTATTCATCTATACAACTACTTTATAGGACATATAAACCGATAAACTATAAATCATCATTACTATTTTATAGCACGTGTAAACCGATCCATAAATCTATATAGTTACTTTATAGGAAGCATAAATCGATAAATATATCTAAAACAATCCAAACAAATCGTAAACATCTGAAGCTATCTGTGACGCGCTCTGTTATCCCAGATAAACGTAACTATTATCAGTTGCACTTAATTAGCTGAGCAAGGTGAACTTTGAAGGTCACTTACATGACAATCCCAGTATTTGTATGTTCCAGGTCTGGGGCAAGATGCCCATGGCCAGGCCGGGCAAACTGATCGTGCCTATGCAGAACATAATGCCAACCAGCATCATGATCCGCTGGCGATATTGCCGTCCATGCAGCTCCGTCAGATATGTCATCAGTACGGCAAACGGTCCGCTCATACTAGGTTTGGGTTTGGGATGTACATCAAAGTACATCGTACATACTATATGCGCGTATTTAGTTAGTTGGAACTTACGTGAAGCCGCCCAAATACTTAAAGATCATGAGCTGCACTACATCCTGGCTAATGGCGCCGCCTAGCACACAAATTGTGTCTGCCAGATATCCGTAGACCAGCAGCTTCTTGCGTCCCTTTGTATCGGCCACATAGCCCCAGAGTATGGCCGATGATATCATGCCCGCATAGGTGACCGCATTCAATATACCCTTATCTATCAGGGTCAAATGCAGATCGCATTCAGCACTTGGCAGTATATACGACATGGTGGACGTTTCATAGACCGTGCCCATTGCAGCGCCCACAGCCACCAGGAGCAGCAAGATGTTGAACATGCCAAAGCCCGCCGCATCGATGGCCGTCTCAAAGTCTGCCGGCTGAGCAGTTGTCTTGCTCGGCGGTACGTCATCATCCTTCACTTCCTCAAGCCTGATCATTTTGTGTATGCTCTGTACGTTGCTGCCACTCTCACTGACATGCGTTCAGCTGGAAGCACTTGCTCCGTATGCTCTTGCAGTCTCTTGTTGACTAAAACGTACTTACGCCGTATCATGTATCTTAAATCAGCTCAACAAAAAAAAAAAAACAAAATGAAATAGAGGTTGGTAATCTGACAACGTTTGCATACCGCCTATTTTTGCTTATCCATATCAAATCCCCCCCTCCGCGGCAATCATATAAGCGTAATCTAAGCAAAGCTAAGATCACTCCGGCAGCGACTGTTCACACGCACGGCTTGGCTAGCTGGGCGCAATGATCACGACACTGTCGTAAATTGGATGACGACATGGCTTGCCTTTGGCGCCATTTTGATTGCAAGGGAGCGTCCATAACTGTCGCACCTGGCAACTGCCAACAGCAGCAGCAGCAGCAGCAGCAGCGAAAGCTCAGCGCAAATAATCGCTCAGCGAACTAATTTGCTGTGATTACATGGCACAGGTTCTCAGATTCCCAGCGCACAGTAAAACCATTTGGGATTACTCATGGACATGGCATTACTGAATGGACCACCATTTGTGCACTCCGTGTGCTCTTGTTTAATCAGCACTGCACAGTGGTGCGAATTGTGCTATTATTAGTTGTCGCTCCCCAGAGACTCTGAGCGATAAGTTATGCAAGCCGATGTCGAAGTGTCGCAAGCAGCAAAAGAACTTTTCTTTTTTTTTTTTTTTTGGCAAATGATTTCTTCTGCCAGCTGTCAGCTCTAGGAAATCACACACACACACACACACACGCAAAAAGGAAAGCGAATGTGTTCGAAAGGTGTCCAGAGCAAGAAGCCATACGAGAAACATAAATTGATATTCGCAAAAACTTTGCTTGAAATATGTCCGGAACGTAAAATGATGAAAGCTAAATGAAAGAGGCACAAGAAAGAAAAAAAAATTGGGAGACATTTTCTGAAAAGCTTTCTTATGCAACTGCTCGACATGTGTCCAAAGTGAGAAGCGTTGAGCCAAGCAGAACAAGCGCTCCAAATGTTTTCCATGCGAGTAACTTGTAAAAAGCCAAAAAAACAAGAGAGAAAGTAATATAAATGGAATGCTATACGCTTTCGCTCTGAAATATGCTTTGAGTTGATTATATGGCTATAGGTGTCTGGGAATCTGATTCGATTGCATTGTGCCGGAGAAAAACACAGTCCTGAATAATTGAAGGAGCCAGGCAGAGCAGCGAGGTCGCTTTATCTTAGACTATTTAAGGCAGCAGACGATGGGATCAGAAGGCAGCAGATAAACAGTCGAGGCTCATTCTCATTCACTGGATTTTTGGCTATCTAGTCTAGCGAGTGGTAATTGTAATAATTTCAAGCGCTCTCATTTCTAGGCTCCCCAAAGTGCCTGGGATTAGTGATGGAGCTGCATAAGCCGCTTCGTGCGGCTTCCCTGTCCAATCCACCCAGCGCTAAGAGGCATTACAATTTTATTTTGTTGTGGAGCTATTTATTTAATAAGGCTGACAGTTGAATTAGTTAATAGGATGGCGTAAATATATACAGATACATATCTCTCTCTATATATATATATATGTGTATCTGTGTATATAGGCAGATATCAAAATTCCATACACTTGACAAAAATGTTGCTCAGTGTTGCAGCTGGAATTTCATGTATTTCATTGACAAGCCAACAATGAAATCGATATTCTAAAAAGTGATGCCATACTGTATGCTCGACTGCATAATACCCGACCGAGAGAGGGTTTACAAAGCAAATAATCTCTGTTGATTCATAACATTCGAAAGATAAAATATATTTGTAAAACTTTGTAGTTTAGGGTATATAGACATATGTACACACGTATATAATATATTATTATATTATATTACATTTGTTAATAAATAGTTGATTTATAAAAATATATTTTCTTTATAAAATGTCTGCCAAAACTATTATTATTAATTATCTTTATATTTCTAGCAACATTTTCTTATATCTATCTTGGACAATGCAAGTATTACGGAAATATGTATATTTTTGTCATTTATTATATTTGAAAATTTGTAAGCACTTGAAGTAATCATATATATATATATCTAATAAAAAGCTAACTGACAGTCATCGTAATCATAATAGTTGCAAAGAATTTACTGTAAATAAATATATTTTGTATAAAAATGTATAAAGTTTTTCGATTTTACCAACAATGAGCCATGTATTCAGCTGAGATGCGATAAACTCTTCTTTAGCTGCGTCAGACATTATATGGTAATGCCTATTAGAGGCGCGTCAGAGCGGAGCTACAGCTATGTCACACTCTTAATCTCTTTCTTAATAGGTTTAATTATGACTCAGCCCTTGAGACCATATGGCCAAACACTTATGCAGGAGCTCTGTTGTTCAGTCTCTCTCTCTCCCGCTCCCTCTCTCTCTCTCTCTCTCTCTCTCTTTTACTCGCGCTCTATATATGTTAAAGCTACTTTAAGTCTATCGTAGAGTATTATACAGTCATTGACACTCTATAGTTATACAATTAGTCGCAGCAGCTGCAGTTCACTGACTCTCTCTCTCTCTCTCTCTCTCTCTCTCTCTCTCTCTCTGTCGCTTTCTCACTCTGGATGTAGTTTTTTATCTCGCTTTAGCTTAACCTGTCTACCTTTACCTCTCTCTTTCTCTCTCCGTCGTTTTCTTCCTCTGCCTGTCGTCTTTTATCTCTCTTTAGTTAGACCTGTCTACCTGTTGCTGTCTCTCTTTCCCTCTGTTCGCTAAAACTTGTTTGAGTAGAGTATTATGCAGTCTTTGACATCCCGTTGCCATAGCCACATACATAGCAGCTGCAGTTCGCACTCTCTCTCTCTCTCTCTCTCTTTTACCCTTTTTCCCTCTCAAACACACACTTGACATCTTTCTCTCTTTGATAGAGTATCATACAGCCCTTCACACCCGTCTGCCATACATATTCATTCAATTTATTCTGTTCTAGCTGTCGCTGCTGTTAGCCAGCTACTATGGGCTGGGCAATAAAAGATATGACGTCGCCAAATGTTAGCTAAAATTTTTCCACGCTTCAAATTTGTTAAATTTCATCATCGTCAACATCAGCAGAAATCTAGCGCCCGCCTGTTATCAAAGTCAAACAAAACAAGCGACGAGCGTGGCGTAGGCCAAAAGTAAAATGTACACAATTATATAGAGTAGTTATATAGCAATATATAGAATTATATACATACATCTATATATATATATATAGAGTGTACATAGATGAGGGCTTCTGGAAAAGTTTATCAAGCTGGCTGGCTGACTGGCTGACTGGTTGGCTGTTTGGCTGGGCGGGGTAAGGGAATCGCGGCTTTCTCGTGCTAAAAGGCGCGTGGAATGCGCGGTTGGGCGCATCTTTCAAGGCGTTGGCCAGTTAACGGCTTTGGCATTTTGGACAGCATCACAACTTGGCAACAAATTGGAGTTTTGTTTGTGTTTGCTAAAAGGCTTAATTTGTTGTGCTTGGAGTCTGGCGGCGCTAAAACATTATGAGAGAGCTAAGCCCATCACCATCTGACTGAGGACTTTGATGCATACCTAAAACAAACACAGTGAGCTTGTGCCATCTTCAAATGCAAAACCAGGCTAAAGTGCTTCAAATAACTTGACGCCACCACGGCCAGCTAAATATGCTTGCGGTATGCGAGTGTGTGTATGTGTGGGTGTATGTGTAAGTATGTGTGTGTGTGTGTGTGTGTGTGTGTGTGTATGTGGGAAAGTGTGTGGTGTTCGCCTAAATCAAGCTTAAACAATTTCAACTATTTGAATTACCGAGCAGGCACTCTAATGTGCCACAAACGCACACACACACACACACCCACACACATACGCACACACACATACAGAGAGAATCACACTCACTCATACCCATTGTCAGTGGGTTTTAGCGGCTGTTGAAGCCTGATGACTCGCACATGGCACTCAGCTAACGACGTGCCAAAGTAAATGTCAAACTAATGCCAACAACCGAAGTGGCACCGCAATGCGGGATGCAAGGTGGAGCTGGTGCGGAAGTCAGCGCAGGACCAAAAGGCAGTCACCTGCTGCAGCTGGCGGACGTGGGCGGGTAGCAGGTAGCAGGATGCAGGCAGCAGGCAGCAGGCAGCAGGATGCGGGCTGCTATTCAACCGTCAACGGCCAAGCGCCAACTCAATAATGTAATGTCCCCTCATTGACATTTTAGGTTGATTTATGCAGTGGGGCTGGCCGTGCGTTTTGTGTGGTTAGTTGGTTGGGTGGTTGGATGGTTGGCTGGGCGTTCCTGCTGCTGCCTGGCATCTCTATATTGATGGCTAAAGCGGCGGCAGTTCGGCACGGAAACCGCAAAGTTTTACGCCATTTATTGCATTTAACGCTGGCGCTGACTGCTCAGCGGGTCTGCCTGGGCAACAACAAAAAAAAAAAAAAGAAAAAAAAGGAGAATAAAATGACAGAAACAGAAGCTGCCTCCAGTAACACTTATGAAAAAAATAAATGGAAAGGGCAGCAGCAGTGGAGTGAGAGTGAGTGTGAGATGAGGGCTACTCCACGACACGTACATTCTGTGGAGCATCTCATTTGGCAAGCTTGACGCTTGCTTATTAGATTAAAGTCCTGGTTGATAGTGTTGGCTGTTGGATTGGCAGCTCCCGGTGCATGGCAAGAAACGTGATCGAGCTGTAAATTGTTGGCCACATAATGCGCGTGCAGTTCAGTTATTCAATCAATCAATTGGGCAGTCAATCAAACCATTAATCAAGTCGCTCAATGCTGCACCTGCAGCAGCCACACGATACTCAATTATACCTATACTCATATATATATACCTATATATATATACATATATTTGTGTATGTGTGTGCGACAGTTAATATATTGACTCGAAAATCAATTAATTTCCCGCGCGCTATCGATAATTATGGCTATCGATAAACGGCAGCGCGTCAATATGTGATTTTAATTTATTTATCGAATGTGTTCAAACAAATAGCGGAGAAAAAAACATGTAAAAGTCGGGAGTGACTGACTTGAAAATACCCTAAAACTTGACCTAAATACATATATTTCTTCCAATTCTTGTGTGCATACGTACTACGTATACAAAACATATGCTCACACACACACACACACATATATATATATATATATAGACTATTAATATATGTATATATATATATACACCATCATACAATATTCGAATCTGAACTGAGACGGTTCTCGAGGCAGAGATGAGCTCTAGACGAAACAATAGGCCACTCCATCTGAATGGGCAATTTGATGAAAGCCCTGCCATGGAATTGAAGGAAGCTTGGAATCTAATAAGCTCCTTTGCGACAACAGTTATGGTGGAGCTACGCAGAATTGAACGGAGCAGCAGGCGAGCAGAGCCGATTTAATATAACACAAAGCGCTTGCAATGCTTCAAAGGCTTTGTATTTCTCCCTCAAACAACATAAACTACCATCAAGTAAACTCAGGGCCCTACCTCATTCATATTGAGTTGAGTTGAGTTGAAGGGAAAATGAGCCGGGAAATAATTTTAGCTCTAGTTATAATATTTATATTTATATCTGCTTGTAGGTGTATAATTTATATATAAAATATTCATTCTCATCACATCAAGGTGTTCTTGCCATACTTTTCCTGGTGTTGTATAATGCAAGTAAGTCTTTAATTAAAAAAAAAAAAAATGAGTAAAAAATAAAAAAAAAAATCAAATATAAGAATATCTCATCTGAAAACCATTTGGCTAAAATTTTTGTATACTGAATTTATAGCAAAAGCTTTATATGAATATTAAATTATTTTTAAGTGAAATAAATATAAATAAATAATAGATATTAAAGTGAAAATTAATATTAATATTCAAAGTTCATTTCAAATTTTGTGTGTGTTTTTATATATTTATTTTCTCCTCTATATGAGGTGCACGAAATAAATAAATGGGACACTATTATACAAATACGAATATATATATATAAAAAATAATAATAATTATAAATAAATAAAATAAAATGAAATAAAAAATAAATTTACTGCTTAAACTTCAGAAAATTATTAATATTTAAAAAAAAATATATTTTTTGTTGTGCTTTATTTATCTTTTATATTATTATTACAATATATGTTCTTATAAAGCTTAAGGATTAATGTGTAATTAAACGATATTTAGCTGTTGATTTTCAACTCAGAAATAGCTTTGATAATTTATAATATTCTGTTTTTCTTTTATTTTAATTTACAATACAATTCTTTTAATTAATTTTAAAATATTATACAATATGGTAAGAAAGTGTGGGATGAAATCCTTGAATTGACTTATTCACTAACTACTTACTGAATAGTTAATTAGTAATTTAAAAATTGATGTATTGCTGTGCTGCTTTAATTGGAGCTATATTATTTATGTATAAAGCGCTTGTGAAACATCAATATACTTTTACGACAGTACAATAAAAAATTATATAAATTATTGTGAAACTAAGTAAATGCATAATTTTTATTTTAAATATAGAAAAATCCAGCAAAAGTCTATAGAATTTTTTGATATGACATAAACATATTTTGACATATTAATTTTCAATTTATATATATGTGAATGTTTAAGAAGAAGAGCACTAAGATACTTTTGTCATATCTAAATCTCATTAAAAGTAAAAATAAATCTCATTAAAAAAAAAAATGAAATAAAATTAAAAATAAAAAAAAATTAAATATATATATATATAAATAAATCATTTTCATACTTTTAGCATTGCTCACCGAACTTTTTCTAGCCAATTAATGATTTCTAGCAATTATGCTCTTTCACTTATGTCTTAAAATTCCTAATTCTACTTGTATATTAATTGAAATGGCTTATTGATTAAGATATATACAAATATATATAATCTGCAGATTTAAGGCGAAGGCATATACCACCAAACAGATGAATAGCCAGAGCCATAAATAGTTAGATCGATGCAGCCAGTCAAAGCAAAGTTTCTTAAAGAGAATAAACTTTGCTTGGCTACAAGTGCAACTGGCGGGTTTCCTCTCTTATCGGGCTTCACAAATATTACAAAGGCATTCGACCGCTTTGAATTTCCCTTGCACAATGCCTCTATTCAGTAAGTTTGTAGGGGAGCATGGGTCAAAGGAGAGCCAGCACCGGGAGAGCTACTTAATAGAACTCCTGCTCTTACAACGTCTACTTCAAATGCGGCTGCTGCTCGTGCAACAATGATTTGGTATATAATATGCAAGGGATTTAAATGGTTTTATTGGAAGCATTAGCGATTCTCTCGCTGCCTGTTACATACAGCTTAACATAACTAGCATACCCTGCATATCCATTGATTTACATCGATTTCAGGGTATGTTAAATAAACGCAAACATTTTATTAAATCGAAACGCAAAACAAATGCACCACATAAACCAAATAACGTTAATGCGCAAAGCTTTCCATTAATTTTGGCACAATATGCCGGGGCTTAAATAATTACAATAGATCAAAAGTTATATGATAAATTTTTCGGGCGTTAATTCAAAGCAATTTTTCAACTCACAGACCGCTGGCTGTGTCCGACTCGGTACGGCTCGATTCGGCTCGGCTTGGCTCGGTTCGGTACGGCTTGACTCTGCCCGGACTCTGCTTGACTCTGCTCAACTCTGAGCTCTGCTGAGCTGTTCAATTGCCAGAGAATGTCGGACACTTTATCTTGAGGCACAAATAGTTTTCATCGCAACATGTGCGTGCAGTGGCCACCAGCTACGACGAGCGTCAGCAATTTAAATGTAAATGCATTTAAATAACTCAAAAACTCATTTAAATTTATTGACCAGCCTCAGCGCAGCGCCAGTCCAAAGGCAAAGTCCAGCTGGGTTGTGAGTGGTGTTCAGGAGCTTGTTCCAAATTTAGTTGGATTACATTTGGCTAGAACAGAACGTAACACAATTTCGTTGACATGGATTTTTTGGCGAAACCGGATTACAATTTAACTTCTGGTCAACTAACATGAACTTTGACCGTGGCAACAGTAAACTGGCCTTATAGTTGAGTAATTACACTGCCTTAAAGTTTGACAAATGAATTGCTTCGCAACAGCTTTGTGCCACTGTATGTGTGTGTGTGTGTGTTTGTGTGTTTGTGTGTGTGTGAGTGTATATTTTGTATTTGTATGCATTATCCTTGGAGTAGCAAGCCAGTTCGTTCCGGCCATTGCCACCTTGGACTTTCGTTTAATTTTCAAAGTGTGTGTGTGTGTGTGTGACTGTGTGTGTGTGCGTGTGTGTGTGTGTACTTGGACGCTGTCATCGCTGTTGCTTTTGTTATTGTCGCTCTGCTCGTAACTTTACGCTTAAAGAAGCTTAGGAAATTTGCGCGAAAGCGTTTCATGCGAATACATGTGCACACATACTTGGCCCAAAGCACCAAGGGGCATCCACATCCACATCCACATACATATACATATACATATACGTAGGGCTGCTGCTACTGCTGCTGCTGCCACTGCCACTACTGCTGTTGTAACTCTTTTGGCCATTGCCTGTTTTTTCGCCCGGCAAGTAACGGGGTAATAGCGGGTAATGCTCGTTTTAAGTTGAATACGAAGAGAGGCTTCGCATCGCTGCGCTGCACAGTTCCGGCCCAGGAACGCAATTTGCACGCATAAACAACAACAGTAGCAATGGCAAAGGGATGGAGTGAGATAGACAGACAGACGCACAGTGAGAAAGAGAGAGCAAGAGCTGAGGTGGGTGCGTGGGTTTTGGTGGCTGCATGCCTGCAGGCTCAACCGCAGAGCTTAGCCATGACACATGCTAAATCCTTTGTGCCTCTAATTTGTTATTGTATTTGCGTGCCAAAGCTTTCTCTCAACGTGTGTGCAAGTGTCTGTGTGTGTGTGTGTGCGTGTGTGTGCGTGTGCAGCATACTCAAATTTGAATGCTGTTGTTGTCGTATGTCCAACCGCACGCGGCTGCCAGCGAATGCTGCGCTGGTCACCCATCCAAAACAAGAAACTGTGCACGATTTTTGCTGTTGTTGTTGTTTTTTGCGCTCTTCTTTAGAGGGCGCCAAAACACAAAATGCTACAACAACAGCAACAATAACAAACAGCAACGAAAACAAAAACCATGCAAACTGCCAGCAACAAAACAACAATTGCTTAAACACACACACACACACACAGCCGAACACACCCACACACACCCACACACACACCACATATACCACACGCAACATTTACATTTACACATGTAAGTGCGCCTGTGTGTGTGCCGTCGACAGTACGACTCAGCACTGGGCAGGCGACAAGTGATGGCAGCTCCCTGCAGGCGCTTGAAACAAAAAAATGATAAAGAAAATAATATAAATAATAAAAATAAAAATAAAAGTAGGACAAAGTATGCAACAATCGTGAATTTCACTTTAAACTGTGACACACTCAACATAATTACAATCAGCTCTCTCTTTCTCTCTCTCATGCCCTGCCGCTCTCTCTCTCTCTCTCTCTCTCATCTCTTTGGCTGTCTCCCTAAGCAACACATCAATTTGGCTAAAAGGCAGCGCATATGTTAAGCAACTTTTCAGATATATATATATATATATACTTATATATATATATTGTATTAACATATCTTATATATAACATATCTAGCTGCTATCAAAAAGGCATCAAATTTATATTAAGATTCAATCAGCTTCAAGTTCTACAAATTTTTTTTTTGTTTCACTCTCTGTCGAGTGTTTATCTATAATGAAAATTAAATTAAATATGAAGCGTGGGCGTGTTTGGGGTTGGCTTTGCTGCAAACCGCCCATACGCCCACACGCCCACCCGCCCATTGTTTAGTGTTGTGTGTAAATGAGTTAATAATTTTATAACATTTTATTTTTATTTTTTGACTGTTTTTTTTTTCTTTTCCCTTCTTTTTTTGTTTTTTTTTGGTTCAGTCGCCTGCTCGTTGCGGCTGCATGTTTATCAGCTCATCTCTAATGGAACGGTTTGTTTTTGGCGTGGGTTTCGACAACGGCGGCGTCGCGTCGCTCTGCGCTTGGCTAACTTTTTGCAGCAGCAGCAGCAGCAGCGGCGAGACGAGCCGGGGTGGGGCGGGGCAGTGCGATGGCGGCCACAGCCACAGAAGCAGCCGCAGTCGTTAACCGCCCACGCACATTTGCAGCGCTCAGCTTCATTAGATGCGCAAATGAACAGGAGCATTCACACACACAGACACACACACACACATGCACACACGCCCACACACACACACGTGCGGGCTGGTTGTGTGTGTGTGTGTGTGAACTTTAACAGCTGGCAGCAGTTGTGCTAACGGCTGCTCTGCTCCAACGTTGCCATCAATGCCAACAACAATGTTGCAGAAACACACACACACACACACACATGCATACAAATGTATATATATATATATATATATATATATATATGTATATATGTATATATATATATCCATGGCCATCGTAGCTTCTCTGTTTGGCTGACAGCATTTGGTGTTTGGTGGTTTCAACGTTTTGTTTTTGTTGCAGCTGCAACAACTGCAACTGCAGCGAGTCCAGCTACGTAGGAACTGGACGCAGCTCAGCGATGCTTAGCCAGCAGCCACAACAAGGAGCAGCCAAATCGTGTAGCACCCAGTGTGGGTAGTGGATGGGCGAATGGCAAGTGGCGAGTGGCGAGTGGGGAGTGGGGAATGGCAAATGGGAAATGGCGGCAGTAGCCACAGCTCATAGGCTTAAAAACAACTTTGCACCATTTCGCTATCGGGTAATATGGTAGCAGTTTTGTGGCATTCTCTAACCGGCTTATGCCCGCCCAGCCCAACAGTTTTCAGCTTTTAATCTTGAAAACAAGTGCATCGATGCTTACGCAGTTGAGCAGCTGATTTGTTGTCCGTTGCAGCTCTTAATTGGCCCGTGGGCCAACAAATAGTACATTTGCTATGCTCGACAGTGTAGTTCGTGCCTTGCAAGCGGAATCGATTCAATTTGCTAAGCAACTAGAGGAGTAACTTAAACATTGAATCTATTGAAATTATTCCATTGCTTCTTGAATATCTATTCGATATATTCAATGTAATACTTATCAGATATTATATTTACTTTAATATTTCTTCTCGCTGGCACCTCTACTCCTCCCTCTCTCTCTCTCTCTCTCTCTCTCTCTCTCTCTCTCTCTCTCTTTTCGCCACAATCGTAGAGCGTATCCCCAGTTTTTCATGGGCGTTTTCAGTTTCGGGAGCAAGAAAAAAACTTATTGAGTAGGTTAGGTTGGGGGCATACGTTGACGTTGACTGCGGCCTCATTAGTGCCTTGTTTTGGTAACAAATGTAATACATATTCTTTACGCCACATTTTTTTTTTTTTTTTTTTTTTTTTTTTTGAATAGGCTAACATCGCAGACGAGCCAAAAAACTTTGAAGCCTAAACAAAAAATGAAGTGAGCATTCACAATGGCCAAGTTTTTTGGCATAATTAAGGAACATGAGTATCAACATTGGGTCACATGAAAAAAAAGAACATAGAAAATCAAGTATACGTAATTCTCGGAAATTCAATATTTGCAATGCTTTATGAGCCGGCCTCGTACGTATTAAATTGTATATCAAAAGTTTGATAGCAATAATAATAATTGTTTATATAGAAGTTAAAAATAAAAGTTGTGCGGGCATTAAGATTTATATTTGCTTATATTATATTAGACTTTTATTTAATAAGAGCAGAGCTCTTTAAAGTAATTTTTATATATACGATATATAAAATATTTATATATAAATATTTATATATTTACATAAACAATAATATTATATGTCGAAGGCGTGTGTGTGTGATTAAGACACCTTCCATTATAATTTTTTTATTTATTAATGTCTGTGCACAAAAACGAACTCCCGTTGAGCGCTGTCATTCAGAATGCGATTTTGCAGAATAAGAGTTTTTTTTCTTGTTGCCTTCTCTTCGAATGTCCACTGTCGCCAATCAAACCGAAGCTGTCCGAATGGCCTCAATAGTTATCTCGCTCTCGCTCACCAAGAGTAGCAGCAATATGGGATTACGTTCAACTGGAGGTATCTTTGTTTCGCTTTCTCTCCCTCTCTCTCCCCACGGCCCACTCGGTGTATGAAGCGTGCAACTGAGACGCAAACTCAGCTGGATAACGTTCTTACAACAACAACAACTCAAGGCTCTCAGACTTACACTAATACTGCTGCAGCTGTAGCAGGGAATCGTGACAAAATTGAATTCTGCTATTCATTTTAGGAAATCAATAAATATATTAATAATTAGTAAAATAATAAATGCATATACAAACAATTAAATAAATAAAGAAATATAAAAACATTTATAATAATAATAGTTATAATAATAATAAATAAATATACATATATATTAGATGGATTTTATATTTTAATAAATCAATAAAAATAACAGTAAAAAAATAAAGATAATATTAATATTAATATTAATAATGATAACAAAAATAATAAAAAAATGCACATATATACATACATATTATATATTACATGGATTTTATATTTTAAATGATATTAAAGTTGGGATTAAAAAAAATATATATATAGGTCAAACTATTTATTTATTGCATATCTCCGCTGTTCTTAACATGATCTAAAATATAAAATCTTAGCTCATTTCAAATTTTTGTTCTCATTGTAATCTTTTGTTCTTGCAATATCAAGCTGTTAAGATTTGACAATATATCGGTTATTGTTATCAATATATACTCAGTAATGCTCTATATTTTAGTATAGAGCTTAGCTGACAATCATTTTCACTTTACGAATAACAAAATGCCATGAGATAAAATTATAATTAATAACAGATAAAATATATACAAAATGATTATATAACAACCAAAATTAAATAAAATTTGATAATTATACTACGAATTGACGAGCGGATCTAAATGCAAAGATTTTTAACGAATGAATCAATTTTGTTTAAGAGGATGTATTATTGAGATTTTTACTTAGACGGGGGATAAATTAAAGCGATTCGACTATATTATCAGGCTTAATGCGATAATTTTGATGAAATGCTGAAAAGCTTTTCCCACAGGTGTCAGCCATCTCTCGTAGCTCATACAGGTTTGATGGGTGGCAGCAAAAGCATTTTCATACGCCGAAGCTTGCACAAAAACAATAATTCCATGTTCTGTAGGATATCAGACGCAAACATATGTATGTATATGTATGTATATATCTTAAATGGCAGCGCTTACGTCATCAAACTCGATTTTGATCTCTTCGTTTTTTTCTAATGTTTTGTATCCTGCGATGCGAACGAATCGTCCTGCGTATTGATGAAAATATTTGCAATTTATTTCAATAAAATTTTAAATGATTCAACATATTGTCAAATTTGGGATCTTAAATCGACAGGATTCCGTTTGTTTTGTATGTGCCGCACGGCATGTGGCATGCGGCATTCGGCATGCGGCGGTACGTGGCATGCAGTCTATGTGTGTGAGTGTGTGTGGCAAGGCGGAAATGTTTTGCTTGCTTTAAAATTGAAATTTGACGCTTGCCAAATCTTTTCTGTTTTTTTTTTCAGATTTTGATTTTGATTTCTTTTATTATTTATACTTTTATTTATTTATATTTTTTTCCTTTTTGGCCATTTGACTAAGGCAATAAAATATTTGATTTGTTATGGTAATTGCATTTGGAGCAGTGCAATTTTAGCCAAATTGATTTTTTTTTTCGGATATCAGACCTCCGATTGAATCGTATGTGTATGCATGTGTTTTGCATATACTGATGCAGCATACATACATGTATGTATGCATGTATGTATATTTGAATTTCGCGCACAATGCACAATGCAATCAATGTGTGCACAAAAGTACACACGTGGGGTCTTTGCTAAGAGACGCGTAGGCGTAGGCGTGTCCGGACGCTATGTGCATCGGGTTTTTCAATAAAATTACATTCCATCTGGAAAATGTAGCTTAAACATTTGTGTGTCGCATTGCGCAATTCCCTCTGTTTGCTTTGACCTTTCAGAATTTGTCATCCGTTGCGAAATATGTAGCTTTATGAATACTAAACCAGCAACTGCAGTAAACCACTTTGCTGGCGGTTGCTTTGCTTAGTTTTAAAAAAAGGGTTGAGAAAAAAAAAAATAAAATAATAATAAATAAATAAATAAAAATAAAAAACAATACAAAAATGAACAACAAAAATGGAATGCTTTTGTGACAAATATTTATTTGTAAATACATTACAAAAATTACAGAAAATATCAAAGTTCGGCTTCCTTTGACTATTTCTTACTTTGACTGCTTTGTAGGGCCAATTGGACGAGTCGAATTATGGAATTTTTGAAAAGTTTCATTTGTTTGCATATTTTTGTGATGAAAGCATATTTTTAAAATAAATGATATTTTGTTTAAGAATTATTTCTATTATTGCAATGCAACCATCCAATCTATTTTATATTTTTGTTAATGTTCATTGCATCATTTTTAAAATAACTTTACTTTGCCTTTTTTCATTATTTTATTATTATAATTATTATTATTTTTTTTTTTTTTAATTCAATTTTTTGTCATTGTTTATTTGTATCAATTTGACTCAAATCCTTTCTGAATTTGTTATTCATATTCACCTTCATCAATTTACTTTTGTAAGAGTAATCAATATGTATACTAGGCTATAGTAGAAATATTTTCACTTTTTAATCTCATTTTTGTAGTCATCGAATAAAGTACAAAATACAAAAATAAAAAAAAAATTCGATCTCAGATATAGATATAGATATAGATATAGATATAGATATAGATATAGATATAGATATAGATATAGATATAGATATAGATATAGATATAGATATAGATATAGATATAGATATAGATATAGATATAGATATAGATATAGATATAGATATAGATATAGATATAGATATAGATATAGATATAGATATAGATATAGATATAGATATAGATATAGATATAGATATAGATATAGATATAGATATAGATATAGATATAGATATAGATATAGATATAGATATAGATATAGATATAGATATAGATATAGATATAGATATAGATATAGATATAGATATAGATATAGATATAGATATAGATATAGATATAGATATAGATATAGATATAGATATAGATATAGATATAGATATAGATATAGATATAGATATAGATATAGATATAGATATAGATATAGATATAGATATAGATATAGATATAGATATAGATATAGATATAGATATAGATATAGATATAGATATAGATATAGATATAGATATAGATATAGATATAGATATAGATATAGATATAGATATAGATATAGATATAGATATAGATATAGATATAGATATAGATATAGATATAGATATAGATATAGATATAGATATAGATATAGATATAGATATAGATTTAGATTTAGATTTAGATATAGATATAGATATAGATATAGATATAGATATAGATATAGATATAGATATAACTCCACAAAAAAGCCCGATCATTCTCGTTCAACTCTTGTCAGCTGCCAAAAAGGATTATGTCATATATGAGTTCAGTTTCAGGTCCATTAAGTTGCTCTATAAAAATCTTGCTCTAGAATAGTTCCAATGTATTTTATAATAAATTAATACTCATTTTCATTCCATACCACAGAACTGAAAATCTTTCCAAACTCATGTTATGGCCAAACGCAAAACACGTTTACAAGCATTCACAGGTATTTTTTTAATGCACTTACAACAAAACAAATTTTGTGTTTACATTAACAAATTCTAAGGTAATATTGTAAAAAGGCAGTAGATGAAGAGGAAATAGTATGAGCATCTAGCGCTGTGTGTGTTTTTGTTGTTGTTGTTGCTTTGTTGTTGGCAATTGCATATGCTTCATGCTGGTCAAGTTCAACATTCAATTAGAATACATTACAGGCTCGGTGACATGGGCAACATGGGTAGCTCGGCCCCAAGCCCGTAAACACAAATCCCAACATCGAAACCGAAACGGAAACTGAAACTAAAATTTGTGTGTGCCCTTGGCACATGACCTGCTCCGACTCCGACTGGAGTGGTGGAGAGGTGAATGGGGGCTGGGGGTGGCCTGTTGGCTGTTGGCTGTTGACTGTTGCTAAAAAGATTGGCCACTGAACCAGCTGCAGTCTGTCCGTCCGCCCGTCCGCCCGTCCGCACGTCCGCCCGTCTGTCTGTCCACCATTTCTGGGGCGTCTGGAAAAGTTTTGGGTCCAGCAAAAATGCCCAAATAGTTTTATATTCATATGCATATTTGGCCAGCGTCATGTGAACGAGTGAGCAATCGCCGGATGTTGAATATCGTTCGCAAGTAAGCAAAATGCGCACTAAGAGAGAAGGCGAAAGGTAGAGCGAGAGAAGGGAAGGGAGAGAGAGAGAGAGAGAGAGGGAGGGAGAGAGATAAATAGGGAGGTAGGGATAGTCTACCGTGTGAAGCAACATACAGAGGATATACATAGTACTTGTTTAAAGAGCCTGCAATGTGAAAAGCTACCCTACCACCTATGGACTTCCATTTGGCTTTTCATTTGCTATTAGCCGGGCACTTTGTTTGTATGCCCCCATTTTACGGGTCCTCCCCTGGGCCTGGCCAGGCGCCCATTCCACTTTCCGGTCTCGGTTGCCGCTCATGAAGCTTATGTACATTTTTATGGCCTATGGATATGGCGGGGTGAAGGGTCTGCTGGGTTTTTATGACTTTGTTATGAAGTTTGTTAGGTGTAAATTTGATATGGCAAGCGGCTGTATCGCCTTCATATCAGCATCAACTCGCTCGGTCGCTTGTAGTTTTTTTTTTTTTTTGCCTTTTTTTGTGGCACGCGCCAGCTGAGAGATGGCCGAGATGGCCGAAATGGCTCTGTTGGCCCTCGTAGCTCAATCCAACCTCCACCCCCGCCCCCTTCTCGCCGTGCTCTCTGTTAAGATGATGGAGCTAGCACGTTGTTGGCCTGCACTTAATTGCCAAGTTGTTTGGCAATATAATTTATGGCCTGTGCCACATGACATGCGATTCTGTTATGAAATGGGAAACGTTTGCGCGAAATTGAATACAAATTCGCTTATGGTACAACTAATTAAGCAGATGGCCAAGAGCTGGTGCGTGCTCCAACTGGCTGGGCTTGATTGGAATTGTTTCTGCTAAGCCTGGCAGCCAGCTCACGCTCAACTAGAGCCCGTCGGCTATGTGTCAGGCTACATGCAAACGAGCTGCCACAAAAGCGTTGCATACATCTTCGACTCGAGTGTCAGTTGTTTGCAATTAATGCCGAGATATTTGCCCATTGACGACTATTACAACGAGCTACGCATAGACACACTCACACATACACACTCATTTCCATATCGAATGTCGAGTTCAGCTTAGGTGCCATCAAGACACAATGCTGTGCCTCAGAGCACTCAACATCCCAGTGCCAAGCTCTACTCCAACGACCTAGTTTCATTAAGAAATTTCATTTTCTATTTACACACCAATTTTTAGTCATTTAAATATTTGAATTTTACAATCTATCAATGCTTTTTTTTGTCTCTTTAATTGAAATTGGTATTTGACACCATAATCCAATCTATAGCATAACTTCAATATTTTTTAAAGACATTTCTTTAAAGGTCTTTCCACTTGTTCCACTTTATGTCTCGTCTTTAAGAGCTCCTTCGTCAGCCACTTACAAATTGGCCTTCTTTTATCTTTTGACTCAGTAAACAAATTTTGTTTCCATTCATCATGCTGAATGTGATAAATGATTGCAATACAGACATTTCTCAGGTTTCTATTGATTTCTGTAAAGCCCTGCAACAGGATGTCAGTGTTAAACGGTCAATTAAAATGGTTGCTACCTACTCAATATTATGTCAACTATGACAGGGTCGGTAGATACCCTGTTTAGTTATAAATGGGAATGTTAGGTGTTACAAAATTTGAAAAGTTTCTGCTGTTTTTACTTGATATTTATTTACAGCTTGAAACTCGTATTCGTTTTGGAACTTTTGTACTAAAGTTTTTTCTTTTACTCTCTATCTCTTTCGGCTCTTCGTTTTCTGTATGCCTTCCCCTCTCACTTTCTCTCTGTCACAAAGTCTCTCTCGCACTCTCTCTCGCTTTCTCTCTCTATATTTTGCTTAATTGACTTTTACTATACTCTAGCTATTCCTTTAATTAAAACTTTCTCTCTGTGTTTATCCTATTTCTCTTTAACTCTGAAAATATGTTTATTAGTATATACCCCCTCTCTTTCTCTCTTTCTCTCTCTCTCTCTCTCTCTCTCTTTCTCTCTCTCTGACTGTCTCGCTGACATTCTCTCTAAGCTCATCTCTTACTTTCTCTCTGGTTTTTCCTTTGTGTTTTTTCCACTCCCGCTTAAACACTACTCTAACTCTCTCTCTCTCTCTCTCTCTCTCTTTCTTTCTATACCACCTATATTACATTTTAGTGATTCCTATTTTCTCACCCATTTACATCGCATTTTAAACCGATTTTAGTTTTATAGGGTATTATTAAAGGCCGGCGATGCCTTTAGTGCTAAGCTGGTAAGCTCCACTCTATATACAAATAGCGTGCGGCATAAATGCGTATGTTTGTGCAACATTCGCAGTCCACAATCGTCGCGACGGTACGTTCAATTTTTAAGCTGTTTGTCAACATTTCGACTTTTGTGCCCCATAGGCGCGCGTGTGGCTTATCATTTGTTGTTGTTGCGGCAGCAGCGTGTTGCATGTATGGCTTTTATAGCCGCTTTGCCGTGTGTCTCCAATAATAATGACAAATCGGTTCACAGCTTTAGCTCAGGCTTACGAGTGTCCGGGCGTCCGGGTGTCCGGGTGTTAACGTAGTTGGCCGTAGCTTTCATGTCACGTTCTGTCACGGAATGGACTCCATAAAGTCAAAGGCCTGGCCGCAAACGTGAATCTCGGGCAAGGCTATAAAAGCAGCCGATTTATTGGCCAGCCTGCTGTATAAATGCACGGCATAACACGTTTGTGTATATATACATATTATATATAACGAGGTTAAGGGTAGATAGTTAGATATTGTATGTGTATAAATTGCCATGTGGCAAACACTTGTTCAACTGAAAAATAGTCATGGTAACACCTCCGATATCGCCTGCCCTCTCACTATACAGCGCGCAAGTTTTCGGAACGGCAAAGTGCTTAAAACTGAAAATACCCTGCGATGTCGCGAGAGATAATGTCACTGTGTATTATAAATTATTGCTTTGAAAATTTAATTATTATATAATAATTTATTTTATTCTAAGAAATAATATTTTCATTAAAATTGTGTGCAGTATGATTTAATAAAAATCATATTTAAAATGTAAATCCAAGTAACAATAATAATATTCTTAAATATTTTTTTTTTATTTTTCATTATTATTTTTTTTTTATATTTTTATTGTTGTTATTATTATTATTATTATTATTATTATTATTATTATTATATTTCAGTAATATGTATTTATTTTTTATAATATTAATATTTGCATTATAATTTTATTTTTTATTTCACCTAAATAATATTTTATTTTAAATAATTTAAAAATAAATTAATATTTTAAATACAATTGTATTTATTTATTTTTAATTTAAAAAAAATATTTTTCAACTGTGTTTTTTTTTCATTATTTTATTTTTATTTATTTTTAATATTATTAAAAATTGCATTAAATTATTTTTTTCTCATAATATTTAATATTTTATTTTTTATATAAATTAATATTTTGATTAAAATTGCATTTGTTTATATTTAACTTCAAAAACATTTTAAAATATTTTTATTGTTATTATTTTATTCATATTGTTTTTTATTGTCAACATTTTCACTAGTATTATTCACTTAGTATTATTGTTATTTTGCTTCAAAATTTTTTTTTTTGCTATTATTGTAATTAGTATTTTTGTCTTAATTTCCAAAATTTTTATTAAAGTTAAAATTTCAATTTAAAAATAAAAAAAAAAATAAAAATAAAATTGACTTTTCTTATTATTAATATTTATTATCGTTTGTTTTAGTAAAAGGTAATTTACTATTTTAGCGGCTCGCTCTTGTCCATTCACACACAGACTAACCTGGGAAGCCAGATCTCTCTCTGTAAATCCAGCTGGCCCATTAACTGGGTCACATCGAAAGTTCAGCTGTCGCTTTCTGAGGCTTTTTTATTAAACTGTTTATGTAGAGCCAAGAGCATAGACAAAAATTGAAATAAATTGTTGAAGCGAACCGACCAAAATGTTCGTGCTGGAAGCTCTGGCCTGGTCTCTGCTGTAAACGGCTCATTTTCAAATTAAACGAGCTTTTACTTAACGGCATAGTCGAGAGGATGTTGGCCTCTGCCCTTAGCAGACATATACACGCTCGCTGCCATACGAAACTTGTTCAGTAGCATTTTGTCATGCCCATATGGTTGGGCGGGGGGCATACAGGGTATAAAGACTCGGATCGGGAGCATGAGCATGAGACGCAACTATTCATGCATTTGTCGCAATGAACAGATAACGTTTATGGCTGACTGGACAAGCCGTGTGTGCGGCCAACAAAGCCGACCCACTCACACTGGCACACACAGACGTGAGCACAAACACGATGTGGGTGTGTGTGTGTGTGTGTGTGTATGGCGATTGCCGAGGCAGTCAGGCAGTCAGGCATTAGCATGTGTCTTGGGCCTGACAATGTCAAAAACTGTTTATGCTCCAACGCCTTCACACTGTTTGCCATGTGCGTACACAATGGCCAAAAGCCGCACCCACCGACCCATAGTCGTGGATGTTGTCCCCATTCCCCTCCCGTCCACCACCCATGCCTCTGTCCCACTATTGCCACTGTCTCTGCGTTGCGACGGACCCGCTTCGGCCTTCTGCCCAACCGATTGGCCTGACAGTCGCTGTGTTATTTTCGCATCACTTTGTTTGGGTGTTGGCTTAAACACGATATTTATTGGCTCACCACATGGATGTTCCCGGGACCCGGTCGCACTTTTCACAGTTGACATCTCAATGACGCTTTTTTACGCTTGACAACAGCGTTGCAGCTCCATCCCCAGTCCCCAGTCCCCAGTCCCAACACCTACTTCGGTTTTAGCTCCAGCTTCGCCATATCCAATTTGGCCCATTCCCAGAGTTCACAGTCTCTCGCTAGGGAGCAGCAGTATTCGCACGATGGGAATACCAATTGACAAAAGCCACCGATTTTTTTTTTTTGTCGTACTCCCACACAGACATATGTATGTATATGTGTGTGAATTCATGTATGTTGAATACGAGTAGGTATTTGCAAATGGCTTCTGTGTCGCCATATTTGTATCTGACTCTGTTTTTTGGATGATGAATGCCATGAATGCAGATTGATGGCCAACAACAGCAGCTAGCACCACTAATAGCAGCCAAGCACCACTCGAGCGAGGCAATATACATATGTATGCTACACATATACATTCATACATACATATATATGTACATATATATGTAGGGCATATATATGTACATATATATAGGGCAAAGCAGCTGTCGGATGCTGTAATGCAGTTTGTCATTTGCCTGACGCGCGACCCAATCTCTAATGGCAGTCAGCTTAAATCAAGTTATCGATAAATGTGTCCAAAAAGCTAGAATCAATTCAATTATTATGGTTATTGGCTGCTGTTGGTTGCTGCTACTGCTGCTGTTGTTGTTGCTGATGCATGTGAATGTGAAGTGCTTCCTTGTGGTAGCCATAGTTGATGGGCCGGAAATGGTAATGGATCGATAAGTCAATATTGGTTTGTCAATATATAGCTTAAGTCAAGCAATTGATAGGTATGACCAAACGTATCTTTATCGACATTGATCAACAGCTACAATTTTTGTTTAATATATTTTTAAAGCTAATGTGTCATTTTGGTAAGTTTGATATATGGCTTAAATCAAGTTATTGAGAGATATTACGAAATATATATTATTATCGATAAACGATAAATTGACTCAATTTCATTTCCATCCCATCATTTTTGTAGCAAATATAATGTAGCTGATATATACGGATTTCTTATTCATTTATCGATAAATATATCGAATTTAAATTGTAAATGGATTTTCATAGCGTCTATTGCAAGAAATTTAAGTTGAAGTTTCTTTAGGCAATCATTAGTAAACATAAGTCGATATATCATATCGGTATATCTATAAAAGATTCTTGGACTCTCACTCATATATTATTATAATTTATAATAGTTGTTAAAGATTTAAGACATAAATCAACACAGTCATGTGACAGATCTCAGTTTAATGGTTTGGAATTAGATGTGATCATGTTATTCAATTGTGGTTCGCCAACTTGTGGCCCTGTTTTTGCCATCGTAATCAGAGCGTCCACACATTCGCACTCACGTATGTGAGCTATGCGTCTCGCATGTCCCAGAAACTCTAGCTCCTGCCCCTGCTCCTGCTCCTGCTCTTCCCATTCCTGCGCCTGCCTCTTCCCATTCCCGTTCCCGTTCCCGTTCATCATTGCTCTTGAACTTTTGTCGCCTGCTTTTCACAGTATTTATGCGTTTGGCTCTTTAGTCATGGCTCGGAAAATATGGCGATAAACATGTCACTCGTTTGCCGTTACTTCTGACTCGTTCTGGGTGTTCGTTGTTCGTTGTTCGTTGCCTTTGCTGTTGTTGTTGTTGTTGTTGGTGCTGTTGTTGGTGCTGTTGTTGCTCGGCTATGAAACAGAAACAGTATCAGAGTCAGACTGGAACTAACACTGGGACTGGTAGAGGCACTGGTAAAGCGGGATCAGAGCTAGACCAGAACTCGTACCCGGTGCCAGTCACCAGGACCACACAGCACGAACAACGTCGGTTGCGAGTCGACGAAACGAACGGGAGGGCGCTTCGTCTGTAGTGTGGGACACAATATGGCGTTGCTGATAATACATACTCGTAGTTACTAACATAATACATACTTGTCATACTTGCACTCGCATATCATTTGATTTACGTTTTGTGTCGCACTTGTGATATATGCGTTGGCACGCCCCCAAAAACCAAAAACCCACCCAGACGACAGCCACCCCGGGCCACCCATCTGCTGGGCGACCTTAGGACAATCCGCGCCATGCTCATCATTCCTTTGCACAGCTGCCCTGTCGTGGGCTAAATGGCAATGTATTCAAACATTTCAGTTTCGAGCTTGATGGCACCCATAATTGAAAGCATAGCGCGAGCTCCACAAGACCCGGAATTTACACACGCACACATACACACACACACACATACAAAGCGACATGTGTAGCGAGCCATTTTGAGTTTAAGTGGCAATACGATTTAAATTCTTTATGTGGGCGTGGCTGTGGGGAGTCGGCTTGGCTTCGGCTTGGCTTGGCTGTTAGTTAGTGTCCTCTCTCGCGTTGAAAGCCCAAGTGTTCTTTTTTTTTTGGGTCTCCCTTGGGTTGTATTGGATTTGCTTGTTGATTGGTTTGCATTCTTTTAAATTTTTCTTTTTCTTGTTTTTCATTTTTGCGTATTACGTTTTTCCATTTTTTTTTTTTCTTTTTTGGGGACGGTCGGGAAATGCGCTGATTATTCATATCTTCGACAAAGTTCGGGACGGGAGCTACCGACCGCTCCCATGCCGATTCGCACTTTTCAATGACACTCGTTTTGGCCAGCTGGCGTTTAAGTGTAGTTTTATTTTATTGCATATTTGTTGGAGCAGGCACATGAATGTTATGGCCATGGCTCTAATTTGTGTGTCAGCAACAGCAACAGCAACAGCAACAACAACAGCAACAACATTGACAGCAGTCGAGCAGCAAATTATGTAACTACATTTGAGCATTACTACACAATGGCCAGATATATATGTATATGTATATGTATATGGATATGTATATGTATGTGTATATATATATAGAAATAAATATGTGTATACATATATCAGTAGATGTATATTATGGCCTACAATAAATGGCGCTAGTTTCAATGTGTCCGTCTCCCTCTGTGTGTGTGTGAGTGTGTGTGTCTGTGTTGGTAATGCAAGCACATTATATTACTTATACGCGCCTTTGTTGCTTAAACACAACAGCAAAAGCAGAGAAGAAAAACAAATAAGGAATGGATTTTCATTAGTCGAATGTGAAATACGCTTGCAAATAGTTGGCTATATATCATATATAACTTCCATTTAGATTAAATTGTCTAACAGGTAACGGAACGTTAAGTTGAAAAAAAAAAATAAATAAAAAAAAAAAAACAAATAAAAATTATATAATTATTATAAACACTAGTGTATATATCATAAATTTTTAACTTTAATATTCACACTACCTTTTGAGTTTGGGCTAATAGAACAAAATTTAAATATGGTGAATCGTTATTATTAATTATTTTTATTATTTTTATTTTTTTTGTGTTAATTCAACTTTGTATATTATATAATAATTAATTAATTAATAATATAATATTATTTTAGTTTATGTCAATGCTCGCTAATATCTATTGAACGTTTTTCAGTGTCTGCAAATAATTCTCATTCACTCACATTTTGAGAAAAAAAACTCTGAGAGCAACAGGCTGCATTGGTTCTTCAACAAGTTCGTACCTGATCGGCTCGCCATCAATCGGATAGTTCCCCGAACGTTTGATTGAGTTTTATGGAGCAAAAACTCTTTGTATGTATACAATGTTTGCCTTCGCTCAATATATCAATAGCGTACGTGCATGTGTATTTGACAGTGAACACCGTTTACATGGACTCTTTAAGTTATCTGCTCACTTACACTCTGCCCACTCTGCGAGCGTCCATCGTCAATCGTATTGCTCCCTAGACGATGTTCGTCAAACGAGAGTCACACGAATTCACACAAGTTCAACGCATGGCACTCGACCGAAAAACAGAACGAAATGACACGAAGAGTCTTACTCGAAGTGAGAGCGAGAATGCATGCTGTTCTATGGCCGATCTCGTAACAGAGCGTGAAGCTTCAATCGGTTAACATTTGCTAACATTTGTTAACATTATTTGCGAGCTATGCTTTTGTTTCCCTTTTGCATCGGTTGCTAATGAAAATAAATATAATTTGAAGAAAGTTTTATACTTTCTTGTAATTATTTTATTTAATTTTTTTTTTATTTATGTATATTTAAGTTTATTTTATAATATACATATATCTAATTTCTAATGTTTCTATGAATATCACATCTATTATATATATATATATATATATATATATATATATATATATATATATATATATATATATATATATATATATATATCTATTTTTTTTTTATTTCTTTTTATTTGCAATCTGTCTTATGATAAACAATAAGCAAATTTATTAACAATAAGCTCCAATGAGCTCAATCCATATATTTACATATTTACATATTAATAAATAAATCCACTCTCTATTTGTATGAATATCACATCTATCATATATATAACATAATATTATGTTGTTATTATTTTATGACATTTTTTTTCGTATTATAAATTTGAATAGAATATTTTTAAAAATATATATATATAAAAAATTAAAATGAATAAAAAAGAAAATAATAAACAGAAAAATATAAAGCAGTGCTGTCTGTCGCTCAACGGCCAAATTTAAGTGAATAAATGCAATTGATGGAGATTAAATCAGAAAAAAATAAAGAAATAAATACAAGGTGTAATAGTTAATGCGTATTTAATTAAAAAGATTTTATATCTTTTTCACACGTTGCATACAAATACTACAAATATTCCATTAACATATCAGAGATTGTAATGTAGGATTGTAATGGTAAATCATAGGGTTAGAGCCTATTAAAAATCTATAAATTAGTTTGGATTTATCACTTCAAAACTTTTGTCAGTATTCAAACACGCTCAGCAATCTTTAAATATATTGAATAAATTTAATATTTAATTTTCAAAAAATCTATAATTTTTTCTTTCTTTTTGGCACACAGTTCAGCTTCAGCTTCAATATCACTTGCAGAAAACTAGTTTAAGTTGAAGCCAAAATCTGAATATATGACCCAAGCCAGTTTGGCTGGAAGCCTTCATAAATATGTTATTGTG
Source organism: Drosophila stalkeri (assembly GCA_035047405.1). NCBI lineage: Eukaryota > Metazoa > Arthropoda > Insecta > Diptera > Drosophilidae > Drosophila > Drosophila stalkeri. The sequence continues at coordinate 10,848,321 of JAWNPR010000061.1, forward strand.
GCATGACAGGGGCCGAGCGAATTATGAAGTCTATCCTGCAAAACGAAGGCCACAGTTTGCATAGGCAGTGGACTGGTTCGAATGCCCTCTGGTAGAGTATAAGCAGACAAGGAATGAAACAGGAAAGAAGAAAAACCAATTGAGAGCTCTGTGAAACCCGCATATGTTTGAGTAGCAGCGCACTTTTGTATGCGAGCGTGTATGTGTGTGTGTGTGTGTGTGTGTGTCGAGTATGGGAAAATTGCCCAGTTGGGGGCAAGGCAGTGCCAACAGCTTGCATAAATTTGTGTATTGAGAGACTATGGTACGGTATGGCATAACGGCTAAGTTCCATTCACATTCCCATTCAGAATCGCATTCGTCATTCCGCTTGCCTGATGTCTTTGTCAAATATGCGACTAACTGGAGCTGTCGGAAGTGACTTCAATCTCAATGGGTCTATGCAGGCAAAGTGCGCCTGCGGCTGTCGCTACCGAAAGCTCAAACTCAAACTTAAGCTCGAACCCAAAACGAAATCCAAACTCAAACTCAGACCTCAAATCAGATTCCCAGATAGAATTCTACTTTTGCATTTTTTTTCTCATTTTTTTTTTTTTTTTTTTTTTTTTTTTTGGCTATGATTTGTCGTCATGTGCCAAGTGAAATGGGCGTTAAAAGTGGGCGTGGTAGGCTAACAGTTAAATATGCGTAGCTATGCCGTGCACAGACACACGCACGCACACACAGGCACACACACACACACACAGGTGATGAAGCATCTACTTAAACAATTTTACACACTCATCCACCTCAGAGCTGCCAATTTTGGCTGCTTGAATGGATTTTAGCATGAATGGGATAGCTGAAGAGACGGGCATATATATGTATATATAAATATCTATATATGTATGTGTATCTTTACATATAGATACATATCTATATATATATATATATATACATATATCTACATATGTTAGTCAAATACTGATTTAACATAATTTTATAGACATGTCAGGACAAAGGAAATATATGTATTGAAAACGGTAAAAGAATAACAAAACAATTTCAGAAAGTAAGAGAACTTTAGGCGAACTTGCTCGACTGTGAGTTACCCTGCAGCGAGTTGATATGCCCAACAAAAATTTGCCCTTCAAGAGAAGGGAAGAATACAGACTACATCATATTAGGTCACTAAATAGATGAATAGAGGCTGACCTAGAGCTATCAACTCAGCTCATTATTCAGATCAAGAATTTATGTAAATTATGGGCTCAGCCACGCCCCCTTCCGCCTGTTGCATACATTTCGAGCAAAACCATTATACCCAGAAATCCCATTTTCAATGGGTTCAAGGTATAAAAAGTTTATTTATTTAAAGAAGAAATATTTGAATATTTAAGCAACTGAAGCAAAAGGGTTTCCTGTAAATGCAAAGTTTGTTCAACTAAGCCAAGAATCTTATCAGGCCACTTAAATTGCATAGTATCTATTCCAATGAACGTATCAAATCAGATCCAACTGCTTTAAGGGGCTTACTGACCCATTAAGTGAGACTGGAAGTGTGCCTGCCAATGATTACTTTGATACTTGGCTCAAGCCCTTTGGCTAGGTGAGCTGATTACCGTATGCAGCGCACATTATTTGCTCTGCTTGCAAAAATTGTTTGAGCACCTTTGCCGCCGCTGGGAAAACAATGCGAGCAACTGCTGTTGCTGCTGTTGCTGCTGCTGTTGCTGCTTCTCTGATATGAGCACTCGCATTAAGCATACGCCACGTTGTACCTGGTGCGTGAAGACTGCACAAACGTTGGCAGCTGGCGCATCATTATGGTTAGGCAAACTGAGAGAGAGGCAAGTGGAACAGCATGCTAAGATGCTTGACAAATATTGTGATTTCATTTAGGGGTCTCTGCGCTTGACTGCCAGCACGCGGCGTATACGCAATATGCCAATATACATATATATATATATATATATATATATATATATATATATATATATATATATATATATATATATATTTATAAGTGTATATTCTTTTTAAAGAGACAAGCAGACAGCACATTAATGCAGTCATACAACAAAAATTATTCAAATTAAATAAATGTGTACGGAATGTTTTTGTTTCTCTTTTATTTATACCCTGAACCCATGAAAAGTTGCATTTGGAGGCATGATGGCTGTGTGAAAATTTATGTGCCTGACAAAAGGAGGCGTGGCAGATCCCATACAAATATTTGTATGTTTATTTTAAGTTTCAAATTTGTGCTTGTATATAACATAAGCATCATCATCATAATTTTTATTCGATAACTCATCCCATTACCTGACTATCGATAAAAAAGAGAAAACGATAATATGATTAGCTCACTTATGCGTGACTTGTATGCCATTAGAGCTAGAGACTACAGATTAACTTATAAGGAATATAGACATTTTGTTTTGGATACCATTCCCCTGCCATCTCCACAAATTCACAAATGAACGTATATCATATATTAGAGCCTTGTGCTTTGGCAAATACATGCAAATGAATACCAATATCATGCCCTGAAAGCTCGGTTAAGAAATTCAATCTAAAAGAAAAAAGTTATTCAACAAATAAGATTTCATAGTATAGCTCATACTGCATCACAAACGCAGACGCTGCGTTAGCTGCGCTGCAAGCAGAGCGCCTGCTTATGTGTGTGTATGTGTGTGTGTGTATGTGTGTGTGTGTATTTGTGTGTGCATAGGTTGTTTATTATGTATGCATAGAAGAAACAAAGAATGATTGGAATATCAACTCTTCCCAGAGCTCAGGGTATCTCCTAGTCGAACAGTCTAGAACGCGCTCAACTTGCTACTTTTTTTTTTTGTAATATAAATCGAGTGTACAGTTCACACACTCACTTAATATGCTTAAGTACACAAAGTGAAATTAAATCGATGGCGAATGGAATGCATCGAAATCAATTTTTATAGTTTTCGGGCCATGAAATTCAAACAAAACGTGAAAGCTTCAACAGCAGCGCACAGCGAGCACAAATCAAATAAAAAAAATTACATACATATGGACAAACGGTAAAAAGTGCGTAGTTCACCTAGGCGGCTGAGCGAAAGAGCTAGACTCATGGATGCCCTATAACTGCAGGCAATGCTGATAGAATATATATATATATATATATATATATACAATATACAATATGAATATATATACATATAGTATATCTTTGGATTATCTATAACAGAATAATTATTTATTCAAAAATGAAAATAAATAACATAAATTGTATGCGCTTGAAGGGGTCAAGGATGTCGAAGTGTAGCGCTTAATTATGCACTTTTTCGGCGCATTTAATTGTGCACAAATAAATGTGTAAATAAATAATAATAACTGAAATAAAAGTATCAATAAAACCAATTGATTTGCATAGATAAACATGGTTTATTTTTCATAATTTAAATAACAGTTGCCCATCACATGTTTTATTATTCTAAACTCAGTACGATGTGCGTGTATGTGTGAATGTGTGTGCGTATGTGTTAAATGTAAATGAAAATTCTCAATTGGCCAACCATACTAAAACAATTACGCGCTTAAATGGCAGAAAATTTCTAAATAAATAACTTGCATTGGCACGAGTATTGCATAAATATTAGAAATAAATACGGCCGGAGAGGGGCAGCGCATCGTTAGCTGCTCTGATCCCCACAAGGCCAAAGCCGCAACCAAAGCCAAAGCCCAGAAGTGTTCGTTGCCAAATCGATTGAAGCCCATTGAAAAGGCGCGCGCGAGCTCCATCGTTCGCTGGCTCGCTCTTTCCTTTGACGAAGCATCATCAGTCGAGTGGGTTTTATTTCCAGTGCTGTAAAACTAATTTTGTGCATCATAAAGTTTTACGACAAATATTACGGTACTTTTTGACACTGTGTCAAACGCACATTCGCACAGATATGCTCACACGCACACACACACACGCACACATACACGCATGCACATACAGTTATCAAAATTTGCTGTTAAAGCAAATTTTTTGTTCGGTTTGCCAAACGTCCCTCTCTCACTGCCCTCGCCCTGGCACATTCCTAACCAGCTATCTATCTGACTGCATACTCTGCTTCTTATTCCTTCTGGTTCCTTCGTCTTCTTCTTCTTTTTGGGTCTGGCCTTATTTTCAGCTTGCGTGCCTCTGCACAGACTTAAATAAAATAGCATTAAGCCGAGCTGACAAACCGATGCGAAATTGAAAACCCGAGCACAAGGCGTATAAAATAATGGCCAGCAAATGAGAATATTAATATTTGTACACGCCCACTGGCGAAGCGCCAAAATCGGGCCATTAAATTTAATTCCACAATTGGTAACGCCAAATGGCGTGCGCAAGCAGCACTCGCAATCGCAATCGCTATCGCATTAATCCTTATATTCACAATGTTCAATTAAGTTACAATAACACTGACTGAAGTTGTCAGCGGCAGCAGAGATACAGACACTTGTAGGTGATGAGAGGATGCGGGTGAGGGAGAGGAAGAAGATACGAGTGGATGGAGAAAGAAAAATTACTGGCGAAAAAAATTAACAGAGATGACGAAGAAAAACTGGAAGGGAGTGAAAGAAATAGATATACACATAAAGATACAAATACAGATACAGATACAGATACAGATACAGATACAGATACAGATACAGATACAGATACAGATACAGATACAGATACAGATACAGATACAGATACAGATACAGATACAGATACAGATACAGATACAGATACAGATACAGATACAGATACAGATACAGATACAGATACAGATACAGATACAGATACAGATACAGATACAGATACAGATACAGATACAGATACAGATACAGATACAGATACAGATACAGATACAGATACAGATACAGATACAGATACAGATACAGATACAGATACAGATACAGATACAGATACAGATACAGATACAGATACAGATACAGATACAGATACAGATACAGATACAGATACAGATACAGATACAGATACAGATACAGATACAGATACAGATACAGATACAGATACAGATACAGATACAGATACAGATACAGATACAGATACAGATACAGATACAGATACAGATACAGATACAGATACAGATACAGATACAGATACAGATACAGATACAAATACAGATACAGATACGTGCTGATCAACTGGTCGTCAGTAAATAACAGTTATTTTGTTTATATAACTTTTTTCTTCAATTTCACATAATACCTTAAATAAATATTGATTTAAAGTTGATTTTGTGGTGTTATGTCAATGTTGATAGCCTTCGCTTAGTTGATTTTAATTTTTTTGTTGGTTAGGCTTAATAGAGTTTAATAAAAAAGACAAATAATCATTGAAGGACAAAAAATGCCGCTGTAATTAAAATGAAACATTAAATTAAACTTATGAAGTTAATCAAATTTGAAGCAAATATGTCAAATATTGGAAATATGCGATGTTCGATGCTGCAGAAAACAGAAATAACAATAAATACAGTGGCGCGCACAAAATATAATATTTATTAAATAAAATAATACAATCCCAATTAACAAAGTAAATAAATACTGAAAAATTGTTGCGGCCTCTTTTTGTTTGTTGTTTCTTGTTGTTGTTGTTTGGTTGTTTGTTTGTTGTTTATTTTTATTTCTGATTCTTTTGTTGAACATTTTTGTTGTTATTGTTGTTGTTGTTGCTGATGCTGTGTCCCTATGCTGGCCAATTTGATTGGATGTTGATTCAAGTATCAATGTCTATGGGAATTGAAATGAGTCTACTTTCAAGCCAGCAGCTCAACTGCCAATTACCGCCCATTGCCAAGGCAGATTGCGAGTCGTGTCACAATCCATGCAATTTCCTGTTGCTTTGGCTCAAGTCTGAATGTCACATTTGCATCGGAGCGCACAAAACTTTACATTACATTTTATTCAATTTGCTGTTTTTCTTTTCAATTTGCCTCACTCTTTCTCTCTCTCTCTCTCTGTCTGTCTATCTCTCTTCTCTACTTATTCTCTCTCACACCTTCCAGTGAGCAAGGCCAAAGTTGTGCAGCGCATCTGGAGTTTCGTGCTGGCTGAATACGGCCTTTAATGAATAGCGCAAATAATTGCGAATATATGAGAGTGTCATATTTCACTGGAATAACATCAGCTTTTTTTTATGCTCCGATATAATATATACATTCTTTTTTTCTCTCCCATTTGTTGCTGTTTTACATTATCTGCATTGCTTGTATATGCCAGCTCTGTGTGTGTGTGTGTGTGTGAATGTAATGAGCGGATGAGCAAAAAGTTTATGGGCAGCAGGAAGCGACAGCCGCGCCGACACTCGCAAGCAGCAGCATCAGCTAACAGCCGGAACAGACAGAGATAGACAAAGAGAATGAGAGAGAGAGAGAGACAGAGTGAGTGAGTGAGAGTGCTTGTCGGAAGAGCTAGCGGACAGTCCAACTGGCTGCTATGTGGCCGAGTAAGTGGAACTTGGGGTGGTTGGTCACTCGGTCAGTTTGGAGGCTGCAATTCATGTCCGCTAATTAAATTGTAATTATATATGTTAATGTGTGTTTGTATTTGTCTGTATATGTGTATGTGTGTGTGCGTGTGTGTGTGTGTGTGTGTGTGTCGACGGCAATGGCTCGCGGTCACAAACAATGTTCTTAATTTAATGAAAGATTTCGATTATAAATGGCATTACATTTACAGTGTCCTTAACTTGTGTTCTGCTATGTTCGCTCTTATAAATATAAGTATGTGTTTTTGCGTGTGTGTGTGTGTGTGCGTGGGCGTGTGTGTGTGTGTGTGTGTGCGCGTGTGGCAAGCAATTTTTATATTGTGCTGGCGCCTCAAAAATTCAATTCAATTTCAACTAGAACTTAACAAGATGAAATATTTTTTGAGACGTGCCAAAATTTATGAGAATTTTTACTTGAAATGAACTCTCACGCTTCATTAGAACTGGCTGAAATAATCGACTGGACGTTTGTAGGTCAACTTAAAGCCATTTCAACTCATATGTACAAATCGTGACTTTTTTAGGAATTTTATAATCAAACTTTCAAAGAAATCCTACAGGTACTGCCCACCTGGCCATAGCACAATTTATTAGCGAAGCATCATCAGATATTTATTCAAATATTTCTTACAATGCCAATTAGCAGAAAGTTTCGCAAATTTACAAAACATATATAATACAAGTTCAAAATAACTTTGCACAAGTTTATGACTGAATGTTGTTCATGCCAAAGTTTGTAAATATCAAGTGAACAATAAAAACGCCAAAAAAAACTTTAGATGCGTCTAAGGTACAAGTTTGGCTTAAAAAGATATATTCTGTGTGTAATAGGATACATTATACAATTAAGCTAAGATATCAAGCAAGAAAAAAAAAAACAAATAAAAAATAGAAAATAGAAAGAATGCGCAAAGATTTGGCCAATAAAAATGCTGTCGAAATGTGGCAACAAAAAAAGTACATAAAAATAAAATTGAAGTAAAGCAGCCACTGGCATAAAACGGAATTTTCAATGCTCTTCAATATACAAGATGTAGAAAAAGAAAAAAAAAATACTAAAATTGTAGTGGAAGATATCTCTAGGCTATCGCAAAATACAACAAAATATTTTAGATTTTCTAAATGTCATCAGTGAATATAAATTGATTGATTGATTAGTCTAGTTTCTCAATTAATTATTTATTCAATTATTTATTATGTATTTATTTAATTTAATATTTTAAATATTCATTTATTTATTCATTATTTATTAATTTATAATTTTGTTTATTTATTTTCTTATTTATATAATTATTTATAATTTATTTATTTATTTACAAATTTATTTATTTATTTATAAGACTTTTTTTTTTAATTTTATGTATAATTAATTATTTATGTATTTTTTATTTTTTTTTTTTATTTAGTATTTTAAATATTCATTTATTTATTAATTTAGAATTTTATTTATTATTTGTTTTCCTTATTTAAATATATGAATTTATAATTTTTAGTTATTTATATATTTATTGTTTATAATTGTACAATTAATTATACATATATTTATTTATTTATAAATTTATCTACTTATTTTTAATAATTTTTGTAAAATGTATGTGTATTTAATTTCATTTTATTTACCTTTGCCATCTTTATTTTTCCCCTCAAAGTCATCTCTAAAGTGACCATTTGCCTTATAAATATTGCTATATAAAATATCTTTATCAATCAACATCCCAACCTGATTACATTTCAATAACCAATACCCAATCAAATGATTATAGCGTGTGGACCTCAGGGAATCTGATAAATATTCTATAGAATAAAAGAAGGAATAAAATTAGATATGAGATAGATGATATAGATATTATATAAAGGTTCATTGTAAATGGAACTGAATAAAAGAAATCTATATATTAAAGAAAACATTGAAAAAATAAAAGAAAAACATTTTAATGTAATTATTATTAAAATAAATAAGTTAATATAATTTAATTTATATTGTATTCATTATTATGTATTACATTATATTTTATTACATATTTATTATAGTTAGAGCTAATCTCAACTCAAATATACTCAAATATAAAAACTTTTAACTGAAACAATCACATGTTCAAGAACTAATCGAGCCCACTGTTCATATGGCATATACTAAAAGTCTATATACATATGTACATGGTAATATATATAGAAATTTTCTCACACTTTCGCCCATGCATTCCACAATTCACAAAAAAACGAATATGCTCTGGCTGAGAGCATTCGTAGAGACTCCGCGAAGCTACAGCGCGTGGCCGCATTTAAGAGGCCACTCGAATGAGCTGTGAAGTGTCCCGTGCTCTCAGAGAGTGTTATTGAGTATCCTACTGCTCAGCTGCTCTGCTCTGCTGTTCTGCTGCTCAGTTGGCCAGCTTTGAGTGCTGTCTGCTCATCGTCGCCACGTCCAGCCTCGGCCAGTCCCGTCCAGTTCTGTCCAGTCCTAGCAATGCATTGTTAATAACCGCCTAGACCGCGTGGCAGCTCAGCGGCTGGCGTTAGAATTCCGTTGAAATTTAATTAAACTGCCTGAACGATGCTGTCGGAGTGGAGCTGTTGGCGTTGATGACGCCCGGCCGGGGTGAGGCGGCTGGCAAAAATGTTGTGGTACGCTTGCTTAGACTGGCCGAGCACCACTTATAATTTAATGACGCTTAATAATTGATGCTGGCAGGCCGACTAAAGCGCCTTATTGAAAGCGCGCCCCGAAAAGCTGGCAATAAAACTTTTATGACACCAGAATGGACCACTTGACTCAGAAGCGGCATCGCACCAACTGAATGGGCCCCCATCCACCTCATTCCCACAATCCCAGCGCCATTCATATCGCCATCCAACAACGGGTTAAGACAGTTAACTAACTTTAATGACTTTGCTCGACGTCAAACGGGCATCAAGTGGGCCGGTCAGATTCGTTTCACAAGTCGGGCTGGGGTTCTAGTGTCAACAGGCATTAACTAGTTTCATTCGAGAGCGAGCATAATAATCGTATTGCTCTCCTCAATACAGCATTTAAATTTTAAATATTTTTTTTTTGTGAAAAAATTTTCTTATTGTTTTAAATAGCATTTTGGTCCAACAACTACCCAAGGAAATATTTTTTATATATATATATATATTCGCACATATATATATATATAGAAATTCACACACACACCGTCACACACACACACACACGTACATACGCACACACACACATACACACATATATATATATTTATATCATCATAGATATATATGTATATAGTTCAAAATACAGCGATTTCCGTGAAGCGCAACCCAATCGAACAAGAATATTCATTCAATATGCCGCTAGCTAAACGGTTTCTGGCCAAGCTGGCTCGTTTTTATCGCCGCCTTAAGAAGCGTCCAATTGCCAAACGGATTCCCGATAAGAGCACAAAATATGTCAAGAAATGCCACAAGAGCTGTGGCACCATTCCAGACGTCATCGAGCTGGACGATCTGGATCACGATATGTTGGCATGCGACATACATCAATTCGAGGCCGGCAGGAATGTTATCATAATGAAGACAAAAGCTGAACTAGTGCCAGGACCGAGAGGGTCAATAGCATCGCATACAATAACCAAAGAGCGCATTGCCGCTGGCAACGAGGTTAGCTCCGATATCGGCACCCAGGCCGATGGTGGGCCCATATTGGAGAACGGCATTTCAAAGCGGGCATTCTGTCGCCAGCTGGACAATTTGCTCCAGCGCACTCTGGGCGCCGATTGTAATCGTGCACGTGTTTGGACGCGGTCCGACTCAACATTCTGTTAAACGCAACCAAATTTCTAATAATAATAATAATAATTATGTTTCAAGTATGCCCCATGCGTGGTTAATAAAAGGTAAAACCTTTCCATATACACAGTCTTGCCAATTGGCTTTATTCTTCAACAGCTAACAGATACCGCCAGTTGGCAAGCAAAGGGCAACATTTAAGGGTTGTCTACATCCGTCCCTGACACCCCGCTCCACATCAAATTGGCGGCAGCTCATTATAAAAACATAACCCAGCCGTAATTACGACGAACTCTCTGCGTCTATATTAACGCACGCCAACCCAAAGCCCACAAAGCGTAAACAGTAAAGCCATACAGCACTCGTCAGCTCAGTCAGCCAGTCAGCCAGTTTGTCGCTCGGCTCAGCCTGTCTGCCTGTCTGTCTATCTGGCTGGCTGGCTGGCTGGCTGGCTGGCTGGCTGTCTGTCCGTCATGCTGGCTGGCACGTGGTCCGTTTTGAGTGCGCGTCGATTTATGAACTGGCGCCGCCTAAAAGCATGCAACACTTCTTTACATTCGCCAAAGTCGCGACCGCAAGCGACAGTGGGTCAAATTGCTGAGTTTTGTTAAAATATTTGAAATATTGCGCATCAGCTGAAAAAGTTCTTATCTGTGCTGCATAAAAAGCCTTGAGTGCGGTCTTTCAGTGTTAAGCCTTAGCCCAACACAATTTCCACTAATTACAGAGTCTAGTCAGCTATTAGCTATTCGAGTTTTGGGGCTTTGCGCAACTTTAATGAATGCGAGGCATACAAGTATTTGCAGAAGCTTTCAACTATTCTAAAGTGGGTCATATATTTTCAATATAACTATATATTTATACCTATATATCTCATATAGAGCTGACCTAACTGTCTCTAGACTTCTCAAGTCTTCTTGTCTGCCAGCTTATAAGTCTTAAGCCTAGACTTGTTTATTACTAATATATCTAGACTTCTCTATGAAGTTCATATTAACATTTTATTTCAAGCACAGCAAAAAGTGAGCTCATTCCATTAATCAAAATTTCATTCATATAAAGCTTATATTATAATAGAGTATTCCTATCTCTAGTGTTTGTTGTCTATTCATCTGCAACACTGCCTGCTTAAATGTTTATTTAGGATAACATATGAATTAATTGAGATTACATTTAGCTTATCTTAGGCTACATTATTTGAGTGTGAAATTTATCAGCTTTTATGTGTTTGGCTCATGTGCGAGAAACTTTATAGTTTCTCCTATGCAACAGGCATTTAAATTAAGCAATTGCTGACTGCTGCGATGCTAGTTGAGATTACGAAGGCAAATCAAACTATGGAATTGATAAACTATTAAGACTGCGAATCAATACTGAGAAACCATTTATTACTTCAAGCTTAAAGTTACAAGAGTATGAACTAAAAACTAGAACCGAAGCAGAAGCAGAAGCAGCTCTCTATTGTATCTGACCTCGTGCAGCAATATTTGAACTGATGAGTATATTTCTTGTATATTTATATATTTATTTATATATTACTAATTCTATTCTATTCTACAGTACTTTAAGCTTCAAGTTTAACTAATTCCACGAAAGTTCAGAAGACCTAATCTCTTAAGGCTTCGTCTGCTGTCCTGGATAGCCAAAGTAAATGCGAACTGCTTTTGGATACGCACTCAGTCTCTGCCTCTGTGCCAATGAGTTCTGCGACTGTTGGAATTGTTACGTCCTTCTAGACAATCGAGTCAGCTTCACATTTTGTTTTGCAAAATAAAAAGTATTTTGTTAAAGTTCGCGTTGCAGAGCTCTATTAAGGTTTTGCATATTATGAAACGACTTTAGCATCGTAGATGACGGCTTTTGCTAGATTTAACTATTATAAATTAAAGTATTTTTTTAAGATTTATTATTATTATTTTTTTATTATCTTTTTATGCAGAGTCACATACAAGCAATTCGTATGTTAACAAAATTTTTATAAAATAATTAATTCTTATAAAATAAAGTTTTTTTTAAGACTTCGTTATTTTGTTTGAACTTATGTTAACAACTATTATAAAATAAAGTATTTTTAAAGATTTTTTCATTTATTGTTTTTTTATGAAGTGTTACATCCAAGCAATTCGTATTTTAATAAAACAATTAATTATTATAATATATATATTTTGTAAGATATTTTTTAATTTGTTTTACGAAATGTTACATCCAAGTTATTTTTATCCTAACAACAAGCCAAAACTGCAAGAAATGTATTCAGACAACTGAAGTACTTTAATACGAGTTTAATGCCATCCATCTGGAACTATTAAGTAACGTAATTCTCATAAATGCATAGAAAGCATTTCCAACTTCGCTTTAGTGTCACCTTTAGTGTTCACTAATAATAGAGATTTCAGCCTTGTCACACAGTCTGCCCCATAAATATCATATAACTTGCATACAGTTTGAAGGCCACTGCATGCATGCTAGTTGCAGTTGAACTGCCACTGAGCATCTAAGCTCAGACATTGTGCGCTGACATTAAAGTGTGCCCAGTGCAATGTTATATTTGTCGCACAAATGCAAACACTTTTAACCACAGTACGTGCACACGTGTGGGCGTGTATGTGTGTGTGTCTGTGTGTGTGTGGGTGTGTGGGTGTGCTGATGTGTATGTGTGTGTGTGTGTGTGCGTGGCTGTTTATATTATTCAATTTTGCGCATTGCTTTTGTTTTAATTTTCTTTTTTTCTTTTTTTTTTTTCTTTATAATTAATTGCATTGCTTACGCCTGCGTGGGCCTGAGCTTCGGGTTACGTTGACGAGTTGCGGGTAGTCCAGGAAGCATTTCGTGATGTGATTATTGGATCAAATGCTGAGTCCTCACTCCGGGCCACACACCCACACCCACACCCACACCCACACACACACACACACACACTGGCATAAACAAGGTTATTTCGATCAAAGTGACATTTAATTAAATCACAAAAATGCAGGGGAAACGCATTAAGGGGCTTTTGTTGCCATTGTGGAAACTGTGCAACAGTTGGCTCCCATCAGCAGCTCCAACAGCAAATGTGTATGCATGTGTGTGTGTGTGTGTGTGTGTGTGTGTGTGTATGCAAACAGTGTAAGGCTGATGCGTGCGGCTTTTTCAATAGCTCGAAGCATTGATTAAATGTCGCTTAAGTGTGCAAGCAAATCAAGAAAAAAAAATAAACAAACAGTGGCATAAGCAAAAGAGTCACGACTACGAAAGGCATGCGAAGTATCAGCTTCAAAATGCTGACTGATGATGATGCTGATGATAATGATGATGATTATAATGATGATGATGATGTTGGTATTACTGCTGCTGCTACGGCTGCTGTTACGGCTGCTGCTGCTGCTGTCGATGATTATGATTGTGTTGCTGATGGTGACGACGATATGGCTGCATCCGCTGTGTCGGCCATGGCCCGCATGTGGCCACAGACTCCACCCAAATGAGCGCTGCGGGTGCAATCGAACGTGACGTAAGCTCTGCACAGGAGGTAGCAGCAACAACAGCAATAACAGCAACAAAGACGACAACAGCAACAGCAAAGCCTTTGGCTGAGCAACAATTTGAACGCATTGAATGTGATGCGATTGATGGAATTGTTCTGCATACGCGCATACTAACAGACATATACACACACACACACATACAGAGAGAGAGTCACACTCACTTGCAGATGCATTCAGAGGCCTTGGTTAAACAACAGACTAACTGACTGGACAAACAATGAGAGACTGAAGACAATGGCTACAGGAAGGAAGCAAACAGAGCTGGGAATCAAATAATGGGAAAAGTTGCCTCATAGCCAGATGGCATTGCCAAAGGCTTTACACTTGTTATCGTTGCGCATTGTGGCAATCGTATATCGATAACTAATCGCTGTCAGATTTACAGTTTGGGCAAACTTTGTGTCATTGAGAAACTTGCACCAAAAATACGAATTTTCCTCCTTTTTTTTATTTTTGTTACTTTACTGTGAAAATTAGTAAAGCACATTTACAGTTAGCCGAGATAACAAACATAATTGGCAAAGCAATAAGCAATTTCGATAATTGCATGCGATTAACGAAGCGCTCTAAACAAACATACATATATACATACAAACATACTAACATACAAACATACATACATATATGCCCCATGGGAGCAAACAAAATGGGGCAACAATTGCTGCTGCTGCTACTGTTGCTACTGTTGCTGCTGTTGCTGCTGTTGCTGCTGTTGCTGCTGCTGCTGCTGCTGCTGCTGCTGCTGCTGCTGCCATCGCACCTCCCAACCGTATAAATGTCAATTAACTGTTAAACGCCTTGAGCTGCCCCCGAACAGAAAAAAAAGAAAACAGTTGTTGCAACAAAGTTTTGGACATTTGCTGGCGAGTTAGTACCACGGTGCAGGCAGCTACTGCTGACCGACAGCTGCGAGCGCTGGCCAATGCGTTCGCCCAGCACACACGTACACTCGACCACACACACACACACACACACACACACACGTAGACACACACACACACAAGCCGAATATTGGCAAATGCTCAGGAGCGCAAATTTAATTAAAGTTGGGAAAACAGTATTGACTCGGAACGGTAAATTATGCAACATGCCACACGCAGATAAAGCAAGGTGGCTGGCAACAAGGCTGGCAACGGGACACGGGACACGGGACACCGGTCACCGGACAGCCGAAAGGGCAAACAAAGGCAAAGGTGGCAACCAATAGACAATCGCAATAGATGGAGATGGATTGCTGCCAAACAGTCAGCCAACCAGCTAGCCAGCCAGCCACCTAGCCAGCTAGCCCGTGTAGTAAGTGCGCACACATAAAAAAAAAAAAAAAGGGAAAAAAGCAAAACTAGTGAATAGGTAAAAATGTTAAGGGGCAAAAACAACAAACAATCCAGCGCCCAACAGCAGCATTCACAGCTAGAGCCAAATATTCAATGGGCAGCGGCGAATCCATAGCCGGAAGCGGGCATTTCGGCATGGACAAACGTTTTGGGATCGACATCTCTGCCCGGAGGGCTTGCATTGAAAATGTGTTTTCTATGATTCAGCAATAGAGAGACAGAGAGAGACAGCGAGAGAGAGACAGCGAGAGAGAGAGAGAGAGCGAAGCTCGCGCACATTCTATTCAAATGCGAAATGAATCTCGGCAACAGAAGTGGCAACACCGAGAGTGCAGCCACAATAAGTGCCACCAAAATATACATGGAAGCAGCGCAAGGTTTTATGGCCACAAAACGTAACGAAACGCTGCCAGTTGCCGTTGGCAAACGGTATTTGCCGCCTGAGGGGACGGTGGATGGAGAGGTGTAGGGGAGAGTAAAAGACCCGAAATCGCGTACGCTTTTCACGTTTTTTTTTTTTTTTTTTTGTAATGCACGTTGCATCTCACCCTTAAAGTAGTTGAGGTAGGAGGAGACACTTTGCTCTATTTCTATTTCACAGCTAAGCACATCTGCACTACCTGCCGCCAGATGGCGCCGTCGTGCAGTGAAATTGCATCGCAAGTTGATTTCGCTTTTTATTGCATTTACATTTGTGAGCTGATAAAAATGAATGACTGCATCATCCACACGATGTCACACACAGAGGGAGAGAGAGAGAGAGAGAGAGAGAAAGAGATAGAGTGAATGTGTGTGTGTGTATGTGAATGAAATCAATGCGCGTGGCAACGTGTAGCGCCTGCTAACATAAGTGCTGTCAAACGTGAGGGAGGACACTAACTGCGACTCTTGCTCATTTGCAACGTTTAGGACTAAAGTGGCAGGAAGCGTTGTCTGCTGTTGCAGGATGCTGCTGCTGGCGTTGCTGCTACTGCTCGTGCTGCTGCCACGCCCCTCGCCTCTGGCCGAAGTCAACAAGTTGACCGTCCCTTCTGGCCATGCCCCCATGCTGCCAGCAAATCAGATGTTTAGAGTAGCACATTATGCTAATATCATGGCATTTTGTGCGTGTTAGTGTGTATGTGTGTGTGTGTGTGTGTGTGTGTGCACAGGGGACTCGCAGCACTGCCAGCGCATGGTGCTCAAGTGTGGCATTCCCTGACATGGTTGGAAGACCAAAGCTTGTAATTACACACATTAAGCAGACAAGAGCAACTATCAAAATTTATTTAAGCAAGACCAAAAATGTCGCAACTACTCACTAAAAGAAAAAAATCTATGCGCAATGATCTACCTCACTAGCTCCCACAGTCCACCAGCCACCCATCCAGCGTGTGACCTTCTCCCTTCTCTCTCTCTCTTTCTCTTTCGCCCCCTCTAGTAATAAGAATGCAAATTTCAAGATAACTTCATTTAACTTTGATTTGTGTCCGAAATGTTTTGCTGTTTTAATCTCTTTAGCCACAACAACATTTCAATATGCATGCATATTCGGCTAAAAGCATTTAACCAAATTGCAGCATGTGACAATCGTTAAGAGCACATAGTGAGTAGCCCCCTGACAATATGTTTATGAATGACATTTATGTACATACATATGGGCGAACAAAGGTGCGTATACATAATATATACACTGCTGGTGAAATAAATAGCACCAAAGCAGCTCACTTTATTTTACAGTAAAACTTGACTAAAAGAATTTTGGTTTTTTCTTTTCTCTCGTTTTACTGATAATCTCTTTGATTTGGGAGAGGCAAAAAAATAACTAAAATGATAACAATAGCGCAATGCTGAGTAGCCGAAAGTCCCAAGAAAACAAATATGAAAATTCTAGTCAAGTACGAAAACTCTAGTACGAAAAGCACG
This sequence comes from Drosophila stalkeri, assembly GCA_035047405.1. Taxonomy (NCBI): domain Eukaryota; kingdom Metazoa; phylum Arthropoda; class Insecta; order Diptera; family Drosophilidae; genus Drosophila; species Drosophila stalkeri. Next base: position 10,865,351 of record JAWNPR010000061.1, read on the forward strand.
ATTCGGAGATCCGATGAACCTCGTTCGATAATGTATTTAAACTATACTATACTATACAATTTAATTTATTTAAAAATTTTTTTTTAATTTTTAATTTTTTTTAATTTTTATCATCTAAAAAAAAAAAAATAAATAAATAAATAAAATAAAATAAGAACAATAATGAAATATAAATAAGAAAATGTATAAACAAAATTATATCAGCGCAGCTGGATCGTTATGTTTATTAACTTCTGTGTTACTTAATAAATGTTCATGATATTTTCGACAGTTGACAAAATTTTAAATTTGTAACTGTAGAAAAATCAAAATAAAATACAAAATTGATGCAAAATTTGGAAACCCTAGCTCCATTACCTTTCAAATTTTACATTTAGATCTATTTATTTTTTATTTACTTAATTTTATATTTATTTTGATTTTTCGACAGCTACAAATTTCACATTATTTAAATAGAAATGCCAGTTGCATTAATTGCCAATGTATATATACAACTTGTTTTTTATTTACATATCGATATAATTTTCAAGCGATAACAGCAAAACGGGATTAGCTATCGATTTTTTTAAACAAAATTGAATGGCGCGAATCTACAAAAGAAAATGTTGAATATTTCCCATAACTGGGGATTAAAAGAGACGAAATACGAATTTTTATTGTTTTTTATTTTTTCCTTCATAAATTAAAAAGAAAATCCGCTCATAATATGCATATATATATATATATATATATATATATATGTATGCGCATACAAGAGTTGCCATAACTTAACTCCACGCTAAATATGCTTTTTAGAATTTGATTTATATTTAACATACTCTCAACATTCTATTTGCAACTAAAAACGATATATTAAATGAAAAATGTCTCGCTATATAATTCATATGTAAGCCAGGTGAGTATTGGCCCAAAAAAGAAGAACTGTGCGGCTTATTGAATCAGGCGAACTGTGTGAAGCATGCAACTTTTATGGGTATTATGGCAGCTCATACATAATATTAAATAATTAAGCCGTTACACATTAACTAAAAAGAAATCAAATTAAATTGAAATTTACAATAAGTGTAAATAAAAAAATAAATAAAAAAGAATTCACATTGAATTTCTCTTATCTTTCACAAATCAATCAAATCCAATCCGGATTTGCGAACATGCGCTCGGATTAGGCGGGGCAAATACATACATACATACACACACACACACAACATGTATATACATTATATATATATATATATATATATATATATATATATATATATATATATATATATATATATATATATATATATGTATATGCATTCACTCCCATTTACACATTGATAATAAATGAAGTTAAGTCTTTAGTCAAGCAAATGAAACACAAACGGAGCACACAAAAACATGCCAGCAAAGAGATTCTCATACCATACATATATATATATATATATATATATATATATATATATATATATATATATATATATATATATATATATATATATATGCATACATATGTATATCTATAGATTTGTAGCTGTCGTCAGTTAACCTTCAAATGGCATTTTTGATGGGCAAACGTTTTGTCATCGATTGCTGTTATCGTTGCACGATATCGATTTATGCCCATTCATTTAGCCGTACATATATATATTTTATTTTTCTTCTTCTTTTTTTCTCGCCTGGCGCTCACATTTCGTGGCCGCAACCGCGACGACGACAGACGCATTTGGCCATCCGCCATTTGGCAAATTCCCCAGTTGAACTTTTAAGAATCCCTTGAGTTGGCTCAAACCAAATTCAACACTCACTTACAAGGAGTGTTACTATACCACACGGCCCAACCCCTCCCCTTCCTACCCCTCCTCTCCTGCCCCCCCCCCCTCAACCCCCTCTGGCACACGTGGCGCAGATTCAATGATAACGCGCTATGAAAATCTCATGGCATATAATCAGTGCCGCATTCAAGCAAATCTCCAGGTGGCGCCCCCCCCTACGCCCCGCTCAGCTCATGCTGAAGTGCCGAAGCGCCATCTAGGAGCAGCGACTGCGACAGCGACAGCGAGAGCAATAGCCCCACCCAAGTTACGCCCCAGCAAACGCATTACATATGCCAATTTATTCATTTTATTCATATTGTACCATCGCACGCCTGTGCCGTCCGTCCGTGCTTGGTTTTTGGGCCGCGACTTCGTCAACATCTTCCGCTTCCATGTGCGAACTTTGGCCATTTGTTTTTCCCTTCAGTTTGTTAGCTTGTTTGCCAGTTTGTGTGTCGTTTGTTTGCCTGCTGCTCTCGCTCACACACTCCCTCTCTCTCTCTCGCTCTCTCGCTCTGCCACTCTCTATTTGCTTTGTAGGTTTTTTTTTTTTTTGTTATTATTTGTTTGTCTTGCGCTTGACGGTCGGGCGCCAAAGTAAAATGAAACAAAAGCATCATCGCCTCAACTTAAAGTAGCTGTCAATTTTGAGCCGTGTGTGTGTGTGTGTGTGTGTGTGTGTGCCGCCCATTGGCACGCCTCCTAGTGCTAACCAGGTGTGCACAACGTGTCGATCATAAGTCCAATGAGCGGCAAACGCTCCAGTTGCGGCCATTTCTGTCAGAATTTTTCAATTAAGGATGTTTTATGTTCAGCAAAGAGGAAATTAGCATTTATTGTTGTGCCTCACACACACACACACACACACACACACACACACATATATTCGCACACATGCAGCAAAACTCGATTATTTTTTGCCTGGCATTGCCTCGTTGCGCCTTCCGACAGCATCGACGGCATCTTGAAAATGGCTGGCAGCTGGCGGAAATGGCATTTTGCGATTGAAACTCCCGCATGACCACTCATCTACCCCCACTTAACCTGGCAGACAGCGGCAACCCACCAACCCACCAACCTCCCATAAGCCAGCCACTGCACCACTGCTCCATTGGTGCTGTGAGTGCATATAAAATTGCAATGAAAAGACGCAGCAGAAATCAACGCAAGGCGCACTTTGAATTACAAATGTCCTCGCCTGTAATCCACTCGCAGCCAGGCAATTGTCGTCGTCGTCGTCGTCGTCGTCATCGTCGTTGAGCAGCTCCATCTGGCAACTGTGCGCACTCAATATCAAACGAGCTGGGCTTTCGGCCACGCCCATCATTTGTAAAGCGCTGTGCGAAATGTGCTAATTTGGAATGCGAACGCGAATGCGCTTCGAAAATGTTTGTCCAATTTGGTTGGGCAACATTTAAAACATGACTTGACAATCACGCACCGGTTGCCAGCGCCTGTGCCTGGGCTTGGGCATGGGTCTGGGTGTGGGCCTTGGCTTACGGCGTGGGCGTGGACGTGTGCGTGGCTGGGGGCGTGTTGGCGAATACAGCTCTCTAGACGTGACTACTGTGCAAAAGTTTTTAGTCATCAACTAGATAACGTTGAGCGTTGTTTAACAGCGCCAGACCAGTAGCGGGACGACAACAACAAGCTGAAATAATAGCGACAGCGCCAGAAAGAGAGAGAGAGAGAGAGAGAAACGGCCGGGGAGTTGTCACACAGCGAGAAAAGCGGCCGTGATATAGTGCTGTTACGGCGTAAACGTGAAGGCTACCCGGAAGGAGTCGGAAGGGGTCGGAATGGGTGTGAGAGAGTAGAGCAAAAACTCTTCAGCTCATGCTCTCAGCTACGTTGTATATCTTAATTTGCAGATCAATGGAATTTATGTAAATTGCGATTATTTTGTGCTCAATTAGGAATGGTAATCTGCACGCCTTAGACATGCATATCAAATACACAGAATTTATTTTAAATCAAATGATACAGAACATCATGAAGAAAATAAAGACAAAACTATATTACTTATTTGTTATTGATGAATTGTCAAATTTAACTAAGCGAAGCTAAAGTTGAAGATTAATTTACATGAATTATTTTTAGCCAAGATGCAATTCGTAATTCTCTCTCTTTTTCCTTCTCTCTCTCTCTCTCCCTCTCTCTCTCTCTGTCTCTCTCTTTCTCTCTATCTCGCTCTCTTATAACTTCACACTCCACTTCAAGCGCAAATAAAATATATTTAAAAAATAAATTTTTTATTCGATATTGTTAAAAACTTAATATATTAATTTTAATATATTAATTTTAAATATACATATGTAAGTGTAAATGTAAAAAATAACGGTAATAAATAAAAATATGAATTCAAAAATATTTATAAAAATAATTTTCATTTTTGAATTCATATTTGTGTTTATCTAATTTTTTTTTTTTAGTAAACACTTAAATAAATAAATAATTATTAAAAATTTAATAATTATTTTTGGGCAAATCGAAATAAATTTTGGCATAAAACCTAATAAGTTTAACCTAATATTTTAACTTATACCTAATAATTTTAACTAAAAAAAAAAATTAAAAATAAAATACAAAAATAAATAGTTCGAACAATTTTCAATACATAATAAATTACGTACATTGCAGTTGCGATCAAAAATATTATGTATTTTAGTTGTAAAGAAAATTAGACTTATTTAAATGGTTTTTCCATTTCTGTGTTGCTTCTCATTAATTATTTAATATAAATAGTTTGAAAAACTCAATATCAAAATGTTTTTCCATAAACATTAGAGCTTAATAGTCCATGTACTTATAGAGAGCATATATATATATATGTATATATAGATAGTATATTGTGTGTATGTATAAATGAGAAAAACTAATTGAGTAGCATCGTAATCAATGCTCTCTTTAAAATATATACATATATACATAGATTCGCTTGATAAATGCATTTTTTAATAAGCTTACGACAATTTAAGCTGTCTGTCTGAACAGCATAAGAAACGAAGATTGATTCACATTTAAGAGAAAGTAAAATATATAAATACTTTGCTTGCTTAACTTTATGCTTAAGCTGAGCTTAGTTTAGTTGCTTTTAATTGAGCTTAAGCTGGCTGCAGGCAGCTTCATGTGGTTGCTGTTGAAATTTATGGCCGGGTTAGTTGCTTTTTCTCACAGTGTAGCACAAATAATTCTTTCACTAAAGTTGCCTCTGCGCTGCACGGAACGTTGATATAAATTGCAACCCGGCCAACTAGTTGCGGCCCAAGCCAAAGAGAGTGAGTGAAAGAGACAGAGAAAAAGTGGGAGTGGAAGGGAAGGAGGCACAAAAAAAAAGACAGAGAATGAAAGACAGACAGTCAGACAGACAGAATTTACGCCTTAAAGTTTTGCTGTTCAGATATTGTTGAGGCTATAATTTTAATTAAATCTGGATGCTATTGCAGAGCGTTAACAATTTTTAACATAGTTTTAGTTAAAGCTCGTAGGAAACGTGGAAAGTGTGAAGTGTTTGGCCTCCATTGTTGCTGTTGTTGTTGTTGCTGTTGCTGTTGCTACCGCTGTTGTTGTTGTTGTTGTTGTTGTTGTCACTATTGTTGTTGCTAGCAGGCGCTCTGTTGTGCCAACTCATCTTAAACTTTAATTAAATGTATTGTTTTTTGCCCTGAATGCATGCGAGCGCTGCATGTGGAGTGTATGCGTGTCAATGTGCGTGTGTATGTGTGTGTGTGTGTATGAGCAAGTGTTTGCGTTTGTGTGTGTGTGCATTCCTTGGTACGCTTCATTTGCTCTGGCAGTAGGATAGCCCAGAGTTGGCCGCTCCTGGCATATATACTGGCATACCCCAACATTCTCCAGCATTCGCAGCCAGAGATCGCCGCAAAAGTTTGCACAACTTTTGCGTTTTGTTCCACATGCTTGGCACTCACACACACACAGAGAGAGAAAGAGAGAGAGAGGTAAGGTAGAGTGAATATGATGTGTGCATGGCATGCATGTGTGGCAGCGAGTTTTATAGCAGTCAGCATGCAATTGTGCGAGTAGCATACAAAAGAGCCTCTTAGTACCCGTCGCTCTCCATCATACTACTATCTCTGTCCGTCTCTGTCTGTCACTCTCTCACTCACTCTGTGTGGCAAACACTCTAAGATGCCTCTCGCTACTGATTCGAAGTGCATTTTAAGCTGTTGTACGTTCCACAGCGACGGCATTCACAAGACTTTTCCCAAAGTTTTCTAATGAGCAAATTCTTTCGCCTTGGCAAGTCGGTTGGGGCTTTTGGTTTTGTTCCACTTATGTTTATTCATCATGGGATCATTGTTCAGTGTCCATTGATTTCATTCCGAGATAGTCGCTAGACCCACACACACACACACACACACACCAAGAAAGGCCTTATTATATACCCTGTAAATGGGCTCTATGAAGCTTTCACTAGTTTAAAACTTTGCAAGTGAAAGGAAAGACGAATCATATATCGATGCATCTTATAATATGAATGCATTCATACATTCATACATTCATACATTCATACATTCATACATTCATACATTCATACATTCATACATTCATACATTCATGCATTCATACATTCATACATACATGGAATAATGATTTCTTTTTGAAGAACAAATAATAATAATAATAATAAAATAAAAATAATAAAAATAAAATATATACAAAATATTTATATGTAACAGTTCACTGCCCATTACAGGGTATAGACTAGTCGAATTAAACTTTCTTTCTAAATTACAATCTGAAGACTTCATTAACGTAATTTGAATTGTACATATTTATTGCAATCATCGATTATCGATTACAGGGTATTACCCAGTCGAGCTTAACTATCTTTAAAGTACAACACTCTTGACTTCATTCAAAGCGTATATTGTTCGATATTCTTCTAATTGGATTAAAAATACAAAAACTTGCAAAAACCAACCATTTCCCATTTAATTCAATTTGTTTTATTTACTTTTGCACAATTTTATTAACTTTGGCTACGCAAACTCAATGGATTGTTGCGTGAATCTTGCTCTTCCCACTATTAGAGCGCCTTTGTTTGGACTAAATTCGATTATGCTCTCGGTTTTGTGCATTTAACATGAGTTTTAAATGTTTTTGTTCGAATTCTATGAAAGTCTATCCATCTCATTGTGCTGCGCTCTAGCCTTGAGCTCGCCTCTCTCTCTCTCTCTCTCTCTCTGGTCAGCATATTGTCAATATTTTTTTTCTATCTTTTTTTTTTACCATTAGTTTCAGCTGCTCAAAATGAAATCTCCAGCGAATCAAATTATGGCAAGAAATGTCCCCAATGAACTTGTTTTTATTTTATTTTATTTTATTTTCAGCTGCAGCTGATAATCTTTGAATAAAATTTCAGTTTTCATTTTGTTGCTGGCAAAAATGAAACTTTGCAACGCAAGGCAGCTGGAAACTTTATTGCAAATTACCATAAGTAGTTAATCAGCTGTTTGTTTCGGCTTTAGAGAGTATTATAATTATGTTACGAAATTTGGTAAAAAAAAAAATTAAATTAAACAAGTAAGAAGGCTCTAGTCGAGACGGCTCGACTTCGAAATACCCTGAACCCTGCAAAAAAATTTAATATTCTTCTTCTTTACGCACGTATAAGCGCGCGCTCTGCTAACTGCGCAGAGCTGCCGACAGTTTGTGGTGGGATGGGCTATATTTTGAACACTTATAACTCCATTTCTAGATGGATCTTTCAAAATATATTAATTGCATTCAAATTTGTATATTTGCCAAAAAACAAGTCTATAGTATTTAAAATACGTTTTTTTCAAATTGAGGGCGAAGGGCGCGTGACATCTAAAATCTGAAAATTACAAAATCTGCGTATCTATAATATTTATCTAAATATATAAATATAAATTTCTCTAGCTAAAACGATGTAGAAGTTATGCTCGGAAAACGTAAAAAAAAGTGAACGAATTTTCCATTTTTATCGATAATTAAGAAATGGGAAGAGTTATCGAAAAAACAAAATAAACTCGTTCTGCGTAACTAATGTCATGTAATCTCTACCTTTTGTAGTTTCCGAAATTTCGACGTTCATACGGATGGACGGACGGATGGACCGACGTATTTTTTTATGCTGATCAAGAATATATATACTTTATGGGGTCTGCGACATCTCCTTCTGCATTTAACATACATTTTCACAAAACCATTATACCCTGAATTCCCATTTTCAATGGGTTCAGGGTATTAAAACATATACATATACTTTCGGCATAGAAATGATATCATGACAGATTCGAATTCACACATCAAAAATATTAACTATTACAATAAAATATTAATAATAAAAATAATAATAATAATAATAAAATAAAAAAAAATAATAATAATTATAATAATAATAATAATAATAATAATAATAATAAAAAAAAAATAATAATAATAATAATAATAATAATAATAATAATAATAATAATAATAATAATAATGATGATAATAATAATAATAATATACTTCTCTAAAACGCGATTAAATTTTTTATTTTTTATGTTAACATTGATGTTTAACATAGATGTTTAAATTAACTGAAACATAAAAACAGACCATAATAATAGGAGGAAACATAATGAAAATCTCTTTTGGCTTTCCAGTTGTGTTAGATATATATATATATATATATATAGCTCATATATTACAAGGGTATTTAATCTTTGGATTGTCAAAGTGCTGGCTCTGGTTTTTGCTTCATCTTTTGTAACTTGTGTGCCTATAAGTCTTAACAGATTTCAGCTTCATTCCTGCTACGAAATAGGTTTTTCCCTTCGCCTTGCACCGCCAGAGCAGCAAGCGGCAGTGCATCGTCTACATACTACATTACACTATGCAGCCTGCTCAGGCATTGTGCTTGAGCTATAGCCGTGTCTGTGGCATCTGCTGTTGCTGTTCCTTCATCTTCTTCAGCATCAGCAACAACATCAGCCACGTTTGCCACGGCCTCTTTGGCTGCTACTGCTCTACGGCTGCTGCTGCTTTTGCTTTTGCTTTTGCTTCTGCACTTCATGGCCTTTCATTCGCCTTCATTTCAGCCCCGTCTAGCGGCAATCCACTTGAAGCCAGCCGCAATTTTTGCTTGCTCTCATCCTTGGCCGCAAGCAAGAACCTCAGCCACAGCAGCTTCCGTCTCTGTGTGAGGCACCGCTTCAGCTACAGCATCAACATCAGCCGCACCACAACAAATAGCAAAAACATTTTCGTGCGACTTACTTACATTTCTTTGTGGTGCAGCTCTTCAAGCTGTTGTCTGCGAGCTGTGCCCCACTATCTCCGCTGTAGCCACTCTGCTGCACTCTGCTGTTTGCCCACTTAATGCCTATTTATTGCCCCTTTAATCCATGAGCAGGCAGGCGGCAGTCGGCAGTCGGCATTGAAGCATTCAAGCATTCTAGTCTAAATTGAAGGCAACCGCACAAATTTGAGCCAACATTACCCCATCAACATTTCATGCTAGCCAAATTAAACAGTTAGTTGTCCATACGCAATTATCTAATTGATATGGTATTAGCTGCAGCGGCGCCTTACACTAAATTTAATTTCAAAATCATTTGCATTAACAATGCAAGCAGCCAATATGCAGATATTGCTATAGCTGTTGCTATAGCTATTGCTGTTGCTGTTGTTGTTGCATCCAGCAGCAACACCTGCTGGCCAAGCATTTACTGATTACAGTTATTACCAAACGTGGCTTTGATAAAGTTATTTAAACCTTTTATTCCAGCTATGATGCACATCGAATGCTTCTGATGTTGATGCTGATGCTGCTGCTGCTGCGGATGCACACAGACAATTTCATTAAAATGTTGCACAGAGCTTATGTTGTATTTGCTGCTGCAGCTGCAGCTGCAGCGACGACAGGCAAAGCAAAACCAATATCAAATATTTAAGCACTTCAAATTGCTCGTTTGCACTTACGAAAATAACTACGCAAAATTGAGGAAGGCGAAGCCGTTGGTACAGGCGATGAAGATGCTGCCATTGCTGCCAGTGACAGTGGCAGATGCTGCTGCTGCTGCTGCTGCTGCTGCTGCTGGTTAGATAGATGGCATAGATAGAGATAGATGTGCATGCATACACTGCATGCCATGCATTTTATATATCTTATATCTAACATATAGATAGATGTGTCTGTGCATCTTCAGATAAGAGTTGCAGCTGTATTTAACCTTTTGTATTTGGCTTTTGTTACTGCTGCTGCTGATGTTGCCATTGCCATTGCCGTTACTGCTGCTGCTGCTGCTATTGCTGCTGTTGGCGTAATCAAAATTTAAAGTTTGCCATCATTACATGCATTTCCTTGACTTGCAAATTAAATGCCCATGAGAATCGAGACAGCGATCCCCTGACGCTGTCGCTGTCTATGCAACATAGTTGAAATGCATATACGAGTATGTACATATGTTTACTTTATAGTATATGTATGTGTATATGTGTGTGTGTGCGTGTGTAGTACATAGCAATTGTGCACAGCATGGTTTATTTAACAAGAACAACAACGGCAACAACAGATGAGTAGCGCACACGCACAGTGCCTTTTAGCGTACCATTGGCGACGGCGACGGCACGTAAATTGACCCACTTTTGGTCTTTGGCATGGGCCAAATGCTGTCGCCGGCTGCCGTCGCTGCTGCTGCTGCTAAAAAAAGAATCAAAGAAATCAAATGGAAGAGTTGCCGCTGAAGAGCAGCTAAAAATAAGAAATAAACCAGACATACACACACACACACACACACGCAGACACACACAGACTTGGCTCAGTCGCGAGTTGAGCGACAAAATGTGCTCAAAGCAAAAAGCGCTCAAAAGTAGGCAACAAATTCTTTGCAGCCAAAGCTCGCGTCTGGTGCGTGAAGCTCGCTCTCACTCTCGTAGTGCTCTCCTCTCTCTCTCTCTCTCTCTCTCTCTCTCTCTCTCTCTCTCTCAGCATTGACTGCTGTCCCTAAAACTCAACTCAACTTTTGTTGCTGTGTGTGTGTCTGTATGACTGGGTTGGACATGTGCGTGGGACGGAGTTGTGCTGGCGCTTCAGCTTTGGCGCGCTAAGTTAATGTCGCCTTCGTCTCGCTGCAAGCGTTTTGATACGGCTCGGCTGCGCCTGGACATGGACTAGGGGACTAACGATGGGTTTAGCTCGCTAGGTATAGAGGGATTGGGAATGCCTTAACTTCTAAGCGAATACCCTAACCCAGGTCATTATTATTCATATCAGGCTTTTGTCACTCCAGTTGGAGCAACAGGAAAAGATGGACGAAAATTAATTAATATGATTAATATGCATGTAATTTATTTTGTTGACGTTTTCTTTTATATATATTTTTTTTATTTTATTTATATAAATATACAGTAACTTCAAGTAGTGTAAATAATAAATTTTTATCGATTTTTTACTTTGTGACGCACTAATTTTATATCAATATCAAGGCAGCAATTCCAGGGCTACAAAATGTATCGATCATTTTCAGGGCTACTAAAATAATTTCAATTCAAAATATTTTGAATTTATAACACGTACAGCTGGTAAATTGCGTAAGGCAAAGATAAAAGAAAAGTTGATAGAAGTTTATATATTTTATAAATCGATTTAGATATGAACTTTGTATATATAAATATATAAAGAGCATTCGCATTTCGCTTTGCCGCCGTTAACTCTTGCTTTCTTTTTTGGGTAGGTAAAGGCACATTATAATATATGTAAGAGTATGTGCCAGTGTGTGTGTGTGTGTGTGTGTGGCGCGTGTGTGACTGTGTAAATGTGTGCTTGTATGTGTGTGTGTGTGTGTGGCGCGTGTTTGTGTTTCTAAGTTCGTTTGCTATTGCCGCTGCTGCTAACAACTCAGCGTTAAAGTTTTGCGGTAATGGCGCTCAGGGACAGCGCGCTGCCTGTCAGCCGCTGATGGACTGTCCTGGCGTCGTCCTTGCGGAGGAGTTGCTGACTTTGTTGTCGTTGGCGTCTGGCTACTGGGCCCCTTCTCAGCTAGTTCATGACTGCGGTCCATGCAGTGCCGGCCCATTAGCCGACGAGTGCGTATTACTTAGCTGTTAACTTACCCCTCAATCGCTCCGTTGGCTTTTGCCACGCCCCGCCCCGCAGCCACGCCCATTGGAGGACGCGTTGTACTTACAAACCAGGCGCATGTAATACGGCGACTAGAATAATTTTAATTGAAATTACGAGCAGGAAGGAAGAAAGAAAAGCCGCTAAATTACATTCAGTCTAGCTTCGGGTTGGGGGCGGGGGGCGTGGTTGTGGCTTGCATTTATTATGCTTCCTCTTCATTTCTGTTTGTTTTGTTTCTTTCATTTTTTTTATCATTATTATTTTTTTTTTCATTTTCTTTTATTTTATCTTTTTTTTTATCTATATATACGCCGAAATTATCATTTTAAATCATTTTGTGGGCGCAGAAAAAAACTGTGCGAATAAAAGTCGTAATACAATTGTGTTTTCGCATTTGTTGTTATTTTTTAGTGGCTATTGTTGTTGGCATTGCTTTGTTTTTGATACTCTAACATAGAGTAGCTGAACTAGCTCTCTCAGGCCGATAGCAAATATTGTTAATATTTACATTAATTAATTTCATGAAATTGACTAACTATATTCCACACCGCTCCGGCTCTCCTTTCGCCCGTGTGAACAATTTAAATATTCGCATTTCGCACTGAAGCACGTTTCATGTAATTGCAAATTAGTTTAATTACATTTTGATAAGAAAAAAAGTCACATTTAATTGCTTTGCGCCCAGTTGGCCAAGGAGTTGGGTCATTGCAGCAACTGTAAAACACGTCTTCATTTTTACACACATACATACAGACACACACTGCACACTGTTCAAGTGCTTAAATAGGGTATATGCGCTGTGTGGCAGTGTATGCAACTTGGAGCGTAAGAGCATGATGCCACGCTCTCCGAGCATGACCTGCAGCAGCTGTGTCGACATAGAATTATCTGTCCAGTTGATTTTGAACTCAAACTTTCATGCTCCACCTAGTGCTCTTTTGTCGAGTCGATCTAGAGCTCAGACAAGTTGTGATAGTTTGTTCATGCTCGACTCGAGTCGACATATCTGAGCTTTCTATCGTATCCTTCTCGAACTCAAAATTTTCCATGTGGAGTAGACGTCAAGCTCAAACTAACAGCGCTAATGGGTTGTTATACCTTTTGGGTGCTTGGCCTCAGCTGAGTCGACATAGACCTGACTCTCGAGTCAATCTCGAACTCAACCTGAGTCAAACCTCTCTTTATCGTGTATATCTCTAGCTCTGATAGTTTTTCCTTGTTCCTCCAACCTCTCTCTGTCGTGTGGATCTTAAGCTGAAATTAACAGCCCAACCAAGTTCTGAAAGCTTTCTATGCACGACCAGAGTCGTCAAACACCACTCCGTCGAGTCGTTCTCGAACTCGAACTCGAACTGAGAGCGATCTGATATTTTTTCGCTGTTTGACCTGAGACGTCAAAGAGCTCACTGTCGAGTTGTTTTCGAACTCGAATTAAGACTAGCAAACTATAATAGGGTTTCCATGCTAGACATAAGTCAACATAAATCTCTCTGACGAGTCCAAGCACAACTCACAAGTTCTGATAACATTTCCATGCTCAACCTGAGCAGCTGAGTCGATGTTCAGCTCAAGAGTTCTAATGGTGCTTGAAATATATTTACTTCAGTTGCTTAAGCAAATCACAGTAAATCCCAATATTTAATAGAAATCGATATACATAGATATTTGCTTGGCATATATTTCGTAGCTTACGGCTAAACATTGCCCAGACGTCTAGCATTTCATGTCTCAAGCTCCTGCTTAGCGTTACTTGATCTTTGCTTCGAGGGCTTCACATTTATTTTGGGCATTCTGCTGAAATGAATTTCTCTCATCTTTGTCTCCAAAACAAAATCAATTAATTCAACTCGATGTCCCACAAGGTATTCAAAAGAAAGAAGGAAATCAAAGAAAATTCTAGATGTTAGGGTATTCGGGTGTCGTCGTAGCCACTCTGCACATCTAGGCAAACTTGTGTTGTTTTGACTGTTGCGGACTCTGCTGGCTGTTTTGCTGCTTTTGTATAGGAGCTGCTTGTGTTTGTGGAGAGTCTATGCCCGTAGTTCCGTTGTGCTAGTGTCTGTTTCAGTTTTGTTTTTGTTTTCTGTTTTTTGCATTTTATTTTTTATTTTGTTGGTTTTTTCTGTTTTTATTGTAAAAATTATGCCATGCATTTGGCTCATAAAGAAGAGCGTAGCCGTAAAACCAGCGCTTAAAATGAAAATCGCATAGCAACCGTCAAGTGGAGCAACAATAATAAAATAAAATTAAAAATAAAATAGACAAAAAAAAAAAAAAACCAAAACAGAACCGACAGCACAGAAACAACTGTATTATAAATAAAAAGCAAAATTCACTAAATAAAAAACAAAAGAATATTTTTAATAAAGTCAAAACCACAGGAAGCCGGTTGGCCAGCAAGTGAGGAGCTACAATGGGTCTTCAATTGCGGCAACAAATGCATAACAATGTGAATTTAACAAAATGCGATAGAACCACATTGAAAGCACTCTTAAATAGAGCCATAGTCCGTCGACTTAAAGTTGCATCAAATCAGATCCAAGCCATGCGGAAGAGCTGCCAAGACTGCCATGCCTGTCAACAATTGATTGGATTATCGAGTGCAAGGTCTTTGAAAGTGCAACAAGCAACTCAATTAGAAATTTAGCCATTCGACTATCGCTTGACTTATCAGCAGTCAAATTAAAAACACATTTTAGTTTTGCATGCTTGTATGGCAATGAAAATCTATCGATTTGTAGCAATTGCTAAAAATGTATCGATTAATAACGTGCCATTGAACAGAAAACTTTTGATAGATAATGGATCAGGTCTTATAGCTCTCGATTAATAACTTGCTAATAAGTACTATAGATTAGCAGCCATAGATATACAATTATCGGTTAGAAACCTATACTCATTAATAATAATATTAACTAAGTTTTAATGTTGACCTAAATAAATAAGCAAAATATTTGTAACAACTATAGATTAGCAGCTATCGATACACACCCAGTGATTAAAATGATCGAATACGATTAATAATCATTCAGTAATCTATATAAGAAATAACAGAAATCGATTACACGAAGTGATTCAAATAATCGAATACGACTAAAAATTATAGTAATTCAGATAAAAATCAATTCCTCAACTGTATATAATATAAATCGATTGACAACAATCGAGTATTCGCCTAGATAAGAGTCTTTACTAAACACAAAATGTAATCACAAACTATTAATTAATACTTATCGATATATAGACAGCTTTAGATAAACAGCTATCGATTACAACTTACACTCGCTTAAAATAACAATCAAAATCGATGTACAGTTATTACCAGCAAAATCGATTTCGATGAACAACTATCGATAACTAACAATAAATTGTTTCAAATGTTATCTGTACATTTCATATCCCTTTCACCTTTGCGACATAGCTCTCGAGCCTCAGCTTCAGCTTCAGCTTCAGTTCAGTCACTAGTCAAATGTCTAGTCATGGTCAAATAATTTGCCTTGCCCAATGACTGTGAAAACTAACCCAACAATTAGTTATCGATGGCACATTATCTGTTTACAACAGGCCTGCTATTAGTGGATTTGTGTATTCAACTTGGCATTCAATCTGTCAATTCCCAGCTCACTTCACTCAGCTCAGTCTCGCCTCTTTCCGTCTCCCCTTGCCAGGCCAAGCCACACTATGCCACGCCTCGCCTGAACTCGACTCGATTGCTCGAGCGACCCTCTGCTCTGCTCCTGCTCCTGTTCCTGCTGCTGCCTCTGCTGCTGCCTCTGCTGCTCTGCCTCTGACTTTCCGACTGACCCCGCTCCTCTTCAAACTGGGTTGTGCTTCTGGCCAGCCACTTGTACACATATTTGTATATAACTAACTAACTTTACAGATACTGGACGAGAATTTCTCTACCTCTCTCTCTCTCTCTCTCTCTCTATCTAACTCTATGTATGTGTGTATGTGTGTGTGTGGATATAAAGTGCTTTGTACACATGGAGAGTAGCGTTGACCCTTGTTGCCTTTGTTTCTTGTTGTGGTACTCATTGTTGTGCTTGTTCTTGTTGTTGCTTGTTTACTTAAACTATTTGCTGACTATCATGTGTGTGCGTGTGTATTTGTATGTGTGTGTGTACATTGTCAATCTTTGCATTTTTCCTGTTTTTTTTTTGTGACATTTGTTGTGTATTGCGCAAATTGATTCGTGCCATTGGCCCAGCTTAGACCCGCTGTGGATAAATCCAGCTTCAGTTGCAGCTAGAGCCCAGCCCATTGCCTTTGATAGTGCCACACTTAGGGGCACTTAGGTGGGTTAGCTTAATAAGACATAACTGCTACACGAACAACAACTAGAGTGTTCCATTTTTTTTTTTATCAAATACATTCACAGTTCCTCGTCAACTGTTATTCTCACTTAGCCGCCAACGCCCTATTTGCTGTTGTCCGCCTTCAGCTCGCAGCTGCAACTGCATCTGATTCCGTGTTGGGTGCTTGGCATTTATGGGCTTTGCTCGCTGCAAAAGTTTTGTGCAACATTTCTGAGCCAAGCCAGAGCTCAGCGTCCGTCCATCCGGCCATTCGTCCATTCATTCGGGCCATTTTGACTGCCGCAAGCTGGCGCTGCAATTGCTGGCGGATTTAGCACGGTTCGCTTTATGGCCCGGCCGGCAGCTGGACGCGCACAGGTCGCCAGTGGATTGGGCTGGGACACACGACAACGAAAGCGATAAAAAGAATCGAATCGGATGTGTTTAAGTTGAAACGGATTTTGCTTTACATCGCATCCGCCATTGGCCATGGAAACATCACCTTCCCTCTCAGCTCTCTCTCTCTCTCTCTCTCTCTTTCTCTCTTCCAGCCTCGCACTGACATCAATTTTATACTTTTCTTAATTATAACAATTTCTGATATATAATATTTATGCGCATGCACATGTGCACGCACACCGGGCAGAGCTGTATTGGCTGGACGTTGGACATGTCCTTGGTTATTGTTACATCCCTAAGTACAAACGGAAGGCGCCGCATAAAATACACAACTCACTCAACGTTTGAGTATATTATTTAAGGCCTCTTCCAAATTCCGTTTGCCCTGCATACATAAAAGGCCAAATCAAAAAAAAAAAAAGGTTAACAACTCAAGAGTCGACTAGACATGGAGGCTCGCTGAGGTTCATAAAAAAAGATTCGTCGAGAGTTAAACTTTTTGTTTCATCTTTTCCGAGTGAAAAAGAGCGAGCAAGAGATCAGTATTCCTTGAAAATATTAGCTGCAGGAGCTGTAAAAGTAATACACTTTATATGCGCACGACATACCCAATTTTATTTCTCTAGCTTTCAAACTTCGTCCAAATTTAAGCCCACTAAGACGCACAGCTGCTGCCTGATGAAGAGTTTAAATACCTTCTTGGATTACACATGCTTGGCGCATCCTCATGACCAACTTTATTATATCCTCATCTCGTATTTTGTTGTTGTTTTTTTTTTTTAATGGTTTAGGGCCATTAAAATGTTGCCCAGCAAATGCTTAAAGCTGGCTAAGAGTGCGTTTGGGCTCTACGGGCGTTACATATGCCAAATGCCTAGCTCATGACCTAATCGAAATACTCTCTGTTCAGTTAGGGTGCAGAGTATATTTGTTATAGCATCTGAATCAGAAAAATCGATACGAATTTGAAAAAAGTAAGATTGTTGAGATCAAATTGAAGTGAGTCGGATGCAAGTTCTTGAATTCCTCCTTATATTAATTTACGTGCCCAATTTATAGAACTATTGACAAGCATATTTGTTGCTTGCAAATTCAGAATAATTACGGCAAGTAAGAGCACTCTAGAATATAGCCTGATGCGTGCAAAGAGCTGATATTTCCAGTAATAAAATGGGAAAAAATTTAATAAATAAAAAATCGTTTTGTGTAGCGTATGTATGAGTATGCATTTCGAATTTATATAGTGAACCGACTCAACTCCACGTTCTGATCTAGGAATCCATATATGTATGTTTGTATGTATGGATGCATGTACGTACATATACATACTTTATGGGGTCTGCAATGTCTACGCCTGCCTTGTGAAAATATTTGTGTTATACCCTATATGTACATTCTTAATGGACTCTAATTAATAAACGGAAAGGGTCGAGTAAAAAAAACATCAAAATCTTTTATACTGTATAATAATATTGCAATAAGGAAATAGAAATTAGAGAAGATACAACTATGGCTATCGATACCTAACTATAAGGCTATCGATACTGAGCTATAGAGCCAGCGATACTCAATTAGAATGTCATTAGGAGAAGAAGATAACTCAATTTGAACAACGAATAAGAAATAATTAAGATGGAATAAAACCCCAGATTTTGAGTAATAAATAAATAATAATAAAAACGGGTAAAATAAAAAGAAATAAATTAATTAAAAATTTGCATAAATTCAAAGATTATTTAGATGAATATAATATATATAATACATAATTTGATACATATCCTTTCGTCCTTTCGAGTTCTATTCTAAGTGTTTAGGGTATTCGCAAGTCGTTTACTTCCTCAGCCTGCGGTTCGGTTGCTTCTTAAATGTCTGTGGCTAATTTGCATTTTCAAGATAATCAAAATTTGTTTCGTTTAACAATATCTGTTGTGAAATTAATTAATTATCCATAGAACAGGAGCTATTAGAATATGTTCATGATTTTTTTTTATTGGGCTGACAAGAGTGTTGCTTATTATAATTGACCGCAAGCAATTTAATAACAGTATTTATTGAATAAAAACAATAATATTTATTAGTGTGCGAATGTGTATGTGTGTGTGTGTGTGAGTGTGTGTGGGTGTGTGTGTGTCGGTCGCAAGGCGGGGGCCAGGGTCAACATTGATGCATCTTTGTATGCCCTGTGGCATATGTATGTATGTATGTGTGTGTGTGAGTGTGTGTGTGTGCGGGTGTTTCTGTTGGGGTGAAAATTCCTAACGGCAATTGCTTTTAACTTGTTCACTGCTCAGCCATTTAAATATATTGGCACATTGTGAGAGCGCTAACAACAAAGAGGAGGAATGCTAATGTGGCAGGTGCCGAGGCGCCCCGGCCAGACCAGGACCAGGCCCGGGCTGTGGCAGCTATTGACCCTATTACGGTTACACATTGTGGCATTTAAAGCTTAATCTATTTCCGAAATACCAGTGGCTTGGGCAGCGAAAGGGCGTGGCTAAAAAAAAAATGGAAAAGGAAAAGTGCTGCCATTTAGGTCGCTATCTCTGATCTATGGGAATCTTCATGGCGCATGGCTCGACCCTGGGGCCATTTCACTTTTCTTGCTTTTCGTGTTGCTTTGCTCGATCTTCTTCTTCTTTTTCTTCTTTTATTTTGTTGTTCTTTTTCGTTGCTTGTGTTTTGTTATTTGAACTTTGCGCCAACTCGCATTATTATAACAGTCATATAATTATGTATTTTAGCTTGGCCAGCAGCGCAATGCAATGTTCGAGGGGGGCAGAAAGAGAGAGAGTAGCTGAGGCGACGCCTCATTTCTAAAGTCACGCTAGGGGTCAGGAGTGTCGTCGTCTTTTTAGCTAAATGCTTATTATATTCTCTGTAGTTTTTAAGTGTAACACCCACACACACACACACACACACACACACACAAATATATATATATATATATATATATATATATGTGTCCGCCCCTTCTAGATGCCCATCCCACCCACAGTACGTGCTCCGTGCAATGGAATTTTTGCGCTTTGGACGCAAAACGAAACTTTAACTGCAATGCTTGTTGAGTGCTGGGCATACAGGATACCAGAAATAAGGCAAAACGGGGCTGCGGGTCCCGCGCGCCAGCCAACGGGCTACGTTCTACGGGCTACCTTAAGCCGGAGTGCGAATGGAAAGGGAATACGGAAATGGTTGCGTAGACTGCCTGGCGCTTAATGCCGCTTGTGTATATGGCTTGGCTATTAAATTTCCAGTTCAATGATTAACGAAATTTATGGTTCGGCTTATACCAACATATATGTGCGTGCGAATGTGTGTGTGTGTGTGTGAGTGTGCGTATAAGTGCGTACCGCTGGTGCCAAGGTGCGGTTGCGTCTACGTCTGCGATAGCGAAAGCGAGCAGCGACTGGTAGCAATGCTAACGATGCCATGTTGTCCGATGCGAATGAAGCTATGGAGCATCTGGAGCCACTTCAGCCTTAAGTCTGCCAACTCCAACTCCAACTCCAACACCAGCAGCAGCAACAGCGGGCTGCGAGCCTGTCGCAAGACGTGTCGAGGCTCATTAAATATGTATGTCTTGTGCCGAGCAGCAGCTGGCTTGGGTTTTTGACTGTGGATTGTGGGCTGGGTTGGGTTTGACTGGTCTTGGTTGGGGTTGGGGATCTGGGACTGGGTTCGACGGCTTGTGGCATTCAATTAAGGCGCATTTTGTTGCTCTACTAATCTGTTTGAAATATTGACCAAGCGCAAAATGATGTCAGGCAGGCGCCGAAAAGTACCAGCAACTAAAGGCTAAAGCGGCAAAGCCTAAGTAGAAGCCACAGCCACAGCCAAAGCTAAAGCCGTGCCAAACAGGCATGCTCAGGCATGCAAAATAATGAAGTTGAAGCGCAATTAATTTGAAGTTGACGCACCCGGGCCTAACCAGGCACAGCAGCAGCCGTAGAGCGGTAGAGCCGTAGACGTAGCCGTTGCCAAAGCCAAGTCAACAACAACGTAAGCGCAAACGTAAACGTTAACGTTAACGTTCACGTCAACGTCAATGTCGACCTGCTGCCTGCCAGAGGCACAAGCCGCTCAATCTCGGCCCCAAGCTGTTCCGTAGGCCACACTCATACACTCACACTCACACAAACACACGCCCTCGCTTTTTGCTTGTTTTTTTTTTTTGTATTTTTTTTTTTTTTTTGTATTTTTTATTTGAGCTGACCAACTGTGCTGGCCCATTCACAGGGCCATGATGTGCCTTTGGCCAGTCGACTGACTTACTTTACTTTGCTCAAATGGCTAAAAGAATTTTCTTGCCAGTCGTTTTTCGTCATCTGCTTCTTCTTTTACTGCCACCTTTTGTTGTTTTTGCTGCTGCATTGTGTGCAAAAAGAAAGCAAAAAGAAGGCAACAACAACAAAAACAAGAAAAATAAAAAGAAAGCTAAGCAAAACGGAGCCAGAGACTATATTGAGCTGAAACCAGCTCGGGCACACTTTGTCTATATGTAACTGCCACGCACACATACACACACACACACACACACACACACACACACACACACACACACACACACATAAATATATATATATATATATATATATATATATATATATATATATATATATATATATATATATATATATATATATATATATATATATATATATATATATATATATTTATATATATATTGTGTGTGTGTGTGCTTGGCCATATAAAAAGCCGTTTTTCTATGTCAGTTGCATTTTTGTGCTACGCCTCAGCAACATTTCTGTGTGTGTGTGTGTGCGCGCGTGTGTGTGTGTGCCTGAGAGGGTTCACCATTTGGTTGTGTGGGAATGGGGATTCGTCCCTGCTATAGCCCGCTGCTGGCAATGTCGCCGTTTGCTGTTGGCTTGCAGCAGCCGCAACGCGATGAGAAAAGCTTTTTTCAATTGTTTCCGTTTCGAGGTCATGACAAATGCATTCATTTCTCTTTATTTTCTGGTTTTTGTGTCTCCCCAAAACCTACACACCTACACCGCGACCTCTCTCGAACGCTCGCTTCCTCTCTCTCTCTCTCTCTCTCTCATTCACTCTTGTGTGTGTGTGTGTGTGTCTATTTTGGAGCAAACAAGAAACTGGCGGCAATGAACTGTTGCCCCCGTGCCACCCATACACAATCCAACATCAACTGCCACACACACAGACACCCGCACACACAGGCACACATACATTGTAAGCTGTATGTCATTTTTGCGTTTAATGTCGAGAGCTCAACGAAAATTGCTTACCTTTGGTTGGGCGAGACGATAACAGCACCCAACGCAAACAACAACAAGCCCAAAAACAACAACAACATGTAATAAAAACAATAAGCAAGCTGACAAAAAAAACCCCCCAAAAAAACAACAAACGAAACTTAGAATATGCAGCCTCAAGATACTCAACATACCCAGCAAAAAAAAAAAAAAAAATTGAGAATTCGCAACCCATCAGAACGTTGTAAAATTTGGCGATAGGGCAAAAGTTATTAATACTCAAAATGCCTATATGAGCACAACAGACAAGACTGTTAAATATTTTTGCAATAATCCAGCAATTTATTTTTGTTATTTATTCTCTCTATTTAAATGCCTATTTCATATACGCATACATATTTCTCGTAGCAAAAGCAAATTTTATTTTTATTATTATATATATATATCCATTGGTTTATTTTGTAATTTTACAAATTTCAACATAAAGAATTTTTGTTAAAACAAATAACGTGCGCGTCTAGTCGATGTTTACCTGTCTGCTCTTTAATTACAGAGTGTACAACAATAACTAACGGCACATGACAGCAAATCGGCGCTCAGATACTCTCTCTTGGATCACATCATTAATGATTAATCAATCATTAAAAGAACAATGATGAATGTCAACTAAAATTCTTAGATCAGCAAGCTAATACAATGGAAGTTTCGTAGCCAGCAGCTGCCATTCACACAAGACGCTTAAGAATCTCAAGAACAATAGCAATTGCGACTGGAGTTTCTTAGCAAGCAGCTATAACAGAAGTTTCACAGCAAGCAGCTACCATTCGCAGTATCACAAGACACTTAAGCATGCCAACCAAAATTCTTTGCTGGAGAGAAATCAGTTGCGGCTGGAGTTTTTTTCACATGGCAAGCAGCGGCACTTCACGCAAGACGCTAAGGAATGTCGAGAAGAAGAGGAGCAGTTGTGGCTGGGAGTTTCTCAACAAGCAGCTATAACGGAAGTTTCACAGCAAGCAGCTGACACTGCAAGCCAGACAAAATACATCGCGCTAAAAAAGTCATTCACACAAGACGCTAAAGAATGTGGTGAAGGAATGCCATGGGCCATGGCTCAACTGCATCACTTAGCTGACATGGCCGCTTGCCAGGTTGTTCACGGACCCCTGTAACAAAATCAGGCGACGGCTGCCGGCAACGGCGACAGCAACAACGACAGCGATGCCAACGATGACGGTGACTATTGCAAAGTGCTTTGACTTTGGGTCTGGCTGCCGTTACCGCTGCCGCTGCTCCTGCTACTGCTGGTGCTGGTGCTGGTTTCTGGCTGTTGGCAGTCGTAAAAAATGTAGTTTATATTCAAAATAAATGAGGTTGACTTTATTTACGCGCTTATGCTTTTTATGCGCTTTGCAACAAATACTCGTAACAACGACAACAAAAATCATCAGCGTTGCTGTCGCTGCCGCTGCTCTCCCTCTCTCTCTCTTTGCTTTCGACTGCAACCAGGCGGAGGTACAAATCGGCAAATGGTTTCGGTGCGGGCTGAGCATGGAGGCCCTTTGCTATTGAGCAGGACTTGGTAGGTGCTGCTGGCATGGTCGAAGTATTTTTTTTTTGTTTTTGTTTTATTTTTTGATAAACGTAGCGTAAGTGATTTAACATTGTTGTTGTTATTGCTGGTGCTGTGCACGCAAATCGGAGCGCTGATAATTATTTCTGTGTGCTTTACTGCAGGCGGACGGACTAGTGGCGGGAAGAGCGATGGGCACAAAGCTCCCACTGTCAGGCCACGCCCACCGCAGTCATAGCCAGCAGAGAGAATAGTCAAATAATAATTGTACAGTCAAAATGTTGCTGCTGCTGTTGTTGGCACAACAGATGAAACCAAAACTTTCGCTGTTTGGTTTTTGAATATTTTTCCGAAAATTAATAGCGGACTAAAATGTGTAACGGTCTGTCATTGTCCGGATTTGCAGCAGGCGGGCGGAGCGAGAAGGAGAACGAATTGTTTTTGGTGAAACGACAACAGAAAGTGGGCACGGATTGTCGGCCACTTTATTGTTGTTGGCCACTCTGTCAGCAGTGGCCGGACGCATTTGTTTGTGATTAAACCGAGAGCATCGGGAGCCTGTTTAGTTTTTGTGGTGCGTGGTAGACGCGACGGGCGTGGCGGGCAGCTATTGTCACCAAAACGTATCAATGGCGCGTTGTTTCCCATGAGTTATTGTAACTGTAACTGTAACTGTAAACAGTTGCTCTTGTTGCTGTCACTGCTGCTGCTGCAGCTGCTGCCACCACCATCGCCGTCGCCGCCGCCGTCGCCGTCACCGCTGCGGTTCGAGGCGACTGAAAGGATTGCGGTGCTTATTCCTCCACAATACAATTAGCAATGGCCGTTGTGCTGGCGGAGGCGGGCAATGCCATGGTCATGTGCTGGGCGTGGCATTGTGGCTTCAACTTTATTGAATTGTGACTGCGAAGGGTGGTTGGGCGTCTGCCTCTGATGGTGATGGATGGTTAAGTGGATAAGTGGACAAACTGGTGGCGCTTGTTCGGGAAGAATCCAATCAATCATTCTGCTTGGCCAATGGCGTATATATCTATATATGTATGTATGTATGTGCGTGTGTACGCTGCTCTGTGGTCTGCAAAATGCTAATCAAAGTTAAAATTTGAATTAGCGGCAAAGAATCAGGCCAATTGATGACTCTTATCAATTGATTAGCAGCGGACTGAGCACTCGACATGAATCACTCAGTCAGCAGCGCGGACGAGTATTAATCATCTTAACCAAGTCTCAGTCACGCATCGAGCATTACGCATCAATCAGCATTATGCTAGTAATTAGAATTACAATTAAAAATACCATAAATTAAGAACATTTTCCATTTAATGAACGCAATTAAGTATAAGATTAAAAAGTGTAAAAACTTCACGAAGTGAAAGTTTATGAATTCAAGTTATTTGAATGCTTAGGCACATGGGCATAAACAAGCAAATGTACAACAAATTTATTTATTTTTTTGCTTCTTTTTTTTTTTTGAGACTTCGACTTCAATTAGACATACTTGAGCTGAGCAAGTAATAAATGAAATATGTAAGTCTCTAGATTTGGATTGGAGGATTATGTAAGAGCTTCAAAGAAATATTGATAGAGTTTAAGGATCTTTTGAAAATTTCACTCTATCAAAAGCATTTAAACACTTCTTCACAACGGGTAAACGATTTTTTTTCAGCTGTAAACACAAAAGTAAAGAAATACATCACAGAATGTTATCTTATTTATGATATGGAAACTCACCAATTTAGGGCTTGAATGTTTCTGATTTGACTTCTCTTCATCAGTCTCGCTTTCAGTATTAAAATCGGTATTATATAAGCTACCAGGAACTCGCTTACGTTTTGCACGTAGCTGGGTATTTTGTACGCTTTCGTTAGTAAAGGAGGTTTCAGACGGTGTTATTGAATTTATTGTAGTTGCATTAGCAATAGTTGGTTGTTTGTCTTGGTGGTTAGTAGAATTTATTTTAGGCAGCTTAACTGGAAGAACGGAAAGATTTTTAATTTGATTCACTTTATAGGTGAGTTCAGCTATGGTGATCTACAAGAACAGATCCTAAAATTAAGCAGTATTCAATATAATAGGTAATTATTATGCTCACATTTTTTGCTCGTTCCAGTTCGGCTAATTGTTCTTCATATTTTGTTTGACATGTCTCTTTTTCCTTTATATTGACCTCTAGTGCTGCAACATTTTCCTGAAAATTGATGAGCATTAATTTAATGTTTTGACGATGGCTATTTGCTTTTACCTCATGCAGTTGCGTTATGGACTGCAACTTTTTGTTTAATTCGGTCTTTTCAGCTAACAAAGACGTAATTTCAGCCAGGTGCTTCTTCTCAAATTCCTCCAATTTCTTCTTAAGTTCATTAGATTCATTGGTAATTGCAATTAACTTAATTTCAGCAATAGCAGCTGCCTCGCCCTTTGCTGTTTTCAACTGCTTGTTCTCTTCTACAAGCTTCGCCAAATGGGCTTGATAACTATTTACATCATCGAGCAATTTCACATTCTGGCTATTTAATCCTTCTAACATTCGATTGTTTTGCTCCTTTACAGAGTCTAAGCATTTAGAAATATCCGACATCTCAGTTGACAATTGTAGATTTTGCTTTGTCAACTCCACATTACGTTCCTCAACTTTCTGCATATTAGCCATGGTTATTTGCAATTCAGCCTCACGCAACTCATTGCCTTCTTTCAGCTGACGAATTGTAACCTCCTGCTCCTGAACCTTCTTTTCTAACTCAACATGGGCCAACTATAAATCAAGAGGAGAGGTAATTATTTTAAAACGGCTTTCATAACATTATTATAGCTCGCACCTCCTTAGTTTTCGATATATCAAGCTTATACTGCTCGAAAATAGCCTTCAATTTTTCAATGTCCGCCTGCAACTGAGAGTTTTGCAATTTCCCTTCGGACAATTGGTCATCCTTCTGCAGTAACATGTTCTCGAGTCGGACCACCGCCTGCTGTTGCTCGCGGTGATCAGTCTTCAGCTGAATATGATAAGATTATTTAATCATCGCATATTTAGTCCATCCATCCTCTTACCTGTGCATACACATTGGCAGCTTCCAATAGATCGGCTTTCTGCTTGGTCAAAGTTTCGCTCAATTTGCAGAATTCCTTATCGTAGAGGATCTCCAAATTCGCATATTTCTTATTGCACGCCATGTTATCTTCCTTAAGAGTATCATTTTGCTTAGATATGTCACTGCATATAGATTTCAGACGCTCTAGCTCCTCCTTAACCGTTTGCAGCCTGTTAACGAAAGACATCAAAAATCAAAAAATACCCTAATTTTCAAATATTGCAATCGTTGAAATTACTGTTTCTTCAAAACTGAATTCTCGTGACTCTTCTCGATTATGTCCATCATAGTCTTCTGCATCTTGTCAGATAATGACATCCATTTTTTGTTTGATTCTTCCATGGACTTCTTATGGTGCTTTGAATAACTTTCTAGCAGACTTTCGGTGCTTGTCGGATCAGACATTTTTCTTTTTAGCGAAGTGCTAAGTTTGGTGGGAGCAGCGCTATTCATTTTGCTTAGTATCTTGGTCTCCAGGGTCTTGCTAAATTTGGTTACAGCCCTTTGCTTTGATTCTGCCGATTCAGATGCCTGCTAGAATTTTCTTTACCCTTCTTCGATTTAAAATGTCTGCAGACTCTTACTAGAATTTTCTTCAACTTATGGCTAAACGATGAAATGAAGATAATATCTACATATGTTGCTTATAAAACTCTTAAGTATCAATACTACAATTATTTGTGAATAATTTACCTGCTCACACAAGAACTATTTCTTCAAATTTTCTCTGAACACGAAAAAGTACAATAAGAACACGTCACTGCTAAGTGAAGTGATTAGTCATTGCCAGCATGAAAAAGTATCGATCAACCGATACTTAGCATATGAGTGACACTTTAAATTAATTGTGTTGAATGCGATATTTTTTTACAATAGAAATAGCGATAGCTCGAATCACTTTCACGCAAAGAGTAATTTTAATAGAAAGCAAGCATACATACATACATACATAATTAACAAATAAGAAGTCTCTGGTCAAGGCTGCTCGCTACGACATCCCCTGAACCCTGCACGGAAGTAATATTCATCGCCTTTACCCATAGGCACGTGCCCTGCTAATTGTGTAGTTGCTGCCGCGGCATGGCTATATCCTTTTACGCTTATACCTCTATTTTTATATAAACGATGTTTATGCATTCCCATTTTCAATGGCTTCTGGGTATAAAAAGTGTAAATTTTTTTAATAATTTTTATAGTATACAGTAGAGAGTTTTCTATCGAATAAACATAAACAGACTCCCGCTAGATTTAAATCTTTGTTAATAAAAAAATGATCAAACTTGGTGTACAGGAAATACAGAACTGATTGTTGAGAAACTAATGCACCCACAACGTATCACAGTTTGGTGCGGATTTTGGGTTGGAGGCATAATCGGGCCACTTTTCTTTAAAAATGCAGCTGGTCAGACACTATCCACTTATTTGTACCAAAATTGCAAGATATGGATGTGAACGGCATGTAGTTTCCACAAGCCGGTGCCACATGCCAAACAGCCCGATAAACAATTCAATTACTGAGTATGTACATATGTATGTAGTACATACATACATATGTGGCAGCAAAGTCAAGGACATCATTTACATCATTAAAAAAAAATTATCTGACTTACCAAAAAGTCCTAAAAGTATTTTTGGGAGTTTGAAAATGTCTGCTAGATTTTTCTTCAATATTTTTTAAGAAACAATACTACAAATATTTAGGAATAATTTTCCTGCTTACAAAACAATTATTTCTTGAAATTTTCTTTGAACACTAGACAGTACAATAAGAACACGTCACTGGTATCGATCAACCGATGCTTGGCATGTGATTTGACACTTTATAATAATTGTATTGAATGTGAAATTTATAAATTGGAAATAATCGTGTATATTAGAAAAAAAATTATAAAATAATTAATATTTGTAAATAAAAATGATCATTTTTAACGCCAGATGGCTTTACCGATGACGTGTTTTGTATGTATCTTGCTTACTTAATACTTTATCTACAACTACAATAAAAATCTACAGACTACAACGATTTGTTAACAACTCATCTGACTTAACGAAAAATATCTCTTCAAAGTCATGGACGGATGCGATGTACTTATATTTATTTACCTTGCTACTAATAACACGCCCGGTACAGACTAACCTTACAAGTTGAACATTAATTAGCCAGCACATATAAATAAGTATCGATTACTTTTATATGCAGCAGTTTCGTCTAGTTGTCCTGTATACATATATACCTACATTTGTATGTATTAAGTGCAGTGCTGTCATTTTAGCTTTTTCCCTATAAGATATTTAGCTTTGTTATTTTTTAGTTTATTTTATTTTGATCTTTGTCAACACTAAAAATCTTGAAAATGAAAAACGATACATGATCAAATGATGGAAAGGTAGATGTGAATTCAAAAAAGGCGTCGTCTTTGTCTGCAGTTCTCAATGCCCTTTCCTATTAAAACTTTTAGATCGTTGCAGTTGTTATCATGTAACGCTTTGTATACTCAATTACTGTGTATCTATTTTCATAAGAAAATAGTTTATTTACACAACATAAATTTATTATCCAAAAGGGTCTCCTTGAAATTCCCCTGGTGTGCGTTACTCAGCTATCAATTAAATTGGCTGTGATAAAAATTTTGAACCAGTTACATGAGTTAAGACTTCATTTCAGTATTGCTGGTACCCAAATTAAAAATACTTGAGTACATTCAGTTTTAACAAAGAAATGTATTCAGAATCAAAATATAGATTCAACAAAACTTCTAAATGACATTTACTAGATATACAATATTTTATTTTCATTAATAATTATATTTAAAAGTCACTTATTATTAATATATAATATTAATTATTAAATATGTATATAAAGCCAGTCTTTATTAGCTTCCTTTTTCATTTTTTAGATTTATCAGCTTTTTTTTGCCAATTATTATGACAGCGTTAATTGCACGGTTAGGACGTGATTGATATTTTGTAATAATTGTTTTTGAATGTTTCGGCAAGCAAAATTAGTGATAATTAATACATAATAAGTTTTTCAGGTGGTTACGCTGTATCTGGTCATCAAGAAGTCATATATAAATTAGTAAAAAAAAAAGGTAATTCGTAAATGAAAATGATTTTGTTGTGTTAACAGATTTCAATAATAAATTCCTACAATATCTTTAAGAGGATGGCGGATAAGAGGTTGTCCTAATGTTAGCACAATTCTCAGTCGGTGCCACAGAATTGACAGCTAGTCCGAGTTTTGACATAATTGTTTTAGCGGTATTTGATTGTTTTTCTGGCTGGTCTAGAGCAGTTTTCTCAGACTTTGCGGGAAGGATGCAAAGATTCATGATTTGATCTAGTTTGAATGTTAGTTCTGATATGATTATCTGCAAGAAATGCATAGAAATTAAACACTTCCCATTTTGTTTGGCCAATTACTGAATTACTGGAACTTACATTTTTCTGACGTGCTAGGTTGTCTAGTTTTTTTTGGAATGCCACTTTTTCCTTTACCTCGGCCTCCAGTGCTGCGACGTTTACCTGCAAATTCAAGAGCATGAATTCAATGTTTTGCCAATATTTATGTATTTCCTTTTACCTCGTGCAGTTCCTTCTCAAGTTCTTCCAATTTCATCTTCAGTGCATTGGATTCATTGGTCACCGCATTCAATTGAACTTTGGCAGCAACAGATGCCTTGGTATTGGCAATCTTCAACTGCTCGTTGACTTCTACAAGCCTGACTATATTGGATTGATAATGATTTATATCACCCACCAATTTTAGCTTTTGGTTATTTAGCATATCTATCTTTCGATTATGTTGAACTTTTAGAGCTTCTATGTATTTAGTAGTATCCACAATCTCATTTGACAATTGTAGATTTTGTTTTGTCAGCTCCATATTACGTTCCTCAACTTTCTGCATATTAGCCATGCTTGTTTGCAATTCAGCCTCACGCTGCTTGATGTTTCCCTTCAGCTGACGAATTATAGCCGCCTGCTCCTTCAACTTGTTTTCTAACTCTGTGTGCTTTTTCTATAACACAAGAGTACGGATTATTATTTTAAAATTGTTTAAATACTTAATATAACTCGCACCTCGTTTTCCTTGGATGCAACTTCAATATCTGTCTGCAACTGTAAGTTTTGCAAATTCAATTGAGCCAATTGGACATTCTTGTGCTGTATCATTGTCTCGAGCTTGACCACCATCTGCTGCTGCTCCTGCTTCTGCTGCTGATCAGTCTTCAGCTGTATATGATAAGATTATATGTTCATCGCCTATCCAGAATGTCCATCCGCTTACCTGTTCTTTCGTATTAAACTTAGCTGTATCGCTTCTTGTTGTGTTCAGCTGCTCCTTAAGATCTGGTAGTCTGTTAATGAAAAAATGTCTATAAATGCGTTACTTTTAATAAACTACAATCCTTGAAATTACTGTTTTTTTAACACTGCACTTTCGTTCTTCTTGTGATGTTTTGCATTAGACTTCATCATATTTTCGGTGCTAGCCGGATCAGATATTTGCCGTTTATGCGGAATGTTAGCTTTGGTGATATTTCCGCTATTCATTTTGCCTTTTCCAGACTTTGAAATTGGCTTCGAATGCTTGTTAGATTTTTCTTTGCTTTTTGACTTTATCGCTGACATGTTCATGGAACGATGCAATGGGAATTATTTACGTACCTTGCTTAAAAAAGGCTTTAGTATCACTAATATAAATATTAAAAACAAAAATAAATTACCGGTTTAAAGAAATTTCTCTTAAAATTTTCACTAAGAACGTGTCAACGTTAAGTTCAATATTTGATTTGACATTGACAGCATGAAAAATATCGATCAACCGATACTTTATATGTATATAGATTTGACAACTTGTAATAATTGTATTAATGCGGTATGTAAACAAATTTTGTTGTACGCTGCGCTACAACGATTTTTGTCATACAATCATATCTATATTATAAAATAATTGATATTTGTAAATTCAACAATCTTTGTTGGATTCATTGGCTTAATGGAACGATGCAATGATTTCATATTCTCCAGAAGTAAACTTTTTTCGACCCTTTCTTTCTTTTGTAATTATCTTAAAAATGTGCCAATTTTAGTGCTAATCAAGAGCTATAAAATTGACTTCTTGTCAAAATAAAGAAGTGTTACGACATTTGCAGCAATATAAGTGATGCGATTTCAAGACAATTACAAAAAAAATACCAATGCGTCGTACGCTACGAAAAGTAGTCTTTTCTGGAGAAATTCCCATATGTATTTACGTACATTGCTTTTTAATGTCTTTAGTAACAAATTACTTATTATACAAATTTCTTATTACTTAAGATTTACCTGATTCACAAAGAAATATTTCACAAAAGTTTCACTGAAAATCAAAATTTGTACACACAGTTGTCAGAATTCTAAGCTCAACTGAAATTGCTTCTTGCTATAGAAAAAAAGTATCGATCAACCGATAGTTTGCAGAGTTGAGCGTGAATGATATTCTGTAAAATGTATGCTAAATGTTATTCATAGCTAATTCAAAATGGACTGTTAAATATTGAATGTTATTCATAGCATAATTCGTAATGGACGTTAAATATTATACATTTTGCTTTTAACAACTAAATTATGTGAACAATGTTTTGTATAATGATTTCGTAATATATTAAATGCATTTCTTCAGTCTGCAATATTCGATAACTACAGTGATAGTTTTATGCAAATCTTGCAACGCTGGCAACTCTGGCCGCCAAAAAGTCATACATATTGGAAAACAAAGTTAAGTTTTAAAATAATTGGTAATCGCAAATGAAAATCATTAGAAATCGTCAATTAATTCAAAAATAACCTGAATGATTGGATAATAAACGCATTTGTATTGAAAATAAATATGTCACGTATCAAATATGAATCAATCAAAATTGCATTTCAATCATCGGTTACGCTAATTTGTTGGGTAAGTAACAGACGTACATAAATTTGCATTATTTACTTGTTTTGGCAATTATTAATACGTCTATACAATTAATTAGGCCGCCAATCAATCAATTAATCACAAGGTTATTCAGTCACTGACAAACCAATTAAAATTAATCAACAATCAATCAAAATGTCACCGTGCGCACGAACATACCCAAACTGCAGCCTACAAATGTACATGTATGGGTATATATATATATATATATATATATATATATATATATATATATATATATATATATGCAATCTTTGTCAGGCAATCAATTAGTTCCCGCTCAGGAGCTGCTCCAAATCATCAGCATCAACAATCGTGCTATGTATGTATGTACATATATACATACATATGTGGATATATTCAATCAACTGACCTCGATGTCTGGGCTGCTCTTTGGCCATGGCCATTGCCAATATGTGCTCGTATAATCAAAAAACAAAAAGCAAACACGCACACACATATGCACATACGCACCCAATCTACGCCATTAGCCATATAACCTATAAGCTCATACAGCCCATAACCCGTAACCCCAAAGCTGTAACCCAGTTTCAATTGAACGCGTTTTCACATGCCAATGCACCAGCCGCCTGCCCACACACCCCCTCCAGCGCCTCCGCCTGTGCCTAGCCCACGCTCCGCTGCTCATCAGGATCATCATCAATTGGCATGCAATGTGTGACCGCGACCGAGACTAGGCAAATGCTTGCCGAATAGGAGGTTTTATTTTCGACTGGATTTCCAGAGTAATTGAAACAGAGAGACGGAGAGCGAAAGAGAGAGGGAGAAATGTTCTCGGTCTACTTTATGCCCATTTGGCTTATTATTATTTTTTCCTCCTTTTTTTTTTTTTTTTGTGGCCGACCAAGCAAGGCAATAGCCCAACTAAATTGAAATCAAACCCAGTTGCCAGGCCCTCTCACGCACACACGCACGCACGCACTCACGCACGTTCGTGACACGACATCGGGCTGGACTCTTTACGAGGCGACTTTAATTGCTGAGGTCAGGAGCGGCAATCAAAAGGCACTGCAAAAAGCACCATCAAATCGAGCTGAAAACGCGCGCATCAAGCGTCACTCTCCAAAAACGCCATCAATTCAATAGCTGAGCGAGAGGGCTGGGTGAGGTTGGATTAAGCTGAGTGTTAAGTGCGCCGACATTGCGTTAACAAATCTTCACTACTCTCGCTTTAACTCTCCCCCTCCTCATACGCTATATTCTCTTTGTGTGCGTGAGTGCGTGTTTGTGTATGTGTGTGCTGCACTTTGTAAAAGTGTTTTGCCCATTTACGAGCCAGCGAGCTCGTCGAGCGTCGGCGCTGATTTTTATGCCATGTTTGGTGTCGACTGTCAAGCAAACGCCTGCTAGCTGCCAGACGCCACCTAGCGGCAGTCCCAGCGCTGCCACCCGCCAACTGCTTTGCCTTTGTCAATCAGTGCGAGCGTGAGTTAGTGTTAGTGTTTGTATGTGTGTGTCACTTTCATATGTGAGAGTGGGCGTGGCCATGGCATGAGCGCACTTGCTACAAGTCTTGTTTGCCGTTTGCTACTGCCTCTGCCGCTACCGCTGCCGTTGCCACTGCCTGCCGCAGCAACAGTGTTTCCCAGATATGCACACGCAGCAGCAGCAGCAGCCGCCGTCGACTGTGGCGCCACCTACACGGCCCCCACCCACAACAAGATATATGTTGACAGCTTGTGAAAATATGAGCAACGTTTTGCTGCTACCAGCCAAATGTGTTGAAAAATTGAAAAATATTTCGCCATCGATGCACTAAAATATGGTCCGAGGAAGGCGAGAGGCGAACGCCAAATCGCTGCCGAAATGCAAAGCAACAACAAAAAGCCAAACAAATCTAACACAGCAAAAAAAGAGGAAGCAGCAAACGTGTTGAGTTTTGTGTGCCAAAAGAGGAAAGGCAGAAAATGTATTTGGCGGCGCGCCAGACTATAACAAGAAAAAAAAAAAATAGTAGAAAATGGAAGCAGAAACAACATGAGCCACGCCTATAACCAGCTCTAGACTCCTGATCGAGTCCTCTGAATGTCTTCTGGTTGCGTTTACTCTTTTGTTGTTTAAAAGTTTTTTTCTCTCCACTTTTTCACTTTATTTTCTCCATCTCCATCTCCATCTTCGTCTTCTTCTCCATTTGTTGTTATTATTTTTTTTGGCTGGGGGCTTTTATTTTGATTAACTGACAAGCGACTGGCAATTGGCACAATTGAAGGCAACTCCTTGCTCCTAAGTCCTTGTTGCAGGCATTGTTGATTTAGGATAACGCCAGCCAGCTGCCAAAAGGTTAACGTTAACGAATTTATATTAAGGCCGCCAACAAAACGCCCGAGAAATAAAAAGACAAAATATGCCAAAAATAAAAAGGAAAGGGAAAAACGAGAAAGGGAGAAAGCATT
This sequence comes from Drosophila stalkeri, assembly GCA_035047405.1. Taxonomy (NCBI): domain Eukaryota; kingdom Metazoa; phylum Arthropoda; class Insecta; order Diptera; family Drosophilidae; genus Drosophila; species Drosophila stalkeri. Next base: position 10,900,212 of record JAWNPR010000061.1, read on the forward strand.
AGATGGCTATTGTGCGGGGTACCGAGGGGTTGAAAGATGAGCAGCTCAAAAATTTGCTTGCTCGCCATTTACCGGTCGCGGCAACAAAGAGATAACAGAAATCTGCACATCGCCCCATAACTCTAAAGCCACATTGAAATGTATATATAGTAAGTACACACACAGACACACCCTCTCTCCCTACTCCCCTATCTACCCTCCCTCTGTCTTTCTTACACACACAAGTATACATACTTTATGTGTTACACACAAAAGGCAACAACTTGTTAACTTTGCTTTTTATTTTAGGGACACTCTAAGTTGGGGCCTGGCCTGCAAAATTCGGGTTTGGCTTTCATTTGCCCATACACTGTGAATGGCGTGGCAATTGGGGCATATTGGTTAGCAGGCAGTCTGTGCGTATGAGTGATATTTGTTAGTTAAGTTCTTCATATTCTCATCTCTTGCAGCTGACGCTGAGCGTGCAACTCAACTTGGCGCTTGACTGATGAAAGTTCATATATGTATGTACTTGCCAACGTATACGTCATACACTCATCTGGCTCAGACTCACTCTGCCTATCACTCACTCAGTGCTGTGTATTCTGCAGTCGCTGCTACTCCTACTGCTGCTCGTTGGTAGCAGCTGCTGTGTCGCACAGACAAATGCGAGGGCTTTGACTTGGCTGGTGGCGGCTGCTCCCGTTGCTGTTGCTGTTGCTTGGCGCCTACTGAGCCGGGGAGCCATAAAATTGGCGTCGCCACCGCGTGATTAGGAGCCGCGACGCGTTTCATTTAGCCTGTCCTCAAGGCTCCCGCAAACATTCAAATACACACACACACACACACCATCACAGAAACACGCTGAGTACTTACATATTGTATAAGTAACGTAAATTGTTGAGGCTCAGCGCCAAATTGAGAGGCATTCTTAAAGGCCAATCTCAGGAGAGGAGATGGCCATGCGAAATGATACCCCTCGGAATTGTTCATTGAAAGCCATTGAAAGCCCCCACCGCTGCTCCACTACATACTTGCCTTCGTTTATTTAAACAAATTATAATAATAATAACAAAGCAGTTTGACCCAGGAATACATTAGAAATTTGTAATTGGTTTGACAAGAACATTTTGCAAAAGTTTCATAATCAATTCTGAAAAATAACTAATTTAAGTGCGCATATGAACGTAAATTATTTAAAGTTATTTTAAGAATCGAAATTCTAGTTAAGGCAATTTCTTATTTCGAATGTAGCCATGGAGCTGACAGCATTCAAGTTATTTTTGAGAATTAATTATGAAATTTAACTAAACTTGATAAACATATATATAAGTTTAGGTGAAAGTTTAAGACTGCAGGAGATGATATGAGAATATGAACAAGAGATGCGAGCATTTACTTTTGGGCATCTGGCTGAATTTTAAAGCATGACGCGTCCTGTCATAAGTTCCAAAATATCCAATTTACAACTTGTGGCGCCTTCGCACACGGAAGCACCAGCAGCACAAAGCACAAGAGCTCGCTTTTGGTTTCATTTTAATAATGCCTTTATTCTTCATTTGCTCAGCTGCAGTAGGAGAGCACTCAGGGAGAGCGAGCACGGGGAGCACCAGAAGAGAGAGCACAGAGAGAGAGAAAGAGTGGGGCAGTACGACATTTCCGCTCTAACGAATCCTACTTTAAATTACGCTTTTATTACTTTTATTTACCTTATAATATATGTATGCAAGGGAGGGAGGCTGTAATTCTTATAATTTCATTATTAAAACTTTTTTTTCTTAATTTTATGGCCTTTGAAAATTTTGTGTAAATACCTAATTAGCTTAATAAAATAATCTGTCAGTTTACTTTATTTATGTAAATTATGAACTGACATCATTTAACTGTTAAACTATGTATATATATTTCCAAAAATTAAAAAACAAATTTCCTTTAACTAATAATATAATATAATACAAAATTTTTCAAATATTTTAATTAAATGCTATCAATACTAAAATAATATAAAAGATAATACAATAACATTAATAATGTATTTATATGTATTAAAATAAAAAAATATAATATTTACTATATATAGAAAAAAAGTTGAATATGTATTTATAATTTTTTATGCTTTGTTATCCACTTTGATGTAAAACTAAACTAGACTACTATATACAAATAAAAAAAATTAAATGATAGAATAAAAATAAAAGAAAAAAAATAAATGAATAAATAATAATATAAAGTAATTCAAAAATATCTATGTACAGCAGAAACTTTTATTTGGGAACGATTCAAGAATAAATATAACAATTAAAATTACATTTTAAATAAAGTTTCATTAATTGATATATAACACCCGATTATCTGAATATATTTTGATTTCACTCTAAATAATAATAAAATTGCTTTGCTTTGCTATCAACGCAAATGAGTTAAAACCATGAGCCTTCTAATATCTGAAAGTACTTAGTTTCTTCAATATATATTATTATTTTAAAGCACCTAAATCTTAAAGTAAAAAATTTGAATTCAAATACAATAATCCTTGCCTGCAATCTATATTAGTGTCTTCCAAGAAGTTTGCCATTATTATTTTTTAAAAATCTATAAGCTTAACATAGATCAACAACCTCGAAATTACCGAAATAAGACAAGGCAGTCGTCAAATCTTTTGTTCTAGAGCCGTCTTATGAATAAGAGAACCGTAAGACTCTTCATACATTCGATGCTTACTTTGACATATTGAAAGCATACATACATGCTTACATACGTTCATATATGTAAATACTTTTTGATTTTGTAGACGTCCTCTTATGTGCAGTCAAACAATTCTTGATAAAATTATAATACCCTCAACAAGGACACACTCAGAGAGATAGAGAAATGGAGAGAGAGAGAGAGAGAGAGAGAGAGAGAGAGAGGGAGAGGGAGAGACAGGCAGGAGCGACAGCCGATTGGGGTACCTCCATCAAGAACAGCGTCTGCATATGTTCTCCAAAAACGAAAAAAAAAGATAAAGAGAAAAGAGACACGCATCAGAGTTGTATGAAATATCAGCATCAAAAGAATAAGAGAGGGCCACCAACACAAAAGGCTACAGAGTGCATATGCTTACACATACACATATATGTATATGTATTTATGTAAAAATATTGTACAAGACAGATTATATTGCTTGAAATTTGATAATAAGCTGAAATGCGCACAGAGTTCGTTTTGATGTTTGAATTGTCAATGAATTTGCATACGCTGTATTATCAGCGGTTGCTTGGCGCCACCTGTTGGCCGTCGTGGTAACTAATGTGATTATTGTGTTTCATTTGAGGATTTGCTGATTTGAAAACAACACATCTAAACACATCTCAGCCATTGATATTCTTAATTGCTGCTCCCAACTTAATTGTATTAAGTTCTTTGTCAGTTTAAGCAGCAAAGTTGAAGCTTAACATTGGCTTAAGACCTATCATCGTTATCTGACCATCGCCGTCGCCTTTTCGGGTATTGATAAATGGGCAACTGTGGGTGGGGCCTGGGCGCATGGGCGCATTCTGTTGATAATTAAAATTCAAAATTTTAAGCTAAATATGAGTTAAGCTACGGCTGAGAGCATCAACACTGAAACGAAGTCTGTTTAAGACAACAGCAAGAGTAACAGCAACAGCAACATGAAGCCAGAAACTAACTAATTGCTATATTTTTGTCTCAACTTCCTTGCAAAGATTTGAGCTTCGTTGTCCGTTCACATCGACTGATTCTATCTACTTTACCGTATAGCTGCTGTTGTTGCTGTTGCTGTTGTTGCTCTTCGGGGTGTCATGTTCACAAATTGCTGCTTATTAATGTCAGAAATTTCTAATTGCAACGCTGCATACAAATTGTTTTGCAACCCCCTTCCATAAGCCCCAAGCTCACAGCCGCAACCCCTACGCAACGGCTTTCTATCTGCGGCGCTCTAACTTGGCTGTGAAATATTTGCACTAATTTGAACAATAAATTTTGATTATTTGTGTGGTATGCATGTGTATATATATGTGTGCCACTCTCTCTCTCTCTCTCTGTCTCTCTCTCTCTCTCTCTCTCTCTCTCTCTCTCTCTCTCTTTATATGATTTGCCTGACTGGCCATAACGAGGCAACCGAAACCAAAATTCAGCTTAAAGTTTGGCATGACAGCAACCGTTAGACTTAGATGGCGAAACAGCATACGAATCACAATTCAAACAAACGAAAAACTTTTAGCCCAGCCAACTAACCGCTACCCCGCCCACAGTCCACAACCCAGGTTCACGCCCACGCCCACGCCCACGCGCAAAGCAAGTCAAGCCCAAAATACTTATAATCAAAGCAAAAATTTGCATAGTTTTGAACACACTTTTGTCAGTCCATATGAGAGAGGGAGAGAGACAGAGAGAGAGAGAGAGCGGCGCTTAGAGCCAGGCTTACGCTTTCTCTCAACGTAGAGTGAGAGCGAGATAGCAATATAGACAACAGCCGCAGCAGCAGCTGTCGCTGATAGTAGATTTATTACAGTTCGAGGCTGCATGAAAGACAATTAAAAGGGCAATTTTACAGTAGCGAATCTCTCGTGTATATTTGTTGAGGCAGGTATGCCAAAAGCACACACTCGTTGCCTCTCTCTCTCTCTTTCTCTCTCTCGCACACTCATATACTCTTGCTATCACACTCGCCGTTGCTCTCGCCCTTTTCCACTTTTTCTGCTGCCTGTATTTGTGCAGTCATATAAAATATGTGAAAGGCATAAAGCCCCGCGCGTCACGGCTACGGTTGAAGCAGCGAAAATAGCAAAAATAAAATGAAATGAAATAAATAAAAAAAATTATATTAAGAGCGAATTGCAGGCAACAGACAGCAGACAGCAGCAGCCAGCAAAAAACGTAACCAGAACCCAATTTTGTGGCTGCTGCCAACGCCAATGCGAGCGGCAATGGACGTAATCGTTGGCGCCGGCATCAAGCATCAACGAGTCACAGTGGAGCCCCAAATATGGCCAACAACAATAGCAGCCAGCAGCTAGACAAAAGTGTGGGTCACTTTTGCATAATATTACAAATGCCCGATTGGAAATTGACCAAAATACAAAGTGGCTCCACAATTGGCAAAGAAATAAAACCCATTCAATGGTCTATGCTCTTATCGTCATCATTTTTCACTCCTAGACGATTATGACAAATATATATGGATTCGTTTATTGAGCACACCCACACACACACACACACACATACAGATACATAGACAGATACGCCCGATGAAGTGATTTAAGTTCAATTTCGCTTAGGTCGATCAACCGATTTTAATTGAATTTGCCCTCGAGTCGAAAGTTCAGCCCAGTCGAACGGCAATAGACAAGAACTCTCAGCACTGTTGCTTGGCCGCATAAAAGTCATTGCTACACATTTACAGCTAACAAAAGTACCTGAAGCTCATTGTGAATGCTATAAAAATTAAGAGAGGAAATAAAATATTCTAAATTGAATCAAATTTTGTCTTAAATTAAAAATCTGCAGTTGAAGTTGACTATGGAGTTGCTAAAGTGTTAAAAGAAAGATTGAAACTTGATTAAAGCACATTGATATCCTTATTGATTAGAAAAAGAACATGTATTTATATACATATGTATATGTGCGTACTATATGCATATATAACTGTTAACTATAACTATATCAATAATTAGAACAAGAAATATGCGAAAAATTATGAAAACAGATTATGAAGTGTATAAAAGCTATGGAAAGCGACAATAAATTAAGCTTGTTAAAATCACATTCATATCATATGCTATATACATAATACATAATATTATATGATACCATACCTACACATTAATTCAAAAAGCTTTTTAAGGAAAAACTAGAAGCTGTATAGACCATGATAACTAAAGAAATAAAGCACATTAAAATTTGTGCAAAAAGTTACAAATAATTACAATCTTACCATCAGGAATAAAAGCAATTGAAAATGCTTGACTTAGAGCCGCAGTTCAAACCGATGTCAAAGCGACTGCAAATGAAGCTTCTTAATATATTTTATAGATTATAATCTTTAAATCTAAAAGCTCATCTGTGCATTTAAATATCTATGTTATGTATAGGCAGTGCTTGATAGAACATAAAACATTAGCATATAAAGCACACAAAAGCTTTTTATCGATGCATGTGTATGCAACGCTTAATACCTACGCTTTTAAAGCACATTAAAGTTTTTGTTTAGATTGTACTGAAAATAATCAAACGAATGCTAATATTATGTTTGCAGCTTACAATTAAGCGTGAATGCAATTGAAAACAATTGTTGTAATGCCCGGCGTATGCTCTGTGTAGCCATCGTAGCCATTGAAAGTCGAGCCATCTAATAGGCCACTCAATACCCATTGTGCATTGTGCTGTCCAAAATATTTGCCAGCTGCATTCTCTACCTGCTGATATTTTGTGCATTGGCTTTGCCCTGTCTCTCTGTCTGTCTATCTGTCGCTGCTCGTCGACATCAGCCACACACACACACACACACACACATTCGCATTCACAGACACGCTTACACGGTCACACACACTTTCATACACGCACACTTACAGCCACAGCCATGCTCCAGGTTTCGCTCCCACACACACACACACACACACACACTCAGACTTTAGCTCGTGCCGTAGTTTGTCGTTTCTCTGCATGTTATTGCAATTGCTGTTGTTACTGTTGTTGTTGTTGTTGTTGCTGTTGTTGGCAGCTATGGCTTTTGTTGATACTCTTGTTGCTGTTGCTGCTGTTATTTTTATTGTTGCCTACATCCATATATTTAACAATCTTTGTGTGTGCGCACATTTTGGTCTCTCGCTTCTTCTTTTCACTTTTTTTTGCTCTCTTTTATTTTGGATTTTTGGTTTGCCATTTGCCGTCGTCGTTATACCCTTTGGCAAGCATCTATTAAGCTGCTGTCTAGCAACGCAGTGCTCCCAGTTGATGGCATTATCGTTTCACTAAATTGAATAAAATTTGTAACAAGTTTATGAAATGTTGGCTATATACAACATAATATTATCGGACGTTGTTTGAAAGTGATAGAGATATTTATGTAATAACATTTGTTGAGTTAATTAATCTTAGTTAATCTCTTTTAGTTAAGATATTTGAAATTCTTTTTTACCCTCCATAAATTTCATTTAGTTTACAATTACAATTTATTCAGGCATTTCTAGTTAGACATGTTTATTTAGTGAATCTTCCATCTTGTATCTAATCGTAGGGTATTTGGTGTGCGACTCTTGCTGTCACACCTGATTCTTGTTATTTGCTAGATTCTGTTTTTACTGTTTGCTGTCAGTAGGTAAAAATTCCAATAAATAATTGAAACCGGTTCGTTGCTGTTGTAGCCTTTTCCCTTTTTACCGCTTTGCACGTTTTTGGCTACCATGATTATTATTTTATTTTATTTCGTTTTATATTATTTTATTTTATATGATTTCGCTTAATTTTCTCCATTTTTATTTTGTTTTTTTTTTCTCTGCACCGACGCATCTGAATACGCGTCCGACGCTTTTGGCATTTGAATTACCATGGACCAAGCAGCAGCTGCTCCATGTTCCACGCTCCATGTACTCCAACTATCGCCTCCTCCCATGATTGCTCATTTTTGGCATTGCCCGAATGCAACCGCAAAAAATTATGAAAATTACAATATACATATAAGCAACAAATTGTTCAGTAACAAATTGTTCAGCAACAAATTGTTCAAATTCGATTTTGGGCAACATTGTTAATAAAGCAAACATTTTCTGCTCATCTTCAAGGATCATCTCTTCACTCTGTTTGCACCGGTGGCAGCTGTCGCTTCAGGCGGTTTCGAGTCGAGCGCAAATATTCCAATCGAATTGTGTCAATAAATATTTTCTCTATTTAAACATTATTCTGTTTTAAGCTATCAAACGCACTCTGAAATCTTTTTATTTTTTCTATTATTTTTGCAATTATTAAAATTTTTACTTTTACTACTATTTTTGCAACTTGAAAAATTTTGACTTTTTCTACTATTTTTTGTTTTAATAATAATTGTACTTTCACATTAACTTACTATTATTACTACAACTTACTTCTACAACTACTACTACAACTATTACTTCTACTACTATTACTACGGCTGTTGCTTTTGTTTCTACTACTATTACTTCTCCTACTACTATTACTTCTCCTACTACTATTACTTCTCCTATTACTACTGCTACTTCTATTACTACTACTACTGCTACTATTACTACTACCACTAGTATTACTACTACTACTACTACTATTACTACTACCACTACTATTACTACTACCACTACTATTACTACTACTACTACTACTATTACTACTACTACTACTATTACTACTACTACTATTACTACTACTACTATTACTACTACTACTGCTACTATTACTACTACTACTATTACTACTACTACTACTATTACCACTACCGCAGGAACTTCCACTACGACTACTTTTCCCAACTACACTCACTACTATTATTACAACTCTCACTACTCCTACTACTACCATTATTACTATTGTTATGAATACTTCCTCCTTTTCCAACAGTTATTTTTAGTTGTACCTCTACTACAACAATTTCTTTATCTTTAAGGGAAAACTCCCTTATAGCCAACATTGTTGCATTGGTTGACTCCAATTTTTTTTTGTAAAATGATATCTGCCGTGGCAGAAACAAAGTTGGCAACTGCCGCAGGGCGAACGCGTTTGTTGTTTGTTAATTACGCAAAAAACTGGTCAAACAATGGCCGACAGTGGCAGCAGTGCAGCAGAGACAACAATAACAAGCAACTCCTGCCCTGTCAAGCAGAGGGAAATTCTGCTGAATTTCGTTGCCTACTTTGTGGCAACTGGGCGACCAGCACCTGCGGCTGAGTCAACTCACAAATGTGACTTATCTGACTGTCAGAGCACCGCAGGACACCCAGCAGCTCTCGACACTAGACGAACTGTAAACTGCGAACAGCCAACTGCGAACGCAAACTGCAAACTTCGGACTGTAAACTACAAACTGTAAACTGTAAACTGTAAACGGAAACTGTGAACAACAAACAGAATGCTCTTTTGCTCTTTCATACCCTCTATATGCACCTGACGATGGATGCATCAAGGTAGTCGCATCCAGAGTCCGGGACCGTTCGATAATATGAGCAAATTGGCTTCAATGGGCGCAGGCCTGGACGATAAGTTCCTTAAACTTCGGATCGTAATTTTAGCTTGATATTTTAGAATGCGCTTAAGGTCGACCGCATAAAAGTTCTAATCAAAGTTTTGCGGTCAGCTACATTAAAGTGTGGGCAACTTTTAATGTAACGTTAAAGCGTGCAATTATTATTTTATAATGTTAAGCTTAAGCGAAAAGTTTGTAGCCAAAAATGTAACTTAAGCTCGGAAAACTTTGGTCTTACCAAAGGTGTGTAATGTGGAGCGACTCAAAATAATTTCACGGCCAAGGGCACACGTTCCACAAAATGCTAGCCAACAACTAAATATGCCAATATCTGTGAGTGGAGTTTCAAGTGTCCAGATATGAGGATGGGTCTGCCCTTGGAGGTTCTGCAACTATTCGACGAGTCATATTTAGAGGCTATCTATCATTCGATCACTCGCTAGCAGAAGAAAAAGCCAACAACTGCCAGAAGTCAGCTGTGGCCATAAGGACAATAAGTATTTTTGATAGTCACGACCCCAGGAATTGCGTAAAGTTAAAAATGAAGAGCCATAAAATGGGGCGAGCGCGCTTTTAGTGCATAACTTGTAGCTCGAATGATAAGTCGAAATGAAGCGGACGAAAGGCTTTGGCACGGGCGCAAGCCACAGTCAATGCTGGAGCTAGGAAAATGCGAAAATGCGAGAATGCGAAAATGCGAAAATACGTAAGCAGCAGTCGTTGATTTATGATAGCATCCGTAAAAGTTTTCAACCAAAACTTGCAGTTTAGCGCCCGCCAAGTGATAAACTGCAATGTCTTCCATTTAGTTTTCCGAAATCGAGCTGAAATGCGAGTGGGTTCATCTAGTGCTGCAGCGAGCAGCTCAAACAACTGCAGTAGGACAGCTCGTCCGGCCGGAGATGGGAGACGGGGGACTCGGGGGCTCGGCGGCTTGGGGGCTGGAGCAACGCATTTTGGATGTTAGCTAAACAGGCTAAGTGTATTCGCCAAGTTATCCGATTTCCGCAGTCGCTCAGCGACTCGTCCGAAGCTATTTTTGCTATTGCATTTGCAGCGAAAGGCGAAGCATCAACAGCATAAAAAACAATTAGAGCAGAAAACTTTGAAGAAAACACGCAACCAAATCAAGAATCCTCTTTGAAAGTTTCGTTCAAAGAGCAAAGAGGCTACAATGCAAGCAGGTTGTGCATAGCAAATCAAGTTCAAATATGGAGAGAAAGAGAGAGAGAGAGAGAGAGAGATAGAGTGCTATTTAGATAAGGAGCGACAAAGTGGAATACAGTCTCAGAGAGAGAGAGAGAGAGAGAGGAGGATAAAAATAGAAAGAGAGAGATAGAGAGAGAGAGAGAGGAGAGTATGAGAGAAGATTACACATATAATATAATATAATATAATATAATAATTGAAATTGGAAGAGAAGACAAATAGAGAGAGAGAGAGAGAGAGAGAGAGAGAGAGAGAGAGAGGAGAGAAAGAGATAGAGGAAGAAAAAAGAGTTACATCGAAATTTATGGAGTTAAATCAAAATTTAGAGAGAAAATGGAGAAAAGATTGGGCAGAAAAAGAGATGAGAAAAGCAGAAAGATAGTGAGTGAGGAAAATTAAGATTGAAAACACGATGAAGAGTGGAAGACAGAAAATATTTAAGGGAGACAGAGATAGTTACATATTGACATCGACCCATTTAGAAAGAACATTAAAGATTAAAAAGGAGCTTGGATGAGCAAGGATATACAAGAGATATAAGAAAAAATATAGAAATATACATACATACACATTCACATACATATATGCACGTATGACAAATGCATATCTAACTATTTACATCTAGATAAAAAGTTGCAAAAAGTATATCTAAAGATAAAGAGAAAACGAAAATAGAAGATAATTTGGCATAGAAACCTGCATTGCTGCTCGGTTTGCAATCGTCTCAGCCATGGAATGAAAAGTTGATTTTTTTTTATACCGAATCGAACCGAAGCCAAGGCAAAGTCCCACTGCACTGAAGCTGGTTAAAATTGGAATTATTGAGCGAACTTTCATTTTTGCAGCTTGAAAATTGAAATTCGAACTGATAAGCAAAATATGTACACAGACAATTTTATATCAGGCCGAAGTCTCAAATGGAAATTGAATAAACCTCTGTGCATTAGGCATGAATAAGTCACTTAAACGCCGAGACATTTGCTGTGCTAATCAGCTCTTGAGTGTGCTTTAGATTGGAAGCAAACAATTGTCTCGCCGGTTGGCTGTCCACCGTCCGCCGTCCGCCCAGACGACTGTCTATGGATTCCATTAATTTGGACAACCTGGACTGGGGCATGTGCTCCAGCATCAAATGAGGCACGGCCGCAAAGTTAACGATGTCTTCAGCCTAAAAGTGTTGCGTGGCAGCATCAGCATCAGCAGCAGCAGCAGCAGCAGCGAGTGCTCTGTGCCGCCTCTTTGGGGACCTTTTTTCTACATTTCCATAGTGCTGCCCAAGGGCATTGTGAATGAATACACACACATACATACATACACACACACACACAAACACACACTTTTCTAATTTGCTGTGCGTGTGAGTGAGTGTGCCGACCCTGAGTCGGAGTTCAATGTACGCCCGCTGCTGCTTCACTGGCGACACAGTCCCAAGTCGTGCAAATAGTTCCTGCTACTCCTGGACTCCTCTCCATCCCTCTATCCTCTACCTGTCATCCCTCAAATTTTCTTCTTCTTCTTGCCTAAAACAGTTCTCTGCATTCCGCATGGCTGCGTTTTGGGCTGCAGCGCGTTGGTCGCTGTCAAATTAATTGACTTTTCCGGTGCCCCGGCCGTCTTCGTTCGCTTGACAACTTATTTCCTCGCATCTCGAGCACGTCATCTATGGACTATTCCCTTCGCCCCCTTATCATCCATCTTGAATTACTCATTTCTCAGCCCAAAATATCGGAAGTTCAATTAATAAGAAAGTTGAACTAGATGCTGACCCTGGTCAGCTTCCCGGCATGCCCAGAGCTCGACACGTGCTCCGATCGTAACGGCCGGCTCGGAGAACTCACTCGGCATTGAGCGCTTTGCGATTAGTCACTCGGAGTGAGTCTTGGCTAAGTGTTGAGTTGAGCTCTCAATGCCTATTCACCTTTCACCTCGCTCACTCAATTCCCCTCCATTTCCCCTGTTTTTGACACATTTGGTGAGTCTGCACATTGAGTGCGAATTTGTTGTGTTTGTTTGTTTTGCAGCGCAAGCAGAAGCTTTTGCAGCTTTGGTGTAAAGACTTTCGTTAAATTGGCTAGCATGATATTGTAAGGAACTTTTCTAGTATTTCCCTGTAAAATAGATAGCATTTACGAAATATTATTATCCGTTGTGTGAGTGGGGGTTATGTCTTGACTAAAACACTAGGAAATTGTTGGGATTTGTAGTGAAATTCCCTGTAAATTAGACACATTTTACGATATTTAATTATCCATAAGAGCAAGCAAGCTTAGCCTGTTGTTGAACCTTGAACGAAAGTTAGCTTCAGGCAAAAGTTTAAGGATATTTTAAGTTTGGTGTATTTAAATTTAAATTAATTGTTATTGATTGTTATTATATATTTTTATTTATTATTAAATATTCATCGAATGAATGCTAAGATACAGTTCTTAAATTATTATTGTGGATTTTTTTACACAATGTTTTGTATTAATTTTTTAGAACATTGACGTACGAATAAAAATAAAGAATATATAAAATATATAAATTTCTTAATTAAAATAAACTAAGTAATAGGTAAACGAACTAAGAATATTTTCCTTTCAGACATAACTTGGTAATGCCGGATAAAACAAATAATAATTATAGATAATTATTATTGATAATGATCATATATATTAAAGGAGTTTATTAAATTTATCTAAGCTAAATTTACATAATTTAGCTGCCTGCCATATTCTAAAAATAGATAATTCTTAATTAAACCAAATACGTTATTTTCTTAAATATTTGTTGCATTTTCTTCCAGCTTCTCTTTATTGTGGTTGCAGTTTGTGGTTTTCATATGCCAATGCGCCGGCCAATTATGTGAGCTTCATTAGAAGCTCCCTCTCAGCATATTTCTCCCTTACTCTCAACGTATTTCTCTTTCTCTCAATTGCTCTCTGACCCTCTCATGAACATTTCTTGTTGAACAGAATTGTGGTAAATTAGTTCGGCTTTTTGATTATTAGACATGAGAGCTGCAAGGCAACAGAAATTTAATTTAATTCCCAGACCAAAATCCAACTTCACTTCTGCAGTCAAGTGTTAAGCGTTTGCCGTGAAATCGGCATTGAGCATGAGGTTTATCTGATTTATGGTAAGTGTGCTCAACCGAGCATCACAAAGCAACTGCAAGTGTGAGCAGAGCGCAATAAACTCAAGATTTTTCTCAAATTAATTAAGTTTCATATAAATTAAAAAAAAAATAAAAATGATTTATGTTAAGTATTTAAAATTCAGAAATTAATTTAGTTTCTCATTTAAATTGTTTTAATAATTTATATAAAGTATTTGAAAATGCTTACTATTAAACAATATGTATAATTAGGAATTTCTAATATTAATTGATTTAATTTAAATTTTTATAATTTATAAATAATTTATAATAGAAGATTTTTTATATTAAGGGCAATTAATATTTAATAAAATTATTATATGATATATTATTATGTTATATATTATTAGAAATTTAAAGTAGTTTGTATATATTTAAAAAATATACAAATTTCTATTATTTTGTACATATTGGAAAAATATATATATTTATATCTGCATATATATTTAGACTCTAGGCAGATTGTAGAGTAGGAAATAATAGAAATTTATATTTATTGAATTGATATAAAATAATATTATTGCATAGTATGTATAATAGGTAATTACTAATATTGAAAAAAAAGAAAAAAATAATAAAAAAAAGACATCTTAACATATAGATAGATAATTCTATAATTCTATTAATTGATAATATCAGCACCAGCATCTCAGTCAAGCATCGACTTACATATTTTGCTCGCATCTTTCAGTCGTTATTAACCAATATATTTTATTTTATTTTTTATTTAAGATATATGCTAGCAGGATCATTGTAGCGGCATTCTCTTTCATGTTCATATTCTACTTCAATTAATAGATCAACATTCATGCAACTGCAGCTTCTTCTTCTTTTTTTTTTAATAAGCGATATTCCTTACTTCGTTTTATTCGAGTTTTTCAGCCAGTAGGGGCATTCCCTTGTGCACGCGCCGCAAAGTAGGCAGCACTTTAGTTAATTTCAGCTGCAAGTGTCTCGGCTAAGCGGCCAGACAGCGCAGTCAGCTAACCTTCAAAAATATCTCCCTCTCTCTCTCTCTCTATCTCTCATTCTCTGTGTGTGTGTGTGTGTGTGTGTGTAAGCTGAACTTCCGCTGCGCTGTCCTGCTGGCAAGCGTGTCCTTGTCTCCTTGCCTGCCTGCCTTAGCGGCTATGCAGCTTAATATTTTCCGTTTGCCAGCTGACAACTAAATGCAGCGGCAGCCAGTCCTAGTTGGCCGTCACTTTTGTTCCTCCACTTTTATTACTGTGCTTTTTTTCACGGAAACGGAAACGGCACACACACACAAACACATACAGACTCATGTGCGTGTGATGTGAAAATAAGTTGTGCATTAATCATTTGCATTGGCATTGAGTGTGTTCCAGTCGAGCATTGGCAATGCTTTATTATGCGACCTGCGCATAAATTAATTAAAATCCATTAACAGCTGCTCAGCGGGCTAATTGGCCTTCTCTATAAGAATTTGTAATTGAAAATGGCATTCTTTATGCTGCAAATTGGCCAGTTACCTAAGCAAGAGCTCAAGCAAAAAGTGAAAGGAAATCAAATTCCTTTCAGAGATCGTATCTGATTGGACAGAGACGTTGAGACGTTGAACTATGAGAAATGCAAGCAAGAATACAGATTACGAATTAAAGACATTTCTTTGAAAGCAGCGCTGAAAGCATTTAAAGAGATATAAAAACTAAAATTTGAACAATGTTAAGAGTTTAAATGTTAAAATGTTTAAAGATAGTTTTTGTTGAGTAATAAATATTTTTGACTGAAGTTTTATTTATAATTCTGCAAATTTTATAATTCTACAAAATGAATTATAAAAATGAATTATTAGCTAATATAATTATTTGTTAAAATAGATATTAATAATAATAATTAATAATAAATATACATAAATATATTTAATTAAATTGTTTTCTTTTTTCACTAAATTAATATTCTACTTATTGAAGTTCTATTCTCTTCTATTAAAATGAAATAAATAACATTAAATTGTTAATTAAATTTAATAAAATTAGAATTTAGTAAATTTGTATTCTAAAATATATGTTTGAAAACTGTTTAATAATAATAAAATTTAAAAATTGTTATATTTTTATTTTTTATTTAATATTAATAATGACTATTGTTATTAATAAAAAAAAAAAACAATTATAAAAATATATGTATATTTAACAAATATAAAATTATATACAAATAATTTAATGAAATTTAAATATAAAAAACCATGATTATGATTGTAAATAAAAATGTAACCTAATATTTCCTTTTATATATTACTTAAATAAATTAAGCTTGCATTAAATTCTTTAATTTAATTTTATAATGTCACAAAAAAAAAAAAAATAACAAAATAACATATTTTTAACAAAAATTTAATTTTGCATTCCTGTTTTTTTTTCACTTAATTTTGCTTGCATGAAATTCTTAATTGAATTTAATAAAATTAAAATCTAGAAAATTCTTGATTTTAAATCTGTTGAAGCTGCCGCTGTTGCTTTTCTTTCGTTTATCTTTATTTATTTATTTATTTTTTTTTTTTTGGCATTGCGCTCAATTTCCAGAACATCGTGTAGCAATTTAATTTGAAATATGCAAATTGGCACCGAGAACTTGGAAGCGACAGCAGCAGCCCGTGCAGCGTGTAAATAATAAATAACAAGATGAACATGATAAACACGTTAAGAGACACGCATACATAAAGCAAATATAGACAGGCATAGCCTGAAGAGAGAGAGGGTATGCAGAGAGGCTGAGCTACTATAAGCTAGGTAAGATCTGATCGCATTGTGCCTTGGCTGTCTGTCAATGTCAATGTGGCTGGGTAGTTAAGTGGCCCCGAGAGGGCGAGGGAGATGGAGTGTGGGTGGCTATGCCTATCTGGCATCGGAGCTATGCCAGTGTCAAAGGCAAAGTCCAAGTGCAAGTCAACAGGCAACAGTCTCCGAACAGATGAAGGCAAAGCAAGCTACGACTGCGACTGCGGCTGCTCTAAGTGAAATATTAAGTGTGAACGGCAAGTCAAGTGGAAGTGGCAGGAGCAAAGGCAGGCAACGGCCATGGCGACACACAGCGTAGCGTAAAACTTTTTCAATTATAAACGCTTTCAGATAAGCTAAGCAACAAATAAAACAGCAACAGCAACAGCAACAGCAGCAGCAGCCGCAGCAGCAGCAGCAGCAACATCTGCTTTGAGTATCTAGGCCCACAATGGCCCCACATTTAGCAGTTTATTATGTATTATGCAAGCGTGATGTTTAATTGAATATGATTATTTATCCTTATGCCACACGCACTCACACACTCACACTCACACACACACACGCATGTGGCCTTGGCAAATGAGTTTTTATGCTTTGTTTGATTGTCCCTTGTTGCTCTGCCTGCCTCATTATACTTCTCCATTCATCTGCAAGTCGTTAGAGGCATTCGCTTAAACAAAAACTTCTAATTCCAATTCCATTTCACGCTGCGCAGTTCCTTTAGCTTGTTCCGGTTCTGGTTGCATTAAAGCCAAATTAAATATTTTTGATGACACGAATTTATTTACTTTGAGAATATTAAACTGTGCATTATTATTATTATTATTATTTTGATTCATATTTTTTATTATAATAATAATAAAATATAAATATATATTAGTTGACTGCTTCATCAAATATATTAATGAGTATTATGCAGTCGGTAGCATCAAAATTCGGGTCAAAACTATTTCGTTTATTTTGTTTTTTTTTTTCGCCTTGGCTTAAAATTTAATCTTGAGAAAGTAATTTACATGAATCTAGCGTAAAATGCAATTGCTTCAAATGGAGTTCAATTTATACAATATTTCAGCTCTAAGCTGCGAGCACATTTATTAGTTTTTTCTTTCCTTTTTTCGGTGATGCAGTCTAGTAGTATTTGCGCACAAGTCTTAAAGTCGCAATGCTGTCATTTATCTGTGCTAGATTTAGTTGAATGGGGATTGCAGGTTTTCATGTTGTTAGGGTGGCTGCAACTGCAACTGCGACTGCAACTGTCGCTGCATAGCTCCAACTGTAGCTCCAAAGTGCCCTGTCATTCAAGGGTCACACACACGCACACACGCACACCACACGTGTACACACATACTTGTTAAGCTTATAATGCCCAGCGACAAATCAAGCAGCAGGATGCAGTTGGCAGGATGCATGTGGCAGGAAGCTGGACAGCAACAGCAGCACGTACACTCCGATCTGTCAGCACGTGCATGACCACTATACAAATTATATATCTCATACATATACATACATACATACATCTATTCTTGTTGTCTATCTTTGAATTGACATTCAACATCAGGCTGCCCTGGGCGAAGAGTGTCAAATGTTATGAGTTTTGGTAGCTCGCTGCGAATCTTTTCAGTGCTCAGTTTTATTTTTTTACAATTTGGCCCGTATAATACGTATTGTTTCTGAAACTTAATAAACATCCGTAAGATATATCCATGCCGAACAAAATGTCATGCCGCGTCGACGACACGCTCCGGCGATGCACTGCTGGAACGGAGGGCGGCGGGCGAGCGGCGATGAGAGCAACATTGGCGGCCAGCAGTGCCAGTGGCAGCAAACTGGATAGGGACAACAATAGCAGCTGCGGCAGCAACAGCTCAAACGGCACAACGGACAGCATCAATGAGAGCGGCAGCCAGCGCATGTCCAAGATGCGTCCGTTGGCCCGTCTGGATCGCCTGCTGCGTCGCTGGCTGCCGGGGTACAGCTATTTGCGTGGCCTCAGGGGCAGCAGCAGCAGCAGCAGCGGCGTCGGCGGCGGCAGGCGTTCGGCTGACAGAGTAGCGGCGTCAACTCGATTGGCCAGCATCATCGAGGAGCAGCAACGTGCTAGACGGCAAACACCGCTTAGCATTGATCCACCGCTGTCGGTGCGGAAGCGACGCGATGGCGAGGTGCTACTAGATGCGGGCATTGCTAAGTCGGAGTTCTGCCTGAAGCTAGAGAAGCTGCTGCGGGCCAAGTTAATTGTCAAGGATTAGCGGATCGACGGAAGCTACTACAACCGATTTGAGAACCGATTGAAAATAGCAACCAATTCAAAAAAAAAAAAAGAAAAAAACAAAAACAAAAAAAAATAAGAGTCACTAAAGTCGCAGTCGTTGTCATGGATAATGCATCTATATACATATATATTTATTATGTACTCAAAACTAAAACTCTCCTACCTCGATCATCAGACCGAACAAAAATTGCAGTCAATAAATTTTTGATGAAACTAAATTATGATTGAGGACTCTAGGGAGTTTCACAGTGTTAATTGAACCAACAACAAAATGATATGTCAAACGAAGCAGTTCAAAACCCGTTCAAATACCGATTTATATTTTATAATGAATCAAAACAAAATAATAAAATTCAATTACTTAAAAATCTAAAATAAATAATTCATAATTTAGAATTATATATACAAAGTTTTGAGACGAAGTCCATAAGAAGGCAACGACTATATAGGCATGTAGATATCAGTATTGGAATACTGAATCATCATGGATATCATCATCAGCATATGAATAAATTTAATGCTGGCATTATTGAGTTCGTGTTTCAACTTGTTCTGGAATGTTTCTAAGCGAGAATCATACAAAAGTTTAGGGAAAGATCATAATGCGGCAATATAATGAAAGATCAAAAATATAATATCTTAGACAAGACTTATTTATTATTTAATATTTATTATTAAGACCTTCATAGTCTAGTACTATTGCCTTTTGCTAAAGTAAGGATTATTGTCAACTAATGCATTTTCTTGCAGTGACGCTTAAGAATGAGCATGCTATAGATATAAATACACGTGTATACAAGTATATACATAAATGTATGCATGTATGCACATACATATGTAAATATCTCGCACATATTTGCACATGTTCGCGAAACGAATCAAAAGAAACTCATACTCGCTCTCGCTCTAACTAAACCACATCAGTTCTTTTCGTATTTTGTTTTCACTTAAGCGCCTTGAGTTGAACTATTCGTGTGACGCTCTTTTAACGAACATCGCTCAGGTAGCTTTGCGATTGTCCATCGCGCAATATGTTAGAATGGGAAAAAGTCAATGCAAATGCTCTTCATATACACATTCACACTTGCATGCATACACACACACACACACGCTCAATTCACGACCGCAATTGATGTCTTTGACGAACACAATTCTTGCATACACACACACGCATAGTCACTCAACTTCATATCACTCAACCAATCAGCGCGAAGAAAAGCATTGAACAATAAACGAGTGCGAGCCGATCGCTAACGAGCTCGTTAAAGAACCGACGTCGATTGACACGATTGAATGCTACTGTCTTTTAACAGTGTTGCAATCGGTTGCTGTCCGAGCCCTTACTTAGAGTGTGAGTAAAAGAGACAAAGAGACATCAAGAAAGAGTCAACAGTTATTTGCAAGCTATGGTCATTGGATAAGAATATTAAATAAGAGGAGCGACAATCAGCTCAGCACAGATCGCTTGAACTCTCATCTCACTCATCCGAGTGTAGTATTATTGGAGTCCGAATAGTTATTTTCATAGTGTTTTGCTGATGCGTGAACTATATAAAAAACTGAATCGCTTTAATCATTTGTTGCTTTCAATATTCCTAACAATTGAAACTAAAATTTAGCTGATTTAGCGCCGTTTAACCAACGACAATTTCTTTTATATTCACGTAATTATGTAGTATTTATGATCATGATGTGCATTAAGAAGAGAACGAAGAGTAAATACACTTAATAATTGACAGACTGCGTCTTATAAGATATATCTAAAAAACGGTAAGAAGTTTAAAGTTGGTTTCAAGGCTTGTTCTTCTCATAGATCTTTATTATTAATTAAGAATGGAAATTTTTTATAAAAAACATATTTACTTTTTAATGCTAGCAACAATATATTTTTGATTTTTAGTTTGTAATTTAATAGATTTCAAAAGAGGAAAAATCTGATAATTTGATAGATGTATTCATTTCTTTGTTAATAATCGAAACATTTATTTATGTCCACTCAACTCAACTCAAACAATTCCAGATATGTCAGTCAGTCAGTCAGCCAGTGAAAAAGTTCTTATATCCACAGAAAGGCAGAGTATTTGGATGGTTGCAAAAATAGGGGGGGAGGCAGAGCTTATGATTTATGTGGACCCCGCTCGGATATGGCAGACACACGCACTGGCAGTTTCAATATATCAGTATTGAAGTATTAGCTATATATCAATCAGCCAGATAACAAAGCAGAGACACATACACACGCACATACAGGCTGAGAGGCCTGGCGGACGGCCTGAGGACGGACGGATCGATGGGGAGTCCCTGTTGGGGTTAGTCTTTATGACCGTTCAGCGCTCATTAAAATTAATTAGAAATAATGGCCATAAATGCGGAAATTTACAGACATCAAAAACAGATATGCGAATAAATAAATAAATACGAACACATCAAAATTTGTGGATAATAAAATGGAACTGCGGTCGCCGACCACTCAAATTGGCCCAAAATGTGTTAGCCAAGTGGCGAGCCATTGGCAGCTTCCGGATCCCCAAAGGCCATGTTGTTAATCAGTCAAAAGCCCGAGCCGGGCCTTTTAATTAAAAATAAAAAGAGAAACTTTTACCAGTCTCAAGTGGGCAAGCCACGCAGCAAAGCACAGCAAAGCACAGCAAAGCACAGCAAAGCAAAAGTAAAGCAAAGCAAAGCAAAGCAAGGCAAACGCAACCACAGCCCAACGAGCTAAACTGTCAAAGGAATTGAAGTTGAATGGAGCCCAAATAGCTGTTGGACAATAGTCGAAAGCAATCAGGCATATTTTACATATATAACTAAGCGGTACACAAATAAGCTTTTATATAAACATATTGTATTTAAATTGAATAGCCTTTGCTCTCGACTGAACTGACAGCAAATATTACGCATACGCCGCATAGCTCGTTAAGAGACAGCTCCCCATCTCCATCTCCTTTTGTGGGTGTGCGTGGCTACCCCTAATAATTTGCTGGCTGAGCACTTGACTGGCGTCCGTTACATGACCATTAATGTGACTTTTGCCAACGCAGCGTCCGAGTTGGCAAGCCAACGCCTAAATTTGCGCCTTGGGAGCCAACTGCTGCTGCTGACCGCAGCGCTGGGCGAGGGCAGAAACTGAAAGGCAGTCCATAGCAGTTGCTTTTTGTAACTTTCACTGATTGTGCTGCCTTAGTATGTGACCGGCTAATATATAATGCACATACTTATACAGATGTATAT
Source organism: Drosophila stalkeri (assembly GCA_035047405.1). Classification (NCBI taxonomy): domain Eukaryota; kingdom Metazoa; phylum Arthropoda; class Insecta; order Diptera; family Drosophilidae; genus Drosophila; species Drosophila stalkeri. The sequence goes on from JAWNPR010000061.1 coordinate 10,921,973, forward strand.
ACATGCTTATCTATATAGGAATTTGATATGGTAATTTTGTTTTTAAATTTTGGTCAAAATATTTGCCTCTGATATGGGTTGGCTCTGGCCACAGAGTGGCGCAGATTTGGAACAAAAGGTTTCCGGCTCTTTGAGTTCGCATTGATTTGCTGTCAATTGGGCAGCACGTTTAAGAGCTTTAACATGTATGTGGAGGTGTATATGAATATGTATATACATACATATACCTGTATATTTATATGTATATGTATATATTTAGGTCGCTTTGCTGGGATTAAACATACATTAGCTACGCTGAGGAATTAATTAAGGCCACATTGCAGCTGTAGCCATATGAAATAGCATAAGCTTAAACAAGCCTTTGATAATTAAACAAGTTAAGTGTGCGTTGTAGCCAGAAATACTCGATTAGGATATACCCTATACCTGTATTTCAGCTAGTGATGGAAATATCTGTCCATGGATTTATGTCTGTGTATTTATGATAAGAAAATCTTGAAGAATTTTACTTAATTTATTTAATAAAATGTATGCAGAAATCTATTGAAATATTTAATTATTTTATTTAATAAAAATTATGCAAAAATGTATAGAAATATTTAATTAATTTATTTAATAAATTTTATGCAAAAATCTATAGAAAATATAAGAAATTAATAAAAATTAAATTTTAAAAATATAATAGATTTACCTATAGCAACTCGATTGCTCCTGATAAGCAAGAATATATCAGATGTATGTATATATAAACCAACGAGAGAATATACTACATTTATAATGTAATAGTAGATAGAACCACATATATGGACATGCTATATAAATACTAGATAAGTATATGCCAAAACCATACTTAAACCCCATACTCACATTCTCACAAATCCAAGAAAATTAATTTTGTATTGGTTTTTTTTTTAATATATATTTTTTTTTGTATTTATTTTGTTTGATTTTGATTTCGTTTTCGATGGAATAAAAAGTTTACATTAGATTGTAATTAAAGTTTTGCCATTTGTCGGCGCAGCTGCTACAATAATTGAGCAAATATTCGTATTATTAGCTAAATAAATTTGTCATATGTATATAAGTATATATATATATATATGTCCGTAAATCGTAAATCGTAATTAGTATTATTTATATGCATCCCTTTTTCGAAATGTTCAATTGTGGAAGAAAAAGAATTGCTTAAATACATTTCATTTTATTATATGTAAGTCTTAGCCCAAAATGAATAAACGCTACAATTTGCATTCTTTTGCTATTTTGAATATCTATAAAAGCGCCGCAAAACTGGGCAACAATTTCATATTATTATTATTATTATTATTTTTTTTTTTTTTTTGATATTTTGTCATCAGTATTTCATTTGTATTTTTCTTGGTATTTTCGGTGTTATCTTTGTGTATAGAATTTGTATTGCAATGTGATATTATTTCATTTTAATTTCCAGTGTTTGGTGGTTGGTGTTTGGTGGTTGACTGTATGCTGAAAGTACTTAATCAGAGGCTACTTTGATATGTTTATGTTTTTTTTTTATGTTGACAAATCGATGTTGCATGATGTAAACAACAGTTATTAAATATAATATTGTATATAGTTAGTCAAGTATATATAGAATATAAGTCAAGTTGTTCGATTTAGATATATTTTGATTCAATGTTCGAATTAAGAAGTAAAAGTAGAGATAGAGCGATAGAGAGAGGGAGACTAGAATTATATTTTCTATAATTAATTTGCTGGGAATATATATATATATTTAATATTATATTATTATATTAGTAAAGTAAAAGTTTTTATTTATTTATTTATTTTTGTTAGTGTTAGTTTAATTATTATTGAAAGAATTTATTATTAATTTATTCATTTTGCAATTGGTTTAGCTGTGCGTTCGGAGCAAATGGCGTTTTGATATCTTCTATATCATTGCATAGAGCTGGAGCAAAAATCTGGAGCGCGTCCGTAACGCTCACTCGTAGCTCAAGGACACCGTAGACTTGGGTGTGGGCAACGGCGATGTGGTGTTCTCTTCTTCATCGTCATTCTCCTGCGAGTCCTCTGGCTCACCGAGGGCATGGACAAACTCATAGAAATCGATGCGTCCATCCCCATCGACATCCACCTCCTTGATCATGTCCTCAACTATATAGAGAAGCAGGGAGTAAAGCAATATGGAATAGATATGGTTAAGATGGGAATATGCTATAGAACTATCGGGTATAGATGAAAAAGATTCTATATATGTATATGGAATTCTCTGCATGCATAAATATATAAATATATTAAATCATTTCTATACTCACTATCTTCCTCGTCGAGATCCTCGCCCAGGCACTGCAGCACGGCACGTAAATCGGAGGCGGTTATATAGCCGCGATTGTGCTTGTCAAAGACACGAAAGGCGTCGCGCAGTTCGCGCTCCTCTTGGTCGGCTGAGGACAGGCCCGACTTGTCCTCGTATGTCATGTTCGACAGAATGTCAACGAACTCCTCAAAGCTCACATTGCCATCGCCTGCAAAGAGAAAAGTCCGAGAAATAGAAGGGGAGAGAGAGAGAGATGGAGGAGTTCGATAGACGGCTAGCCTACACACCATCCACATCAATTTCCTGCAGCATCTCTTGCAGTTCCTCGACACGTGCGAACTGTCCCAGCGAGCGCATCACTGTGCCCAGTTCCTCCTTGGTGATGCAGCCGTCGCCATCCTTGTCGAACAGGCGGAATGCTTCACGGAACTCTGGAAGGCAACAAATACTCTAATATGACTGTCCAAGCCCTATGCTGGACTTCACTTACCTCGCATTTGTCCTTTGGAAATGCAACGACGCTTGTCCAGCGCATCCGCATCCGCCTCACCATGGCCGGCATCCACCGCATAGGAGCTGGTGCGTTGCGAGAATTGACGTGTTTTCGTTTTGCGCTTGGCCCGCAACGAGCCAGTCTCGCTGCCCTGATCTCCGACAGCCGTGCCGGCGGGCACATGGGCTCGCACTCGTAGCGCTGTCTTCACTGGAGCACGTTGCGTGGCGAGCTGCTCGTAGTTATCATAGTCCTCACCCTCCTCATCCTCGTCGTCCTCTTCCTCCTCCTCGTCATAGTCGTCATCGTCGTTGTACTGCTCGTAAACCACCTGGTCGCTAAGGTTGCGCTGCGCATAGCTAACTCTTGTACTGGTCGTGCCCACCGCCTCGCACGAGCTGGAATCCGTGTCCGCATCCGAGAGGGCGGCCCTCTGTTGCTGTTGCTGCTGCTGCTGGGCTATCAATTTCTTGCGTTGTCTTTGACGCCGCTGAAGTGGCTTCGCTGCCGCCGATTGGTGTCCCTGCAGCTCATTTGTATGCTGTGGCGGCTGAGCCTGCCTCTGACCATCTACTGGCTGCTGTTCCTGTTCCTGCTCATTGTCTGTGCCCGCCGCCGTCTGCTCCTCGTCGGGTTCATCGCCACTGAGCGGCGCGTTTTTCGTCTATTCGAGCAGAGTGTGTACAAAACGGTATCATATTTTAATATAAAAGCGACGACAAATCAATCAAATAATCTAGGGCGGAACATCATTTATATAAAGAGACTTTATCCTATTTAGCAATGTGGGATATGAAAGGCTCAAGAGACTTGATTGTAGACTCTAAATTCGACATAAACTCTGCTTTCTACTTTATATTTTCTTTTCTATCAAATTAAAGAGATGATTGTAGGACTCTAAAGTCCATATACTCCCCATTTTCTACTTTCTACTTTATTCTCTACTTTATTCTCTGCTTTATTATCTACTTTATTTTCTACTTTATTCTTTACTTTATTCTCTACTTTATTCGCTACTTTATTCTCTACTTTATTTTCTATTTTATTCTACTTTATTCTCTACGCTCTACTCTCTACTCTCTACGCTCTACGCTCTACTCTCTACTCTCTACGCTCTACGCTCTACGCTTTACACTGCGTACGTACGCTCTACTGCACGCTCACTATCTATTCAAATTTACAGATAGAGCATTCATCTGTCTTACCATTAGCTGCCTCAGCTCGCGGGCAATTGTTGAACCAGTTAAAAACTTGTTAACTGCCGTGAAAAGGCGTTTTCCTTCCAATTTGACGGCCTTGGTTGCGACGGCTTTAGACTTTGAAGGTATTGCTTCCGCTGTTCACTGTCCACCTGTTTGGCCGACTATTGTGGATGTGCGCGCTCTAGTTACACTTTTCCATGCTGAAATGTGTTGATGGGACGCATCTATATGTTGCGCACTTTTAGCTGTTGTCCTTGCCACAGAGAGGTGCTCCAGCTGGAATATAGAAGGGAAAGAGCGATATGTTAATTAAGCAATTCGCTCAGTGTTTAGTGTTCAGTGTTCAGTGTTCAGTGTTCAGTGTTCGGTGCAATTCAATTGGCTGCGTGGAATCGATGCCAACCATGTGCGCCGATCAATTCCATTAGCATTAAACATTTAAATTGGCACGTTTCAAATTTGCTGTCAGTGGCTAACGGCCTCGACGTGCCCGCATATGCGAACAAGCCCCAACGAGAGGGAAGGAGAGCAGGAGACTCAACAATGACAATGGGAATCCTCACACACCCCTTCACACACACACACTCACACTCACACTCACACTCACACATGTCTACCTGTCGAGCTAATCAGGCACAAGCTGAAAACCATCATGCAAATCGCACGACAGGCAGTTCACAATTACATGTCGGAATTAACCATCTAGTTGGAAAACGTTGTCGTTAGCTGGCTTGTCCGACTGCCAACTGTCAGCTGCCAGCCACAAGCTCTGTGCGACAGTAGTTAATTTAACAGCTGAATGCTTCGCTTTAGTTCTCTTTAACTATTACCATTCACTGGCAATGCATCTATGCAGTACTAGGTGCAGGTCAGCTTTCATGTGTGCAATGGGAAAAAGTTTTATCATCTGCACGTTAATAGAAGAAAGTGCAGGTCTAACTACATGATGAGTTTATATGCACATAATGGAGGAGGTAAATAACTTTTTAATACTCTTCAAGTAAACATTGTCACGCATATATACATATACATATATAAATGTGTTTACTCTGAACCTAATGAAAATGGAACAACAGGGTATATTGGTTTTATGCAAATGTATGTTATGAATGGCTGAAGGTGGTATGGCATATAATGTATCCTTGATGAAGAGCCAAGCCGATCGCTATATCCATATACTTCCATCTGTATGCAAACAGTGATCTTGTAAGACTTTTAAATATAAACTCATGCATCGTTATATACGCCGTATAATTTGATTAAATTTTTTCGATATCTTCATCTATTTCATTATTATCGATAAAAATCGATTATTTAATATTGTTTTGAAAGCGTTTCTTGAGTACAGCAAGAGCTAGAGTTTTTAGATTTCATTGTAAGGAATACAATAATTTTTTTTCATTTTTGGATTATTCACATCTACCATCTTTGATCAAAAATGCATAAGAAGTGCATTTTAATTACAAGTGATTTATGTTTTGGTGTATACACAGCTATGAATGTCTTTAGCAAGCACTGAAAGTTTGATGAAGAAAGTTTATTTAGAAGCAAAGTTTTGTTGCATAAGTCATAATAGCCCATAGTAAACCCCATCATACTGCAACCCAAGTGCAACTGCGCAATTAGCAGAGCGCGTGTAGATGTGTGAATGCATGTGTGTGTGTTTGTGTATGATGTTTATTGTATAAGCATAAAAGAAACGTAGAATCATTGGAATATAAGCTCTACGCACAGTTCAGGGTAACTTCTAGTCGAGTAGTCTCGACTCAGGTATTTTTACTTGTTCATACTACATTTACAGCACTCGAGGCTATGCAAAAAATATTGGCATATGTCAACAATACTCGGCGTCTGAGTAGAGCATATTAGCTGGCATTCAACATGTTCATTTTACAGCACTCAAGGCTATATTGGAATCATATTGGTATATAGATGCTGCATGGTATGTTAACTTAATGTTAACTTGCGAGCACTCAGGGCTATATAGAATATGTTGAAAATAAATTAAAGAAAAGTTCGTGTTTGCTTCACGATGATGTGGTGAGGCCTGATTAGCATATTCGAACTTTTTCCTTCTGGGAGCTCCATGGTCACTTGAGTGTAATTGAAAAAGAACATGGCAGCAGCAGCAGCAGCAGCAGAGTGCTGGCTTGGAATGCGCATTTCATGGACTGAATGAAATGAGCGGTAATAATCAGCATTCAAATGAAATGGCCGCATTAGGAAGTTGTGCATTCTCTTCAGTCATCCAACAAGTTGGACGGTTGCTTGACGATAATCTTTGGCTCTTTGCGGTAAGCCCTCGATGCTTAGCTGCCTTGGGGCGATGACTTAGCACGTCTTGTTAATGTCTTTAATCTACGTGACACGAGAGAGACTCTTGTGTGAGGCAAGCGCGGCATGCCAGCCATCTGCCTTCAGGCTGTCATCGGGGCGAACGGGGCGTATGTGTAATATGCCAAGGATGACAGCCAAACAAGCAGCCATAAATGTTGGCACAGTGATTGTGATTGATGTGCTGGCAGGACAAGTCAGAGACACAAGACAAGCACAAACGAATACTGAGAGTGAGAGTGAGTGTGATAACGAGAGTGAGAGTGGGCGAGATGGTAGAGATGTGATTGAAGTAGGCTGTGACCGAGTTTACAGCATTTATAGCATTTGATATACAGGAGCAGAATAGTTCAGAAGTTCATTCAGTATTCACCTTTAGAGTTATACGTTCAATATTCATAGTTGTAGTAATTTCGTGTTTTCTTTTCCTTCTTCTCATTTTTGTCAGCAGTTTTTTTTTTTTTTGGTGATGGATAAGAAGCACTCCTCTTGCATAGACATGCATTGCAAACGTAACGTGAAGCTGCTTATCGAGAAGTTCGAGTGTATGAGTGAGCGCAGGGCTCAACTAGTAGGCAACAAGAAGCAGGATTTGAATATGCAATCGATATCGGGCCGTGTTGCCGCTACCGTAGCTAAATTTGAGCAGAGCTGTTTCCTAAGTCACCGGTTTATGGATGCACATCTGAAATGCTCCTGCGGTGATCAGCCCACTGACGGCTGGCTGACCGAACTGAAACACAAGATGACCAATCAAATCAAGCACGCATCGCAGGCCAAGCTCATTGCCGACGACAATTCAAAAGAATTGGAGCGCGAGAACGAACCAGAGCAAGCGGATGTGCGGCAACAGAAGCTGCTGCAAGAGTCTTCGCAGGTGCCGCTGGTGTCGGCAGTGTCCGATGCCTTGAGTGCCAGCATATCAAAGCATCTGCTAGCCGTGCAATGCTCAGACACCAGTGTGTTCGCTATAAACATGGACCTGCCAACTATACCCAGCTTCAACGGCTTCGATTTCTGTAAATATCTATGGTTTAGATGCCGTCTCATTTTATACTCATTTGGATCTCTCGCCCATCTTGCCAGGTGATAAGGATGATTGGCTTTTCTTGCAAGCAAGCCATAGCTGCACTTGGTAATTGGTAATTGAGTCGCCCCATCCTACGATGTCTTCACGACAAATACTCCACCTTCGTGCAACTGATCTTTCAAAATCTTCTGTTCCGAGTATTTAGTTTACACTTTGGCAGTTTGCCTCACGATTCAATGAGATTCAAAAGGTCACGAATGGAGGACGATAAATGAATTCTATAAACGTCTCATAAGACCATTTAAATTTTAAGTTTATATGTTTAAAAATGTATGGTGACATTAAGTGGACTCTGCTGTTTTTCATTTTCTTTTTGGAGCTCAAATGGAGCTCTGTATCTCCCTCTTGTCTCTTAAGCTGGGATAAATTATTGAAAATTAGGAGTTTAATGTTGCCATTCATGCCCCCCGCCTCTGCTGCTAATTGAGCTGGGGGTCAGGCGTCCTAATCGAAATGTTCAAAGTGAAATATCGAAAGCAAAAATGAGATAAATGAAAAGCAATTAAAAGCCAATTGGAAGTAATTAGCGAAAGTAGCCAAAGGCAGATAGATATATACATATATACGTGCATATATATATATTCTATAAAAGTGCGAAAAATGAAGCGAACAGCAGCGGATAAAAATCTTTAAAAATTAAAGGTAAACAGCGCAAGGGTTGGACGTCCAGGTAAGGTAAAATAGAAATTGATTTTTGCCCAGGCGAGAAATTTATTTGGGGCAAAAATTTAAATTGGATTTCAATTGCTGCATGTGCACAGTTTTGCAACATATTTCATTCCAAGCACACTTTGCCACCTCGTAAGGCTGCTCGAGGACATCATCAGCCCCATCATCATCATCATCATCATCATCAACAGCAGCAGCAGCATCAGCAGCAGCATCAGTAACATTATCATTATCAGCAGCAGCTGCAGCTGCAGTTCTGCTCGAACAATAAAATGCCTGCATGCGTCCAAAGCGGAAGGATGTGACCGACATGGCCCACATGCAGCTGCTGGCAGTCCGCAGTCCACAGTCTGCAGTCCTGGCTGCCAACTGGCTACTGGCAACTGGCTGCTTGGCTGGCAGACCGCAAAATAAATGGCCAAAAGGAAGTGCCAAGGCGAGAACAAGTGAGAGACGAGGTCATTGCACGAGGACAACTAGCAGACCCAAGCCCATGTCCATGTCCATGTCCATGCCCATGCCCATGCCCATGCCCATGCCCATGTCCATGTCCATGCATCGATGCCTGTCGTGCTCCACCCTTTGCTGTCACTAGCATCATATAAAGCATCTTCAGCTCTGCTGGCAGCATATGGCTGTTCGCTTAACAGCACAGCATGCATCTACACTGGGATGGATTTACGTGGCAGCCACACACACACACACACACACACATATATAATTACCGTTAAACTGCTCGTTAAGCCGTTAAAACGTGCCATCAACTCAATTTGTGGACCTTGGCATTTGCATTTGCATTTGCATTTCGAGCAACCGATTCTCAGCTCAGCCCAGCTCGAATCATTCTCAACTTTCTCGCATCATCATTATCGCTAGGCATCATCATCATGATTATTATATTGTAGTATGTGCAACAACTTTGTGCAATCTCAATTTACACACACACACGCACACCTTTTGCTGGTTGTTTGACATCCAGAAACAACAATAAAAAGTGTTAATTGTTAACTGCTGGTTGTCAAGGGCCAAGCACTCTCTCTCTCTCTCTCTCTCTCTCTCTCTCTCTTTCTCTCACACACAGTCCATCAAAATTGTCCGCAACTGACGTGAAATAAATGAAGGCAGCGCCACACACCGCCCACCGCAGCACGGCACCACTCCCCCACTGCACCACCAAGCAAGTGGCGCGTCACTAATGCGCTTTACACAACTTAGTCAGCCGGCAGTTGATTTGTTTATTAGCGCTGCCGCCACTGCCACCGCTGTCAAGTTGCAACTTGAAGTTGCACGTTGAAAGTTGAAGGCAGCTGCTACAGGCCATGTTGCAGCGGGAGCGGGAACGACAACCCGGCCCTGGCCACGGCTAAGTGATGAGCCCTTGATAAATGAAACGAAGTTGAGATGTGCAAAGTTCGAAAGTGACAGGAGTTGGAGTTCCCAAAAACCTCTTAGCTGCCAGCTAGCGTAGCGCAGTCAGCTGATTTCCAATTAACAACTTTTAGTTCGTGGCATGAGCTATAGTTTACATATATATATATATATATATATATATATATATATATATATATATATATATATATATATATATATATATATATATATATATATATATATATATATATATATATATATATATATATATATATATATATATATATATATATATATATATATATATATATATATATATATATATATATATATATATATATATATATATATATATATATGTATATGTAAGGAAATATACTCGCATGTATGACTAAGTACTTAGCTGTGTGAAGATCGCTTCAAAGGTGTGCTTTAAGGACTCACAAGCCTGAATTCACTGAAAATAGGATATCAGAGTAAAGTGTAGTGAAAACATGGTATGTAACAGGCTAATGAAGGCGTGGCTGACTTTATATGAAGTATATATATTCTAGATTGAGAGAACGAACTGAGTTCATATAGCAGCCTTAGCTCATGCCATACAGTCGTCTTCTGTTCATTGCAGTTTTTTGTCCGGTTGCCCATCCATCCGCCTAGACATATATAAATATCATTTTGATGCTCTCTATACATGAGAACCAGGAATATAGAAAGAGATCTCAAGGTCACAAAAATTGGAGACGAAATCCAGGAAGTGGCCAAAAAATATCAGGAGAGATTAAATTCCCATCCAAATAGACTAGCCAGGCGCCTAGGTACTGCAGCTCTCAGCCGTCGCACTAACACTAGATCGCGTCTTGACCTGAACACCTTCCCATTCCTAGCGAATCCATAAGACCTACCCATACCTTGTATCCCTAAAATATCTAATAAAATTATCTAATATGTATCCTATGTTAAAACAAATATAGCTTTAATTAGTTTTAAAAATAACTTCCGTTTAGATTAAGTTGCCTAAAAGGTAGCACTACGTTAAGCTGTAAATAAACATTTAACTTTTTAATAAAAAAATAAGAAAAAAGAAAAATGCTCTCTATGTTTAATTAAGAAAGTTTTTCTAGAAGAAAATTTACTCAGCTATTGAGCAGCCATAGTAAACCCAATATACGTTGTTGCTCATGTATGCAGAAATAAAGCATAGAATGATTGAAACATTAGAGTGCAGGTTGTTCTTGAGCATTGTTCACTCAAGCCGTCTTACCTGTTGAAGATTATTTTGAAATGAAAATGTGGTAAGCTTCTCCTCTCTGTTACATATACATATATATGTATAATACTCTTAACAAGTGCTCTTCGTATTGTTTGATTCTTCAAGAGCTCACAGCTTTGTGATGATAGAGTCTAGAGCAAAGCTTTGCCTAGCAGGTACAACTAATTGATAGTGTTTCTACGACTAACTTCCACTAATAACAATAACTATATTAATAACAGTATTAATAACAATAACAATTACCTTGTAGCTTCTTGAGCTCACTATAATATAGCTTAACTATGACTATGTAAAGCTCAAAGTAAAGCCAGGTCTCTGAAGCCTTCAGTCAATCTTGGCAAATATATATGGAAATCGAATAATGAACATTCTTTTGCCCATTTATATAAAACTCTATTACAATTTGTCCAGAGACACATTGAAGATTCTCATGCATAAATTATGCGCTCTGTGCTGTCATATTTACATTGAACTTGGTCAATTTCAAGATGGAATAAATTTTATACACATCTATTTTTTATTTTTTATTTATAGCATACTTAAGTGCAGCGCGAGCTGACAAAGTATTCGAGGTATGCCAGTGGCAGTGGCATGATATATATATGTATGTATATATATATATATATATATATGTATATATAAATAAAAAACAATCAATTCACAATGAAACCAAATAGAATACGTTGGCACGCCCTAGTAAATTGGCATGCGGTTGCCCGCAATGCGACTGATCCGCATGAATATGGTTAAGGCCGTAAAACCTCAAAAGGGTTGTGCGAACAACAACAACAAAAACAACTACAATAACAACAACAACAAAAAATGAGTAAAAGCCGCAAATCTTTTTTGGCGCCCATTTTATTGTTTAATTTGAATTTGTTGCTGCCGCGTGGCGCTGAGCTGCGGCTCGTGGCTTGTGGGCGTGACCACAATGTGTAGTAAATCAGTTGAATTCTTGTTGTTGTTTTTTTTTTTCCTTTTTTTCTTTTTTTATATACGTTCGCTGTTGTTTAACTGCAGTGCAGCGCGCAAGTCAACTTGCTGATGCTGTTTGGCTGTCCAACATTCCGTATACGCAATATTTCATCTGTGGAAATTTGCTGAAGAGGAAGAATGCGACTGGGATAAACCAATAATGGAAATATGAACGCAGCTAAAGTTTACACATTGCCAACGCATAAATCACATGGTGCAAACAAACAAACAAACAAACAAACAAAGCAAACAAATAAATGAATAAACATACAGTCACACACACATACAGACATACATGTATGTGGGCCAAATAAACAGTAGAAACACATACATAATGTATAGTGGTATACACTATATATATATATATATATATATATATATATATATATATATATATATATATATGTGTGTGTGTGTGTGTGTATTGGAGCAGCGACACGCCCCTTAACGCCCATGGCCGCCCATTCAGTGTGCAACACGTAAATTTTGGCACATAAAATTTTAACAGCTCAAGCGTAACGCAAAACAAAGCCACGCAAATAAAACATTGTTCAACTTCTCAGACATGGGAGCGTATATATATATATGTGTGTGTGTGTGTGAATCCTTGTGCATGTGTGCAATATTTGGCAAGATTTTTATGAGCATTGCGGGCTTTACTCTGAATGGGATGCAGCCAGGCTTAAGAGAAAACCTCCCACGTACATACATATAACTTAAGAAAGCAGCTGGAAAAGTGTTATAGTATAAACTATAAAATGGGCAAAGGCATGCTCAGCTCTAAGTTATCCTGCAGGCATCATAAATCCTAAAAGAAAATAGCATAAAACTAGGCACAACTGCATAACAGTTACGCGAATAAACTGGCAAAGCAGTCTGAGTACTAGTTCGCATCTAAACGGGCCATCAATAAGAGAGAAGAGAAGGCTTAAAAATATTACACATCCTGTGAGTCGCAGGGGAATTTCATGAACTTCAAATATTATCGAAGAGGAATAATTAAGTGCTGGTTTATAGAGCCACTAATAAGTTAAGGGTTAGAATTAAATGCACTAAGATAGTTAGATAACTGAAAGCTAATATAATGATGGGAGTTACTTCTCCAAGAGAGACAAAATATATATTCGTGAATAAATTAAATCAAACTATTAGCAGAGCTCTTAAGACTTTCTTTATTAAAATAATTTTATATATATTTTTTGTTACTAAACATTTTTTATTTTCAGTTTCCAGTGATTTTTTTTATTAAAATTTTTTGTTGTTAAGATTGTTATAATTTGTTTTTATTATACTTTTTTACATTTTTTTTTAATACAAATGTTTTCAGTTTTAATTTTTTTGATATAAATAAAAAGAAACCTTTTAATAACTTAACTAAGGTTTTATTTATTAAAATGATGTTTACTACAATTTGTTTATTTTAATGTTGTAATTTTAATTTAAATTTATTTTGCTTAATTAAAAAATAGGTTTTTTTCATAATTTTTGTTTTCTAAATTAATTTTTTGTGTTATATATATTTTAAAAATTATAATTTAAGTTTTTAATTTTTTAATTTTATTAATTTATTTTTTTATTATACAATTTTGTTTGTATTATAATTTTTATAACAATTTTTCGACATTTTATTTTTTCATTATTATAATTTACTTTTTAGATATTTTGACTCAATTTTTATTTAATTTACCTTGCAGTATTTATAATGAAAAACGAATAAATTAAAAATTTTAAGTGTTACTCGAGAGTTACTCAAATGTAAACGGAATATAATTCATATGTACAGCAAGCACATGGCTAATTAATTTAAACAATGCAAGAGTTATTAGCTTTAGTGATATATGCATATAAGTGGAGCATATGAAAATTATTATGCTCGTTCAGCAAGCAAAAGAAGTATATTAGTGTTGTTCAATATGCATCTGTATGAGCCCAAAGACAGAGACCAGATAAATCTAAGATATTAACTCTTGTTTACAGGCAAAATATAAAATATATATATATATATTTATATATTGTATATATGTTTGTTCATACATATTGCATAGTTTATATGTATATTTATAGTATATATATTTGACCTCGTCTGTGGCCGAAATATATATACATATATCTATCGATTGATTCCTAAATAAATTAAGCTGTTTGTTGGAGCATGAACGAGTATTGTGCAGTCAGTTGGTGCTTCATTATAGTGTTCGTTCAATTATCGTACAGTCCCCATATATTACCTCCGTTGCTGCTCTTTGAGCAGGTTGTACAATGGCATAGTATAACACAAAGCGGCTGCTAATTAGTTTAAACAAAGCAACTAATGATCAAACTAATCAAATGCAAATACAAACGTATATTTGTGTGTGACTGTGTGTGTGACATGTTGATTTTATGCGTGTGTGTGTGTGTGTGTATGTATGTGTAGCATTTAGCCAGGCCTATTTGCTGTAAATAATGCAAACAGATAGGCGGCAATGCGCTTTACATGCTTCTGTTTCTGACAGCGACCTACTCAATGATAATTTGCCGTGCTGCGACAAGGACTGGCCAGAGTCGAGCAGGGGTAATTGAATTTCAATTTCAAATGCCAATTGACAATAAATATAAAATAATAAAATATTTAAATGCCCATTTAAATAAATGCAAAGATGCTATTTCAACTGCAGACACAAGAAGTGCGTGCAGCTGGACGAAGAATCATGTTGGAAGTCCATTGGGCAAAGGATTTCATTCAAGCGGAATGCACAAACAATTAGCCAATTGAAAAGTTTTGACCAAACTTGTGAGTAGACCAAGAGCTCGGAGCTGAATAAAGCATTGAATGAATGCGTCTTGAATGTGCAATCAGCGTGGGCATTGTGCAGCGCTTGCAGCAGCATTCGACCACAAAAGAGTCCAGTGGGTCACTTGAGTGGACTCTGGTTATACAACGTCTTTGAATTGGCTTTCAAGAGCGAAGTTTTGAGTGCCAGTTAGCGGAATCGCAAGAGCTATTAGCATTTAAGTCGTTTATGCGAAAAAACAGAGTATCGATAACAAAAAAGGGGATATCGATGACGATAAGTTCAGATTCAACAAAAGATATTCAATATTAAAAGATATATGTATATCAATTATTTCTGTTTATTAATATTTAATGAAGTTTCAGGGTAGTTAAAATAACCATTAATTGAAATATATGTATATATCGATTACAATGTATACTTATCGATTTCAGCTTAAGTTATAGTTCAAATTGATTATTTATCTATTATGTAAACACGGTTCATTGGATTTTACATTAACTACTTCTTTTAGTGTTACAATATTTAGCTGAGCTAAATTTACATTGCAGATTCGCTTAGAATACTTTCATTGATCAGGTATCGATACATTAAAATCAAGATTATTTTTAACAAGACAGCAACGCTTCACGAGTCTTTGGCTGGCTGAGACCAATCGATTACACTGATCAATAACGAATGTAGTAGTCGGTTTCAGGGCCATAACAACATCGCAGTTACTTATCGATTATCGGAACCTCGATTTTGCTATCAAAAATAAGTTCAACACTAGAAATTTGACCATGGCAACATTTCACGAGATCACATCCAGTGCCATTGTCAGCTAGATACTTTCACGTCTGGTCTGAGCAACGCGTCGTCCATTCACCAGCAAGGAGAGCGTCTTGACATTTTTCGGTGCCTGACTTGGCGGCTTTACTCGGCGCACAGGTGGCGGAGTGGACTGCACACCATAATTGGTTAGCTGCTCGAACATTTGGATCAGCTTGCGCACATGGCTAGGTCGTGGCACGGCGCTAAACTCTGCACAGGCTTCGCCATTGACATTGGCCCTGGTCATGACTTCACTTTCGAATTTTGCCCTATTCCTTAATTGAGAACTATCGACTGTGGAGTTGTAACTAATACTAATTTTGGTGTTGCCTTCTCTGCGGAATATTAAAATTTGTGTATAATTTTGCGCCTGAATTGTGTTGAGTACACTGTTGACAATGTATTTACTTTTATATCTGAAAGCTCAAATTCAATCGCACGACTACGAATGATTCGCCTGCCCAGTTCTCAAACGAAGCACGAAATTGAGTGTCCAAATGGGTTCTATTAAGCAAATCCAGTTGAGTCTGCTTACCTTGGTTTGGGCTTTGTCTGTGCCAACGACAAACTTTTGACAAACATTTTAGCACTTGTTAATGCTGCTTGTTTACATGATTCTTCAGTTATTTTACATGCTATTATCTATATGTTAGAGAAGTTTTCTAATGCTAAATATCCTCTACTAAAGACTAAAAAGAAAATAAATAATAAATTTAAAAAAAGGAACATTTTTTATAATATTTCGAACAATTTACATAATTTTAAATTATTCCAAGTATGGATTAAATAAAATATATTGGTGTTAAAATTTGTTAAAATTCTTTTAACGATCTGAAATCTTGTCTAACACATATATTCATGAATTCCTTACATCAGTATCTAATAGGAGTAAATCGAACCAACTAACTAAATTACATAAATTATTCCATTATATTGACTATCCTGTCACATTCAATCGACATCAAGTTACATGCAATGCGGATTATGACCTTTATAAATAATAGAGTACGTTCGATTGGAGTTGAGTTTATTATTTAATTAAACAAGAGCTCTGACACTTTTATTTTGCAGCCCATAATTGAGCATAATCCAATCAAATGCAATTTCAATGAAAACAATTTATTACAATTTTGTAGCCAACCAAAGTGTCCTCACTTTACACGTTAAATCGCTTAATCAATAATACAATTTTTTAAAATTCAAACGCTTTTTTATCTTGTCAATTCGGAATAGTTACATACATATGTATGTATGTACATATATGATACAGATTCACTTGGCAATTGGATTGCAAAATTAATATAATTGGCTATATTTGCATATTGTGCTTTGTATTTGTGAGTAAAATAAAAACAATGAAATGAATAATAATAAAATGAAATTAAGTTTTTTTTTTCATACAATTTCTACTTGAAAATTGCTGGTAAATATTATGTATTGGCATGTTAAGCCAATTTGACGTGCTGGGCGCTAAAAGGCTTTGCACAGCTCAGCACATTCGTCTGACAGCTTTTGTATTTATGGCCTTGTTGACCCGGCTATCGTTCGATTTGAGCCCCTTGATTTGGTGTTGGCTTTAAACACTTCAAACTTTTGTCAAGACCCTGTTCAAATGTCTCTTTGGGCTTGGCCCATCTGTCCGATGCTATTGAGCTTAATGAATGATGCTTTCAAAACTTTACATTGCTGTTTGACTCATTTAGTTTGAATTTTAGTCTCTTCAATTAAATACAAGAGACTTCAGATTGATCGATTCAAGGGATTGCAATTGGTTGTATTTTAAGAGAAAATTTTATCAAAATTACATGAAAAATAAAAATCATATTTTATTTTTTTGCAACATAAATATATCAATAAATATTGCCAAAAATCCCTTAGCATATATATAATATATTTATTTGAGCAAAGTCTAAGCATTAGAATCCTTAGGAGTTAATTGAAATTTATTTTCATTACAAATCTTTAAACGGAATTAATTTGTATACTCAGAAAACTGTACATTTATTTATATATATATATATATATATATATATATATATATATCCACCTCAGCTCAACCTGCGTAAGGACAATAAACTTAATAAATCCCCAGACACTTGAATTGAGATACAATTTCTGTTCTGCTGGCAAACAAAAATATTTTCCAGCTAAGCACGAGGCATTCATTTATAATAAATTTTACTTAAATGTTGACTTAATGCTGCCCAACAATGGGTGTGTCAAGGGGAAGGGGGATGGACAGTAAAAAACAAAAATGGACCAAAAAGACAGTTACAACCAGACACGAATGTGGTTTAAACGACTTACAAAAAGGCAACACAAAAATGGAGAAAACTACACAAAAACTTTGTACCGAGAGTATGAACGACCACAAGATACTCTGTTAAGACGGGAATAAAGAAGGGAAACGAAATGGAATTAGACTAGAGTGTAAGTAAGTTCTGTTCGAAGCGATTGCATTGACATAAGTCACAGAATTGAAGACATATTCCCAACAGTTTAGTCTACACTTTTTACAGGGTATACTGGCAAGTAGGCCTATTAAAACTCTGCGCTCCTGTTGAGGTGGCTTTTGCATATGTTAGAACATGTGTATGTATATGCATATGTCACACATTTGTAGTCATGAATGTAGTGAAGTGTGTGTGTGAGCGTGTGGGTGTGCGTGTGTGAGCGTGTGGGTGTGCGTGTGTGTGTGTGTGTATATGTGTGTGTTCTTGAAATTTAAATGTTTGTCTGTGCGTTTGTTGAGCTTGTTGTCCCTTTTATGGTTGCTTCGCGTTGCCTTTAAGCCTTTTATTTGCTGACGTCATCGTGTGCTCACACACACCCACACACACACATATGTACATACTACACTCCACATACTCCACACACACACACTATACGCACACACGCAGTAGCTGTCTGTGGATTTGCATTTTGCGCGCCTCATCTATTTTACGTATTCATCGCCATATTTGCATGCGTTTTATTTTCTTGCTCGTTATTTGTTGTGCACACACACACACACACACACGAATATATATACACACACACACACACACATTTAACCCACCCAACCACACACGTGTTCGTCTCTTCCTTTTTGTGGCATCCCAGTTACTTTTATTACACTTTTGCAAAACTGACAATTTTTCTGGCAAGTAGATTTGTCGCACCAACGCAACCCCGAGCTCAATTCAGCTCATTCCGTTGCTTACTTGTTGAGAGATCTCAGAGATCAAAAGGGTGTAGTATGTAGGGCGACTTGTTGGCTTTGGATGTCAACAAATTTAACATGTTAAATCTAATCGAGTGTTGACGCTTTCACGCTCGCAAGCCAAATACATATGCGTATAAATAATTTATATTCCTTTATAAAAGACTTTTACGTCCTGCAACGTATCAGGATAATCATGCGACAGCTGATAAAAAGAACCGCACATAATACTTGACATTTTAATAAAAATAAAAAAAAAACATGTACAAAAAACAAAAAAAAACAAAACAGATTTTGTGTATGTATTATGTATGCCATCAAGTGGAGTCATTTTATATAATTTGTTAATAGATGAGGGCTATAAATTTATACAAATATGAATCAAAGATAATGGAAACTTCAATTCTTTTAGAGAACTCTTATGCTACTAATACGGGTCATCTGGATTCTGCTCAAAGTAAAACAAAATTGGACTCTGTATAATTTCAGTAAATATTAAAAATAAAATGTAATATATGTACAACAAATTAATAGAAAAATAATAATTGATCTGGCTTTAAACTTAATTGTTATTTAGAATTAATTTTCTGTAACAATTAAATAAATAAATAAATAATTAAAAATAAATTGTTCGGAAAAAGTAACAAAAAGAGGCTTGTTCATCAACAATCAGTGATAAATAAATTTTATTAAAATATTTTTTTTTAATTCTCGTATCAAATACTTTATGCATTTTTAATTAAAAGAAGAAGAGAAGTTGGCTGCAAAGGACGACATATATCAGAATAAAAAATTCTCAAAATATTTAATTCTTTAGACTAATTTATTTATCACATTTCATTATTTTGCTTGCCATTCCTAAATGGTAATATTTAAGTCAGTAAAATAAGATGTCCGCCAAGAACAAGCATATTATATACAATATTTACTAAATATATATATTTAAAAAAATAAAATAGAAGTTGCCATTGAATCACTCCCCCGCAACAGTACAAACACACACAAAATTGATTTGGTATTGACAAATAATATATGCATATATATTACTAATTTTTTTAAAGTAGAGCAAAAGCGAATCATGCTCGAGCACATCCACTGTACAAACATACAAAAATTGTACACTTAAACTGTACTTGCGTCAATAATATATGGTTTATTGTTTATTGTTCATTGTTTGTTGTTTGTTGTTTGTTGTGGGCTTTACTTAGTCTCCCGCATGAGTCGCTTGCTATAGGTGAGAGAGACCACCTTGAGGGAGTCCATGAAGCGATCCATGCAATGCACCAAGCAACGCTCCTCGGCTCTGGCCAGCGATGTACCTGGCCGATTGATGCATTTTCTAAAGCAATTCACCGTGATTTTGCACAGCATCTGCTGTGCATTGGCCAGCGCGATCTGTTGCCGCATATTCCGAAGTGTTTCGGCACAGTTTTGGGGCGCATTTTGTTCCATGCCTTACATCACCTTGCGCACTTAGTGTGTCCAATCTTTGTTTATTTTGTCTACACTCTTTGTTGCGCTCTCGCGGGAGCTATGCAAAAGAATTTCTTTATATTTTTCACTGCAGCCAAAAATTTCTATATATGTATGTAATTCTGTGTGAGTGTTTTATTTCGAAGTCAATACTCCATGTAACTGGCCAGAGACATTCACAATCTGGCATGCCTCGAGTCTGACGAAAGGCAAAATTTCAGACTGAGCTTAAACTGAGTGTTGAGTGTTTGAGGGGGGTGAGAGAGTACATAATATTGACAGCACTTAGGTTGCAGTTAACTGTTATTTACGGCCCACCCCATTTGGCCCCAGTCGACCAATTCCAATCATATCTTATGTATGCAAATCTGAAAAGCTCAAAGTGCAGTCATTTGCATCCACCCGCTTAGCTCCGCCCTTTGATTTACAATCTTTGCAAGTGGGTTGTTGCCTTTCAAGGCCGTTTGTCCCGCCCTTTCCCCTAAGGTACACAGTTTGACGTGGAAATATAAATTAAGTTTGGAATGCATTTTGGGTACAATTCACGACTGATTTGAAATGGAAGAGGTTAATAATATGAGTGGGCAAGCTGGGAGAGGTGCCCTCAATTAGCACAGAGATTAAATGTTATGCAATAAATTCAATTGGCGCTCACACCTGACTCACTCGCTCATCAATATTATTAGTTTACTCAGATTTCAGCCAATTAATCAATTTGCTATACAAGGTGTAAGTTGTAAATGGATTAGTATTATGGAGTGAACTCCCACTGAAATCGATAGTCGACAATCAATTAGGGAAACCACGTTCCATGCATTAAATAATGGGGACAGGCTAGCAGAATGAAAATGTATAATTATAAATCGATAATTTATCGAACCTAGTATTTAGTATTCTATAGTTAGAATACACACAATTTTCCATTAGCAAAATACATATAAATATATATAAGCTAAGCTGTGTATATATTATATATATTACATTTGGTAAACTGAAGGTAAGTACTAGCTCGTATGGGCATGTAATCGATAAGTTATCGATTATTAAATATGCTTTTACACTTAAAGCCCTATGCAATTCGATACCATTCCATGTGTTCAACATTAATATTCATTTATCGATTAATCTTAATCTATATCGATTTGGAATCGAGTCCTCCATGTAACTGCAGAGCACAAATCTAATTAGGACACAGTCTCACAGTCCAACAGTCGTCAATTTCGCTTCCGCTATCGTTAACCGTGTCATGTCCTTGCTGCTGGACGACGCATCGTTGCGCTACCCACTTGGATTACACTTGGCCAAAAATTTTCGTATGTTTCTCTTTCATTTTTGCTGAATGTCGTTCGTTTTTGTTGTGCTCGCTGTTATTTTTATTGTTGTTGCTCCTGCTGCTATTCTTGTCCCCAAACGACGCCCAAACAATGACAAGCGACATTGGGGCACACGGGGGCGCAACATTGTGAACAGGCGGTGGGGGAGGGGTAGGTGAGGGGAGGACGGCTACGGCATGCCACACGGACATGCAAGGCCATCCGCAATTCCAGCAACATCCACACCCCCATCCCGCTTGACTCTTTGCCCGCAGGTGGCCATTGTGTTGCAGCTTTTGCGCTTTTGTATACGTAACTGCCTGCTGCCTGCTGCACAGCAGCACAGCTGCACTGCCGCTCACCTGGACAGGCGACAGCTTACAGGCCACAGGCGACGGTGATGGCGATGGCTATGTTGATGGCGAGATGGCTAGATGGCTAGGTGGCTAGATGGCGGGATGGGCGCTGGAAGCGTTGACCGTTGGTGGGGCGACAGTTGACAGTTACCGTATTGCATAATCAGCTCGGCCATAAGCCGTGCTCGGGATTAGCCAGGGCACCACAGCTCGATCAGAGCTACTATATCAGCATCCAAATGAATGCAGTTGCAATTGGCAAAACTTCCTGACAGATTCCAAACTATTCATATTTGCAACAAACATCAATGCAAAGTTATGCACTTAATCAACTTGATGATGCCGACAGTGGCGATAAAGTGCTTTTCGAGGGGGCGGCTCGGGACGAAGGATGTTGCGAAAATTTCTTATGTGAAAAGTTTTGCAGTCAACTTGTTGTTGTTGTTGTTGTTGTTGTTGCTGCTGTTGCTGCTTTATGCTGTTGCTGCTGTTTTACAACAATTTTATTCTCAGTAGCCGTCTTTGAGTCAGTCATGTAAAATATTTGTTGCACGTCAGCGATGCCAACAGAAGGCGTGTGTGTATATGAGAGAGTGTTTCATGCAGCACGTAGACACATGAGCAGGCAGCTCAAGGAACTTGCTGCATGATCCAATTCATTAAATGAAAATTATATTTATGATTTAAATTACATTTTTGCCAGCTTCGCAGCCCAATGACAGGCAACATACTCAACTTGTATGTGTGTGAATATGCGTATGCATATATATATATATATATGTGTGTGTGTGTGTGTGTGTGTGTCTATCTGTGTGCGTGCATTGCAACATTTCAGATTTTCCAATGCAGCGCAATTTGGGCTAAGTGAAATTTTCGTAACCTGAAACTTGTTTTGAATAATCAAGTTTTCTTTTGTTACGTTTATTGTAATTTGAAACAAACGCTATGCTCGACTACAGAATACCCTACATCTATATGAACATAAATTAACTTTATTACATATTAATAATCGGAATTTGTAAGTTTATTACAAAAAGAAAAGTAGAGAAAACTTTTAAGATATTTTTAGCAATACTTAGAGAAAGGAGAAGAGACGAGACGACATAAAAGAGGGAACATGGAACGAAACAGAAGCAGACAAGTGGGGGCGAGGGTAGCAAAAGGAAACGAGAGAAGGAACAAGAAGAGACAAGTGAGAAGAGACAAAAAGGAGAGACAAGAGGAACTGAGAAGTAACGAGAAGGGACAAGAAATGAAGAAAGGAAACAAGAGGAGAGGCAAGAAGGGATAAAACGAGACAAGTGGAAAGAGAAAAAGTGAAGAGACGAGAGTGCCTGAAATGATGATGATGGTAAGAAGAGAATGTAAGAAGGGAAACGAAAAAGATAACGAAAGTGGACAGGAGGCGACGAGAGTACACGAGGGGAGATAGGAAGAGAAATAAACGAGAGGTGGGGAGAGGAAACGGTGTGATACGGGAAAGAAAAGAGACGGTAGGAAATTCAGGGATAAACAAATTTTTTGCAAAAAATTGCAATAAGTATTACTAAATATTCTATATATATATATATAGAAATATATATATGTTTTATTTGTAAGCATTACAAAATCAAATTATGTTTTGGATAAACACAAGGACAAGTTAAAAGGAAATATTTAAAAATTATTTATGTTTGCTTTCTAAAAGAAACATTTATACAATTTCATAATATAACGTATATACATAAGAAACTGTATATATTTATATAAATATCACAAATTGTAAAAAAAAAAAAAATACAATTTGAAGTTCTAAAAGTCAAGTTAAGAATTCAAAGAAATTTCTAAAAAAATTTATGATAATTCGCAATTATGTAATTATTGCTGTAAGAATTTAAAAAGTTTCAAATTCCAAGCAAGCACCATGCCATGGCTATGTGAGTCAGGTTTTTAATATGGGAGCGGAAAAAGTTTGCTCTTCTGAGCTCGTCATATGACGCCCCGACGTCAATAGCTTTGACCGACTGCCAATTAACTTTAATCAAATCTGAAGAGCTTAACGGTATACGGCATGCTCTCAATATACAAAGCTATATATATGTATGTATATATATGTATTTGTATGTATATAGAAAAATTAAATGAGAAAACAACAAACTGAAGGAACGAACGAGCGCTTGTTTTCAGGTTGAAAGCATTTTCCGGCAGTGTTTTGGGACAGCATTTACATCAAGATACGAGCCGAAAGTTTTTAGCAGGAGGCGGAGATGGAAGTGGAAGCAGAGTGAAACTGGGTTGGGGCGTGGAGTGGATGTTGTTGCTGTTGTTGGTCGTAAAGATGAAGGCAACAGCAGCAGCGGCAGCAGCAGCAGCATCAGCAACGGCAACAGCATCCCCAAAAAAACAGAGCAAACAAATTTAATAAGCGTAGCAGCTACAAACGACAACAAACAGCAACAACAATAACAACAACGACAATAAGAGTTGGCAAAGTTTCAAGTGCGACCACGCCCAGCGTGCCAAGTGCACAGTGCAAGCCCCCCAGTCCCAGTCCCAGTCCCAGTCCCAGTCCCAGTCCCCTTCCTTGCAACACCCAAATTCCCCAATCGACCGCCACGTGCGTCATTTCATAATCAAAAAACATTCGTAAATTTTGGCGGAAATTGTTTTCGCTCTGTTTTCGCTTTGTTTTTGTTTTTATTTATGTTTTGTTTTGTTTCTGTTTTTTATATATATATATTTTTTTTATTTCTTATACTTTAGCAAGTCAAGGCGCAGCAAAAGCCAAAGAAGACGAAATCAGCTTAAAAAGGTTGCCAGCCAGGCGAAAGGATGTCGGCTACCGGCTGCCGGCTGCCCCGGTGTTCCCAAAACGCTGTTCCCAGCAATAGAGTCTTCATGTTGTTATCTCTTGCAAATTGCAAAATGAATCACGCAAAGTGGCCCCAAAGCCGCTTACCGCACAACAGATTGGCATCCTTACTGTTACTTTTCCTTTTTTTTTTCCCTTACTTTCTTTTTTTGCTTTTATTCATTTTCTTCATTTTTTTTTTTAGGGCTAACCACGTTTCCGTTTCCGCATCCCCTAGCGTTTGCCGTTTTCATTTAGCTGACGACTGAGAACGACCCGCCATTATGCTGCATGACCTGCAGCAATGCCTATTTGTCACTTGGCACCCAAGCAACCAAGCAACCAGGCATCCTGGCACTCTGACACTCTGGCACTTTGGCACTCTAGCACCTAAGCACCCACGCTCTGTTTGCCTGCTGACCTCCTGGCTGCTCACTTGATTAATGTTGCGTCCATTTCAGTTTGGCTTAATTGTTGTGACCAAAACAATTTCCCGAACCCTACACACCTCGGCACACATTGCTCTGTGCACAGATTACCAGCTGTCATACGCTATATAAACCTCCTCTGCCTACTTTCCCACTCTTCCTACTCTCTACTCTACACACTCTGCACACCTACATTTCCGCTCGCTGTTTCTATTTCCTAATTGTTTCCGTTTCTCTTGCAAATTGTAGCCATTTATTACTATGAATTTGCCCCAAAAAAACATGACCCCCTTTCGCCCACTCTTTCTTTAAAATATTTTGGCATATTTATGTATACATATATATATGTATGTTTACCCCCAACACCCACACAGCCAAACAAAGAATGTATATTTCTATAGCGCGAACCTTGACAAATGTCTGTGGCCTCCTTTTTGAGAGCCTTGGCAAAGTTCAAGCACAACTTGAATTGCACTAAAAGTAAATAGAAAGGAAAGTGCCCAGAGAGAGAGCTGGACCGAAATGATGAAATGTTTCTTTTTATTTTTATTTTATTTCAGTTTAGTCAGAGACACTGCGGGCTATTTAGCCTGCTTTGATAGCCAATCAAGTCAATGTTGTCTGTACACGAAAGGAACTTTTAAAAGTTTATTTTCGCTTTTTTTTTTTTGCTAACAATTAACGCAAAGCCCAACAAGTCAGTTACCGTTTACCGGTATTCCCTGAGTTAATTGTTTATTTTATTTTGGGTTTTATTTTTAATTAGAGATTTTCCTTTGTGGCTGCTATTTCGACCATTGTTGGCTATTAACTACCTTTTTGGATATTATTCTTAGAATGAAAGGGAAGCAAAAGCAAAAGCAAAAGCAAAATAAAATGAAAAAGATTTGTTTGGTTTTGACAGCTGAGCAAAGCGAAAGATTTTAACTTATTAAGGATGTACAAGGTACTGCAAATAATTACATTTTGTAAATGAAACCCAAAGAATTTCCAACTCTTTAATATCTATATTTTTTCGTATTTTGACCGAAACAGAGCTTAAGCATACATTTTCGTATTTACTTTTAGTGTTTCGCATATTTTTCGTTGATTAAATTTAAATTTCTAACTATGCCCGATAAGGCGCGCCCAACTCAAGTCATAACTTCAGAAATACAATAAGACTTGATCAACAGTTTCGGACATAACCTCAATTTATGTTTACACAATTTTGAATAGACGTTTTAAGGCGAGCTTACCTTTTGGTATTAACTGATACACGCTGCAGCTGATACGTTAACGCTTTCAATCAAACTTTACGATACCAACAGCTGTACGAGTGGCGCTCTAAAAGGAATTACAAACATTAAATATAAGAGATAAGTTCGCAGAATTACAGAAAAAAAGGGCCGCACTCTACTCCTGCGATTGACACGACTATTTCGAATAATCACATACCCAAGCACTTGAAAAAAATATATATTTGGCAAGGTGTTTTGATAATCTACATGTGCACGCACTTCGAAAACTCTGAAATTCGTTGAACTTCTCAAAACACACAGAATCAAACTTTGTACGAAAGCACGCTGCAGGCGAACGCGACAAAGACGATAAATGAACTAACTGTAAATACGGCATATGGAAGGAGCCATGGCCTGCGGGAGTGTACCCGCCCAACTCAAAGCAGAAAAATGCCAAAAGTAACGGTATTTAACGAATATACGTGGGGCGTTCCAAAAATAACACAAATTGCGGTCTTTAGCGTCACAAAAGGGCAGACGAAAACATTGTCTGACTGCTTTCTATAGGTTTAATTCATCATACAAGATAAATCTATAAAGTAATGTTAATACATTACTTTACATTACTTTATAGATAATAAGCATAATCTGTAGAAAGAATTATGAATGTAGTGTATTAGCATGGCCAATATCATCATTATATGAATCTATATTTACATGTAATAAATTAAAGATATAAAAAAAAATTGTACAAGCTTATCATTTTTGAAGGGTTTTATTAAGGTAAATAAATGTATCAGTGAAAAGTAAATTTTTTGTAAAAACTTAGTTTTTTATCCATTCTCAATTTCAGGAACATTTTGGGAATACCGCAAAAAATACTAGCATGAATTGGCATTGGCATATTTACTCCGAAAAATACTACATTGGGCAACGTGGTCACATTCGAAACAGAAACAGCCGAATGTAAAAATACGTTTGGAGTGAACAAAATTAACTGAACAAATGTTGGATGTTTCGTAATGATACGCAATGTTGTGGTCGGCATATCCGGAGGCGTCGATAGTGCGGTCAGCGCTCATCTGCTCAAGGAGCGGGGCTTTAAAGTGCTGGGCGTATTTATGCGCAATTGGGATGAACACGATGAAGCCGGTCGTTGCAGCGGCGAGCAGGACCTAAAGGATGCGGAATGGGCTTGCCGAAGACTGAATATTGAGTTGCGACAAGTGAACTATGTGAAGCAATACTGGACATCGGTATTTAGTCAATTTCTGGACGACTACCAACAGGGTCTGACACCTAATCCGGACATATTGTGTAACAAGCACATTAAATTCGACCTGTTCCATCAGCATGCGCTTCAGGCGCTCCAATATGATGCCATAGCCACTGGTCATTATGCTCGCAATAGTTTGGGCGATTTTCTGGAACATGCCGAAGGTCAGAAGACAGATGATGTTCGCTTGCTCATACCCGTCGACACATTCAAGGATCAGACCTTCTTTCTAGCCGGCATAGCACAAAAGGCACTGCGGCGCACAATGTTCCCCTTGGGCGGACTGAAGAAAACTGCCGTAAAGGAACTAGCGCGCCGCATCGGCCTGCAACGCCTGGCTGAGAAGCGCGAAAGCACCGGCATCTGCTTTGTGGGCAAGCGTGACTTTAAAGCGTTCATACGGGAGGTAAATATATACCTGATTGAATTACGTTCACTCTTTTACACTTCCTGTTCTCTGCAACAGTATATTATCTCCAAGCCGGGTAATTTTGTGGACATTGATAATGGCCGCATTGTGGGCAATCATGAGGGCGTTCATCAGTGGACCGTGGGCCAGCGCTGTCGTCTCAGTTCCTATCTGCAGCCGTACTTTGTTGCCCGCAAAGATGCATCCAGCAATACAATTTATGTAGCCGCTGGTCATGAACATCCCGCACTGCACAGCACCCGCATACACATTGATGCCGTCAACTGGCTATGCAGCCGGTCACGACAACGATTAGACGCAGAGGGCAGCCTGCGCTGTCGCTTCCGCTTCCAGCATACCAAACCTCTGGTCGACTGCCAGCTGCGTCCCTTTGAGGTGCAGCTAGATGCACCACTTCGTGCCATCACACCAGGTCAATATGCTGTCTTCTATGACGACGTGGCATGCCTGGGAGCTGCGCGCATTCTCCAAAGCGAGCCATTGCACTGCATGGAACGTCAAGTGGCCATGGAGAGATAGTAGTTAGTTAGTTAAATAGTGTATATTGTATATATTTTATATGTTTTATATATGTATATTTTTATGTACTCTTTATAAGGTATATTTGTGTATATACATATATAGATGGAGAACAAAGCTTTAATCTATTTATAAAATATCTGCTGAAGTTCTTTCGTTTGAGATGTATACAGCATAATATTATATAATATAAAATATGTATATATTATATATACTTGAGATCTGTATGGCTATACTTATAAATCAAATGAATTGGAATTGGAACACGTAAATGTGTTTAATAGCCATACGGCTTGCAGTAAAGTGAAAGAGAGTGAAAGTAGAGAGCGGAATACAAAATTAGGTAAAGCCGAAGACAGTCCAATTGCTCATAAGAAATGCACGAGGCAAACGAGACGAAGCCCAAGCCGAAGCGAATTGTGGGATGCACGAAGATGCATTCCAACTTAATTTTCTCTCACTTGAATGCAGAGCGACCGCACTGCACTCACTCACTCTATGTGTTTCAGCTTCACTCAGCCCATTCTAGGCATTGTTAATTTCAACCTGGTTTTTCTCTTTAGTTACTCAGGCAGACCTCTATAAGTATATATCACTTTAAAGTTTTTTTAAATACATACATAATAACATTCAGTTTCTATAGTTAACACATGTTCTATTATTATTATATATTTGTTGTCTGTTTAACACAATTTCAAATCGAATGCCACAAACGCATAGCTTAAGTCTATTTCCATATATTCAATTTGTAGGTCGGCGCTTAGCATAGTTTACATAGTCTTATTAACAATCGCTTTGATTAATTTATCGATGTACAGTAATATATTTTCCTATGAGTAGTCCTAAAAGCAAAGTCGCAAAAAACTGCTGTTAATTAAAAAAAAACAATTGTTTATAAATTAGATTAGCTTAAATTAGATCTGGTCTGATTTGCGCAAGGGTCGTTGAATCAATACATACTGTCTTAGGGTCTAGGTTTAGGGTCTATATTTGTGGATGAGCGCATTTGAGCCTAGCTCAGGAGCACGGTCAACGCATCTAGAAATCGGGTCAAGTCGCTCTGACGCAGCTGGACAATGGACGGTTCAAAGAAATCTTGGAGCAGGTTGGTCTTGCTGCTCTGTGCCGCCTGATCGAAAGCCTTGCCAAAGAAGTTCTTTGGCGAGTCCTCGCGCACCGGCGCAATGCCCACCAGCAGGCACATGCCCTGCGACGCATCCAGCGGGCAGGATGCAATCAGTGGTAAATCCGGCGCCTGACGCACTCTCGTCGTGGCCACATGGCCATGCAGCACGAATTTGGCCAGCAGTGCTAGCGCATAGGGATATGAGAAGAAGGCGTGCTCCTCTTGCAGCACATAGTAGAAGAAGGACCCAGTCGAGTGGACCTGATGCGCCTCTAGGCAGCTCTGCACCTGCCGGAAGATGGCCGCGTGCAGCAGCTTGGCATTGTCGATACCAACGTTGAGCAGCTGCTTGTGCTGGCGTGACAGTGCATCCGATGCCTCCATGAAACAATCCTCTGGCGTCTTGTGCTTCTTCACCGACTGCAAAATGGCCAGCAGCGCGTAGACATAGTCAGCTGCTGCATACCGACTGCGATAGCCGTAGCTGAGTGTGAAGGTGCCATAGACGATGTCCGGTATGCCATATTTCTCGGCCAGTTGCTCCACCATAGAGTAGAACTCCTTGCGCAAGATCAAGTCCATGGCGCTGTACGTTTGTCGTGCATGCACCAACGGCAGACCCATCTCGACTAGCAGCTCATGCAGACGTTTCTCACCCCTCAGGGTCCACAGCTTTAGCTGGCAAGCGGAATAGCGTGAGTAGCTGGCAATCAAAGAGGCAATAGGTAAGTTCAATCGGGATGACACTATTAATAGCTTTACTTACCGCATGGACTCGGTTACCGTCCAGTGTCTGTAGAGCACCAAGTGCAAGTCGTTCTCGAAACTGATCTTCGATGCACTCATTGTATTTTGATCGTTCGTCTTGTTGGTGAGACGCGATACATGCGACTGTATGTGCTCCAGCTCGAGCGTGTAGGCGCCGCTCTCGATCTTGCCAAGGAGCAGCTGCTCACTGATGCCGACAATCGCCCACCAGAGAAGATCCATGTTATCCTTGGATAGCTTCCAGGCCAGCTCAAATATGTACAGAGCCGTCGATCGGCCATAATAGCTGAATTGTGTGTAATCGAACATGATGCGATCCCTTTCCGCTTCCCATTGGCGTCTGGCCCTCTGGCGCATGATACGCTGCTCGTGTCTCTGCATACGGCTGAGCTTGGGAGCACGCACTCTTTCCGAGCTGTCGCCGTCAGCGCCGCCATCATCGGATTCGCCTGCGCCGCTATCTGCATTCCCATCCCCATTCTCATCTTCATCGTCCTCGTCGTCGTCATCCTCACCTTCTGAATCATAGAATATGGTCTCAAATCCTGGTATGTTCTCCTCCAGCGCTGGATCACCCAGAATGCACACCTGTCGATCGCTGTAAACATTGCAAACGTCCAGCGGCCGATGGGAGTCGCAGATGTAGAAGATGACATCCTCCGCCGGCTGCAGCAGCTCCACAATGTCCACACAGCCGCCGCAATTTATCAGCAGCACATACTTAACATCGCCCTGGTGCTCCGAATAGGCACGTTTCAGTCCCGTTACGCCCATAATGGGCACCACAGTGTAGAGCAT
This sequence comes from Drosophila stalkeri, assembly GCA_035047405.1. Lineage (NCBI taxonomy): Eukaryota > Metazoa > Arthropoda > Insecta > Diptera > Drosophilidae > Drosophila > Drosophila stalkeri. The sequence continues at coordinate 10,953,005 of JAWNPR010000061.1, forward strand.
GTGATCATATTTGAAGAGCGACTGCAGGATTTTGCTGGCGCATATCGCGTCGACGTCATAGTTGACGATGATCAAAATACGCTTTCCTATCAGTTGTCTGTAAAAGTCATTCTTCAGGTCCTGTATGAACATGTTTGCTGCGCGCACAATATGCCCCAAAGCGTGGGGGCAGCGGAAACAAATCGATCGGTACGGGGACACAAACACACACACACACAAAAAAAAAAAAACAATTTGTAAAAATAAATAATTAAACAATTTGAATTGCGACACTCGTCCGTGTTAAGCGTCGTTTCACTAAATAAATGCAATGATTACGGATGCTGTTGCTTTTGCGGCACTTAGTTGGCCTTTATTGCGCGTTGCATTTTGCTGGATTTGCTTTTGATCGCTCTTTCGCACAGAGTTCGCTTTCAGTTCTTTTGTGGCCTGCATGCCCCACAGCTGCGGGATCGAATTAAGGCGGGAAACTTACAGCTGTTTACCGTGTCCACGCATCAGTGTGAATGGCAAGTCATTCATGTTGCCTGTTATTTGGGGTTGGTGAGTATCCATTAGTTTTGTAGACGGGTTTACTTAAAATAATAATCAGTCGTGGGATATATTATTCAAATATTTATAATAAATATTACTTTAATAATATTAGTTAAGTGATGTTCAATTTTGTACATTATTTATGCTACAAACCTATTAACACGATCAATGGTCTTGGTTTCCCACCATTCGCTTATTGATCGATTACTTAAAATATCGAAAGTAAGCACGATCAATAGTTTGAAGATCCAATACCGGCTATACATGTGCCCTACGATTAAATGTTATTATTTTGAATCAACAGTTTAACAGTTTGTTATTTATATAAATTAAAGCTCATTTAGATATGGGCAACAACAAGGTCAATCGTAAATCTCTGACCCATCAGCACGTTTGTTCCCGAATGAATTTCTTGTACCAGGCGTCCAATTTAATGGCGCATAGCAACAACAAGACGCTGGCGGCTTACTATGGCAAGCTTTGCCGCAACGTGGGCACCAAGGCGCTTATTAAGATGTGAGCTCAGAACTGATATTGTGTACATATGATAGCTAAGAATAACATATTAATCTTCACTCTTGACCTAGATCGCCGGCACTGAAGCGTACGCTATGCAGTCGCTGCTCCCTGCCATTGCTGCCGGGCATCAACACCACGCTGCAAGTGGAGCAACAACAACCAATTTCAAAGGAAGTCAGAAAGCCAGTGAAGACTGTCAGCAGGGGACGTCATCGCCGGTTGCGTGGCAGGCGCAACAAGTGTCAGAAAGATGCGAACGTAGTTAGTCCACAAGATACAGCATCCGCTGACATCATAGATGAACAAACCCAGTGTAATCTGGAGTGTGGTCTGTGCGGCACAAAGCGTCGCTTTTATGTTGACACAAGCAAAGAGTGCTGGTCGGAACGTGCCGAAGCAATTGTCCAGGTCTTACAACTGGACAGTCAAACGGATTCGGATGGCAATAAAGGAGAAAGCGAACTGATTCAAGAGTAGCGATAAGCGGACGACACGTGCAGCAACACTTGTTGATAAGCGATGGGCATTATCACTCATCGCCTGTTCTCCGTTCACTGTTCACTCTTTAGTATATGTCAATATGCTGAGTTGCAAGCACTTGATTGGTCCGCTACTAAAGCGACAGTTTCAGAGATACGCCTGCGGCATCACGGCCCAGCTGCTGGAACAGCGATACGTGGAATTGGCACAGCCAGATGGACAAAGGCTGAAGTATCCCAGCATTTGGCTGCGTGACAACTGCCAGTGCTCCGAGTGTTTCCATGCAGCAACCAGAGCACGCAAAAGTCACTGGGAACGCGGTCCGCTGCATGTGCAGCCGAAGCGCGTCAGCTACGATGAGAAAAGTCAACAGCTGATTGTGGATTGGGAAGATGCGCACAACTCGAGCTACGATCTGGAGTGGCTGCAGCAGCGCGACTTTGGCCAGGCGTCTAGGCAACAATATTTGAATGAGGTTTACAAGCCGCCGGCTCAGCTGTGGGGTAAGCCGCAGTTTGGCGAGGTGACTCGCGAGTTTGCTTATGAGGATGTGCTCAAGCAGGATTCAGTTTTGCGCGACTGGCTCGAGGCGCTGGCCGTCCAGGGCTTTGCTCTATTACGTGGGGCGCCCAACGATACGGCAGTCGCGCAAAATCTCGCCGAACGCATTGGTCACATCAAGCGCACCACCTACGGGTAAATCTTAAATAAGTATCCAATATGCTTGAAGTTCATTAATTTAACACCTGTAATAGAGATGTCTTTGAGGTGAAGTCGAAGCCTAATGCCAAGAACTATGCGTATTTGATGACGCCGCTGCCGCTCCACACGGACATGCCTTACTATGAGTATAAGGCGGGCATCAACATTTTGCATACGCTGGTTCAGTCGGAGTCGCCGGGTGGAGCCAATATGATGACCGATGGATTTTTCATAGCCGACAAGATGCGTCGCGAGTATCCAGAGTACTACGAGCTGCTGCGTACTGTTCCGGTGAATTGGTTCGACATTGGACACGATGGCGACGAGGGCAAACCATTCCACAGCCTATGGCGTGCGCCCGTCATCTGTTTGGATGTTGATGGCCAGTTCGCACGGATCAATCAGAACACTACGAAACGTGACAGTCGCTTTACTGTGCCGCTGGAACAAGCTGTGTCCTGGTATGAGGCTTATGATAAGTTTCTCCAACTGGCCCAAGCCGAAGCGGTGGAGTTCAAGACGCGTGCGGGCGATGTCTTTGTCTTTAACAATCTTCGCATGCTGCATGGACGCACTGCGTACGAAGACTCGTCGCAGAACAAACGGCATCTCGTAGGAGCCTATGTTGACTGGGATATTATCTACTCCAAGCTACGTACACTTAAGTTCCCAAATGCAAAGGATTAGACATAATGCATTGATTGATTGTTTAGTAAAATGCTTCTTGTTAAACAAACTTTCATATATTTCTATACACAACTGCGCAAAGGACATAAATCGACTGACTTTGTGCTCAAATGCTTCTTGATAATACAAACTTTTGTGTGATTCTATATATAATTGGAAGTAGACATTACTTTTTATTTCAATTTCAATTTTGATAAATCTAAATTAAAATCTAAAAACCCGCTCATAGTCCAGAAATTTTTTATCGATATCGATATTTCTCGGCCGAAATCAGTACACAGACAGACCATTGCTAAGCACTGCTTTGAAAACTATCGACACTGTCAAAATATCGATATATTTAACCCTTGTCTGGCACATGCATATCAACATCAACAAGAAAAACACATTTGGTGGCAAAAATAAAATGAAAACTGCAACAAATACAAGTGCTTAAGCCAAAACGAAGTGAGAGTGCGTGTGTATATATAAATATATTTATCTACATGTGTGTGGGCACATTGCAAAATCCCAAGAAATAAATGATGCCCTTCAATATGCGTGCCTGCGGCAGCAACGCAATGGTACGTGAGTACGCTGGCGGTAGCATCAATGGTATTCTGCGCAAAACGGGAGGCGCTGCAACTGCATCGGTAACAGCGTCAGGCATGGGCTCCAATGGCGTAGCCACCGATCCCCGTCAGCCTCCGCTGGAACTGCTCGTCTTTGGCTATGCGTGCAAGATTTTTCGGGACGATGAGAAGGCGCGTGAGATGGACCATGGCAAACAGCTGATACCCTGGATGGGCGATGTAAATCTCAAAATAGACAGGTTAATAATTGTTGCCCGCCGGCGGCACTATGCTTAAATATACCTAATATAATACCGCTATACAACCATACATATTGTACTTGTATGTGTGTATATATATATACATATATGTATGTTACATCTTGGATCCCATATGTTTATGTAGCAGAAGAGAGAAACAAAGCAAACGACTGGCACAGTTCACTAGCCGTCTATAACTATCATATTTGCCCAACAATATACATTATACACATATAGATATGCACAAACACAAACACTCAAAACGACTGTAAAATTTATAGCCGGAAATGGGGCCGGATCCGGACCGAACGAGACCCGAACTGTAGAGAACTCCAGCTGGACGAAAAATCTTTACAAATTCTCTTCTTTTCTTCTTGTCTTCGGGTATAGTCGAACCTTGTCGTAGACGACGAACTTTAGAGTAACTATAAACCTATATATATATATATATATGAGTAATATATAGGCAGGGAGAGTCCTACTTGACTGACCTAGACCTAGACCGTGCAACTGTAAAAGCTTTCTCATTGTAATAACAGCTCTTTTCAGTGCTTCTCAAACTGTAATATAATTTTAAACAAATTCTTATACTGTAATCGTCAAACAATTAACTTTTTTTTAGCAACCGGAGCGGTATGTATGAATGATTAAGACCTACCTAATAATTGATATATAAATAAATATATACATATACATAATTATAGACATTTAATTTAACCAATACCAATTTATTTAACAACTATGTGAAGCAATTTAATCGAGATGCATAATTCTTTTCGGTTCCGAGAGATCGAAAGATCTTCTGATTTTATGATTTTAATTACAATTGTGTATGCGTGCGTGTATGTGAGTGCGTGAATGCGTATATGTATGCTTGTGTATGTGTGATTGAGAGTGATAAGCGCATTCTTCTGATCGATGTTGATGCTGTTAAGACTAACAACGTTCTTTTTCCCGTTTATATTTCTCTTATTCTTTTCTTTGGACACCCTCACATCACACTCACACACAAACAAACAAACACACACATACACACACACATGCACGCACACACTTACACACACATCTATATATGTATATGTATATAGATATGACGTGCGTGGAGCGTTGTGCGAACTAACGCCATACGAGGCGCCACCTGGGGGCTACGGCAATCGTCTTGAGTACCTGAGCGCCGATGAGCAGCGAGCGGAGCAGCTATGCGAAGAGGAGCGCTACCTGTTCCTGTACAACAACGAAGAAGAGCTACGGCTGCAGCAAGGTATGTAGAACTATCGGCATATCGTATGCCACAGCTTATTCTCAATGCGAATTGAATGAATGTACTACTATTTAAATTCTAAGTGCCAAGAAATACCGATATCTAAACGAAATTAAAAATAAAAGAATATATATATATATATTTATTAAATTGAAAATGAGACGCAAAATCAAGAAAAAAATAACGACAAAAATATATAATATCAAGACAAAAATTTAAGACTAAATTATTAACAAGAATACGATCAAGTAGAAGTATAGAAATCATATGAGTAGCACCAAAAACCAAAAACAAAAAACCAAAACAACAACATCAACAGCGCAGCAACAATGAAATAGCGTAATACAACGTAAGTTTCGACCAATGCCTTGTGGGTGGTGACGCCGTGGTTCAGGTAAATAACAACCACTTCACATTTAACAAATTAAATCATTTTTTACAGATTCCGCAAAAATCACTTTGGGATTCCACATCTCTCTCCTTCTCTCTCTTAATAAGTTCCATTCATGGAGCCTTCACAAATTAAAAAAAAAAAAAAAGAAAAATTTAATATTAAGAGAACGCTAAAGAAATGCTTAAGTTAAGAGAAAAAAAACGTTATTAAGTTTAAAAAGAAATGAAAAGCTCCCCAAAAGTCCTGAAACTAAATCTATGAATTTCATACGTTTTTGAATCAATGTATTCCGTTTTGACATTCTCTAGTATTGTTGTTGTACTAAAGTCGCGACGTTTGTCTTGTGTTTTCTTATTTTTGCCAACACTCATACTCACATATGACACACACACTCACTCAAACACACACATATATCTACATGTACATACACACACCTACACACCCACACTTACACATACACTTTCACACAATTACACTCTCACACAATTACACTTTCACACATACACTCGCACACACTCACGCAACGGCCACGCACCCAACCATCATTCCATCACCGCCATACACTCACGTACAGAGGAGGATCTGAAGCGCCTGCAGCAGGAGACATCGGGTGGCAACTATAGCCAAGTTGACTTCCATTACGATGGCCAGTCCACAAGCAGTTCATCTGGTGTGGACAATGCAACTTCACCGCCAACATCGGAATCCTCGACACTCATTGAGGAATCCGAATTACCATATACGCTGCCGCCCACTCTTCTCGTGGCGCCTGCTCCGGGCATGCAGCTGGTAAGCTGGCTATAATCAAATATGCTTTCATTCTAATTAATCTCACGTCATTTTGCAGCCGGAGACAATGAAACAGCATGCAATTATTGAGAAGACGGCACGTTTCATTGCCACCCAGGGCGCTCAGATGGAGATCCTAATTAAGGCCAAGCAGGCCAACAATGCACAGTTTGACTTTCTGTCGCAAGGCAGTCAGCTGCAGCCATATTATCGGCATCTGCTGGCTGCCATCAAGCAGGGCAAGTTCGCAGCTTCTGTGCCGACGCCATTAGACAACAGCAATGCCACAACCGATGCCAACGCATCATCCGTCAGTCCAAAACGTAGCCAGCAAATTATTACGGTGCCCACCATCAAGTACAAACCGTCGGCCAATTGCGCCTACACGCAACTCATTAGCAAGATCAAAGGAGTTCCGCTTCAGACAGTTCTAGACGATGATGTTGCATCACAGCATTCCGCCGGAACCGTTTCGCCGACGCCCAGCGGCAAGTCGGAGAGCCATAGCCAAAGCAGCGCTACCGCCAGTGCATCCAATGGTGAATTTACGCCTGTCCTGCTGCAGTACAATGGGAGCACATTTGCCCACGAAGCGGAAGAAGATAACGCCAACGATGCGCCACCCAAGGTGGAGCTATTGAAAAACACCAGCGCTCTAGCCCTGGCCCAGAACTACAGTTCAGACAGTGACGAAGAGGAGGATGGGAACGATGAGGCAGCTGAGCAACAGTCAAAACGATCCACGCAATCAGATGCCACTAGTAGTAGCAGCAGCAACGCCACCACCACAACCATCACCACCACCAAAAGCACAACCACCGCAATGACCCACTCTAATGCAAAACCCGTTGCGGTGCTGGCGCCACCACCGTTGCTAACATTTCCATTGCCTGAGGAGACGCTGCGTCATATCATCGACAAGACGGCCACATATGTCATAAAAAACGGCCGCCAGTTCGAGGAGACGCTACGCACCAAGAGCGTGGAGCGTTTTAATTTCTTACTTCCAGAGCACAAGTACTATCCGTATTATATGTACAAGATAACTGGCGATGTGGACGCCGCTTCCAAGGAGGAGAAGACGCGCAAGGCGGCTGCTGTCGCCGCTGCCCTGATCAGCAAAAAGGGTCTGGGTGGTGGCACAGCTACTGCTGCCAGCGCTAGTGAGAAGGGTGAGTATATTACAGTCTCTATATTAAAATCCATAACTCATTTTCCACAAATCTCTTGCAGCACACGTTAGCTTTGCTATACGTGCTCGAGATGAAAACGCATCTTTGCACCCGGCACTGCCTTCTTGCGGCAGCGATGAAGATGAGCAAAAGGCCAAATCGAATGCCGAGCAAGTGCGGCCAGGCATGCCGGATAGCGTGCAACGTGCCATTAAGCAAGTGGAGACACAATTGCTAGCTAGAACGAGCTGTCCGAAAAGCGCAACTACAGCTACACCAGCAACAGCGACGTCTCCGCTCAAAGAGCAGCGCCAAGGTGCGTATTAGTAGCAAATCAATTAGAGAGAGATGGTGAGAGTGTGTGTGTGTGAGAGAGAGAGAGAGAGAGAGAGAAATAGAAAGAGTCCAAGTATGACTAATGTGTAATTTAATTTTCTCTCCACTACAGCTGAGGAGCGTGTCAAGGATAAGCTGGCGCAGATAGCACGGGACAAGCTAAATGGCATGGTGTCGCGCGAGAAGCAATTGCAACTGGAACGCAAGCGCAAGGCCATGGCATTTCTCAATCAAATTAAATGTAATTTAGTAATATGAAATGTAATATATATGTATATATATATATGTATATTAATAATTCTATATTGTTATTTAGCTGAGGGCACTGCCATTGGCCCAGCAACTGGTGCGGATGCGACGGCTGCATCAAAAGGTGAATCGGTTGTGGCTGCTGACAGTATAAATAGTGATTCCAACGATTCGGTGCGTTCCATACCAATCACCTACTTTGGACCTGATGATGATGATGATGATGACGACGAAAATGATGTCGTGGCGCAAAAGCATGCACGCATGCAGGACGATGATGAGGACAATGGTGGAGATCTGGAGAAATATAATTTGCTAAACGATGATAGCACCAATACGTACACCAGCAAGGCAGCGACTGTAACTGCGGCTGTAGCAACAGCGTCCGTTCTACTCTCCGATGACGATGATGTGCAGCTGGTGTCCACTGCAGCTGCACCGCCATCAGCATCGGCTGCGCGACATCGTAAAACTGGACGTCGGAGTCGCAGTCGCAGCAGCAGTTCCACAACTCGTGATGCTTCAGTGACCTCATCCAGCAGCAATGCCAGTGGCCGGCACAGTCGTAGTCGTAGCATAACCCGACAGCGAAACAGCCGTAAAACTAGCACCGTAGCAAAACATAGACGTCGCCGACGCAGTCGTAGTCGCAGTTTGACACGCAGTCGCAGTCGCAGTCGAAGTTGTAGTCGTAGTCGTAGCAGCAGCCATTCGAGCTCACGACGCCATCGCGATCATCATCATCGGGAAAAGGAGGATAGCGTGTCGAGGCGAAGAAATCATCATCGTCAACCGGCTAAAAAGAGTCACAAGCGGCACAAACGACGTCGACATAGCAGCTGTGATTCCGCATCCTAATGAACCGTGTCATTGTCTTAAGTAAATTAGGGTCTAAGTTCTAAAGATTGTACATTTCCTTCTTTTTTTTTAATGTTGAGCAAATATTTTAAAGGCGATCCATTACATTTAGTCGCCAACAATAAAATTTGAGTGTAAGGAAAGAAAAGACGTTGCATAATCGAGATATTATTAAGGCATCTTATTGGATGTTGACTCTATGTAGTTTTAAGGGAAATCTGTTAATGACACCTCCGAATAGACTATGCTAGCTCGAAATCTGTCTCGTCTAGGAAAAAATATTTATAATTAATTATTGTTCTACATATGTAGCAAAGGTATGTATTTTTTAAATGTTTAGTAGAGAATAGTTGTAGATAACATAGATCGCATTGCATAATCATAAACAACATCTGTAAATTTGGTGTTACAGGTTTGGTTAATAAAGCTATAGAGTATAGAGTATGGCTCTCTTATGTAAGTAGTAGGGAATATTAGATAGTAGTTAATATAGTTAATAGTTAATAGTAGATTGTATATATATGTCTATCTATATATGATTGGGTATTTGAAGCAAGTTTTAAAATTCCAAGACGCCTGGCAAATATTTGTCAATGAGCGTTTGGTAATAGGGCCACAGAGCTTCAATATCAGGCACCACCTCGCTCTTTGTGTAGAGATCGTAACGGCTGTGGGCAGAGTAAATTTTAATAATATATTTTTATATGGCTAACCGTTCAACTTACTTGAAAATCAAGACCCATTTGCGTGTCTCCTCATCCTTTGGCGCCTCCAGGTGCTTGTAGTCGCCTCCGTTGTGCCAGGGATAGAACGAATGGAAACGTATGATATTGCAGGCCACATCGGGTAGCTTGGTCTTGTTGTGCTTGAGCACTGAGTACATGTACTCATCGTGGCCCCAGGACATGAGCACATTGTCTATTCCACAGTTCGGCTCGTACATGCCGTACTCAGTATTGTAATTGGGATTGTCGCCATCGGGATTGCCCACAAAGCTCTCGTCACGATAGACAATGCTGTCGCCCCAGCGACAGCCCACCACAAAGGTGTCGCCCACAACAGCCCATTGGGGCTCGTCGTAGAAGGCCATGATCTTACCCAGATCGTGGATCAACGCCGTCAAGTGGAGCCAATCGTGTTCAGGGAATTCGCTGCGTGCTCGTTCGGCTGCCTGGAAGGCGTGTATGATGTTGGGCAAATCCAGATCAGGATCTGACTCGTCCACTAAATCATTGAGCTTCTCCAAAGCCTCACGCACCGTCATCTTTATGGTGTTGAACTTCAGCCAGTGTTCACGACGTCCTGCGCAAGGAAAAGATATTTGAATACTGATAGGGAGATTGAGCTAAGGATTACTGTTACCCATAACAAAGTCCACAGTTTGTTTTAGGTGCATCTCACGGTAGGTGCGTCGCACGCGTTCCTTTAGCGGATCCTCGGTATCGATGGTATAGTCCCGAAACTGTGAAGGATTCTTATCGGCGAACGTGGGCTCAGGCCGCAACAGCTCCGACGGATCCAGGAAGAAGAGTTGGTGCTAAACAGACACAAAAAATAACATGATTTCAATAGAAGCCAGCCAATCACTATTCCGATTTTATTTAGAGTTTTTACCTCTTTTAAGATTCTCATTTTCGAAATAAGAAAAAAACTGCACGTAAAACTAATAAAGTTCAAATTGTTGGCTTCAAGTACCGCACGGCTGTCCGAACAAGATGCTATTGAATCGCCAGCTTGTCCGGGCGCACACTTTTATAGATCACCGAGCTATATGCTGCTCTCATCTGGACTACATACAGTATGGTATACTATATGATTTATAGCACTTTTGTTGTTATTCAAAGCAAACACACACCAAGAATATATACATATACCTAATCAGTTATCAATGTGAGACCCCACTTAAGTCATCGCACATAGGAATTGTAGTTGTAGGAAATACGCCCGATTCGGGCTCACTCAGCGTTGCGGCTGCCTGACATCCCGAAAGTGCATACCCAAAGTTATATATCTGAAACTCAAGTCTGAGCCATATCCGCGACTCGAGCATTGCCTTAACACGTGCTAGCATGCTTATCTGTCTATATATGTATATATATATGTTTAAATACAATATATATAAATATAATATATACATTGATGTATATTTTTTATATATTCAACTAAAGGCTGCACTTGACCGATAAGACTTTTAACTGGAGCAAGTGCAAGTCCCTTGAAATTTAAACCTACTTATCAAATTTATTCATGCGAAACTGTTCTAAATTTACTAACATATTTTAATTGGTTTATAAGATTTTTGGGACTGTAAAAATGGAAATTAACCCTTAAAATATAAATACAAATATTTACGTAAATTTAATTTAGTAAAAGTTTTTTTATTTGTTTGTTTTTTTTTCCAGCGTTTAAATTATGTTGATTTCAAAATAAACTAAAGTCGTCATTTTTATTTTATATATAGAATATATATATTATAGCATGAGTTAGGAACTTAAGTTTGGTGGAGCTGAAAAGATTTTCCAAGTAAATTACTGTTAAATCTCAAATTGAATGGAATCTTACAAAATCAGATCTACTTTAAATAGTATAGAAAAACTAAAAATGTAATTGATTATAATATTCTATTTTTTCTTTTTTTATGAAATTCACGATGTAGCTTCATAGCTAATTATTATATATTTTGGCTTTATCTAACGGATAAGCACCAGTATTTGCTTGCTTAGCATAGGTCTCGAAATTTTAAAATATAATTCTCGGAATTGCCGATTTCACTTAAAATATATATTCTTGTTTGTGAGCATCAATTGTCATGGGCTATGATAGCTTTTGGCGTCACCTTGAGCAAATCGCAGGCAAGGGCAAGCGCTCCAGATTCGAGCGTTTCGGCGTACCGCCAAAATCGCAATAACGCCGTCTAATCTGGGTACATCGTCATCGAACGCTAAAATAATGTGCCATCAAGGGGGGGATTGCCTAGAGAAAAGTTATCAGTCAGCCGGAGCGGCAGCATCGAACATATACCATATTATATGACGTCGGTGTCCGTCTCCGGATGCTGTGCGTGATTCCGTGCTATTCCACGACTGGGCAGGCAGAGGGCGTTTGCCAGCTTGGGCAAGGGGCTCGTTTCTAGACCTGCGACGCAGTACGACGCTGGTCACGATCGTGATCATAAAAAAAAGGTCAAGTTGTAACGATCGAGTGCAGGGCGTCAATAAATCTTATCAATTAATAAACACGTGCCCCCAGGCACTGCGTGCACTAGACAACAAAATTGCGTAATGAAATGATCTATAAAAATATAATAATCAAATTTCATAATTTTCCACAAGAAATATTTACAAAATGATTTAATAATTAATGTACTTATTTTTATAGCTTACATAGTTCTCATTGAAATGTCCATTTAATTATCGTTTGTTGTGCAGTGTTGTTGCAAACAATACGATGTATGGCCGGGCACTTTTATAGGTACCTATTCGGGGTGTTAAAGTCAATGGAAATGTTTCATAATATTTGTGTACGATGTTGTTGTCGTTCACTATTGAAACGCAATGGCACTGAATATAGCTCTGGATGCGAACTCAAAAAATGCCCAAGTATGAATCGATCGACTGCAATAAGTAATAATAGTTTTTTATTATTACACAAATAGTACTTTCATATACCCTAAATCCATTGTAAGTGTGAATTTAGGGTATGATGGGATTCTGGAAATCTATGTGATAGACAAAAGGAGGCGTGGCAGACCCCGATAGTGTATTTATAAATTTTTGAATGAACATATGAATGAAGAGAAGTCGTTAACCACAAAAGGTTAATACTTAAACACTTTACATATACATATATTGCATATAGAGAAAACATTATTCAATAACTAAACTCTCATAGTAAACGCCATATATCATATATTGTTCGGATACATATAAAAAAGAAGCAACGCTTTGCAAGGCACAGGGTATCTCCGAATCGAGCACTGTCTAGGGCACTCTTGTTTTTATTTTGATTACACAATTGCCTATCGAGATACATAGATAGTTATGGAACCGAGTTAATTGAAGACCAAAGATCTATATTTGAATTCCAGTCGAAATAGATGTAAGTATGAGTAAGATGACATGCCTATAAATAAATATAAATCTGAAAATCAGTGTAATCTGGTAACAATATGGAAAAGTAAATAAAATAAGTATAATTAAATAAAAATCAAAATGATTGATAATCAAATTAACACTCAAAGATACATTCATCTATTTATAAATTCGTTTAACAGTTTCGATTGTTAAATCTAAAAATGAGTTTTGGTAATTTTCGGGTTCGCTTGGCAGCCATAACCATATCAATCACTTTAATGGACGCCGCATGCCTAATTAAATGGCCATAAATATGTGCGCGCTGATATTAACGAGAGATCACACGCACGGGTCAAAGGCCAGAAGAATCGCAATCCGCTCGCTCACAAATCACAAATAAGCGAGAATCATGTTGTTGATGCAATCCGAGAGACATCAATTGGTATGCCGGCAGCTGGGAAGAGAGAGAGAGAATATATGCCAAATATTTGGCAGACACGCACAGTGTGGCCTGGCTATGACGACTGCTCGGAAGAGCATGCCGTAACGGTGCTGTCATTGGTGTGTCATGGGCTTGCATCACTGTGCTAATCAAGGTTCATGCATAAACATACTTAGTATATTATCAATAAATCATATTCGTCTGCTTTCATTCTGCTGCTGGCTGCTGGCTACAAGATGCTCGTCGAACTCTTCGACTCTGTTTATTTGTGTGGAATGTATTTTTAATATTTTTGATATTTCCCTAGTAGAGATTTTTGCACATGTTTGCAATAATTCATGCCAGGGCTATGTCTGACAGCTGAGGTCACCGACTGGTCGCTGATAGTTGAATGCTACTGAAAGTTAGAATTGTATTTCCGCTGTATAACAGTTGTATGCCAGTCATAGAAAGTCTCTACATAACAGTTGTTGGGTTACAAAATGTTAGTATTGCATATATAATTAATATAAATATATAAATATATAAATCTAAATCATGTTTTAGAAATAAGATTGAGGTTTTAACATATAACAGTTACAGGACAGTTATAAAAGATAATAGAATTTAGCTCTATTTGATTCTAAGTTATATTTAAAGATTACTTTTGTAATATTAATGTCAAGAGTCAATTGTAACAGAAGTTAACTGTTGTATATTATGGTTTCTCAGTCATATTAGTTTTAATGTATAACAGTCGTATGACAATTACACAAAAGTCGTATGACAGAAATTCAAATTATTCTAGCATTGCTGCTAAGTCAACTTTGAGGAATACATATCTTCCTGCCATGTATAACAGTCAAATGTCTGTACTATATTAACAATATAACATATTTAAATTGTGTTATAGAACAAAATATAGAGTGCTATTTGTAGAATGCACTTATACTTTCAATGTATAACAGTATAACAGTATTTGACTGTTATACCAGACCTGTGTAACACAATTCATCTCTGTGCTTCAAGGCATTTGTATAACAGTTAGTCAACAGCATAACAACTTCATTTAAAATTCATTTTTATTTCCACTTAATCATAGATATTATCTCCGAAAACTATACAAATGGATTCTACTAAAAAAAAGGTTCACATAAATGCATAAAATTTAATCAGTGGCTTCGTTGAAAGATTACAATTGATGTGTCTAAGCATGCCCCATTCAACTAATGTTGACGCACATTGTGTATAAATAAATAAATAAAATGCAATAACTAATGCTACGATGATCAGTACAGGGTGTCTCCGATTAGGCCTATAAATAGATGTACGCTAGAGTCTAATATCAATTGTAGAGCAGGGCATGTGGCAAGTGGGTGGGGTATCTATCGCATCTAGACGAGTCGCGCTGCTGAGCAGGTAGCTGGAGATGTTGCGCTTTGGGTCTCCGCATCGCTAGCACCAATGCCAACCACCAGGCTGACAGCGCCGGCGGTGGCCAGGACGCGCTTGTAGTTGCTGCTGCATTGGGAGTCGGCCACGGAGCGTCCGTCGCCCTCGTCGCGGCGGCATAGCTCGGCAGTAAATGGTGCATTGGTCGCTGCCACCGTTTCCAGACGCCGCTCCAGTATGTCGGCGGTGGTCAGCTCGCTGGCCTGGACCAGGCTGCTGGCGGGCAAATTGCTCAGCCAGGGCTTCAGTGTGGACTTCTTCTGCATGGTGGCCGCCTTGCAGCGGCAGACAACATCCGCATGCTCGCCGCAGATGGAGCAGAAGCGTTCGGTGTCCACAACACCGGAGACCGGATTGGTCTCCGGCTCGCCGCCGCCGCCACCACCGACTACAGTCGGTATTGTGGCGCCGGAGGAGCTGCCGCTCAGCTCCAGCTCATTGACTGCATCCACAAGGGTTTTGATGGCAGCCGCGTTGCCTGCGGATGGATTGTTGGCCTCGACCATGGCAGTCACCTCCTGCTCCTCGTAGTTTGGATTGAGCAGCAGCTTGGAGAGCGGCGGCGCCAGACCCAGGCCAAGATTACGCTCATGGTATAGCTCCGAGATGCTGGGCGTCAGCTCGCGGTTCATGTGACGCATTATGCTGTCCTGGATGCACTTGGCGCTCGGCTTGACGGGCGTCTCCTCCAGTGGTTGCTTGGGCTCGCCCAGCAGCTCGCTGTCGGCTGGCGAGAAGTACAGGCTGGCCGGATTAAAGGCTACGCTGGCAGCCTCCTCCTCCGTCAATGTTAGCGCCTTGCGCTGCCCGCCACTGACTACAGCGCTGCTGCCGCTGCCGCCGCCTCCCACTCCTACTCCGCCCGCAGCACCATTGGGCACCGTCGGAGCATTCAGCTCGGTGCGCACGCTCAGTCTGTCCATGAATAGAGCGTGCTCCTTGTTGACTCGTGCCGCCAGTGAGCTCTGCGCGCTGCCCAGCTTGATCTTCGGTTTGCTGCGTCCGCCCGCGCCCAGATTGTGATAGACGGGCGGACGAGGCGGCGGCAGCGGTGGCTGCTGCTGCTGCTGCTGCTGTGGCGTCGGCAGTTGCTGCTGCTGCTGAGCGCCAGCAGCGGCGCCACGGCGCAGGACCGTCGCATGACCAGAGCCTTCCCAGTCCGTTGTCGTGCTGCTGGCTGAGCTGGAGCTGTCGGGTCGTCGGCTCGTGTTCGGTAGCGGCGCAGCTGAAGGAGCCACCGTGCTCGGCTGGGCGTACAGACAGCGTATGCGCGTCTGGTGAGCTAGGGCCAGTGATAGGCTGGGATCAGTTACGGGCGGACTAGGCGTGAAGGCCGCATCACTCTCGCCTCCGCCGCCGGGCCGCGAGACGCGCACCGGACCGCGCAGGCTGGCATAGCCCAAACGCGGAGCCGGCTGACCATTGCCCGCCTGCGTGGCATAGCCGTCGGAGAGCGAGTGCTCGCTGTCCGTGGTGTTGGCCAGGCTGGAGTCCAGGCCGCCGCCGCCATCGGGCTCGCCCCGACGTCGCACGTACGAGATGAAGGCGCTGCGCGGATGCAGCGGCAGCGGCGACTGCGTCGAGTTGCTGGCTGTCACGGGCGTGGAGCTGTTTCCATTCGACGTGACTGGCTGCACAGGTGGAGTGGTTAGCTCCGGCTCCGCCAGAGATTCGCAGCTGCTGCTGCTGTGAGCCGCCGAGTCCAGGCTGAGGCTCTTCGGTGCCTCGTGTGTGTCTGCAATGGAAGAGGGGGGAAGACACATTATTTCTAGCTCTCCACTGCTTGATCCGCTTAACTTACCGAAGAGCGCGAGCAGCGCCTGCAGCACGAACTGACAGTGGCGACGATTGGCCTGCTTGCCGGTGCGCAATATGACCTGGTCCGCGCCCACCTCCGTCAGGTCGAAGCCCACCGACGCGAGCAGCTCGTGGCAACCGGCGACGCGCCACAGTCGCACGCTCAACGGCATCTCAATGCAGGCCTCAGCCTCTGGCTTGGCTGGGAACTGGGCCAGTATGTTGCGTACGACGGCAATAATGTCATCCGCATGCTCCGCACTGCTTACCAGCTTGGCCAGCGCCTGCAGCGTGGCCGGCGTCAGGGCCAGCAGCGCCTGCAGGCTGGCCGAGCACTGGGAGAGACGCTCCTCGGGGTCCGTTTGCGGAAAGAACACGCTGGAGGGTATTCCATTCGCAGCTGGCTCAAAGCGAAAGCCCACCGCCATTAGCAAATCCTTCCATCCGGCCACCGGCCCAGCTTTGTTCTCAATGCTCTGCTGCGTGGTGTACATGGCATTCTTCTGTCCACGATGTATCCGCTGCAGACTCTTCTCCACCAGATGCAGGCACACACGCAACGCATCCCGGCAGCGCTCCGGCGTGCGCAGCAGTTCGCACAGAGCATGTCCCAGTAGCGCCACCTTGTTCGACAGCCGCACATTGGCGCCCACGAGCAGAAAGCCCGCCCAGTTGGCCGGATGTGCGAAGTGCTTCGTATGCTGCACCGTCTGCATGGCCTCGGCCAAAGCACTGTAAGGGTGACAGAAGGCGAGATACGTCTTTGAGTTTGAGTTTGAATATAATTTAATTGCATGCATAAATGAAATAATTGAATTTCGATTAAGAATATTCCAAGCTATTCATAGGGCTGTCATCTGTTCTGGAATTCCGGAACATGTTACGCTTTTGGAGGTAATGTTCCGGTGTCTCGATCTGATACGTAATTTCTCCGGTTTTCTACTGCTTCGATTCACTCTTCTTCTTTTTAGTCATAGACCGTCCCGGCATGGCCTGAGGCCAATGGCTTATTACACATACTCTCTCACCCTCTCTCACCCTCTCTCTATCTCTCTCTCTCTCCCTCTCTCTCTCTCTCTCTTTCTCTCTCTCACACCCTCACTTAGTCTACATTTGAAGATCCTGCTCTTCAGTTCTGTTGTAAAACCAATCTGGACCTATAGCACTCAGTTATCAGGGAACGCTGGAAAAAGCATCATCTACATTCCCAAGAGAGGCCACTCAAAGATCGTGGTTTGCTGGAAACGAAAACTTACTGAGAGACTTAGGCTTTCTACCTGCTAAAGAGATAACAGCGGAACAATGGGAAAAATAGTTAGACTAGCCCCCATCACTCACTAACCATATCACTCGAGGTGCTGTTATAAGGTCATCCAGCCAATCTCTACTTCGCGTTAACGATGAATCATATATACTATGATAATAATAAACTTACCGTGCCGCTCGTGCACCTTGCAGCAGGGCCGAGTAGAAGGCGCGCAGCAGAATTTTGGCCGCCGTCTCGGGCACGGGCCAGAGCGAGATGAGCACTGCACCGGCACCGGCCAAGAGCCAGCCACCGGCTAGCTGTGCAACTCCAGTGCCCGTTATGGGCTCCACTGACTGATAGGAACTGAGCACCACGAGGCGTGCGCCAAGGCGCAGATGACGCAGCTCAGTAGCGGCCAGCGTGAAGTCCGAGAGCTGCGGCTCGTGCGGCTCCTTTTGCTGCTGCTGCTCGGCGGTAACCACATCGCCCGGACTGAGCACCACGGCGCCCAGTTTCCAGCTAAGATTGGCGGCAAAGTGCACACACTCGGCGCCAGGCAGCTCGGCCAGCACCGATTCCTTGGTAGCATTGCTGCCGGCCAGAGCATTGGCCTGCAGCATATCCGCCACCATGGCGGCCTCCTGCAAGGCCGCTGGCGATTCGGCGGCGGCCCAGCCCCAACGCTCCGCCAAAGCGGATGGAACACGTGGTCCGCCGACGACCAAGGCTGTGGGTGGACGACCACGATCTCGCCTGCTTCTGGAGCGGCCGCGCAGCGCCTGCAGCGAGGGCGCCGTTAACAGCGCACAGCGCTCCGATAGATACTCCCCATCGTCGCCAGCTGCGCGCAATATGGCGAATGGCACCAGGTAGAGGGCGCTGTCCAGCACCAGGATGAGCTCGCGTCTGCCCTGCCGCGAAACACTCGCGCCACTGGGCAGCAGATCGTCAAACGGAGCCAGCAGCAGATTGTAGAGCGTATGCAGACAGGCGGGTCCGCGCCACGCGGGTGGAGCGGGCGCTCGCCTGGAGCTGCGGCTGCCCACCGATCGTGTGGAGCCCTGGAGGCTGGCCACAGAGCCCAGCGAGAAGAGTGAGCTGAGCGAGTAGTTGGACGAGTTCAGTAGCTGATTGCGGCTGACCATGCGCAAAAAGCCGCCGCCGCCGGCACCAGCCCCGGGCAGATCCTCCAGCAGCTGTTCACTGCTGGCGCGCCAGCCACTGCCGTCGCCCTCGTGCAGCAGATTCTGTGAGTTGACGCCCAGATTGTCGCGCACCATGTTCACATAGCGCTCCAGCAATAATTGACCGTTTGGCTCAGCATCGTCATCGCGCTGCTGCTTCTGCTGCTCCGACTGCAGCTCGTCCTCCTCCTCCTCCTCATGGCACTCGCTGAGAGACAGCGGCAGCTGCAGCGTCTGTGCATCAATGCGCGCCGCATGGAAGCGCACGATGCCCGACTGCGGCTGCAGCAGCCAGGCATATAGCTGCTCTCCGGCCAGGCTGTAGTAGAGCACGGGCATGCGACCACGATTCACTGCCTCCAGAATGCCATCGATGTCCGTTGTGCCGTTCGTTGTTGTCGCTGTGGTTTTGCCATCGCCGGCAGTTGCGTCAGCGCCGTTGCGCGCCTTGCAGCGCTCGGCAGCGACCAGGGCATCCTCGCTGCGCTGCAGCGCCACGAGCAGCTGCTGCAGCAGATGGTAGCAGTTCGTCTGCAGTTCGTATAGAGCGAGACGCGCCTCCGGGCTGCGCTGCTCTTGGCGCACCGATTCCAGCAGCTGAGCGGCCGTTTCCAGTTGTATGCGAGCGCCTTCAGCGTCGCCAGAGGAACGTAGAGCAAGACCTGGCAGAGGCAGATCAAGAGAGACAAAGAGAGAAAGAGAGAGAAAACGAGTTAAGACAGCAAAAGACTAGTAAGAATAATCTAGACGAGGCTGCTCGACTTGTATATAGCCTGAAGCCCGTGAAGAGCTGTTATTCCAATTATTCCAATCTTCTTTTATATGTATTTATATGCATAAGAGAAGCATAGAATTTTGGGAATGCGGATTTACTGTGGTAACTCATTCGAATAACTTTTCCTGTACATTCATTTCCTTTCCAACTCTATAATTTTCAATACCTTTTTCTGATTTTATGGGAAAGAACAGACGTTATCGTCTGTCTGCGGACAGACGGATGACAGGGCAGACGGAGAACTGTACAAACGGACAGACGGCGGACTGGACAGACGGACAGACGGATGACTGGACAGACGGACAGACGAATGACTGGACAGACGGACAGACGGAGAACTGGACAGACGGCGGACTGGATGGACAGACGGAGAACTGGACAGACGGATGACTGGACAGATGGAGATCTGGACAGACGGAGAACTGGACAGACGGCGGACTGGACAGATGGAGATCTGGACAGACGGAGAACTGGACAGATGGAACTGGATAGATGAACATACGGATATGTCTAAATCGACTCAGCTCATAATATATATATATTTCATTGGCTCTGCCACGCCTCCTTCTGCATGTTCAGGCTCAGGAGAGAGAAGAGAGAGAGAGAGAGGGAAATTCACTTACCCAGTTGATGTCTTATCTTGGCCTCCTCCTCTGACTTGCCAATGGATTGTGCGCTGGCCAACCCTTGACGCAGATATTCCACTGCCTGCGCATGCTGCTCCAGCTGATGATGCACCCGTCCCAGGGCGCCGCAGGCCAGTGCCTTGCCCAGTCGATCGTTGCTGAGCGCCAGCTGCCGTTCGTAGCACTTCAGTGCCTCCTCCTGCTGGCCCAGTGCCTCGTGTACTGCTCCCAGATTGCCCACGGCGCGAGCCTGTAAAGCCGGCGCCGCCAGTTCCGTGCACAGTTGCAGATCCTGTTCGTGCAGCTGCAGTGCCTCGGCATAGTGGCCCATGCGCTGCTGCACCTGCCCCAGGGCACACATCGCATCCGATTCGAGGGCTCGATCCTGCAAGCCGCGCGCCAGCTCTCGCTGATGCTCCAAGCAATTGAGCGCCTGGGCATGATTGCCGAGCGCGGCGTGCACATGGCCCAGGTCGCCATAGGCCAGCGCCTTGATCTCGGCGCTGTGCAGCTCGTGGGCGACGACCAGACGCTTCTCCAGGCAGACCAGCGCCGCCGGCAGCTGGCCGAGGGCACGACGGGCCTGGCCCAGGCCGCGATAGGCGCGCTCCTGATCCCGATGGCTGGCCAGACCCAGCGCCAGCTGCAGCTGCCGCTCGTGACACTTGAGCGCCTCCTCGTAGTCGCCCAGGGCGGCATAGCAATCGCCCAGATGTCCCAGCGCCCGGGCGCGATCCGCCTGCGTCGAGGGCAGCGACACGCGCTCCAAGGTGCCCAGCTGCGCCTCCAGGCAGCCGATGGCTGCCTCATAGTGCGCCATGTTGAGTCGAGCAATGCCGAGATTCCCGTGAGCTTGTGCCTCCACAGCTGCATCGCGCTGCTCCTGAGCGCGCTCCAATTGCTCCTGATAGCACTTCACGGCGTGCGTCCAGCTGCAGAGTGCCATGTGCACGGCGCCCAGATGTCCATGGGCGCGACACTCGCCGGCCAGATCGCCCAGCTCCTGGCGCAGCGTCAGCTCTTGCGTGTGATGTCCCAACGCCTTGTCCCAGCGCCGCAGCAGACGATGCGCCAAGCCCAGAGCTCCGCAGGCAGCCGCCTCCATGGCGCGCTCCCCGGCCGATCTGGCCAGGGCTAGCTGGCGCTGATAGAGCTTAATGGCCTCCTCGTGGGCTCCGGTGCGTATGAGTATATCCCCAATATTTCCAAGCGCTCGGAACTTGGCCGGCAGCTGGCCCGTGGCATGGGCCACGGCCAGGAACAGCTGCTGGCACTCCAGGGCAGCGGCTGTGTGGCCCAGTGCCAGGTGCGCCAGGCCCAGATTGCAGTAGGCGCGTCCCATGTGCGGCCGATGCTGTGCGTCCTTGGCCAGGGCCAGATCCTGATCGTAGTAGCGCACAGCTGCCCGATAGTTACCCAGGCAGTAGTGGGCATAGCCCAGCAGATGGCAGGCCTTGCCCTCGGCGGCGACGTCGCCCAGCTCCTGGGCCAGCATCAAGTAGCTCTCGTAGTGCGGCACCGCCTCGGCGTACATTTGGCGGGCGCTGAGACAGTTGCCGAGATTGAGCAGCGCACACGCCTCGCCCGCCGCATCCTTCAGAGATCGGGCGGTGGCCAGATGGGCGCGATAGTGAGCCAACGCTGCATCGTGGGCACCTAGCGCCTGGTAGGCCACCGCCAGGTTGCCGTGGGTGGCCGCCTCGGCGCTGCGATCGTTGACGGCCTGGCTGATGGCCAGCTCCTGCTTGTGGTACTTGACGGCCGCCTCGTAGGCACCGGCCGCTGCATGGGCATTGCCCATGTTGCCATAGGCTCGACCCATGCCCGCCCGATCGCCCAGGGCGCGCGCAATACCCAGATGCGCCTGATGCAGCTTCAGCGCCGCATCGTGAGCGCCCAGCAGCTGGTAAACGATGCCCAGGTTGGAGCAGGCACGTCCCTCGCCGAGCTTATCGCGCGCCGCCAACGCCATGGCCAGCTGGCGCTCATGCCAGCGCTTCGAGGCGGCCGCATCGCCGGCACAGCGCGCCGCATGTCCCAGTCCCGCATAGGCACGCGCCTCTATGCTCCGGTCGCCCAGGGCCTGGGCTATGCGCAGCACCTGCTCGTGGCAGGCGGCCGCCTGGCCGAACTGCCGCCGCTGGTGGTGGGCAGAGCCGAGGTTGGAGTAGGCACGCGCTTCTTCCACCTGATCGTGCAGCTTCCGTGCCAGCCGCAGATGTTGCGTGTGACAGTCGAGGGCCGCCTCGCACTCGCCCAGGGCCAGATAGACGGCGCCCACGTTGCCGATCTCACGCGCCTCCTGCAGTCGATCGCCGAGCTGCTTGAACAGCTGCACGCATTGCTTGTGAGAGGCCAGGGCGTTGGGGTAATCTCCGCTGGCCGTGTACACGTGGCCGAGTGAGGTTAGAGCCGAGGCGGCTGCCTGGGTATCCTTACACTTCATGGCCAGCACGAGTTGGTAGCGATGCGCCGTGAGAGCCTCCTTGTAGGCGCCCTGGCTGAAGTAGGCGGAGCCGAGATTCCCGTGCGCTCGGCACTCGCCCGCTGTGTCGCCCAGCGACTTGGCCACGGCCAGATCCTGTTGCATATAGCCAATGGCCTGGTCCAGCTGATTGAGCGCCCAATGCGCCGAGCTCAAAGCACTGAAGACGGATCCACGCAGCTTCAGTGAGCAGCTGCCGATGCGCAACGCCGCCTCCAGCACGGCCACAGCCGCCTGGTACTGCGAGGCCTGCAACAGCTCCTGCCCCACCACGGAGCTGACCACGAACGGCGACTCGTGCAGCTGCATGGCCCGCAGCTGCAGCAGCGTCGGCTCCAGTGCTGCGCGCAGCGGACTCTTCAGCGAGGCCTCGACAAGACCCGCCAGCAGCTGCTTGTTGGTCGGCTCCTGGGCCAGGCCGGCGGCAAACGAGGCCAGAGCCTCGCCATATCTGCCCAGGCACTGCAGCGCAACACCTTGACGAAAGTATGCCTTGGGCCATTGTGGGCACAGCTCACGCGCCTGTGTCGCATCCTGCAGCGCCGCCGCGAACTGTCCCTGCTTGAGGCGTGCCGCCGAACGATTGCTGTAGAGTATGTGATTGCCCGGATCTAGCTGCAGTGCGTCCGTATAGAGCAGCACTGCCGTAGCAAAGTCGCCGCTCTGGCAGGCGGCATTGGATTGACGCACCTTCTCCAAGAAAAGCGCGCGATTCGCAGCGGGCAGCTCCGGCGTGCATTCCGGCTCGTTCTGCAAAGAAAAAAAGGGATACGATTGTAAGTATTGATGCTGTGGGTTCATTGAGTCTCTATCTAAGCTGAAGTTAACTGAAATGATTCTGAAATCCTGCTATATACCTAGGATATCTTCATGAGTGAACAGATATTGTTGTTGCATTAATTTAGGCTTTAGTCGGGCTCATCTTAGGCATTCCTATAGCACATCCCATATTGTTTGCATATTTTGCCTTGTCTTGCTTTGCTTTGCTCCACTGGGCATGCGCTGCGCTGTAATTACGTTAAATTGCCGCCACTGTAATCGCAGTCACAGTCGCATTCGCAGTTCCACTTCAAATCCATGCTACAGGTATGCGATCACTGAGTCACGTTTACCGGCGAACTGCCAACTGGCAACTGGCGACTAGTGAATGCTGAGCTAGGCAACATCCAATTGCTGTTCCGCCAGCAGTTCGGCTCGTCAAATGCGGAAGCAATTCCACGAATTCGTGGCTCAAGAACTGCGCTGCCAACGGAGGGAGCCAATGGCCAAGCAAAGTGTTGAGTGTCTGAGCCTTTTTTGGCATAAGCCAAGAAGGCTAGCCCAAAAGCGAACAGCAACGGGATCGGCAGCAAGGCTGAGACAGAGGCTTAGGCTGAGCCCGAAGTTGAGGTTGAGGTTGAGGTTGGGGTTGAGGTTGAGGACGAGGACGAGGACGAGGCCGTGACAAGAGCGTAGAATTTTTACATATTTTTAAAGCAATTAAATGGAATGAGTATGCAAATGCATTAGCCCAGCTTCGAGACACAAAAGCCACTGCCACAGCCACAGCCGCAGCCGCAGCCAAAAGCGAATCCAAAACCAAGCAAGACCAAAGCGTCGAGCTCTTTCCTAGAAAACGTGCATAGCAAGTGCCAAATGCCAAGTGCCAAGTGCCGTTGTCGAAGAGTGAAGCGTGCCATGGAGGGGTGTGGGAAAGGGAGATGAACGAGGGATGGTTAGGGTGTTGAGGGGCACGGGGTAGTTGGGGCGTGGGCTACGGATAACATGCTTAGATTAGCCTGCTGGCTTGCGCTGTCCGTTCTTCTTCTGCTGATTGTTGTTGTTAGTTCTTCTCCCCGTTTTTTTTTTCGGGTCCAGCTAATGCGAATAAATCAACTCGTCGATACATGCAGCTATTCATATGTACGTGCACATAGATGCTCACACAAGTGGCAGCCACAAAGTGTATCTGACAGATGCAGAACGAAATTTATGTTTTATGCAACCATTAAAGCCCATGTTCGTGTCCCGTGTCCCGTGTCCCGTGCCCCATCCACTGTCCAGCCAGATAAGCCAAATGGAGTGGGCGTTACAATGAACAAGAGGAAGATGAAGCGGAATATAACAAAACAATCAAAAACTAAAAACAAAAGCAAATACACGGAACGTGAGAGAGAGAGAGAGTGTAAGAGAGATAGGGACAGAGATTGAGAGTGAGGATGATTGAGCGCGAAAGAGATGGAGTGAAACGTCGAACAACTTTAAAAACCACTCGCATAACTTAGCAAAATGAAATTTTTGCACAGCGTTGGCGTTGCTGGCGCAGATCACAGCAAGCAGATTGGCCCAAGACAGTCAGCCCCAATGGTCAAAGTCAAATAAACACGCACCCAACATGCCCAGGCTAACCCAAAAGGCAAGCGGACGAACGGACGAGCGGGCTAGCGGGTTAGCGAACAGAGATCAGACGTCTAAGGCCAAGCTGAGCGGAAGGGAGCGCCGTTTCATATTAGCTGATATTATCGCTCCAGCAAAAATTAATAGCTGGCAGCGCGTTGCAAGCGTACCTAACTGCTAAAAGTTTCGACGTAGCCTTTATCCGAGCCAAATGATGAGCTGCGGATAGCTGCGGATAAGCGGCAAATGCTTCAGATTACAATCAAGCCAGACAGCTGCTGGACCTTTATTATTTTGCTTTATATTGAACCACATTTTAAACGAAATCAACAAGCTAAGCGTTTTCATAATTTTCATATTTCTTTTTTTTTTTTTATCTTAAGGTAGTCTCAGCTGTGTAGAATCTGGTTTTCAAGCTGAAGTTGTGGCTCTTTGTTTAATATGTGGATCTTTAGTCTAGTTTTACTTTGGCAACAGCCGACAGGATGAGGCTACTGATAAGTTTGGATAAGTTATTTCCATTGCTAACTATAATCCATGAGTTGATTGGAAATGTAGTTAGCATTTTATCCGCCATAGGTTAGAATAGTCAGTATACATCTTCTTTGTAGACGCTTGAACATACTTCAGCATTTATGCTGCGGATAAACATTTTGCTACCTTGGTAATTGTTGGGCCAAATGCTTGGCTTGTCAAAGGGACAGTCGCAAGACTCTTGCATTCAACTGTGCTGTGTATCAATTTAGGGATTGGCGCCCAAATGCCACATAGAGCAGTCATGTAAGCTGATACGTCTGCTGTCCTGCTCCAACAATTCCAGCTAAAGCACCAACACCATCCAATGAGCCTCTATTTAGGAAATAGTCAAGAATCTTGTAGCAAGAGTCTGCCAGATGTATATATATATATATATATATATATATATATATATATATATATATATAGAGAGAGAGAGAGAGAGAGAGATTAAGGAGAGGTTGAGGTAGCTAGCTAGCGAGAGACAAGGAATGCTTAAAGAAAAAAAAGCATCGCCTTGAGAACTGGTCGCGCTTTGGCTGCGCCTGGGCGGACAACAGTGTAAAAGCAGGAAAAAAAGAAAAAAGTGGCACCCAAAGATGCAACCGCAGCAGTTCAGACTTCAGGTTGTTGCCTGCCATGCCACATGCACCACATGTCGATGTTAATGTGCGTGAAGTGGCCAGGCAGAGCGGGGCGGGCCGTGTTGTGCTATGGCAGGCGGCAAGTGCCAACTGGCCATAGCAATATGTGAGCCAGTGGCACGCCGTGCTCACCCCCCTCCTTCCCAGCCCGTTGCCGAGTGGCCCATCGATAAAGTCGCCGCATTGGAATGCTAACAATTTCACGATTGCTTGTGGCGCACATTGGCATGTTTTGCGCTTAAGTCAAGAATTTTATTGCAATTTAACGCGTAATAAAATAATTAGCTGTTGCGTTGCGTTCACGGCCTGCCCGTGCCAATAGCCCTACTGTTATCCGTGCTGTCGCTCGAGCTTAGCGCAAGATGTAGATATTATCCATTGAGCTGAGCTGAGCTGAGCTGCCTAAAATGAACAGATTCAATTGGCTGTCATCTAGCTGCATGGCTTCAAAGTCCAGCCAGCCAGTCGAACAGACGGACGGACGGACAGGCGGACGGATAGACAGACACAATGGACAGCTAGTGAGACAGCAGCCGGGCAGCATCTAAACATGCGCCACAAAACTTATCCAACAATGTTGACGTTGTCGTCCACAGTTTCTCAATCCCAGTCGCAGTCCATGTCCCAGTCCAAGTCCCAGTCGCAGTCGCAGTCGCAGGCGCAGTCCAAGTCTCGACATTGTCGTCGTTGTTGCCCATGACATGACAGCGCGGAATATGATGAAAGGGCCTAGGGTGTAGTCGGAGCTGAAAAAGGGTTTGTGTGTTTGGCGTTTTTATCTCTGCGCTTTGTTTAATTTGGCGTGTGTTTCATTGTTGTTGCTGTTGTTGTTGCTGTTGCTGCTGTTGCTTAACCCTTTTGTTGTCTCGCCGCTCAGTTAATCAACATTGAAATCATTTTGCCATCTTTTTGATTATTAGCGCTGGCTTCGTTGATTGTTTTCTTTTTCTTTTTTTTTTTTTATATCCACTTATTTTTTTTTTTTTTTTGCTTGCTGCTTTTCGTTTTCTTGTTCATTTTAGCTGTTGTTGTTATCCGTTTTAATTTTCAAGCGCACTCGATGATTAAGTTTCTGTGAAGGCCATAAATAATTGTCATGATGCATAAATTGGGAACTTGAAATGCATGCAAACATGATCAGTGCTCGGTGAATGGCAATAGAGTTAAAGCCAGAGCGACGTTTATATTATGGCCAACAACTGTAGCGCTTGACTGATAGCATTCTTAATTGGCTTTATCCGCAGTTATTCACAGCTACACACGGCATACATATTAAATCACATATGTACTACACCTACTATATCCATATTACATATGCCTATATTTACTTTTTTTTCATCATCTATTGTAATGCCACATTTTGTTTTTTCCATTCCCTCAGACTCACCTCGGAGAAGTCCCGCTGCGACATCTTATTCAATAGCTGCTCGCCAACAGAAATTTTGGCATTGTTCTCATTATTATTTGCATGATTATCAGCATTAAAATTTAATGGCAAATTTATAAGATTCTCATAATTCGTCATTTGTATGCAAGAACCATCAATGCGTCTTTAGCATGCCGATCTGTAAGAAAAGAATTAAACATAAATGAAACAAAGACTTGCAAACGCAAAAAGAGTCTGTCTGGGAGAGAGAGAGAGAGAGAGAGAGAGAGAGAGACGCTGCTGTAAGATATGTGAAACAAAACTTTCAAATGCCTCAACGAGAGAATTCTAGAGAAGTTTGCCTTCTGCTGCTGCTGCTGTTGTTGTTGTTGTTGCTGCTGCTGTTGACCAACGGCTCTTATGCAAATTTAGGCCTGGCCGCAGTCACATAAACTTGACAATTGAATGTGGCCATAAATTTCTCGGAGCTAAGACGTGTCGTCCGCACTAGCAGCGGCACAGTGGCCACAGCGACTCGGTGCGAATTCTGCCGCTTACTCGCCAGCGGCGCCTCAGTATCATGAGCATCGAAGCCATTCTTCGACTCGATGCGATTCCCCAGTGCCTCTCATTCATTCTCGATGCCCGTTCGAGTTCGGGCTCAGCTGTGGCCGGGGCTGTGGCTACATTGTATATTTAATTTGTTATCATTTAATTGGGTTCGGCGGTAGCTATCGACGTTTTTAGAGAAAGTTTACATTAGCCAATTTAATTAAAAAAAAAAAAAAGAAAAGAAGAAAAACCAACAGCCCAGCAGCCGCAATGTAAAGTTGGCCAAATCAATTCAATCTCCATTGTCATAATCAGCGGAAATTGATGCTGCCAGCTGCTGGCTACGGCTTCACACTCGCCATGACAGAAGCCATGCGCTGAATGAATGTGTGGTGAATGTCTGCGCATTCTTGCTGTGCATTAACATTAGCATTAACGTTAACATTAATTGAAATGTTACGCACAATGACAAAAGACTTAGACAACAAACCTGAAATGCCGCGATTGCTTGCGACACAAACTCGTTGCGGTTTTCTTTTTTTTTTTTTTTTAATGTTGTCTTGATGCCAATGCAATGCTCGCTAAAAAAGGGCTTGCCATCGATATTATAATTCAACATTATGTCATAGAAGAATTCATTTGCATATACACATTCACATATACACTTATATGCTAACAGCTCGCTGAATGATATTCAGATTTCAGTTCGCTTAATACTATCTAATGGTCCATTTCTTTGGCCTTTCCTGCTTCTTTTGCGCTTTCCTGCTATTTCCGCTAGAGAATCGCAATCACAGCATATATTAATCGTTGCCGCCTTTGTTTGTTCTGCCTTTATGGGATCCGCGTAAAATGTTTATCAATTGCTTTGCGCTCAGCTTTTATTGCTTTGATTGTTTATTTATTTTTTTTTTTTGCGCGCGGCTGCCTTTTGGCATGAATTTTTTTATTTTAACTTTTATTTTTGCTTCTTATTATTTTTTCATATACATTTTTTAACGATTATGAAGCCCGGTTTCATTACAAATGAGCTAATTTAGCCACATTAATGGCTTTATAATTGTACTTCGGCCGCTCGCTTTTATAACCGTGCTCTCATATTAAGCCAACTCGACCAAGGCTCGCAGAGCCACTGTGACGATTGCGGAACGCTCTTTGATTGCCTCGGCCAGAGCTGATCAAGTTCAACTCTTTGATGCTCTTTTTGCGCACTCGACGTGCAAAAATGAAGTCATACGGGAAATGGTGGCTCTTAAACACACACAACGTTGCAATAAATCTCACTTTCAATACTTTATTTAATGTTAGTTTTTTGCATTCGTTTTTTTTTTTTTTTTTGTCATTGTTAACACATTAATCGAAATCAGAAAATCTCATTGCTAGCAGAGTGAACAAGCAAAGAGATAATTATAAAATATGCGATTTCTTGAAATTGAGGCATATGAATAAAACCTTGCTTTGTTCAACAACATATATATATGCTATATAGATGCTGAGCTTTATGTTTTCCTTTAATGATGCATATTCTCTATATTATTTGAATTAATATACTAAAGTCACACCCATGGCGGTTAATGAAGTGTTTTTTTCAATAGAATTTTCAAGAAAATAAAAAATAAAATTGGTTTTCAATGTGCAGATAATCGATTATGAATGCAAGCTTTAATCTCTGATTTTTTTTTCTTCAACAATTGGTAGAATATCTTCTTTTTTAAGTCATACTCAAAATACTAAATACTGAAGTCGTATCCATGCCTATTAATAGTTTTATTTTCAGTTGAATTAAAAAAAAAAAAATTAAATAAATATATATATATATATATATATATATATATATATATATATATATATATATATATATATATATATATATATAGTTTTTTTATGTGCAGATAATCGAATATAAAAGCAAGCTTCAATCTCTGATTCTTAGAGAAGTACTATTTTAGGTCATACGAAAAAATTTGAAAACTCTGATTGCCAAATTAATTGAGATATTCATAATTGAATTTAGTACTCTAAGCCTTTTGTGTAATTTTTTTTATCAAATTTATTTTAAGTTATCCAAATGATATAGAGTCTAATTTAATTTAATTTTTAAATAAACATAGCAGAGTCTAATGAAAAAAAACTAGATTTTAGCTTGAATAATCAAGAAAATGTTAAAAATTAATGGAGAAAATATATTTCTTTGGCTTGAAAAATATTTAAGAAATAAATAATAATATTTTTCAAGCAATAGTATAGTATATATGTAATATATATAGTATATATACTATATATATATTTGATTTTTTTAAATATATATAATTGCATTTCATTCCATTTAAGTCAAATTATTTGCTGCTTTGGCAATTACTCTCCTCATAGCTATGACTTTGACTCTTCACATTTAGAAGTTGTCCACCCTCATAAATTTGTAGTAGAGTCTCTGAGTGGCGAATGATGGCAACAGTGTTGCGCATTGGTTGCTTCGTTGGCGGTTGTTCGTTCAACGAGCATAAAAGATTGCCGTGGGGCAATGGCGGCAACGGAGATCCTCAAAACATGGAATTGGTTGGCACAAGCAGAGCAGGGCGAACGATCTGGGTCTTTATTACAACATCTATAAATGATTTCCGCTATTAAAATAAAACACTTTTGCATAATTTTTCACTTAGAGAGGACAGCAACAACAGCAATGAAGAGAACAACGATTGAGGCGGAGGCAACAACAGCAAACGACGAAAAAGAAATTCCTCACGCTTCAGAGGCCCGTGAGGCATGCCCGAAAATTCCGCAAGAGAACGCCTACCCCGGACCCAGGCCGGACAAACTGACAGCCCCAACCTCAGCTCTGAGCTGCGGCCAAGTCCCCATTCGAAGGAGTCTCGTTGATCGTCTTCGTCATCCTCTTCGTCATCGTCATCGTCATCGTCATCATCGTTGCCGTTCGCTTTTTGATGATGCCTGCTCGCAACCTGTTGAAATGTGTGACAAATTGGGCGTAAACAGCCCAAGTGAAAAGGATGCCCGCTTTTCGCTGCCCGCTGCCCGCTGCCCTCAGCCCTCAGTCCGTTCGCTGTCCTTTTGCCGCCCAGCCCAGGCTCATTAAGTCAGAAACGTGGGCGTGACGTGAAGCGATTTTGTTACGTTCTTCTTCTTATTGCCCATTTTTTTGCTCAACAATTTTTGCAAGGTAAAAAATTTGCTTAAGCACAGCCAAAAATTGAGCCATAAATTTCAAGTTGATTAACATGAAGCGCACACTGCGCATGCACCACGACAACGGGACGCGGGCCGAGCTGAGGGCGGCAAATTATTTATGTGCGGCTACTTATGTTTAAGTGCTTAAGTATTTGGTGATATTTTTCAAAGCACACTATTTGATAAGCACTTGAGGAAGAAGAAAAGAAACAGAAAAATAAAAAAAATAAAAAAACTCTAACAAAGCAATCAATTTGTTGAGCATCACGTATGTGTGTGTGTGCGACTGTGTGTGCGAGTGTATGCCTTGTTGCCCCAAGGCAACTGAAATTGTAGTTCAGTTCGAGCTGTGCTCGTTCTCTGCATGAAAGAGCAATGGATTTGTTCAAGTTCGTTGCCTAAGTCTTTTGTTTGTGTGTCTAGCGAACCAAAATGAAATGAAATGAAATGAAATGAAATCTTTGCTTGCGGTTATTGCTGCGATTGGTCACTGTTCACTGCGGCCTTTACTTGGCAACTTGTCTATGGCCGGCCACATGCTCGCTCGTACAATTTCATTAAATCTCATTAAAATTTTTTGGCCATTTTGTTGCTGCTGCTGCTGCTGCTGCTGCAGAGCCAACAAACCGTGCAAGAAAAGCCAAAACATATCTGTATGAGAGACTTGGACCAAAATGAAAAGCAATTTTAATGAAGCCAAAGTCGCTGTAGTTGCAGCCGCCGAGTCCGAGACACTTGTTGCTAGTTGTTGCGGCTGCCAGCGCTACTGCTGCTGGCCACATTGTTGCTGCCTTATAAGCTGGCATGCATTTGTTGTTGCCCACAATGCGAGTGGCACGATGTAATTGACATCATTAGACTAAAGCGCGAACAGTGACCAGAGTGTGGCGACGACCAGCTCAGCCAAAAGGAGCGCTAGAAAGTGGCCTGCCCCACCAAGAGGCGTGCAAGTGTGAGCGAGATGGACGCACTAGCGAGACCCGTTATCAGCGTTAACCGTTCTCATATGCCATGCCATTGCCCAGGCCCAGGCCATGGCAATGACCCACCGCATCGGCCAGTAACCGGGCGAGATTTTCAATTTTCAATTTCCAATTCCCAACTCCCAGTGCCCTTAATCTATGCAAATCGCTTGAAAAGCCCAGGCATATATGATAATATGTCTGTATATATGCATATATGTATGTATGTATGCATGTATGTATGCATGTATGTATGCATGTATGTATGTATGTTTGTATCTATTTGGTTCTATTGATGCTGTGTGTCTGTGTTTTCTCTCATTTGATTTATGCACCACACCGGCCCAGCGCATATTAATTTTTAGTTTTTTTTTTTTTTTGGCTTTTTTAATTTTCCTGTCTTTGTCTAATATATTTCATGTTTAAGCATTTTCGGGCTACAAATTTTCACTGACAATTTATGGCCTCCACTTACCGTGGAATGTGGCGACAGCGTCCCGAACTGGAGTCGCCGACGCCTTGTCGTAAATTGCTGTCTTATATATGCGTGTGTGAGTGTGTGTGTGTGCATTTCAGTTACTCATGTGTATAAATATATATACATATAAATATATATATATATATATATATATATATATACATAAGCATTTGTATTTGTATCTAATTTGCTTAGGTTTCTATGTTGCGATCTGCCAAAGACTTGACTTGAGATTTTACAGTTGCTTCTTATAATGTATATATATACATATATATATAAATCTGTAAGCAATATAAGGTCAGACCTTGCAATTTACTTGAGCTATACATAGTTACATCTAGATATATTCGATTCACAGCTGATGGCTTTTTAATGCCTCGCTTCTATTTGTTGTTCTCTTTGTCTACTGTACGTCAAGCTGCGTGGGGATTTGGTTTGATTAACTGCATTCGTTGCTGCTCGGCTTATTATCATACAAATGACTTAGGCAACGAACTTGTTGTACACACACACACACGCACTCACAGAGTGAGAGAGATAGAGAGAGAGAGAGAGAGAGGCGCTCTAATGGCCGCATTAATTTCACTAATTTCAAATATTCGATTGGCTTTTCAAAATTTTTGCATAATAATAAATAATTGCCTTAAATTGTTGTTGACTTTTGGCCGTTGTTGGCAAAATATTTAAATAGTTTATTGTTGATTTTTATTGGCATTTAAGTTGCTTAAATTTCTGATGTCGAATTTGGTTTTAGCCTTTGAGTTGGCCAGAAAGGCATTTGGGCATGCCCAGAGCCAACCGCCTTAAACCAATTCACACACACACACACATTTATATATATATATATATATAGTCTTTTACTCTCTCGACATATACACACACACTCTCACAATCGTGGCTGAAACAAGTCAGGCAACTTTTTTATTTTTTCCTCATTTTATTGGAAGCGGCCGCCGCTTTGGATTGCCTTCCTTTTTCTCTTTACTACAACTACTACCACTATATTGTTGTTGTTGTTGTTGCCTTTTTGTTATTAGTAGCATTTACTTTGGAATGCAACAAAGCGAGAACGTTTCGAAAAATGACGACGACGACGACGACGACGGCGACGGCGACGACGATGCTGGCAGCGCCTTTGGCCATTGACGTCTTGTTGCGAAAACAGAAAAATGCATGGCCTGGTTAGCACTCCACTGAGTGACAGAGAAGCTGGCGAGAGATAGAGAGGGCATGCGAGAGGGATAGAGAGAGGCACATATAAAGAGAGCGAGAGAGAGAGAGAGAGCGTGTGTGTTTGGAGCAAGCGAGAGGGCACGCGTGTGAATGAGCAGGGAGTCAAAAAAGTGCGAGTCGCAAAGAGTGGGCGACCAAAGCTCTGAACATATGTCAAAAGCTGTCCAGAGTTCAAAGGCCGCAATGGCCCGTTGATCGCTTCGTTAACACTATCGACCGTTTACATCGGCCCAGCCAAAGACACAGCTTGGCAAAGGTAACTCACGCTTTTGGCACACAGAACACAGAATACACAACACAATCAAATAAATATTCACTTTATATACCGTAGTTGTTGTTGTTGTTGTTGAGATGCCCGAACACAAATCCAAAAAAAAAGTAAATAAATAAACAACAACAAAAAAATTTATGAAAAAAAAGAACCGAATCGCGTTACGCTTTTTGCCTCGATGTTGAACGCGCCGCATGCAAAACTCAACTAAGGCGAACACGAAGAAGGAGACGGCGACTCGCGAACAGAGCGAGTGAGAGAGAGAGAGAGAGAGAAAGAGAGAGAGAGAGTAAACGGCATAAAAAGAAACGAAAAACAGGTACACAGCTATAACAAGTATTGCGACTCGTTTACCTGTTCAAGTCGCTTAGCTGGCGCTGCCAGATGCGTGCGATTTTGCACTGATCTGGCAGCATGCAGTGTAGCCAGATGACTAAAATGAAATCGCCAGGGAAATGACGATCGATAATATTGAATAATCGATTTTCATAGATATTAGATTGTACTAGAACGAAATATATATCAAATGTTATTGATCTATGGAATGGTGAATATTTCATGAATGATGATCTTATGCAGGTTATTGAAAGTTTTGCTATTATCGATCAATTATATCTATCTGACTGTAAGTTGCTTCTAT
Organism: Drosophila stalkeri; assembly: GCA_035047405.1. Classification (NCBI taxonomy): domain Eukaryota; kingdom Metazoa; phylum Arthropoda; class Insecta; order Diptera; family Drosophilidae; genus Drosophila; species Drosophila stalkeri. The sequence goes on from JAWNPR010000061.1 coordinate 10,988,083, forward strand.
TACTGTAGCTTGACTCTATGATATGTGCTTGCTAAGCACAGATTTTGTCAAGCATACAGGCCGAGGGACAGAATATAATTATAAAAGTGATGCTGGGAGAATAATAAGAGTAAAAAAATAGGTAAGATATAATTTTAAAGGTCCATACATATTTCATATTTAGAGCTAAATATACAATTGGGCGCTGAAATAAAAATATTTAACAAAAAACTAATAAATAAATTTAAAAAATATTTATAGTAATATTACTAATAATAATAACAATAAAAATATAATAATGACAATAATAAATAAATAAAGATAAATATATAAAATAATAATATGTTTTAATAATATCAGTAGTAGTAACAAATATATTAATAATAAATAATAAATAATAAATAATAAATAATAATAATAATAATAATAATAATAATAATAATAATAATAATAATAATAATAATAATAATAATAATAATAATAATAATAATACAAATAACTATAATTATAATAATAAAAAATAAATAAATAAATATATAAATAAAAAATATTGTATTTAATAATATTAGTAATAGTAATAATTACATTAATATTAATATTAATAAATATACAAATTATTAACTATAATAATAAAAATAAACGATTATTTGAAATAGTCAGACAGATAAATAAGAAATTATATGCTCATATTTCGATAAAAAAGCAGACTTCAACATAATTTCAATAAAATTAAGTCCCTACATCCATACATAAACATTTTGTACAACTATAGTAACTCAGCAACTATGTTAAACTAATTTACGAACATAATACTCCTTTCATACATATCTCTCACATTATATCAATTATTCTCACATTTCATAGCATACTTTGCGGCCGTAGCACATTAAGAGCCAATGAGGCGCTGTGTCTACATACATATGTGCAGGTGCTTCCCCACCGAGCAACGCAATGCTAGTATCTTAGCGGGCATCGATTAAAACATGCTTGACTCATGCAAATCAGTTCAGTTGTCAACAAGTTCTACGACTGGAAACAATTCGGGCAATCAAGAGAAGCTCCAAAATGTCTGCGTGCAAAGTGCTGAATGTTTGCCTGCTGTTTGCCGTCTGTCTTCTGGCCTTGGTGTCCGCCCAGTTGCCCATCAGTAAGTGTTGCAGTGTGATGTCGCATTGTTTGGCCAGCTAATGCAAACTCGTTGCTAATCCTTTGCAGCACCTCGCCAATGCCCGGCGAATGAGTCATTTCTGGCATGCGGCCCCAGCTGCCAGACGGAGTGCGCTACCCTGGGTGAGCCTTGCCTGATCCAGCATATACGCTGCCCGGACGGCTGCTATTGCAACAAAGGCTATGCCCGTGACTCCGCTGGCACCTGCATTCCCATCACTAAGTGCAGCAGACGTGGCACCTACGCCAATTAAGCATTGTTAATTGATGACAAAAGATTTCCATTTCGATAAACAGCTGTTGAGTTTTGTTTACTTGAGCGTGCAATTATTGTCAAGCACATGACGCGTTTTAATTATGAGTCTCGATAGGCTCTTCAATTGGAGTTTAATTAAACTCGACATTTCAGTAATCATAAAAGCATTTTTAATATAGATTTTTACATATGTATATGCATGCGCACATACATATGTATGTTTCTAGTAAATAGTTTTTATTTTGACAACTAGTTTGATGGTCTATATGTTGCTTCAACTGTGAAAAACAGCAGGGGACCAGAAGTTTCAATATACAAATATTCAATATACATATATAATTATAATAATTATAATATAATTCAATATACAAAATTTGTTATCAAAAATCTAAGCACAGTTTGAAATGCTTTGAGCGCAGTCTTCTGACTTTGCTTTACTCTGATCAACGGTCTAGTCTTTTGTTTATGGTTTGTGAATCGACTATGTTAAGCTTTACTGCTTTACTAAGATCGAAGTTGGCACGAGTCTTGGCAATGGTTTATGTCTAGGCTAAGCGATGAGAAGTTGAAATTTAAAGCACGCAAATATCTGTGAAGTGTTTCTCAATGTCTGCAAATAAGTCTACTTCACTTACTCTTTTTGAGTGAAGACTATTTGCTGTAACTCTTTCAGTTATCTGTTTACTTACTAAGCATCACTGCGCGAACATCAATCGTATCGTTCGAGAAAAAAGCATTACACGAAGCGCACAACCGAAAACCAAAACGAGAAGAATCGAAGTCGCTCGCTGAGAGCGAGAGCGAGAAACTATGATTTTTTTTCGGTCGATCTCGATAACTGTTATTTGCAAGCTACACACTTAAGATCGAAAAGGGGTTGTGTCTTGGCTATGGTTTGTGACTGGGCTTAGCCTTACTGCTTTACTAATATCGAAATGGGGTCGTGTATTGACTGCTGTGATTGAGTAGAATTACTTATTGTTGGCTTAAATTGAGACTAGAAATGATTGAAATATTTAATATCATTAAATAATTATATACAAGTTAATTATTTAATTACATGACTTTTTTCTCTCTTCTTTTTATCATTTCATTCTGATGCAAATTCAGTAAAAAAAAATTCCAATTTAATCGCTACGAAGTTAATAATTAATGTACAAAGGAAATTTAAAATTTATCCTTTAAAGTCACGAGATGTCAATTGCATTGTGAAAAGTCGCAAATGTAAAATACTTTGTGAAAACTTTCTTTTTTTCGCATTAAATTGCCGCTCGACTAGACCTGAATAAATATTGGCTGGCTTTTATATACAAATATATATACATACATATAAAAATATATATATTGAGTCTTATCAATTGACAGGCTAGCAGCCAGAAAGGTGCAAAAGTAACAAAGAACTTTGATGCTAAGTAAATCCTCAAGTACAAAGGCTTTGCATTCAAAAGTGAAAAGGGGTCAGGGCTGAGAGACAGACATAGAGAAACAGAGTGAGAGAGAGAATGGTTTGGCCAAAATGGGGGCGTTAGTGAATCGAGCGCTGACGACATGCAAAATGTAAATGTTTGCTGTCATTGAGTCGAAAATGTTGGCTGGCGCCCAAACCAAACGTTAATAAACTCACGTCAGTCGCCCACTGAGCGGGGTGCTCAATTTACAGGAGCAAACACGACAGCCAGAGAGACAGACAAGAGAGGATGAGGAAGAGGAAGAGAGGGAGAGAGAGAGAGAGGGAGAGAGAGAGAGAGAGTGAGAGAATCAGCCAGTCAGACATTTAGTCAGGCTGTCTCCCCTTCTTTGTGATTGCGTTTATTTCGGCCCCTTTTTCGCATTTGTTTCCGTATTCGTATATGGCCTCCAATTTCGCATGCTGCCTACGGTCGCTCTGAAAGGAACTGACGGTCGAATTTGAAATGCAAACATGTTTGTAGCAGCACTGCTTGCCCATATACCATACATCATACACCATACACCATGCACCATACACCATATAGCATATAGCATATAGCATACAGCGTACACCTATACATGCACATATGTCATATACATATACATATACCATATACCGTATACCGCATGCCGTGTATCATCGAGCATGCAACAGCCACGCCCTCGCCAACACGCCTCACCTTGTTTGTCTATTTGTGACTGTGTCAAAGACGCAGCCAGGCTGCGCGCTCTTCAGATTTGTGTATTCCTCAAATTCATTGAATTTCACAAAAAAAAAAAAAAAAAAAAAAATAAAAGCGAAAGAAAAAAGAAAAAACGTCGATGAATGGCAAGCATAGCTATATCGGAACAGCCAGCGGAAATTCAAACGCAATCAACATGAAAAACTCAAGGGAGTGGCAAAAAAAAAAAAAAAAAAACAAAATCCAAAACTCGAATAAACCAAAAACAGCGAACCGGAAATGATACACTATTATCAAGTGGTTCACTATGATATACTCTAGATCTAGCTTGTTCTGAGATCTAGATCTGAGATAGTTGATATATGTTTGCATATGCAGCGATAGCAGTAAGAAGGCATAAGAAGCCATGATGAATTGAAATTGTTTGAGAATGATCAACGAATGGAAATAAGCTTCGATTCTCTCTTGAGAGATATCTATATATATCTATGGGTATATATCTATAACTATATCTTTATCTATAACTGATCATAAATCTATTTTATATTTTTATATAAAATCTATTCTCTGCCATTATCTAATAATATTTACCATAAGAAATTATTTTCCATAACTGAACGGCCCAAGGAACAGAACAGATTGAGTCCCGAGTTTTTGGCTAACATATGTTGCTAAGAGCTTTTCTTTTACATTCTGTTTGCACGGCTTACTTGTAAATATATTAAAGAAAAAAAAAACATCACTTTATACTTAATTACATATGAAATAACAAGACAAGCTTAAATATAATAAATTCAGCAAGTCAAATACAGTTGCCAAATATTCAACTGTTTTAAATGCTTCTCCTTTTGGCCAGAGTGTAATAGTCTTGCGTTTGCTATATAACACACATATTTACACAGACGCTCACATGCACACCCCCACACACACATCGACAAACATCACCCCATCTACACACACACACACACACACACACACACACACAAACACACATGTAACGCACGCATCAAACGTATCATATCGTATTCATCGACATTCAGTCCTTGAGCATTAAGGGCCAACCTGTGCCAGTGCCTGTGCCTGTGCATGTGAAGTGGCGGCAAGTTCTCAGTGTTTCAGTGTTTCAGTGTTTCAGTCTCTCAGTCTCCCAGTTCGTGCAACGTTTCAATTCACAACTGACTGATTTCTGGGGCTCTGGCCATAAAATGCTCATATAATTTCGACTTTATCTGGGAGGCTGGCAGTCAAACGATTGGCATTGAAATGGGTACGCAATGTGCCCAATGCTAAGTTTTTAATACAATGCGATAGAATGTTGATTTATGGCCAAAACATACACAAACACATAGACTCACACCCACACCCCCACACCCCCACACACACACAAGGCATAGGCTTATATGGCCATATTTTGGCCCCATTGTTGTGCCGCTCCAATATCTGTGTAAGCAAATATAATGCATTTGTTAATATGCTCGCAATTTTTCTTTTTTTTTAATTTGATTTCAAATATTTTTTTATTTTTATTTTTATTGCCAAAAACACACGCTTTTCTGAAATATACGTAGCTGTTTTGCAAGCGGAAGTTGTTGCGCTTTTGTTAGGCATTGTAAAGCTTACATAGAGTCATGAAAGCTATACATATATACATATGTACGAATAAGCTAGATATTAAAAAAAAATTTACTAAAAAGAGTATATAAAAAATAAGTAAAACTATATATATATAATACGTATTTCCAACAAAAAAATATATATATGTATATAAATAAAATTTAAAAAATGTAAATAAAAAATATAATAAAAAAAATTTGAAGTAAAAAAGAAATATATATATATATATATATATAGAAATATATATGTATATAAAAATTAAAGAAATTTAGAAAAGAAAATAAATAAATATAAAAAACCTATACATGTACATATAAAGTACGTATTGCCAAAAAATGTATATATAAAAAAAATTAATGTTAATAATAAAAAAAAAAATTAGTAAGAAATAATTAAATAAAAAAAACATATAAACAAAAATGATAAACATAAACAAATATAAAATACATATACATATGTATATATAAATAAATATAAAATACTTATATATATAGATAATATATATATATATATATATATATATATATATATATATATATATATATATGTCTTTGTCTCGTCCGAATATCATCAACTGAATCATATCAGCTCAGTAGGTTGTGTTCTCCCCTTGAATGTTTAATGGGCGAATTCACCCTCAATCCAGCAAGTGTGATATGAGTGTCCTTTTGAGACTTTTGTAACTTCTGCAATGGCTAATCTAAACTAAAACTAATTCATAATATTTCTTAGGGCCATGGATAACAAACACTAAATAAATAAAAAAAATAAAAAGAAAAATAATAATTATTATTATTATTAAATAAATAAATGTAAAAAAAAATAGATTAGATGATGAAAGATTTATTAACTATGACAAAGTTTTACAGGATATATGATAGATTTTCAGTGAAGGCCATGTCTAGGATATCTTTTATGGTAAAGGCCTTTGAACCTTTTCTTAGTTCTAGTGTGTAGCCAGCAGATCTCTGTGCTGTAGCACACAGTCAGGTTGTTTGATTGAGAATCTAAACTGTCATGTATAGGAAATGTTTTCATTTATTGTGTTGTCTGATGACGATGGTCTTTGTGGCACGTATTTAGCTACGCAGATATGCGAATCCATAGACTTCAATTTCATAGTTTTAAATAGGAGCCAGTATAGCTTTATATATAAAGATTTCAATTTTGTTATTGTCGGCTTGAGTAGCTCAAGTAAAGTAGTTTGATAATAGAAAATAGATTAAAAAAATCATTATTTTTTGTGCAATACGAAATAGAATTGTTGACCTATTTGTCTTCCTAACAGTATAAAGCATACTTATAAATTTAGAGCTGTGTCCCCTTTATTACGGAGATGTCAGCAAAAACTCAGATCACATCACATCTCACATCTTCTCGTACGCATCTCTCTTCTAGCCTACTGCTGTGCGTATAAATCAATGACAATAAATGCTGTCGGCAGAGCCACAATTGGTTTGTGCAGCAGCAACAGCAGCGCAATCATTGATTGGGGCAATGTGTTTGTGGCAGACACCTCGCAACGGATCGGCCACATCATGTAAAGCATTGTGGGAGCAAGCGGCATCAATGTCCTAAACACGACGATCAGCCGGCGGCATGGATAATCATCAAACGATTGATGGCAGCTACAATTATAATGATTGCCAAGCGAAGCAGCTTTTGTATTCTATTGTTGCTGTTGTTACCATCATTGTTGTTGTTATTGTTGTTGCTGTTGGTATTGGAACACAGCATCAGCTGAAATCCCAGCAATTTGATAGATATCATGTTGTATGGCATTTGACACACGCCATTGTCGCACACGATGCATGCGCCAGACACAAAGACATGGACACACAGTTGCATGTGGATGGGTTGATTGTGGTTGATGGGCGGCAAGGAGGCGACGCTCCACTCTACTCCACTCTTGCTCCTGCAACTATTGCATTGATTCTCTCATGTTGCAAGCGATTTTCAAGCTGCTGCGAGTGAAATGCAATTGTTTTTCTTGTTTCTTTTCGCTTTTATTTTTATTTTTATTTTTTTTTTATCTTTTTATTTTTATAGTTGTGGCACGCAGCCTCTTGACACAATGTTTGGCAGTTTATTGATTTGGATTTTGATCCCTTTTCGTGTCACGCGCACTCAACTATCGTGAATAGGCGTGACCCGCTTTGCATGCTGCTCGTTTTTGTCAGCTGCGAAGCGTTGCATGCATTTTTTTTGTTTTTTTTATCTTTTTAGATGTCCTGGGAACAGCGTCTGGATTGAAAAGGGTGTGATAGCTGGGTAAACTGTTGATGCCTTGGATATTGCTATCAATATTTAAGCTGCATGTGGTTGCATGCCTCGTTGCAGCACGTTCTAGTTGGATTAGCAGCCATAATGTTGCAGAGGCTGTCTACAAGGGAGTGAAGATATCAATATTATCATAGTCGATATATCATGTATAAAAGCTAATTGAATATGCATATATGATATGGTCGATATGAAGGGAAAGAAGATGAAGCTCAATCAGATGCAATATTCAAGCAACAACGGAACTAGCGATCGCTATAGAGAGGATAAATTTCGACAGAGAACGAAGATTGCTGCAGTACACGATATTGACAAGAGCATTCTGATGCCGTCAAGAGTAATTGTTGGAGCTCATTAAGGAATTTACATCCATTGCCTAGAGCATAGGAACATACGAAAAATATAATTACCTATTATATAATATTAATAAATAAAGATCAATTAAGCATAAAGTTCTGTATCTCAAATGATCTAAAATAAATCATAAAGTTCTATATCAAAGATCATCTGCTAAGAATATTACTTAAAAATAAAAAAAAATAAAAAAAATAAATAAATAAATATAAAAATAAAAAACAAAGAAAAAAAAGTGATTTTTTATTTTTATTTAATTACTTAATTTACTTATTTATTTATTTATTTATTTTTTTTTTGCTAAAATTTAAAATAAATATTTTGCATATGTTCATATGTATTTTTTTGTTACTTATGAGCATATAAAAAATATTGAAAATATTTATATTATTGTTATATTAATATATACATTTTTTTTATTATTACCTATTTTTTTTATTAATTAATTAATTTTTTATTATTTATTATGTTTATGGTTTTTAATTACAAATTTGTATATTATATATATATATATATATATATATATATATATATTTTTTTTTTTTTTTTTTTTAATTTTTCTTGAAAACAATCTAAGTTTACATAAGAGTATAAGAGTATACTTTCAACGCCATCTATCTCATTCATCACTCTACGCTCATAACACTTGTTTTTACTTCAACTCACCTTCACATTAGTTACAAGTTCTAAAAACATATAAAAAACTCTACCCAATACAAATCTGTCAAGTAAAGAGTTTACTTTCCCTGTAGGGTATCTTGCTGGTTGACTATGCTCACTCAGTCATTGTGTGATTATTTTCAATTTTTATTTTTAGTTTTAGTTTTTTTTTTTTTTCTGTTGGTGACGAAAAAAGAAATGTGTTGCGGTTCGTATTGTGACCACTCACTATCTATTCATCTATATCTATTCAGTTGAAATAGGTTTTGTTTTTGTTTTCGTTTTCAGTGCCATCGAGGCGTTGAAAGTTCCCTTCAGTTATCGTTCCAGCTGCCCAGCTGCCCAGTGGCCTGGGCCTGTTTTCCGTTACGAAAATCTGTAGCGAGGGCCAAGCAAAGCATTTTGCATCCATTTGCCAAATTTGGCATTTGGCATTTGGCATTTGCCATTTGGAATTTGTGTTTGCGGTTTGTATTCAATTTAATTGCAATGCGTTGCCTAATGGATTTTAGCTGTAGCCGCCTGGACATTGCGCATCGATTGCGGCCATCAACAAAAGCACGTCGGTCGCTTCGTGCTCTGGCCAACTTCTTAAAATGCTGTCAACGAAAATTCATTTGGCTTTCGGCTTTATATGATCACAATGTATGCATATATATGAGAGGGGAAAACATGTGTCAAATATATTTATATGAATATATACATATGTATATAGTTTGGCATGTGCATTTCGTTCAAGTACTGGCTTAATAGCTTCAAATTCTGGGCTAATTAATTGTGCAGAGTTTGTGCTTTCGAGGACCTTAATAATCAGCATTTAATTGGCTTAATATAAGGCAGGTGTGTGTATATGTGTGTTGGTGTGTGTGTGCATTTAATTATATATATACATATGCATGTGTACATATAATAGAATTCCTGCATGCACTTCAATTTGTTGCTCAGGCGACGCTTGATTATGAAAATGAAATATTTGCTTTGAAATGCACACAGAGATACATACTAATACGGGTGCCATTTAGCCAATGTAAACACACACACACACACACACAGAGAGAGAGCGAGCGAGCGAGCGAGAGAGACAAACAAGGAGCTGCTGGAATTGTGTGCGTAACAATAAAACAACTTCATTTGCCAAATGCTCATCAGCTTTGATCATCATCGTACGTAATCTTCTAAATGGCATTACACGCACTGTAAAAACGGAAACGGAAACGTTGAAAAAGCAATTGGCAAATGGTGACGCTGACGTCGCCGTCGCCGTCGCCGTCGGCTGCACAGTTGCAATTTATTGGCAGCTGCAATTAGTTGGCCGCACTTCCGATTTTGGGCAGCCAAGGGATTTGGCAAACTTGCTTCATGCCAATTACAGTGCGCCAGTTGAGCATTCAAATTATGACATTATGCCCGAAAGCAAACTCGGCCCACTGTGCGGCCTTTGAGATGCAGTCAAGCAGGCGAGCATAAATAAGCGAATGGGCACTTAATTCTGGCAGCCACTGTTAAAGCGCTCTTTAACGTGCAGAGTTCATCAAATGAAGCTAGACGAATGTACACATCAGTTCGACATGTTTGAAGTGCTTCGGCAGAGATAATTGAAACCCCAGTACAGTGGCAGCCAATATAGAGATGCATGTGCCGCCTATGAGGTCAGCTGAGTCGTTAGCTGATCTACATCTTCAAGGCAGGTATGCTCGTCCTTTCAAATTGTCACTGTAGTAGTTAAATCAATGCAGCTTGGGCCTGGCAATCTAAGCCAATCCAACAAAACCTAACAACTAGTCAAGTATTTGGCTTTCACGTAATTTTGGCAGCCACTGTTGATGCTCATTTCAACACAAGTTAGTTTATCAAATCAAGCTAAGCATATGTTCACATCAGTTCGACATGTGAGAGTGAGTCGTGCTGGGTCGGGTGAGATAATTGGCAGCCTCAGCACAGTGGTGGCCATTACAATGAACCCATGTGCCGCCTGTCCAATGGCAGCTATGCACATAATATGGACAGCCACTGTGGCAGTCTCAGCCTTGAGAATCTTCAACTAACTGTAAGTCAAGGCTTAAGCTTGCACTTTATTTTGGCCGCCACTGTTGCAGCTTAAGTCAAATGCAGCTTAAGTTGGGGTTTCGCGCCAAGTGTTGCTGCAATGCAAATTCCAAGTCAAGAGGGATTCAAAATGACTTTAGATATAGCTAATACTACACCACTGCACCGCTGCACCACTCGATGCTGCGGCTGTGATAAATGCAAATTTGCGCTTTCTATGAAATGCCAGCGCACTAATTGCTGGCAACTAGTTTGAGGCGATGCCAGGCAACCTACAATCGCTAAGCTACAATCCTTTGCCACGCCCACAGCAGCAACAGCAGCAGCAGCAGCAGTAGCAGCAACAATTAATTGCCATCATTTTTTAGAATCCTTTTCGTACGCTTCATTCGCTTGCAGCCAAATCGTCTCGAGGCGCAGTTAGCTGTAATTTTCCAGTATTATTTCAGCAACCCGAAAATTCTTTGTGTAATGCAACCGAAAGTTTCCCAAGTGCCCATTCTCCGAGCCACGCCTACTTGGGCAACGCTTCTCTCTCCTCCTGCCTCTCTTTCTCTCTCTCTGTCGCTCGCTCGTTTTGCCGTGTTGTTTATTGCGTTGCAACTTCCGTTACAAACGAAGATAAATTGTTAAATATTTTTTTGTTTTTGTTGCTATTGTTGTTGCTGTTGTTGTTGTTGTTGTTGTTAGTTAGTTAGTGTTGCGCTTTTCTATTTGCGCTCTGCCAGCAGCTGTTGCAGCTCAAATTTCACCACTTCCACATCTCGCGCACGCACAGTGGCCCAGCCTTGCTTGGAAAACTTATCAAAATTAAGGTCGATTCGCTTGGCATTTATAGACCTGATAATCGATCGGGAATTGAGTCAAACCACATCATTGCCAGAGCTGGCTATCAGCTTTGATTTGGAGAATTGAACTATGGGATCAAGTTCGATCCCAAAACAATACAATCCAATCTATATATATACATATATACATATATATGTATGTATATATGTATATATATATGCTAGCTCACGCTGACTGCGCTGCTTATCGCAACTGGAGGACGCATTGTTTTTTACTCCGATTGCCGCTTACGTAAGACGTTCAATAGAAAATTCTTGCCACGAATGGTTTACATTTATGGATTGGAATTGAAGAGTTGATTAATTGTCAGCATTGTAGATAGACTCGAATAAGTTTTCTATAATTTCTTGGATTTAATTTCTCTTCTAGAAACTCTCAATGTGACCAAGTGTATTGCAGTTGCCGACGATTTATGTGCACATCCGTTCATTTTCAAAATTCCAGCTCGTTGAAGTCTCTTAGCGCTTAGCTCTAATCTGCATTGGTCTCAAAAATTTTTAGTATTGCTTTGCTCAATTGTTTACCACATATATATATATATATATAATATATAGAACACTTTTATATTTTTGTACATTATCATAATCTTGTCCGCTTCTGAAAGTGTTTATTTGACGCTGGCAACGTGATAATCTCGTACATTGACCGCAGCACGCTAATCGCGAGACGCAGTCGCTTGAGGGCGAAGCCTATAAAGTGTGTCGGCTCTGGCCGCTGATAAGGTAAGTCCACGATAATGGTTAGCTACCGATATAGCTACTGCCGCAGCCGCAGCCGCAGCCAGAGACAGAGAGTTTGATAGTGAGAGCGGCATGGATTAGCTGCTAGCTAGACAGTCATGGAGACAACGTTGAATGCTTCGCGTCGGTTGCTCGCATTGTGCGTAGTGCTGATTGGCTGTTGTTGGTGTTTGGGCGCCGCCGAGCTGCAACTGCCGAATGCATCCAATATTAAGGATCTGAACGAGCTGAGCTCGCAGTATTTGCCCGCTGGCTATGGGAATGCCAACGTTAGCCTGGCCGACTTGCAGCGTCTGCTGGAGCAGAAGTGCGAGAAGGCGAATGCCGCGCTGCCGGCCAGCGAGGTGAATGCGTCCAAGCTGAGCCAGGATATTCAGCAAGCGGGCGGCCGCCTGATGGAGTGCATCAATGGGCTGGCCAACATCACCGTTGTGCTGGACGAGGTGGAGAAGGCGCGACCACTTGGCGATCTCGACGTCGTCTTCGAGAAGTATTGCCTACGCTTGCCGCAGGCCCGCCAATGCCTCACGGACTTCAATGCGGTGCTGCTGCCCTGTTTGACGCGCGAGGAGCGCAAGCACAATGCCGTGATGCAGCGCATCATTGGCAAGCTGCTGGACTTTGTCTGCTACAAGAACGGCGATCAGATTGCGCTGTTTATTGCCGAGCAGGGACCCGAGTGCCTGGAGGAGCACAAGGACAACATTGGCAGATGCATGGAGAAATCCTTCGGCCACTATATGCCCAACCAGCTGAATATATCGTCGGTGGAGCTGCCCGAGCTGGTGCTCGGCACACGCCAGTGCACCGAGCTGCATGACTTTGAGAAGTGTGTGGTACGCCACCTGGAGACCTGCAGCAACATCACGCCCAGCAACATTGTGGAGTCGATGTTCCGCTACGTGCGCAAAGAGTCCAGCTGCCAGCAGGTGGTCGATCGTGTGGCAAGAGATCACAGCGAGGCGCTAACCCAGCGCTCGGGCGCGGCCAGCATCTGGAGCAAAGCAGCTGGAGCAACAATTAGCCTGGCTCTGGGCTTAGCCTTAATGTAGTGAATTTAGCTGTAGAGATTATCTCAAATGCGATGCATTGTACAAAACTTTTGTCATGCTTGTTTCCATATTATTATTTTTAATGTTTTTTTTTTTTCTATATATACACATTATTTTTTTGTGGTTTGCTATACTCCTTTTTGTGTGTATTTTATAATTATGTTTAATAAAGTCCACGCTGCGTATGCGCAATGTGCTCTTAAGCCGCTTAACGGCTTCGCTTTTAATGCCCGCCAGCAAGCTGAAAGTCGCAAAGTGTTGAGTTCAAAGCTGCATAAACACGACTCTGAAATATGAACAGCCAGCAGACAGCAGCAGCAGCTGAAGCAGCTGAAGCAGCAGCAGCAGCACATTGCAGCGCTTATCGGGTAGTTAGCAGCCGGGTCAGCTGTCTGTCCGGCGTGCCCAATGTCGTTCGCTGTCCGTTCAGTTTGCTGACTGGGCCGGTGTCTTATCAGCGACTCGCTGGCAAAACAATGTGAATGGGATTGACTAGGTGGCAAGCAGCTGCAGCAGCAGCAACAGCAGCAGCATCAATGTGAAAAGGTTTAGCCCAGTGAGGCGCACTGTGGACTTTGACCAGCTCATCAGTCTGGCAAGCAAATTGATTTGGCAGCTAAGCCAACTGGCTAGCTGGCCAGCTGGCCAGCCCAAAGATTACCTTGAAATGAGCTCGTTCTACGTCTCGTAAATCATAAAAAATTGCGTATAAATCTAAGCGTAGCCAGAAAAAAAAAAGAAGAAGAAGGAAAAAGCGCAACTGTCATCGTTTCCCCGGTAACGGAGACAACTGCGGTACAGAAAAGTTCAATACTTGTAGCAGCTGGACAGCGAGGATAGGGATGAGAATGAGACTGAGAATGAGAATGAGGATGGGTATGAAGATGGCGATGACGCGACCAACATCTTTTGGGTCGAGCATTTGCTGGCAGGCGAAGCGTGAAATGAATGGAGTTTTACTTGGCTTAGTTGAGTTTATGGACACAGTTTTTCGCTCTGCTCTGCACTGGAACGGGAATTAAAAGGTTGCGTTGTGGCATGAAATGAAATGGAATGGAATGGAATGGGCATTGACGAGACTTTGTTGTTGGCACATGCTTTGAGCTGTGGAACAAAATGGAATTGAATTGGCTTAGTATGGAACAAAAGGAAATAGCAGATCTTAACTAGGAATGAATTGGAATGAAATAAAGGAGATATATCAAAATTATCCTTTATATATTCCCCTTCCCTATACCCCTTTTGTTCGCTAGAAAGTTCATTAATACAGCATTATTAATGTAATTGCAATTGCTAAGTTTGAGTTTTCTTAGATTTCCGATTTAGTATGCAATGAATTTCAATGAAATAAAGGAGATATAACAAAGGTATTCCTTATACATTCTATTCCCTTTCTTTCGCTAGAAAGTTCATTAATATAGAATTAATAATGCAACTGTAATTGCTAATGAATGGAATGGAATGGGCATTGACGAGACTTTGTTGTTGGCACATGCTTTGAGCTGTGGAACAAAATGGAATTGAATTGGCTTAGTATGGAACAAAAGGAAATAGCTGAGCTTAACTAGCAATGAATTGGAATGAAATAAAGGAGATATATCAAAATTATCCTTTATACATTCTATTCCCCTTTCTTTTGCTAGAAAGTTCATTAATACAGAATTATTAATGCAATTGCAATTGCTAAGCTTGAATTTCCTTAGATTTCCGACACGAAGATTTTCGACAGCAAACGAAACGAAATGGAGCAAATTTTAATTGAAATTCTCAGAATGACGAACTGTCAATTGCATTGAGCAAATAAAATTGAGTTGCTTGAGTTACGTTCAACATTTCTCATTTGCTCAGAGTTTGGGAATTGCAATGGGGCGAGACAGAGAGAGGGCGAGGGCGCACTAGTTGCAACTGTTTCAGCTGGTTAGTTAGCTAACTGTTTTGGGCCAATGGCTAACAAGTCATAAATGTTGCAAACTTAATTAGGCTTGTCTCTGGCAGCGCACAGTTCTTAGTTTGCTGCAGTTGCAGCAGTTGGCAAGGGCCATTCAATGGACATTGGCAGGCGTCTGGGCAGCGCCTGAGCAGCGCCTGAGCCGGGTGCACTTTATTATTGATGTGAAAAATGCGGAAAATGAATGCGTTTCCGGTACTTTTCGCGAGTTGGCAGCCAAATTGCAACGGCCATGAATCATTCGACTTCCACTTGGACTGCAACTGCAACTGCTTCGACTTTAGCTTCAACTTCAACTTTAGCTTCAGCTCCGCATTTGCCAAGTAGACAAACTTTGTACGTGCCACGCGCGCCGTTGCCAGCAAGAATGCAAGGAAACTAAGTAAAATGGCAGAGCCAGGGGCAGAGGCAGAGACTTGGGCTGTGGCGGTGTCAGAGGCTGAGTTGTCTCAAAACTTGGTTGGGCAAATAATTGCACGTCATTGGCCAAATTATTGACTCTGCCAGGGGATTGGGGCCGAAGGCAGGCCAACAAAGTTCGGATTTAACTTTCGACTGAGCTGCGCCAGCCAAATAGAAGCAGCACATGAATGTAACACACACTCACACACACACACACACACACATTCTATAGAGTATTCGCAGTGTGGCCAACGTTTAATTAAATATCACAATTTGCCTGCAACTGGCTCTAATTGTGCACGCATTAGAAAGCGAGCAAATGGAAATGGCAATCAGAGTATGGCGGAGGAGTAGCTGGAGCAGAGGGCGGAACTGTGGGCGGAAGCATGCACTTCAACTGGGGAACCAGCTGATGGCACCTGAGGCATTTGCGGCGTCTGGTGTCCCACGCTTCAGCGCTCATTTGTAAATGTTTGTCTACGTGTGCGGTGTGAAATGCGCGCCAACATGTTTGTCTGCCAGCGCGTATATGTGTGTATGTGTGTGTGTGTGTGTGTTTCTCTCTTTCTCTTTCTCTGTACATTCTGCTCGAACTGAGTGTGAAAAGAGGCTGCCAGCCGCCCGCTGGGAAATTTCAGCGATGCGCGACTGGCAAATTGACAGGTTCTTAACCCACGTTTTACAGTCAACGTCAGGCTGGCCGATGTTATCTATCTGTAATTGCTAGCAAATTATTACTAAACAAAAGAAAAAATGAAAGAAAAAAAATATAGAAATACATATAATTAAATAGGCATTTTATTAAAATTGATGTAATTATTTAAAGACTTATTATTGAATTTTTTGTATGTACATTTTTTTAAAAATTAATATAATTATTAAGAAACATTTTCAATAGGCTATTTATTAAAATAAATGAAATTATTAATACATTTTTTAAATTAATATAATTATTAATAAAAATTTTAAATATGCATTGTATTAAAATTAGTGTAATTATCAATAGATTTTTTGTTATTAAAAAAAAAAAAATATATAATTATTGATACAAATTTTAAATAGGCATTTTATTAAAACTAATGTAATTGGGTTAATTAAGTTTTTTTTTTTTAATTTAACTTTGTTAAAATTAAAATAATTAATTATAAAAATTTTAAATAAGCATTTTATTAAAATTAATATAATTATTTAAAGACTTTTTTATTTAACTTTATTAAACTTAATAAAATTATTAATAGATTTTTTTATATTTAACTTTGTTTAAATGAATGTAATTAATAATACAAATTTTTAGTAGGCATTTTATTAAAATTAATGTAATTATTAATAATCATTTTAAATAGGCATTTTTTTAATTAATTATTAAATGAATATTAATATTAACAGATTTTTTAAATTAATTTTTTTTAATAATGTAATTATTAATAAAAATTTTAAATTGGCATTTTATTAAAATTAATAAAATTATGAATAGACTTTTTATTTAATTTGAAATGAAGTTTGTCTGCCAGACAGACCGTCAGCAATATTCACTCAGCATTATTCGACATCAGATATGCTCATTAATTAGCTCACTTATGTGCTTTGAGTATCTACAATTTATACAAGCTGTCATCTCTCGCCTGCTCAACTCCACTCAGCTCGATGCTGATCGCAAACTCAATTCTATTGCATTTCATTGGTCAATTCAAGGCTTCGGCTCTCCTATCTCCTGCTGCTTGGAGTCACGTGTCTCTCTTTCGCGTCGTGTCCCACTTTAACTTGTTACACAGCAAAGCTGAGTATCTCTCTGTGTGTGTGTGTGTGTGTCTGTGTGTAAGCGCCTTTGTCTGTGCTCGTATGAAGCGACATGCGTATGCTTGTTGGTTTTACACATGAGTGTGCGTACATTGTATGTGTGTGTGTGTGTGTGTTAGTTTTTGTCTAGGTGCGTGCGTGTGTGTGTGTGTGTGTGTGGTCATATTTGGCATCCACAAAGTACGTATACTTTGGGGTCTAATTTGCGGTTGCTGGCGCAGCTCAATTTACAAGTGAGAAATTAAGATGTCGACAAAACTTTTGCTCAAACACCTCAGTCTCACACACACACAGAGAGAGAGAGAGAGAGAGAGAGGGGGGTAGAGAGGGAGAGAGGTAGAGGGAGAGAGAGTTGCCTTAACACACGTTCACGTTTTTGGATAGCGTCATTTAGTGAAGCATAAAAACCGCAAAGTCTCAGCATGCCACAAAGTCTGAGTGTTATTGCCACAGTAACCAATGCACTTTGCAACTTCTGCTGTTTCTCTTTCGTGTTGTCGAATCGCGCTGCAGCCAAAAAAAAAAAAAAAAAGGAAAAAATAAAGAATAAGGGAGAAAAATAAGTTCAGCCATAGCAGCGGTCAGTTGACCACATTACATACACACACACACACACACATACACATACATGGGCATCTACATAGGTATGCCTTCTTTTTGAAGAGCGTTTAATTGCGTAAAGTTTGCAAAAGAATTTGAACACAAAGTTGTCTCAAACGAAATATTTGCTGTGCCAAGCCACAGACATCGTCGACATGGCAGGTGGATGGCCACAATGCGGTCAGGACTGCCAATTGTTTAATAAAACATAAGCCATAACAGCAGTTCGTGTTGGCCACAACATGTGCAACATTTTTCTACAATAATTGGCCATACATACTGGTAAGTGAGTATTCTATGCGACGCTAAACTTCCTAATTATAATTATCGTTAACAGATATGAGGTCGTTAGCAAGGATTTATATGCACAGATGCATATAAAGATTGTGGCGAAAAATGAGGGAGGAGTGTGACAAAGAGAAAGGCCGATAGAGTAACTAAGAGGGAGGAGGACAAATGAGGGAAGCTAAAATTAAATAAATATAGAGAAGAGGGAAAATGGACAAATAGGGGGAGAAAGAAATGATGACTGACAAAGTGAGAGAGAGAGAGAGAGCGTGGGAAATTGAGAATGAGAGATAGAGAGGGAGAGAGCGATAGGTACACAGAAAAGGATAGAGTGGGGAAATTGAGAATGAGTAGGAGACAAATTGAGAAACATAAATCCAATGAGAGGAAACAGAAAGTCAAATGGAAAAATAGATAAATAAATAAAGAGAGAAACTGAGAAATAGATACAAACTAAAAGAGAAAGAAAGAAAGTAGGAGAAAGACAGAAGGAGAGAGAGTCACACACAAATTTCAAGAATAATAAATATAGAAAGAAATAAAATGCTGAATGAGAAAGAGAGAGTGAGAGAGAGAGAGACAGAGATCGAAAGGTCGTAAGAGAGAGAAAGAGAGAGAGACAAACAGATATGAGACATGATGGAATACTTTTGTAATAAATTTGCTGCTGATGCGATAAAAACAGATCATTCAAATGAATATTTTTAGCATATTGAAAAAGCTTTTGCCAACAAATATCTCCATTAGCCGCAACTGAAAAAATTCATATTTTAATCAATTTGGACAAAGGGAATTGGAGAATGGGAACTTTTTGCTGGTTTGATATTTGCAGTTTGTGTCATCTGTTTCTAGCTGGCTGCTCGTAATTTGATTAAAGCTGCGTAATCAATATGTTGACAGTATTCAGATACAGCTCTCGGTAGCCCGCAACATGGTGGTAAAAAAAAACAACACAATCGTGATGAGGTTATATGGCATCCCTTGTGGTTGGGCGGTTGGGTGGTTTGGGTTGTCGACAAATGATGTATACATAGACGTCAGCCTCTGAGAGGGGGACGGGGCTGGCAATTGCTTTGCCGTCATATGCGGCGTATACGCAATGTCAGCCATTTTCCCACAAATTGCAAAAATTTGCACAGTTGTTGTTGTTGTTGTTGTTGCTTTATGCCATTTTTACTATGTTTATTATTTTTTTTTGTTTTTGATTTTTTTTTGCTATTGTTACAGTGTTTTTTTTTCCTGCGCTGGGGCCAAAACTTTATTAATTGCGACAGTGAAGTTTGCAGCCGCAAGCGTCCCTAATTCAATCCCAACAACCCTTGAAACTATTAAAACGCGCGATGTTTACTCTCCCGCCCCGTTTTTTATTTTTTTTTTTTTTTATTAATTTTTTTATTTTACCCTGTACACTTGAAATATTTATAAAAGTGTATATAATTATGCAGGCGAATTGGACCCTCGACGCCTGGCCGTAAAGTGAATCGGCAAAACGGTTTCAGAGCTAAAATTTTACGAAATTTTAACCAAATTGTAAGCGCATTAATTTAGCTCAATTTGAGTTTTCCATTTAATTTTTTTATTCTGAATAAATTCTATTTTTCACTTAGTTTTAATATGACTTTGTATATCGAATGAATTAATACACAAAACACAAAAACTAAATTAATTATCAACTAAAATACTAAGTAATTTAAAAAATAAATAAATATAAATAAATGAACAAAACTAAATGAATTATCAAAAAAATTAATAAGTAAATAAAAATATTTTATTAAGTAATAAATAAGTAAACAAAATCTAAATTAATTTTCAGCTAAGATAATAAGTAAAAAATAAATTACTTAATTTATAAATTAATGAAATAATTTTTTTTAATTACTTAGTATTTTAGTTGATAATTAATTTTCTGTATTTATTTATATTTATTATTTGATAATCAATTTAGTTTTTGTTTATTTATTTTTATTTATTTATAAATATATCATTTTTTATAATAATAATTTATAATTTAAATTAAATAAATATAAATAAACAAAAACTGAATAAATAATAAGTAAATTAACAAATTATTTATCAATAAATATATAAATAAATAAAAGTTAAACTAATAACTATATTATTATGATTATTATTATTATTTACTTATACAAAATTATTAAGTTAATAAAAAATAAATACAAAATAAATAAAAAATATTAAAAATTAGTTAAGAATTACATTGAAACATACATATATGATATTCATGCTTAACTAGAGTATTTATCAGCTGCAACTTTTTATCAAAAATTTATCCTATGTTTTTTTTTTTTGGTTTTGTTTTTAGTTTAATATGAAATTTATTTTTTGCATATTTAATTGAATTCCTCTCACACTTGATGACGTTCAGCTGTTTGTTGTTGTTTGTTCTTGTTGTTATCTTTATGGCGCTTTGCGGGCTTTTGGTCAGCAGTCAACGAACTTTTCTAATTATTTGCGCGCTAAGCATAAAAGTTGACAGCTTTTAACCATGTGTTGGAAAATTTGCATAGTTTGCAGCAGCTCGATTCGGCCGAGAAGAGCAACGGGCCTGAGGGCGGCGTCTGCCAGGAATGTGTTTGTTATTTTTAGAATTTTTTGTTCACTTTTTTTTTTATAAATAAAATAGTTGATGAAGTGCATATATGTATACACATATAAAAAATTCTATTTGCTTGTAGCAAATATATGCATACGGCATTTTGCAATGAATATATACATATAGAAATATATACATATAGAAATGTATGTAAATAAAGCTATGTCACGAGTCACTCGACTATTCATTGCTTATGGTTAGCCAGCTGCCTTATCGCATCGAATATCAAGTGTCAATTGTGAATTGATGTGAATACATGGACTGCATAAGCTGAATATTCAAATCAATTTGCGCGCAGTCAAAGCGTTGTTAATTGCGGCAAAAGTTCGATGTTTCATCATCATTAGTAATCATTGAATACATTCGTAATCATTTCCAATCCAAACTTTGTTAAATAAAATCACAATTTTCGTAATTGTCAACTCAGTGACAGCTGCCAGTTGTTGTGAGTGAGCTGGGCGTGGCATGTCCTGCTGCTTTTGCAGCTTTGCCAAAAATCGAATACAAAATGCCAAAATAATATTTTGGCTTGCTGCGACCTGTGGCTCAGCGCTTGGCGTTTGTGGTTCACTGGGGTCCGATGAAACTGGTGGAGCTGGTGGAGCTGGTGGATCTGATGGGTATGTCCTTGGCTTGCGTTGCAATTGAGAACGAGGCCAGGACCCTCTCGCTAGTCCCCCCTCGCCTCGTTGTATGCTCTGCATAAATTGACAAATTCGTTTGGACTTATTGAGGATAAATGCCTTGCATGAATTTTTCCATTTTTTTTCACATTTTTCCAGTGGCAGCAAGTGTGCTGCTGCTCATGTCCCAGCAATATCTGTATTCGCATTGACAATATGCTACGAGAATTTGGCAAGAAAATAAACCAATTTGGCTTTGCGAACAAAAATGCGGTTGCAATTGTTATACGTACACGGGGCGGGGCAATGATACGGCAACAACTTTCCAATCGTTCCAATTAAATGCAACATTTTAGGGCTTTGTTTTGCAAGGGATGCTTGTCATGTGTGTGTGTGTGTGTGTGTGTGTGTGTTTGTCTTAATGGATCTAATGGGCGCTCGCCTTGCGCTTCTAACAGAGAGAGAGAGAGAGAGAGAGAGAGCTCAGCTGGAAGGCTTAGTTTTTCAATTAGTTTGATATGCGGCTGCCCAGCGAGTGGTTGTCAAATTGTGTGTTGATAAAGCAGCAATGCCATTGTTGTGCTTAATAGCCTGACAATGCAATATCGAGTGTTGAGTGGAATCAATAATTCAAATATGTTTGCTTGCCAGCATTATGCAAATAATCACGCAATGTGTGTGTGTGTGAGCTCTGCTTGCATTGACAATTTTTATGATGACTTGCACTCGAAATGCTATCGACAAGAATTCTCTCTTGAGAGAGAGAGAGAGAGAGAGAGAGAGCACAATTTGATGTTACATTCTATTTAATCATATGTCAAGCCATAGCTGGAGACGCACTTAATAACCGCAATGACCGCAGGCAGCAATTACCACCTGCCTCAGCCGCTTCAATCAAAAATCGAAATGACATTCGGGCTAAGGAACTCACTCATCCAGCTGTGTGGGTTTCTTTATGAGCTCGATTGCAATTGTAATTGCATTTCACTGTAGCTGCGGTCGAATGCCCCTCACATTGTTCCACCTCACGGCAGCAAAACCCGAAATTATTTTTGCAGAGCTAGCAAAGAGCCCATTTGGGCACATTCCCCAACCCCTTTGCCACCCACTTGTCACTTTCCACATACTATTTAATTTAAATGAAACACACACACATGCACACACACACACACAGACTCGTGCATAGGTTTTTAATAAGGAAAATGCATTTGTGCTGCATACTCGTCCATAGAAGTGCGGCACTTGTTGGAAACTCAACTGCTCTACGATTCTGCTGAACCTCTCTCTCTCTCTTCCACTCGGTCTCTCTCTCTCTCTCTCTGTCTAGCTGTCTGTGTATGCAATGCTGTGGGATTTGGTAAAAAGCTTGAAAAGGAATAACTCACTGGAATACACGTTGCTCGAGTGCAGCGTTGACACCTAAGCAGCTGGCAAAGAAAGCCGGGCAAATACTTTAAAGCCGTCGACAGAAACAGTGCCAAGAACTTACTTTACCGTATATTTTCAAGTGTGTGCTCTCACACACACACACACACACACACTCTCTCTCTCTCTCGCTCGCACACTCTCTGTGTGTCTGCCCACTTGGTAGTCTCATTGAGAAGGGGCGTGGCCGGTACATGGCTGCTGGCATTTAGCAGTTGTTGAAGCCCAGCTACACTTGGCTTCACTTTGTGCTGTTGCTGCTGCTGCTGCTGCTGCTGCTGCTGCTGCCTTTTGAATTGCTTTTAGTTAAATTATGCGCCAGTTGGATAAGAGACATACTTGCCATACACAAGTGCAGACACACAGGGACGTAGCTGACTTTTGCCTGACAGCAAATGATTTAAATATTTGTCAAGTAGATGGCCAGGTAGCTAGCTGTTAACTTGGCCGACATGGAGCAGCTGTCGCTGGCTGCAGCTGCAGACGTTGCGCATACGCCACGTGATGCCGACACGCCAACGCCAATTATCAACATAATCGTTGGCAGAGGGACGCAGCTCGACAACAGACAGCGCGAATGTAACACCCACAGCAGCAGCAGCAGCAGCAGCAGCAGCAGCAACAACAACAACAACAACAACAACAACAACAACAAGAGCAACAGCAGTAAAGAACAACAACAAAGAACAACAAAGCACTGCAAAAAGTGTGCGGTAATTAGTTTATAGCCGGCAGTTAGGCAAAACACGGAAAAATAGCGCCACGACATGACATGCAGCAGCAGCAGCAACAACAACAACAACAACAACAACAGCAATAACAACACCACAACAGGCAACAAGGTGGTTGTAACACCCACACAACAGCACAGACAACGTAACAAAATTAGCTTTTTGGCGCACAGACATAACACCAAAAGTTGACTGAACTTGGCGCTAAAGCAAATGAAACTCATGTAATTGCGTGCCCCCAAGCTGCAGCTCAAACTATCCTAGGACAATCCAAACAGCGTTGACCCACTGAACTGGCTAAAATCTGCACGCGCTTTAAGCCAGCTCAGCTTTAAACAAATTGAAAACGAAAATTGATAAGATTATATATTGTATATGTTATATATGAAAGATTAAAACAGTGTATATAAGAACAGCCGATATAATCATAAGATCGATTGGGCTATGCTGTGACTAGCACAAGAGCTACACAAATGTGATTGATTCACTAATGAGAGTAAAATCTGCTTGCTTAACTTGAATATAATGAGCAAAGGCTATAAGTTACATATAAATACTATATTAAATTGATATGCATAATTTAACTGTTATATATATGTACATACATATGTTAATCAGAGCTTCATTAGGTTGGCCTGAATTCCCCACTCTGCCTTTTACAGTCACGCGCTCTTCTCTTTATCTCTCTTCTCTTCGAACATTGACAATCATAATTACTATGTCCGCATAGCCTCAATAGCCGTCTCACTCTCACTCAGCAATAGCTAAGATTACGTTCTGCAACAGCTATCCCACTTTCTCTCTCTCTCTCTCTCTTAATCTTATGTAGTGCATGCAGCTGAGACGCAAGTTATTGGCTTGATATTCGATTGGAATATCATACGTAGAATTTAATACAAGCTGCCAGTAACACGCTGATACTAATTCACTTTCACTTGCACTCTCTATCTCTATCTCTCTCTCTCTCTCTCTCTCTCTCTCTCTCTCAGTCTCTCTCTCGTTCTCTCTCTTACTCTCTTTTCCTCACACACGAAGTGAAAAGACGTCCGAACAACTACGTACAACCTCTCAGCGACTTTAACAGAAAAAGCTCCTTTCGTTCTTTCTCTCATTCTCGTTCTCTCTCTCTCTCTCTCTCTCTCTCTCTCTCTGCATCGGAGTAATAATTGAATAAGTGAAGTCTGTGATGTAAGGTGTGCAGTTAAGACGCACACTCACTCGGATAATATTATAATATAATTATAATATAAAGTTGTCAGCCTCATATAAATTTTATTTATAATGTACATTATTATTTATATATATATATATATATATATATATATATATATACATATATATATATATATATATTATATATATCTTTTATATCATATATACTGTATATATATATATATTTAGTCAATCTACTGAGATCAGTATATAATTTAACTTGAAGTTATCTCTGGAGACCATCAAAAAATAATCTTCAACATTGCAGCAACTTTTGCTTCCTCTTGCTAATTCCCTATGTCCACAACATTAATTTCATATGCTATATACACACATACATACATACAAACATACATACATACAGTTATGCAGTTTAAGGAACGTGATATATTTATTTATTTATTGTATATACTACTCAAGAATATTTGAATTTAATTTTAAAGCATAGCTCTTCTATGAACCTAAAAACATAAATTAAATTGTATTTTTCTAGGTCATTTTCTCTTGTTTTTGTTTTTGTTTTTGTTTTTGTTTCGTTGCTTTAGGTAATTTGGAAGGCTTTTGTGGCCAAAAGAGAATATCAATGGGAATATGTGTGTAGGTTTTTGTTTTGGAATTCTTGTATATAATTTAACGTTATTGATAACCAGAATCACGAATCAGCAATGAAATTCAATCGTACATCAGTTGATAGCTCTTCCATCATTGCGCGCTCGCTCACTTGCTAACCAGCTTCTTGCGTACCATCTCCTTGTGGAGTATGGTGCCCAGATGGTTGGGATTGAGGGCAATCAAGACACCTGCGGCCTTTAGTGCTTTTAGCTTATCGGAGGCGCCACCTTTGCCGCCAGATATGATGGCACCAGCGTGACCCATGCGACGTCCCGGTGGAGCTGTGACGCCAGCTATGAAGGCCACCACTGGCTTTGCATCACAGCCCGAGTTGTTTGCCTTGAGGAAGTCAGCAGCTTCTTCCTCGGCAGAGCCACCGATTTCACCAATTAATATGATTCCCTTGGTCTCCTTGTCGTAGAGAAAGATGTTAAGGGCATCAATGAAATTGGTGCCATTGAAGGGATCACCGCCAACCCCAATGCACAGGGTCTGTCCCAAGCCCACTTTCGTTGTCTGATACACAGCCTCGTAGGTGAGGGTACCGGAACGCGAGACGATGCCCACGCAGCCACGCTTGTGGATGTGGCCCGGCATGATACCGATCTTGCACTGTTCAGGTGATATGATTCCTGGACAATTGGGCCCCAGCAGACGAGACTTCTCCTGACTGTGAAGCATCTGTAGAATGCGTACCATATCCACCTGCGGAATACCCTCTGTGATGGCAACAATCAGTCCGACCTCATTCTCAATGGCAGCACAGATACCAATGGCCGCTGTGGATGGGGGTATAAAGATGACCGTAGCATCCGGTTTTACTGCCTTGACGGCCTCCTTAACGTTCTTGAACACCGGCAATTCCATGTGGGTTGTGCCGCCCTTTTTGGGCGAAGTGCCGCCCACAATCTGAGTGCCATAATCCTTGGCCTCCTTAGAGTGAAAGGTGGCCTGCTTTCCAGTGAAGCCCTGCACAAGCAGTTTTGTTTCCTTGTTAATTTTCAAATTGCAAATGGTCTTCGAGTAGTCCGATTTGTAGCGCGGCAAATACGAGGTGCAGAGCGCCAGGCGATGGACCTTCAAACAGGAACGGGTCCAATTGTTCAAGGACATTTTTTTAGTTTTTAATTTTAAAAGCTTTACGGTGTTTGATATACAGATTTTGTTCCAAGCTATCGAAATGAATGTATTCTATAGAATAAAATGCTGAGACTGCTTGTCCCTATTCACAGAGCCAGCTCTGTTTAAAGTTTGCATTCTCGAACACTTTGAAGCTGCTTTGATTAAAAAGAAAATCGATTACTCAAATATATAAAGTTGTATATAGTAATAATATATAATATCATAAAATAATATAAAAATATAATAAACAAGCCAGAATCATGTATTGAGAGAGAGAGATGGACAGAAAAAGAGAATCAAGGAAGAACATTCGTCCGTAGTGTAGAATTCATAAAGTCATGAAAATTACTTGCAGAGCAGAGAGAGAATTCTTAAAAGAATAAATATAAATTGGATAATAATAAATATTATTTGATAAATATCTAAATTCATATAAAGAATTAATTTATTATTTAAGAGTTATGGGAATTTCATTTCTTGTATATATGTTTCATTTAGCTAATTAATTAGATTAAAGAACTGTATTAGAATTCTTGTTATTTTTTTAAATGCATCAAATATATATATATATATATATATATATATATATATTTTTTTTTTTTTTTTTTTTTTTTTGTATTATTATTTATATCGCTATAGTTTTTAAAAAATCAGCGAAAGCATCTCGATAGTATCGATAGACATTAAATTGTGCAATTGCAAAACTGAATCACAAAATTACCAACAATTACATTTCATTACTTACATACATATATACATACATACATACGTACATACATACATACATACATACATACGCAAAAACAAAAAATTAGCAGTAGGACTTTCTAACTTAATTGAATTAAAAAGTGCTTAAAAGAAACAAAAAAAAAAAAAAAAGAAAAGTGTGGATGAGATATGTTTATTTGGATATTTGGCATTTCATTAATTAACAGACATTTTAGATTAAGATATATGGAAAAAAGAAAAACAAGAAATGCATGCCAAAAAAAGTATGCATATGTATGCAAGTGCGTTTGAGTAGGTTCCAGAAGTTTAAACAAATGTAGGCTTTAGATTTGTCTACCCTGGTTCCATTACAAATAGGTAATCAAGGTATAATGGTTATAAAAAAAGTATGTAACAGTCAGAAAGAGGCGTGCCAGAGCCCATATATTATATAGATGTCGTAGCACGAATATAACGTGGCGTGATATTGTTAGAGTAGGTATCGAAGTTGTTGCCCATGTTAGCAGAACGCTTCCTGATAAACTCAAATTGAGACTTCACGAGAGTGAGACGAATATATGTAGCTGTTGCTGCATGAAGTGCCTGGTGTTGCCGAGAGAGACCAAGTTGACAGGACTTTGTGATGACTGGAAGATTCGGCACTAAGAAAATAAGAGACAGGGATATGTTGGCATAGCGTGGCGAGTTATAAAAAAAATATTCATATATATAATATATATAGAAAGTGAGTAGTCTCCGAAATATGTATATATTATAAACGTACACACAAACAGACAAACGGACAGAGCTAAATCGACTTAGATTAGTTCTCTGATCACATATACATACATATTTATATAGATACGTATATTTAGCTCTCTCTGTGTGTGTCTCTCCGCTTTTAATTGCCACAGGCAACTAGGGTTTCGCTCACACACACAGACACACACATACATATCCATAAATGCTCATCTGTATGAACGAGCGACTGTAAGTGGATGTGCATCAACGTTTTCATACTCAACTCACAAAAATATAATGAGCATATTCATAGTTTGTCTGAGCATGGCAAAGCCTTTCTTGATTTTGCTATGTGCTCTTCTCTCAGAGTAGAAAAAATGGGACCTCATGGTGGACATATTGCATTCTTGTGCTCTGCTGCTTGTGCACACATCCAGTTAACATATATTATTCTGCGTATAGACATGCATATAAGTATATCGGAGAGTAGGGGTAGAATGGGTTTTCATATACGAATCGAAAATTTCGTTGAGCTTTTATATTTGTGTTGATCGAACCTGGGAGAATGTCAATGTGAGCAAATGCCAAGTTGAGTATAACTAAAGGCACAACTCCTATGTGCTGATAAGGTTTATTGTATATATTAACTATGTACTTTATTTACATTCTCTTCAATTTTAAGAAAAGCCGTGCACCATATAGAGATAATCGTCAAGAGTGCAAATTGCTAGAAAATTTCTGTTGAAAAGCAGCTCAATCAATTCATGGCTGCATTTGTGGGAGCATATATGTTTGATTCCTGCTGAGATGTCAAACAAAGAATTAATTATGCCTGATCAGACTGAGTCGTTTGTCCGTTGGCAAATAGACTGCTGGGAATTCCATTGCAGTTGCCATTGCAGTTGCAGTTGAACTAAATGACTTCATCGCATACAAATAAAATATCAATAATGCCAAAAGCGTAATAAATCATCAGCTGGCATCTGACCAGTGAGTGCAACGCCCACGCAGCTTTATCCTTTGATAGGGACCGACCTGAAGCGGTCGCCCCGCCTACTACGTTCGCCTTGCATTTGCTCATTCATTGATGTGGGTGAGCTATCTGTAGATGTTGCTGCAGGTTGGGGCCGAAATGCGAGGGAGTTCTGCTATGGCGATATTCATTTGACGCGAACGCCTGCCGTGAAATGGAAAATGCAAATTTTTTCATGTGCCCCGCACAAAAGTATGCAAAACTGACCCAACAAGCCAAAACCCAAACCAACAAAAAAAGAAGAGTAAGAAGAAGAAGAAGAAGAAGAAAAAAATGGAAAGTTAAAAACGAAGAGCGCCAAGCAATGCGCTGCCCCGCAATTAACCCCCTTTTTGGCTTCATGATGCCCGCTAGGAATGCGGCTGTTATTTCTTAATCTTCATCGCACTTTTCTCACTGCAAGCAAAAGTATTTCGCTTGGCCAAAGGAGGCGCGGCCTTAACTCATTCGCTTGCTATTCATTGAGAATTCTTTAAATAGCCAACAAAAATTTGAGCAGAAATTTGATAGATGGCGTTGAGCAGGAGGAGAAGCAGGAGCTGGAGGAGGAGGACGAGCAGGAGGAGGCGGAGGAGCATCTGTACATATTTTATATAAAAAACTAACATTTAAAATATGATTGCTAAAAACTCGCTTTTTGCACAGTTTTAATCTAAATGCAAATTGTTTTTTCAGAGAAAGAGAGAGAGCGAGCTAGAGCGAGCTAGAGAGAGTGAGAGAGAGCATCATATTTTTGGGCTATAAAATCTCTCTCTACTATATCAATTTAAACGTATGAATGCCGACAGCTCTGTTTGTTTTGCATTGCATACCCCATCTAATTCGAATTATTGCTATTATTATTAAATTATTTCATTTGTGGTTTGTCGTGTATAAGGGAAAATTTGGATTTGCCATTGGGTCATTGGCTTGCTGCTCCTACAGTCCTCTAGTTGTGCTCCATTTGTTATGCATTTCGCTTTGGTTTCAATTTTTGATTGCAAATACAGTAATAACTGTTGTTGTTGTTGTTGTTGTTGGCATAGCATTCGCGTAAATTTGTCTATGTGCATAAATATGACATAGAGAAGAACCAAATCCATAGATCAAGTGATGGGCATATAGAAATTCAATTTTTAGTAGAGAATGTAGTTAACTGTTATAAGAGATCATTATGATTATTATAGACTTATGTATATATATTTATTTAATTTTTTTGTCAACTGTGTGTATATTAAAAAACAATAAATAAAAATAAAAATTTATTTCATGTTGCATATTCTTGAAAGTTTTCACAGATTAAAAAAAAAAAAAAGAAAAGAAATAACTAAATTTATTTATGTTGCAATGAAATAACATTTAGTTTTTAAAAATTAAATCAATTAAGTTTTAATAACTAATTGAGTATATGGCAGTGGGAGTGGGAGATTTTGTCAATGTTTTTTTTTTTATTTAATTTAGTAATTTAGTATTGTCAGAGATTTTGTTTATTTTTTTTTTATAATTTTAATAAGCCTTATTTAGTATTTTAGTATCGTAAGAGATTTTCTATATTTATTTTATTTATTTTTTTTTTTAATTTTAATAAGCCTAATTTAGTATTTTAGTATCGTCAGAGATTTTGTCAATAATTAAAAAAAAAAAACAATTTTAATAAGCCTGCAAAACTATATTTTTTTTAATATGTAAAAGAAAGTTTTGACAATATATGTATATATAATTGGCCTATAATCCAGACGAGCTATTAAATGCGATCGGCGCATCATCATCGTTAGTATCTATAGATGAATTAATCAATGGAAATGAATGATGGATGACTTTGCAGCACTCATTAACAAAATATGTAAAATATTCTAGAAATTGTTCTTATATATCGTCGACATATTAATTCTCATTGGCTCGTGTCACGCGCCATTGTTGGCCATCTCTAGCGTGACTGCAGGACGTCGTGCCGCCCATTAGCCAGCGGCCGTTGACAATTGGCATTTATAAATTTCGTTTTCAATTTTTGGCGCCTGGCTGGACTCCCCAGCGAGCGGCGTGCACAATGATTGTTGATTTTAATTTATTATTGTTTATTGATAAAATGTGCGCAGAAATTTGCATAAATCGATGGACACAATGGCACAAACCATGGACACCATGGACACCATGGCCGGCACAGCAGCCACAGCAGCATGCAAATGCGACTGCCATGCGCCAATTTAGATATTTATTGCATTTCGGCGTACGGAGGCGCTGCACGGGATCACAGGCATTTCCGCTCCAAAACGGTAATGCCAAATGCAACTGGTTTCAACTTTTGGTGGCGCCTCCAACTCTGCCACTGCCACTGATGCTGCTGCTGCTGCTGCTGCTCTCTGTTTGTGCTTTTGCTTTCAATTTCCGCACAGCATTTTACCCAATTAACTAGATTTTGCTTCTGTTTGTTTTGCCTTTGTCAGCGCCCCATTGGGGGAGGCGTCGCGTTGTGTGCTTGGGGAGGGGGGGGGGGCAGGGGCTCTGGCACAACAATGGCCAGCCAGTACAGTCGTTGCGCCTGGGCGCTGGCCAATGAAAGCGTCTACCATTCCCAAGCTGGCATTCAGCGGAAATCGTGTGGCTGTTGCAGCCGCAAATGACCACAGCAGCGAGGGCTGATCGAAGCGATTATGGTTATTGCATCGGCCATATATACCATGGCCAGGGTGCACAGCTGTGCGATTGACACCTCTCTCAATTCGAATCAGTTTGTAATTTATAATTTCAACAGCAGTTGGCACTTTCACGCACAAATATCGTTGCTCGCGTAAAAGAAATATATAGAAACTATGTATTGAACGACTTTATTTGATTGAGTAGTTATTAAGCTTAAAATAGTTTATTTAATTAAATAAAAAATTAAAATTCAATTATTATTAATTATAATATAAATAAAGTAGTGCGATCTCTGCAAAAACTTTTTGTATTAGCCAAAGTCGAGGACATTTCACAGTTGCTGGCGTGTTCACGCTTTAACTCATTTAGCTATATCCTGGCTGATGCTGTTTCAGCGATACAGATACAATTTAAACTTTCGCATTCTTTGGCCGTTGCACAGTTCAGTTCAGTTTCCATAAATGTTTGCCTGTCTGTATGTGAGCTGTGGCACCTTGTTCTAGTCCTGGCATTCAATGGCGGCAAAACTTTTATTTATCTCTGAGTATTGTCGCTGAGCACCGAGCACCGAGCACCGCACAGCAGACACAAGTCCGAATCACAACTATGTGCCACTAGCATACACTCCACGCCCATTTCCACGCCCATGTTTCTGGCCCAAGCAAATGGCCAGCACCAGACTGTTTTTTTTTCTCGATATCCGTTTGGTATTTTGTTTTGTGCCACAGAAAACTTGGACGACAGCTTTGTTCTGTGTATGTGTTAGTGTGTATGTATGGATGTGTATATATGTGTACTGTATATATTTGCACCTTTATGCAGGTACTTGCCCAAATCAAGTAGAAATTCAAACTCTGTTGGAAGACTTTATTCGAAGTATGTGCGCTTTGCTTAAAGTCTTTTCAAATGTCTTCTTGAACTTAAGCTTGAGCTTGAGCTTCTGCCTTGCTCAAATTCTATTATTATTTGTGAGTTCAGCAATATCAAAGCTTGCATATAACATGTGATCGTTAGTTATCATATAAATATATATATGCTCTGTTCGCGAGAACTACAAAAAAAAATCATACTTGCACTCTGAGCTAGAAATTTTTCTGTTGAGCTATTTGTCTCTTCTAACGAACAAACTTTAGAGAGCTTTATTAATGACGTTCGTATAATGAGACTAAGTAAGTGAGCGAAAAAGAGTCAATGGCAACGCTGTTCACATTTACATTCACATTCACATTCACATTCACACACTCAATTCACGAACGCTTCGAATGTGTTTAGCGAACTCAACTCTCGCTTACAATACATATGCAATAGACTATTTGCTTGATTTCAGTATCAAATGGTTGGGGAACAACGAGAGCGAAACAAAATGAAATGAAACGCCTGTGCGCCGAATGCGAACGAACTCTTTAAAGAACCTATGCCAATCTGTTGCTCTCTGAGTCTTTTCACGGAGTGTGAGTAAAAGAGACTTATTTGGTAGATAATGAGAAACGGTCAAGAGTTATTTGCGAGCTATGAGTAATGCTTAATTAAGGATATACTCTTCCAAGAACTTTAGCTGATGATCAGCATCAGGAGCATCAGGAACACTACCTATACGACCCCCTTGCCATATGAGAGCAGAACAGAAGCAGCAAATCATTGAGACCCGTAAGAGCAGCTGAGTAGCACCGATCGTACTTTAGGTTAACTGCAATGCAGTATCTCGTCATCTGAGATATTATGAACTGCCCCTGGAATGTGCGTGACTGGCCACTTCAACGTGACCTGAATCTGCATGCAATGCAGCAGCAGATTGAAAGGTGCACTACAGATAACTAGTAGCTACAGGCTTAGACTGAGCAGAGAATGCCATGTGCCTGCTAAACACTTGCTATCATGCCAGACATTTAAAGTGATTGCAAAGACTAGGCTTTATAGCAGCCTTAGAATTATGTGAATATATATATTAGCATTAGGCTTGATTTTCTTTCTTATCATTATGTTTGTGTTGTCAAGATGTTATTAGTAAAAAAAAAAGAACATGCTCATTCCTCCATACTTATCTCAATGATCTAGATCTAGCTCAGTTCTCTTCTCAAATACCCATAAACATATATCCTAGCTTGCTAGTTAATTCTCTCTCTCTCTCTCTCTCTCTCTCTCTTTCTCTCTCTCAATATCAATATCTTTATGCGTATCAATTTTACTATATGAATTGCTTTTGTTTCATTTCGTATTCCATACCAATCTTGACAAGCTTTTTAATTGTATAACACTATGTTGCCACGCCCATCTCACATATATGATTCAAGATTTGCCATTTAATTTAGCTGAAGAGTGTTTTTTTTTATTTTTTCACCGCAACTGCTTTTGTGTCCCATTTATTCATGAAAGTCTTTCGCGATACCTGTTTGAAATTTTTCTCTGTTTTGTGGTTTCCGTTTTGTGTTTTTCACTCCATTGTGCCCCAGGGTGTCTTGTGTCCTGAGTCCTGAACGGCGTGTCTACTCCTCTACCTCTCTCCCACTCTCTCTTTCTCTGTCTGCCGCTCTCACCCGCTCTCTCTTTCTCTTTCTCTGTGTGTGTGTGTGTGTTCGCCCCGCTGCTTATGCATAATTCTTTTATCTCATCCACGCCGCTTGGCTTGGGCTGTTGCCTGGCCAGCTCTCGTTTCTCTGTTTGCCATTTCTCCGTTTCGCTGTTTCTCCGTTTCTCAGGACAACGCTGTGCACTCCTTTATGCTATTGATGGCTTGTTTACATTGCGCCGCGCGCAACTCCCAGGCCATTTGTCTATAATTGACTAATCGACAGCAGGAGCAAAACGTGCCAGACCTCGCACTCGCTCTGTCTCCCTCTCTCTCTCTCTCTCTCTCTCGCTCTCTCTCTCTCTCTCTGTCTCTCACTCGCTCGCTCCGCAAGTGTGAATAGTGAGTGGCAAATGGAGCAAAAGGAGCGAAAACTGTGTCACTGCCTGTGCCGGCCTCTACTGGCAATTGGAGCTTTAACCCCATGCTGCTGCTCTTTAAATGCACTAAACAGGCAAATGCCTCGCCGCAAGTGCCGCCAGCTGTAGCAGGATCCGTTTCCCATTCACGCACACACACACACACACACATGTGTGTATGTATAGAGCCGAAACGAATTGAATTACCGCTGAATTCCTTTCTCAATTAAGTATATAGCCCCAGTTGTGCGTGAGTGTGTGTGTGTGAGTGTGGTCGAGTGGTTGTGTCTGGATACGCGCCAGGCATGCGGCTATACATTAAGCTTGAGCAGGCAAACACAGCAGCAGCCAATTGAGGGCTACCAAAACGTGAAGCAAATATTGGCAGCAAGGATTAGAAGTGGGAAGTGAGCAACTACTGAAGGATCACAGGAGCCAAGCGCACCCAATCGCTCTCACGGCCATCTCACTCACTCACTCATTCACTCATTCACTCATTCATTCACTCACATTCAGTCTCCGCGAAGCTAATTAGATTGCGGCCAATAATATTGTACGAGTCTGCACGAGGTTACTCAGTTAGATGCTTCAACACCGACTGTGCTGCACCACGATTGAGACCGCGACTTGCATACACATTGCCTGTTACACCCACACATACATATACATACATCGTTGGCGGGCGTCTACACATCCATGCAATTAGCATTTCCTGTTTCGTCTCTCTCTCTCTCTCTCTCTCTCTCACTCTCCAGCTTCACTTGTGTGTGTGTGTGTATGTGTGTGTACATATATGCAATTACATTCAATAGCGTATAACACGCAGCCCAAAATCAACCGCCATATGCATGCGAATATTACAGTATGCATATGAGTTTCCATCTGTGAGTGTGTGTATTCATATGAGTGTGTGTGTGTGTGTGTGTGTGTGTGTGTGGGATAATTATAACTAACTGGTGATATCCTTGCTGCTGATATATGTGCGAATACATGACAGGTTGGAAGTTAGCTACCTATGCAACACTTTAAAATATGAATGTCAATGCGAATGTGAATATGAATATGAATATGGGTGTGTGTGTGTGTGTGTATCTGTATATATAAATATAAGCAAAAATTCATTTATGAATGTAATTTTGAATATGAATGAGCATATGAAATGATATGAATATGAATATAAGTATGAATATATTTGTAAACATAAATCTAATTAGAAATAACTATGAATATGAATATGAATAAAAGTATGAATATATATCTATATATAAATATAAATATGAATAAGAATAGCTATCATGAATATGAATATGAGTATAAATATATTTGTAAACATAAATCTAATTAGAAATAACTATGAGTATGAATATGAATATGAGGACATGAATGTGTGTCTATAAAAATAAAATAAATTGAAGAATAAAAAAATAATCTAAATAAATAGCTATAGATATATAAGAAAATAAATAAATAAATAGATAAGCAAAAAATAGAAAATAATGAAAGTGAATATCAATATGAAAATGAGTATAAATGTTTAAATAAAAATATTTATGAATATATGTAAAAGCGTGTGAATATGAATTTTAATATGAGTGAGCAACATGAATATACACATAAGTACTCATACTCGAATATGTATGTGTCTCTGTATATAAATATGAATATGAATGTGAATAATAAAAACGAAAACATGAGACTAAAAGGTATTAAAATAATAAATTAAATTAAATAAAAACATTATTTTACTTTATACTTTTCTATTAAAAGCTAAAACATTATTAGCTCACACACACACACACATACACACAACTGTACGCACATGCATTATACTCAGAGTCAGTTAAAAACCTGTGAAACTGTCACAACCGCAATTGGCTCTATTCACATCAACCGACAAATCAGCCAAATGACCAAATGCACGGATTTCGTGTGGATTCCAGTTTTTAACGCCAAAAGCTAAAAGCTAAAAATAAAAGAAGAGTTGAAAGTTCTCTGACAGCCCAGTGGGACACCAATTGCTGGCAATGCAGTTCAGTTCGTATGGTAAGTGGAGCTGGGAACTATATTAATGACAGACTCTGATTGAATCATCCAGTAGATACTATAATAATAAGGAAATTAAGCTATATATAAAGGTTAACTGAATAAAAATCAACTTATTATTATAAATAAAAGAAAAAAATCTGTTGTTTTATATATAAAAATGCATATTTTTATTAGTGTGTTTGCCAAAGTTTTATTAACTTCCATTAAAAATAATACAACAAAATTAAAAAAAAAAAAACTAATTTAGAAGCTTTCAAGAGGAAAAAGTCGAACAATTTCCCGCTGGGAAATGGACTTAATTCGACAGAGCTTCTCTCTGCAAACAGACAGAAACACGTAAACACACACATGCAGCGAGATAAAGAGAGAAAGAGAAAGAGAGAGAGAGAGAGAGAGATAACTGGCAACTGCATCGTAATTGCACATTTTAATTTTGCATGGTTTTTAAGCCGAAGCGCTTAATTTCAGGATTTATGTGCATGCATTATAAATATCCTGGCCACCGATCCTATAGTAGATTTTAATTAGTTTTCCAGCATTTCGGATTTGTTGGCCGGTCGGCCGTTACCACCCCCCCCCCCCCCCTGCACACACACACACATTCACAATTTAAGCCAAACCAGCGCTCTAAATTGTATTTTTCATAATTCATAAATCGCTCTTCAACATGCTGATAGCTAATGCTGCTGCCCGGCTATAGCCGCACTCGCAGTGACCGATCCGCATCCGTGTAGCGCACCTGAGAGTTTTCAGTTTAAGTGGAAACTATATGAGGCTGAAATGATGAGCCATAAACTCAAAGCAAGAATGGGGCGCATTAGAAAGTTAGGCTCTGGGCCAAGAAGAAGGCGAAGAAGAAGAAGAGCGCCATTTAATGGATGCATATTCATAAAAGGATATATAGACTTAAAGTCGTCTCATCATGCAGCCATGAGATTTCACTTAACGGCTGACGCACATGCAAAACCAAAAGGGGTTTCCATTTCAACCATCATCAGCTTGCTGTCTGTATGTGTGTGTGTGTGTGTATGTGTGTGTATGTGTGTACAGCATCTACTGCTTCTTCTACTTCTCCTGCTGCTTTAGCTTCTCCTTCTGCTCCTGCTGCCATATAAATAAACATAATCGTGAAACAAGGCAAAGGCAACTAAAATGCTGCGGAATTTTAATAGTTCACGTAAATGGTTTTTGTGGCGTTGGTAATGTTTATTAACCAAGTTAAGCGCCACTGTTCCGAAAAGGGACGACGCCTCGTCGGCCGGAGTCCTTCAGTGGAGCGTGTTTAATGCTCACTTAAGTTGCGTTTATACAAATTTCTTTGGCTCCGGCCACCAGAGCCAACACCGCTGACACGCAGCCAGCTTGGCCAACCCCAAAAATACCCTGTAACTTCAGCTGCTGCTTCTTTACTTGTTTTCCTCTTCTTCGTCTTATTTTTTTTTTTTTTGTAGTTTGTATCCTTCCGTTGCTTCCTGAAGCACAACTTTCTTTGTGCAGTGGCTTAAGGTATGTACGCCTTGTTCGCTGTCTTGACTGGCTGGCTGACTGCCTGGCTGGCTGACTGCCTGGCTGGCTGACTGCCTGGCTGGCTGGCTGACTGCTTGCTCCCAGCCAAGTTGTGCGTAAGTGGGTTCATTTATGCCCGAGAACAAATGCTTTGTTGTTTACATTCTTAGAAGTTTTGTATCTCACGTCTTGCCACGCTGGACGCGCAGTAAGCAACGATGCCACGTTCCAGCCAAGGTGCCTGTATAGCTAACCACTCAACTGGAAAAGACCTTGCTTTTGTCTCTATTCAAGTGTGAGTGTGTGTGAGTGTGGATGTGTGTGTGTGAGTCTCTGACTGCATGCCTCAAATTTGGCTATCTTAAATGGACCAAATACTAGACTTGTGCTTAGCTGCAGACCCAAAACCATTTGACCTCAAGTTAAATTTAAGCCAACGTTGGCAATAAGTCTGCCGCAGCAAAACCAAAGAATTATTCCTGAACAGTTTAGCTTGCTCAAGCAACTGAGACGCTAAGAATTTCAACGGATCTACGGCTTAAGCACTACAAAGGAACGCCAGCAAAGAGACCATTCAACAGAGATATGCCAAGGCAAACCAATTGTCGAACTTTAAGTAAATCAAATTAATTGTATATAGCATAACACTCCACATTACTAAAAAACAATTCCCAATTAAAACACTTGGCTGAATGTACAATTTTTTAAATTTTATTCATCAATCACTTGTTCTCATATCAATTGTTATTAGCTAGGCAAAAAAAAAAATTTGGGGTCTCATCATATATAATTATCAACTAACATTAATACACTTATGTATGTTTATGTATACATATATATTGTAGGTATTTCTATATATATATATATATTTATTTTATTTTTTATTTTTTTTTTTTTAATTTTAATTGTAGATCGTGATGTGATCTAGTGCAATAGTTTAAGTATCTGCAACCTGTTTTACACATATATGTATATATATCTATCTATATGTATATGTATATATGTAGTATGTCCCATACAAATCAACGCTTATGCAAAATGCAAACAACTTTTTATTTAGTTCCAACAATTTGACTAAGCTGCTAAAAGTTGAGTAAAATCAAATATTCATATCGATAAGGAAACAATAAAGGTGCACAAATTAATAATCATTAAGGTGCAAAAATCGATATAAAAATTTATATACAATTAATTCAAACAAGAAATGTACGCTTAAAATTTATAGGATGGAAAAATAATATAAACAAAAATTAAAAAAAAAATAAAATAAAATAAAAAATTATGAATGAAACTTGAGCAAAAATTTATCTCAGGAATTTGTTGCAACTTGTTAATCATATTTGATTATTATTATTATAATTATTTTTGTATTTTTATATTTAATTTTTTTGTTATATTTGATTTTGTTTTTTTTTCCTCTTTGTTTTTTTGTTAACATAGATATTTCTTTAAAACAATTATACTATTTACAATTTAGGTTTTTGTTCAGATGTTTGCTTAGCATTTAGTGATATTTCATGTTCAGTAGCTAAGTACAGATACTAACAAATACTAACTAGTTCGTTAATACATAATATCAATTGAAATGTTTGTTTGAAATTAATTTTCGAAATTTTTCCAATTTCACACAATTTTATTGATTCATTCATAATTTTTTGTTTTGTTTTTAGTTTCTCTCAAAAGCTTCTTGCAATTGTTTCTAATTATTTATAAACATCATCAGTCTTGAACTTAACATAGTTTCTTTTTTTTTTTTCTTTATGCTTTTTTTTTTTTTTTGTTGTCTAATGTGATTTAGCCATTGGACTTATGGATTTGTAACGTCTTTTGTGAATAAGGAGTAAATAGATGTGTTTTTGTTGGGCCACTTCCCAATAAGCAGCTACATGCACATATATATGTATGTATATATATAGATAATATATAGGACACATGCATGTTTGTATCTATGTGTGAGTGTGTGTGTGTGTGTGAATGTGTATATGTGTATGTGTGTGTGTGTATAGTCAAGTGCTTAGGTCGTGGCGAGCCGCTGCTGTAAAACTCTATACACTACAATTTAAAGTTGAAGGCACGATTTCAAAAGTGTTTTCATTTTTGTTTCTTTTTTTTTGTGTTTTTTTTTTTTTTTTTTACACTAGCCATACGAAAGTGTGTGTGTGTGTGTATGTTTGTGTTATCTGATAGGATATATGCAAGTAGTTGATAAGGGCATACATATATCAAAAATAAGTTTACAATAAAAACTAACTATATATATATATATATATATATATATATATATATATATATATATATATATATATATATATATATAAAGGGCAACTATAAAG
Source organism: Drosophila stalkeri (assembly GCA_035047405.1). NCBI lineage: Eukaryota > Metazoa > Arthropoda > Insecta > Diptera > Drosophilidae > Drosophila > Drosophila stalkeri. The sequence continues at coordinate 11,028,494 of JAWNPR010000061.1, forward strand.
TACAGAATACTATCAAATTATGGGTAAAAAAAAAAATATAGAAATTATAATGAAAAAACTTTCCTATAATACACAAAGTGAACAAATCAAGCTCTAGGCTAGGCTAGGCTAGGATTAGGGGGGGGGACGGGTTCAAGTTTTGGATTGGAGTTCAGATGCGGGCTCGGTAGATTTTACGATTTCTATTGTGACAAGGAACTCCAACTTGCTTATATCTCTCGCTCTCTTTCTCTCTCTCTGTCTCTTTCACTCGCGCCATCTGTCTCATTCTATTTTGCTCTCACTAGACAAAAAACTCCTCGTTGCCCATCGCTCCAGCTGCCGCCGGATCCACGTAGGGCGCCACCGGCAGCCAGGGCCATGACCAGCCGCCGAGCAGCGCGAATCACCGTTCCGTGGAATGCGTTGTGGCACCACCGCCGAGTCCACTGCTGCTGCCCCCAAATCCAGGGCCACCGCTGCGCCTGAAGAAGCCCAGCGTCTCGAGCGTCTTAATGGTGCGTCGAATTAGCTCGTCCTTGTACTTCCATATGGTCTTGTCCTCCACCGAATTCTCGCGATACTCCTCGCAGCTCTTCTTCAGCGTCTTCACACAGTCGGCCCGATAGTGCTGCAGCTGTGCATCCTGTGTGTCAACCGGATACGATTTGCACACGCCGCCCAAGCAGCTGAGCGGAAAATGATTATGCAGCGTGAGCACACGTTCCGGATCGTGGAAGCATTTCACATACTGATTGGGCTTCGTGTAGTTCTTGGCGCGATGCACATGCTGCAACATATGCATATACTTGGGTATGTCCTTATGCCAGCCGTGCTCGTGCTGCTGATCGTCCAGGAAGTAGACATTGCGAAAATTGTAACTATGATAGCCGTCCGGCTTGAATTTGAGCGACTCCGGACGTGCCTTGTCCATCAGCTCGGACCATAAAATTGAATTGCCCTTGGGCATAATCACTTCATCAATGTCCAGCAGCGCAATATAGTCGTATAGATAGAGATTCTTATACAGGCAATCATTGTACGGAATGACCTCGTTCTGTCGCTTGTGATTCGTCTTCTTGGTCAAATAGAGATGCTGGAAGCCGGGCACATTTGGCTGACCGCCCGGCAGAGTTAACGGTATCACTTGCACCTTGCCCTCCTGCTCGTAGTGACTGAGCACTTTGGTTATATTTGGATGCACTTGCAGATTGTAAAAGTAGATTTTATCGGCACCCAAGATATTCAACATTTCAATCCATTCAATTAGACGCACGCTCAGATCATCGTACAGAAAGTCCAGTCCCTTGACACAGACGGCGAATCCCTTCTTATGATCGTCGGGCGGCCGATTGTAAATGACACGCAAATTGTTGGTGGCCGTATCGCATTCCTTCTCCACCATCGACACGGAGCTGGGCACTACGCCGTGGAAGGGCTTGGGTATCTGGCAGGCGATCAGATACGGCTGATAGATGCCCTGCTTGTAGTTGCCCCACTTGTTATACCATATGTACTTGTACTCGAATGTCTTCACAATGAACGGCTCCTTCTGGCCATCGAACCAGAACTGGCAATAGGTCTTCACCTTGGGCTCGATGCGATCGATCATGCCCAGAATGCGCACGGTCGGCCCCAGCAGCGAGGCGCGCCGTATGTCATAGTAGGCGCCAAATAGCTGGAATGTGCCATTCGATGTGTGCATCGTTTGCCAATAGATGTTGTTGAACTCCAGCTCGAAGATCGATGGGTATTTGGCACATGTTGCCGACTTTTGTTGCAAAAAGTTTTTATTCTTGCTCCAATAGGCAATTGGCAGCGAGGGTATTCTGGATTCGACGTCTCGCACCAGCTGATCATCATCCATGGCTGCGAATGAAGAAGAAGAAGAAGAAAAAGAATAAACGGAGTAAGTATAAGTTGATATGATCTCGAACTCACCTGTGCGATTGTCGACGAGTATCTCGCTGGGATCGAAGTGATCCGTGGTCGTGGACGTTGTCTCCGCATAGCGCAGCATATCCTTTTGCAGCAGACTGCGACCGTTGAGCGGCAGCTGTTGGTACTCCTGCGGCACTTGGCGATAGTCCTGTGGCACCAGGTTCGTGCCATGCATCTTGAACAGGCCAATGATCACGAAAGACCAAACGCAGAGCGAGAACAGAATCTTTAGTATGACTTTCGAATGTGCCATGGCTGCTGGCTGCTCTAATTTAGCTCGTTCTAATGATATATCTCGTTGTGCTTTGTCTTCTTCTTCTCCTTCTCTCTCTGTCTCTCTCCTTCTCTCTCTCTTTCTCTCTGTCTCTTTCAATCGCGTTGGCTTGTTGTGTGCGCCGTTTCTGTAATGAAATAAATCGAGTAGTAGAAGTTAGGCGCCAAGCAATCTACAAATTGTTGCCTACTTTCGGGTGCTACAACTAAAATTGATGCCATGCGGTGTCAGTGGCAAATTACTTTGCATTTCTTATCGACAGCGACAGGGACAGCAATAGGTACAGGGACAACGACAACGACAACGACACCCTTAGCCACAGTCCGCTCACTAATGAAATGCCGTCATTCATTTTTAATATGTCGGCCAGCCGCGCTACCATTTCCGTTTCCCTGCCCAGACGTCGAATGTCAACTTGGAAATTGCGTGTAATATTTCTCACAGCGCACGGCAAACAGCCTGAAAACCGAGCCTCTCTGCCGGCCGTCCATCCGGCCAGAGATGGACTGCTGACAGAGGCCTCGTGCCTAATGGAAAACAATCTGCAAGTGCGACACAGTGGGCGTGTGGGTCAAGTAGTTGCTCCCTAAAGTGCCAGGCTATCAATTTATTTATCGATAAGTGTGCGACATCAAATTGGACAAGCTATCAATGAATATATATGAATATATATGCTGATAAATGGCTAAAACCAGCATTCATACGTGCGACAAAATTTATTTAAGACATTTCTGACTTAAAAATTAACTAAGAATTTGTTCATTTATATTTTAACTATTATTAAAATTATTATTAAAAAAATATTTTTTATAATCAGTATTCATAAGTGGAAAAAATTTGAATTAAGCTATTTTTAACTTAAAAAAAAAAACTAGGAATTTATTTATTTATATTTTAATTATTATTTTTATAAATTATAGTTAAAAGTTTTTTAATTTATTTTTAGATTATTATTATTATTTTTTTTATTAACTAAGTGTTCAATGCATATGATACTTTTAGCAAGAATAAATAAATATAATATAAGATTAGTTTCATCATCAGTAAATAGATATATATATATATATATATATATATATATTTTTTTTTTTTTTTTTTTTTTTTATTATTAATTATCACTAAAATAAATTTAAAAAAAAATATGTATATAATTTATATAAATATTTATATAAATATTTAATATAATTTTAATTTTAATTTTTATTATATTAGATTAATTATCTATTTAAAAAGAAAATGTATATTTTCTATTAAATATATATTTTTAAATTGATAAAAATAATTAAAATATATAAATAAATAAATACCTAAATACTTGTTTTTAAGTTATTTGAACATTAAAAAATAAGAAGTGTTCAATGCATACCAACAATATCAGGACAACTGCTGCATAATCTAAGCTTAGCCGTGATCGATTATAAATCGAATGTCTTTATCGATAGATTGCACATTTACAAGTCAGTTTGGCGCACATCCCCCATTGTGAGTGCAATATCATTTGCATGTTGTCAGAGACACTGCACTGGTCAACTCTTGGAACACACACTGCCATGCCATACGCTTTGGCGTGAAAGCCAAAGATATCCCTTAGTGAAGGGGTTGCAGTTGCCACAAATGGTGATGGCAGCCAGCACGCAGCGTTGCCATCTCCATTTCTACAGTCGCGCTATGGACGATGCGATACGACACTTCAGGCGACAATCTGTTTGTCTATCTGGGCCCTTGCATCTTTGTATGGACCAGCGTTGGCGTTGGCGTTGGCGTTATATCTGTGGGCGAACTTCTAATATTTATGAGAATGGCAGGAGCTGTGCCGACTGCGTCATCAAATGCGGCACTTGCGTGCCGGCGCTGACCTGCCTCGAGGCGTTGGCGATGCGATAAACAAAAGGCGTGCCCCTGGATTGCAGCTGGGCTGGCCCATTCATAGCTCAATTTTGTCTACAAATTGCACGTGGTGGGCCATGTCTGTGGCAAATGGATGACAATGGCCACTGTCGGGACATGCGAGCGCTGCCACAGTGGCAGACAAACGGGCGACACTTTTAACTCGATCCGCTTCCCTAAACCAACACCCTCACCCACTTCCCACTTGCACTCCCATTGTTATTCTTGTGGCTGTCCTGTTACGTTCCGTGCCGTCTGCGCTTTCAATTGACAGACAGGATCTGTGACTGTGTGTATCCGCCTGTCCAAGTCTTTGGCCAGCAAATTGCATGTCCAGCTCATTCCTTTGGCCTGCTACACCACGTTCATTGAGCGCGAGACCCGGACAGAACCTCGGGCTACTAAATAGTTTGTTGGCCCTGCTGCTTAAGCACTTGCTCTCTCCCCCACTCTCTCTCTCCCACTCCCTCTCTCTCTCTCTCAATGTCTGGCAAGAGCTCTGGCACACCTGAGACTTCATTATGATTGCCGGCCTGTGGGATTGGCCATTTGAAAAGGCAACAGCAGGCACTTAAAACCCTTTACAATGCCCCGACCGCTCGAAGCTTTAATGCAATTTTTACATAATCAAAAACTTTGTGCAACATTTGCTGCAGCCCAAAATCAGGCAAATGCTAAACACACACACACACAGAAATACAGAGAGACACAGACAGACAGTGAGCAGATAGACAGAGAGACAGACAGTCAGACGTGGTCCCTGAGCCAGGTCGCATTCTGTCAGCTTAGAGTTTTTGCTCAAGTGTTTTCCATTTCATTTGCATGCGCCGCAAAAACTTTGCCCAGCAAACACACACACACACACACACACACAATCACACTCCCACACACACACACACACACATAGATAGACAGACAGTTGAAGAGTTAGTGAACATTATACAAAATATTTTGCAACATGCTTTCAACAAGCTGCTATTTTTTTTTTATTTTTATTTTTTTATTTTTGTTTTCTTTTTTTTTTTGGCAACAAACACATCCTCGAGCTAGTTGGCTGCAGGGCTCGTGAAATATGCAGGGACTTCCTATCTGAAACTCTATCTGGACCAGTGCAAATGTACATAAGTGTATACATTTATATATATATATATATATATATATATATATACAAGTAAATACAGTAGTATATCTCCCTCTGTCGCTCTCTCTCTCACTGTGTGTGTGTGTGTGTGTGCCTGAAGTTGTTATAAATCTCTGATGATTTGCACTCAACTCAACGCAGCTGCATTCAGCTCAGAGTTAAAGTCAACAGCTGTAGCACGCTGTGTAGGATAAAAGCCAGCCCAGCCCAGGGCTCTATGAGTTAAGTGTGCTATCTATATATATGTATGTATATATTTATTTGCTTAAAGTCGAGTGAATCAAATAACAAATTTCTAATCAGTGCATACTGCAATTAATACTATTTAAATTATATATATTTGCGCTATAAAAAGTTGATAAATAAATACATAAATATAAATTGAGATTCCCATTAGCAGCAATTGGCTTAGAGCATCGCGCTTTCGCCTGTCACATTTGCAGCTGATGCTGATTGAATTTGAAAGACATGACACATATTTGTTTATGCGGATTGAAGTAGTTGGGTCGGGCTCATTAATCAGAGTCGGGGAGTCGCCGAATCGTTGCGCACTTAACCCAAATTCATATCAATGACAAACAGTATGTCAGGCATTAGCATTAGCATTAGCATTAGCATTTACAAGCCAGAGTTTGCCCTGTCTCTAGGTGGACTTTCTCGCGTTGTGGATGTGTTCTGTTACTCGCTTTGATATTTCAGGCACAATGTTAACACCCGAACGATTTGGGTCAATTCGCTATTTAATACTCGTTACGGTTATGCCAATTTTTCTTTTCTTTCTACTCTTTTTTTTTTTTTTTTGTATATTTTTTGGCTACCACAAAATATTTGCCCCAGCAGCAGTGAATGTTTCTTTCTGTTGTTGTTGTTGCTGCTAATTTGCTAGGCAAAACAGGTTCGATCTTGACAGCGGCTTCTGGCAATGTGTCGCGCCCAAAAAGTCTAACTACTTGTCGCTCGACCATTGAGAACATTCAATGTACATACATACAATACAACACAATACATATATATATATATATATATATATATATATATATATATATATATATATATATATATTTATGCTGTATGTGTATGTGTGTGAATATTTTAATGATGTCCAACTATTCAACTACTTATTCAACTATTCAAGCAACAGACAGCATAGACAGTACAACGAAATGGGTCAATGAGCCTTAATGACTTTTACAATTTCTAGACGCGTTCGCTTCGTACTCCGGACAGCGTCCAACAATTAAAAATGCTTAACTCGCTCTGCTCTCGGATTCGATAAGCAGCAGCCGTTGCCCATTGCCCGTTGCTGTTGCTGCTGGCGCGTCCATTGATCTCCACACTTGGTGGCTGCTGTTGAGCTAACGGAAATGTGTGTTGCGCACGCGCAAAAGCCACCAAACAAGTTCTAACACCAGATACGTGTCTATCTCTATCTTTTTTCTCTATGTATCTGGCAGATATTCTATAGCCTGTCTGCCTGCCTTGCCTTGCCTTGCCTTGCCTTGCCTGCCTGCCTAGGCACAGGAAATGCGTGTCACAAGGCATTGTTGCTGCAAATTTCTTGGAATTAACTCCAACCAAGTTTCCCATTTGCCGCAATTGCTGCCCCAATGCACACCCGCACGACCGACCCAGCTGCAATTTGCAAAGCAATATTTATGGAATTTTACCCCACCCCCCCCCCCCCCACACTTCACTTTTTCTTCACTCACTCACTCTTAGTGCAACGAGTCGTTGCTGGGGCTGATCAGTTGCTGTCTGGCATGTAATCAAAGCTTATCACGCCGCAAATGTCGACTGTTGTCCGGGACAGACGCTGACTATGTGCTTGTGTGTGTGTGTGTGTGTGTGTGTGTGTGTGTGTGTGTGTGTGTGTGTGTGTGTGTGTGTGGGGTAAAAACAAGCAACGAACAACTAACTGATGCAAGGAACTCCTCTCTAGCTGGCAGCTGCCAACACAGAGGCGTTCCATTGTTTATTTTGAGACAAAGTTGCGCCCGAGGCCAAATGAAGGATGACTGCAAAAAGAACTGCAACTCGAGTCACTCTCCCTCACTCCCTCGCTCCCTCTCTCACCCCTCGCTCAGCTCTTCCACTGTTCAGATCGTGTGAAACTTGTGTCGCGCTGAAAGTGCTTGGCCTGGGAGTAGAGTACTTAAGAGTTTTCCTCTTTGCTCAAAGACCCCTGCATGGCAGCATTTGATTAGCGAAAATGCATTAAAGAATTATGAGCAAAAAATAAATTAAAAAATTAAAATAAAAATAAAATAAATTAAAATTCATAAATATGAATTCGAACTTTTGTTTACAACAAAAAATAAATTAGAAATAAAATAAAAATAAATTAAAAATAAAATAAATTAAAATTCATAAATTTGAATTCGAACTGTTTACATTATTTTTGCCTAAAATAATATATATATATATATATATATATATATAAATAAAAATAAATTAGAATTCATAAATACGAGTTCGAACAGTTTAAAATATTTTTGCCCAAAAAAAAAACTAAAAATAAAATAAAAATTAATCAAAAATAAAATAAATAAAAAATTAAAATAAATTCAAATGCTTGAATATGAATTCGAAATATTTACATTATGTTTGTTCACAATAAAAAAACTAATTAGAAATAAAATAAAACTAAATTAAAAATAAAATAAATATAAAAATAGTAATAAATTAATATACATACATATGAATTCGAACAGTTCAAAATATTTTTGGAAAAAAAAAATTTTAAATAAAATAAAAATTAGTCAAAAATAAAATAAATAAAATTCGAAATGTTTACAATATTTTTGTTCACAACAAAAAAAAAAAAGATTAATAAAAATATAAAAATAAAATAAATTGAGTTGCATGAATATGAATTCGAAATATTTGCAATATTTTTGTTCACAACAAAATCCAATTTTCTCTTGAATAAAAACTGTTTACAATATTATCGTCTATATATAGCCTATATGACACACCTATAAATATGATTCTCTCCTTTGCAACACTGCCCACGTAACGTAAGCTCATTGTTTGCTGCTTGGCAACACTGTTGTCACCTGTACTGTATATTGATGCTCATTATATTTCGAATTTCCAGCTCTGTGAGCTGGGCATACTCTGACTCATTAGTCGTCGGTTAGGTTTTGGGCGTTTTTATAGAACAATTTCGATTTTATTGGAACGGCAGTAGCGGAGCTTTATGACTGTCATTGATTGGATTTTATGACAGCTTTCTGGTGTGCGTGTGTGTCTTAAAGACTTATAGCACAGTCCGAATAATTACAGCTGCTGCCGGACACATTATCAATAAAGTCGATCTCTTGAACTCTATCTCTTTTGTTTTTCCATATGACTCGGCTTGGGCAGATTAATATGACTCTTTTTGTGCCTGTACACTGACCGTTTGAATACATACTCCATGCTTCTGTCCATATATATTCCCACTCAGATCTCCATATTCATCGAGACAGAGTCAATAGAAAATAGAAATGAAACTGGCACAGAGAACCGTTCGAACCGCTCGAATCGTTCTCTGTTTGCAAAGCGCAGCAGCCGTTTAGCTCTGTGTGCTCACTTTCTAGTTCACATTCAGTCAGCTGGCGGCATATTTATTAAAAAATCTAGAAGCTAACGAAACAAAAAAAAATCCCAAAAAAAAAAAAGTCGCACGCACTTAAAATTCACGGGCGCAAAGTGGCGCAAATGAACTTAAGTATCGTGCGTGCCAACGATTGCGATGCCTCTACGCACACATACGTGTAGTGTGCGTGTGTGTGTGTGCATATGCCAGCTAGATTGTATCTCTTGCCTGTATCTCTCCAGTCGTATCTGTATCTTTAGCTCTAGCTCTAGCTGTATCTGTCACGCTGTATCTGTTTCCGTATCCGCTGCTTGCGTTTTTAATTCGCATCACATCCTTCTATTTGCGTACGTGCCACGGCTCGACGTTATGCGGGGAGTGGGTGGGAATCGGCGGGTTTACGTTTTAAAATTGCTAACGCCTGGCGATATCTTTCTCACACACCCAGTGCCCAGGCACTGCCTGTCTCGATTGATACCAAAATGATTTTTCGTTATGCTCTCTACCCAAATAAGTTGACATTTGGTATTTTCATCTTTTACATTGAGTTGTGTGCCAGCCGGATATATTACATACACACACATATACATAGACATACACACACACACACACACACACACACATACATACATACATTGCTAAATTTAATTAGAAATAACGCAGTTACATTGGCTAAGGGAATGGCCCAGTGCTAGTCAGTAATTGAGTGACTAACAGAGAGAGAGAGAGAGAGAGAGAGAGAGAGAGAGAGAGACCGAGCAAGAGACTGTGTGAAAGAGAGAAGGAGAGTGAGAAACAGATTTGATTAACGTCAAAGTGGCAATGTCGTTTGCATTTGACAACATTTTCGATACTCTGCTTGACGTTACTCAACGATTTGCAATTAAAATTCTCCTTCGAAGCTGATTAACGATTTATGAGCTGTAGCTAAAATCCATGCCGTTTCCAATTTCCTCTCTTTCTTGCTTGCCATTCGCTCGCCTCTTTTTCCCTTTTACATGTTTTCCATTTTCCAGCAAAAGTACACGCTCTGCCATTACCATTGCCATTGCCATTGCTATCACACATTTCCATATATTGCGTTTCTCGATTCGACTGATGTCCAAAGAAATGTGAGTAAAAAAGCGTTTGCAATCGATTACCAACACGAGCAAAAAAAAAAAAAATAAAAAAAATTAAAGAAGAAAAAAAAATTATGCACATGTAGCTCATAAATTCAACATGAAGTGCAATCGTTGTCCGTGATTTAAAATGTTTAACAATTAACAAACAATGCGGTCAAAAGACATGAAACGGGCGTCGCTCGTCGCTCGTTGTCTGCCGTTTGCCGTTTGCTGTCTGCTGTCTGCTGTCTGTTGTCTGTTGTCTGTTTGGTTATTTGCTTGTTGCTCGACAATGGCCGCCAAAATGCAAATTGAAAACTGCACAAAATGTCGCAATATAAATTGCTCCAGCTGCTGACCCGCCCACCTCCCAAAAGACCGCCCCAACACCCCCTCGCAATATCCGCCAAGCTGGCAGCTATCAAACAGAATATATGTATGCTCTTGTTAATACAAATGTTTGGGCGAGTCAACTCTGTGTCATTGTAACTGCAATTGCAACTGCAACTGCAACTGCAACTGCAATTGCAATTGCAACTACGAGTGCATGTGCATTTGAATCTCTGACTGCAGCCATAAATGCAACTGCATATGTATATATGCATAAGCAGCTCGCATCACACGCGAATGTGGCGGAAGTGTTTGTCTATAAAGAAATAAGTTTGTCAAATTGTCAGAGAAGTCGCGAGCGAAATTCATAAAGTGTTCAACAAGTACGTAAAGTATTTGACTATTTTGTATGTTTACGTAACAAACTTTACGTACTTAACTAGATTTCTCTTGGCACAAAGTCAGTTCATATACAATGTTAGCGTAAGTTAAAGTTATATATAACATACAACGTAACGTTGTTCTCTTACGTTATGGCTTACGTTATTCGTATTACATTTTCATTTCATAACAGATAGAAATTATTATAGTTGCTGTAATCTATGTCATGTTACGTCGCCTAATTATGCCACAAATTAAGAAATTGTATTACGTAATTATAGTTTACGTTATTTTTGTTACGTTTTCCATTGATGAATGAATGTCTTACTTCACATTATAATATAGCTTACGTTATTTTTGTTACGAATTCATTTCATGAATGTATATGACAGAAAGTAATATAGTTCCAGCAAATGATGAACTGTTACGTCCTCGTATTATGTCTAGACGTAAGCAATATTACGTAAAAGTTGTTTTGTTTGTATTTTATGTTTTCAACTAAAAAATATTCTTTTTAAACTGAATATTAGCTACGTCACGACGTAAAATGAATTACATAGTTTTCGGCTTTAGAGATTTGATTAATTAAAATTATATTACGTCCCGTTAGTAGATTTCGTATCACACAAAGATAATTCCAATTACCTATATACTAGAGACATACAAATACAAGTCTGACGCATATGTTAGAAATGCAAAACGCATTACGTAATGCCATAGCAACGTTGTGACGTTAACACCTGATATGTTAATTGCCACAGGTGCCCTGATTAGGCACATACTTATGCTGCGAGTATGTGTTTCTTATTATTATTATTATTATTATTATAATATTATGCTTGAATACTGCGCACTTTGGCTACGTGAATTGCTTTGGCTTAGGTAACTCGGTTACGTGAGTAGCTTGCATTCGCTTGCAATGCTAACTAGCTAATCAGGCAACGGCCGCTCGAGTACGCCTGACCAATTCACAAGGGGCAACAGCACATCAATCAGCATCAGGCCACAGAGAGCCATAGCAATGGCCACATTTGCTGCATCTGCATTTCACAAGCATTGCCATTTGCTAGCTTTTGGCTCTCATCCTGCAACCTGGCAGCAGCCAACTTATTGTGGCAATTTACAGATGGCACACCAACGCACAACACACACACGAATTGAGAAACAATTTTACGAAAAGCAAATCAACGTTTAGCCTCAAAAGAAAAAAAAAAAACGAAGAAGAGAAGGAAAAACTACAAGGAAAAAAAATACAAAAAAAAAAACTTGCAGCACGTTGTCTATAAATGCGACACGAAATGTTTAGCTTTGGCTTTAGCTGCATGCAACAGAAATCTGCGCGGCGAACATGCAGCTAACTAACTGCAAGACATGTCCCTCTCCCACTCTATCGCCCTCTCTCTCTCACTCTCGCTCTCTCTCTCTCTCTCACTGTTTATCTAGTGGCCCGTTTCTTTTTATGTGGTTGTGCCTGTTGTGGTTTACTGTGTGTCGCCTAGTCCTTTGGTGTTATCATGGGCACAAGGCAGTTAATGTGCTTCTTCTTCTTCTTCCTATTCGTATTGTTGCTGTTGTTGTTGTTGTAGTCGCAGATTTTTGCGTGTTTGATTTTCTTGTCACGTTTCTGCTAACAACATAAGGAAGCAGTCAAAAGCTGACTGCCATCCCCAAAGCGGCAGTCACTCAGCTTTGGACTGACTGCCGCTGCAGCTAGAGTTAGAAGCTGAATCAGAAGCGATGCAGATGATGCCGAGGGGGCATTCGAGTTGTCAACGGCATTTGAATGACATGCACACAGAGAGAGAGAGAGAGAGAGAGAGAGAGAGAGAGAGAGAGAGACAGAGAGCCATGAGCAGGAGGCTGAATGAGGAGTAGAGGTGTGTGTGTGTGTGTGTGGTGGGACTTAAACGTTAACGTAAAGCGGCGTATCTGCAAGTTCGTCCCGCTGTCAGTCAGTGCGCTGACTTTGATTGCAATGCGCCAAGGATGCAGCACAGCACAGACAGTTGCAACAGCAGCAACAGCAGCAGCAGCAGCGCTGACGTCGTGTAACGCTTCAACGCACATTGCCGAAATTGTCAAGACGTTGACGACGAAAACTTGGCAAGCCTGAAAGACAGACAGACGTAGAGACTGACAGACAGACAGAGAGCGTAGAGTAGACAGATTTTCAATGCAGCAGCTCAGCAGCTCATTGCTGTGAAAGAGAGATTCTGTAAATTGTGGCACATCAATTTTGGTTGCAAGACAAGCGCATTGCATGCTGCCATCCCATACAGAGACGCCCACTTAATGCTCCGCAATCGACTAATGTGGCCTAATGTGGCGGCAAAAAGTCAACATGCTAAGTAACTCTGGTTAACTTCAAATTTGACAACTCAATTCAAAGCCAATGACGTAAGTGAATGACGTAAGAAATTGCTAATAACGCTGCTGGCAATAATAGATAAATGTGCGTCTCAGCTAATATTGTTAGTAATTATACAAAAAGATTTCTAAATATATTTATATACGTAATCATTTTATAACTCGACGTAAGCTGACATTACGTAGTCGCTTACTTACGTAGGAATTCCTGTTTGCCACTGCAACGGAAATAATGCTGAAAACAGAACAGAATGAAAAGTCCAAAACTGTCAGCTGCAGGCACATTTATCTCGCCACTAATCAACGACTAATAGATGCTCTCTAAATTCTTGTTTCTAGTATAGATCTATAAATAGATAATAAATTAATATCAAATTTAATCTATGACATTTGCTGAGGCTGCTCTCACATTGCCCCATTGCATTTCGCAGGCAGAATTCTTTCGACAACTTTAAGAAAGCATCTTACATCTTACATCTTACAACTGTATGCATGCAAGCTTCACTGTATATTCATACAATAATTTCTTGGTATTTGTGCTCTGCTGCTCTGCACTCTAGGCCATAGCCATGGGTGGCCATTTTGTTTGCTTAAAGCTGCTGCTGCTGTTGCTGGTGCTAGGCACAGTTGGCTATTTCACATTGGCGGTTCTTTCTGCATACCCTGTAACCACAAAGAGGCTAAGGGCAGGATTGAGAGTGCAATTAGAATAAATATAAATAAAAACAAGAATTTAATTAATATGAAGTACATATATTGTTAGATGAGCAACCCATTAAGGAATCTACCTAAATGCATATATGAATTACTTATAATTTCAAACTATCTCGTCTATTTATTATGAAGTCTGTTCAAAATGTATTAAAAACTATGATTTTTAATTTTCATGCTACCAAGCCTAACTAACTAGGATTTTTTTTCATATTGTCAAAGTTGAAGAGGCAAATTGGAGGAGGTGAGGTGAGGCTAGGATTGAGGAGATAAAGATGATATCAAAGAAAAAACAAAACCAAATCTTACAAAATATATGAATGGAGGACTTTTAAGATTTAAAGAAAAGAGAGAGGCACAAGAGTATAATATCTCAGGGGAATCAGAATTCTAATGCAGTCAAAATATATATTTGTGAATAAATAAATAAAAATCTAAGAAATAAACAGAAAAGTTTTTGCTCGTTGCTCTCGTTTATATATCACATTTTACATATTTATATATATATATATATATATATATATATATATATATATATATATATATATACATATATATATTTAAATCAAATTTTATTATCTAATATGGATTATATAGATCGTTTATCTATCACATTTTACATATTTTAATACATATTTAAATCAAATTTTGTCATCTAAAATGGATCGTTTATCTATCTACCTTTGACATATTTTAATAAATGTCACAAATCATATAAATACAAAATATATATCTAATACAAAATATATAGATTTAAGATCTCATAACACTTATTAAATTATCTCTTATATTACATTAAATACACTCATACATATATCTAACTTTTCAAGCTAAATTACAGGATATCATTGCATCGCATATTAAAAGCTTTGAAATTACTTTGCTGCTTTATTTTTAAGAATTTTAACTTTGAATAAAAAAGAAAAAAGCAGCGCTTGAAAAAAAAAAAAAAGAAAAGAAAAACAGATCTGGACACAAAGCGAGGCTCGGCAGCAGCACAGCCCAGCCATCAACCACCAAGCAGCCAAGCACCACCCAACCAACACCCACATTGTGCTGTGCGATTTGCATGTGCAATTTATGCTTTTGATGGTCGTCGTCGTCGTCGTCGTCGCAGTGCATGTTAATGAAAGGCAACTGCAGATGCAACACTGCGCCCTCTGCTAACGGCGCAGCGTGGCATGGCCGAGTTGTCATGAGTCACAAAAGCAACAGCAGCAACAGCAGCAACAGCAACAGCAGCAACATCAGCAGCAGCAACAGCCGCACATTGCTGTGGATTTAGCTTGGCTGCATGCATATTGGAAATGCGAAAAGTTCAAGGATTGTTGCTCGCCAGCGTCGTGAGTTTAGATGTTGTGCAGATTGTGCTGCGGCAGTCATTTGTTGGTTTGCTGTTGCTGCTGCTGCTGCTGGCCAGGTAACCCAAAAGAAAACCAGCAACAACAGCAGCAGCAGCATGGCAACAAATGCCACGGCCTAGGGCCAAATGCTATGTGGCACATGAGCGAGCAATGTGCACTACTTAGGTAAGTACACATACTACCAAAAAAAAAAAAAAAAAAAAAAAAAAAACACACACACACACCCACACACACATACACATACACCTATACAAATTTAAAAGCCAAGGGAACCGAGTGCTGGGCCACAATAGGAGCCAAGCGTAAAAAGAATAAATGAGAAGCGCATAGAAAGCACGCAACTAGCTCATATGAACAAATAGCGCAAGCTATGAAAGGAAAATAAAACCTAAACAAAAAAAAATAAGGTTAATTAAAAATTGTTTGTAAAGAAATCAAGAGTTGAGGCATATTGATATATATGATCATTATACTCTATATAGCTAATAGAAAAGTTGCTAATAGGAATAGAAAACTTTTACCTGTATGTATATTTTATACATTTACTCAATAATTGATTAAGCTAACTTTAAAGTACTTTATTGTTCTTGCGACTGCTCATTCAATTAGCCAACTCTCAACTTCTCTCTGCTCCATATGGATTTGATTAGCTTTGTGTAGAGAAATGTAAGACATCGCTGAAACCTAATACTAGTTGCTTGTGCTGTGCACAAGACTTTGATTCGCATTAACGTCAAGTCAATTAACAATGTTTGATAGGTTTGGCCAGTGACCAGGCCAGGCCAGGCCACAGCGAGACCAGGCCACAGAGAGACCAGGCCGAGACCCAGCCACCCCCATGGCGTCGATTGGCTGCGCAAGACTTGTTGCCTTTCACTTTGGCGTTTGGCATTTTTGTTGTTGCAAGTTGCAAGTTGCAAGTTGCAAATGCAACTAGCCATGTTGCTGATGTCGGGCAAGCAGTCATTCATCAGGTTACTGCGCTCGGCGCCCGACAGCCATCCAATTAAGCTATAAAAATCTTAATTTAATTATTTGCCACACGAACAAAGCCAGAACACGAACACACACACACACATTCAATATACATACATTCACACACACTCGCACACACATAAAACATTTGCCATTCACATTTGCAGTCGCAGTCGAGTCGCATTCACATTCGTATTTGATGCAGTGCAGCAATGTCGTCGACAATGGAGCAGGCGACGGAGCCGTATACGACGATTTATGGCGGCCAGTTTTTCTTCATTTGCTGATGGTGGCACGCGGAACTAGCAGCGGGCAGCGGTGGGGGCCAGGCGGCATGCATTTTTCATGAATTAGTTCATATAAAAGTCAAATGCACAAAACGTAAACGAGAGAGAGAGAGAGAGGGAGAGGGAGAGTGGAACGATGTTAGAGCGTGCGATCTCGTTTGCTGCTGGCAAAATTTCAGTCTGTTGCTGGCTGATGCAGGACTTTAAACCAACCCAGCGACCGTCCGAGGGGCATGCGTCTGTTCTTGTCGCCACATAAACAGATTTGTGCCCGCAACACAAAACATGGCCAAAATAAAATGTAAAAGCTCAACAAGCACATAAGCATAACGACTCGCTAGCTACCCTGTAGCAGCTGCTTTCAGCTGAATATAAATAGCCAATACTATTTATTTATTAATTATGTACAATTCATGTCAAGCTGACGCATACTAATACCGCTTATTGTACAGGGTATTTTATATACCCATTCATCTATACATTTCAATGGAGCCCAGAAACTGCTCCTCGCGTGTAATTCTCGATTGCGCTGCATAATTAATGAATTGAAAGCATTTCGGCGGAGCTTCACTTACTTGCCTACAACTTCCTCGCTTACGGCATTTCCTCCTGCTCGAGTAGAAATTCAGTTTAACTGAATTTTGCACATTCGCCTCAGTCTCTTTAGTTTTTCTTATTTTCGCATCGGCACATAAATTAGATGTATGAGGCCGAAGCTGGCAGATAATACAACCGATTATGCGAAAGCGTGCCGACCTACGGCCTCTTGGCCAACCGAATCAAAATCAAAATCAAAATGAAAATCAAAGGCAAAGGCAGTGGCAAAGGCAGAGGCAGAGGCAGAGAGGTAAAGGCAACGGCAACGGCTACAGTTGCCATGCGAGGAATGCAGTCGAAAGCTGCTTAGGCAACGGCGGCTGCTCTAAGCTCAGTCAGAAGGATAAAACGAGTCATTTCATCTTGTTATTGTTGTTGTTGTTGTTGTTGTTGTTGGGAGCTGCCGGTACAGCTTGTGCCTGCTGGCCATTTCTCTTGCTAGAAAAGCAGCAACAGCAGCAAGAAAGAGCGTTTTTTTTTCGCTCCTTACAACACAGATTGAATACTCTCAGAGTTACAAGTCTTAGCAATATAACATGCCTAAGACTTAATCAATAAATGATGGAAATCATGAATCAAAGCATATAAATAAAATATACTCAAGTTATATAGAGTTTTAAAGAGACATATATATTATCTTAACTTTTACCTAAGTTGGCTAAGCGAACGTTACATATCTCATCAGAAAATTGTTGAACTCCCAATTCGAACTGGCATTGGACATTTCGGACATTTGAGAGAGGGCTGCTGCGAAACTGAGGCTTATTTGGCTTAACGTCCTGACAAAATGACCAAAAGGAAAACAACAAAACAACAGCAGCAACAACAATTGGCACGGCACATTGAACAGGTTAAAAATCTAAAAAAAAAAGAAGAAGAAGAAGTACATAGGCTTCCATGTATTAGGCTATGTGTGTGTGTTTTTTTTTTTTTTTGTATTCTTGATTTGTTGTTGTTGCTGCTGTTATGGAACGCTGAAGCTGGCAAAAGCAACAAAAGGAACAGTAATTTATTTTCCATAGAAAAACAAAAATGGAAAAGCATGAAAATCGGTCAGCAAAAGAGAACGTGAAAACAAGCTAAGCAAATGAAATGCCAATAGATTGGAAATGCCCAGAAACAAATGCAAACGAAAATCTAAAAAAAAAAAAAAAGCTGGTTACACAAAATTTGGGATAATTTATCTTTACAAAAATTAAAAGATAAAATAACTTCGGCTTAACAACGCTTCAATCAAACTTGTATTATTCATTTGCCCTTAGGGGCCTGATAAGCTAACATTGATCTAAACTAAAGTAATTTTAATTCTTACCTTACAAACGTATTTCACGTATGTCAATTGCTTGTGAGCAGAGCTTCTAAAGCTGATTTTTTTGTAGATTACGATTTTGCTTTAGTTTCTGCAAAGAGAATACAAAGAGAAAAAAAATTAGATTAAGGTATTTTTATTTTTTTTTTATTAAGGTAACATATATATTATCTTAAACAATTTGATATGTGATTCAAATGATCAACGTAACTTCTCTGTAAAATAAGTTAGTTACAGCTCTTAGGCAGCCTCTTTATCAATATCTGATTTATTCAGCTTACACGACTAGAATATACCCAGTCCATGTGAGCAAATCTCAAATCTCTGCCGATTGTAATCCGGAATATATATATATATATATATATAATCGACTACGCCATCTTCTGTTTCCTATCAATAACCAGTTCAGTGAAATCATTCTACCCTGAATTTCCATTTTCAATGGTCTCAGGGTATAAAAATATGGCCTAAAGTCAGCTTTTGGCTACAGATTTGGCTGTAAGCTCATTAATTTTATTTGGCCTTTGCGGTGGCTTCTGGGAAACTGCTTCAAGTGTGCGTCTCTAAAAAAATTGATAGAAAAAAGCGAGACACACACACACACAGTGAGTGTCTTACAATCGGCTATTCGTATGCAAAAAGCCAAAGTCAAGTGGCAACAGGCCAGCGAGGCCAGGGCTTAGCACAGTTCCAATCCCAGTCGAAATCCCCAGAGCTGTCCCACAGCTTTGGCTGGCAGCAGTGTGTCTGCCCGAGTCGTTTGCAAAGCCAGGCTGAATCGCCCGCTAGCCGTTGCCAGGTGAGAAAACAGAAATGCGGTTCAAGGTTTTTTGGGTGTGCACCGAGTGCGGGTGCGGGTGTGAGTGTGAGTGTCAGTGTGAGTGAGTGTGTGTGTGTGAGTGTGTTTTGGGGCCACAAGCAACGGGCGCAAAAGTGAAAGTGAATTATTAAAAACAATTGCAATTGGTGCTGATAAGTGCACTCGCTCGCTTGCCGAAGGGGTAACAGGAGGCGGCCATCGTGTTGCTGCCGCAGTGGCAGGCGCCAAGCAAGCAACCAAGCAAGCAACCAACCAGGCCACGCTCGAGTGCTCTTTGTGTGTTGTCGCCCCACACAACTGCTTGTCATAAACAAAAGCTACAGTTATAAAAAATGTATAAAAACAAAAAGGGGGAAAAAAAAAAAAACTGGCACAAACCACATGCCGAATGTCAATAACTGGCCTTAATAAAGGCCGATATCAGCTGAGATATCGATTGTGCGGGTGTTTGGGAAACATAAATTAATACTAGATGATGGGAAAAGCTACTGCAGTTGTTATTATACACATAATAATATATATTTTATTTACTATATTATTATTCATTTTTAATATTTATTGCTGCAAAATTTTATATATTTATATTTGAACTTATTCCAATTTTATATCATTATAAACTCTTAGCAAATGCTATTTGGCTGGAGCTAAGCTTGATAATAATATTTCTATATATCCATGTCTTAGTAGAAATATGCAAGATACGATCAATCACAACGAGTATAGGGATCTAAGAGCACGACTCTTGCATTAATTACACGCTGTGAAGAGGCCATAGGAATGTCCCATTGGAGCTATGATCTTTGCAAGATCAGCTCAGCATAGATCGTTCATATATAATTAAGATCAATGCATAAAATAAGTTAAATAATTCACACTATATCCTATATCTACTTTATACAGTAGATAAGCGCAATGAGTCTATCTAGCTTGGCTTTAGTTTCTTCCACGTTAAGTATTGAATAATTTTAATTTATATAAAATTTTGGTTGTCAGGATTCAAATATAGAAAATTTGTTAAATTAAAGCTAAAAATAGGTAAAATATTAATTATTTATAGAATATTTAATAACATGTAAAGAATATTTAAAGTAAAATATCATCGTAGCACAACAAGCAAAAACATTGGGTCAAATCTCACCTGGCAATCAGCGCCAAGCGTAACCATTTGCTCAATGCATAAACACACACACATACACACACACACACACGCACACGCACACACACAGATACGCTGAAAGGCATGCATAATTTTTTGAAATTTTATAAATAGAATTGCAAGTGTGATTGATTGCAGTTACAGTTGCAGTTGCATTGTGTTTTGCCCCCTTGCCATTTGCAATGCCCAGACAGAAGTTCAGTTTCTGCTCATTGGAAACGTATACAACTCTTATACAAATTATTAGATCAGTTATTCTTGCTTAAGCTCAATGCACAGAGACACCACAGTGGCAATAGCAAGTCTCACTGCATGAATTGCATTCAGTCTCAGCTCAAATGTTAAACATTTAAAGACATTCAGAGCAACTTCTGCCACTTGACCCCATTCAATATTACATAGATTTTTACGATAGACAAATAACTGAAATATACTTTTAACATATTCATTTTGTCGAGTTGTCATTTATTGATTTGTTTCTTGGCCAAATGTGATGGCAGCCGGCGGTAGACACACACATACACATGCACACATGCACACATGCACATGCATATGGAAATACATCTTTTATTTATTGTGGTTCGAAAGTATCATAGAAATTAAAATAAATTCGTATTTTGAGCTAGCTCTCAAGTTCTTTATGCCGCATGCCATTGCTAGCTGTGTTGTTTGTTGGCCAACCAAGTTGAACGATTTTGCCTTTGATTAATGTCTGTGCCAAGTGCAGCTGTAGCCCAGCTCAGCTCGGCTGGGCTGTAGTTGTTCAGCCCAGTTCATCCCGGCCACAAACAGAGCCCGAGCCCGTTCCAATAATCCCACATTCCATTACAATATGCATGGAGCAGACGATAGATGCTGGGCCCAGTTATCCGTTTCAGCTGCTCAAATGCACGCAAATGTCAGTCAGGCTGCAGACTGTAAATTGCTCGAATGGGACGGATGCTCAGCGTTGTCGGTTGTCGAGTCCTGACTGCGACTCGGCACTCGACATTGCTCATACGCAGCGTTTGCCTCAAGCCAAATGAAGTTACTTGCGGTTGCTGATAGTTTTTAAACAGTTCTTTCTTTTTTTTCAGCTTTTTGTATTGCTCTTGCTGCTGCTGTTGTTGTTGTTGATGTGGCTGCTGCTGCTGCTGCTGCTGCTGTCAGGCATCGTTTTTGTGTACATATGTGTGCGAGAGAGACTTGATTTATGTCGCTTTATTTCATTTTAATTGAAAAACTTGCAAACTGAGCGACCAAAGCCAAGTGGAATTTACGCCCAGCCAACGCACAAAAGAACAAATATAATTAAAATGGCATTTAAAATGTTTTCGGCTACCGACAGCAGCAGCAACAACAACAGCAACAACAGCAACAACAGCAACAACAGCAACAACAACAATAGCAACAGCAAAGGCAAATATGCAAGCACCAAATATATGTAATGGCATAAAAAAGTAAATAAATTACTAAACAAAAGCACAAATGTAAATAAAATGACTTTATTAAAAAGCTGGGCGCACCAACAACAACAGCAATAGACACAAAGAGAGAGAGAGAGAGAGAGGGAGGAAGACAAAGAGAGCAAGCATGAAAGAAAGGGATAGGCGTTTTTATAAACTTTCAGTGTGCAAATAATAGAGACATTCGCCAGTCCCATGGCTATGACTGCGGCTATGGCTGGGCGTAGTAGGTAAAAAGTAAATCTGTCTGGCAGTGCAGCAGCAGCAGCAGCAACAGCAACAACAGCAACAGCAGCAGCAGCCAACCCACTGTAAAGGCCACAACATGCTCCTAGTGCTGCCCGCTCTCGCTTTGTCTACATCTCTTTCTCTCTCTCTCTCTGTCTGTCTCTTTCATTTTCTGTCTCTGTCTCTCCTCGGCGTCTAGCCGACCTTTTTGTATATGACAAATGCAAATGTCGCAGCTGGATTTGGCAACTTTAGACATGGCCGCGACATAGTAAAAAAAAAAAAATAATAAAAAGAAAAAAAAAAAAAATATATATATATAGATATATAGATATATATATATATATATATATATATTTTAAAAAATTTATCAAATAAACCCATGCAAAATTTGTATGCACAGTGGTACAAAGCAGCAGCAGCAGCAGCAGCAGCAGTCGATTCGCGAGCTGTCGATATGTGTGACGCAATGGCAAACATCAAAAATTGAATGCAAAGATTGAAACAAATGCGACACAGCCAGCATTATGGTTTTTCTGCTCTCCGTTTTTTTTTTTTTTTATTATTACCAGTTGATGGCAGCGTGGCCAGACTGTTTCACTTCTGCAGTTTTTACTTTCAATAAATTTGTAAGCATTTTGTAAATGCAATTGAATTGTTGCCCATATAGAATATACCCTGTAGAGGGCAAGATAGAGTAGAAGTGTGCATATATATTGAATGGCCAGCAGTAAAAAAAATAAATAATAATAATAAATAAATAAAATAATAAATAAATAATTGAATAAATAAAATAAAATAAAATAAAAATAAATAAATGAATACATACAAAATAATAAAATAAATAAAATAAAATAAATTAATAAAATAAAAGAGTTTTGAAATCGGAAACAATATTGCATCAAGCAACAACATTAAAGAATGAGCTATTTTAAATTTATTAAAAAGCCCAAAGAAAAACTAGTTGAGCTTAAGCGAGTTGACTCTATAAAAAAAAAGACTCTTTTTCGAATCTCCCCCAATCCCAGTTTTCACAGAGAGTTATATACATTCCTATAGTTCAATAGAAGCAGCGATAGACATGGATAAAGCTGAGCTATTGCTCTAAGCAATCATTTAGTTACCTAACACATGCACTTCAGACCGGCTCGCAAAAAAGCTGCCTACATCTAGATCCATCAGAAGGCTAAGAAGATGCCAGTTCGCTGGATATATGTTTAAATTGTTAAAATAATTGTAAACCTGTAATGATATATGTGATCCTAGGGAGATAATGGAGTAGTAAGATGATCTGGTGCTTCCTACTAAAATAAATATAAAAAAAAATAAATTTAAAAAAAAAAACATATGCACTTATGCTCAAGCAATATGCCCACTCTTGATGTGCACAGGGTATACATTCAAACAAAAAGAGCTGAAAAAATGCCGCCAACAATGTAAATCATGCAGCCAGCATAAAATGGCAACAGCAACAAGCCAAACAACCAGCACGAAAAACGCCAACGTAAAACGGTAACAACAGACAGCAGCAACAACAACAGATAGCAGCAACAGCAACAGCAACAACAACAACAATAAGAACAGCAAGCAATAGCAAAGCTAACAAAAAAGTGAAATTAAATAACAATAACAAGGTTAGCTGTGTTTTTATGTTGCTTCTGCCAGTAGTGCTTGCTGCTGCTGTTGGTACTACTGGCTGCTGCTGCTGCTGTCGTTGCGATAACGTCGCCAATATGTGATGTTTGCCCAGCGACTGCAACAGCGGCAACAAGAGCAAGAATATCGTTCGAATGTGCAGCCGCAAATTGAGTGTTTTTATTGCATTAACATAAACAAATTAGAATGCCAACGCGCGAGCTCGCTCTCTTGCTGCTGACTCACTAGTTGGACAGCAGCAGGAGTAACAACAGCAACAGCAATAGCAACAGCAGCAGCATACAAAAGTTGGCCCGACAGCAGTAACAGTAATAGCAGCTGACACAAGTTGGCTGTCGAGACGGTGTGTGTAGGTGAGCGCATATTTTCCTCTCTCTCTCTCTCTCTTTTTCTCTCTCACTTTACTCCCACAGTTCAGTGCTGCAACATGGACAGCAAGTTGCGTTGTCAGCGACATTTCACATATTGTTGCCAACGCCTGCGACGACAATTTGTTGCTGTTGCATGTCCTTGGCTAGCAATATTGCAAAGAGCACGTTGCCACGTGCGGCAATCATAAGCAAATTCTATATGTTAAACGTTAGCCTAAAGACTTAACGCGTTTGTGTTTGAACCGCGTGTGAATATCGCATTGACAGCTGTTGAATTGCCTTTGGCTAGAGCTTGTTTGGCTTTGTGGGCAACTGTCAAGAACAGCAGCAGCAGCAGCAGCACGAGGAGCAGCAGCAGCAGCACGAGGAGGAGCAGCAGCAGCAGCAGCAGCAGCAGCAGCAGCAGCAGCAGCAGCTGGAGCTGAAGCTGAAGCAGCTGGCGCAACAACAATGGCAACAGTAATGACAAAAACTTGCGGCTTCCGGCCAGTGTTGCCAGCGAGTGTCAATAAAATGAAATTAAAAACTTTAAATAACAGACAGCACACGCAGTGGCCAAGACAATTTAATCAAGCAACTGCAAATGAATGCCCCAAGCAACAGAGCAGCGAGGCCCATGACCAAAGATGAAAATTCAAGACCAAGAAGACGCTGTGGCGCCAGAGCATCAGCGCGCATTTGCATGCCAGCAGCAGCAGCAGCAACCGGCAGCAACAGCAACCGGCAACAACAACAACAACAACAACAACAACAGAGAAACAATCAAAAAGTTTTTAAAACAAATTAAAAGTTGACAGCAAGCGTCGGCGGCACCACCAAACGGGGCAGCTAAACTGCAACCAGCCTCTAGCCATGACTGGCAAATTTACGATGCGGTCAAGTGCAATGCACTCAAGTGGCTAAGCGCCGCTCAAAGGGGGCGCCTATCGAGATGGCGGGCTCAGACGCTTACTCTCACTCGGTCTGGGTCTCGGTCATAAGCTTTGGAGTTTCGTAGCTCAACTTTATTAGCCGAAAATGTCAAACAGGAACTGAACCGTTTTATGACCCAAGGTGTCGTTGACTTGGCTTGCTCTCCTCGCTTCAAGCCGCAATTTCAATAACACAACAACAACAAACAACAACAAAGGCAACTGACAGCTCGGATTAATGTCAAGTTGAGTGCCAGACAGCCAGACAGCCAGCACATGAGCGACGCACAAACAAAGCGCGCAAAAACGTTTCAATTAATTATAAATTGTGCTTAATTAACCAAATGCATTCACAAGCATTTGCCTTTATTGTGCCCCATCAGGAAATGATATTGTGTAGCTGATTTTGTATAAACAATTCGAATTCATTCGATTCAATGTTCTCATAAACTTTAAACTTTTGATCAGCTTTCATATGTAGCAAATTGAAGCTGATTTTAATGGAAAACCAATTTTCAATTTCAATGAAAAGTCGAGTTTATCTAAAGCCTTAAGTAGAGCCAAATTATTAGTGATGGAAGTTAAATGAGTTAAATAATATAGAAATTGATGAATTTAATGGGAATGCGCCACTAGTAACTTAAGTGCAGATCAACAAAATTTGGAATAATACTTTTCTTCATTATGCTATGGCGCCAAGAGACATATTTATATATATTTATATATATACTATGTACATGATCTGTGATCTGTGTTGATAGAGCGTTAATAATTTAGTTTGGCAATATGTTAAAAAAATACACGATACAGATACAGGATATATTATATATGCTCAAAAATATTGGGAAATTCAGGATATATTCCATATGCTCCAAAATTTTTGAAAATACGGGATATCTTCTAGAAGTACCCAATGAGGTGTAAAAATGATTTCAAATGTATCAAATAGACAGTCAGACGGACGAAAACATTTTGGATGATATAGGATTTATTCTATACACAAAAAAAAATTTTTTTAAATACAGGATATGTTCTATATGACAAATTGTTGTTTGGAAAATGCAGTATATTTTCTAAATACTCCCAATTTTTTAAAATTCGGGTTATTATTTATTTATTATAATTATTTAAAATAAATAAAATGGACAGTCAGACGGACGAAAAATTGTTTGGAAAATATAGAATTTATTCTATATGCTAAAAAATTAAAAAAAAAAAAAAATAACATATCCCAACATGCTAAACAAAATTTTGGAAAATACAGGATATTTTTCAAATGCTATAATATTTTTTGGAAAATACAGGATATATTCTTTTTAAGCATATATTCTATATGGAGACCCAAAGAGGTGTAAAATTGATTTCAAATGAATCAAATCGACAGTCAGATGGACGGACAGCACAACGGATATTGTTTTTTTTTTTTTTCTGAATTTGAAAATGCAACTCAGATATTTGCTTTGAGCTGCAACCCAAATAAAGAATAATTTGTTCAAGACTTACATAGTCATAGAATTTTAACGTGAAATGATACTATCATTGAAACATTTATTATGCCACACAGAGATTCTACATAGCTCTGCCAACTTGTGACTAAAACTTTTTTGCCAGTTTTTGGTCGAAAAAAAATTAAAGTTGATTGAGTTCTGTTCAAAGGAAAACTTTCACTCGGCAGGATCAATGCAATTGCAGCTGCAACGGCAACTGTTCAATTGAAATTTCAATTGCAAAACGAAACTTAAATCGAATATATGACAAGCGATGCACGAATTTTTCATTTGCCTTTTGGCGAAACGTTGTGTACCCACCTGATGCCCGCCTGACCATTATTATTTCGGGGGTCAACATCTCAACTGAGAGTGAGAGAGGGAGAGAAGGAGGTGGAGAGATGTACAAAGAGGAAATGCGACAAGCGAAGCGGCAACGAGTTGCAAAATTCCACGGTTAAGTCAAGGTTATATGCCACGGTTCAATTACCTCCACTTTTGGGGCTCGTTTTCAACTCTTGACTGTACCATTTATTATCCCTCTCTCTTTCTCTCTCTCTCTCGTTGCTGTGGGTTTTACTTTTTTTATGTGTTTTATCTTCCTCTTTTCATGTTTTTTTTTTTTTTTTATTTTGTGTGCGCCCTATGGATAATGGGAGTTTGGAGCTGACTCTTTGGCAAAGGTTAAAGCCAAATTAGAAAACAAAGTCGTATGCTTGAGCGCACAGGCAAGAGTCTTTGGTCTAGAGTTAAGCCCCCTTTTCATTGCTCAAGTATGCAGCAATCATGATGATGATGATCATCATGACCACGACGATGATGATGATGATGTTGATGAGCATGTTGATAAGTTTGCTCGCTCTTGCTGGCCAATGGCCACACTTCAAATGTAATTAGAGTGCAGCCAAATGCATCCGAAAAAGAATGTTGCAAAAAATTGAAGGGCGTCCGCCTCTCAAGTCCTCCTCTGCCAAGAGCTTGCTGTTCTTGCTGTAGTACATCTAGTTGATGTTGATGTCTGCCCTGAACTTGGCAGAGAAATCATGCATATACACAACCACACACAAGCAGCAAGCAAGAACGAACTAATCTAGTCGTCGTTAGACGCTGGCTGCATTTAATGGCAGGTTCTTAAAGCCTGATGAATATTCATTCGCCTTATTTTAAGCACACGTTTATTGTAGCGGAACAGCTTGGCTTTAGTAAACACAATTAATTGACTGCTTGCCTTGATTGCGCCAACTGATAACATATTGCCTTATTAATGAAAAAAAAAAAAAAAAAACAAAAAACGAAGAAATTTTAATAGCTAATCAATTATTCGTTAGATTGCTGATACACAGTGATATATGTTATGTAAAGATTTACTGTAAAGCCTGCGACGAAGCAACTTAAGAACTGGCTACATGGTAAATATAAAGTTCTGAAATATAAATATGACAGGAATTGAAGCAGCATGAGGACTTATTAGCTGTCAAAATGATATCAATGTGACAAAAAGAGGAATGTGAGAAAGCTCTTGTCGACGGAGGCTGACTAAAAGATATCCTAAATCTCGATTGATCATTGATCATGATGATTGAGCATCAATAAATATACTCAGCTAATTGTATATTAAATAAACTAAAAAAAAAAAAACAAAATCAACAACAAATAAGGCTCGCAGTCAAAAGCACAATAAAATAAATAAATAGTAACTAACATAAAAAAAAATAAATAAATTCAATAAATAAAAAGAATAAAATGAATGAAAAAAATAAATAAATAGTAGCTAACATTAAAAACAAATAAATTCAATAAATAAAAAGATTACAATTAATGAAAAAAATTAATAAATTTAATAAATAAATAGTAACTAACATAAAAAAATAAATAAATTCAATAAATAAAAAGAATAAAATTAATGAAAAAAATAAATAAATTTAATAAATAAATAGTAACTAACATACAAAAAATAAATAAATAAATAAATAAATTTCATAAAAAAAATAAAATTTAATAATTAAATTAAAATTTTTTTTAATCCATAACATTAAAACGACAATAATTGTGGATTTTTTTTTTTTTTTAATTACATTCAATCCACGCGTGATATTAAGAGAACTTCGACAAATATCAAGCTCAACAACAGAGACGAGCTCCATAAATTCGTATATACGTACAAAGAGACAAAGAGACACCTCGACTCATCTCATCATTTTAATCAAGAATAGACATTTAAAGGGTTACACTTCATTCTAAAAGCAATTTACCGTAAATTCCCACAGCCAATGGGTTTAGTATATAGAAAGACAAAATCTACTTCATGTAGATATTATATTTTGCCCTCTTAACACAAATTTGTGTATTTTCTAAGCTTTTGAGACCAGAGTTGGTCTTGGATTTGCAAACAGCTCATCATGCATATTAATGGCTTAACTTTGCTTTCGCTACAACAATGACAAGCACCCACACGCACATGCTCCCTCTCTCTCTCTCTCCCTCTCTAACACACGCACACAAACACAGAGGCAATATGCATTTCGACGAGTTCCTGTTGGTGTCAATTGTATAAGAGACGAGCCGAACAATAAACCGAAATAATGTTAAATATATGTGAAAGAAAAGACATGACAGTCATGCGTATCCATTGACTTTTCTTGTGAAATCCAGATAAGGCTTTATGGAGTTGCCATTTTTAGCTGCATTTATTTTTTCTCCATCTCTCTCTCTCTCTCTCTCGTCTCAGTGTGTGTTCAAACAATTAATCAAATGAATTTTTGCTCGATTTTCATTTCGGGCTCTCGGTCATTCAACGCGCATTGTGTTGCGAAGAAAGTCTTTTGGCAAAAGATCATCGATCAGCCAGCGATCTTTGTGGATCTTTTGTCTTTGGATGGACCGTGACTGGCGCTGCTAACGGGTTTCCATAAGCTTGGCCAAAATGCTTAAAATGGCAAAGTTTTTCGTGACACTAAATCGCTGTCGCTTATGCGAAAGCTCTGACCAAAAACTGACAAAAGCCAGATCGTCTACAACTTTCGCTCTTCTGTGTGGGACAGGCCAGTCGAACAACAACAACAACAACAACAACCGCATAGAGTCTGTTTTTTTTTTTTTTTTTTTTTTTTGAGTTCATTCCACTTTGCCACCGCATCAGGTAATAATCTGTTAATTGCTAATCAAAAAGTGGACTTCATCGACTCAGTGATGCTCTGCTGCTACAGTCTTGTGGCTGTCTCGTGTCATATTTTTATTATTATATCATTTGATTACAGAGTCTGCACAAATTATCTTATAAAAAATTATCACCTTTCTTTGTGATTCTCAAATTAAGCTCACAAAGTCTCAAGTGCTAACTATGTATAAGTATTTATATCTTTCACTCTGTTTATACAGACACACACACACTCTTTCTCTCTCTCTCTCTCGCTCTCTCTCTTTTGCTTCCATTAGGTAGAATAATAATATTGTTTGCAATCTATTCTTATTAGCTTAAGTTGTATTTAATTGAGGATATTATTCAGCTCAATTATTGCTGTTAGACGACGACTCGACCCATCGGAAGTCGACATTTCATTGAAATGCATTTTAAGTATAAGCTTGATAATATTTGCCTAACGATTGCTGCCACAAGCCCAATTGAATGGCTGGCGCTGACGTTTATTGCCAAATAATTCATAAGCAGCTTAAGTCCAGTGCCCTGGCTGCTCCCTAAGCTATGGCATGTCTTCTATGTCAACAGTTATGATAGGACTTTGTGCGTCGTTCAGGATAGGACAGGGCAGGGCAGGGCAAGACAGGGCAGTGGATGGAATACCCTAAAGCATTGAGCACAGTCAGGTAAATCTAACGAATCCGTTTGCAAGTTTCGGCTCCATAGCTTGTCAAGTTTAGCAGCTGCACTTGAAAGTTTTCTGAACTGAACTGAACTGAACTGAACTGAACTTTCACAAGCCTGACCAACTATGAGTATCAACTAGCAAAGCCAACCAACTCACTGACAACTGGCAACTGGCAACTGGCAACTGGCAACTGGCAACTGGGCCCTTGGTATCTTGCAACTGACACCTGAGCTTACCTCACCTGCCCCATCTGCTGCGCGTAAGGAGATAGGCGTGCCTCGGGCTATATTTTCGCATTTTGGCCTCACCAATGGGTCAGCTTACTATGGTCAACAGCCTGCCTACAAATTGAGACACACATACACACACACACACACACACACAGAGGCTGGCTACGCATCGTCTCGCAAGTTCAAGTTTAACAAAACACACAGCACAACAGTAAAAGTCGCCTGCGAAACGCGGCAGCCATTGGCATTTGAGAAATAAAAATAAATAAACAACAACAAGAAAATTAAATACAAAATAAAAATAAACAATATCAAACTAACTTTGGCAACGTGTCAAGCCGGTTTCTCGCGCGGCACATGGCCGACACGCCGGTCCAGCATATTTGAGTCGCGACGCACGATCCAAACCGGGTCTGATCATTTATGTATGATATATATATATATATATATATATATATATATATATATATCATATGAAATAAAACTCAATTGAAACTATAACAAGGTGATGGTGAAACTGCATCTAATATAACTGCAAAATTAAATACCATATCAGACATCAGAGTCGAATGCCCGCTGGATTGGTTCATGTTTGCATCCAGAATAACCTTGTGCTCGATAGCAATGGAGTTCAAGCGTAGAGGAAGCGTACAAGACGCATGAATATATATTTATGAATAAAAGAAAAAAAAAAACAAATCGCACGAATAAATAAACAAAACTAAAGCAAACATTAATAACAATTTGTATTTATGTTGTGTCTGTTGCTCTTTGCTCTTTGCTTTGGCAACGGTCGACAATGGATGACTGACCGACAGTTGCTGCTATTTCATATTAATAAATAAATATGCTAACAGTTCATATTATCATCATCATCATCATCATCATCATCATTGTAATCATCATTGATTATGCTTTGCGTGCATGGTTTTCATAATCAATCAATTGATTGAAGACGTTGAAACAGATGCTTAAATGGGGCACACACAGATACTACAGTTAGTTAATGCACCAATACACACACACGCACACACACACACAGTCATACACAGTCACACACACACGCATGGAACGGTAAATGCAACGGTGGAAAAAATAAACAGCAAGAATCAATTTGGCTTGAATTGCGGCCAAGCTAAGTAAGACACGATCTCGCTGCAGGAACTTTCAATTAGTTTTCGTGTTTGTTATTATTATTTTTTTTTTTCTATATATACTTTGAACCCATTAAAAATGAAAAATCAGGGTATAATGGATAAGTGAAAATATATGCAGCCGACAAATGAAGGCGTGGCAGAACCCTTCAACTAAATATATTTAAAATAATAAAATAAAAAAAATATGTGTAAATTAAATTTAAAAATATATAAAATAAATACATGTAAAGCCTAAAGCTCTTAAAATAATTATATTAAAAAATATAAATAAATATATAATATATAAATATATATCAGAACGACGAGCTGATTTGTTCGAGGCATTTCCTTCTGCCAGTCTGAGTTAAACTTGTGCAGAAATTTTGTAATTTTCAGATTTTGTATTTCTCCAAGAAAAACGTTTTTCATATACAAAAAACTTGAGCTTTAGCAAATATACACTTTTATATGTCATTAACACGCTCTAAAAGTTTTATTTAGAAAGTCCATCAAAAAGAAAAGTAATTCAACGAAAAAGCTGCCCAAGTGCAGTCGCTGCGTTAACAAAGCAGTTAGCAGAGCGCATATATGTAGATGCTTGCGTGCGTATGTATGTGTGTGTGTGTGAATAATAAATTGAGAAAAATTAAATAAAAAAATATATACAAAATGAAAGTAGCTGAGAGTGCTCAATATCAGCAGGATTATTGACTCCTTGCAGAATTTAGGGTATCTGCTAGTCGAGCATTCTCGACTAGAGCAATGAATATTACTTGGATTTCTGTTTGTTTATTCCTTTCAGTTAAGTATTCAAGTACATGTATTTTTTTTTTTTTGTCGACAAATGTTTTAATAACCGTTGCCCTCAATGAGTTGCAAAATTTGTACTCGAAAAAAATGTAAAAGTGCGAAATTTGCGGCATCCTGAATCGATGCGAATAATATGTCTTGATTTACGGGCTAACTGAAGTGGATATAACAAGCGGCTGTTGTCCATTTGTATGTTTATCGATAAGACACGAAACGTAATTCAATAAACAGATTAGCGGCTACCAAGCGCTGTTTAACTGATCAACAGATGACTCAGTTACCTTAGCCGCAACTCGGGAATTTAAATTTACATTTTTGCTGGCATGCGTTTCGTTTTCGATTTGTTTTTTGAGCATGTTTATACGCTGCTTTGCCTGTGGGTTTTAACATTTAATCAGATGTGTTGAACAGCATTTGATATATGATATATAGTTTTTTTATTTTACGGAATAGATTTGAATGAAAACTTTAGTGTAATTTGATCTGAAGTATTCAGAGGCTTTTGTATATTCTTTAGATAGAAGCATTATTTTTAACTTATACTGCGATTATCTTTCGATTAATCGGACTACTATACTTTTCTGTAATTTTTTTTTTTATTTAATTATTTATTATTTTTAATTTTTTTTTTACTTGACATCTCTATATACTGTATAATAGATCACAATGAAATACATCTTAAACTCACATACCCAGTAGTGTATTTCATCTTCGTTGTGATCCAATAAACACGTTCTGTCTTGCCTCGGAAATCGGAGATTCGCCCCCGTTGAAACGATAAATGTGTTAGTTTATATCGATTAATTACTAATTTAACCAAAAAATTCACAGCAGCAGCCGTGGCAGCAGCAGCAGCAGCAGCAACAACAACAACAACTACAACGAGTGGCTGCCATCGCAACAGAAGAATATAAATTAAATAAATGTCGTATGGCAATTTCCGTAAATCGTTTAGCGATTACTCATACGCAACGTTAACCAGAGCGAGGCTATAACGGGAATTGCTGCAGCTACAACATTCCCCAAAAGGTCGTGCAACTTTCATGCCATAAATCAAAAACAATTCTAAAACTGCAACTTATTCACTCTCCGACTCTCGTCTCCGACTACCGACTCCCGACACCCGACACCCGACTGCTCCTGCTCTGACTGCTGTTGTTGTAGTCTCTCATAATTGAGCGCGTCTGACTGCTAATTAGTTTGATGTGCGAACAAAAGTCAACTTTCAATTGAATTGAATTCAACGCACTTCAATTCGCTTCAATTCAATTCAATTCAATTCAATAAAGTCCAATTGTTGTCGCCGCCAATGCTTGATGCAAGCGCTATGATTTATATGCTGCCGGATGGGCGAAGACATTGCATAACTTGCCACTTAAGGCGTGCCAAAGTGTGGGAATCGCATCGCATCTCCCAGTTATAGCCCCATTGCCCAACTAGCCAGCCACACATGTAATACATTCAGTTGTGATAGCCGGAAACACTTGCACATGCCCGAAATATTCAAATGTTTATGTGGCTCGTTAGGCCAGAGCGCAACAGCTCGGCCAACAAATTGTTGACACAATTTTTCCACAACAAATAAATATGAACCAAAAAAAAAAAAAAATAAAATAAAAGTAAAATAAAACCAGCAGCAGCAACAGCAGCCAACTCCGCGTCGAAAGTGAAGGTGGCGTTGGCGTGGTCAGCCGTGTGTATAGCCCATATACGAAACCATGTCTATGCCGATATGATAATCGCATATTATAGCATGTTTATGCAAATTCCCGACAGCTTTTCACACACTTAGACGCACATATAGCCCAGACATTGAAGCTTAAAGAAAGGTCGCCCAGTTAAGACTCTGTTATGGTCAGCGGATTTTTGTGAGTGGGAAAAAAAATGCATTCACTCGAGTCAAATGTGTAAAACATTTCAAAACATTGTTAAACATTCAAATCTCAACTCAGATATGAATTGAAATTGAAACAGATGAACTTGAAATTGAAAGCAACTGAATAATGAAAGCTCGAAAAACGCCCAATTTGAATTCCAATTTAATTTTTGAATGAAAAAAAAAAAAAATCAAATTGAATGAATAATAAAATGCAATTGATATATGTATGTTGAGCGATGAGAAGCTTAAAGAGAAAGATATACTTTTGTAGGAAGAGAGAGAGAGAGAGAGAGAGGGCAATATTGTATTTAACTACATAAAAAATTAATAATTACTTGACAGACAATTTTTTTAAAACATATAATTAATCATTGAAAGCAACTGAATTATTAATAAACAAATTTGAGAACTGAATATTAATATAGGAGAAAACAAATATCAATTCAGATTTATTTATTAGAGATGATCCTAAATATGTATAATCTATAATCTAAATACAGTTGTGATACATATAGAAGAAAAATAAAAATAAAAATTAAATACCAAACAATA
Organism: Drosophila stalkeri; assembly: GCA_035047405.1. Lineage (NCBI taxonomy): Eukaryota > Metazoa > Arthropoda > Insecta > Diptera > Drosophilidae > Drosophila > Drosophila stalkeri. Next base: position 11,063,225 of record JAWNPR010000061.1, read on the forward strand.
AATTTTAATTATTTTTAAGAGTATTATTTAAGCATTTAGTTTGAATAAGTGCAAAAATATTTCTTCTATTAGTCAAAATAATGATGGTTGATTGGATAATGAGTGTGGTTTTTAAATCTTTCAGATTTAGGGATTAAAATATTATGAATTTTTAGTTTTATTGTTAAAAAAAATAATAATAATAAAAAATTAAATAATTAAAATTATTTTTGCATTTCATTATTTTATCTGTATAATTATTTATTTTTTTATTTGCAAAATAATTTTAACTAACATTTTTAGATTTTAAACAAAATATTTAATTTTTATTTAATAATTTTTTTTTATTATGGTTATAACTATAAAATAAAGTTTATTATTTGTAATATGTATTTTTCTATTGTAATGGATGTAAAATAAAGTTAATTAACAAGTTAATTTATGAACTTTATTAACATTTTTTAAATTTGCTGTAAATTTATGCAATTTTTAATTTATTAATTTGCAGTTGCCGATAATAAAAAAAGAGACATTCTATGGGAGGTCAAAACTAATGAAGCCTATATTATGCTTCTGTTCATACTCTGATGTGACATACTTGTTAATAAATTATTTAGTATTACATATTATTTCATTTTCAATTTATCTACGTGAGAAAATACAACTGAACGCCTCGAAACGTTAGTGTAGTAGAGAGTGAGAGCGCTTAACTTATATACATACATACATATGTAAGTATGTATGTATTTCTATTAGTATATTAGTCTTAAACACAACTTTCGCAAAGGCTCTAAACTTGGTTTGATGCTTAGTCACACTTCCGTTGAATGTGGCACATTATGAAATCGCTTTTGGATGGCTCAACATGAACTCGATTGACAATCGAAAATTGAAGTCAAGTCATCATTTGTGCTATTCAGATAACTCATCCTGGTACCTTTACACGCTTTTATGCAACTAATCAAAGCAATTGCTCTACGTTGTTGTTGTTTCTGTTTATTTGTTTGTTTGGTGTTGCGCTCTCAGCACTTTCAACTTTGCTGGCTGCACGGTCGTTCAATTTTAAGTTTTGATTGCACTGCATTAAATTGATTTTCGACATGTTGCCTCCAAAGCTAGCTTGAGTACATCTTCGCTATATACGTTCCACAACACTGTGTCATCATTTGACATCATCTTTGGTAAATGTTGTTGTTGTTGTTGTTGTTATTTCGTTGTTGTTGTTGTTGTTATTATCGCGCATGATTGGCATTTCTTCAGTTCAATTTTGTATTTGCTGCCGCTGTTGTTGTTGGTGTTGTTGTTGTTGTTGCTTTCAACAATAATATTGCTAGCCTGGCGCTCATCAGTTTATTTATTTACTTTACTGTTTACTGTGATTACTTCACTTTGCTTCAACAACAACAGCAACAACAGTGACTGCAACTGTTCGTCAATGTATATGAAAATTGATTTTAGCCATTTTTATTTCATTTCCGATTTGCAGCTACAGTTATGCCAAAGCTGCGCCATAGCCAACACTGAAGTGGAAGCCACAAATGCAGACGCAGACGTAGACGTAGACGCAGCCGCAGACATTGCCGCATCCGCAGCCCAAAATGTGACACATCATTGTCATGGAGTATTGGTATTGAGGTTGGGAATCGCTTATATTGCATAAGCCCACAACAATGCGGAACGCGAGCCAAGAGCAGAAGACAGCCGAATGACTAGCAAATCAGCCACAAATATGGCCAAAATATATACACACAAATAAGAAGAAGAAGAAGAAAAAAAATACAACCAAAAAAGAAAAACAACAAATGTTGCTCGGATTTCACTTTCATTTGACTGCGGTTATTTATTGAGCTTAGAAATAATCGTTGACTTGAGCTCAGCCTTTTGGAGCACTCCAAATATCCCCAGACATTCACTTTTTACCAGTCTCCAGCTCCATATGTGGCACCCAACTTTTTGGCCAAAGCTATTCGTCTATGCATAGCTGTAGCCGTTGCCTCAATTCAATCAACTGCAATTTGAACACATTTATTTTCGCTATAAATTTCTATACAATTATTTAATTCAAAAACAATTCCTTTGAATACATTAAAACAATTCATTATATATTTTATATAACTATATATATATTATTTATTTTATTTTATATTTTACTTTCTTTTATTTATTTTTCTTTAATTTTATTTATTTTTATTAATGAATGTGTGACGTATTAAATATTTGCAGAGCTTTTATTTTATATTTAGATTTTTTTTTACAGAAGTGTGCTTTAAAAGCCTTCTTTAATGCATTTTCGATCCATGCCTATGATTAATTTTCAACATACAAATTTGAGCCATTTCAGGTCAGTTGAATGGCACAGCAAGTGGATTATGCTGCTTTTCCATATAATATATAAGCACATAATATAACACTGCGGGCCGAAAGCAATTCAGCAAAGTGACAACGACAACAGCGAGCGACATTCTTTTCATGACGAGATTATTTTTTGCCAGTTTTTTTTATCTTTTGATACCCATTAACTATGTCCAAATGGGACTAGTTGACAGTTTTAGCATGTGGATAGTATAAAAATAATGATTTTTTTTGTATGAATCTATTCAAGACTGAAAAATATTTGGAGTTGTAAATATACGGAAATAGCATATCAATATAATTTTTTATTTATTTATATTATATTATATTAATAAAATTTATCATTTTTGTTTTTTATTTGTTTATAGAATTAATCAATTGATATATTAGTAGGGTATATCTTAGTGCTTCACTCTAGGCTAGATCATTTTAAACCACTTAATTTACTCTATTTAAGAGTCTTATAAATTGATTAATAAATATATAATATTTATTTTAATTTTCCCTTTAATATTAATTAATATGAATATTATAATATAATATAAATCATTATTATAATATTATGTTTAGTTAGACTTTACTATATGCTATATGCTATATACATATACATATACATATAGTTGATTTTCAAAGTAAACTTCAATCTTTGATTTTTTCTCGAAAGAAAAAATAATATATTTTCACAAATTAAACATTTTTATACTAATGTGCGCTTTCTTAATAACAAAATTTAAGGCTATCTAAATATTTGTACTGCTATTTAAATATTCTTACCGAAACCCCCAGATTTATTTTATTTAAGCAGCATCAAACCGAAATCAAAGCATTCTCTATTAGTAAAATTGAATTCAATTGATATTATTAATTTCATATAAATTCTTTAAGATTCTTGACTTGAAAAGTTTGACGTTGCGTGAGATGAAAAAGTTGAGTGTATTAAATATTCGACAAGTGGCAGCATAATTGTTTCTTCTTTTTCTACAGAGTTTCGCAGTTGCTTTATTTTTTGTTGTTTTTTTTTTTTTTTTTGCTGCCGAGGCGGAAATAGCTCGTTGCCGAGGCGCACTTTGTGTGCGGCCTTTTCAATAGTATTTTTCACACTTGTGAAAATTAAAACTTAACTGAACATTTTGTTGTTGCCGGTTTGCATTGTTGTTGTTGCATGTTGTTGTTGGCTTTTATTGTTTTAATTTCATGCGTTTTTTCGCGCATTGTTTCAATGACCGTCACGCGCCGCAACCCGCTGCCAAGCCAACCGGCCAAACAGTTGAAGTTGTTGCTGCTGATGTTGTTATCATTGTTATTGTTGTTGGCTGTTGGCTGTTGGCTGTTGGCCGTTGGCTGCTGCTGTTGCTGCTGCTGCTGCTGCTGCTGTTTGTTTGCAAAATGAAGTGGTCATATCTGTACTGTATAAACCCCGACCGCCCGCTCTTCGCGACGAGCTTTAATGATAATTTCCAAATGACATAAAAGTGGCCAAAGTGCTGCAGGCCCGGGGAGCGCCAAACGGAAGATCGGCCCGGGGAGCGCAATCATATAGAGATACCAGCTCTGGGCATGGCGTTGTAATCAATGAACTGGTGAGGCCAACCACCGCCCCCCCCCCCCCCCCCCTTTTCATTCCAAATGCCCCCCACAGCTAAATGAATTAAATGAATGGCATTGCCGGCATCTGTGAATGTGCAATTGCTCTCTCCCTCTCTCTCTCTCTCTCTCTCTCTCTCTCTCTCTCTCTCTCTCTCTCTCTCTCTGTGTTTGTACATTTTAATGCCTTAATGAAAAATGCATTTTTAATTATTTTTTGTTCATTTACGGGCAATTTTTTGTGTGTGTGTGTGTGTTTTTTTTTTTATGCCATCATTGAGGCACCGGCCGGACAGGCATGATATGCGTTGGCTTATGCGGCGTATACGTTATTTATTGCGCTTAATTTTTTCTCGCTCGTTTAATGGCAGACAAGTTTAAGTTGACATGCCCAATGTGCTGGGTGCTGCAGATACTCCCCAGCAAGTGCTCTCAAGCCACGCCCCCCCCTCCCTGCCTTTACCTTTACCTTTATCGTTATCCCTTGACAGCGGCTGCTACTGCTGCTATTGCTATTGGCCCCGTTATTTAGTTTTTGGCTTGGGTTTCATTTACACTAGCTGCACTCTGTCTCTGGCTATTTGTGTTACCAACCAACCAACCAACCAACCAGAGCCAATGGCAACAGCGGCCACGCTGCTGGCCATGCGGCCAGGTATCGTATTTCATCATTTGTTAAAGTCGAGCCATTGATTTGTGCACAGGTAACAGGCACTAACGGGCAACGTGTCGCTTCTCATTCATTAGTATAGCATGTCATTCATTAGGTATACAAGCCAGGCAACTCATCCCCACCCACCCCCCACCGCCCCCCAGCCGCGCCCCTACATTTAAGTGAGCATATGCTGGCAGCGGACACCCGTTACGCAACATCTCAACCCTTGCATGGCGACGTCTCGACGCATAAACTCATCAAATTTCAAGCCAATTTGTTTACTCACTCGCCTTAGTCCAGCTTGACACCGTCAGTGAAAGCCAGCAAAAAAAAAAAAAAAAAAGAAAAAGAAAAGTGCAATGCCCAGCCCAAAAGTCTACAAATCAATCGAGTCTGCCATTTCCCATTTCCCAATTGGCAATTGGCAATTGCCAATTCAATATTGTGGCATTTGTAATATATTCATATTTCATATGAGTTATTTTGGAAAGGCAACATGAGACTTAATTAACTTTACTTTTTTTTCTACTCCTGTTGCCCTTTAACATATTTATTTTCAGTTTTGTACACTTTCCACTTTCATTTCAATTTGTCTACTCGATTTTTCCTCAACATTTTCATTTCAATTTCAATTGCTAGTTGCTGATGCGACAAAGCTCAAATATGAATAAATTTGAATTTAATTGCAATTTGTAGAGTCAGCCAAACCAAATAGTAGACAGAAAGTGTATCATGGGAATTCGGTGTGCAACAGCAGCAGCAACAGTAATGTCAACTGGTTGCTTGGTTCGTTCATCATAGCTCAACCGGCTGCACATTCACAGATCTTGAGCTGTGCCGGTTTTTCATTAGGTACATGCTTAAAAAAAAAGAGCAAAAAGTAAAACGCTAAAAATTTGTAGAAAAAAAATGAAAATGAAAGTTTCAATTACAAATTGGATGGGTTAGTACATTGCTCGTTTCTGGCTGCTCTGCTCTGGTAGAAAACAAGCGAAAAACAACAAACTCTCAAAGAAAATGCAGAAGGCGTGTGTTTTTCTTCATCTTCTATTTTTTTTAAGTTTTTTTTTTTTATTTTTTTTTATTTTATAGTTTATTTGGCCGCAAGAGAAAAAAGCGTAAAAGTGAAGCCATTTAATTACTGGTTTTTCCGCTTCAGCGTGCACTTCAAGATATTGCCAAGGTGAATGACGAACGGGCCACAACTGACCACGCCTCGTCGCGACTCTTTGTCTTTGTCTTTGTCTTTCACCCTCTTAAGCTGATTGAAAGAGTCCAATCGCACTGATTGAAAGCCCCATTCAAGCGAAACTCAACTCAACACATAGATTTGATTTGAACACGCTCTCTGACCATCTGTTTGCGACATTTCTGCTGATTGATAAGCAAAATGGATTAAAAAACTGAATGGAAAGCTGATTGTGCTGCAGAGATTGAAGAGCGTCGATGAATTACAGTTCTAAATAGATAAGCAATGTGCACTAAATGTTTACGATATTCCATCTAATCGCTATAGTGTAGACAGCTAATTAGCATTGAAAGCTATAAAGTTACATTTAGTTATATAGTTGTCATTGTCAGCCCGAAGGTTGATCGAAACTTTAGTCAAGCTGAAGTGTGAAAATCATAAATGAAATTGTTTATTAAGCGGAAATTTAAGGCAGAGATAAGTCTGAATAATGCAAGTATAAGAAAGTTCTCATATTGAAAATTGAAATTGAATAAATGAATAATATGAATGCATGAAATTTTCTAGTATCTCCCATAGAAATCAATTGAAATTTCGAAATACAAATATTTATATTTTATGATGAGTCAACGACAAAGTCCCACAAAGAATGATTAAAATGAAATTGTTTGTTAAGGCAAAGCTATGAAATTGAAAGAGAATTCGTATATTAAAATTTAAATAGCATAAAAACCTGAAATTCTCTTCTTACATAGAAATTAAATTTAAATTTAAATTTATAAATAAAAATATTTGTATATATTAAAATGACTAAAAAGTTACAGTTTACAGTTTTAATATGCAGAAAATTATATAGAAATTAAATTATTTGCTAAGTGAAAAATCATGTAAAAGTAATACAAGTAAAAGCATTAGAAAATTCAAATAATTCAAATTTAATGAAATTATTAAATTCATATACGATTTCCACTCACAAAGTCTTGGCAATGAGCAATTTTATATTCTATGCAGTCTAAAAAAAAATATCAGATTGAAATCTCAGGTAAACGCGATTAAAATTCCCATTTCGAAAGGTAACAATTAAAATATTCCGCTCTTAGCTCCGCCTCATATTGACTCAAGTGAAATTAAAGTGAATTAAATGTTTATTGAAATTCATGGCCTGCAATTGTGCTCAGCTGTGGCTGTGCTCTGTGTGTGTTTGCACTTTTCGCAGCGCATCTAAAGTTGTGAAGTTGACTGATGGGTAACAAGTTGCAAATAATTCAGTTCTCAGCGTCAAGCTTGAAATGTCGGCAAGCATCAAGGGAAAAACTGCTTTCAATGGAGCCTCTGTTTGCTTTTTTTTTTTTTTTTCTTGTGCTCATTGTTAGCAATTGAACGCTTAGACAACGGCCATAAACAAGCCAAAAGAGATTCTCAAGGCCATCTCACAGGCCGCATCAAAGCCAACCAAAAATGGGCAATTGCTAACAACGCTAAGCAGCTTATGGAGCTCTTCTTGCCACATGATGTTGACATTTTACCCACACACACACACACACACACACACACACACATATACGAATGTGCATGCAGGCACAGATAGTATAGGAGAGTATATATGTGTGTGGGGAGACCACAATAAAAACATCTAAAATGCTCAACGAGACCTTCCCCACTCCCCAGAAAACACGCCGCATGACTTGCATGCCAAGATCAAAGATCTTAGATCACAAATCTGAGAACTCAACAGTGAGCTGGCAGAAAAAAAAAATCAAAAAAACAAACTTTTATATACAATAAAAATTTAACAAAAAAAAAAAAAATATTGTACATTGTATAGCTTTTTGGATATTTATCATCATCTCTGGGGAATTCAAAAAAACATTAAACTTTAAGTTTTTTTTTCTCTCCTTTTCGTTTTGGCCAAGTCATGTTTCTAAAGAGGAATAGTCTTGTGCATGATAAGAGTGCCAGTGGCAGTAGAAGTATGGCCATTATGACACATTCCACATCCCAGCCCCGATGAGCCAACAAATTTGAGCTGCATTTGTGTGCTAAGGCATTATCAATATTTGAACTAAATGAAACACTAAAGTGAATTATTAGTTGTGCAAATAGTTGCACAGTTTGGTTTGGTTTACTGCGAAATCTTTCGTCTACCGTTTTGCAGTGAAATCTGATAAGTTGGACGACAGCACGACATCTTCGTCCGTCGTTGGCAGCTTGTGACAATATTTGCACTGGCTAGAGAGATAGGCAACCTCCAGCTGGCTCAAAATATACAAGCGTTCAACGTAGCCGATTAGATAAGGTTTATACACTTGCAGCGGATATTCAACGTTTTATTACGCCATGTGTAACAAACACATTAATTGTAAGTTCTCTATTTGCAGACGAGGTGATGAATGTGTTTTGAAACTGGAAATAATGCTTGCAATTGATATAAATATATATTTACTTCTAAAAAGTTACTTTAAATGAAATGAGTAAAGAAAAAAATATTCTACAAAAGCTTATTTTTGTTAATAAAAAAATACCTGTTAAATCTAAATGTAAAAGTAGTCAAATTTAAAATAATGAAACTAGATATTTTGAGATTTATGAAGCTGAAAAAAAAATCATTTGCTGCCAACAAAAAGATATATTTTACTAATTAAATATAAATATATATTAAATAAAAATTTTAAACATATTATTAAATGAAATTATATTTAAAATTAAAATTTGTATATTAAAATTTTTAATATGCATAACATTTTAATTTAACAGTTTAACAATTTAAATTTTAAATATATTCAATTTAATATTTTAAATATATATAAAATTTTGATTTTAAATAAAGTTTAATATATTAAATATGTATCAAATTTAATTTTACAAATTTAATAATTTTAATTTAAAATATATATTAAATACATGTTAAATTTATATTTAGGATATATTTAATTTAAATAAAAAATCATTCTCAAGATGTCTTTATAAAGATGAAGTCATCAATTATTAAACTTATCTCAAGTCAAGCCCAATTAAAGCTAGACTTTAAAAAAATTGTCTTGAGAAAAAAAAATTATTTTTGTATAAATCGAAATCAAATTAAAATGAAAAGTGAATTTCAAGATTTAATTTTAAAGAAGGAAGCAACAAATATTAAAGTTTATCAAGTAGATACCCGACTCGATAAAAATAATTAGAATTTAATAAACAAAATATATTAAAAAATCTTATTTCTTTTCATCAGCATTTAAATGAATTTAAAAGTCAATTCTTACATTTCTCATTCTCAAATATTGCAAGCTAATCAAACTAGAATCGACTAGAGTTAGGCTCAGTCTCTGTTGTTTACAGCAGCTCCCCAGCGCTTCGCTGACTGCAAGTACAATGATTTTTAGCTAATTGCTAGGCAAATATATCATAAATTTTGTAACAAATATCAAATATGTATATAACTATATATAAATGTATAAATATAGATTTATATATACCTACATATTCTACTGCTGATGAGCTCAATTCGTGTCCCTTGCTGCAATTGCATAACCCTGACCACAAAAATCATAAAAGTCATTGGCAACAGCAACGGCAACAAAGCAACGAACAAACAGACAGACAAACAAACAAACAAACAAACAGACAAATAAATAAACAAAATAGCTGCCTAGTGTTCGTTGGCTGGCTGCCTGCTGCTGCTTGGGATGTGCGAAAGTGTTTATGTCATGATTTAAAATGCGTGGCAAGTGGTTAACCAGCGGAGGGCTGGGATGCGGGGGGGTGTGTGGGTGGAAGGCATCGAGGTTGGGATTGGGGCACACACACACATACACACACACATACATTGAGGCGCTTAGTCGCTGTGTGTGCCAAATGAGTTATGGAAAAAATCATTGGAATTTGTTGAGCTGTGTAAATAAATACAACAGCTTATTGCATATTAAAGGCGACGTACAATATTTATGACCCTGGTGTCGGTTGTGCAAATATGGCAAAAAAAAAGGCAAGCAAATCAACAATAAAACAATAAAAACAATATAGACGAGCGCTAAATTGAGCACGTGTTGTTAGCAATTGGAAATTAGCCAAGGGGCAGGAGACGGCGCAGCATGATCAAGGACAAGTTCCTTTAATAGTTTTTTTTTTTTTTTTTTATGCAAATCTTCTGTCAAAAGTGATGAGTCAATGATATGAAGTGCTGAGCTTTAGATTATGTTATGAGCAATCAAAACTTGTTGAAATCATGTAGAAGCTTAACTAAATATAGCTAGAAGCCTTAAATTAAATTTAAAGTCAAACAGGCTTGAGTGAGCTTTTTAGTTTAATTAAAATCTGAAAGCTTGACAATTTATGTTCTGCAGAAGAAACTTTGCTGAAAACATTTAAGTAAAGCTTTTTATACTATAAATTAAAATTAAAGTTAAGCTAAGGTTAAAGCCGAATTCTTTTAAGTATATCAAAATTAAGTATAGAGCATTAAAATCAGATAAAAAATAAATAAATAAAATACTTTTAAGCTAAGGTTAAAGCTAAATTCCTTTAAGTATATCAAAATTAAGTATAGAGCATTAAAATCAGATAAAAAAAAAAAAAAAATACTTTTTCAGCTTAAATCAAATCAATGATATGAAGTGCTGAGCTTTAGATTATGTTATGAGCAATCAAAACTTGTTGAAATCATGTAGAAGCTTAACTAAATATAGCTAGAAGCCTTAAATTAAATTTAAAGTCAAACAGGCTTGAGTGAGCTTTTTAGTTTAATTAAAATCTGAAAGCTTGACAATTTATGTTCTGCAGAAGAAACTTTGCTGAAAACATTTAAGTAAAGCTTTTTATACTATAAATTAAAATTAAAGTTAAGCTAAGGTTAAAGCCGAATTCTTTTAAGTATATCAAAATTAAGTATAGAGCATTAAAATCAGATAAAAAATAAATAAATAAAATACTTTTAAGCTAAGGTTAAAGCTAAATTCCTTTAAGTATATCAAAATTAAGTATAGAGCATTAAAATCAGATAAAAAAAAAAAAAAAATACTTTTTCAGCTTAAAAAAAAAAAAAAGAATATGTAAGCCTTTGCCTAAAATTTAAATTATGTTTATTCACACTGATCTCCCCCACCCTCAAAGCTAACTCTCAACTACGAGTATAAACTACTTTTCAGTTAAAGTAGGTGAAACAGCAGAGGCAGAAGAAGTTAGTCAGCTATCCGGTTGCATATAATTACGTTGTTTGCCCACACAAGTGGGTTGGATTAATGTGGTGCCTGCCTGGCAGCCTTTGCTTTTGCTTCTGTTGCTGTTGCTCTAATGAAGCATCCTTCTAACCGTAATCGGGTCTGCTTAACTCATTTAACTGCCGGCAGATGGCGTAATGCGATAGCAGTCGCAATGTATGCAACCGCTAAATGCGTTCCTCTAGCTACGAATTGATTCATCACATAAGCACGAAAGTCGTCTGTGCCTCCTAGATAATTCTAATAAAAGCTCAACCAAATGCCATAGCAGGAGGCGGCAGTTGGCCGGAATGGGTGGTGGCAGATTTTATGCGTGGTCAAAGTCAATGGGAGGAAAATAAAAACAAAATGTTGCATTTAAAGTTTCACACGATGTTGCTGCCGTTGCTGGGATGCTAATGTTAATATGAATGCAGATGATGAGCATGAAGGCGATGATGCCATTGCCTGTGGTGAACATTTTTTAGCACCATCAACTAGCCCGTGGCTCATGGCTCGTGGCTCGTGGCTCGTTGCTGTGCTGGCCAGGGCCAACTCGCGACCACATATCAACCCCTAAACCCTTTCATTTTGCTCCCTTCTGCTCATCGAGCATATTATGACCGCCCGATGCGATTGCATTTTCCGGCTGCTACTGCTGCTGCTTCTGCTCGCTGCTGCTTCTACTGGCTGCTGTTGATGATGTTGTTGATGATCATGATGCTGATGCTGATGCTGATGCTGCTGATGACGAGGTTGCAGTCAGCATGAGATTTTTGCATATACTCGCCACACAACGCATCTATTTGCATTCACAGCCGTTTATATTGCACTCCCATACCCAACTGCAGTGAGCTCTACCCTCGCCACCCATTTTGGTCGGCGGCGCGCCGGGACGTTCGTTCAGTCATTCATTTTGGTTTATAGGTAAAGCTGCCTGATGCTGAGCTCCGCAAAGCAATTTAGTTGGCGCCGCATTAAGGGGCGGACGTTGGGCGTGACCAGCGTTGACGCTAAGGTCGAGGTTGGGGGCGCATTGAGTGTGTTTTATGCTATTTTCTATGTAATAGCCAACGGTACGAGAAATCGAGGGCTGCGCTACACAAGCTTCTCCACAGCATCTGATTGCGAGTTTAAAATGCATTTTACAGACAATTTTGCACTTACCGTTTACGAGTTAGTTGAGGTCATTGATGGCGCTGACTGTAACAAAAGAAGCAAAAGGGATTTCATAAATGAGAATGTCTATCGTGTCTGTCTGTGTGTGTGTGTGTGTGTGTGTACGGACATAAAGGAAATCTTTTGATATTTTGTATGCATATAACAAGTGGCTCAGATAGTAAAAAGCAAAAATATTTCAACAAATATAGATGAAATAACCTTGAATATATATTATAAAGAAGGATTAAATAAATTAAAGAATTTTATATTTAAGTTATATATAACAGTTACATTATAATATTTACGTTATATATAAATATAGGATTCTGTGTACTCAACTGTTGGCTAACACATGTAAGAGATCTCTTAGACCACTCTCAAGGTCTTTTAGAATAGGCCTTGACTTCAGATAGATTGTTTTCCCTTAACTTAAATCTTAAGCCTGATATCTTTAACCAAGCTGTATATTTAAATATATTCATTAAGAGATTTGTAAATTTCATTAAAAAAATAAATCAATTTATTAAAAATAAAATTATATTGATTCGAGACTATAAATAAGGCACAGACAACATACGAACTGAATTTCCATCCTACCTTATACCGGCATGGTAAGCTCTGCCACAGAGGAAGACACAAAAGACTCGAGAGAATACGTCTATTATACTTATTATCCAATTATCATAACAATATTGAAATAATTCGCAGTGTCAGTTTTATAGCACTATATCTAGGTAATTTAATATACCACAAAGTCTAGCCAGACTATTCCTCTTTCTCGAATAAACTTAATATAAGAGCATAATTAGTTTACAAAATATTTTAACAAAAATTAAATAAATCTGCATTTAATACTCTTTAAGCATATCTATAGATAGACAGTTGGCCAATTTAGTATATTTATGCATATCTATTAAAAATGATGACTACTAACAAAACTCAGTCTCATTATTACGATTAATAGAAAGCGAATATTTGAATCATTAAAATGATATTATTATATCTGTAGTTTGGGCAGTGCTGCGCTCAACCAGGCGTAGCCGCAATAATTCTGCAATTCCGTACGCTCTATCATTTTGGCATCTAATCTGATTACCTTGGCACCCAACTATCACACACTTTAAATGACAATTTGCAGCGTGTGTGTGTGTATGTGTGTGTGTGAGAGTGTGTGTGAGTGTATGTTGAAATTTCGCAAACACATCACGTGTCGCATTGACAGATGTTTCATGCTGCTGCGTCTGCTGCCCCCGCATCATCGCGCAAAAAAAAAAAAGTGATACGCTGTGCAAATCGACAAAAAAAAAAAAAAAAAAGATGAAAGAAGAAGAATAAAAGTGGCAACAGAAATAGGTAAGCGAGCCGGCGAGCTGATGAGGTGAGGTCAGGCACAGTGACTATTTCTTTTTTTTTTCTTTTTTTTTTTTTTTGATTTTTTGTAACTTATTATTTTACATTTTTGGTTCATGCCCCAGAAACGTAACCGCACCAGAATTATAGACAACGCGTTCGCATCTCGTCGAATCCAACACCATTCAGCTATATGGCTCTGGTTGCGTTCCACTCGTGAGACCGTAAAACTAAGAGAGAAGCAAGTACGTGCGGTCATCTGTCATGATTCTCAACTAAGCGCTGGCTCTTGGGCTCCGAGCGCTGTTCGCCTGTCTCTGATGTTGGCCTACAAAAGCATGCACAGCGGCAAAGGGGGGGAACGTGGGGCAGGGGCAGGCACTGGGGCAGTCATGAGGAGCTTTATGCTATATAAACTTGTCCGGCGGTTGTGTCTTGGTTCCATTGTCTCTATGTGCGTGAGCTTTGCTTAAATGTCAATTATTTCACGCTTATTACATTCTCGAATGATGATGACCATAATGAAGATGATGCCGATGACGACCAACTTCATTAGCGAGAAAGTCGAATCATAATAATAAAAAAAAAAAAAAACAGAACAGTAAAAAAAACGAAAAGTGAAAAAGAACATGAAGAAGGGCAATATATGTGCTATGTGCTAGTACCTGGCATATAAAAAATAAAAGTAACGTCTGTCTCACTCACTCTCTCCCTCTCTCTCTCTCTCTGCCTTACTCTCTTTCTCTGGCTGCTTTTTATAGCATTTTAATGCGATCTTTACGAGCGCGCGACAAACATTTCTCAGTGACTAGACAGTCGAGAGATGAGATGCGACATTTTTTTTTTTTTTTTGGGTCAATTCAGGTGATGCCTCATGCTCTCTGGGTCACACACTCACTCTCTCTCTCTCTCCTCTCTATCTCTTCTCGCCCCATCTTAAGCTGACGGCTTCAATCTAACACAGCATTTCTATCTTTCGATTTTTTCCCCCTCTAATACCCTCTCTCTCTCTCTCTCACTTCTCTTTGCTGATCTTGAGCTTTTCTTGTCAACAATTAGTTTTACTCTTGACTAAAAATCGTTAAATAGATTTTATATTTTAAAACTTTTATGAGCCCACACACACACAGACAGCTTGCTCTCAATTTTTGGCTTTAACTTTAACCAATTTCCAAACATTTTCGGCAGCTACAATAAACTAAAACGTACCGCCGCCAAGAGCCAATGGAGAAGTAAAAAGGGTAAGGGCTGAGTGGGGGCGCCCCCTGAACGTAACGACATTTTGTACGACCCCATTTCCAAAGTCGTAATAATTTCATGAAAAACGCAGCGACGTCGACAGCGCTGCATTTTGTTTGAGCTTCAGCTTCAGCTGCCTGGTCGGACTTGGCTTAGTTCGTGGGTGGCAAATGGGCGCTGGCGGGATGGTTAGTGTGATGCCGCTGTGCGCACGCTGTTTGGGCAGTCGCGCGTTGCTGGTAATGTGCCAGTAAAAGGTATTTTAACGCTGGAATGCTCAGCCTGCACTGCTCCAGCTCCAGCTTCAGCTTCAGCTTCAGCTACAACGAGAACATCATGTAGCCTCCCGTACAGCTATCACTCTGCCCAACCGCCGCCGCCGCCGCCGCCTCCTGCTCAGTCGTTCAGCCTGGCATCGCTTGTCCCGTACAACTGTTCCGATCCCTGTCGCCATTATCTGCTTTACCGCCGCCTGGCGAAATGAGTCGGAGGACTGCTCTCGGCTGCTTTGTCATGAAAAATAACTTCGCTTCGTTGAAATGACAGTCACGATTTTGCTTTTGCTTTTGCTTTTTTTCGGCCAACTCCGACGTTGCTTCGCCACGCCTCCATCGGCAGCGTCGACTGCGCTCATCTTCAGTGCACGTTGTCTGCGAAAATGTTTCATCTCTTTGCCGCCAAGCCAACTCCCACCTACCACCTCCCACCACCCACCTGCCACCCTGCTTCCCAATCCAACTCTCTTTCTACTACAACACCCATTTATATAATTTTTTCATTTTTTTTTCATCTTCTTTCTTTCTTCTTTTTATTTCTTTCTTTTCTGCTCTCTCGGCCAGGGACAGCCATGTAACAGACTTGGCTCCAGCAACTAAATGAAAGATGATGAATTTATTAAATTCTCTCCATGTGGATAACATAGACAACGGTTGGGGCTGAGCGTACCACATCCCCACCCTAGGCTCGGCCCACTGAGCTGCGACATAATAAATAATATGCAATTCTATGCTCGAAGAGGCGCAACTGCAATCAGTTTGTGTTAGGGCTGGCATTGCAAACATTTACAAATTTTCAACGCTTTATCAGGAGGGGTTTTTTTTAAAGGTATATATATATATTTTTTTTTTTTTTTCATTTTGGAAATATGAAATGAAATGACAAATTTATTTTGCTCTATGCTGCAATAGCAATTTGTTTTATTTACAAATCTTTAAAGCTTAACATCTGCTAAAATCTCTACGCCCAGCCTAAAATTTGCATTTTCAATCTGCCTTCGGCTCTCAGTTGCCCTGTTCGTTCTCCCTCTCTCTCTCTTTTTCTCACACAATCTCTCTCTGTCATTCTCACACGTAATTCTTCTAATACCTGCATAGAAAAAGTAAAACTTTGTTGCCCGTCTGACCCGTCGCTAGATTGTTTTAATCTTTTGTCTGCCGATTTTTATGTAACTTGCATACGCTGAACAAATTCTTTTGCCAACAATATAAAAGAAAATCCAACAACAAAAGCAGAAGCAGAAGCAGAAGCAGAAGCAAAGAAAATGAAAAGTTTTTAACGCAGCTAACTCGACGCATTTGGATAATAAGGAATGTAAATGGAGCAAATTGCTTGGCCAAAAGGTAAAATTTCATAAATTTCAAACAAAAAAAAAAAAAAAAACAAATACAGATGTATATATATATAATATATATATATACAAACATATATATATATAAATATATGTAAATGTATGTGTATAAAAGAAAAAGCCGTATGGCTCGTAACTTTTTTTTCCGCAACTTGAAGAAACAATCGTAAAAATCGCGCAGTGTCATTAATCTGAGGACTTTCCAAACCCCCGGCAGCAGTGCCAAAGTTTTCGGCTCGCCCCGCCCACAATTGATGTTATAAAAGCGTTTAGCCTTAATTGTTGGGGCGTTAAAGGTTATTGTTGTTGTTGCTGTTGTTGTAGTTGCCTTTGTTGCTGCTGCTGCTGCTGCCGTGTGCAACGATTTGTTTTTTCCTTTACGCATTTTTCTCGGCATTTTGCGCTGTCATCATAAAAAAACAAGACGCTCACAAAGGTGTGTGTGTGTGTGTGTGTGTGTGTGTATATGTGTGTGCGTAAAAAACGAAATCAAAAACGTCGTGAATTGAACGCATTTTTGGTTTGGTTATGGAACGGGCTCTGTGGGTCCGTCATCTTGTGCTTAGTGAGTCTGGAAACTGTTTTTAATGACCAAATATTAAAATAAAAGGTGCTTCTGCTGCCTTTTTGGCCCGCACCATTCGGTTGAGTTTGCTTTTCTGGCCTTTTGTTTATGGCCATGGCCATGGCCACGGCGGCGATGGCGGGCTCTGTCGCGACGGTCTTATGACA
The DNA here is from genome assembly GCA_035047405.1 of Drosophila stalkeri. NCBI lineage: Eukaryota > Metazoa > Arthropoda > Insecta > Diptera > Drosophilidae > Drosophila > Drosophila stalkeri. The sequence continues at coordinate 11,080,279 of JAWNPR010000061.1, forward strand.
CTTTTCATTTGCCGCTGCATAATGAAAAATTAAATTAATGAACGCACATTTAAGAGCGGATGGAAATATATCCCAGTAGACCCAACCAAAATAAAAAAAAAAAAGAAAAAACAAATGAAAAAAAAAGATAAAGCAGCATAGAAACGAACCTCAGTCTTAGCTTTCATTTCCACATTTCGAGTTCGTTTTGCTGCGTTGATATTGTTGTTGCTGTTGTTGCTTTTGTTTTCTATAGTCATTTCCATTCGCTTTGGCATAGCCATTTTCATTTCCATTTCCATTTTCATTTACCAGTTACCAGTTACCATTTACCATTTACCATTTACCATTGCCAAGTAGTCTACATTAGCAAAGTGCCAAACACCAGCAACAACAACAACAACAACGTCTGGCGCCTTCTACTTTGTGGCAAATTAATTTGGCAAGTGCAATAAAACTTTTGCAGCAGATTTGGCCATTATTCAATGCCTTGTAAATGCAGGCAACTTCTAAGTGGAACCCCAACTTCACCTCCAACTCCACCTCCAAATCCAGCTCCATTGCCTGGCCCAAAAACAGTTTCTGTATTCAGGCTCGGCGTCATGTTCGTGTAATAACCGGGCCATTAAATAAATTAGTCAAATCTTTTCTGTTGCCTTGTTTGGGATGAGCTTGTGAGCAGCTAGGCAGCAGCAGCAGCAGCAGCAGCAGCAGCAGCAGCAGCAGCAGCTTGCGTGTCTTAAATGCGCTATTGGCCCTTTTAGTCGAAAGGGGTATTATGAACTTAACACTGATCAGAGTAGACGTTAGGCGTGTCACCTGCTCTAAAGTGCTTTATAGAGATTAAATTTCGCATTCAAGACTAAAGTTCTCAACGTCTCACAGCAGAAGGAGCAAAACAAAACATTTGTCACCGAGGATTTGCCATGAAATGTTCTATGTAATTAAACCAAACTGCAGCAAACAAAAAGAAGCACAGGGCAAAACACAAGTGAGAAACTTTAACATCAAATGCCGCACATTAAATACCCTTTAGGGATTAGAGAATGTAGATAGAGCTATATAGTAAAATCTCTAAAGAGAACAATTTTTTGAGAAGATTTATAGCGAATAGCATTCAACGATTCTATTCTCAACTCTTTACTGGAAACTACATTCCTGACTGTTCATGATGTAAAAGTTAATTCAATAATTATAAAAAATAATGTGAAAATTAAAAAAAAAATAATAATAATAATAATAGGAAATTAAACAAAACTCAATAGTAAATTGAATAAAAATAAAAAAAATAATAAAATATAATATTGTATGTCTATAATATAAAAAAAAAAGTAATAAGTGAAAAGAGCAAAAAAAACATATTTTAGAAAAAAAAAAAGTTTTAATAGTAAATTAAATAATAAAATATATAAATAATAGCAAATTAATAAATAAAATAAATATTGCAAATTACAAAAAAAAAATAAATAAATAAAAAATAAATAAAAAAACTAAGTAAAATAAAATTATATAAAATTTAATATATTAAAACAAAAAGAAAAAAAAAAACAAATATCAGCAGCAAAAGTAATTATTTCACTAAAATAATATAATAATAAATTCATGAATATTAATACAAATAATTCCAAATTAAAAAAAAATTAATAAAGTGCATTTAAAAAATTAATATAATAGTATATGATTATAATATATTAAAAAAAAGAAGAAAAAAAACAAGAAAGAAAAACATAAATGGAAAATGTATTAATTTTACTAAAAAAAAAAAATAAATAAATAGTAATTAATAATTAAAAAAAATAAATGTAGTGAATTAAAAAAAAAAATAATAATAATGCTTAATAATAATTATTTAAAAAAAAAAAAAAAATATATATATATATATATATATATATATATATATATATATATATATATATATATATATATATATATATATATATATATATATATATATATATATATATATATATATATATATATATATATATATATATATATATATATATATATATATATATATATATATATATATATATATATATATATATGTATATATATACATATATATAATTATTTTACTTATAGCAATTTATTGGATCTGCATTTTGTTATATTTTAGTGAGCGAATTTTAATTCATAGACTTAAAAATCTAGGCAAAATTCATATATAAATTATAAATATTATATATTGCGTAATTCCAATAATATTAACTGCCATTCAGAAGCCTGAAAAACTTATTGACAAAAAAGAAGAAAATTGTTCGCTCTGTTGCACTAATATTTGGTTTGGATATAGGCAAATTAGAAAATAATATTAAACAAATTTCTAATATAATTTACGATCTGATAGAATATCCACTTAACATTAATATTTCGTTAGATAAGCTAACTTCAATGAATCACTTATGCATTGAGTAGTGGACAATGCCCTTGGTTAGAGTATTATGGAGTGGGATGAGGGCGCACAGAGCATATTTTCGAAAACAGATTGAATGCTATAAATCGCAGCTGAGCCGCATCAAGTCGAGTCGAGTCGAGCTAAAAGGACTCGGGATCTGCTGCTGCTGCTACTGCTGCTTCATGTGGGCGATGCGCACACTGAACTCGGAAGCTCTGAGCGTTGCAATGAGCAATAATTACGCTTTGACACTTGAGTGGGCAGCTCTCTCCCAGTTGACCCCACACCTCAGTCAACTGTGCTATGTGTGTGTGTGTTTGTGTGTGTGCCTCAAATCAACCCTGAAATTCATAAATGACAACGGGCTGGGCAAGACAATGGACGCGTCTACCCTGTGCTCGTCGACGCAGGACACACTAATAAATCCTTGTCACAATATCCTTTTGTTTTGCCATTTTTCGAGGCCCACGTCGAGTAGCTGTTGCCAGTATCCAGAAGCCCTACCGGGCGCATTATCCTTTTTGAATTTACAACGCAATAATTCAAAACACATTCGCTGACTGACAGACAGAAACGGACGGACGGACGGACGCGAGCGAGCGAGCGAGCATCAGCGCTGCAGCTAGGGCTAGCGCTAGATGACTAGACGAACCAAGGCCCCTTCTCTCTCTCTATATATCACTCTTGCTCACTCTCCCTCTCTGCTCATACGTCTGGCAGCCTTGTCTGCCCGCCCCTCAATGATTAAAGTCCTCTCGGCACGCAGTACCATATGCTTCCCGGCGGCCTCGTTCTCAGCGCTGCCATCACAGAGATTAATTCGCTGCTGCTTTCAGTGGCAGCTCGCCTATCTGCCTGTTGATTGCCTTTGTCTTGGAGTCTACGAGACAGAGAGTCATTGTCTATGTGCTCGCCCAAAAACTTATGAATAACTCGCATAAATGAAGGGCAGAGAGGCAGGCGAGTAATTGCGAAGCTAAACAATCAGTTCTCTCGTCTAAGATCATGGCATAAAATATAATATCTCAAGCTGTGTTCCGTCTCTCAGTTGCTATATTCTCTACGAGTATATTGTTTCATACAGTTTGAATAATTTGCCAGATTTGAAATGCATTTCTTGCCAGTCAAATTTTCAGCAGGCGAAATGCAGCAAGAAAATTTAAATAAAAATCACAAGAAAATTGCATTGAAAGGGGAGAGGGAGAGAGAGAGTGAGTTAAAGAGAAGAGTTAGACAAGCTGAAAGTCATGTCGGGAAAATATAACAATATAAGCACATAAACGGCCCATTTTAGTTGACTCGACTTTTGCAAACGAAAATGCAGTGGCTGAGGCAGTGACAGAGGCAGCGGCAGAGGCAGAGGCGTGGGCAGAGGAAGGGGTCAGGGAACGTGGCAATGCGAATGCAAGTGAATTCACTTGTAAAGGCAACAACAGGAACAACAGCAAGAGTAACAGTTTAAACACTTAAACACACAGCCACACACACACACATTCACACACACACACACACACACACACACACACACATGCCAGCACTCTCACAATCAGACAAAGCACTCATAAGACACTGTGAGGATACTTGAACTTTTTGTTTGCATTGCGCTTTGCAACACTTTGGCTCGACTCGCCTGGGCATGTGTGGCAAGTACTATCTGTAGCGAGTGCAGAGAGCTAAAGCAATACGTACACAAATATCTACAAGTTCTACGAAATTTACACTCACAGAGAGAGAGAGAGAGAGTGAGAGAGAGAGAAAGAAACGCACATTTGCTACATACTTAGGCAAAACTTGTGTGCTTAATTCCATTTTCATTTTCATTTTCATTTCAGTTGGCGGCAGACAAATACAGACAAACGTTGCACAGTTGCAGCTATGCCGGAGATAGTGGCACGGCGTGCTGGGGCGGTTTGGGGTAGGTGTGTATAGTCAGCCAATGTTTTTGTTTGAGTTCTTGAGGCATCCTTTTAGCCCAGTGCCTCAGTAATGTTGGCATCCGTTCGCGCTGCCTGGCATTCGCCCAATGTTTGCCTGCCTTTGAGCATTGCCCAACCCCCCTCAACATCTTCCCCTTACCCTTGAGAAATGGGTCAGCGAAAAGACGACAGCAGCGCATAATTTAATTGCCAACACACTTTGCAGTGGCAACTGCAAACTGCAGCTGCAAATGGCAACATATTTCTAATTACAGAATTCAACTTTAGGCGAATTCCTGATAACAGTGTCTCCACACCAACTCCACACCCCCACCATCTCTAGCAGCTATCGTAAATCATAAAAGCCAAATTAAAAATAGGCGCCGCCTGACATTTGAGTGCGTTTGTCAGTCAACGGCTATGGCATTCGCTTAATTGCCCCGCACATCTGTTTTTGGTCTGCTGCAGCATCTCCGTATTCCCCTTTTCCCTTTCCCCTTCCCACACACACACACATTATATGAGTGGGTGTGCCGCCCCTGCTACCCGCGCTCCAAATGAATTTATGACAACTGAGCATAAATAATTCAATTCGTGCGTGTTTACAACATTTATTAAATGAAGTGTTGAAGTGGGTGAGAATTACGCCCACACACAAGCACACACACACACACACACACACACACACACACGTAGCCACATCTCCTAAAACGTTTTTCAAGGGGCAGCCACTAAAAATATCTTGCTCTTTGCGGCTTCAAGTTGTCAGGCTGAGCACGAAAAAAAAAAAAAATAGAAAAAAACAAAAAAAAATCACGAAGTAACCGAAAAATGGCTAAAGTCGCATTTGTATCTGGGACTCTCGCTCACTCTCTCTGCTCTGGCAGCCTTGCCTTTGCTGCTCTATCTCCATCTATCCATCAAATGAGTCATAAGTGCTCCGACTTCCGCCTAGGTCTAGGGTTCAAAAAACTTCAAATTCGAATAAAAATAAAAATAAAAATAACGCACAGCTTCATGTCGCAGATTATTGTATCTGTTGCTGGAAGCTGAGCTAAGGTTGTTGCCATCATCAGTTATTCAACTATTTCCGACTCTTTCCCTCTTATAGCCACACACAACACTCTCTCCCTCTCTCTTTATATATCTTTCTTTCTCTTTTATAAATCTGTGACCTTTGATTGGAGTTTTTTTTTTTTTTTTTGTATCTTTTGTTGTTACTTAACTGTACAAACAGTTATCGAGTTTTCAATTATTTATAAATTTTGTTGCTTAATTATTTATAGATGTTAAGTCATTTTTTATTTAAAATGTATTGCCATTTAAACATGAATATTTACAAGTTGCTTAAGATGCTTAAATTTACTTGAATGTTTGTCTTAGTTTAGCATTAAACTCATATCGAATTCATTTTAAAATTTAAGATAACAGTATTAAGATTTTATTGAATATTTATTTATTATTATTTTTTTTTATAATTGATTGATTTCAAAATTCATAAAAACATTACTTGGTGAGTTTTTGTTGTATAATTATTTTAAGGAAATAATAAAAATAAAATAAATAAAAATAAATATAAATTAAACTAACTTAAAAAAGATATATATACAATAAAAATAAAATTAAAAAAAAAAAACATACGTTTTTTATATATGAACATCAATAAACATTAAAAGTTAAATTAAATTAAAAATGAACAAACATTAAAAATTTGAAAATATTTAGTTTTTTGTTTATTTTTATTATTTGTAATTGTTTTAAAATTTTTTAAAACTGTTTTTTTTTTATAATTGACTCGTAAAAATATTATTGACCTATTTTATTTATTTTTTAATAATATTTATTTTTTTTTAATAATATTTAAAAATAAAAAATGTATTCTATTATATTATATTTAAGTAGTAATAATGCTTCTATATGCATTATTAACTCATTATAAAAACCTAACGTCAATTTCTTTACAACTTAAAACAATTTCATTTAATTCCCTTTTGCTTTAATTTAAAGTCAATTCTAAAAGCTTTTAACTTTCGCTAATGCCAAGTATACGATTTAATCTCCATAATTATATTATGTTTTCCGTTTTCTTTTACTGTTGCTCGTTGCACGTTGCTCGCCTGAAGTACCTGAAGTTTTTCAGCATTTTCTTTGCGCACACTTGACGCATTTTTCTGTCATGGTCAACTTTATTCGCAGTCGCCTAGGCGAGCTTGGCAACTGTCCATATGTGGGCATCTGTTGCTTTGGCCAATTTATGATGTCAGCTACTGTAAGGCCCGCCATGTCAACTGTCGGCAACGACAACAACTAACAATGGTAATAGCAATGGCAAAACTATTTAAAATAACAACAGGCATACAGAGAGCGAGAGAGAGAGAGAGAGAGAGGGGGACAGACAAGTCGTTAACGTCATGGAATTATAATTAAAAATCTGAACGAGCCGCTGGCACTGACAACGACCCCTTCTCGCCTTCATCAACATCATCATGATCATCGGCTTTATCATCGCTATAAACATTGTGGTTTGTATATTTGATAATTGACTTGGGCTTAACGCAATTAACAAAGCGTACGATTGAAAAAATGTTAACTCCAGCCACGACATAATGATAAAATATACATTTTAATAATAGTAAAAAAAAAAAATAAAATAAAATAAAATAAAAAGCAACATGATATTAATTTTATGCATTGTCCAGATAACCGCACCGCCACACACGTGCCCACATTCAGTTGTCAATTAAAAATTGGCGTATTTAAAAAACAATACAAACATTAATAAGTTAATAATCATTTGCAAACTGTTGCTGCCAGCACAGGGCAACATAATTGATGTGCCTCTGCCTTTGCATGTGAATTGCATAAAAGTTTTATCGCCAGACGCATCAATCCGAGCCACTGCATGATAATAGATTGATAATGATGTGTGCTGTTGATAATGTGTGTGTACATATATTGATGATGATATTATCCAATTAAAACTACAAAATTTAATTAAGAATTTCCAGAAATTTCCCGTCAACTCGCTAATCCTTACATATATATACATATATATATTTATTAATTTTTTTTTTTTTCAAATGTGCAGAATATCTGTACAGAAATATATATTTATTCATATATCAATCAATCTTTTAGTTTCCACATTACAACAAAATAATTTCAGTTACTCAACTAACCGTGAAAATCAAATAATCAAAAAAAAAAAATAAATAATAAAAAAAAAAAACAATCCCCAAAAGCTGAACGCTTCGACCGGACCTGACCACGGCATTAATTACCAGCCAACATTTTTCGTATGCCCAACTTCCGGCAGATGAGCGACGACTACATCTAGCATAACTATGATTATGACTACGTATTAACGATTATGATCATCAGCAAAGTGGACTTGCTCCTCGTTCAGCTCAGCCAGCTCAGCCAGGCCAGCCGGATGGCCAACGTAATTGCTGGCCATTATGGCCAAGATGTATGAAAAATTGGCTGGCAAAAGTTTTTGGCTAGAGTCGAGTCGAGTCGAGTCGAGGCAAGCCGAGTCGTCGTTGCGAGTGCAAACATGACGAAAATAAATAAATATAAAAAGAAAAAGCTAAAAGAATCTGTGTATACACCATTTAATTATGCGCATAAAGCTAATTAATTAGCGCCAGGCAATCTGCCGTCTCGCAGTCCATGACAAATCAGATAAGAAACAGGTGTCTGTGTGTGTATGTGTATGCGTGTATGTGTGTATGTGTGTGTGTGTGTGTGTGTGTGTGTGCAATAGCACGAGCCAACTAACATAACTCCATAAGCTCAAAGAGTCATGATTCAGCTAAAAGCTAAACTGCATTTCAATTAAACTTTGCCACCAAGCCAATGCATAGTACATCTCACACATTTAAGATGAGTTATGAGCAACGATAATATACTATATATATATATATACTATATACTATATATATGCATACGACTAGAGTAGTTGCTGTGACTACAGATGCTTATTGTATGGAGAAAGCCATGCTTGTGCGCATATATTGTAATATGAAATTCAAGCGAATTGAGCGATGATCTAATCAAAGTTAATAATAAACATTGAAATATATGGTAAGAAGCTAAATGAATTGATGGTCAAAACTGTAGATAAACCCATTGTCAAGGCTAACGGGTTATTATTATAGTAATTACTTATTGATAGGGCTGTCAGCCAAGCAAATCACTTGGCAATTTATGTTCATCTATGTGAAGACGATTTGCCAAGAATTTGCTCACGACTTTTAATGGACTATAAACATTAAGCACTAGTGTTGCTCTTTCTTCAGATACGATAATGAGTTTCGAAATTGTTCGTTTTTTTTTTTTCTTCTTCTTCTCAAAGTTATGCAAATGCTGGCCAAATTGTGATATTAATTAAATCTTTGTAGTAGACGCACACAAGTTTTGCTTAAATTCTTGATTGAGTTTTGTCGCGACAAAAAGCGCAGACAACTTTTCAATTTTCTATTGTCAAAGAACTGAGTATAGGCCAACAATTGGCCGAAACTCCTTGCCGTCGCTTGTCGCTCGTCTTGCCAATTTATTTTCATTGGCAAACATTTCGTCGACTATACAAAAGCCAAAAAAAAAAAAATAAGAAATGAAACATATATATATATACAGAGCTACAGCCCCCTGTTATCCGCGAACTCTCTTCAATAGACCATATAATGTAAGACTCTGAGGTGTTTTTTGCTGTTTTTTTTTTTTTTTTACTCATATTGTTGTTGTTGTTTGGTAATGGGATGTATTCTATAGCTGTAAGTTTGAAGCTACCCCTAATAGACTTTTAATTACCCCAGTTACGTACCTTTGTGTTTTGTTCTGCTGGCGCTTCGGGGGCCGTGTTGATTTTTGCGCAATGACAGCATGAAATTACCATTAATTTTGGGCCCTGCCAATGGCGAAACGGAAACAGAAGCTGAAAACAAAATAGATTAGTATAGCTATGCCAAGACATACATATTTAAATATATATATATATATAAAGAGAGAGAGAGAGAAATATAAATATAAGTGCTATATAGATTTATGGGCATTGAGATTTGTACTATAAGCCAGCTAGCCTGATGTGGCCAGCAAGAAAGGAACTGAATATACATATATACTATAAATATATATCGAAATCTAAATATATTTATATTTATATATATATATATAAGTCGCGCAAATATCCAAGTTGCATGTCAAGCTGGCATTAAGTGCGTCCCGTAAGTGCCTCAATCAAGGCAAACTTACCCAGCGGACAAATTGAATAGACAGGCGACACTTGAAGTAACAGAATAACAGCACAGCACAGGACGCAACTCGACTCAACTCAATTCGACTCAACTCAACTCGACTCGACTCGACTTGACTCAACTCAACTTAACTCAACTATAAGAATTGACATGTAGCTGTTGAAATTTGTCACAGAAAATTAGCGTCGAATTGAGCTGCGTTTACTCAATGCATCATTTATCAATGTGCGCCAAATCGCCGACTGACAGCCAACAATACAAACAACGGCAAATGGGAAAATTGTTATAGATAGAGCTCAGGGCTCAGGCAGAAAGTCGCACTCAGAGGATGGGGTGTGGGGAGAGAGGGAGGGTGGGTTGGTGAGCGACGGCTGTGACAGCGCCGGGACGGGGCGGGCTTGTTGATGTTTATTGATAATGCTGCCAGTGATATGGCATATGGTAAGATTTATACGAATATACTACTATATGAGCTGATGGTGATATCTTTGGCCTAATTAGCATAGGGCATGGCAGGCATTCATATGCATATCGAGTGAAAGATGAGCATTTTGAATGCTCATTGAAAATCAAAATAGGTAAGAGTGCTCTAGTTGTAGTTATTCGACTAAGAGATACGCTGAGCCATAGCTTGTAAAAGTCCGAAATAAAATAAATAACAAATCCAAATCTACTTTTAACAGAGTGGAATATTTATAAACTTAGTAAAAATTCAAACTCTATAAATAAAATATTAGCTGCATTTGCATATTAATTTCAATTTAAGAAATTTCATGAAATTTAGAGCAGGTAAAAACACAAACAAAAAAAAAACAATAATAAAAATTAAAATTATATAAAATATAAGAAATAAAAATTCAAATCGACTTTTAACATTCTCTTTGGAAAAATAAAATATTAGCTGCATTTTCATATTAAATTTAATTTTAAAAATTTAATGATATTTAGAGCAGGTAAAAAAAATATTTAAAAATTAAAATTATATAACGTATAATAAATAAAAATAATAATAAAAATCCTAATCTACTCATTTTCTATTGAATATTTATAAACTTAGTAAAAATTTAAACTGTTTAAATCGAATATTAGCTGCATTTGCACAATAATTTTAATTAAAGAAATTTCGTGAACTTTATAAAGGGGAAAAATTTTAAAATTAAAATTATATAAAGTATGAATGTAACTCGATGCAAAAGTTGTTAAAGTTAATTTTATAATTAAATATTTAAATATTAAAATCTGAATATTATTTATTATTATTTTATTATCAATTATTTGAAATAAATTAAATGCACAAGTTAAAAACTTTCACTCTAAAGACAATTAATAAATAAAGTTTATAATTGATTATCCGATTAATATAAAAACTTGAATAATTATTATTATTATACTAATTATTATTTATAATTATTTTATTATCGATTAGTTGAAATAAATTAAAGATGTACAAATTTCAAGTTTCTAACTCTTATTGATTCATTCAAACAGGCAGAGATAGACAAACGAACATGACTATATCGGCTCAGTTCGTTGTCCAGATCAACAATATATATACATTATGGGATATATGTTTTCTTGTTTCCTTCGGTCATTTTCTGTAAATCATTATACCCGGAATTTCCATTTTGGAAACGGGAACACGGGATCAATGGGTCACATAAAAACCTACAAGCTAACGGACTTGTTTTAATATATTTTGTTAAACTGGTTTGAAATTCGATATTTAATTCCCAAAGACAGTTCAAAATTAAATGGGTTGACATTGGCAAATTTGTAAGCCTTGTTAAATTACTAAATTTGCTTGTTAAGCAAATTGCTAGATCTCTTGTCAAATGAGTTGCTCTTATTTGAACTCAATTGACATGAACTTTGACAGCAATATATAATAGGGGAAAAAAATAAAATAAAATAAAATAAGAGACCCTTAAATGTTGCCACTTTGACTGGCACTCGATTTAATGCGCGCACAACAACTTGACGACCAAAAGCCAAGTGTCACATGTTGCGCACAATCTCAACTTATTTTTGGCAGTTGCTTTCAATGGACAACACTCGATGGTCGATTGTGTTTGCTTGTCAGTTGTCGCACGGCCCGAGTCGAGTGCTGAGTTTTAACTGCCATTTGAATACCAATTTGACAACAATACCAATTGGCTGGCCAGACCAGGCCAGGCCAGGCCAGAGTACAAGTGACCCAACTTGAACCGCATACAGATTGATACTCGAATGCGTTATGGCCAACATACTTCAGGCCGAACTCGAACTTCGGCCCGAACGTGGCCAAACTGACACTTCAATGGCATTTAGATCGCGTCATTTTGGTTTTTCGATTTTTCAGCTTTTCGCCTTAATTTTTCAGTCAATTTTTTTCCTCATTTATTTTTATTTTTTTATGTATATGTTTGTATTTTGGTATTGGCATTTTTTCTGTTTTTTTTTTATTTTTTTTTATTGCTTGCTCTTTGTGCTTTGCATACTTGAGCAGCAGCAGCAGCAGCAGCAGCTGGCAGTGAATGTAGCTGGGTCAAAGCATTGGCCATCCTTGCATTTAACCCTCACCCCCGCCTCATAATTATGGCCAGCATTGGAATGCAGTCTTGGGCTTTTTATGTTTGTCTTACCAATTGCCAAGTTTTTGTATGCCGCGGCACGCGTTCAAAATTATATCGAACGCCCTTGAAATGCGCGCCGTACATTGCGCATTTAATACTCGCTTTTATTTTATTTCATTTCATTTTTTTTTTATATATATATATAGATATTTATGGTAAGCTGGCGAGCGTTTAGTTTTCAATTTCAAATATATATGTATATATATATTTATAGCCTGAAGGTCGTGCGCAGGCGTTGACAATTAACGGGCCCGCAGTCAACAGCGGCGTTAGTAAACATTGTCTATCGACAGCATATAAGAGTTAATGAGCTGCAGCTTAGCACCTACTACTGTGGCTCATAAATCATATTTATCATAACTAAATACTTTATTGTTATGTATAAATTACAGCTGTATAAATTACAATAGAATTCGAAACCGGAGCAGTCCTGGCTAGTGAGGTTGTGTGGGACGAGGAAGTTGTTCAAATTATACGTTATATTGAACTAACATTGTTACAAAGATAACAGACGAAGACACCATCAGAGCTGACGTCGTGCAGGCGACACCTTTATCCGACTATGTTGTTTCCATGTGCATATTATACAAAATGTTGCCTCAGTCTCTCTCTCTCTCTCTCTCTCTCTCTCTCTCTCTCTCTCTCTCTCTCTCTCTCTCTCTCTCTCTCTCTCCATAGCAGCTGCCTTTCAATTACGACTCTTGTCAATGCCCTGCACCGCAGCTGTTAACACACACACAGCCAGGCAGCCAGGCAGCCAGACAGCCAAGCAGGCAGGCAGGCAACCAGTCAGGCTCAGGACATCTATTGAATATGTTGTACTCTCTCTCTCTCTCTATCTCTGTCTTACTCTGTCTAACACGAGCTGCATGTCGCCCATTTTTCGTATGACAAAGCGTGCCATTGTTGATCTTCTGCCCAGGCACCGCACCGTCGTCTATGTAGCAGCAGCCCATCACCAGCTACCACTTAACCAGCCAAGCATTCAGCCATACACACACTCTCTCACACACACACACACACACACACACACAATTTATATATATACAAATATATAGACTAAATCGCACAATGGGCGAGCATCTGACACTCAATAGAATGAGCCATTTGGCACCTGTTCTTAGTTGCGTATTTAAGAAATTGCACGCAAGGTTGTCTATCGAAATAATTATTGAAAATAATCGATATTTGACTAAATCAATGCGAAATTAAATCTATTAGAGATATGTCATTCAAAATCACGTAAGATTGTGGCATTATGGTTAAGGTTTATTGATGTTGATATTGACTAATCGTTAGATATATCGATAATTATAGTAAGAGCCTGATGGCACATTAGCATTGCAGCATACAATTTATAAACAACGATAAAGCGTTGCTCAGCGAACCTATTAAGATTGTTCCAATTGATTACTTTATATGCTGAATAGCAACCTATGTGGAAAAAGCAAACGATATAACGAATACTTCGAAAGCTTATGGATAACATATAACAAAGAACTATTTGGCAATCGATAACTAATCGACCCAATCGATAACTGCCATAAGAATTACATGAAATAAAGTCTGACACTTATCGATGACATTGAGGCTTAACAATTATCATTTATACAACTTGGCTCGATCTCAGCAATTTCTTATCGAACTTATCGATAACCTAATAGACTAACCGATATAGACTAACCAAGGCCAGACTATTCGGCATATTTTGGCCCACTCGATGGCTGTATTGTGTGCTGCCAGCCATAAGAATAACAAGCAATAATTTTGACACTTTGATAGACACATGTATTGGGAAAAAAAAAACGAAATAAAAAACGATAACTTATAGATTATACGGCAAAGATTGAGCATAGCTCGACTACATCTCGGCCGCTTTGTCTGTTACAGTATTAATGCTGTGCATCCTTGCAGCTAGTCAGTCGCTCCCATGGTGAGTTGGCGCTGCAGTCACCGTTTGCTGACATGTCAGAAATTTTAACTGGCAATTTGCAGCAGAACGCACGCCACGCACGTACAACACGACCAGACACGGCCAGGATGCTAGGACGGACACAGACGGCAGAGAGCTGGCTGGGCATCGGGCAATGGGCTGGCTGGCTGGCTGCCTGGCATTAGGGGGCGCGTATTCAGGAGCCACAAAAGGACAATCTGACGGGCAGACAGGGCGAACGCAGCGTGGGAGGTCGACAAGGGCGGCAGACAGTGATACACAAGAGCAACAGCAGCAGCAGCAGCAGGAGGAGGCGCAGCAGCAGGAGCAGGAGCAGGAGAAGGAGCAGGAGCAGTAGCAGCAGCGCCAACGTCCCCAGCAATTTCCATGAGCGTGTGCGAGTCTCTCAGTGCTCGTGTGTGTATTATTTTTTTTGTTTTTGTTGCATAGAACATGGCACAATATGTTGCCATGTCTGCCACTCCTTTGCAGCCGCCCATAGCCACGCCTACGCCTAGAGTCTGCTGCTGCCACTTGAGTGTGCTCCATGTGTATGTGTGTGTGTGTGTGTGTGTGTTGAACATTTTTGGTAATGGTGTCAAAATAATTTGGGTTGTCATTTGTTTTGTCGGCCACCCAAAAAGGTAAGCCATATAAGCAGGCAACCAACTGTAGTGGGGCATGTGAAGCTGTGCGCACATTAGGCAGCCTGGGCAGGGGAGTGTGACAGAGAGGGGGTTACATGGGAAAAAGCCACTGGAATTTTGCTGGCTTGTATAGCCGCTGCCTAAGCTCATAATCAGCAGCGCTCTGTTGCTCTGGTCAGAGGCAGTTGCCGCATTTACCATTTGCGATTTTTAATAAGCAGCCAAACGCAGGCAGCTAATAAAGTATAAGTGGCAAGTGGAGAATGGAGAGTGCGGAGTGGGGCGAACGTAAAGTATGAGAGGCGTAGCATAATGGCAGCAACAACAACAACAACAATAACAAAACCCCAACCCCACAACAAGCGTGCGTGTGTGGAGTGAATATCCTTTTGTATTGTTTTTGCTTAGCTTTTGTTGCTTGATGCTTGTTTGGCTTTTTATTAAATTTTTGTGTGCTGTTTGGAGCTGTTTGGAATTGGGGGGAAAAAGTATGAGGGAGTGCTAGGGTTGGTGGATGGGGACAGGGATTGGGATTGGTGTTTTGAAGAGCAACTCGTGTGCGTTGCTGTTTGAAGCTGCACATATTAATTGATTTTCCTGTTTGTTGCTGCCATTCTATACGCTCGCTGTACGCATGTGTGCGTGAGTGTGTGCCTTAGACACGCACAGGCACGTCTTTTTTTTTTTTTTTTTTTGCTCTTTTCAATTTTCAATAGTCGTGCTGCCAGTTGAGTTCAATTTTTGTTTGGCGTATGCGTAATGCAGCCGAAACGCAAACGTAAAGAAAACTTAAATAAAAAAAAACTATTGCCTACATTTGTGCTGCAGCGAGGCGAGTGAGTGTGAGAGAGAGAGAGAGAGAGAGAGAGAGAGAGAGAGTGAGCCAACTTGCAGCGACTTTTTGTTTACTTGATTTATGACAACTAGTCATCGCAGGGCAAATGAATTAAATTTTCTGCAACATATGGCCTGATGTGATTTGACATTTGCTGCTTGTATTTGCGCTCCCGGCTCTATTAGTTTTATTCTGTATTTTTTTTTTCAGCAGCCAGACAACAAGTTAAATGGCGTTTCACATTTTTGTGATCATAAATCATTGCCTAGGTGTGGCATCTAGACGAAGGAGCTAGAACTGAAGCTAGACTTGAGCATCCTGCTCGATAATGAATTGTTGTCCTCAGAGTTGTTGATTGATGCTAAAGATATACACATACATACATACATACATATATACAAGTGTCGCTTTTATTCGACGAGGGGGCGTGGCATGCAACAGCTGCCAGTGCCAGTGCCAGTGCCAGTGCCAGAAGACAACGCTCGTAGCCTCTAAAGCACATCGTCATCAGCATGAATAGCCCTTTGTTTGTTTGCTAATAGCTTGTTAGCCATTTCAAAAACAATTTTCTAACAAAAACAACAACAACAACAACAATGACGACAACAGCAACAACAACAACAAAACAGGACTACAGACAGGGACATGTGTTGTCCTTACAAAGTTATCGGTTCGTAGCTTGCAGCATTCAAGGCTTCGACTTTTACCGAGTTGCTACTGCTCTGTCATAATTCAGACAAGCAAAAAGTGCAAAAAAAAAAGTGAACAAAAAATCAAAGAAATACTACACACACGCACGCACACTCTTGTATTGACAGCTTTGCCATAAATTTCAGGTAACAGCCATGGACACATAACCCCCAATGCACAGTTGTTGTTGGTTTTTTTGCTGTGCTTTTGTTTTTTTTTTTTTTGTTTTTTGCCTGTTTTGTTGTTGTTCTTGTCAGTTTGCACAGTTTTGTTAAAGTTGTTGCCAAGTGTCGCACTCATTTTGCGTATCATTCATACGCCATGTGAGCCCGCCCAGAGACAAGAAAATGTGTATGCAAAACGTTGCCAGATTAGGATAATACATAAACAAATTCGAATTTTGCCTTGATTGAAAGCGAGTGAGGATCAAATAGAAAGGGAGGCTAAATAAAGTTGTGTTGACTGAGTGGCAACTAAATATTTTACACTCTACACTTATTGATCAGCGAGTCGATTAATCGTCTTGCAGCAGTTGGTCTTTCTGTGAGGCAGTCCATTATGACTCCTCTATTTATAGCTATGAGCTGTTCACGAGATCAACCGATCCAGCGCCTTCGGTACTTTTCGTTTCTGTCTTCGGTTGAACGCTTTGAGTTGAACTATTCGTGTGACGCTCTTTTGCCGAACATTGTTTAGGGAGCGTTACGACGGATGTTCGTACAATGAGATGCAGTAAGTGAGCGCTCGAAGAGTCTATGCAAACGATCTTCACTTACATATGCACACGCACGAGCTCACTCTTATGTAGGTACCAATAAGAAAAGTTTTCTATAGGATCGCAAATGAATTGATTGACGAAACAATGCAATCGGTGGCTCTCTGAGTTTTTGCTCAATGTGTGAGTGAGAGACACTTATTTGCAGACATTGAGAAATGATCAATAAATATATAAGAGCTCAGCTTCTATTGGTTAGTTAGTTAATCAGGCAGTCACTCCCTCTCTCTCTCTCTCTCTCTCTCTCTCTCTCTCTCTCTCTCTCTCTCTCTCTCTCTCTCTCTCTCTCTCTCTCTCTCTCTCTCTCTCTCTCTCTCTCTCTCTCTCTCTCTCTCTCTCTCTCTCTCTCTCTCTCTCTCTCTCGCTCAGTTCTAAGACTCAGACCCTAAGACTCTCGAGTGTTCTTTGAAATTTGAAAAATGTTTGAGTCAAGACTAATAGAATATATCAATATAATGCGTGTTGACTCGAAATATGTTATTTAAGCATATACGCATATATATATATATATATATATATATATATATATGCTAAACATTTATTCTACATATGTACATCTTCAGATATATGTTACAACAGTGCCCATTGCAGAGGCGCACACGTAGTGGCCGGAAGTTTTTATCTCTCTCCTCTCATTCGCAGTTATAATTTATTTAAATATAAATAAAAATATAAAAATATTTTTTTTATAAATATTTATAAATTATCGCATCACACATTTTATTCACTCTACAATTAACAAGCTGCCAAAGAGGCTGACATTTGATTGACTTGGCTTGGCAGCATGCATTTATGTCTATTAAATGTTAAATTTTTCATTACAAACTCAAATTGGAGTTCAAAATTAGCCTGCCCTTAAAAGTAGAGTATACAAAGTAGCATTTAGCTAGAGAGCAACATAGCCTTAGGTATTTTGTTGCAATTTATTTATTCATAAAGATACGATATTAAAATATTGAATATTATGGCAGGGGCACATTGGACAACTTTTAAATACGATTAAAATAGACATTAGGCACCGAACAGTGAATGCTCTTTTGCAAAAGAAATTCGCAATGCAGCTTAAGCTTTTTTTTTACTATAATACTATACAAATATATTGATATAATTTCAACTGTGGTTATATGGATCATGCAAATATATATATATATATATATATATATATATATATATATACATATATATGGTCTTATATACGTCTGTTACACAATCCATGACAAATTGTCAATACCCTTTGGAGCAATCACATCGAGCTCTAAGGTGGCCCCAGGCATTGGCTTCTGTGCAAATGATATGCGAGTTATGCTAGCCCAGGGGAAAGCCCTGTGCTGTGGTGTTTAGCTGCTGTACGTTGTGCGGCAGCCGATGGCTGTTATTACTTTGTTTGTTTAACTTCAATTTTGCCAGCTTGTTGCTAATATTTCATCAGAAAAGGGTTGTCCGACCAACAAAATAAAAGGGGGAACTGACTGGCCTGGCTGGCACTGCTACCTTTTAGCTGTAGCTGGCGCCCGCTTTGCTTAAGTATTTTAACGCTGTTTTTTTTTTTTATTGTTGGCTTGATTTGTTGTTGTTGTCTACTTTTTTGTTTTTGCAAAGTTTGAACAAGTCTGTCGCAGCGACAACCCTTGCGCACATCCGGTGCTTAGAGAGCAGCAATCCCTTACCCGCCCACTCCTTCTGCCGCCACTCCCTCGCCCAAATGACTTTTAAAACTCCATTCACACCCCCAGCCCCCATGCGGCACACACATGTCCCTTTATATATATATTTTTTTTTTTGTTTAGCCAAATTAAAATTCACTTAACAACATCCCGCTTTAGTTTTAATTTTTATTCAACAAAAAAAAAAGGACGTCCCATTGTATTCAAATATTTTACGGTTCTTTTTTTTTTTTGAGGTTTTTGTTACTTAAATGGCCCAAATCCTTGTTAAGAATTTATGAGACACTAAAGCCGCAGACGTGACCCATGCAATTTGCATTCAGTTAAGCAGAGCTATCGGAGTGGCGAATGCGACTGGGGATTGCTTCAAGACGTGGGGGCGGAAGTGGAGAGTGGAGAATGAAGAATGGGATATATTGGGGGCGTTGCCACGTTGTATCGCTAGCCAGAGATGCCTCGTCAATAATATATAAGCATTGCGGCAAAAACTTGTTCAAGGCGGGGAGGCCTCTTAAAAGGTTTTCCATTTCCCTCTCTCTCTCGCTCTTTGGCTCTCTCTCTCTCTCTCTCTTTTTTGTGTGTGGGTGCCTCTTGACTGTGTGCACTTAAAAGCTCAAGCTCACACACTCTTTGTCTCGAACTGCTTTTACTCAATTGCAATCAATTAAAAATCAATCAACTCAAATGTAGTGAAAAACAATTTTTAATTGAAAAGCAGCCAAAGTGGCTGAAGAGCTTCAATCCCAGCTGACCGGGTCACCTGATGAAAGTGCTCAGCACTACACTTCAAGTGGTTTTACAGACACACAGATAGAACATACAGCCATATAAAGTAGCCGAAAGCAAAGTGCATGAATATTTTATGAAGATAAATAAGGATAAAAACTTCAAACGACCACGAAAAGTGGTCGTCACTCTCGAAATGGACCTGGACCAAACAAACTGTGCAGCATCAGCAGCACCCAGTGCCGGCACATCAGGATGTTCAATAAAACAAAGAGCATGGCACTCATAGGAATAAGTGACTTAAGAGAGTACGCCAGGTAAGACAGTGAGAATGGGAGAATGGAAGAGAGAGGCAGCTGGACGACATGGCGTATGAGCAATATGTGCTGTAAATAACATTTGCATTTCACCTTTACACATTTGCTCACTTTATCTGCAGGCAATAGAAATGACAAGAATTTTACTCAAAATCTAGCAATGCTTTAAAAATAACTTTCCCAACTTGCAACTTTAACATTTACATTTCATAATTATTTAATTAAATATTTTTGTTCGTTTATTTAATTTAATTTTGATTGGATTTTTATTTTATTTTACTATATATATATATATATATATTTTTTTTTTTTTTAAGGAACAAATAACAATTTGTCGCCACATTTAATTCAATTGAACTGACTTTATGACTATGCATAATAATTTAGTGTGAAGTATCAATAATATTTGCTTTGCATTTGCCAGAGTCAAAAATCAGGTCAATTTGTTTGCTTAAATTATTTTTATCACGTATCATGCATATACATATATATATATATATTTTTTTTTATGTGTAATGTACATATATACATGTATATAATGTCTTCCTCTCTCTCTCACTCTATTGTCACTCTGTCTCTTTATCTATATAATTTTTTTTTAGAATCTTTCTCGCTGTTCGGGCATATGCGAGGCATAGTTAATTGCTTTGAGCTTGACTCTATCATTAAATGAAAATTGTAGACAAATGTACTTGAGGTAATTAACTTGTGTTCCCAATATACTTATAGATAGCTGCAACGCAACAATGCTTACCACTAATTTTGTTCGTCCGTCCAACTGTCTGTCTATCTAGACTTTTTAATGAGCTTTGGATTATGAGACAGGCAGCGCGACAACAACTGACCGACGGACTGAACGACCAATCAAATAAACTAGCTACGTGAAGCGAAACTCATTTCAAAGCTATTAGACTCTCGGAAACTGCAAACACAACAACAACAACAACAACAACAACAACAACAGCAGCAGTAGCAGCAGCAGCAGCAGCAGCAACGGCGACAACAACAATGAGATCAACTACTTAGTTACATTCAGGCCTTGTTACAATTTCTTTGTCGAGGCGTTCGTGCATGCAGATAGCCCCACTGACCCGTGTCCCCCACGCCTAATGCCAACTGCCCCCCACGCCATTTCTATCCCATCTCTATTTTCATCCCGAGGAAGGATCATAGTCATACTAACATCCTGCCACCTATTCCTGCATTGCGCTGCCCTTTGTTTGTCCAGCCAGTCAAGTGCCTGGGGTGGGGTTGGGGGGCTGCTGGGGTGGCCAAGGCGAACCACTCAATGTAATGAAGGTCATTAGAAATGTGCTCGAGGGCATGGCACACGCACAACTCATTTGCACTTGGCTCAACTTGCAGAGAGAGACTAGAGGTTCGCAATCAAAAAAGTGCGTAAAGTACAAAGCAAAAGTTTTCTTTCTTTCTGCCTTGGCCTCTCATTGTTGGCAGCTTTGGGTCATTAGGTGACGCTTGTCCATGGGCGCAAACGTAATTAGTCGGAGACGTAGATGGAGACGGAGACGGAGACGGAGACGGAGACGGAGACGGAGACGGAGACGGAGACGACATCAAAACATGTAAAGTAGGGCAAATGCCGCTCGACTGACCCAACGAGCCATGCCCTCAATGGGGAGAGCGCGATCCCCATTGGATCAACGTCTGGGCCAGAGACTTGGGCAAAAACTTGGTAATTAGGATGTTTGTGCTGACAGACAGGCAGACAAGCAGACAGACGAACAGTTGGACACTTGGACAGAGGCGAAAAGAATGCGCAGAAAAAATGCGACTCAACGCCAAGCAAAAGAAAGTGAAATGGCAAACGGCTGTCGAACGGGTTTGCTGGCAGTCAACAATGACTGAGGAAATACTCGAAGCAGTTCAACTTCAAGCTGAAGCCAGAAGTTGTGAGCGAGTTGAAATCCAATGTTCAACTGCGGCTGAGATGTTAACGATAGCAGCGATTCGCAAATTAAGTTGACATCTTAACTTGAACTTTTTTAATTAGATTTTATCATTATAATCGAGTCACAGTCGAGCGCCAATTGTTGTGCCAAGTGTCAACACAGGCGTGAGAGGCTCAGCCTCAGCAATAGCCTTAGCTTCATCCTTAGCCACCCATCCCATTGTAGCCGGTACGTGCCTCTTGCCCTTGGCACTTGCTCTTTATTTACAGTTTGACATTTTGTTGCGCTGCAAAGTAGGCAAGCTATTTGCTCTGCCCTAAGCCCTGCCCTGCCCTGCCCTGTGCAAGGTGGCAATTGTGCCTGGCAGCATGGCACACAGTTTGAAGAAGTTTTGAAGCTCTCAATTCGCCATTTGATTGCATATTGCAACAATGTGGCACTTGCTGCACTGAATGCATGGCCATTGCCACGCTTCACAAAAAAAAAAATACATAAAAAAGAAATGAAATAAATAAAGTTACGTTTGCCAAACCGATTGCCAATGCTACAATTGTTGGCCTTTAAAAATACTTTGACTCAGCTGAAATTGCCCTAAAATAAAACGTTAATTTTTTTTGGCTAGCTCTACAATGTTGCTCAGCTGAATAGAAAAATTTGCAGAAACTGATACATTTTTCAAAGAAACAAATTAAAACATTAATTAATATTAATTTTGATACATAATAATAAAAATAAATAATAAAAGAACAACTCTAAATGAAATGCTTTGTAGTTTATATATTATTTATATTTAAATGAATAAATAAATTAATATTAATTTTGATATTTAATAAAAAATTAATAATAAAAAAAAATACTAAATGAAATACTTTGTAGTTTATGTATTAGTTATATTAAAATGAATAAATTAATTAATATTAATTTTTATATATGATAATAAAATTAATAATAAAAAGAAAATTAAATGAAATACTTCGTGGTATTTATCTTACCTATATTTAAATGAATAAATTAATTAATATTAATTTTGATAAATATTAATAAAATTAAAAATAAATAATAAAAATATACTAAATAAAATACTTTGTAGTTTATGTTTTAGTTATATTTAAATGAATAAATTTATTAATTTTAATTTTTAAATATAATAATAAAATGAATAACAAAAAAAAAACACTAAATGAAATACTTTGTATTGTATTGTATTAGTTATATTTAAATCAATAAATTAATTAATATTAATATTGATAAATAATAAAAAATTAATAATAAAAAAAATACAAAATGAAATATTTTGTAGTTTATATATTAATTAAACTATGTAACTATATAGCTTTTGAGCTTTTGGGACTTATTTGCAGACTGATTTGAACAGACTTCATGTCTTATGAAATACCTAATATATCATAGAAATTATAATAATGTAATTTCTTTATGTGGAATAGGGCTACTCGAACAATCTATATATATTTTATTATTTTCATATTTATATACAGTTCTATTATATATCATTAGAAAACTGACCTGCCTTAAGCAAGAGTGAGTGGCTTAGCATTAATTTCGCTTCTAATCTGCTTTCAATATTGTTTGCCTCACAAGTTTCCGTTTTAAATTTAGCTATGTTTTGCACCTGCATGACTCTGATTCATACTGATACTCTCATGCTCGAACAGATGCTTGTATTCATGCTCATTCCGATACTCATACGCATACTTATGGTCGTGCCGACACTTGGGCTCGTAAGTAAGCTGCAACCATAAGCAGACACACAGAACCACTCTAAGCCCTGACTGAGTGTGTGTGTGTGGGTTGAGGAAATGCGCTTAAGTGGCATCAACGTCAATTCTCGACAGTTCGAGTCGAGTTGGTTTCTGTTCTGGCTACGGCTCTGGTTTCTCTCTATATATTGCACATTCAAGTTGAAATGACGAACAGATGAGCGTTTTTAATGTCAATTTGATAATTTGCCATCAAACCAAAGACTGTCGAGAATCTCTCATGCTCTCAGATTGTGTGTGTATGTGTGTGTGTGCGTGTGCGTGTGCGTGGGTGAAAAACTTTATATGCCAACGGCCACTAAGCAAATAATAACAAATGAGTAATGAGAAGCGCTTATACGGGAGACCAATCAACTGAACCGAATGAGCGACCATTGAATTCACCTGTCCAGTTGATAGTTTCGTTTTTCACGCACACGCAGACACAGACAGCTGGACAGACAGAGAAAGAGAGAGAGAGGGAGAGAGAGAGAGAGAGAGTGGGAGAGACAGACGCAAGCACACACCAATGGAGACAGAAAACACTCATTGATTATTTAAACGTTTGCGGTGCTATTGTTGTCCCCAGGAGAACACCAGTGCCAGAGATACTGAAGGAGACAGACAGACAGAGGGAGAGTGGGACAGGGAAAGGTGGAGAGTGAGTGAGAGCAATATCGTCGCAGTCATAGTCACAGTGGCAGCCGCCACAATAACAACCACAGGAATAGCAACACCAACACCAACACCAACACCAACACCAACAACAACAACAACGCACGCCCCCACGTGCATTTGTGTGCTTCACACTGTGGCATTCATTGTTTACCGTTTGTATCTAAAGTTTTATGCCATTGGGGCATGAATAAATATTGATTCGACGAACGTACATTGCCCAATACAAAAATGTTTAACTTAAATTCAACTGACCATGCGACGATCTGTGAATCTCGTTAAATGCAGTTTATAAGTGTGCAAAATATGTAGAAAAGTATTTTAAGTACCTATTGGAAATCAGCTCAAATGCTTAATTAATCACGAATTATCAATTGGGCTACTTTGGTAGGTCTATGTTTAGATAGACGATCTACATGACACTTTGAGAACATACTAATAGTATTCAAATGTCTCTATTTGCCGAATTTCAAGTCTTTAGTATTTGCATTAATTTTTTTTTCCAATTTTGAGGGGATGGAGGTGAATTTTGGGGGGCGGTATCCAAAATCTAACAAAAATAAAAATTACATTAAAGTACTATCTATATATGTATATGCAAAATACTTGGAATGTCTAACTCTGCGGATGAACAAGATATAATTTTATAACTGATTCTAGATAAATGTTTTAATCGATAATTCTGAAACGGAAAAAGTTATCGATTTTCTGAAACCATATAACAAATTGAAGATTGAGGTCTTTAGCTCTAATAGTTTTTGAGATTGACGCGTTCATACATACGGACAGACGGACAGAGCTATATCGACTCAGTTCGTCGCCCTGATCAAAAATATATATACTTTATGAGGTCTATCACGCCTCCTTCTGCCCGTAACATACTTATACCCTGATTTCCCATATTTAATGGGAATTTTAATTAAAATTAAATAAGCTAAAAGCCAAAAAGGCTCAACAACTTTAAATTTGTTTTCATTAAATTATTATTTTCGCTTCATGTCTATCGACTCCATGTAGAAAGTAAACTAAGCTGTGCTTAAAGTTAAAATAAATTACATTAAATCAAGTCTAGATTCTGCCTAATACTGCTGCAAAGTTATTTTTAATTTAAAAAAAAAAATACCTTGGTTAAACTTTTAGACTTAATCTAAACTTTAGCAGCATTTTTGACATTTACTTCTGCACTTCAATATGTTTTGATAACGTTATTAGTTTCCTGCACTGATGGCCAAATAACAAAGCCAAAGCATTGAGCTTCTTCAAT
The DNA here is from genome assembly GCA_035047405.1 of Drosophila stalkeri. NCBI lineage: Eukaryota > Metazoa > Arthropoda > Insecta > Diptera > Drosophilidae > Drosophila > Drosophila stalkeri. The sequence goes on from JAWNPR010000061.1 coordinate 11,105,632, forward strand.
ACTTCTTTTTAAAGCTCTTGCCAAATCCATCTCTTGACTTAATGCCATTTGTAGGGTACTTTAACAAGCTCTTTGAATGTAATCAATTCAATGTATTTTATTTTATTTTTCATTTTTCATTTTTCTCTATTTTTTTTTTTCTGCTGCTGCTGCTTCTCTATAATCTAAATGCTCAATGGAAAGTCTTGCTGAATAGAACACTAGTTGATTCAACATATTTCACTTGTCCCTCTTAAGCAGCTTTCTCTCTGTTTCTGCTTTTCTGTCGCTTACTCAATCCTGATGCGTTCCAATTACTCAAGCAGTCAATGCCATTGCAATAACATCAGCAGCAACAACAACAACAGCAACTTCTACTACAACAATAATGCAGTCAAAGATATAGTACTTGCCCGGGCACATTGTACGCTCAAGTAGAGCCGCGGCACGCTGCGTCGCGCCTTGCTGCAGTCACGCCCTTCCTGCCCACCCTACTTTCATCCATCCATCCATGCTGTATGCTTATTTTTAAACGTATTAAGGAAGCAGCAGCAGCAGCAGCAGCAGCAGCGGCAGGATGGAATGGCATGAAGTCGACTCGAGACGACTTGAGTCAACTTCAACAGAGGTAACAACAACGACTAAATAAATGATATGTACCATGTGGCACAAAGGGACAGCTGAATGTGGCGCCACCACAGCGCCCAGTCGGCGTGGTAGCAGGGGGGGCACAAGGTAACCAACGAGTTTCCATTGAATTGACTTTCAATTCAAGCGCTAGACATTTATCCGCAGCCAGAGGTCTTTGCCTGCCCACATTTCGCAACTGTCAAAAGAACTTCATGTGCTTCAAGCCACATTATGCAGCTCCAAATGGAAATCCTACAAAAAAAAATCTAACATCTAGTATATTTATAGAAACTTGCGCAAATATTGCTAAGCTAACAACATTAACACAATTCCTTTCATGTTAACTTAACATTAGCCTTAACAGTTGCATAAGTTAATGTAAAGCAAAAACTGTTGGCATTAGTTTGTGAAAACTTTTGATTCTACTTTCAACAACATTTAACGAAACATAAGAAGAAAACAAAATATAAAACAAAATAAAAATAAAAAGGCTTTTCAAAAGAATTCTCGTTTTTGTGCATCCAAGTTTTGATTCTTTTTCGGAAATTTTTAACATTAAGTTGACTTCTTCCTAAGGCATACGCGCAACAAACGGACGAAAAAAAAAGGCGAGAGGAATAAAATAAAAATGCAAAAGAAGAAGTAGAAGTAGAAGTAGAAGTAGAAGTAGAAGAGAAAACAACTATATCTAAGCTGACTTTGGCTTCTAAGTTTGCTGTCGAATTCATGTTAGACGCAAATTTATGACTGTCAAAAAGTTCAACTGCAAAATGCTAAGACAGAGACGAATGCGCCGAGGCCGTCGATGCTAAAGAAAAAACTCTCTCTCTATATATAAAAGAAATAATATTATTTCAGAACTTCTGAATTTATGGCTCGACAAGAATTTGCAGCAAGCGCCTGGTGACAATGGACCCACGCATATACATATATAACTATATACTATGCATATATATATTTATATATATATGTGTGTGTATATATGAATGTATGTGCATCAGGACAATAAATGACATTCCAGCTGCACTGAATTTCGAATTAACTAACATTGGGGCAGGTGAACTTGAGCTCAGTGCTTCAGTGAGACAATTAAACAATTGTTAAAGACATCAACGACGTCAGACTTCGTCTGACTTGAATAAAATTTAAGAAAATGCTTGAAGTTTTCTAGACTGAGGTGAACCACATTAAAAGTATGCTAGAATGCTTTAGTGAATTGCTTATAAATAGCTTACGTACACATAAGCTCTTAGACAAGTGAAGTCGCTTCATTAATCGGGAGTGACCGACTAGAAAATATCCTCAGAGAGACAGAAGGAACATTCTTATGCACGCATAGCAAATGCCCACTCACACTTATATATCATATATAAACTAAAAATCTGCCTACTGCATATCTATTCTTATTAAAATAGAGCATATTCCTTATCTACATAGGAACCTTCCAACTGTCCTATATTGATTTTTAAATAGTTTACTTTAGCTTCATATGAATATATGCCCAATAAAGAGAGTAATAAAAGCAGCACATATTGCTAATCTGTATAAAAATCGTTTAGATATTCAAGGTTTCTAGGCTTTTTAACATATTTTACTTATGTTTATCGAAACTTATCGATAATTAATAAATCAGTGAAACTATAGCTACCTAGGAATATATAATATATATATGGATAGTTATAAAAAGCAGGACATATTGCTAATCTGTATAAAATTCGTTTAGATATCCAAGCTTTTCAGATTTGACTTGTGTTTATCGAAACTTATCGATAATTACTAAATTAGTTTATATATGAAACTTTTGCTTCATATGAACATATTTCCAATAAGAGACAGAATATATTCTTAATCTATATAAGTTCCTTGCAAATGTCTTTTAGACGTTTTAAGTAACGAATTGAAATTGTAAATTCCAAAAAATTTTCACTGGCACAGACAGACAGATGGCTAATTGGACTCAGCCTTCAGTGGACTACATTTACTTAATGGGCTGCTCTGCTTGTTAGCAAAGCATTTGAGACTCAAATCAATTGTGTTTTAAATTCAAGCGATATTCAACTGTCTTTAAGCAAAACGATTGTCAATGTCCTGTCATGTCTGTCCATCAGTTGCAGCTACAACAGCAGCAGCAGCCGCAGCCGCTACAGCAGTCGCAACGACAACGCATTTTAATCAAAGCCGCAGAACCTATCAAGACATTTTTAATGACGCCCCAAGGCTGTGGGTCTCTATACCCCAGCTAGCTCGCCCGCTGTGCCTTGACGGTGTGGTTAAGGGTTTCCAGACAGATAGGCGAACAGACAGACAGACGGACGGACAGACAGACCGAGGGAGACAGACAGTTAGCTCAGTCAGTTCAGCTGTGTTCGGGCCGCTTTGCCGTGCCGCACGTGCCACACCGCCAACCTGTCTGATATATGCTATGTCTATATACACATTTCAAATGAAACAAATGCAAATTGTTGTCATTCAGCAACATCAACGAGGACAACAACAGTCGATTGGTTTGAAGCCTGAAGCCGGGCCACTTGGCGTCCTGTGCCTGTGTTGTGGCCCGCCTCGTAAATGTTCATTAATCCGCTGCCATTGCAGACAGTGCTCTCTCTCTCTCACTCACTCTCTGTGTGTGTGTGTGTGTATTGTGTGTATATTAATGCGGCTGGCAAAAGTAGCTTTTAATTAGCATGTTGTCTGCGGGCCGCAACGCAGCTCGTTTGTTGCAAGTTGTTTTGGGGATTTTTGAATGGCTTTTTGGTTGACTGGCAACAATCCAGACGCAGGTGCTCGATGCCATTGGTAAAACTGTATACTGATAGAAAGAGAGGCAAGTACAGTGTAGAGAGAGAGAGATAGAGAGAGAGAGAGAGTCAGCAGCTATGTTTGCCTAGACCACCTCCCCCCTCCCAGCTAGAGCATGAGACGCATGAGCCTGGTGAATAGTTTTTTGTCCTGTCAGAGAAGCTGCCACAGAGCTGATGGGCTCCAAGGACTTAAATGCGACTTAGGCTTAGTGTCGCTTGCGGTTTTTGCGTTTGCGACAAAGAAAGAGCAGCAGGAGAAATAGGTGCTTCGGCAACGAATAGATAACTATCTAGGCACGTGAGCCCCATAAGTTATCTGTAGAGTATAACAATTTAAGATTAGATTGTTGGCATTTGCCTAAGCCAAGCCACGAAAACTTTCAACAATAAATTTACCATGAAAAGCTAATTAGTAAAGAATAGAAATTGCGCTGAAATATATTTAGATATTTTCCAATTGGAGAGATTGAGTTTCAATTGAGTTTCACCTAATTTCTATATATATATATATATATATATATATTAGAAATTTAATTTTGTTTTATTCTTTCATTAATTAATATGGCTGATGATATAAGTATGCATTTCATTAATTATATCAATTACCATGAAATGAATATATGCATGTACCGTACGTACTTATGTATCCGTTGCCTAATCATGCATAACTATTGATTAATATTTTTGCATTAGGCATATCCAACTCTATTAAAGCCCAGCTGTGCTCGATTCTTTATAGAAGTATATATACCAATACATATGTATATGTATGTATGTATATACATACCATCACATCTCAATTATCCGTAAACGCTTAATAGCCCATTAGTGGGCTGCATGCCCCCTCAACATCATCCGCCTTATGGCAGTCACGCACATTCAAGTTATATAGACCCTAAAACCGGACATTTTTCCACAGGCTGCGATTTAGTTAATTTTTTTTTTTTTTTTATTGATTAATGCAAACTTTAAAAATTCAATATTTGCAAAAGTTTAACTATTCAATTTTCCTGCTGGATAATAATATAACAATAACAATGGATAAAAAAAAAGAATAAAATAGAAAGAATTATGAATAATGTGAAAGGAAAATTTGCGATTGAAATAAAATAGAAAGAATTATGAATAATGTGAAAGGAAATAAGTCTTTTGAATTTTTTGAGGCAATTTGGAACCACTATTGGAGACCGTTTAGGAAGTATTTAATTAATTATATTTATTTTATTATTTAATATTTTAATTTAATTTGTAATCCTTAAGAACGATATAATCGACTATATAATAATCGTTCTACTCTGTACTATCTATACAATATACTCTATATTATAATACTCTTTCTCTCTAGAACTGTTACAATTTTACGCTTTTTTTGGGGTTGTGGTGTATCGAGAATAAATACGTAATAATTATCGATCGATAGAGAGAAGAGATTAGCATAACTCAATTATTGGATTCTTCAGTTTCTAGATCTACAACTGTTGATGATACTTATTTATCTGATTTAACTCGTAGAAATATCCATAATATATTTGAAAATATTTATAGCAATCTTTTACGTAAGTGTAAATCATGCGGACAATGTTTCGCTACAGTCTCAATTTATATTCGAAATTTAAAAGGGCTTCAGCAATAATCAAATTGAACCTTGGCTAGTTAAAATGTTACAACGGATGCAAGTTATTGAGAAAGCTAAACAATAGACTCAATATGAATTCCTCAATATGAACTGCTTCAAAGTGCGCTAGCCATTGAAAATCTCTTGGCTTCGGCCTTTGTCAATGATTAGAGTTGTGGATTAATTTGCCGCATTAGCCACTTCATTGGCATGACGAACGAACGGATGCGTTGCAGCAAATCGTCTATTGTCAAGCGCTATAATTTGAGGTAAATGCAGTGCAGCGTCGGACCGAACAGGGCAGAGCAGGAGGCGAGCAGGGGGCGAGGCTGTGGCATGAGGGGCATTTCTCGATGCACGCTAATCAGACGTCACGCAGGCGCATGACACAAAAAGCCAAAACAGCAACACAAACAAAGCAAGGCAAGGCAAGGCAAACCGCAGGGCCATAGGGGGCTGCATAGAAGTTAAAGGAGATGGTTGTTGTTGCTGTCGCTGCAATTGTTGTTCATTGTTGCTGTGTATGATTATTAGGCATAAAGTGCTGAGGCTGCTGTTGCTGCCTTTGGCCCAGGCCTAAGTAACACGATTTTTCTTCATTATTATTTCTTGGCACGCGATCTGACAAGTTAGACGACTACGTCGTTGTCGTTGCAGTCGTTGTCGTTGTCGTTGTCGTTGTTATTGCTGTTCATTTCTAGTTGCTGTTGTTGGACTTTGAGCTAGTCAAGCAAGCTGTCGCCATCGCCTTGGCTGTCGTGTTATGCGATTTACATGAAGTGTTGGCGCAGGCAAAATTTTCATGACGCCTGCTGTCCCCCACCCAATAGCAGCAGCAGCAGCAGCAGCAGCAGTAGTAGCAGCAACAACCAGCGCCAACCGGCCTTGCCCATTTTTACAACAACAAAAAAACAAAAACGCAACCAAGACACCCCATAGTTGATGTCTATCTTTAATATATATATACGTTTATCTCTCTCTCTTTCTCTCTCTCTCTCTCTATCTCATTCTCTCACGATATATATGTATTTATAATCTACTTTTATAAAGAAATTACATTTGACGACTTACTTGCAATTAGCCACGTCTGCAACTGGTTGACTCGTTGTCTTGTCTCGTTGCTGCTGTTTGTTATTCCACTTCTCTATGCATGCAACGTCATATATACTCGTCGAGCTATAAGAGAAAAGATAAATAAATAAATAAAATTAGTCACATGTGCAGAGCTAAATCATATGAAAATTAAAACGTACGAAATACCTAAATTGAAAGAATGTAGAGTGTAGAGTGTAGAGTGTAGAGTGTAGAGTGTAGAGTGTACAGTGTACAGTGTACAGTGTACAGTGTACAGTGTACAGTGTACAGTGTACAGTGTACAGTGTAGAGTGTAGAGTGTAGAGTGTAGAGTGTAGAGTGTAGAGTGTAGAGTGTAGAGTGTAGAGTGTAGAGTGTAGAGTGTAGAGTGTAGAGTGTAGAGTGTAGAGTGTAGAGTGTAGAGTGTAGAGTGTAGAGTGTAGAGTGTAGAGTGTAGAGTGTAGAGTGTAGAGTGTAGAGTGTAGAGTGTAGAGTGTAGAGTGTAGAGTGTAGAGTGTAGAGTGTAGAGTGTAGAGTGTAGAGTGTAGAGTGTAGAGTGTAGAGTGTAGAGTGTAGAGTGTAGAGTGTAGAGTGTAGAGTGTAGAGTGTAGAGTGTAGAGTGTAGAGTGTAGAGTGTAGAGTGTAGAGTGTAGAGTGTAGAGTGTAGAGTGTAGAGTGTAGAGTGTAGAGTGTAGAGTGTAGAGTGTAGAGTGTAGAGTGTAGAGTGTAGAGTGTAGAGTGTAGAGTGTAGAGTGTAGAGTGTAGAGTGTAGAGTGTAGAGTGTAGAGTGTAGAGTGTAGAGTGTAGAGTGTAGAGTGTAGAGTGCATAAGAAGATCAACTCTCTTAGTCTCATTGTACGATGGTCAATCGTGTCGCTCCCTAAACGAAGTTCACGAGAATGGTGTAGCGCAAGACGCTCAACTGAAAAACAAAAACGAAAAGAACCGAAGGCTCTTGCTCAGAGCGAGAGTGACAGCGAGAGCGAGTGAGCATGTTATTTCTTCGATTGAACGTGAAGTTTCAATAAAATAAATAAATATTGTGAAGCACAAAAGAAACACGATTTAAATTGTCAACTAAGAACTATCTCTCTCTGTCAAATATACTTTATTTTACGTACTGTACTCAATATATTGTAGTTTATTCTACATTCCTGTATCTCCAAACATACATCTATATTGTTAAATAATAAATAAACATACAAAATTTCTGCTTTTTTGTATTAACTTATCCATAAATGCACAAGTCTGTTTTCAGAGATCCTAACTGGTAAACAATAATAATTCTCTTTCAAATCGACTTCATATGTATCATTTTTGCACCCAATCGAATTCATTTCTTAATTAAGAATAAAAATTGACCGTTTCGAGTGCTGAAAGATAAGATACGCATTACACTTACTCAACTGAATTTCTCTTGAATGAATTGCAATTGAACTTGGCAGCACTATGGAATCTCACTTTAGTATTTAATTTCAACGATTCCTCTAGCAAGCTTAATTAGTTTGTGGGTCAAAAATGCGACCATTGTTTGGTGCACCAGTCTATCTTGCTTATCTTTGTGGTTATTTTCCGTGAGGATATTTTTATTTTATTTCTATTTTTCTTGTTTATGTGCCCAAAATTTATGGCGATCTTATCGCTTAGCACTCGACACGTGATAGTCTTCAACATAAAGTAAACAAACGACAAATTATAGAAAATTAACTTAAATATTTTAAATCATTTCTGACTAATTGCTTTTATATGGGCTAATAAATAAGTGATAACATAGATTGTAGACGCATAGGATTGGCCATACTATGCTTATAATATTCATTCATATATAATTTATACTTTTATTATATTTGTCTATTTTTGGGGTGGAGTGAACTAGCCTTTTTTTTTTATTGGAGTTACTATTAAGTTACGGCACTGTTATTAGTTTTCGGCTCGACCTTCGCTGATAACAAAAAAAAAAAAACGACAAAATTCTTATCTATTTGCATAGCGTAAGGCGTGGCAGTCATGCGATTTTATCAGTCTTAGCTTTGAACCGAAATCAGATCTCAGTCTCTCTCTCTCTCTCTCTCTTCCTCTCACACATACTATTTCAAACTCTTTTGAAGTGGCCACGTGAGCGCAGTGCGCAGCTTAATTAATTGCTATAAAATAAGGGAAAAATATAATTTAAATGGAATTTTATGCACATAAATAAGCAAAGCAGATATAAAAGCAGCAGCTGCGGCAACGGCAGCGGCAGCGGCAGCGTCAGTGGATAAGAAGTTGAGTTTGGCTTGCCGGCGGGCCGCAGACACATTACATTTTCTGCTCCAGATACGCTTTTCACAATTTTTACACACACGCAGCAGATGGCAACTTTTGATTTTACTTTTGCCAACGCGGCGTATGCGCAATGTTTGCAAGCGGAGCGTGCGCACAGAAAGCAAACAGCGCCGAAAAACAGACAAACAGGCAAACAGACAAACAAACAAACAAGCAAGCAAACAACACATACACACACACACACACACACACACACACATACACACACTCATCTGACTATACAAGTCAGTCAGTCAGTCAGTCTGGCAGCTACTGAGCCATGGGCGTTTGAAAGTCGTAGATATACATAGATATGAAAAGTGAAAATTGCATTTGTTTTTAATGCAGCTGAAAATTAAGACGAAAATGTGTGGCAAGGTTGATGTGAGGTGAAAGGGGACAACCAAATGAGCGGCAAAACGTGCGCTAATCAGCCAAAAAAAAAAAGCAAAAAAACAAATAAAATAAAATAAAAGCGAAAAAGAAAAGCAACTAAATTCCCAGTGGGCCAAGGGAAAAGCTAACGAGAGTGCAAAAAGCAAGAAATCTAATTTTCACTTCAAATCAAATTTGCATTGACAATAAAGAAATTTCGAGCACAAAATTATATTGAGTCTTAATAATGGCGCATACTCTAATTAAAGTATTTCTATTTATAAATATTAATATATATAATAGCAAAAAACTCATTTTGATATGCCAAAGTATTGCCATCAAATCAACGACAATTTCGCAATCTAATCACAATTTGTGATTTAAATTTAAAGAGTATTTCAGTTCTCGCCAGTGAGTCAATCAACGCACACAGACAGATGTCTATTTACACACACACACACACACACACACTCATATATATATATATATATATACAAATACACCCATCCACCCATTCAGCTGTGGTCATCCTGATCTCATCTGTTAATCCCATTGCACTCACATATGCAAAACTCATTGGCATTTGTCGGTTGTCCAGGGTGCCCCAATCACGTGGTCAAACGACACTGCCATCGATGCCCAGCATTTAGCATCATTATCATCATTGCCAGCATCAACATCATCATCATCATCATCATCATCGTCGTCATCATTAATTAAACACTTAATTAAAACTGCAGCTGACTGCTGCTGCTGCTGCTGTAGCGGGAGCAGCGCGTTTAAATGCAATTCACTGCGCATCGCGTGGAGATTGAGGCAGAAATGGGGCGTGGCACGGAATGGGGGATGCGATAAATTGATTAGACGGCATTTGCTTGCTGAACGCTTTCAGCAGCCAACTGGCAAAAAGCAATAACAACTATTAACGGCATTTAAAATGCAAGCCGCTAAAAGCAAAAAAAAAAAAAAAAAAAGCAACAACAATGGGAGCAACTAATAACAACCAAATAATAGGTTTAATAAATAACGTATATAAAAATACATATACATATATATATATATATATATATATATATATATATATATATATATATATATATATACATATTTGTGTCTGATTGAAATTAACGCCACTTTCATTTTTCATCATTGGCATTGGGCAACCGTGCGAAAGAGGTTGAGGAAACAGAGCGATAACCGATAAGTGGCAGGCGATAAGCGATAACATATTAACAATTTATGTGCCATATACAGCAACAACAACAACAACAATGAAATAAAATACACTTTGTAAACGCTTGATTAGCAGTGAGAACGGAAATAAACCTAGTTTTTGAGGTGTTGAATGCGAAGCCATTTCATTGCACCTTGCTAAGCGCCTTTCAAAAAGCAGTTTCATAAATAAATATTGAAAAATTTCATTTACAGGTGTTTCGATGAACCAAATGATAGACGTTAATCTATATGCATATATATGCGTGAATATGTGTTTATGTATGTAAATCATTAGAAATTGATGAGCTGTGATGAGAGAGAGAGTGAGAGAGAGAGAGAGAGTAAGCAAGAGAAAGAAAAGAAGCAACAACAGCAACAACTATAGCTAACATATTTATACTAAATAAATATTTATGCTAATAAGTTACTATCTCTAATACATCGATTCGCATCATCACTCACAGCTGATATTAGGATTGGGCACGATTGCCAGGTACTTGGGCTGGGTAATAGAAAAGACTAGATTCAACTAGACTAGACTTGACTTGACTAGAATAGACTAAGGAAATTATTTTTTCTTTTTTACTATTGCAGCAGCATGATCAGCTATAGCCAACTTGCATATGAACCAGCTGAAAAACCATCAAAATAAAATCTTGTATCAATCTACAATCTACACTGACTTCACGCAAAGACAGACCTAGTTGAGCCAATAATAATATTATATATACTAGACTAGAATTCATATTGAAGTGATAAATTATCAGCAAGTTATAATCGTTAAAATATATGTATGTATTCCATATCCATATCTCAAATCTCTCAATCAAATATCAAGAATTTAGATATTCATATATAAACAAAAATTGCAAAGAAAAGTAAATTTAATTAAATTAAGTTGTAGTGGAACTTGTTGCTTTATTTATTTATTATTAAATATTTATTAATTGCTGTATTTATTTATTTTTTATTTATTTATTATTAATTTATAAATATATTTTCTGTACATATAGAAAACTTCTAGTATTTCAGCTCTACACTTATTTAATTATTAATCATTTATACAATTTTGTATCTTTACTCTTCAAAATAAAGGCGATTAAGAGTTGGTTTTTATTTCATTTCATTTCCACTTATTGCACGCGTTAATAATACTTCATATAATGATCGAAATAAGTGAAATTGAAACATCTCTTAATAAGTAATATTTCAAATTAAGAGCGAAAAGAATGAAAATGAAATGAAATCGAAACAACGCTTAAAGAGATTAAATAAAACATCATTCAAAGGCAACTTTAAGTTGTTGCTAAGGTGAATTTGAGCAGCAGCAAATTGAGAATAAAATTGCAGTGCATAATAATTTTATAAAATATACATATATAATTTAAAAACAAATTTATATATATATATATATATATACCTATAACAAATCCCATAAAGTATATATATATCCGTTCAGAATGACGAGCTGAGTTGATATGAGTATTGCTAGTAATTCATATAGAAGAAGAAGCAAGAAGCTTATATTCATTGAATTCAAGATATCGTCCAGTCAGACAGTCCCTCGATTAGAGCACTCTTACTCGTTTTTTTTATCGCCTTATCAGCAAAACACTATAGAAATTGAGCCAACTTAATCACTAATTGCTGCACGCAATTAGAAGCCAATTATTAGCTAGGCAAAAAATAAAAATATAGCGAAAAAGAGGAAATAATAAATACAAATAGGAAATGGGTAATGGGAATACCCCTTATGTATATTGGACCTTTGCCCGCAGCTCTCACCACAGGCGCCGAATGCCTTGTATAAAGTTCTATTTACCGTTTTACACTTATGCAATTACATTGACAAGGGGCGATCCCTAAACGACAAGGCAAACGATAACGAGAGGGATGGGAAAGGGAGCAGAAATACAAAAAGCAAAAATCTGAGCAAGGGACAGGGAGCATCAACGAAACAAGAGCGAAACGCAATCAAAAGCTGTTTATCTTCTTGACTGCTGAGTCGCAGTCCTTTTTTACACACACACACACACACATATGTATATGTATATGTATATATATATATATATATATATATTTGTTATTTTTTTGGTTCATCGGAGCCCGAATGAGGGTCACACAATGGGCAATAGCTGGCCTTGGGGTGCCATGGGGACGGCAGCTGCCGTTCGATTTTCAAGTATTATTCATTTACATTTTCCATAATAAAAAAAAAAAAAATAATAATAATAATAATAATAATAGTAATATGTGTTATGCATGTGTGTAATACATAAGTAGCTAACCAATTTGTTATTGGCCCTCTCTAGTGACCGACGGCGCATTTCTTATTGCCAAAATCGCTTACAAAGTATTCAATAGTGCAAATTTTGTTGAGGGCGTCGTCGACCATGTCCAAGTCGATGTCGATGTCGATGTCGATGTCGATGTCGATGTCTATCCTCATGTAAATGAAAAGGAATTGTTATAAATTGTCTTGAACCTTTTGCCTCTGTTCGCATTTCATTGTTTATACACTATTGCGAGGAACATTTCAAGTTTATAAAACACTTGGCTTTGAAACTATTTAATATAGATAGAAAGTTGTTGAGCCTGGAAATAGTGAAATAAGAGTTTATCTAGAAATATTTATATATAGATAAAAAAACATATATAATATAAATACTCTATAAAGCCTTTGATAGGGCATTTGCAATTCTATACTCTAACGCATATTTATTCTCGTTATTTATTTTCTGATTTCTATTTTTTTTTTTGCCACGAGGCCTTTAAGCAAAAAAAATCTTTGAGATAAAGTATCTACTGTTGTCAGGCAGCAAGCGTAGGCGATTTAGTTGATATGCCAATGATAGGCTAGGGTTAGAGACAGAGACAGATCTCCTTTTCGGCTGCCATTTAAATCATGATGTAACTGTTATGGAAGGCAAACGTCTTATTTATGAGCTGCTCAATTGATGTCTGGTTTCGACAATTATAAGCAAATGTAAAGGAAAAATGCGCTGTGTAGCTGCCCTTATCGGGCGTTGCAGATACAAATAACTGTAAACATGCTTTGGCTTTGACCAGAGTTCTATGCAACGTTCACTTATTCAACCTGATTCTGAACCGGTTGACAACGGCAACAACATTTATCCGACTGTGGGCATGGCAGGCGCTAAACTGTTAGCTAGACAAATGGCCAGCCCAAACACACTGGGGAAACTGGACTGAGCAACTCACTCACTCACTCACTCACTCACTCACTGGGCTAGCTGATGAGGGGGCGAAAATAAATTTCAAAGCGATTTATCAAAACCAAAATCCCATAACCAACAACAACAGCTACAGTGACTGCAAAAAGGCAAAATTCTCAGCCACAGAACGCAGCCGCATCTGAATAAAATTGAAGCCAAACGCCCGAAGGCGCTGCCTAAGAGAATGGCAAATGGAACACGTTAGATTGCTTCAGTTGAGTGTGTGATTCGACTCTAAGATACCCGTCATACAAATCATATATTAAATTAATAATATATTTAATTAGGATTTCCTAAAGTGATCTACTTGAAATGTTTTATTCTATATTAATTAAAGTCTCTTATCGTTGGTTCTATGATAAGAAATCATCTCGTTTTTTTTAACTTTCAGCTTCAGGTATATAACTTATAGCTGCATTCCCACGTCTCCATCTACATGCATCAACATTTATGCTAGCCGAATCCCATACACTAAGCTCCAAGCCCTAAACTCGACATGAAATTATTAAATTTTATAAATATATATATATATATATATATATATATATATATATATATATGTTTTGAAATTTTCTCTATATATATACATATATAATAATATATAATTTATTCACCAAAATTTAACTTCAAAAAATGTTTCATAATTTCATTTAACATATTAATTATTCATTTTTATAATTAATAAAATCTAACACAAAAATTTGCATAAAATTGCCATTAATAACAAAATTTATAAATCACAAGAAAAATTATCAATAAATTCCCGAAAAAAAAAAAAAAGCAAATAGCTACACCAACCTAAGCCTAATATATTTTCTAATTTTCCAACATTATACCCAGTTGTAGACCAACTTCTTGAATGGGTATTGAGCTTAAAAATAGGGAAATGGGCCTCGGTTTTAGCTTTTAAGTCGTCAGAGCTCAGCTTCTCCGTGTTTTGTGTGGCCGTTGACAAACGTCCAATGCAAATTATTCATAAGCAGGGCAAACAAACATCTTGTAGCTACACGCAGATACCAAATACAGCTGCAGCCACTGAAGACAAAGAGTGTGAGCGAGAGAGAGAGAGAGAGAGAGAGAGGGGGTCAGAGAGAGTGAGTGAGTGAGAGGGAAAACTGGAAAAGAAAAAAAAGTGCTGTCACTGGTCGCTTGCTCTCGTTGCTGTTGGCGGCATATACAAAACGTTAAATTAATGTTAAAAGCATGTTGGCCACCCCCTTTCGCTGTGCGCCGTTTGCTTCATTCTTTTGCTGCCCAGTGGGCACTGCGTCCCCCGCAACGTTCCCCTCATCCAACCAAATTTGACTCGTTCGCTCTGTTTGCCTTTTGGCTGCAGTTGCTCCCGCTACTATTGCTGCTGCTGCTGCTGCTGCCGCTGCTGCTGATAAGCCGCTTAGCTGTTGTGCAGTAAAAATATTTCGGTTGCTGCTGCTGCGCCTCAAGCAGTGGGCGATGGTCAAGCCAGCTAGCCAGCAAAGCGGAATAGCATAACGGGAGCATTGGATCAGATTGGTGGCTTAAAGTGGAGCACATTTTATGAAAAACGGTTTCAAATTTGTTATTTATCGGATGGCATCTTGCGCTATGAAAATTATCGATAACAATGGCTATTGTCTCGATTGTTGCTCAGTAATTTGGCATTTTACAAATCGAGCGTTGGAAGTGAACAATTTGGAGCAAATGGGAACAAGACTTTGAAAGTGTAATTGATCGTTTCAGAAAGTTGTTCAATTATTAATTCTAAGGGAATTTGATGTATTGAGTATTTTTCTAAGATTGATAATAATCGATAATTCCAAGCAACAAGAGAAGTTTTCAGCTAACTAACTGAAACAATTTGTGTGTGAATGCTGTAAAATATTGACATATTTTTTTAATATCTCTTCGCAGTCGAATAATAATCGATAATATATCGATTTTCTAATCGAGCGCAAACAATCAGTTGCACGACGAAAAGCAATGCTTATGCCAGTTTAGAAGGGTCTAGATATATAAAGTCTTTCGATAACATAGTCATATATAATATATATCGTACTTTAGCTGTGCTAAATATCATTAATCGAACTTGAATGTATATTTCTAAATATATTTTAATTTTTTCTTTTTTATTTTTTCTATTTTTATATTTTAATTTAATGCAAAACGAAGCAACTGCACATAGTTTTATAATAAAATTCCTCAAATTGTCCGGGTTATCGATTCACAGAGTGAAGACTATCGTTAATCGAACATGAATATGTACTTTTATATATTTTATTAAATGAATTTTTCCATTTTTTTATATTATTAAATTGCAAAACGAAGCAACCAAACATAGTTTTTAGTACATTTCTTCAAATTGTCTTGTTTATCGATTTACGGACTTTTCCCACACATCGATAATTGTATGCGAATGGTTTCCTGAACTGGCAAGGTTGCCGCCTCTGCCTTTTTGAAATTACGTAGTAGCCGCACCATAGTCTCTATTTGTGTCTTGGCGGCGAGCCCTGCCATTTATGCGGCTGGCTCACCTCTGTCAGCTCTGCCTTTCCCCCTCCCGCCAAGTTTGCCTGTCCCATGATCCGTGGTCTACGCTTTTACCCTTCTGTAACCATGTTGTGCAAATAAAAAGCTTGTCACTTTGACATTTCGCCGGCAGGAGCGCTAAGTTGCAACGCGGCCCGAAACGTGCGGCAGAGCCATTGGAGGAGTGCCCCCAATGAGCTCTGCACTGCAATGTCTTCGTTGTCTAAGAAACGAGCTCTGTGACGCTGTTTGCCTCTCTCTCTCTCTCTCTCTCTCCCTCTGCTGCTGCTCTGGCTAATGAGTTGTGCGAGGATTGTGCAGCATTGAACAGAAGAGGCAAGCATGATTAGGAGTTGGAGTAGTCGGTGA
Organism: Drosophila stalkeri; assembly: GCA_035047405.1. Taxonomy (NCBI): domain Eukaryota; kingdom Metazoa; phylum Arthropoda; class Insecta; order Diptera; family Drosophilidae; genus Drosophila; species Drosophila stalkeri. Next base: position 11,121,735 of record JAWNPR010000061.1, read on the forward strand.
AGATGTTTTGCATTGGTTGCTCGTTGCGGTTGGTTTATTTACAATTTTACATTGCAAAAATCGAATTGGCAATTGGAGTTGCTTTGCTGCTGCTGCTGTTGTTGTTATTGTTGTTTTTGGCCACAAATTAAACGTTTTGGGTCGTGCCTACAACAATGGCAACAGCAACAGCAACAGCAACACAGCAACGACAACAAGAGCTCTCTGCATTGTTTGCTCCTCCAATTATTTTGCATTATTTGCAACGAAAAAGTAAAAGTTTCTTTTATGACTGCGAAATGTGGTCGAAGAAAATGAACTAGATGAAGATGTTGTTGTTGTTGCTGTCATTGTTGTTGTTGATGATGATGATGCACAAGCTACTGATGATAAAGTTATTGTAATCATCGCGATGATTACGTTAATGTAGCTGCCTATTGTGCAATGCCCAACAGATATATATATATATATATATATATATATATATATATATTTATATATAATACGACTATCTATAAGTTGCCACTGCCACACACTCATGCGCACATTAACTGAGTTTTTTAAAGCTTAATCGCTGCTACAGATATGTTTCCTATGGCCAACACACATTTCTGGCCTATCGCACGGGTCAGAGCACACACACGCACGAAATTTTGGCCAGGCAGGCCTTGGGTCGTGCGTTAATTAAGCCCTCCAAATATAAACAAAGTAAAACAAAACTGCAAATTAAAGCCAACAAAATACAACAAATAAGCCACAAAGCAAAAAAAAACAAAAAACAAAAAATAACAAAATCATAAGCAAGCAACTCATCCACCAATTGGGTGGCTTGTGCATCGTTCATAATTGGGCAATTGGCCTGCCATCTATGAAATAATTCAGTTTGAGGTCAATGCCTACGTGATATGTATCTGAAATATATCGTATGTATATATATATATATATATCTGCCTTGGATTTCAAGTGTTAAAACTTAGCAGTTGCTGATGCTACATGCTGATCGATGGCAATTTCAATGATCGCGCAACTTAAGCGTTCACTGACTGCTCTTCCCTCTTGATGCACGAATCCCATAGCCAAACTCACATCAGCTGTTCCGATCGATCAGTGATCGACACTTTAAGCATGCAGCTGCAATGCAGCGCTGTGGCAATAGATTGGCTTGTAGTTGTACCATATTGTCATTTACTTATTTCCGATCTTCATTGAACTAACTGATCCAGCATATATGCATGTAAGCCATGATCACTGATCTTAGCTGCGAACAACTTTGAAGTAGTCCAGCTGCCACTTGTTGACTTAAATAGTTATACAAAGACCTTGAAACCAATGTTTAGCTCCAAGAAATATTTATAAATGTTTGTTTCACATTTGTATTGGCTATTGTTTATAATCCAGCGACAGTTTATAGGTCACTGATCTACAGTGTGATCAACATAGATCTAAGCAACAGGTTACTCAATTTTAACCTACTTATCTGATTTTTACTGATCTCTTAGCTTTCTTGCAGATGTCGTTGACCTGCCAAAATTTCCGATGCCACAATTATGATCGTGGTTAACCTCTATTATATTTCTATTTTTAGATTTTCATAGATCAAAGCATACATGTAGATCTGATCTCAGCTGCAAACAACTTCAAAGTAGTTTAGCTACCACTTAAATTGTTAACCAAAGACCTTGATATCAACGCTTAGCTCAAAGAAATATTTATGAATTCAGATTGACAATCGAATATAATTCAGTCACATTTATGGGTCGTTGATCTACAGTGATCAACATATGTAGATCGAAGCTACTGATCGTGCTCTATAACACACAAATCACTTAGCAATATCTACTCAAAGCTTCAATCTACTCAAAGCTTATGTGATTTTCACAGAGTTTCTAACTTTTCTCCATTGTGGATGAATGTTTTCAAATTTCCGATGCCTTTTGTGATTGCGGCATGATCGTGGTATCAGCTAACAGCTCGAGAAACTAGATGAGTATTTCTTTTTTCCCCATTTTTGTATAATTTTGAAGTGATGACACGATCGCACGATCGCAACTCAACTCAAAATACGTTGATGAATCTCGCTTTTCTCGCACACTCGACGCACACAGCTAAAGATTTCACTTGAATTTGACTGAAAGGAAGTGCTTATATATGAGACTCATTGCATTTTACAGCTATAAATCGATGGCTATGAAATTGTCATTGGCACAAAAGCAGTGAGCGGGCCGAGTAAATAAGGCAACTGCCTGAAACTTTATAAAGACGCTGTCAGCAGCAGAGAGTGCAGCGTGGCCTGCATGGGTGCAGTGTTGCATTGAATTGCGGGAGGTAAAGCTGGACGGGAATGAGGTGGGTAGGGTTTGGTAGGCAGCATGGGGGTGGTGTTTGTGAGAAGGGGGTTGGGTTGGCGCTGTTCGCTTCAGGAATGAATTTCAAAGAAGAAACAAACGAAACAGCGCGCAAAAAGAAGCGAACAAAAAAAAGCGTCAACCGTTTTGCTTCATTGCACAAAAGGCCGCCCAGACTGAGTCGCAGCTCCAGTGACACACGAGGTCTCCCCCCCCCCTTTACCTTACCATACCACCATCTCCAGGCGGGAGGTGGGGGGTGGGGGGGTGCGACGGCAGAGCATAAACAAAAGCCAGCAGCAACCACGACGCTGATGACGACGCGACGCCGCCGTCGACGCTGTCAATATAATCTGCTGCTGCTGCTGCTGCTGGTGCTGCTGCTGCTGCTGCTGCTGGTGCTGCTGCTGCTGTTACTTCTGCTTCTTCTTTTTCTTGTGCTGCTGCTGCTTCAGTTGCTTATTTTTCGCATGCAAAAGCTGCTGGCGCGGGCGTGGCAGTGTTGAAGGGAGCGGCGGCGTTGGCAGAGGTAAGCGGCAACCGCTCCTCTTGTCGCTGCATTTTTCAGGCGTTGACAAATTTTGAGCCCAAAACCAAACACGAAATAAGCGACGAGGCGAAAGTATGCGCAATAATCGAAAAATGTCGCCAGCGATGAATTGCCGCAGCAACAGCAACAGCAACAGCATCGAGAGCTGCTGCTTGTGGGCGGCAATGGGAGACGCTGGAAGCTGTTGTCTCGGCAGCGAACGAAGCTGCGCGCCCCCACAAAGAGTGCCATGAAATTGAAAGCAACAACGAAGTGAGGCGCAAAGCGACAAAAAAAAAAAAAAAAAGAAAACAACAAAAAAGAAGCGAAAAAAAGAAGAAATATTTTGAATATTTTCACGTAGATTTGCATAAAACTGGGTGGGCTGCAGCTCGCGCATAAGTGGGCGGTGCCGGGGCAACGTGTCGCATTGACAGGCAGGAGGCGGCTGCTCCTGCTGCTGCTGCACTTGAAGCGACTGATGCAGCAGCAGCAGCAGCAGCAACAAAAGCGCGTCGCAAAAAGCTTTTTGGCAATTTGCCTTCCAATAGAATTTTTTTCTGCTTTCTTCTTTTTCGTTTTGCTTAGATACTTTTTGCTTCTGCTGATTCTTGTTGTTGTTAGAGGTTTTGGGCCAAAAGCAAGCGGCCTGAGTGGATCGCCGGCAATAGCTTTAAGCGCACAGCTAAAAAATGTCTATAAAAATCGTTTAATGGCGCCACGATCAAGACAGGAATGGAATAGCATTTATATCGAAATTATTTGGCAAATATTTAAATTTTATGGCAGATTAATATGAAGGAAGATGTGGCTTAATTATAGGAAATATCTTTGATAAATATTTGCTTAACTTTCAGAGATTTGCATAACAAATCGATAAAAGGTTGCAAATATCTGTTCAAGTATTTAACAACTTGCTTCTTAACATAATTAATTACTTGAGCCTACGAGTTTTTAAATTCTTGTCTAATCCGAAAGACATTTGCAATATTTTTAAAACTAAAGACTTATTTTTTTGCTGCATAATTTAACAAAAATTAATTCAACAATTAATTAAAATTGTCGTAGCATAAATTTCATATGTTTATATCAATTCCGGTTTCTTTCTGAAAATTGTAGGAAATATTTTTGTAATCAGCGATTTGCGTATCAAATTGATTAATATATTACCAAATGCGTTTTAAGCTATGCACAGATTTAATAATAATTATGCTTAATATATTTTTTAGATTTAAATCTGCAAGTTTTCGAAATACTAAGTAATTCGAAAGGCATTTGTAAGATTTAGGATTTAAATATTAAAAATGATTTTGAAGTATTAATTAAATAAATTAATTTTATTATATAAAATGAATTTAGATAATTAGTATAAGTTTCATATACTTAGATTATTTCGATATAAATATTAAAAAATGATTTTGAAATAAATCAATAAAATAAATCCTAATTCAATTACATATATACAATTAAAAATTAAATTCATTAATAATTATAAAATTAATTTAAATAATATAAAATGAATTTAAGTAGTTTAAGTTGCATATACTTCCTATAAATTCTCGCATATTTCGAATCAAATATTAAACATTATTTTAAATAAATAATGTTTATTTAAAAATTATGCGCAATTAATAAATTAATTAATTAATGAAATTAAAAGTAATATAAAATGAATTCAAATAAGTATTAAAAGTTCCATAAACTTCCTATAAAGTCTAGCTTATTTCGATTAAAATATTATAAATGATTTTAAAATTTTAATTTTATTTAATTAAATAAAATAATGACTAATTAATAATTTATTTATATAGAATGAGTTTAGAAAAGTAGTCTTTCGCATACTTCTTATAAATTCTAGTTAATTTTACTAACAATATAAAGACAGTAATTTCAATTGCTATTTTGCCTATCTCTTGGCTAGCTTAATCTAACTCAGCTGAGCTTCGTTTCTATCAGCCTAGATTTCTTCTTATTTCAGCCTGGCATTAGCCAAGGCATTAAGTCATCTCTGACACTTTTTTTTTTTTCAATATAAGCTGGAAAAACCATCGAACAGCTATGGTCATAGGTCATGTTCCCTCGCTCCCTCTCACTCATACACTTTTCTAGGCAGCTTGTCTAACAACTGGCAGTAAAATGTGCCAAAAACATTTCTAGCTCTCTTGCTCTCCCTCTCTCTCTCTCTCGCTATCTCTTACTATCTTTGCGTTTCTCATAATGCTAACATGCAACCGCAAAACCTATGCACCACACACACACATACAACAGACACACTGAACCGGCAGCATCCAGTAACCAGGAACAAAACAGGAAAAGAAATAGCCACAGCGCCAACTCCAAGTCCTCCTGCCAACCACAGCAACAACAACAACAGCAACAACAAACGCCAATTGCCACAGCAACTCATCTGATACCTGTTCTATATATATATATGTATATATACACACACACATACATACATAATTATATAGGTATATATATGCAGCCCAGTCAGCTAGCTACTCATGCGCAGGCAGCTCGAACCGCAGCCAAGACGGGAAATGTGCATGAAAATGGAAATGGGTTTGGCAGTGGGAATGCGAACGCGTCTCAGACCGGCTCTGGCTGAGTTCTGTTTCTACTACAGCTCATAGAGAGAGAGGCAGCATAGATTGAGCGAGAGAGACAGAGAGAGAGAGAGTGCTCTTGTGGTCGCTGTATACACTTCTAGCTGCCCACACATATGAGAAGTAAAACCAAGAGAAATTATAAGTCAAATGCAGAGATATCAAATGAATATTTTTTATAATATTAAATATCTACTTAAAGAAGTTAAAGAGCAAGACTTGGTCAAATACAAACACATTAAATGTTAGCTTATTATGATATATCTTCTTCGAGAGTTAAGATTAAAGAGCATATTTTATTTATATATTTTATCAACCGTATATCAGAGTATGACTTGTACGCCTATATCAGTTGCATTTCTTTTGCTTCAACATTTCTAAGGAGAAATCTTTCAATTTTTCTTGTGTTCGATTTTTCCGATAATTTCCTCTTTCAGCTGACCCTGAAATCTGGCAATTGATTATCGATGCAACTTACTGAATTCTGGCTAAAAATCAAGATTTGCTAAATACTTGAGGCAAGACAAGACTTTTGCAGCTGCAGCTCCCTTTTTACAACTCTCTTCCCTACTCTCTCCCTCTCTCTCTCTCTCTCTCTCTCACACACCCTCTATCTTGCTGTACGACATGCAACATGGCCCGGGAGCTGTACAACAGCGGCGCAGAGAATTAATTCAAGAGTGCTCCTCATTAACATCACACACACAGTCTGACAACGATAATGACGCTGCTTGATGGCGATGATGAGGATGAGGCATGCCCCGGGCTGCGCACATAACTCGTTCAACTTAACATGATGATAATGATGTTGTTGCCGTTGCCGTTGCCGTTGCGTCTGTCTTTGGGCCAAAACATGCGTCGCCTCTGCTGTTGTTGTTGTTGTTGTTGTTGCTCTGCGGTTGTTGCACGTTGTATGTTTGCTGCTTGGCTGCTGCCACAGCCACAAATTTAGTATTTTCTTTACTTTTTTTGCTTCTCTCTGCTTTTTTTTGAGAGAGTTTCTTCAGTTCAGCTGCTGCAGGAATTTGTTAAAGGCAGCAACAAAAACCGGTTGTCTTTGCAATTTTTTGAGTTTGTTTCTTTCATTCTTTTATTTATTTTCTATTTTTTTTTTTTTTTTTGATTTCTGCTGCCTGTGACTCCACTTGGATCTGTGGGGCCTTTCAATCATGTAAATTCACTTTTCGCAGGCGCCAAAACTCATCAATATAGAATTGACAGCGTTGCGTGGCTTCTTTGTTTGCCTTATGATTTAGGAACTACTATTGTGAATGGCTTTTAGTTTCTCTATAGAGTAAGAGTAGTAAGAGCAGATTATATTGTCTATACATAAAAGATAAAATTATCATTTGCCTACGTGATAATATCCAAGTATATAAAGTTAAAATGTTGACAATGTCGAAATATCTGTATTTCAAATTCTTTAATAGAAAATTAAATTAAATTAATAATGTAGTCAGTTAACTGATATCATTAAAACAAAAAAAAAAAAAAAAAAAAAAAAAAAAAAATATATATATATATATATATATATATATATATATATATTTTTTTTTTTTTTTTTTTTTTTTTTTTGTTTTAATGATATCAGTTAACTGACATAAATTCCACACATAAATAATACAAGATTTCTACTCTACTTCACAGCTAACTAACTCAGCAATGAAATATTATCATTTGAATAACATCTAACATAAACGATCTAAAATAAAACTCTACCTTAAATTCCATTCTCATTTCAATGCCCCAAAATCACAAAAGGATTAGCTGACAATTGGCTCAAACTCATAATAATAATAGAACTTTAAAGAAACTTCCAATAGCTCTATGTTCTGTTTAAAGATCGCTTTACATATTTGAAGATCTTTTTTTTTTTTCTTGTTTTTCCCTGACAGTTCTTGGAATGCATTTACAATAAATTTAACTGTGGAACTGCACACCACAAAATAAAAAAAACAAGCAACTCTCACACACACACATACATTAATGCCATGGCGTGTTCACTCCAAATGCCAACAAGAAAACAAGTAGAACAAACGCCAAAGCACAGCGACTAAAGTCAAATGCATGAACAAACAAAGCGAAAAAACAATCCCATCAACAACAAACAAACAACAATAGCAACAGCAACAACAACAACAACAATAACAATGTGCACACTCACACACATGTGCCACCAAATTGTTCACACCTCTGCCCAGACCCAGACCCAGCCCCACCCCCAGCCCCACAGCCAGCTCCACCGCACACACTTTGGCTGGTGCGTCCACTCGAGACGCACACGTGCAGACGTCCCCACCTTAGACGGCGTCGCATTATTATTATTATTATTTTAATTACACAAATAGAAGCAAGTGAGAGCCAAGCTGTTGCAGCTAAGCGACTGACAAATACCCTGCAATAATGTATACCCCCAGAATGGAATGGATAAGAAATTTTAGATTAGTTAAAGGCTGCAGCATCGCTACTTTACTTCTGGCTGGCGCTGTATTTGGCGGTATTTCTCTCAGTCTTCTCTCTCTTCTCTCTTTTCTTGGCTCTATCTCCCTGTCTCTCTTTTACAATCTCTGAAATTTGCTTATTCTTTCGCGCTTTCATTCTTCCTCGCTATCTCTCTCCCTCTCTCTCTCTATCTTGATTTCTGCCCTTCTCTCTTGCTATATCACTCTCTTTCTCTATCTTGCTTTATCAGTCCCGCCCACTCTTGTATTTCCACTTCTTCTGTCTGTTGCCTTTACCAAGCTTCAACTTTTATCCTCTATCAGTCTCGCTCTTTCACTTTCGATATCGTTTTCTCTCTATATTTATCTATCTTTCGTTACCTCTTTATATCTTTCTTTTTCCCCTCTACCCTCTCTTTCTTTTCCTCCACCTCTCTTTCTTTTCCTCCACCTCTTCCTCTCTTTCTCTCTCTCTCTCTCTCTCTCCCTTTCTATCTCCCTTTCTCTCTCTGTCCCTATCTCTCTATCTCTCACTCACACACACCCTCTCTTATATCTCTCAATCCTTTCTTTCATTTGACAGACAGAGTTCTTTTCTCAGCAGGCTCATATTTCAGTATCATATAAATTAAAGCAAACTACCCCTTTGAAAATGTGCAAATGGGGAATTTTGGTTTTTATGCAAATGACTATTAACAATTACAAAAAAATTACAAAATTCAATATAAAGAATACATTTCTTACTGATTTTAAGAGACAGAGTTTTATATAAGTTTTTGTATAAACTTCCTATGAACTCGGTCTTTACTCATGATTACAGAGTATAGAAAGATAGCGTACTTTAAACCTAATTCCCAAATCTATCCTTCGATCAAACTCTGAACTCTGTCTCTATTTGCTCAAGTTAATTCAAATCTCAATACACTCTCCCTACCCATCTACAGGGTATAATGCGTCGCATTTGCAGCACTTCAGCTTCCAATTCGCGACTCGGACAGCTGCCACAAGGGGAAAATACACACTCACACAAACGCACATTGCGCCCCTGTTGCTCTCACTTGTCACGTGTGGGGCGACTTCTTCGTGTTCCCCACACATGTTGCCCATCTGTTTTGCAAAAACTAAGCGGGGTTGTTGGCGGCAAAAAAAAAAAAAAGAAACTTAAAATCTCCTCAAAAGAGTTGGCGACAGCTGCGAAAAAATAAAGTGAAGAGCAAAAAGTTTGTGAGCGGGACAACAGAGCGTAGTCGAAGCTTCGATAATTTATCGATAGGTATTCAAGGCAGATATGATAACATAAATTTGGTAGATATCAGCTTTATGTACAATATGTATACGAAACTTACTTGTATTTGCATATTATAGCTTTCGATAACTATCGATAGCACGTTGGCTTTAAATTAGATGCTAAATTAATCTGGAGCTTATCTGCTTTGAGAGCTGACTATCGCAGCTTGAAAATAGTTCAAAAGGTGCAGACATTTGCTTGTTATTAAAAACCTATCTAAGTAGGTTAAGATGCATATCGATATCGTCTCGATGCTTGACTCTTTGAATGCCACAATTGCCCGACATCGAATTGCAATGCTATATATAAAACGCGCCTCGCCGCTTCACATTCCACTTCCACATCTGAGATCGTGCCACACGAAACGCCATGCATTTTTTTTTTTTTTCTTTTTCTTTGCTCCTTCTCTGAATGCTGTTTGTGATTTCTTGTGGCAAATGCGTTTCGTGAGCTGCTCGAAAGAAAGAAGCAAGCAAAAACCCAGAGACCCAAGAAGCAACCAGCTAAATATAAAATAATGCAGAGCCAAACCGAACCGAAAAAAAAAAGCCATGCAATGGCAGACAATTGAAAAAAGCGCAAAGAAAATGAAACATCCAAAAATGATAATAGGCACATTTTACAACAAATCAGCTAAAGAAAATGTTTTATTTTTCTTCTTTTTTTCATCTTTTTTTTCGTCTTTTGCTCGTAATTTGGGTTTTGCGGTTGCCAAGAGTTTTTTCTCATTTTGAATTTTATTTATTTGTTTTTTTTTTTTTTATTCTTGCATTGGGGGTCTGGGAATTAGAACTGCGCGTGTTAAACTCACACGATTAGGCATGAAGTGTTGAGCATAGCTGATCTTTATAAGATCTAAAGATAACTCAACGAGTTTGGAAGTGCCAAAAAGTTAACCTAAGTCAAAGGTTTTTTTTTTATAAGCAAAAACAATGATTGAATATGAAAAGAAAAGAATAAAATCTGACATTATATTTTACTTTATTTTTTATCATTTCTTATCTTTATTTTAGCTCGCTAGCTTATCATTTATTTAAATAATTTTAAAAATTGTAAGGTAAAAGAGACTGAATAGCGAACAAAAAAAATAAATTAATTGAATATTAATACAAAAAATTAATAAATTCTAAAAAAATTATTTTAGTTCTTTTTTTTATTATTTTTTATATTTTCTTTATCATATTAATTGAACATATAATTAAAAAATTAAAAATTAAGATAAAGAGAGGAGAATATACAGAGAGCTAACAGAACAGAAAAACAATTAGTAGAAAACCTTTTCATTATATTTTCATTAACAATTATAGTTACAATTATAAATAAACATATTGAAAACTTATAATTTGCATGCATTCATAAATCATTTGATCATTAAAAGAAATATATGGAATATATACATATAAAGCCAATTGATCTTGGAGCAGATGTTATCAATGGATTCCAAATGGCAAATTTCTAGGGCAAAATTAAATACACAATAATTCATAAAAAAAAAATTCAATTAACGTTGGTTCAAACAACAAATAATATATAAATATATATACAATTATATACATACAAATTTATATACATATATATATTTATTTATTTATTGGTAATTGTTTATGGCTCACTGTTTCCGGATTGCCAAACTGCAGTTTCACAAAACAAACAGAAGTGCCATTTGCGAAATAAAAGACATCATGAAATATAATCCATATCTATAGAGAGAATGAGAGAGAGAGAGAGAGAGAGAGAGAGAGAGAGAGAGAGGGGAGTACAATGCATTGGCCCGAAAATTGACAATAAATCAAAAAGCGAACCACGTGAAGATACGAAACGGAGGTAAATGTTGTATCGAATAACTCCCCACTCATTAGAGGCATGCGCTGCTATCGTATCGATGGAGATATCTTAGAGCCTCCGCTCGCTAGCCATAAACACATTAATCAATTTTTAAAAATACATCAATGATATTTGCCAGGTCTTCAATTTAATTAGTTTACACGAGGGAGTGCTGGACGCACAATGCTGAGACTGATGGTTCATGTTCATGTTCGAGTCAAAGTTAAATTTGATGCTGATTATGCGGCTTGGGTTTGGCTTTCAGTTGTATAAACATAGTATATAAATAGACATGAATATAGACATTTTTTATATATACATATATATATTTATTCATTAATTTTTTGTTCATATCCACGATTTTCACTTTCTTTTTGCAAATCAAATTAAAAGTGTTGAAAGTGAAACAATTGATGAGCGAATTGCATAAGATCTTGCCTCTAGAAAAAAATGATCGAGTTTTGATAGTTTTTATTGCTTTATAATAAGTTTTTCTTTATTATTCATATGCAGCTCAAATAAATTGTTTTAATTGTAATAAAAAATGGAGCTGTGATTGTAATAACAAAATAAAAATCAGATTTTAATTATGATAAAATAATTGTTTTAAATTAATAACTAATATTAATCATCAAAAAATTGTATAATATATAGGTTAAATGTTATTAATTCATAATGTTTTTTTTTTTTTTAATTTATAATTTCTATAAAGATAAAATTTTTTTGTAATGTACATTTATACTATATATATTATTGATATTTTAGCAAATTTTTAGTTTATAATAATTAAAATGCAATATTAAAATAAATACATAAACTTATGGAAAAATAAAATAAAATTAGTTTCAGCTTATAACCCTTAAGAATATCCATTTTTAGTTTATAATAATTGAAAATAAATATTTATATATTTATAACCTAAAATAGTAAGTAAAAATAAAATAAAATCAGCTTCAACTTAAAACCCTTACGCTACAAAATTAAAAAAAATATATATTTATATATACATTAAAACAATGCCATGTCAAACAATGTTATTTAACACTTCTGTTTTAATCACAATATTGATAACGAAAGAAACAAATGAAAAGGATAAAAATAACAATCAATAAAGAAAAAGTAACACGGAAAACATAAAGAAATGGGCGAAGAGAAAAACAAAACAAACGACAATTATTTGTAATTTGATTATGAAATTGTCCATTCGACATGGTTCTAGCAACGATAACAAGCAGAGCGAAAGGGAGCGAGCTGGAAAGAGATAGCTAAATTAGAATGAAATGCATTTCCCAGTTAACATTGAGTGTGCTAGTGCAGCTTCGGTAACATGCATCTCTCCAGGGCAAACATCGACTTTAAGCAGGCAATTTGTAATATATTTTTTTTTTTTGTCTTGCTAATTCTTTTGTTATGTAAAAAGTCTGTTTGCATCCTTGAGGCGCTTAAGTATAAATTTCTATGAAAAGCACATTAACAATAGATAATTTGATATATATAAAAGCACAAAATAGAAGAAGAGTTCGCCTCAAGGCGATATATATAAATAATATCTTGTTAGACGAAAAGTGCCTTGATTTCAAATTTAAAAGAAAATACATTCTTATAAATTTATTTATATTTGGTATTAAAATAAATTTTGCATAAATTTATTAATGTTTAGGTAATAAAATTTGTTCATCATTTAAGTTGAAGTCAGAGTACATTTTTTTTTTTTTATATTTTCAACTAATTATATTTAATGTTCCATGTTTGGTCAAGACAAAGCTATAAAAACAATTGAAAAGCTGAAACTTTTACTTGTTTAGTACCTGGTCTAATGTCTCTCTCCCTCTCGCACACACACACACACACACACACACACTCTTTAACTCCATCTCTCGTTCGCTCAAAGCAGATTTCACTGTATCTACTACAGTGTCTACTCGTATGTATATATTGGAATTTATTGGCATTTGTGTGTGAGCAAATGTTAGAAATTTGTTTCATTAAAACGCTAACAAAATGCTATTACAACGTTTCTTTTCATTTATTTATTGTTTTTTTTTTTTTTTGTTCATAGCTGCTATCGCTTCTTCTTCTACTGCTGCGACTGTCCCCTCTTTACTGCTGCTCTCTTTATATCTGCATTAATCCAATTTATCGTTGACTACCCTTCGTGTACCCCGCAGCCTTCACTGGCCATACGCTGAGTGCTAATTCAATTAGCGGCTCTTTTAGACTGCGATGCCAGCAAGAAACTCATATATATATATATATATATATGTGCATATATACATCTACATATTACATGTTATACTATATTCTGTATCTATGTATAACTGATTGATTGGTGATCTGACCGTTTACCAACACTGCTCAGGCCCAGGCTTGTAGCTCTCTTCTAATTGACTTCGAATCATCAGTCAATTAGCAGAGAGAGAGAGAGAGGGTTTTACATATCGATTCGATTACTCCATATACCACCGGGACACGTAATAAAGAAAAACAATTTTTTTAAATTAATAATTAATACACATTAAGCTAAACATATTTTTAAATGCATAATTTATAATAATTAAGTTAAAATATTTTTTAAAATTATAATCTATAATAATAAAAATACAATATTAAAAAAATAAAAGATTAAAATAATGAAGATAATATATTTTTGTTTATACTATTAATTTATAATAATTAAGATGACATATTTTGTTTAAATGCATAAATTATATTAAGTTAATAACTTTATCGATATTGTCAACAACAAAAATATAAATATATATAATTATAGTTAATATTATTACTAAATCAATTATCAATAGCTATTTTTACGAATCTTGAAATAATATAAATATATCCGCGAACTTTTACAACACTCAACCCAACGCAGCAAAGAAAAGGGAAAAATATAATAAATATATATATAATATAATATAAATATATATATATATATATATATATATATATATATATATATACTTATTTAAGCTAAACATATTTTTAAATGCATAATTTATAATAATTAAGTTAAAATATTTTTTAAAATTATAATCTATAATAATAAAAATACAATATTAAAAAAATAAAAGATTAAAATAATGAAGATAATATATTTTTGTTTATACTATTAATTTATAATAATTAAGATGACATATTTTGTTTAAATGCATAAATTATATTAAGTTAATAACTTTATCGATATTGTCAACAACAAAAATATAAATATATATAATTATAGTTAATATTATTACTAAATCAATTATCAATAGCTATTTTTACGAATCTTAAAATAATATAAATATATCCGCGAACTTTTACAACACTCAACCCAACGCAGCAAAGAAAAGGGAAAAATATAATAAATATATATATAATATAATATAAATATATATTATATATATATATATATATACTTATTTACATACATACATAATTACTAAAATATGAATTGAAAGCAAAGAAGAAACCAAAGACATAAAAAAAACCAAACAAAACAAACAAACAAAAGTGTGTAAAGAGTGCAATGCCAACAAATCATACGTATATTTCCATATTTACATATGTACATAAATGTGTACATAAATACACATACATATACATGCATATGTGTGTATATAGAGTACTTAGATGGGTTGGCTTTTTTAGCTTTTTAGCTCATTATGCCAGCAATTTTAATGGCGCCATCGCAGTATGTCAGACACCTGACAATATGAATATACACACATACATATGTATATGCCCTCATACATGTATGCACATAAATATGTTGACCGATATTTGCATTGATTTACATTTATGAATGAATATGTTCAGTCCGGCTCTCTAGCTGCGCTTTGCACTGGGCACTTTTTGGGTTTATATCTTTCTGTGCTCCTTTCAGCTACATTCGGCTAACAACATCAACGAAATGCCCTATCGAGCTAGAAAATGGCTAGAAACAAGCTAAAAGCTAACGCTTTAAGTTAGCAGAGCTTAAAAGCAGTCTATGCTATCGCTATGTTACCTATCTAGATATCTATAATATCTCTAACTTCATTAACATTCATCAATACCTCAAAAAAACAATATAGCCTTTAACATACTTTGCGTACAATACTTAAGAAGATGCACAAAATATAGCGAGCGCTTACAGTTCATATTCTTCATATTTTATCCTACTTCTCATTCCATATGTTACTTGAAAGAAGATCAGACGAAATGCAAGAGTTGCCACATTTATTTACATTTTATATCAATTGATCGAACTCTTATCATATTCATATATTTACTTTTCGTATATAAACTTCGAAGAAGACTTCTTAAATTGAGAACAGTTTCCGCTCAATTTTTGTTTTTTTTTTTTTTTCATTCAAGAGAATTGCACGCTCTCATCGGCGTCTCCTTTTTCTTGATTCTCTTCTCTCTTGCTCTCGCTCTCCCTCACACACTGTGTTCGCTTGCGGCCTGTGACCGTTTTGTTGCTGCCCACATAAACTAACAAAACAACAACAGCAAACATTTGCACATGCTTGCATGTGTGTTTGTGTGTGTATGTGCGAGCATGTTAGTGTGTGTGTGTAGACTGCACTTACCTTTTGCTTAAGTCTGCTGGTGTCTCAGCCTCTGCTGCTTCTAATTCTTGCACAGCGATCGGTGCGACGCGGCGCGGCTACTCCTGTTGCGCTTGCTCTGCCGCCTTTTAACAGCAGCAGCGGGAGCAGCGGTGACAACAACAAAGCCCACACAGTCAACGAAGCAGCTGCGTTCAGATGCTGTTGAGAGGATAGACGCCGACGTAGACGTCGACAGCGCTGCTACGCACAGCAACAACAACAGCAGAGAAAAAAGAACTAAATTTGTTTTTGTTGTATCGGCTGCTGTAGCTGTGGCGGCTGCTGATGCTGCTGTTATTATTACTGCTGTTGTTGTTGTATTGAATCCGGTTTTAAATTTCTTTCGACTTGGTATTTCTTCTTATTTGCTTGTACATCAAAAATTTGTTTTTGCTGCTTCTTTAGGTTTTCCTTTTACACGCTCTAAACACACACACACATGCGTGCGTGTGTAGCACTTCACGTGTAGCGAAAATAGCAACAAATGCACTTGAAACTATATTTTCATATACAAACACTGCGCTTCGATCGCCAAATTATATCAAACATAAAAAAAAATATCACACACGAAAAAAAAACTAACACACAAATGTGTTGTTGCTGGTATTTGTCCTGCGGGCCACGCGGACCGCCAATAATGTTAAGACAATTGTATGATGCTTTCAATCGAACAACTCGGCAGTGAAAATGAAACAATAAATAGTGTTAACCGTTAGCGCCTAGAATCTATCACGCGCGCCAAGCTAACAAGAAAATATTTACGCAAAGTTTGCACTGTTTTTACAAAACAGCTAGCTAACAGCGACGGCGACGGATATGCAACGCACGCGTTCGCTTTGAATGCCGGCAAAAGACTAACGTCGCACTCTAACAGACATTCGTGAGGTTGACGACGCGCTGTTAACCAAACTGGCTGCGCTTAACAGTGCTGTTGTCGCAACATGTTGCTGGCTAACTCTGCACAGTGGCGCGAACAGCAACGAAATGAAATCGAGCAAGCTTGATAATTCAATTATTTTTAATTATAAATATTAAAAAAAAAAAAAAAGACTAAAGAATTTCTTCGAAACTGACAATAATGCGTTGCACTGCTGTATTTACAAGTTGAGTTTAATGAAAATCTATAAAAATAATGATGATGATGATGATATTATTAGTAATTTATAAAATGTACAATGAGAAATCTTACCTAACTATTTCTTGCGCATTGTTCTAGGCAGTAAGTTGATTCACTAGTCAGATAAATAGATACAATACTTTTATACTTGCGAATAATTGTATGAATACACGATATATTTATAATTAATTCCCACAAGTAAATGCCAAATGCCAGCGGATGTGCTCAGTGAATATTGTAATTCTCGTCATCGCATTCCACCGTGCAACGCACAAATTATTGAAACACGCATGCGCGCATGTCACTCGCACTGTTGCCCTCACAGCATGTCGAACATGTTTGACCTGTAAAGTAACAGGTGTTTACAGCATTCAGCATTGGGTGCGAGCGAAGCGAACATGTTCGTTTCGCATCTCTTATCTCACACATGTTCGCCGAACAATTACCACAGCGCTGATGCAAAATTAAATAGATTTCAATATATTGTGCGTAGCAAGAGCTGATAATTAATTTAGTTAAGCTGCAATCTTAACTAAATTCATTATTCAAACTCGCCGCAGGTGCGCCGGCGCATCGAACAAGTAACAACACTGAGTGCGAGCAGGATGGCAAATCTATGTATGTACATATGTATTTATATATATTTTTTTATTTGTAGTTTAATGATCCGCTCGGGGCGCGCGTTTACTCAGCATTTTAATGAGTCGATGTCGCATGATTTTGTTTTGCACTTGACTTTGAGCATTTGAATAGACATAGACAATATGAAGGGGGGCTTCGAAGGCATGGTGAGGGGGGGGGGGGGGGGGTATGACTTTATATATATGTAGATATTGTGTAATTAATTGTTGTTGCTGCTGCTGCTGCTATTAGTGCTGGGCAATGCATTTAAATGTGCTGGGCACCTGCCTCTGCCACTGTCGCTGCCACTGTCGCTGCCTCTGTCGCTGCCTCTGCCACCGTTTATATGCTGACCTTGAGCACGGCCCAAAACTTCAATGTCAATGGCGCAACCCGGCAAATTTTCGTTCAGATTGCGTTGATTACTTCAGTTATTTGACTTGCGCTTCAACTATTTGCTGTTCATTTCGAGTTTATGCTCTTAGCTAAAAAGTGAAATGAGCATATTAGTTTTGTGCAATGTCCGTCTTGATATGCATCCGTATGTTACTTTGTCCGTTTGTCCCTTTGGCTGTCCATTCATCATTTAGTCTATACAGTTTCCAATATCCAATCCATCTATCTGCTCGCCCGTCTGTCTGTCCGTACTTATTTCCATGCGTGCTACTGTTTCTCCGTCCGTTTGAATCCAGAGACCTGAAATTTGGAGTTTACATATCTGCGTCTCATTAAATGTTAAGATCTATCCAATACGCCCGCTAGAGGCGTGACAAATCTGAAAAGGTATCTCAGAAGAATTTTCTGATATTTCAAAAGCAATGATACATATATATGTATGTTATTATTATTATGTTACATTTAAAGTGCTACAAAGTTTAGATTTACTACAAAGTTTAAATAGTAAATGTTCTATTAGGGACGTGGCAAATCGAATGTGACTATATAGCAATGTATTCATTTTATGGTTTATTTTAAAGAGCAAAAACTAAATAAAAAATATTTTTTAAAAATGGTAAATGATATATATATATATATATATATATATATATATATATATATATATATATATATATATATATATATTTCAAAAAAAAATTTTAAAGTAATTTTAATTAACTAAACCGTTGGCTTGTTTTATTAATAAATTATTATTATTGAGCATGGGACATCGTAAAAATCTATATAATGAAACAACATTTCAACATTTTCAGCATTTTGACCGTGAAAGAGTGTATTGAAGTCGGTAATACCTGATTGCAAGATTCTTCCTTGCCAATGATTATATTTACCCTATCTGCATTCAACTCTGTGTAAATAGGGCATAATCATCGAAGCCAAATACCTTGTAAAAGATTTACGAAAGGGTATTCAGATACATTTATCCACATGCTCTTTACAGGGTATCTCTCAGTAAGAAGAAATATGCCATTTGCATAACTTCAAATGCCAATGAAGTTCCACTATTCCAGTTTCCCCTTTGCATTTTAATAGACATTGACAGACCATGTTGCAGCAGCAGCCACGCCCATTTACTGGCAAAGCTGGCTGAAAATTGAGTGCAAATTCTTGTCCACTTGCAGGCAATCAATCAAAGCTCATCAATCACGTAGCTTTTGGGGAAAGTGCAGCGGGTACCGTTAGCGCGTCAAGCTACTTGATTATTTATTATTATTTATTATTATTATTATTATTATTATTATTATTATTATTATTATTATTAGTAATTTTATTTTATTTTATTTATTTTTTTTTTTATGACTTCAGTCCGTTATTGCTATGTATGTCGTCTCATTAACATTTGGATGCAGTCTAGAAAGTCAAACCTCTCTCTCTATAGAACCACACACACACACACACACACACACGCATACACATAGATAGATAGATAGATAGAGCTAGAGCTACATGTATATATTTGTGCTTGAGAGTCTCTAAGTTTATGTCTCTTTTACCCTCACTCTCTCCCAGTCTCTTCCACACTCTTCTCTATCTATAGTCAGTGCCGCCGCCGCCTCGGCTGAACGCGTGAGGAACGGCAAAGTTTCAATTAAAACTCAAGAACAACCGAAGCTGGAACGCAGTGCGTCATGCTACG
This sequence comes from Drosophila stalkeri, assembly GCA_035047405.1. NCBI lineage: Eukaryota > Metazoa > Arthropoda > Insecta > Diptera > Drosophilidae > Drosophila > Drosophila stalkeri. The sequence continues at coordinate 11,141,151 of JAWNPR010000061.1, forward strand.
CTTGCCAGAGTTATTAAAAGCAGCAGCAACAACGGCAACAAAACCAACAGCAAACAACAAGTCAACAAGCCAAAGAAGCGTTGAAGAGTAAACACAACAACAACAACAACAATAACAACGTGAGAGGGACGGAGAGGAGGGCAGAGGGAGAGGGAAAACTTTGAGCTAGCACCAAAACTCATCAGCAAATCACGTTAATCAGTCAGAGCGCCGCCAAGTTCTTAGCAGCAGAGTGAGACAGAGAGGGAGAGAGAGAGAGAGAGAGTGTGCTCGAGAGAGAGAGAGAGAGGGGAAGTGAGTTGGAATGCGGTGCAAGGTAGGTTATAGTTAAAGCTTTTGGGGCCAAAGTCTCTGTTGGCTGCAGCGGTAATGAAGTGCAGCCAGGCGAGGCAGCGCCAACGAGCAAAAGCGTTGAATTTCTGGCCTGCCAAAGGAGAAGGCAGAGAGAGCGAGAGAGAGCGAAAGCAATGACGATCTGCATAAGCCTCAACCTAGACTAAGCAGGAGCGAGCGAGAGAGAGCGATGCCAAAAGTGTTTTGACTTTGACTTTGGACTTGGACTTTGATTTGAGGCTTTTGCTTTCGATGCCTATGCAAAAGAGAAGATGAAGAAGTTAAAGTAGAAGAAGAAGGGGAAGCAGTGTAAGAGTGAAGGAGCAGCACACACGGCATGCAAATAGATCTCTTTGACTGGTTGCCTACCAAAGAGCAGTTAAGTATTTAATTGCTCTAGAAAAACTGAGATATTATCGCTAGAGTGGAAACTCAACAAATTTGCGTTAGATAAACAGTAAACAGAGCTCCTGACTCATGCGAAGGCAAACATAGTTTAAAGCTTCAGCTAAATCATAAAATCTAATGCATACGTTTTTAGATTAGATAAAGAAACTAATGATAGAAGAAGTTCCCATAGTTATTTGATTAAAGCAAGATGAATTTAAGTTAAAATAAAAAAATCACAAAAGCTTTGCAAGCTTGACTAAATAAAGCACCTGAAATAATTAATATACTTAAGAAATCAAATAAATGCCCAAAAATATTTGTAAAGCTCATTTTAAATGTTCATGAAATATTTATATTTTATATAATATTTTTGGTGAAACTTGCTTGGAAACGTTCAGTAAAGAATAACTAATAATAAAATATATAAATTAATTAAAGTTCATGGGAGCTCATTAAATATTTGCGTAAAGCTGACGTATATACATACCAAAATATACTAAAGCTCATTTAAATTCAACAAGGTTTTTAAAAAATATATATATGTTTACTACTAAAACACAGACAATCTCAACCTCTTATATAAAGAATACTTTAAAAAATTAAGCTTATGTTATTGATTAAAAGTGCACAGAGCTTGACAAAGCTCTTTAAAAATTAATGTAAGCCTTTGGCATATATTCAAATGTATTTTTATATATTAATATTTTTTTTTCATATATGCTCCTATATTAAAAAAATCTCAAAATATTAAATAATTAATCAACCCTAGAGAGCTAAAGCTTATAAACAAAGCACATTAAAAGTGCATAAAAGCTCGCCGATTATTCGTGCTTAAGCTGAAAGCTTTATAGAGTGCTGTTTGAAAATCTTTCATTTTTATATGTGAATAGAACTTGAATAATATATAAATACTTGAAAGCTTTTGGCTTGCGGCCAGACAGTATGGCTTTGACGTTCACAATAGACAGGGCGAAAGGAAGGCAACGAGGCCTGGCAAATTACAAAATGATGAGCGTTGTCTTGCATGGCGACTGGCATTGCCCACCTGGATAAATTGTGCATCCTGCCCCATTGCATTGTCGCGTTGACAGCTATAATTACTTTAATGATGATTTCAGCTTTGGGCGGCCATCAAAAAGGATCGGGTGCAAGCGGGCGAGCCATTGACAGGTTGGCTTTTGTTTGTGCGCGTTTAAAATGCAATTATGTATGCATTTAATAATACTCATTGCATACTTTGGAGAACCGTCTCATTTATCAAGCCAACAGTGGCAGCAGTAGCATCAGAAGCCGTTGGCTGGAGATTAATTCAATTGAAATGCTGGCAAATCGAATTTAAACGGCACACGCGGCGTATGCGCAATATTGCATTAAGATTCATACACAAATATCGAGTCTTTGGCCATGCATATGCATAAACGAGGTAATATTATAGCCAAATTGAATATCAATTTAATGCTAAAGCAATTCAATCAATATGCGCATGTCCATACATATATGTACAGTTATGCTTATACATACATACAAATATCAGATTCATTTGTTTCCGGCAAATGTTAAGCAAGCGGTTGCCATAGTTGTCCATAAGCCCCCCCGGAGCTTAATGTTGGTCTATTCACGTTTAACGTTTAATGTGTATAGCCATTAAATATAATCTGGTTTACTTATTCGGTTAACTTATTCGATAGTTAATGGTTAATTATGATTGATTGCAAGACAATAATGTGACTATCGATAGATATACATATTTTCTAACTTAATTATTAATTATTTTAACTTAAATTATATCAGTAAAAACAAATATATACATATATATATAAAATAAAGTGTCTAAATGTCTAGATAATTATAAAATATTTAAATAAAATATATAAGTATGATAAACAGTAACAATCGATATACGATAACAATAAGTAAATTGTACAGACAGAGGCCATTACGCATATTAAATATTTTTAATAATATTAACTGAAATAGTACATTAGTTTCATTTATAAAATCATCTTGAATGGCCAATGATCGGTAAGCGATAATAATCGATAGTCGATAGCCAGCAAAGCGAAATGTAGCTATTAGGAAATATATATACATATTCCGAACTACTGATAAATTATAATGAAACTTAAAATATACATACTTTAATTATAGAATTATTATTAATTTAAATTAAAATTATTATATTTCTATTAAACTAACTATTTATTAAACTATTATATTACATTTAAAAATTTGAATGAGCTAAAGGGATAAATAAATATAATTAAATATATACATATGTGCCCATATACAATCAAACCCTTAACAAATATCAGAAAAATCGCACCTTTTGATTACCCATAAATAAACGATTTCGATAATCGATAGCCAGCAGTATAATTAATATAGATAATTATCAATAATTAATGAATACATGATATAGATAAATATTAATAATTAATGCATATATACTGTACATACAATGGTAACTCTAGTCAGCAGTCGATAATCGCTAATCGATATTTATCGATAGTCGATAATAAGCCATAATGGGCTAAGTTGGATAGAGTATTTCTCATGTCTGCAGCAGCATAAGAACTCTATAAGTTCTCTACACCACGCGACGCACTGGCTCTCAAGTTGCCCAGCCACGCCCCCCCATTATGCCTACAATCATTCAATTAAAAAGTGCATGCCGCGCAATTAATATAATTTTCGAGCAACGAAAGCGAAGCTAAAAGTTTTTCGGTCTGCTAGCTCGATATGTGTGTCTGTCTGTGTGTGCACATGGTTAGGTGCTAGCTGCTTGGGCGTTGGTGCGCCATGGGCGTGGCTAGGCAGTAGGCGGTCTGACAACGATGTTGGCAGCTGCATGGCAGCTGCAAAAGTTTTTAAGTGACTTCTAATAGCGAATTATGATGGGGCGGCTGGCCGTAAATGTGTGCGTGGGGGGGGGGTGTATCCTGGTTTCCGCTAAAAGGAAGGCGGCCAATTTTCAATGCAATGGCTGCGGTTGCTTGAGAAGAGCAGGAGCTGAGCTAAGAGAGGGGTGGCTGAAGGCTCAAGGCTGAAGTGGAGGCGTAGCTGCTGGCATGGCAAAAAGTTCACGCTTAAAACTTGGACGATAACTTCATTGTAGTGCACCGCAAGTGACACACACACACACACATACACGCATGCACGCACAGCGTGAATGAGCAAAAACAGTGATACAGAGAGAGAGAGAGAGAGAGAGAGAGAGAGAGAGAGAGAGAGAGTGAGAGAAAATAAGCAAAAGTATGATAGAGAGAATCGTGCATAAACAGAGCGCACTTTTAACAAAGTTATTTAGTTTCTTCCTTCCGCTGGCGGCGCATGTGTGTGTGTGTGTATTTCCATGTGTGTGTATAAATGTGTGTGCGTGTGTGTGTTTGTGCGCCTCCTGATATAATAACAAAGTGCACTTTGACATTATCATCATCAGCAGCGCATGTTGCCGTCGCTGTCATCAAGTAAGCAGCATGCTGCCCCAAAAAGCTGCCAGCCACGCCCACATACCATGTATCCTGTCTTCCCTCACACATACATAGCTGGCCTCATGTCAAAAAAAAAAAGAAAAAACAAAAAAGTTGCACGTTTTAATGAATTATGCGTACATTGATAATAATTTCTTGGTTAGTTTTGAGCCCAACTTGTGCATTCCAATGCGCTGCCAAGGCAACAGCCCACGCCCACGCCCACGCCCACACGCACACGCATACGCCCACTGCACAGCTCGAGCCACGCACAACAACAACAACAACAACAACAACAACAACAACAACAACAACAACAACAACAACAATCTGCAGAAATATAAAAGTTTTTGCACTTTTAATAAGGCGACGTTTATGATGTTGAAAATGAGGATGTTTCTCGGCTGTCGCTTCCTTCATAACTCCAACGGCGACAAATGTCAAAAAGTCGTCAACCCGCTGACAAAAGTTTCCAGAGGCGGCCAAAAAGTAAAGTCGAAATTTTGCCAGCATCCGCGTAGCGAGCGAAACCGGAGCCATGTGACTTGGTTCTCTATGGGAAAGTTTATAGAAAAAAATGAAAGAAAAAAGAAAATGAAAATGAAAATGAAAATGAAAAAAAAAACGTAAATGCAGCTGTATACTTAAAAGGCAGACAGAAGTGTCTGGATTGAAGGTAGGCACGACTGTTGAGATACCCTAGTGAGTCAAGAAATGTGCTAATGGGTATGATATATACATATATATAGTCTTAATTCTTTTTTTTTTTTTTTATTTTTAAAATAAAAATTGAAAATAAAAGTTATGATTTGATTTTCATATAAAAATTGATTTGTAATAATTATTTTTGAGTTTTATCATATAAATCAATTTTAATACCTATGAATAATTTCTTTTTAATAACTCAAGAAATAATTATTGTTTCTTAATTTTTGTTATAAAAATTTGAATCGTTATCGTTATATCTCAAGTATAACTAACTTTTTCCAATTAACATTCTGATCTAAGTCTATTGTTATATAGACAACGTTAACGCTAATCAATTTTAGTAGAAAATACCTAGCAAACTTTTTTTTTTATGAAATTTTTTGAAGAATGTTTAGAACTTAATAGATCACATTTATATGATCTATCCTTGACTTTTGAGATGCAATACACGTCTATAATTAATTGATCTATACTCAGGGCATTAGCAGGATAGCGCAGGCTTTATATTTTACACCAATATTGAAAATTCAGAGCTCCTAAAGTATTTCATTATCAATGTCTTCCAGTAAGTGTCTTTCACTCACACTTTCAGCAGAAACTCAGAGAGCCACCGACTGCGTCGGTTCTTCAACGATCTAGATCGTTCGCGATCGGACAGAAACGTAATTTTTTGATTGGCTCAAGTTTTACGTAAGAAAAAGTTTCTTGTGTATGTATTAGTAGTATAGAGTGAATCGGTTCATGTGTATATGCATATAAAGACCGTTTGCATAGTCGCTTTGTGTGATCTGCTCACTTACTCAGTCTCAATGTACGATCGTCAATCGTATTGCTCTCTGAAAAGATCGTAACACAAATAATTCAACTGAGCACCAAAACGAAAAGAACCGAAGGCTCTTGCACAGAGCGAGTGCAAGTGGGAGAGCAAGAGTGAGAGCGAGAGCGAGAGCGTCATTTTCTTCGGTTGAACTCGCGAATAGAAAATTATATACGAGCTATGGGAAAATGTTCCATATATCATTCTAGCTATATTACTAAAATTTTATATTAAAATTAGATTTTTTTATTAAAATAAAATTTGATATGATAATTAAATGAGATTTGGACTGAAAATATTCAGTGAAATTTTTTTTGTAATTTTGAGACATAATATAGTATACCAAATAATTTAGTATTTTTTTATTTAGTATTTATTTAGAATCCAAGTCTATTTGTTTATAACTCAGCGTCCCCAATCTCTAGTACAGTAGCGAGAGAGCGCTTAGCTTGTATATGCATTTGCTCTCTGTTGCGCAGTCTTTAGATAAATACAATTCATAGCTCATAATCTATGCTAATCTATGTTAATTTTTAATAAACTACGAGTTGGATTCATTTGAGAAATAAAGCACATTATAAGCAATAGTTACATTAGCAGCCCAAGTTGAATTTGTTCTTCTGATAACTGTGAATTGCTTATCTTTACAACATCCCAAGCAAACATATTCAACTTTTTTTGCGAAGTGAACTGAACTCACTTACAGCAGCTTTATTATAAGATTATGGTCTATTATGAAGATAAACATGGGGTATAATAAAATGCTTATGAAGCAAGTGTGAAATCAGAAGATGGAAAAGAACTCTTAGATATATAAAGATAAATTCCTGCTTCTTTTCTTTTTTACTTATACAGTATAGAGAGATAAACTTTCAACCCGATTTATTATGCAGCTAAATTTGCAGCTGAACTCAGGCTGCTTGTCTTGGCGTGACTTCCGACAATATCGTGATTTCCTTGACACAAACGTTACGCAAATTTCATTCTACAGGTGTGCATATATCACACGATAATATTTAGTAAACAAGAAGCTAAAGAGTTAAGCGAGCAAGTGAGCGAACGACCCACTTGCTGGAGCTGGAGCTGGAGCTGGAGCTGTCGCAACAGATCGACTAACGCATATATCTCACGAATGTGGGACGACGCTATCAGTGCTGCCATCTGACATATGCATCAGGTACGTGACGTCGTTGTCGTTGTCGTTGTCGTTGTCGCATTGCTCATACGCCGCATTGTCCAGCTGCCTTTAGCGCTATCGTCGCACAATAAAGTGTCGCGATATTCATAAAGATTAACTCGCCTAGTCGTCGTTTAGGCACCAAATATGCGTGCGTGCGTGCGTGCGTGCCTTGAAGTTTCTCCCATTCAGCTTCGCTCTGGCCAACTCCGAGACGTGCCCACACAGACACACACACACACACACACACACAGACTCCCATTGACAGACGGCTCTTTGTTATCGTTCGGGCATCCTTTGGCGCAATTAAATTACCCATTTGACTCAATTAAAAGCCCATTGAGCGCTGACCTTCAGCAATCCTTTGTACGTTGCCTCTGTGTCGCCGTGGCACGTCTAATCCAATTAGAAACATCCCGCTTTGCAACAAACAACTCAATTACAACAACCTCAACAGCAGTTAAAGGCTGTTAAAAAAGAAGTTGGTTGGCTCTTCACTTGATTTGGGGCGGCTCCTTGAATCATCGGGCACAGGCTTGTCAAATATGTACTTGGATTTGGGCCTGGCTAAGGGAGTGAACTTTAGCTGGAATAATGCCATCGGAATGCGTAATTGAAATAGCCGTAAATCGTTATCGCTTATCGCTAATCATAAATCGGCAAATAAACTATTAATAAATTAGGCACAACAACTGATATGACGCTTAACAATTTCTTATCAATTTGCCCAATTCGTCAATGAGAAAATTCAATTATTTATAATTCATCCGAGAATTGGAACTTGATGTTGAATTAATATAATATAATTAAATTTAATTGAAATACATTCTCTCTATCTTGCATTCTTTTTATTGCTCACTATCTCTTTCTCCTTCTCTCTCTCTCTCTCTCTCACACTCTTTATCGCTCTCACTGTCTCCTTTATTTCTAACTCTATTCTTTCATTATTTATTTCTGTATCTTTTCTATCCTTCCGTCTCTCTATCTCTCCCTGTTTTAATCTTTCTCCTAATTCCTCTCTCTCTCCCTCAATATCGATCATTTTCTCTGTCTCTCTCTCTCCCTCTCTCTCCCACTCTCCATCTCTTTCTAAATCAATTTCAATCTCATTCTTTGTCTTTGCCTAACACACTTTCTCTCACTTACTCCCTCTCTCTGTCTCTCTCTCTCTCTCTCTCCATCTCACTCTTTCTATCGCAATCTCCCATTATCTCAATCCCAATCTCCCACTATCTCAATCTCAACTTCCCTCTCCCACACTTTCTCTCAATTTCTCTATCTTTCTCTATCTATTCTCTATTTCTCTATCTGTCTCTCTCGCTCCTCTGCTACACTCTCTGACTCTCTCTCTCTCTCTGTGACTCTCTCTCTCTCTCTAACTACATCTCTCATTCATTTTCTCCCTCTCTCTTCCCCTCTTGCCTCTGCTCTTTCGTGGTCACAATGAAATTCTCGCTATTTAATAAACAAGATTTAAGCATGACTCAAATTATGATTTTTCGTTTATTTTTAGCTCTTTGGCAGCTCAGATCATCATTTAAGTCCAACTAATCTTGTCAAATACACAGACTTACATATATATGCATATACCCATAATCAATCACAGCTCTTTTAATGCATATTGATTATGTTTAGATATACCCTACATGCTGCATGGGCAGACTGAATACAACACGAAAAGTGTAAAGCAGATAAAAGGGAACTATATAGAGATGTACATATATAATATATATGTATTATATCATAATATATGTTATATATCATAATTTCTTGTATTGGAAATTCATTATTGTTCTTCTTTTCTGGAATGGAATTATTAATGATATGGAATATTAAATTTAAAAATTCAAGATCGTACATCACGCAGTTTCCATAGAGAATTGTTGCTCAAGATTTTTAAAAATGAAAATTTAACTTGAGTTATAATATTTATGATTTGTATATATAATATTGTATATGCTATTGTACAGTATCCGATAAGTGTGATGGATATGTCCTCTCGAGTCTTACGCATCTTCTTCTCTGGCGGAGTCTTCAGGCATATTTCCCATAAGTGTTTGAGTGGGGAGTAAATTTCATAGTGATATTTTCTTGATTGCTTGTTTTATATATTATGAACTAATGATTTTATTATTATTATAAGCACATATATTTTTATTAAATTTTAATTAGAAGAAATACTCATACTTAAATACTTAAATTTTAGAGTATATTTGATAAATTTGGAATCAAGACTCGATCCAGTAAGTTTTGAGAGTGATGGCGTTTAAGTCTCCTCCTCAGCCTATCCAGGCTGAGAATCTAAATTCTCTAGGTATTTTAAACGTTAATGCTAAAAACATTAAACACTAATTCAGTGTTGTTCAGCAAATGTATATTATGATTGACTGATATTATGATATTTAAGAGAATTCTCATATTTAGCTGCGCTATAATTTAACTTAAGGCTCACTGAAAGGAATTGCTAGAAAATAAATTTGTAATTTGTAAACACAATTTATTATTTAATTTTTTATTATTATTATTATTATTATTATTATTATTATTATTATTATTATTATAATTATTACTATTATTATCATTATTATTATTATTATTATTATTATTATTATTATTATTAATTATTATTATTATTATTATTATTATTATTATTATTATTATTATTATTATTATTATTATTATTATTATTATTATTATTATTATTATTCGATCTCATGGTTTTGCCATTTGAAAGGGTATTTAAACTTCCGCTTGTCAAAATGAAATTTTCTTTCCTGTTTCTTTTCGTTCGACTGTTAACGATCATAGCTTAAGTATATGTTTTAGATTAATGATAAGACATTTTGGTGTGTCAACGAAACCTTGACTATTCTGTAGTTGCAGTGAGCGTTGAGCATTATGCAACATTTGTTGCAAGGCGCCTGCAGCCCATGATCCGCGTGCTGTTGCATAATAGCTAACAACACTCAGCAGCAGCAGCAGCAGCAGCAGCAGCAGCAGCAGCAGCAGCAAAAGTTAAGCTCAAGCCAAACACAAAAGCACAAACACCTTTCGGCCAGGTGACTCTCTGTGTGTGTGTGTGTGTGTGTGTGTGTGTGTGCACAACAAGCAAACACTTTGACCCATACCCAAAACCCAGTAGCCAGAAGCCGTAGCTGACATCGAGTTAGAGCTGGAGATGCAGCCGATGGAGTGGCTGATGCGACTGCAACTGCTCTGGTGCAACCTGTTTCCTGATTTTGGGAATGGCGCAAGGCACACACACGACCACGGCTCCTCTCTCCTCTCTCACTTACTCAAAATGGTATTACTTAATTATATTTATTCGGCAATGCGACAAGATGATTTGCTGCCTGTCATTTGGGTCTATGCAAGCAATTTCCTAAACCCGACACAAACTCCGATTACATATGCTTCTGGCGTCAGTTTTTCTCTGATTTTTTCTCGTTATTTTTATTTTTTTATTTGTATTTTTTGCTTTCGAATGTATTTTGAAACAAAGAGCGGAGCGGACCGAAGGAGTAGTAGGAGGAGGAGGAGGAGGAGGAGGAGCAGGAGGAGGAGTGGGCATGGTTACAGTATGGGGCGTCAAAGTTGAAGATGCCACAGCTCGGGGCAGCTCTGGTTGCCGAGTGTTAATGGGAAAATTGAAAATCCATTTGCTGATTAATTTCTCACAATAGCGAAGCGCTTGCCGAATTCGCATTTACGTAAATGAACTTTTTGCATTTGTTGTTGTTGCTGCTGTTATTTTTGCCATTGCAATTGCAGCCAAAGAGTTGGGAGGTAAAAGTTTGTTTGCTGCTTGTCGCCAGCGCTTCAGTTGTTTTTTCTCTCCCTTTTTTTTTTTTTTTTTTTTTTTGCCAGTTGACAAAAGTGTTTTCGCATACGTTGCCAGTTTTTTAGCTTAGCTGCTGCTGCTGCTGCTGCTTCGTCGTCTCGCCTATTTTTTTTCCACAAATTTACATGGGAAAATGTGATGGCAAATGCAATCGATAGCGAGCTAAACATATTTGCAAATAGTTTGCCATAGAGCATTCCTACAAAACACCTATGCACACCTGAAGTCTTTAAAGAGCTCGAAGCTGAAGCTTACAAATGAGGCTTTTACTTGGAGCTGTCAAAATGGCTAAATACTCTGTCTAATTTGTATGAGAGTCTCAGTATAAATTAACTAGAGCTGAAAGTGGAGCTGCAATAGAAGTTTTGTTTATTTATATTATAGCTTGATTATGATTTAGCTATAAATTAAGATTTCGAGTGCTTTTAATTCAATCAAAAATATCTATAAGAACTTTCATAGAATTTTCTACTTCTATATAAAAGTTGATAAATTTATAAGCAAGATTTGAAAGCTGTCAGTGAACTAGGTTTACTATTTATTTTTTATTTATTTAAATTTAAAAAAATTTTTTATTTATTTAATTTTTTGTTATTTATTTATTTTTTTATTTTTATTTTTAGAAAAATAAAAAAAAGGCAAATCTTCTGATATGCACAAGAAAACATAAAAAAGTAGCTTTAAGCGAAAGCTTTTCAAGGCTGTAAGGGTTAGATAATGGCTTCAAAGCACCTTTGCGAATGCGAAGCTCTGAAGAAGAAGCCTTTAACTGCGGCTTGTACATAAGTTTGCATATGTTAAAATACTTACTCTACTTAGCATAAGATTTATAGTCAAAATTTGCTTAACTTATTAGCATATTAAAGCTTTCAGTATATACTGGTATTTTAAAGCTTTTTCTGAATAAGAGCTTTTATTACAATTTAGTCAAAAGACTATAAAATACTTTATATAATTTTAGCATTAGCTAGAATCTTGTTGGCATTGAAGTTCATTAAGTCTTTTGACGGCAATCAAGAATTTCTAGAGAAAGTTAGTCTTATTATAGATTGAATATATATTTATTATTAGTTATATATATATATATATATATATATATATATATATATATATATATATATATATATATATATATATATATATATATATATATATATATATATATATATATATATGTATATATATATATATATATATCAAGCTATTAAGTATAGATTATATAGAGGAACATTAAAGGTTGTTTGAATGTTGGATATTTTAAAGCTTTCAGTGAATTCGAGATTTTTTTAAAAATATATATTCAGCTTTACCTATATATTATATATCCAATGATTATATATCATATATGTCCTATGATTATATAATTAATTAATAAATTTTCAATGTTAGCCAAGCTCTTCAAAACATTTCAGTTAATTAAAATCTAAAGTCTTTGAGCTGAATAGCAAAATTGTAGCTAATCTAAAAAAAAAAGTTGCCAAGCACCAAGCAATCATCATGGCTCCCTAAAACTCACCTCAAATGTGTCAGCTGTCCAGCTTCAAAGCTCTCTATGTGCTATGTACTTTGTTCGCTGTTCTCAATTTTCCATTCTCCATTCTCTAGTCTCTGCTCTCTGCTCTCTGCTCTCTGCTCTCTGCTGTGTCCCGCTCGAGTCGCACTCTGTCGTTCGCTCTGTCACAGTGAGTTTCTCGCCTGCCTAATCAAGTGTCCAAATCAGTAGCAGCCAGTGACTGGGACTGCCAAGGACTTGAGGCACATGCATTATTCAGGAGGCTGCGTTGTGTCTGTTGCCGAAACAGGACACGCATGATTTGAATTGTCTGCAAAAGTTTTGCAGCTTGAGCTTCAACTTCGCTTTGCACCTTATGTGACAGCGATGTGCAGACTTCTCGCAACTTGAATTTTGTGTCAGCAGAGAAAGAGCCACCATCTCTTCCCTTAAAAAAAAAAAAAAGAACTGAAACAAAATATATGCACACTCACACACACACACAGACACACATATATATATACGATTGGATATCTATGGCCTGTGTATGCAAAATGCAAAAGTTTAGCCAGTAAATCTTTGCAAGTGGCACATAAACTTTGCCAAAGAAACTTTTTTTTTCCAGCTCTCTTCCCATGCAGAAATCTAGAAAAAATGATACAGTGCCAAAGAATAAAAACAAAAATAAGAAGAAGAAAACACACACCAAATTTATAAGAAAATACAAGCAAAGGAAATACGACATAAAATAACAGACTCAACTGCAAAAGTATATATAAATATATATACATGTATCTATTATATAAAGCTATATATATGTATATATATATATAGGTATATAGTATATATATGTGTATACATAAGAAAGTGAAAAACAAAAAGCCAAACAGAGTGTAAAAGGCCATTGAGTTATATTCGGTACAAGTCATAAATATTCGTATTCTAATAGGAAATATGCATGGTATGTGAGCTAAAGCTAATATTAGGATACAAAATGCATTGGTTTAAGTTTAGATATTTTAGCCTTACATTACTTTATAAATGTACTGACCTAATAGAGCTAGACACTTACATTTCTCTCTGGATTTGAATGCTTCAGTCAATAGAGACTCGATTGCATATTTATATTTTTGAAAACTTGAGTGAATAGAGCCTCGAATAGCTCTCAGTTCTGCTGCTCAACATCTCTATAACATTACTATATTTCAGTATCATCTGGCATAGCTATAATATTATAAGCTCTAAGATCGACACTTCAAAATTTCCAAAACAGACTCTTAAAGCTCTATAGGCTTAGAGACTCTTACAACCACAGTGAGTATTGTAAAAGAAAGAAAAGACAAAGAAGAAGAAAAAGAAAATATAGCATTAGACGGAAGTAAAGCTCATAAGAAACATATATATATATACGTATATAAATTATACAATACAGTGGACTCTCGGTTAACGAACACAATAATGCGTTCCAGCATCCTGTTCGTTAAGCGAAACGTACGTTAACCGAAACCGAATAGGAGTTTCTCTATTTCGCTGTTTAAGCTAGACATAAATTTTGCATATAATATATTTTATCAAATTTTTTGGTCGTTATGCGAAACATTGTTCGTTAAGCGAACCCAACCAAAAAATGTGTTCGTTAAGCGAAACGTACGTTAACCGAAATTACTTTTCCGATACTGATCAATTAATGTTAACTGAATTAATGAGTTCTAGTTTTAAAAATAATACTCACTTTACATGTTTCGAATTTAACTGTTAATGAAGAAAAATGACATAAAATGCATTAAAATTTTAAAGAAGTAAGAATGGACGGAAGACGACATCTGAATAGAAAAAAGGGAAGGAATTTTAAAAAGAAATATATGTTGCAACAAAATCATGCGTAGATTAAAAAAAAAACATTGTCTATCAAATTTGTTTAAAATTGTACCAAAAAAAAATGCTTACGATATTTGGGGTTTTCCTGTTTCTACGGAAATTTTACATCTAATAAATATTTTCAAAATTGTTATGCGTAACATTGTTTGTTCTGCGAAACTTTTTTCTACTTTTTTTTTGTTTGTTTGCGAATTGTTCGTTATCCGAGGTGTTCATTAACCGAGGTTCTACTGTATAGATTTACTGCAGATACACTCTACCAATGTATTTATTTATTTTTTCTCGTTAAGTACTTCAGCTAAACCCCCCAAAAACATACTTAACTTGAAATTAAATGTTCTTCATGTAATGCCAGCCCACAGACAATCTTCGACAGCTATAATTTGGTAGAAAATGATTAAATGATGCACTGCGTCGGCCTCATTGATGTCCATTGCATTGGGCAATGCATTTGCTCTACAAAAGCAACTTAAACTCACATCAAAAGTTCCCCCCGCATCAACAAAAAAAAAAAAAAAAACCATCAGAGTCATAATTGAGCGCTGCTTCCTCAATGATAACTCAAATTGCAGCTGCATTGTTTTACTTATTGAATGAGGGCTCAACAAAAAAAAAAAAAAACAAAATTGAGGTAAAGCTACAAAAACAACAACAACAAAATCAGTACAGGTGATGCTGGCCAACAACGGAGAGCGACTCGAAATCATGTTGATGATCGTTGCTCTAATTTTGGATGCCTTGTCGAGACTGTTGCAATTGCCGCACCATCTATTAAATAACTTTAATTTTTCATGCACTTTTTGGGCTGCAGCTCTTTGAGCGACTAACCAACTAGCTGACTGGCTGACTGATTGACTGACTGACTGACTGATTGATGGATGACGCTGTGTTGTCATTTGTCCCACTCGTTAAACAATCGTTTGTACGGGACGCTGACGATCGTTAGATCTTAATGGCTGACGCAGACCTTGGACGATCAGCAACTGTGGCAGATGTGTTGCAAGACGCGTCTAGGTCTGTGGGCCCTTTTCGCTTGCAGGCATTCGCTTGGCTTTGGCTTAATTGCGAGCACGTTGGCCAAAGTGTTGCCACCAATTGCAACTGCAACACTTAATGGGGGCATTAAAGTTGGCGCTGCAGTAGCCAACAGCAGCAGCAGCAACAGCATCGATCCCAGTCGAAGCTCAAAAAGAAATAAGAAGAAATATATGAAAATGAGCACGAAATCAATTGTTGATGCATGATGCCCAATGGTAAATTGAATAATTGAATCGAGTTTTGAAATTTAACAAATCATAATCTATTAATAGAGTTTTGTTTTTCAAGAAAATTATCGATATCAAATTGTTGAAATTGAATGGAAATGGAATTGAAAGTGCTACTACAATATTGATGAGTTAAAGATGCCGAATCAGATTAGTTATATAAATATCGTTAGTTCGTATTCAATTACCGATTAGTGGATGCGCCATGAATAAATTTATTTATTTATTACAATTAATTTATATAGTAATAGACACAAGATATAAGACATAGACATCGTAAACGTTTCAAGTAATTTCGAGTATACTTTTGTTGAATTTTATGTATTTTTTAAGTTTTTTTTTTAATTGTAAAAATTGTAATTGTAATTGTAAAAAAAAAGATAAAAGAAAAAATCCTCACAGGGCTGACAAATATATTTTATTAATAATGTATTAATATTATAATAATGTATTAAGAAATAAAAAAAAAAAATTCTAAAATTTGTAAAATAAAAAACAAAAATGCTTCAAAGTCTCCAGAATTTCTTAAAATATTTTTATTGATTTCTATTTTGTATTTTTATTTTTTTATTACAATTTTGCTTATATTATTATACATATCGTTCATAATTTTTTATTTCTTATTAGTAATACTACAAACTTCCTTTTATTAATAAGAGGTATTATATTATTTTATTTATTTGATATTGTTGTTGGAATAATTTTTAATAATTTTAAATATTTATTTTTTTTAATTTATTTTTATTTCTTAGTTTTAATAATTGCTTGTTTCTTTTTTTGTTTTTTCTTCTTCTCTTCTGATTATCTACAGAAAATTTGTGATATACAGCTCAAATTTTTAAAATATTCTGTTCATATTCAAAGCTTTATTTTATTATTATAATTTTTGTTTATAAAATGTCCAAGCAAATGTTATACCCCTTCTAAGTGGGCTAAGTAAACTATAATAAATTACACATTGTATGTAAAAATACAGGCAGCATAGTGCATAAATATTAAGATTAATATTAATTAGGATTTAAGTATGCGAAATGGTTTCTCCTGAATTCTGTAAAAACTTCTGAAAAAAAAAAAAACAAAATTATAGCATATATCATTTGCAAGCAAATATCTACATTAAACTAAGATTTTATCTAGCATATAAATTGCTGATAGCTCAACTGTAAAATGCATTGCTTTAGCTTCTGCACTTTTACTTACTTCTTCATAGATAACATATCCAATTATCCCTCCAAGATCAAGTTCGGGCGGCAGAGCATCGATGCGTCGCATTGCCAATCGAGCAGCGAATTCTTGTTTTATTTCTTTGCTAAATATTTGATAAAAATTGCAGCGATAGCTTCTGATAAGCACTGGCAGTTTACATTCCAATCAGAATTGCTTGTTGCACGATTACCCAAACCAGAGAGAATATGCCAGCAGCAGCAGCAGCACCACCACCACCACCATCAGCAGCACCACCTACGTCAGCTCCAACGTCGCCAGCGCAGGCGGGTGAAGTGCATAAATCGCTTTACTCAAACACGCGCGTTCGCATAATTTTCAATATCGTGCCAATAAAAAAAGGAGTATGCCAAGCAGTAGGGGCTGAATCATGGCTGATTGGGTGGTTGGGTTGGGTTGGGTTGGTTTGGGTTTGGGTTTGGTTGGTTGAACGGTTTGGCGGTTGTATGCTGCATGCTGTATGGTACAGAAATTACATTTAAAATTGAACAGCACACGACGCAGCTCGCACATTTCGCAGCCACTTCCGGAGGCAGTGGCTGACATTAGCACCTCGTCTCGACAAGAGCCACTTGCCAGGTGGCTAAGGGTTGTGCGCCGCGCATGAAGTGGCGTGCTGGGGGGAGTGGGGCTGCAAGATTTATGTGCCATGTGTTCTTCTTTTTTTTTTTGTATTTTATTTTATTTTTTTTTTTTTTTAGTATTTTATAGCGAAATAAGCTGCTGCTGCTGTTGCTGCTATCGCTGCTGGAGGCAAGGCAATATGCTAAAAATTTCTCCAACGCAATTTTTCATATGCATAAATATTGGTTCGATTATATAAGTTATATGTATATATATTTACACATATGTATGTGTGTGTGATCGTATTTACTCTCTGGCTGTTTTTTTTTTTTTGCTGTTTGTTTGACAACAGTTTCCCATTAGTTTCTGTTGCTGTTGCCAGTAAACCAAGATTTTTGTGTGGTCTACATATTAAAGCGCTCAGGAATTTTTTAACAATTGGCCGTTGAAAGCCAAAAAAAAAAAGGGAAAATTCATATATATATAATATTCGTGTAAAACAAAAAAAAAAATATCATTTACAATATTTGTTAGCGCTTGCGTTGGGCATTTTGGTTTGCTTCAGCACGTGCTTTTGCTTTATCTAAATGAAGATTTAATGATTTTAAATTTAATTTTAATTTAATTAAATTTAATGAAGATTTAAAAATATTTTAAAAGTCTAGTCAATTATAAAAATAATCGATAAATACTAGAATATGCCATAATTATTAAAATATTTATGTTTGCTTTTTTTTTATTCATTTGTATTTTTTTCTAATATTTGCTTCAAATGATCTAAAGTTTTAGATCATAAGCTTTAATAAAAATTAGCTTACAATATGTTATAAAAAGTACTTTAAGAATTCACTATTTCTCAAATCATGCATATTCATCAAAAATACCAAAATATAATAATTGTACTCAAGTAAATGTTTTTATTTATTTTAAAATTATAATAAAATATTAAGATTGATTAAGATTGATAATATAATTATTTCTTTTTTAGAATTTTTAATATTTTTACAAGCATAAAAAATTTGTTTTCATAGATTTTACCTAGTTCAAGCCACAAAGCTTAGTTTTTGCTATAAAAAATATATAATTAGTTATAATTAGTTATAAAGAACAATAAAATAATAATTAATAATAAAAACATTAAAAACATTAACTGCTTTCAAGAATCAGAAAAATGATCTAGTATTTTTTTTTTTAAAGAAGTATTTAAAAAATAAAATCAATTTGATAAATAAAAAAAAGCTGAAAATCTCTTTAATTTTATTTAAAATAATTTTAGTTTCTTTCAAGCACTAGAAAAATAATTTTTGCCTCGTTCAAGTCATAAACTTAAATCAAAGATTTTTTATTATTATTATTATTTATTTTTTTTTATTTTGCTGTTGTTGTATCCGATATCTGCGTTGCAACTGGAAGCACACTTCATCGGATCAGCGTCCCCAGCTGCCAAATCAATGCGCCTCACGCACAATCAGAGCGACAGTCGGGCAGACGCGATGCGACCAAATGGTTCAGTGCTCAACTCGGTGGATGGACAGCCCGCAGCATTCAATCAGAGCTATTCAATGGCAGCGCAAAAATGAGAATAACCCAAACAAATCACAGCCGCACTCCCGGCTGCCATCGCTCCGGTTCGCTCAAGCTGGCAACTTGTCTGTGCCGCCAAAACTTTGTTTTCGCTCTCTCCCCCCCCTCTCTCTCTCTCTCTATATGAATTTTTTTCATCTCCTTTTTTTTTGCAACACTTTTTGCAATGCAATACATAAACATGGTTACAATTTATGCGCCCCGTCCGCCAGTTGTGCAACCGCATTCCCATGCCAAGGAGCCACTCCAGCTCCTGCATACCCCTGCATACCACTCCACCCCACCCCACCACAGCCCGTCAGTCGTCCGCTTCGTGTTAAGCAACAACTGTTGCCCTAGAAAGGCGCGGACTGCCAAACTAACTTCAAACTCGCAATATAAACACATAAATCCTGGGCACTGATACACACAGATTCCGTTAGACAAGAGCTGGGCGAACGGAGCAGTGGGCGTGGCTGGTGGAGGTCGTAGGTTGGAAAGCGCCAGCAGCAACTTTTGCGTAGCGACAACAGCCAAAAAAGTTGCCAGCAACAACAACAACAGCAACAGCAACAACAACAACAACAACAACAGCAGTTGCATTCAAAAAATATTATTGGGGCGTTTTTGTGGGCGTGTTGGCATCGGTTAGCTCGGGCAATGTGGAAATCTGGCAAATGGAGAAGCGCTCCCAGCAACAACAGCAACAACAGCAACACCTTTCCCCCAGTTTAGGCTGCCTCTTAAATGATGAAGCGCTTAGTTTTTTATGCATGGAACTTGTCGATGGCAAAAGTTGAATTATTGCGAATCCAACGGGGCAGTAGCTTGGCTCATGCATTATGAATGCGTTGGACGCTGACGAGCGGCAGGAGTGGGGCGTGCGAAGAGATTAGCGGGGTGTTGGGACAGACAACATGCTGTTGGACTTAGATGGCTTAAGGTCGCCGCCAGGCACCCGACGAGCACAAACACACACACAAAATATATATATCTACATATATAGTTATATATACTATATATACGTATATATATTTATATGGCATTTAGAGTGTTGCAGCCAATGGCAGCTACAAGTTGCACTCACTAGTGTGCCACAAATTTGGTGCAAAGAGCCCTTAAAGCTGGCTGCAAGCTGTGCGAGTGGAGTGGAACGTAAAACACAAACTTGTTGAAGTGCTCGATGAAAAATTTGTGGAGAACTTCGTTTGTCGAAGACAGTTTAATGTCGATTTATATGTATATACCCATACATATATATGGAGTTACTCGAAGAAGTGTTAAGATTTATATATGTATGTGCAAGCATATTCATATTTATATGCACTTGAATACTTTCCTTAACTAGAAAGAGATCCCATCAAGTTAAGAGCTTTAATTTAAGCTTAAATATTATTAGATTCTTGTTGTTGCTAAACTTTAAGATATAATTGATAGCATTTTAATAAAAAGGTCGATATATAAGCTACTTGCTATAGAAGTGGATCGACTTTATGCCATAGTGAGCTCAGTTTTCGGAACTCATTGCAATCGTAATGTTTTAACAAAGCAAAGAAGAGAGCTCAGCTTACCAAGGGAGCCGAGTAGAGAAGAGAGCTTAAAAGGCATAACATCCGATTGCTTTGAGGCAGTGCCAAAACTTATCAATACCATGGTGCGAAAGTATCGGACGGTAGTAAAAAATAATTTATTAACAATTAAGTACTTGATTCAGCAAAAATTAATTAATTTTCTATATTTATTTCTACATATATATTTGAAGTAAGATAATTGTAGAATAGTATTTTTCCAACAATTATTGTTTTTTTTTTCTAATGCCTCGAATTTGTAAGAAAAAGTATATATAAATTAGTATGTTAATTATAAAAAATTATTTGAAATAATTTTCAATCTATTTTTAATTAATAATTTTGCACAATACTATTTTATTGTACTACTCTTTTCACATTATCAGTTTCATGAGCAACTGAATTTTGTTTTTTCAGTTTTTAGTTGAAAAATTAATAAATTATATATAAATTTGTATAATTTGTATATTTCAATATATTTTCGAAATATTGTATTTAACATAACATTTTCGCAATAGCTTTTATTTTTTTAGCAAACTATGAAATTAAATAAAAAGTACATTCATTTAAAATCGTTTTTAAATATTTTATCATTATACTTTTATGAACTACTGCTTCCGCATTTTTATTTTCATGAGTAACTCAATTTTGTTTATAAGTTTGTAGCAAAAAATTAAAATAAATACAAAAAATATATAAATAAATATAAAAATATAAAAATATATGAATTTAAATAAATAAATTTAATTTTAATTTAAATAAATAAATTTTAAATAAATAATGTATTAAATTGAATATTTAGTTATAATTATTTTAAAATACTTTCACAGCGCATTTTCGCACTATTATTTTCCTAAACTTTTGCACTACTATTTTCCTGAGCACAGCTTAAAATTTAATATCTAAAGCTTTTAATTGCTTCAATTAATGCATTTCGCTCTCTTTCAAGTTATATTAAACTTAAAGCTAAGCGAAATATTTGGCAAGCAATTTATGTTATTTCATAATATCCAGCTTCAAAAGTTTCGTTTGTTGATCGAATTCAACTTTTATTCAAATAACAGTTAACGCCCACAGCGTATTCAAATAAACAAAAATAAATAAATAAATTGAAAAAAAAAATGGAATTTCATAGAATTGTTTTGTTCATGAATTCCATTTCAATTTTGTTATATAATAAAAATGAATTTTTAACTTTAACGAATCGAAGCGTTAATAATCGCTTTTAGCTCTCTAATCGCTATGCGATATTCTTTACAAATGCCTGGATTGAGTTATTGAATGGGCAGCAAGTCCTTGAATCCTTGCCACTTAGGCTCAATGAAAGCGGATATTCTGTGATAAAAATAAATAAGAAAAGTATTTAATGGCTATATGTTTAAGGTCAACAATTTGCAAGAATATTTCTAATCCTTAAAATATTACACAAATAAATATTTGTGCAGTTTTAAAAGCCATTGATTTTATTTTTGTTTGTTAGCTGAACTTTAATATGCGCATAGCTAATAGCTTGCCGAAAGAGCCAGAAGCAAAAGCAACAGCAAAAATAAGAAATAAAATGGAAAAAAAAGAAATATACATATATATATATATATATATATATATATATATATATATATATATATATATATATATATATGTATATAAATTTGAATATATAGCAACTGCACTTTTCGCGTTGGCGCTGTCGTTGCAAGGCCCTAAATCAATGTTGGTATTGTGCGGAACGGTGGGGCATGGCCATGGTTGGCAGCGCGGTGTGAAAAGGCAATGCTCGTGGCAACACCCGGGGGCATGGCGTCAATTTGGTAACCAAATCGAACATTTCACAATGCCAACCGAAAATGTAATTGACGCACGTTGCTTAGGTGCAGAGTCGGAGCTCACAGTTGGAGTTTGGAGTTTGAAGTTTGGGGTTGGGGTTGGGGTTGAGGTTTGGGTTGGGGTTTTTGTAGGGGGGGGGGGGTCGTCACCTCTGCCCAGTGGGCGGTGTGTGGGCGTACGGCACCCATGCTATCATCATTTTAATGTTGATTGTCGGCTTGTCAGGGCTTGTGGATAGGCGATAAGCGCTTCATTTTGCGGCTTGGTCGACAAAGCAACCAGAAATTAGATTGAGTAAGCGCTGCCTGTGAGTTTTGTGCAACTGCAACAGCAACTGCAATAGCAACTGTAGCGGCAACTGCAACCGTATCGTCTGACGTTGCAAATTGAAATAGCTGCGATACAAGCGCTAATTTGATGACGCCATGGTAGAGAGTTGCAGCAGGTCAACTCTAACTGCGCTGTCTCCTAACTGATGGCCACCTGAGCAGCTGGCACCGCCACAGGAAGCAACCCTAACTAAAGGTTAATGCACATGTGCATAAATAAACATCTATATAAAGCCAACCCCTCGGTAACAAGTCGAATTAAATGGTTCAGCGCCTTCTGACAGGACACAGGACTCGGGCCACAGGCGCAGCGACTGGAACGAATGCAGTTTCTTCTTAATGAAGTGCACAATATTCAAATTTATGAGCATATTTCTTTTAAATGTTGCCTCTCACTGTTTCTAGAAATGCTGAAATATATCTATATGTATGTAAATTTGTTATATATAAGTTGTTCAACCAACTATGCGAAAGCAACTGGCGGCTAACTTCCTCAGATATAGGAATTCATAAATATCACATCAATGTTCGACCCGCCCTGAGTTTCAATTTAATTATGCCTTTATTCAGTAAGTATGACCAGTGAGAGAGCCGAAAGGTAGTGAGCATAAGGAGAGCGAGTAAGGTCACAGCCAACAGTTGGGAATGAAGCAAAAGCAGAGTGTGCATAGGGACCGTGATATTCCCACTCTTAAGACTTGAACTTCAAATCCTGTTCAGACAAATTAAATTGAAGTTTGATTCTTATTGATTATAATTATATATGATTATACATACATAATTTTATGTAATTTATTTGCTGCGGAATAAATAGGAAATCATTGCACATTTTTAAAATACTTATAGTACAATAATAAATAAATTATTATTTATTATTATTAAGATATAAAATATAAAATATAATATATAAAATATAAAATATAAAATATAAAATATAAAATATAAAATATAATATATAAAATATAAAATATAAAATATAAAATATAAAATATAAAATATAAAATATAAAATATAAAATATAAAATATAAAATATAAAATATAAAATATAAAATATAAAATATAAAATATAAAATATAAAATATAAAATATAAAATATAAAATATAAAATATAAAATATAAAATATAAAATATAAAATATAAAATATAAAATATAAAATATAAAATATAAAATATAAAATATAAAATATAAAATATAAAATATAAAATATAAAATATAAAATATAAAATATAAAATATAAAATGTAAATAAATAATATAAAAAAACAAACTTTTTTTATACTTATGAAAATAAACCCTTCTAAAATTTCCAACACTGTTAAGTGTTGCCAACTGTATTTTGACATTTTATTTTCACTTCTCATTTCCATTGAAAAGTTTTGCGACATTGTCAAACATAATTTGCTTCGCTATGAATTGGGCTTCATACCTGTGCATTTTTCTACGCCAAGCAATGCAGACTAAGTGAGTTAATGAATATGGATATAATATCAGCAATCTCATCAATGCTCCACACTTTGACAGACCCTGTGGGGCACACGGCGAGTCGCATTGCATGCGCTGTCAGTGCCAGCGAGTGCTGAATAAGAGACGCGGACGACAACTTGGCGATGCCTGCGAACAGATGGGCGTGTACTCCTACTTTGAAGAGGATGACTAGGGAAGCAGACCGGGAGTTGCAGAGCTCATGGTGACTCTTGCAAAGACTTTGAGCTTTGAGTGTGAATATTCAGCAGAAACTAAATAAAAATACTCTGCTCTAAGAGCATTTTGTATTGATAAGGCGTCTGCTCTAGTCGGTCTAGTCTCCCCATATGTGCGCATTGTAGAAATTGCTTAGAAATTGTCGCAAAGATGTTTAATTGAATGCCGCTCTTCAAGGTAAAACGCTGTCTGGCTATCGAATGCGGCTTTTGTTTGGCCGAATTTGAAAGTGGCCGCAAATAGAAGACAAAGTCATGGCCACCACAATTACGCTCTGTTCCGGGCCGGGAAAGTGCTACTAATTAGCCATGTCCAATCGCAAGTCTCGCGCGCAGAAGTTGCGGCAGCAAGACTTTGCTGAGCGAGGGGGCAAAATTCATTTACAAAAGCCGCCAGACAAAAGTGTCGCTTCAGTGCGACGAAAAGATGATGTTAAATAAATAATAAGCTGTCAATAATAAATGAAATAGGCGTAAAGCTAGTTGCCTTTCGTTTTGGCCCATTCGCATTGCATAAGTCCGGCCAGACGGCGATGAAATGTAGGTGAGACGGCTAGAAAAAGAAAAGCAGTCAGCTTCAAGCTCTGTTGCTAAGAGCTCTATTGAGTATCACATTTATCTTCTTTCAGAATAGTAGTAACACACTGTATTCGCGATTTTAGATAATCATTGAAAGTGTTTGAATTTACAAGCTCAAAAATATACGCTTTGTTTAGTCTTTTGAGATGTCCACTTTTTGATGTATGCTTAAAACTTACGTCAGAAATACATATATTTATTGTTCTTTTCCACGTCCCATTTCCCTCTCTCTCTCTCTCTCTGTGTTTGTTTCTCTCTCACTCAGATGATAAATCTTGCTTGTTATCTTGTGTCTTGCTATCTCTCTCATTTTCATTTGCTTTTCTTTTGCTGTCTGTTTACATCTCTTCTCTCGTCTTCATTCGCTCTCCTTTGTTGTCTGTTTCTAAATTTCTTTCTCATACTTTGGTTATGTCTATATCTCTCTCTATCTCAATACTTTCCACTCTTTTTTTTATTATTCTATGTCTGCCTCTTACTCTCTCTCTCTCTCTTCTCTCCTTTTCATAAAATTCATCATGCTGTCTTCTTCTTCATCCTCATCGATCACCCTCTGTCTCTCTATATCTCTCTCTCTCTCTCTCTCTCTCTCTCTCTCACCCTCTCTCATTGTCTTTCATTTTTATTTTCTTTCTCTTTGTCTCTCTCTCGCTCTCTCACTCTCTCAATGTCTCACTTGGTGTCTCCCTCTTTTTCTCCGTTTATCTCTTTATCTACCTGTATCTTTTTATCCCTTTTCCGGCATTCCATTCTGGTCTTTCTCCATATCTCTCTCGCTCTCTCTCTACTTTTCCCTTGGCTCTCCTTTCTTGCTCACTCTTTTGCTTCTCTCCCTCACACTCACCTATTTAGTTGCCAAATATATCTTTTAAAAGGGTTTTTATAGAGTTCGTTTTTCCCGGCGTGCTGCTCTTATGCGCTTATTGTTGGGCTGGAATAAATTCAGCTTTAAGTCCATTAAGCCGCAGTCAATCAGCAAGGACAATATTTTTGCCTTTTCGCCATTTGGCGAAAAATTAAAACTGGCCACAGACAACGCCACGCACAAGTGAAATCATTTACATATTCCTTTAGTTCTTTTTTAACTTTTGTTTTTTTTTCTGTTTACAAAATTTTGTTGTTCTTAATTTCCATTTATTCCAATCATTTTTTTTTATTTATTTATCTTATTTTATTTTTATTTTTTACCACTTTGGAACAGCCAAAATAAACTATCCATGAATTTATGTATGCGAATGAAAACGCAACATGGGAATTTGATGCCGTTGCTGAACGCAGGCCCATTTTCAGACTTCCTTCCCCGCCCCCCGCCTTGAGCACGCCCCTTCAAAGTTTTGGGGCAGACACGAAAAAAGAAGGAGCAAACAATGAAAATGCTCGCAATGAAATGCATTGAAAATTGAAAATCAATGAACTGTTATAATAACTTGCTGCAGCGTCAGGCAGAGGAGCTCTTGCATATCTATCTGCAGCTCCAGCCACGTAGACGTGGATATCCAGCATATGTACATATGTACATGTATGGATATGTATGAATACATATTGATAGGTATTCGTATAGACCCTTAAATGCATATGTGTGGGAGAGAGAGAGAGTGAGGGAGGAGAGTTAGGGCGCATGAGAGAGACAGACTCAGTCAGCGGAATGCACAGTCAACGGCGGCTTACCCAGCTACACTGTGACAAATTAGCTAGACGAAGAAACTGAAAGAGAAAATGAGATATATTTAAAGAAATATGGCTCCATATGGCTTCATATGGCTCTATATTCAAATTTAGTTGGGATTTACTCACAGATAAATGCCTATTTATTTATCAATATAAAAACTATTTTAGTCAGTCATAATTAAGGAGTTCTTCATAGAAATAAAAATCTAAAAACAAGACTTTTATGGAATATATATATTTATATATATGTATATAGAGTTATATAGATATAGATATATAGATTTTTATAGAAATATAATATATTATATATTATTTATTATTTTATCTTAGTTTTAAAGAAATATCGATAAAGCATACATATAGAATATATAGATCTAACATACTTTGAAATGAATAATGCATGCCTGCAGTAGTTCATAAAATAATTTATATTTTCTATATTCAATATTTATATTAAAATAATCTTTTTTCTAAAAAAAAAAAAAAATATCATTTAGGCATATTAGGGAATTATGAATTCTACTACTGTAAATCGCTTCTCACATTATTGCAGTGCATAATACTTTGGATGCTGTTGCGGCTTTCTCGGACTGCCTCTCGCTGTGTGGCGAATGGCAAATGGAAGCGGGAGACAGTTGGAATGTGCAATTGGGACAAATGGAATGGGTCATATGTTGTGCCACCGCTCAGACAAAAAATTACCCACCCACCCACCAACACTGGCAACTCGTGCGTGCAACGCTCTTCATTAAACATATGTATATGCATTGGCTTACGAGCGAACGTTCATCGTTCCGCGCGCTCTCCGCGTCACGCTCCAATCGCATTGTGAATCGGATGCAACGATTAAAAATTAAATGTTGTCGTATTAACAAACAAGCTACACCCGTTGCCAGTTGGCAGTGGCATCTTCGACCACAGAATTGTTGCAATAAAAAAGACGTTCGATGGCGCTGCACTGGGCTGGGTTGCTCTGTTGGCTTGACTGACTTTCTGTATGGAAGTATGCCGAGCTGAAAATCCTTTTGTGCATGTAAAATGCATGAAGGGCTGGCGCGGCGGACGCGCGACGTGTGAAATTTATGCACATATGTTGAGTGCATTTAAAGCAAAGAGCGGACAGAGTGTGTGTGTGTGTGTATGTGTGTGAGAGAGAGAGAGAGAGAGAGAGTCATGTAGAGTGCAATGGACAACGGACTGAATGCAGTGCAGTCCATAGTGCCAGACTGCCAACATTAAGACTCTCGGCTAGGTGATCAAAATTCATGGAAAATCAAGCAAAGCGCGCATATATTTTCGGCAACGGCAGTGGAAAAACGGAATAAAAAACGTATATATATATATATATATATATATATATATATATATATGAAAATGAAATTGTTGGAAAATTGCAATGGCAATGGCAATGGCGATGGCCCTGGCAATGACTGTGTGGCAAGAGTGCCACGAAGCCAAGGCACAAGTTGCAGCAGGACGTTCAGGCGAGTTAAATGAGTTGGAAATGCATTTGGCTTGCATGACACTTGGCATGGGCAAAGCTAATGGCCAAGAGCATAGCTGCTGCTGCTGCTGCTGCTGCTGCTGGTGGCAGTCATTAAGGCCAAAAAATATGCTGGCCCCGTCCTTGCGTTTGAGGCTGCTGCTGATGCTGCTGATGAATTGCCGCCACTCACCCGAGCTTCTCAAGTTTTTCCAATCAATTAACAATCGGAATTCTTTCTATATTTATTTATTATTATTTTTTTATTATTCATAAATTGCCATGACCCAAAGGGCCGCCAATGCGATCCTACAGTTGCATCATTAAATCTAAAAAAAAAAAATACATTATATATATATGTATTTAAGGCCTAAAGAAAATATTGCATAAGCTCAAGCTTTTTTCTTCGCTCAGCATAGATAAATAAAGTGTAAAGTCATTTCGTTTGCCAGTCAAATAAATAAATAAACAGCGCATCAC
This sequence comes from Drosophila stalkeri, assembly GCA_035047405.1. Lineage (NCBI taxonomy): Eukaryota > Metazoa > Arthropoda > Insecta > Diptera > Drosophilidae > Drosophila > Drosophila stalkeri. The sequence continues at coordinate 11,169,505 of JAWNPR010000061.1, forward strand.
ACACACACAAAAAAAAAAAGCTAAATTATAATAGCGCATAATTGCTGAAATACTTAAGCTATTGATAGCTATAGCGACGCACGTTAACATACTGGCAAATACAGTTGCTTGATGGCATGGCATGGCGCTCCATTTAGCTAACTTGTCGATTTGTCACTTTCACTTGACAAGTATTTCATTAGCCCAATTTTTCGCTGTTTGATTGCCGATCAAAGACTTGCCGAATTGCCAGACGGCCCATGCTGCCCTCATCGTAACTGTTATACACATTCACAATGTGAGAGAGTATATTGGTTTTGCGCAATGCTCGATTTGTTGAGTTCACCTGTTTGTGTGTTCGGCTGTATGTCTCTCTGTCAGCCTGTTCGTCTGTCTGTGTGTCCGTCAATCTATCCGTTACTCCGCCAACCTATCTGTCCGTCTGTCTGTCCCTCTGTCTGTCCGGCTGTCTGACCATCTGTTTGTCTGTCCGGCTGTCTGACCGTCTGTTTTTCCGTCTATCTGTCCGTCTGCCCGCCTTTCTATCTGTCCGTCTGTCTGTCCGCCTTCCCACCTGTCTGTCTGTCCGTATGTCTATATATCCGTCTGTCTGTCCGCTATTGAAACTAGAAATTCAGATTATATCTACTCCTGGATAAGCTCATCTCATCATCTAAAACGTTCAGATATGATATATATGATATGATATGATTAGGGGCGTGGCATGTCTAAAAATACCATATCTAGTATATCAGCAATAGCATTATTTAATTGAAATATTATTGTTTAAAAAAAAAAAGAATTAAATTTGAATATATATACTCTTATTGATTTATATATATAGCTATATATAGATAATTCTACGCCCCATTGGAGGCGTGGTAAATATGTAAACACACAGTTTACTCAAAATTTTCAGTTAGACACTAAAAATTAAATGGCAAAGTTACAGTCCGGATTACTTCAATTCATTTTTAAATTATAATAATTACATCTGATAAATTTTCGAAATATGAAATAAATTTTTGAAGCAATACATTTTTGAAGTAATTATTTATTTATTAATACATATTGAGCCATATTAAGGCAGTTATAAATTTTCTGTACTTAACTAAGCTCTAGCGCTATAAGTAAAAATATATTTGGCTTAAATCGCATGGTTTTTTAGCTGAAGCGTAAGCTTCACAATGGATTAGTTATGTTAATGTAGACTCAGTTGCTGAATGCTTTGCCCAAAAAGCCTCAATTGATTACAAATCTTGAACGAGTATTATACAGTTGTGAGTGCCCGAATGCAGTATTCTTACATGTTTTATTTTTGTGATTTGCTAAGCAAACTAAATACCGACTGGCACACGCGGCGTATGCGCAACGTTTGCCTTTATGTGTGGCATATAATGGTCGTAATTGACGTTAACTTTTGTTCACTCCAGTTATGACTATAATTGTATTACATTTTCTATATATTCAATCCAATTTCATAATATTCATTTGAGTAGATATGAAAATTTGTGGAAATTGGAAAATTGTGAATTATAGAAAAAAATCTCTCGATTCGTAGAGATTTCAATTAAATTTAATTTTGATGTATGCATTTGGCGCGCACACAATTTAGACCAAAAGACAAAAATTTTGGATTTTGATTAGCATCTTGAACCTTGACAATGACAAATATTTGGGTTTTTCGATTTTCGTTTTTCGATTTGAACTGAGGATTTGATATTGACTACTGCATGTTGACTACGTCTTGACCTTGATTTAGACACTTACTGCAAAAGCACTTTATGTTGACTGTTGACGATAACATGTTTTCAGCAAAATAGGCCTCCATTGCCTGCTGTTGGCTAAGGAACATGGCTTTCAGTTTTTGCTGCAGCTTATGCGCACTGCTAGCAGGAGACAAAGCCTGCTCTTTTTCATCTGGCGGTTGCACTGAGCTGAGCTCTTGGAGCTCATCGGCAGCTGCCTCTGTGGAGGATCGCGTGCTGCTCGAATAGAGCGTGGATTCATTTTCACCGGCTAAACGCCGGGCCTGTTGACTTGGTTTGAATGGTGGCTTCGGGAGTGTCAATGGTATTTCATTTGTTGCACTGATTTCGGCAAAGCTTTTGGCCAATTGAATCAGCTCGTTTCTGTTGCCGCTAATGAGAGTGTTAACATCAAAATACCAGGGTATTCTGGCTTTGGCAAATGCCGACTCCAGCAGCATATAGTTGTGCATCGAATCGTGGACATTTGCTGGCCGATTAATGACCAAGATGCTGGCCAAAGTGCCCGGACGCAGCTTGGCCATCAGTCGACACCAGATTACACCATTGCTGAGATCCCTCAGCCCGGTGCAACGTGGACTCTGCACCAATCCCTTGATCCATTGCAACAGCCGCTTGACTTCGTTGCTGTCGGCGCCATGCGTTACTGTAATAAAGACAATTTAAGTTTTATACATTAAACGCTACTTGGCTGGCCAACGACTCACTGCCATGCATGTCCAGGTAAATTCCTTTTCCAAAAAAAAAAAAAAAAAAAAAATTTTTTTGTTTTATTAACTCGTAATTTTCAAAATGTTTCAATCTGGATTGCTACGTTCGGAATGGAGAGCTCAACGTAATTCCCATTAATAAACAATTCGTAAACTTCCTATCTCGCTCTCACTCTCCCTTTTAACACATTTACGTTTCCAGTGACCAATTGGCCAATAGGCCCGGCATCGCATCGCACCTAACACCATTACAATGGGTCAATTTGTCTTTTCACAGCCAGTTGAATAGCAAATTGTAAACGTTTTGATTGATCTCAATGTGTGCCCAGTACTTGGGCACTCTCAAATTAAATTCATTAAATTTATGCGTGAAACATTTGTTTATGACAATAAGAAATTTAATAGCACTTGACTTTTCATTCATCAAGTGACTAAGCCAAAAGAATTTTTCCAGCAAATATTTTCTATTGATATAAATTAATGGAAATGAAATGTATATCTAAAATCTCTTCATTATGTTTTTTTAATGCTGTAACTATATTTAGTTGTTTTTGATTCATTAGATTCATTCATTCTTATTATGTATTCATATAATATTCATTCATTCATTCATTTCTGTAAAGTACTTAAAGTCTCTTGTTTATGCCATTTAATGCTTCAGCTATATTTAAATTTCTTTAAAAACAGTTTTTGATTCATTAATTTCATTCAATCATATACATATTCATATAATATTCATTCATTCATTCATTTCTGTAGAGTACTTTAAGTCTCTTCTTTATGCTATATTTAAATTTCTTTAACATTTTCTGATTCATCAGATTCATTCATTCATATACATATTCATCCATTTATTCATTCATTTTCGCAGAATACTTAAAGTCTCTTTGTTATGTTATTTAAAGCTTTGGCTATATTTAAATTTCCTTGCCTACCTTTGCTGATTCATTGGGTTTATTCATTCATTCACATTTATTCATATCCATTCATTCAGCTCATTTTAAAGTAAATTTGTCTATAAAAACGCACTACAAAATAATTTGACAAACAGCCATCACAACATTCACACACACCCACACACACACCCACACACCCACACACACCCACACACACTCACTCACACATTCATCTACCTCTGTCTATTTAGTAGTTTAGTTTTATATATACGTACTCTGGCTCTTAGGAATCTCTTGTATATTCTTTGTGCTTCCTGTGGCTTACTGCGCTGACTGTGTTTGTGGTCAAGGCGACCCCATTCGCAACGCCCAATCTAACTGCCATTCCCGTTGCCATATCCCAGTCCCAGTCCCAGTCCCAGTCCCAGTCCCAGTCCCAGTCCCAGTCCCATTGGCGTTACCATGTCCAATCCCCTAGTACACATTGCCATTTGCTGGCAGCATGCAAATGAACGTTGGCCGGATACGGCACGTGCTCTCATCGGCTTCTCTCCTTTGGGGCGGTTGCCGTCACCTTTATGCGGCCATTCCGTTTCGCCAGTGGCCGTGGCCGTGGTCGAGAGGCCGCCGCTTCAGTTAGCTGCAGCTTCAGCTTCAGTTGGAGCTCAGTTGGACATGGCGCAGTGTTTTGTTAGAGACGACGCCAGATCCTGTTGCAGGATGTGGTACGGTTACCTGCGCTGCCCAGCGCACACACAAATAAAATGCAAACAATGCTTGTTTCATTTGCGTAATAAAATATTTATACAGGTATTTAGTTAGCCGGACTCTGTAAAAAAATATATATACCCGCGCCCAGCAAACGAAAATTAAGCAAAATGCCACGAAAAGAAATGGGGAAAATGTCAGAAAAATAAAAAAAAAAAGAAAACACCGAAAAAAAAATGTAAGAAAAAGAGAGAAAATAAACGAACCCAAGGAAATAGACAGCTGCCCGCGGATGTGGCAGCAGCAGAAGCGAAATTTTTAGCCAAATGAACAACTTTAATAAAAAGCTGGCAATCTCTTTGATGCCGCTGCTGTGTGTGACCCATTGTTTTGGCCGAAAACAAAAAACGTCTAGACGTCATTTCTCAGCCGAGAGTCGCTCGAACGTTCTCCGGTCACCCCGGCTCCTGCGCTTCCTGCTCTGCTCTGTCCTGTCGCTGCTCGCGATATGTTAGATAAATCAGCACGCGCTGCGATTTGCGCAGACTTCACAGGCCGTTGCAGTCGCAGTTATCCTGGAGAATTATGGCCATGACGTGGATATTGCTTTCATTTATCATTGCGCCAACATTAACCAGCCGCGTGACAAGCGGCCCCCTCCTCCGCTCAGATTTGACCGCACAAACCGAATGAGGCTACGTGTCACGATTGCTCAGCTCAGCTCAGTTCATCTCAACATAAACATATTGTTTTAGCTTCATGATTTTTCAATTTGACTAAAGCTTTTTTTATGGCCTCAACAGATGGGAAATGGGAATATATGGGCATAATGGTTTTGTGAAAGTGTATGTAATGGTTAGAAGTGGGCGTGGCAGGCTCAAAATCAATTCTTGATGAGGATGATAAGCTTGGCGGCTTTGCCTGTCCGTCCATCTATCCATCCGGCTGTCTGTACGGCTGTCGGTCCGGCTGTCGGTCCGGCTGTCGGTCCGGCTGTCTGTTCGTCTGTCTATCTTTCCATCTGTCTATCCGTCCGTCTGTCTATCTTTCCGTCTGTCTATCCGTCCGTCTGTCTAACCGTCCGTCTGTCTATCCGTCCGTCTTTCTATGTTTCCGTCTGTCTATCCTTCCGTTGTCTAACCGTCCGTCCATTCGTCCGTCCGTTCATCTGCCTATCCATCTGTCTGCCTAACTGTCCATCTATATATTCCTGTCCTATATATATTGCTGACCGTTATTTTGTCCGTTCTTCAGTCTTTTACGTCCATCCATCCAACCAAGCACTATTTCTTTAGCCATATTTTTCCACGATGGCCACACAAATATCTTAAAGATCTGCGCTCTTTAGCATTATTGACTTAAATTACGCATTTTTTAAAGAATTCAATTTAGCTTAATTTTCATTAAAGATTTCAACATTTGCAGACACTGTTTCGTTAAGTGAACACTAAAGTGTTTCGTATGCCTCGGGTGTGTGCTAAGTGTTTTGCTGGCGTTTTCCTTCTGGCTTGCAAATGATTTTCCAAATTCCAGGTGAGCCCAAGCGGGTTATCTTGGCCAGGGCCTGCACGTTGGCTCTGTGAATAGGACGGCGGGCGGCTTTGACTGCAACGTGCTTTATCGCAGAGACGCTAATTAATCTGTGACGCCTTCAACTCCATTGTTGCGGCTGCTGCATCTTCGTGCAGGTCGAACTGGTGGCATGGCCCCGTCGCCATCTCGCCTTGCCCCTGCTTGTTGCCTGCTGCTGCCTGCTGCCTTTTTGCGAATGCTGTAAACATTTTTAACACGTTTTTGCGAAACGGAAATTCTTCTAATATTTTTACATAATTTTATGTGCGACTACGACAAAAGGTGGAGGCAGCGATGACAACAACAACGACGACGACGACGACCGCAATGACAATTAACAAAATAAACAAAATGTAGCAAAAAAAAAAAATATGTGAGTGAGTGACTGAGTGAATGAGTTGTAGGCTTTGGGGTATCTGGGCAGGCGGGCGTGTTGAGTGTTGGGGTGTTGGGGTGATGGACGGAGGGTTCGGCGCTCGCATCAGGGGTTGACATTTACTGGACGGGGGGTCGGGGTCTCAGCCCGTTCGACTCTTGCCGTGGCACACAAACAGCGCATTTTAATGTGCGGTCAACAGTCAGCCAACGTCTAAATTTGAAATGTCAGCGTTGTCAACGGCAATTTAGTCGCAACGCGGTGACAACACCAACAACATAAAACAGCAACAACAATAGCAACAGCAACAACAACAACAACAACAACAGCAATCAGAATGAGTTGTTCGTTTTTTTTTGTTTTTGTTTTGGGGCGTCGTTGTTTAAATACACTTCAATCACTGAAATGCATATGCAAATATATGAATGGCTAAACAGAGCCTGGGTTAGGCTTCATAAAGAAATGCATGCAAATTGGTTTGAGAGAGACAATGTGATCGTGGAGCTAACGATTGTCTCTCTGATATATGTGAATGACTATAAGCTGACAATATATAGATCATAAATAAGGGATGCATGCTATAAACATGCAGCACACATATAACATGCTTGCTATGTTTTTCCTATATATACGTAAATAGGAAATACATATGTATATAGTACATAGCATATACGTATATACATAGTATTCATAGTATATATATACATAGTATTCAGTTTATAAGTGATATTTATATACATTTAATATATTATACATTTTTATTACTAATTCTTAACTACATACATATATTATATACAATATATGACATAGATGCTGGCATTTTATCAGACAGTATTACATTCATATATATAATTGCTGGCAATATCAATTCGGATCGGCAATGTTTGCCAAGCAGCAGCTGTTCAATTTTTTAAATGATAACCACATAATAAATATAAATGCCATGAAATTAAACTCAAAATTAAATAGAAAGAGTAAAAAAAAAATAATAATAATAATAAATAAATAAATAAAATAAAGATAAATATGAAAATATATATAATAAATAAATATAATAACAATAACAATAACAATAAATAAATAAATAATAAAAATAATAAATAAAATAATAATAATAAAATTAATAATAAATAAATTAATTAATTAATAAAATAAACAACAAAATAAATAATTAAATAATATATTAATAATTATTATAATAATATTAATTTTAAAATTAAATAAATAAATAAATTAATAAAATTAATTAAATAAAAATTAAAAAAAATAAAATAAATAATTAAATAATATATTATTAATAATAATGATAGTAATAATAAATAAATATATATATATATATACAAAATTTAAATAAATAAAATGTGTTGCCTCAAAAATAGCTCATCTAAATTGAATAGATTTCTGAGTTGAGTAAATGTCGTCGTCGTTGCTGATAACAATGCGTAAAGCCCTGTTTATTTATATATTTAAGCATAAACATATATAATTTAAACACAATTATTTTGAACAACAAATCAATGGGATTTTTTTTTAATATTTAACTATTTCTATATAGAACTATAGATAAATTCAATCTCAGTATTCTATATTGAAATATACCTAAATATAAATATATAAATAACTTTATATAAATAAACAAACCTAGCAAATAAACTAATATACATTTTTATACTCAGAGAGAGAAAGAGACAGAGAGAGAGCATCACACTCAGAGTGAGAAGAGAGAGAGAGAGAGAGAGAGAGAGAGAGAGAGAGAGAGCATTACATCAGTTGCAGAATCTTCTCAAGCGAATTATAAGAGATTTCCTCAATATGAATTACTTTTGTTGCAGTTGCCGTGCCATAGCTAAGATACTCCATTAGGTAGAGCATTTGAAAAGCTGCAACATATTGCACAATGTTGTTGATGCTAACAGTTGTTTGTTGCTTTTTTGTTTGCTCTCTGCTGCTTGCCGTTTGCTGTTTGCTGTTTGTTGGCTTTGTTTTTCTTCTTTTTTTTTTTTGCGTTGACAACATTTACACTTGTACACAAATAATGCATAATACATAATAATAATTACGAAAAGCTTTCAAATGCTTTGTTTAAATGTTTTGGTCGTTGGATTTGGGCACAAGCTTAAGCCTTGGCGCATGCATGAAAATGTGGCATGCGGCATACGGACTACGGCATGCGTCATGCGGCATGATGCATGTGGCATAAAGCACGGGCATGAGTTGGCTTAATTCACAGTGTCTACACCTTTTTGGCAGCAATGGGCGACGACCCATTGGACCCGAGCGCCCGGTGAACGGGTCGACCCGGCAGCTACGTGTTGTGCAATCAACTGACTAAGCACTATCTCATTGTTATTATATAATTTGATCATCTTCGTATTTGGCCAAGGTCTCCCTCCGGTCAGCTAATGGCCATCAAAAATTTGTTTATTAAAGATTCTATAAGCACTTAAGATAAAAGCAAAACTTAATACGAACGACCTTGTACAGATGCGCCTGATACTTTGCACCTGAATGACGAATTTATTAAACCGATGCTCACCTTTGAGGTGCTTCGAGCTTATTATTGTATGGAACAAAAGTATTTTGTGCGTTCATGCAATATTTGGGGATGGGGACATCTAATAGAAATCTTTTCCGCTCACACAACTTGTGCATTGTGCATTCCATTCAACTTTATTTTTTCTTTGTGTTCCATCGATATGTTGCATCCCATCTATCTGTTGTATGGTTGCATGTAAGAGATTCCACTTGACTTCGTATCTGCTCGGGTCATTCGTATTGCGATCAACAAAGAGATGGGAGTTCAACATCAGTGCACTGCGAGCATTCAACCGACATAGTCAATACGTATTCGAAGTCTCTCTCACTCTCATCAATATATATAAGAAGTATGTGTATATAAATTATTTAAAATTGTTCGTTAGTCGAGCTGTGACTCAAAAGAAGTTGTGCTAATTGAAAATGCAATAAAAGATTAGCATGGACAGGCTATTAAGCGCTCAGATAAAAATCCTCGAGGTTTATAGTCCTTGTGACTCAACGATATGTATTATTGATTCAATTTTTGTTTACAGCTAATGTCAGAATATTTATCAAAATACTTATGTATGATTCGAAACGACAAACGAACAGAATTTTTACGAATTATATAATTTTACGATTTACCGAGAAATCAAATGAGTATTTAAAATGAGGCCAAAAATAATTTCGAATTAAATGGGATTTTTATTTTTCGAAATTCTAATATTCAGCTTGCTTTTATTGTTTTCTCTTCTTAGAAGAATAATTTTGCAAAATAAAAACTGTATTTTAGAGAATTAAATTAATCTTAATTTATGATGAAGTTATTTTATTTTGTTTTGTCATCTGTTCCCCATTATCAATAAACGCAAAATGAAAAAAAATTAAATAAATAATAAAAAAAAAAATAATAATAATAATAAATATATGAATTAAACAGGGAATCACAACGCAAACTGAGATTTTTGTTATAATAAGTTAACACTCTTCATCACTTTAAAGCTAAGAGAGGAAAGTAAAAGTCGGCAAACCGACTCAGCATAAACAATCATGTCATATAATGTTACGTCAACAGAATAAAAAAGTGATTTCCTTATTTGCAATGAAATTGCTTTAATTTTTTAGCTACTGAGAGAAGAGTATAGCAAAATCATGATAGGTTTTGCCATGCCGAGGAAAAATGTTTCATTTTTAGTATTATTATTATTATTATGATTATTATTATTATTATTATTATTATTATTATTATTATTATTATTATTATTATTATTATTATTATTAAATTATTTTTTTTCATTATTTCATATATCCTTCCTCCCATCACACTCTTAATGTTCGTTACATTTTCAAATCCGATTTCAGTTAATAATGAATTGTTTATCACAATTTTTTTTCGTAATTAATATCGAGTATGCAAATATTTCACAATTTATTACGACAAAAGCTAACAAAATAAATAATAAAAAAAAAAGTCAAACCCCAAACGAATGAAAAGTAAATGAAAATTCGCAAATGAAATGTGCGCAAATACTTTTGACAACTGATATGCATGAGCTCAATTGGTATAATTGTTGTTATATGACCCGTTATATTGTCCAATTTATATTATTTGCTTTGTTTTTTGTTCTTTTTTTTTTACTCTTCGCCGCCAGCTAAATGGAACAATAAAGGTCTATCTGTAGTGAAATGGTGAAATGTGTAAACATACCTTTGACATAATTAAATGTATATAATAGAAAAAAACTCATTCGAAATTATTTGTTTTCTTTTTTTTTTACGAAGAGTAAGCTCAGCTATTTCGTTTGCATTTCTATAAATTCAACTCTTTAATTTTTGTAATAAAAAACAAGTTTTAAATCTGACTCAAAGCTTGGAATCTATTCTATTTCAATTTCCTTATGCAGCTGTAGCTTTGCATATAGGAAAATAATTGCTCATAAATCTGCTGGAATGAATAGGTGCATAAATTCAAATAGGTGTATAAACCCAAATATTTTATTGTAAGAAAAAACTACTTTTAGCTATAATATTGGTAATAATAATAAATAATTTATTTATTTTTTTTTTTAAGTTTTATATATGGGATTAGTTGATATATAGAATACAGACTATACTCTTAGATGCCATAAAAATCCAGTTGGAATGAACAATACTGAAAATGAGCAGCTCTTAATAATATTAAATATTAATTATTAAATATTAATATAAGATAAAAAAAAAATAAAATATATTAAAGCATTCATATACTTTTGTTTTTGTTAAATAAAGTAAATTAATTTAATAATAAGATTGTATATAAATATTTAAGTTATATTTTTATAATATATATTTTGTATTCTTTGTCGAAAAAAAATAAAATTGCTGCCTTAGCAAGACATTCATGGTGCACTGTATAAATGTTCGCAGTCCAAATAGAAAAATGTAATGTTAAGAATACATTTATATATATATATATATATATATGCTATATAAATATATATGTAATTCCGCAAATCTGCCAACATTTCTGTCATTTGTGCTTAAAGTCAACATTGTGTTTAAGTTGCAGTCGAATGAATGTATTCATTCGCTCTATGAGCAGCTCCATTGCTATTCAAGATGTCGCGCACAGAACAGGCGCCAGCACAAGGCTAAGTATCAAAGTGACACACACAAGCATACATGCACTCACACACACATACACACATACAACCACACACATACATACACTCACAAAGCTATCCAAAAGGAGAGCAACAAAAGTTGCCAACGCGAATTAGTGACACATTTTCGAATTCGATATAAATGTTTTTATGGGTTACTCCAGCTAGAGCTCGCATGGTGGTAGCTGTGCAGGGTGGCGTGAGGGGGGGGGGCAGCGTTATCTACTTCGTCGGCAGCCTGGTAGCTACATTGATAGTAATTGCATGCAGCATGCACAATTGCAGCCGCTTGGAGCTTACTAAAAACGAGACGCGTAATAAATCCATAATCCAAGGCGACAATTTGAATCATTGCGCTGTAAATGCATGGCAAGTGGGGGCGGGCGTTACCCTCTAGCCTCAGCAGCAATCCCTGTCGTGTGTAGGTCTACAGAGGTCTTCGTGGGTCGAGCCAAGCGTTTGACAGGCAACGGCGTTGTCACAGCTGCAGCAGCTCCACACAGATCGCAGTTCGCAGTTCGCCGTTTGCAGTTTGCAGTTGCCAGTTCGTATCCAAAAAGACAAGACAGTCACAGCTGCAGTCCCAGTTGTAGACGCTGCTGTTGCCCTTTCTTTTTGTTTTATTGCATTTCACTTTACTGGCTTTTAGTTTTCATTCTTATGCCCTGTAAATATGGGCAACGGGTATATTGTTTTGTGTGCTAACAATTTGTTAATTATAAAAGTTACTCAAGGTTTTTTTTGTATTTTTTTTTTTAAGGTAAAACGTTAAAGTTGATTTAGTAGAGTCTTGAGAGGCATTCCCTTTAGTCGTGCACTTCCCATCACTTGGTATTGTTGCTCTTGACGCCAAATTCATTTGCCACCCGAATCGACTCTTCCTTAGCTCCTTGCCAGTTGCTGCTGTCAGGCATGTGAAAATTGCATTTTATGCTGCTGCTCTGCTTCCAACGCATCCCAAACCATTCGCTGTCTGTTGCTGCTGCTGCTGCTGCTGCTGCTGCTGCTTAGCAGACAGGTCCTTGTGCTGTATGTTTGCCTTTGCCTTGGCAGTTAAAATAATCATAATAAAAACAAAATCCAGCGCACGAGTGCGGCACAGACGAGACGAAGACATAGAATAGCATTGAGCCTTAGTTGTGGAATGAGCGTGGCCAGAACAAGAGAAAGCGCATTAAAGAAACAGCAGCTAAAGCGGCAACAGCAGCAGCAGCAGCGACAGTAATAGAAGCAACAACAATGAATGTCAACATTTGCCAGTGCACTTTGGCAAGAAAACGGAAGCTGGGAATCAGGACATGGGCTTTGACTTGGACATGAACAGGAACGACGTGAATGCCTCACGTCGGCTTAGTTATCTTGATCAGGGGCAATGCAATCCATTTAATTTGCCCTTAATGAAGTTTGTAAAAGAAACGCAGCAGCAGGATGAGGAGCAGCAGCAGGAGCAGGAGCAGCAGCAGAAGCAGGAGCAGGAGCAGGAGGCAGCAGCAGCATCAGTAGGAGCTCGAGTAATCAGTGAACTTTTTTTTTGGGGTTCATCCAATCTAAAAGCTGACGCCGTTCGATTTATACGCCAGACCTTTTCAATTGGCAGCGGATTTTCATGTTGCGGTTGGTTGGCAGCCAAACTGGCGAGACCCGTTGCCAGGATCTGATGTTAATTTGTAAATGGTTCAGTCTGTGGCTCGATAAAATGCATATCGCATCAACAGCTGCCAGGTCAGACAGCAATGGCCACTCCACTCAACTACACTTCCTATTATGATTGTTATTATCAGTTAACAATTCATATGCATAGCAACAAATTATGAATTTATGTTTGCCAGCATAAACTAAAACTAGAATAACTGAAGCCCCGCACTCACAGACAACTATTTGAGCACGTTAATTGGAAAATAGTTCAGACGATTGCTCTACAATCATTTTAAACATTTCCAATGAATCTCAAGTTATTTAAAGAAATTTAAAGAAATGAATAAATCATATTGTGTATAAAGCAATAAATATTTTTACAATTCCTACTCATAACTAACTCTCTCTCTCTCTCTCTCTCTCGTTATCCCCTTCTCTCTCACTCTCCCTCAATATATTTATTACATTTTTATTGCATTTATGTTAGCAGAGACAAATTCTACTCATTCCATTATCGAGTGTCAGCTCATATAAATTCCAAATAATTTTTTTGTTTTGCATTTGATTTTATTCGACAACATTTTTAACATTTGCATTTTGAGCTCAATCAATTTAAATTTCAATTGCAATCCCCACTGGAGCTGCATAGCAGTTTCTTATTTTATTTGTAAAATACCAAAATATTTTTAAATGTGACATATGAAAAAGTTTTAAAGTCAAAATGAGACAAGCGACACGTTGGCCTTGTTTTGCTGTTGATTTTCACAACGTGTCAAATGGCCAAATTGCAGTTTGATCTCGGTCTAGGGCAGGTGTTTGGGTTCAATGGTCAGTCAAATGCTAAACAGCTTTCCGAACGCTGTTCACCATTTGCCCCAGAAGGTAATCACACCAATGCCTGACTGACAGCCATGTCATTACGTATTTAAGAGGCCCGGCCTAGGCAAGCCAAGGCAAGGCAAGGCAAACCCCAAGCTGGCAATGTCAGTGGCAGGACTACGTCAATGTAGTCTCGAACAACGACCCAATACATCCAATTTTCATACATTAACTTGCTGTGTGCCTTACCCACATAATTAGCCAGTGTCCGAGTCGTAGCTGCAGACAGAGCCATAAAATCAGCTCTGGGCCTCAAGCGGTAGCTATTTCAATATTGCATTGCCTGTTTGGCATATGCCTAATGCTCCGCTCGGTCAATCAGTCGCTCTAATGGCTTGTCTCGACTCCCATATAGCATATACGTGCAACAGTGTTATCCAACAATTGATTAATGTTGCTCTGGGACTGGCAGCAGCACTTGCCAATTGCGAACTATGCTAGCCTGCCAGCTGGAGCTGAGAGTCGATGGCATCATGGCTATAATTATGAGGGCAAACTATAAGTAAATATAGGCGAAGATAATGAGATTTTTAATAAGACTTGATTAAAACTAGATTAGAGATTTCATAAAAAAAAGAGAATCTTAAGCTCACAGATAATTTATGTTTTTTTTTTTTTTTGTTTTTAGCTATGGCTTCAAATGAAGATATAGAATATGATATAATTAAATATAATTTGCAGGTAGAGTTATCATGATAGAATAACGAAAGACTTAAATAATAATAAATATATTATGAAATTTGGCTAAAGCAAATGTAATGTAAATTAACATCAGGGCTTACGCTCTTTAAATAATAAAATAAAATATATTTATATTTATTTGAATATTTGAATATTTTGTATATTCTTCGAGCTTTAGTTTATTTTCTATTATACTCATTTATTGTTTTATTAAAATAAAATAAAATTGTGTGCTACATAATTTCAATAAATATTTTTAAAGATTTATTTTCAAATTTATTTAATAATTAAAAATTAATTAAAATGCATTTCAAATAAATTTATAATTTATTTACAATAAAAAATGGTATATTATCAAAAGTATAGCGTAATAAGATGATTTCTAGCTTATAAAAAATCTCAGCTTAAGAAAGATCTAGCTTATGAAATTCTCTGCTAAAGCTGTAGCTCTCCCCCCTCTCTCTCTCTCTCTCTCTCTGCCTCTTAGGCAAAGATATTCTGTAAGTTAGAAAATTATGAAAGATATTTACAAAACTATAATCCAATATATAACAATATATGTATATATTCATTTTACGTTTAATAATTCTTATCTTTTTAAGCTGTTCACATCAGAAATCGAAAGCATTATGTTTGCTATAATTTAATATACATATTAAATAGACACAACTGTTGCGCTTTATCATCAATATATATGTCAGTATTTGTATATATAGTATTATATAAGCTTAATACACTTGCAACAGTTTCCTTAAATCTCCATGCTGTAGCTTTAAGACAGTAAATACTTTAACCCTTTTGAAGGGTTCTAACTGACGCCCACGCATAGCACGCTTTCGCAAATGGAAAAGCACTTTCATGCTGTGAGTACTTGAGTGTGTGTGTGTGTGTGTGTGTGTGTATGTTAACCAAAATCAAGCCGACTATTTTGCATACGCAAATAAAAATAAATAAATTGAAATACGTTGGGCATCAGCGTCGTGTATGTTACTTCCCACTGCCAACACCAGCCAACCTCCTTCTACCTCTTACACAACAGGGCTCCCTGTCCCACACTCGCCCTCGCTCGCTACTCTCTCGCATTCCTGGCAGGATATAACACGCATGTAAATCGACGTTTTACAACACAAATGCTACCTGTGGGGCCGCCAGCCACCTGACTCGTTTGCCGACTGTCTCGGGTGTAGTTGTTCAGGTAAATTTTCCATGTGGATGTGCCATTGCCAATTGCTCAAATTGTGAGTGGTGTGGGTGATGGGGGAGGGGTTGGTGATGCGTTCGTTTGCTCTTCTGGTTTGCTTTTCTTCTCCAAATCTCTCATTCTTTCGCTTTTTCATTTTGCACCTTTTTGTCTGCGTTATTTTGCATATTTTGCGATTTCACCACACGCTAAAATCTTGCTTCACTTGACGTCGCAGCTTCTAATATATGCTTGAATATACATATATCTCTTTACATATAAAAAAAACGTATATATATATATATATATATATATATATATATATATATATATATATATATATATATATATATATATATATATATATATATATGTATATGTATTTTCATTTTTATTTAGATTTTTTTTTCGTTTTTTAATTCGCTCTTTTCGATTAGATTAGATTTCTTTTCTTTCTTTCTGATTTATATTGCTCCAAAGTCCAACTTCACACTTCACAAATATTTGAAATTTCTGTCTAAAGTCTCTTCGTAACTGAAGTATTAACTATTATAAAATATTCCGTGTGAGTAGGCCCTCTGTGCATACGTGCATGAAATATTGAAATCGTTTGTCGTTTGTCATGTTAGATCTAACACATTTGGCTATTCCGGCTGGCAGGCATACAATTTGGTATTTGGATTAAAGTGTTTTTAATCAATTTTGTGTCAGGTTTTTTTTTTGTTTTTCGCTCTTCTCCTTTTCTATTTTTTTTTTTTTTCTTTGGACAAGGACGCAATTACAACTAATTTACTGCCACCCCCTGCGTATGCAATAAAATGAAATTAAATGCCATAAATCAACGCCAAATATGTTGCTAGCTGGCCCCAAACATAGAAGCTTTCATATATTTATGGCGCAGCTACAGCATATACACAAGGCGTTGTGCCTTGACCTTTGACAGAGCCGATGTGGATGTGGATGTGGATGAGGATGTTGAGGGGGCCACGTTGTTAGCCTATAATGGCTAATAATTCGTGGAAATATATATTTATATACATAAATATATATATGTATGTATGTATATTTAAATCTCTCAGTTGGCTTGCATATCTGAAATTCATTGGAATTGTTGTTGGTTGTTGTACAAGGGAAATATTTCGGATTAAAATAAATATTTAAGAAACCCCTTTAAATAGATTACTTATTTTCTCTAAACTTTTTGCTCTTCCCTCTCTCTCCCTCTCTCTCTCGCTCTCGCTCTTTATCTCTCTTGCTCGCCTGCTTTACTGTTTTCCTGTTTCATTTTAGATCTTTAATAATCGCCTTTTCCTCATCGCTTCGCGCTTTACTCTTCTCTACCCTCTCCTATTACCATTTTTCTGTTTCATATTCCATCATTCCTATTCCATATTCCCTCTTCTCTTCTCTATAAGATAACTAAAGCCTTGCAATATCAATATTTTACCATTGAGTTTCTTTGCGTACTCAATCCTGTTGGTTTCTGTTATAATTTCAGCATTTGGCTGAAATTCGATAGCGTTTGCATTGTATAAGCCTGTTGATTAAAGTCAAAGGTGGCTGAAACGTCGGCTAATGTGCATTTGACAGTTAACAGGATTAAATACCATTAACAACAATAACTGTTGAGCAATCTATTATGGAAATGTTGCACAATTGCTTCGTATATATAACACAATTCGCTTTTCGCAGCGAACAAAGCGCACAATACAGTTACAGAGAAGGGGGGAGAGAGAGAGAGAGAGAGAGAGAGGGATGGGAAAAAGCAATCAAATAGAAGTAAAGTGGTCAACGGCTTGTGGGTGACCCGTGGCCGGCACGTCGCCGTTGCTCCAGTGCCAATAACCGAAGCCAACAGCGCTGAGAGGGTGACAGTGGGGCAGGGGCAGGGGCAGGGGCAGGGGCAGGTGCTGCAGAGTCTAAGCAAGCGTATACAGAAGAAACCATGTGGCGGCAACGGCAGCTACAACCTGACCCGATCCCGCACCGCCAGACGTTCGGTTCTATGCGGTAACAAAAATAGTCACAATAAAATGCCAACTGCCAATAAACGTCAATAAATCAAACAATTGAGCGGGGCCAACTTTTGCGACGCCGTGCGCCAAATAAGTCCAACTAACGACGTGGCCCCGAACTGTTCCAAGCAGTCCAAATAACCAAAAAACAAAACAAAACACAACACAACACAAAGCGAGCCAAGCGGCAGGCCATGTTAGCATTACCATGTATTTGCTCGCATGTGAAGGCAGATGCATTGCCTCCATTTGAAGAAAACTGTGGGGCGCATACCCAATTTAATGACAGAGCAAATAGTAGAGCGAACTCACAATGCATACGAAACGATCCGTTCCATTTGATAATGGTAGCTAATAATAGTATGAAAATGGAATCCTTCAGGCTCAAGCTGTGACAGCAGAAAGTTGTTCAGTGGAAATTGTAGAGAGATATGATATATGATGATATATGGTTCTCAATGGTTCTTACGATAATTATTTATATGAATTTAATTTGCTTATGTATTAGTTATTTCTATTGGAAAGTCTACAGCTTATTCGAAATGCACTTTGATCGGACGATCTTCAACTCATTGGAAAATGCTGAGCTAGCGTTCTCAGGCTTTGTGAGATTTGGAGTTCGGTGTTTACATTAATGCTTTGCGCGATTAGGGGGCTTGAGCTCAATTGTTTATGTTTATTGTTTATGTGAGTCTAATGAAAAGATGATTTAAGAGTCACCAACTTGGGGTTTGAATATATGTATGTGTGTATGTGTGGGGTTTGGATAGTGACTATATATATATATATATATATGTATATATATATGTATATATGGTAATGAGGTTGGAATTGCCAGAATATATAGAGTTTCTAACATTTATGTTAGTTTCTTGTAACACGCTTGCTAAAAATTGTTGAAAATAATTCTCCGACAATCAATTTGATAGGTTGTATTACATAAGTTATTTGAATGACTAAATTGCATATCAGAGAAGTATTAATATAAGAATACTATAGTAAGCGTTTGCTCGTTGCCTATTAGTCTCATTCTCAACATATATATTTTTGGTCATTTAATGGAGAGAGAAAAAGGCACGCATTGCAGATCCATGTATGTTCTACAATATTTATTAAAATCTGTGCTTTTCCATACGTAACTCTATACTGTATATAAACCAATTTACACTTTCCAGGCTTTTACCTTTTTTTTCTATCAAAATTACTTCTAGCACGACTTTTGGGACACCCTGTATTTCAAATTTCTTTCTAGCATGATCATCAACTATGAGCAATTCTGAAAACTCTGAGATAGAGATTCTTAAAAATGAGCTATGGCTCGTTTCTCTCATTTTTCTCAATGCGTCATAATCGGAATGTTAAAATTTGTATACCCTGTAATTTGTCAATAATAAGTAAAGAAATAAATTCCAACTGCCGTCATTTGTATTTACTGTAAACTTAACTTCTTTATGACTAGATGCGAGGAATTTAAATTGAACGATTTGCATTTTTTTTATCTGTAATATTTTTAATTATATTTTCAAGCTGAGGCAAGATAGGGACTGGGCTTATCAGCAAAGAATTCATTGAATTATAAAGAGAAATCCTACCCTATAAAAGCTCCACACACAACTTGTAGGGCTTCATAGGAACGACTACGATGTCGCTGAATAAGTTACTTCTTGTTGTGGCATTTGGCCTTTTGGCCAGCTTTGGATTGAGTCAAGCGGAACGTGTTCGATACGTCAATTATCATCTGTACAAAGCAACTGCCAAGAATGAAGAGCAACTGGCTCTGCTAAAAGAACTGGAAAGATCTTCGGATTCCATTATATTCATGGATGGTGTTCATACCATTCGAACTGATGTCCAGATGATTGTTGCCCCACACAAAGTGCCTGATTTATTGGCTATTCTGGGCAAAGCTGAGATTAAATATGAACTGCAGTCCAAGAACTTCCAAGAGTCACTGGATAAGGTTGAGGAGAAGGTCGCTTCAATAGGTCGCGCCAGCTCCGAATACAACTGGTTGGAGTACAATAGATTGGAAGGTACCTATGCCTGGATGCAATCTTTGGCCAAGAAAAACCCAAAAATTGTTAAAGTGATTAAGATTGGTAGATCCTATGAGGGACGTCCTATTCTGGGCTTAAAGATTTCCAAGAGTGGCACCGAGAAACCCGGTATCTTCATCGAGGCTGGTATACATGCTAGAGAGTGGATCTCGCCAGCAGCTGCTACCTACATCATTAATCAGCTACTCACATCGAATGAGAGATCAATCAAGCACTTGGGCAACAACTACAACTGGTACGTCATTCCCCATGTGAATCCCGATGGTTATGTCCACAGTCAGACTAAGGATCGCCTCTGGCGCAAGACTCGCAGGCCTTATGGCGTTCACTTTGGCGCTGATCCCAACCGCAACTTCGACTATCATTGGAATGAAACGGACTCTGACGGCTTTGTTGAATCCGAAACATACGCTGGACCTTTCCCATTCTCTGAGATTGAGGCTTATTCACTGTCGAGGTACATTGCCTCGATAAAGGGCAAGATTCAGCTTTATATCTCGCTCCATTCCTTCTCCCAGTACCTATTGTATCCATATGGTTTTACTTCATCGTTGCCTGATAATTATAAAGACTTGCAGCAGGTGGGTAAGGTATCCGTTGCTGCCATTTCTCGGCGCTATAACACAAAGTACGTAGATGGTAGCATTTATAATAATATGCATTATCGGGTATCTGGAGACAGTCTACAATGGGTGTATGGCACTCAGGGTGTGCGCATGGCTTTCTGCTATGAGCTGCGTCCTCAAAGACCTATTGGTAATGAGAGTGGCTTCGTTTTGAGCGCATCCCAGATAATTCCTGTAGGCGAGGAGCTCTTGGATTCGATTACTGCCATGGTTGATGAGGTTCACAAATTGGGCTATTTTAATTGAACATTTGTACAATAAACGACTCACGTTTTGAAAGCATATTCAATCTGTATGTATGGGCTTTATTATGGATCTTATCGATATCTTAAATATCTATTCATATATAGTATTATTGGTATCAGGTAGATTATTTACTAAAAGAGGAGCTATAGAGATCTTCAAATGTTGTATCATACAAGGATATAAGATTCTGTTCCAGCTAGACATATAATTGAAACAATTACAAAGGAAATCTGTGCAATTCATAGCTAACATTAACATTAGAATTCGAGACGATGAGTTTTTTCACATTCTAGCTCCGATACAAACTAATAATAAATTACTGCAGTAACTTTTGATAAATGACCCTATATTTCACATTATAGACAATGTGATTTATTTCACACAGAGTAGATGTGTCATATCTTTAGAATGTTTGAAATTCAAGTAATATGTGTAAAAGATAAGCTGTTAATAGAAATTTTAATAGTTTTCAGTCAGTATTTGAATATACCTGATTAAGTAACATTGATTGTCAATCAACTGTAGTACAACGATTCAGATATTCTAAATAATTTTCTATTGGAAAGAAAATGATGATGAAAAAAGAGAGAAAAAATATTATATAAAATAAAGATAATAATAATGAATCCAGTCTCTGCCTTTGCCATCTTTCGCTTTAGAACTTTTCATCCAATTTTCAAAGCACTTCAAGACAAGCTGATTTCTAATATTGTTTAGCGGTCTCTACGGTCTCACTCCTAGCATAACGTCGCCTCTTGATAATCTATTCAGTTTTGGCAACAAAGAAAATCATATAGGGCCAGGTCCAAGGAATCAAATCATCAGTTGGTTCCATGGAAATTGAAAATAAAAGTTAGCATATCCCTCAATAGTGATCTAGTGCTAGTTAGTAAATAATATTAGAAAACAAAGTTTATCCAGTGAATTATAATTTATTTACTGCATTCCGTAGCTATTGGATGAACATAATTATAACATATGTATACGACATAGAAAATTTGTTGCGATCGACATGGAATTTGTATGATAATCAAAAATTTTGGGAAATATAAATATTTTTTTTTTTAGCATTTCAAAAGTAAAATTTCAAATAAACTTGGAACTACGGTTATGGACTGAGAATTTGGTCGCCGTCATTTGGAATTTGCCTTTTTGTCAGACTGACGTTTTAAACTTGTGGTTTGAACATTTCACATTGATGTGTTTCAATTTGTTTCATTTCTCTCACTTTTTGATCAATTTTTGATTGTTTGAAGGACTGACATCCTATTAGACAATAGAAGTGTGCTAATTTAGCGATACATTTGGTACGAATGGGTTTTGGTATAATTTTGATTTTGTTATCTTATGTTTTGTTGTTTTTTTTTTTTTTTTTTTTTTTTTTTTTGTATTTGTTGTTATTATTGTTATTATTGTTGTTGTTGGGGAAGGGTAAGGGTGGGGTTTTTGGTCGTAATGTAGCAATGGGCCATACAGTCAACGCGTATAGATGGTCTTGACCAACGATCCTTGCTTGGCCATGGTATCCTTATGCAGCTGATATTGCAGCACATATGCGGTATCCATGCGCAAACCTTCGCGCAGCTTGCTGCCAATTTCAAGAGCTGCTGCTTCATTGCCGCCATTGGCTGTCCAAATGGAGATCTTGTTATTTTTACCACGTATATTGACGACAGCGCCGCACAGCTCGTGCGAATATTCACAGCTTTCGCCGATTAACACAAGCATCGTGTCTAGCCAAAAGTTATCTAAATCATTTTTGTTCCCCTTGTTGAGGGTGATTACCCAGCGACCGCCCTTCACATTGGCCTCATCCTCCCACATTGGGCGTATTCCCTTCTTGAACAGACAATAGTCACTGCCCATTTTAATTTCGGATGGCGTCTTTATATGATTTATAAGGCTCCAGAAATTCTCAACTGTATTGAAGCTGGCCACCTCGTGCAGCATCTCCTCCCAGGTTTTAGTGCGATCTGTCTCTAAATACCACAGCGTCCATTCACTGTTTAGAGGATGATGCGGTTCGGCTGGCAATTGCTCTGTATCACTGCCAGTTCCAGTTCCATCAAAGTGGACTGTATCCTCGCCAACTGATTCGAGGGGCGCCAATGGTGTCATATATCCGCCATCTGTGGAGCATCCACTCACATCGGAGCGCGGTGTCGATACCGGTGAGCAGGCGCTGCTGCCACCACTGCAGCAAGTCGCATTCAATACGCTCTTATAGCTGGCGCTGCTGCTGCTGCCGCTGCCGCTGCGGCCACTGATTGAGCCCGGATTGCTCTTTTTCGAGCTTGTTGGCGGCGAGCAGCTTTGCACTGGTGTAGTGGAGAACTCATCGTTGTTGGAGCACGACTTAAACATGGTTTTTGGATTGGCAAAGTTTTTCATTTTATAAAAGTTTGATGGATACATTATGTACGCTTTCGTTGAACTCTGTAGACAGATATGAGAGAACAAAAATAAAGCAATTAAAATCGCTCAAATCATTCTCAATGGTCGACTGATCGACATCGATCTGATCTGATCTTTGTATTCAACTTGCCTTTGACTGCGATTTACTTGATCTCAATTGCCGTTTTTGTGTTCCTCTGTACTTTGCACCAAATTCAAATTTGTTGCTTTTGATTTTAGGATTATCACAACATGCAAACGATGTTATTTCTGTACTTAAAAGCAAACTGTCTAATTGAATTATCGTGCGTCGCACACTATAAAACTTTAAATGAAAATTCACTTGAAATACTTTTATTTATTTAAAAAATTTTTTTTTTTTATTTATTTTTATTTAATTTTTTTTTTATAGAACACACGAACGTGTCAATTTTATAAATGTAAATGGGAATGTTTATGCTGACTGATTAAACGATGACTGAAGCGTCTTTGCCAACTCAATTTGTATATTGATTTCATCAACTTGGTTAGCTATTTATATATACACTCATCGGAATTCAGTTAAAGACACCCATTTTGTTCTGGCTTATTTTCAATCTTATGGATGTCGCTACATTTTTATATATTTAATAACATATTTCTAATCGTTTTTTATTAAACACAATCATTTTTTATAATTTGTATATATTTTTATAATTAATATTTGTTTAATAAAAAACATAAGGAAAAAGAATAAAGATCAATAAAATGCGCGAAATTCAATTAAAGGCACTTTATCCAACAATAAAAAATAATTAAATAAATAAATAAAAATCTAAAACAAAAATATATATATTGTTTTAATTTTTATTATACCCTGAGCCCATTGATTGAGCCCGGATTGATAATGAGAAATCAGGGTATAATGTTTTTTTTTTTATTTGAGTTATTACTTCGAAATGAATCCTTAATTCTTAGAAAAAATGAAGAAGAAAAAACGCTTTAACAGCAGCTCTTTACTGGATATTAGAAGCAACTTTTGAGTATGGATAGCCTATCTATTGTACTTATTAGTTCCAAGAAAATAATATAAATATTAACAAAAATATTTATAAAGTGAGTATTAGATGAAAGCGTAAAGCCATGAATTTTTTGAATTTCTTTAATTGTATGAACTTTATTAGCTACACCTATGAAGATGGATACTGGCTAATGGCTAATTTTTTCTAAATATGCATACATATTAAGTCTAGAAATGTAGAGTTAGTTCATTAGAACAAACTGCGTCAACCACGTCAAGTGTGATTGTCCATAAATTTATCTCAAGCTAAAATTCTATTAAGCAAAGTCCGCCCAGTCATATATTAGAGCAAAAAAAAAAAAAGAAGAAACGTCTCAACTTTTTTGCTCAACACCTGCTCGAGAAGTGTTACAAAAAGTTGCCTGTTTTTTTTTTCGATGTTTTTCGTAGTGCAATCATTAAACTTGATTGGCATATGTGAGCTACGCGAAACTTGTGTCAGTAATTATACTCTTACAGATCACCCGAAATTGGCAGCACAGACGTGAGCTCATTGAATGTAACATAAACTTTACTTTTTTGCTGAGTTTAAATTTACTAAGAAACTAGAACTAAGTGAATCTAACACATAAGAGAGAGAACTCTACTCACAAATACCCTATGCCAAAATGGCTGACATGCTCAGGTATATGAGCTCTATAGCTGATTAAGAATGAGCTGAGCTTAGTCAGGGTTCGCTTAGTTAAAGTACTTTCTGTGTGAAGAATTTAAGGATAAGAAATATTGGATTTTACATTCCTTATCTGCTCATTCACCAATGTGTTTTAAACTCGGCACAATTTTTCTTAGGGTATTTCAAATGGTTTTAGCTGAAAGCTGACCAAACGAGCAACGTGTACATTGCTGAATGCTGAGTTGGATAACGAGTCCTGGGCAAAGCCCAATTTCAATTCCAATCGCACGCAAAACTTGACGAGTTTCAAAATAAATATTTACACACACCCTCATGCACACACACACACACACACACGCACATAATATATATATATATATATATATATATATATATATATATATATATATATATATATATTTGTATACACTCAATACACTTGGCCGACACGCTGGAGCAACACTTCACGAATTTCTTATTAGCTGCACTTCAAAAACTGTGCAAAGTTGCGCTCCAAACTTATTATGGCACTCGGTTGGACCCAAAGAAGAAGACGAAGGAAAAATGCTGAAGAAAAGGCAAACGGAAGGAAATGGCCGTGGGAATGGGCTAAAGTAAGCCAACTTTAACTAATGGCAACATTTTTGTTTGCTCATGTCGAGTGTTATTGAGCTAAAGCAAAAGAGCAAAGTTTCATTTGGCTCCGGCTGTCATAAGTTTAAATGGGGTTATTGGGCGAACAAGCAAAATCAACACCAACAACAACAACAACAACAACAACAACAACAGCAACAGCAACAAGCACTGCCAGTAAAAAGGATAAATGAAAAATGTCAAAGTCCAAGGCAGGGCAACAAATCCAACGACATGGCTGACAAATATTCGTGCAATGGCCAAATGGAAGCCAAATCCATTCCTGTTAAATGCCAATACAGTTGCAACATTCTGTTGCATATTGGTAGAGGCGACATCTGAATATTAAGCAGTTGCCACATATCTACATATATGTATATGTATGTGTATGTATATTCACAGTCTTACATATTTCAATTTGGCTTATTAGGTATGCATATTTTGAAGCATTCTGCATCCCTTGCCCTCCATCATCATTTTCATTTATCAGCTGTCAAATGTCAGTTAATGGACCAATTGCAAGGGAAAATAGCTTGAAACAGTCTCTGTTTGGATTGAACAATTACAAAAACTTAATTCAGGCTATGAAGATTTTTCGAGTGACTGAGATTTTTACAAAAATTTACTTGTTAAGAAGTTGACTTGGTGCATCCACAAATACATTCTTACTGAGATTCTTGCAGAGATTTTTTTTTTCTTTTTTGCTAATGAAATGTTTCTTAGCTCAAATTTGTCATATTTCACCCATTATATGCCTCCACTTTATGCAAGCATTTAGAATATAATGCACGTCGAATCAACCAATATCGCGGCACACTCAAAAGTATGTGATTAAAATTACAAAAAAAAAAAACAAGCTTTAAACTGAGAGAGAGCGCAGCATCTCTCTTTCTCTTACACTCTTGCTCTCACGGTGCGCATAACTCGTGAAGTTGACTCGCAGCCAGTGTTGTCAATTTAGCTGTTTTCCCGCCAATTTGGAGCCTGAGTATAAAGCCTCAACGTGAGGCCTCTGAGGCTTTACCTTTGAAGCTGAGGCTCATTGAGATAGAGACTTGAGAGTGAAGCTAAGCTAAGCTAAGAGTCTGCCATTGGCTCTGGCTCTGGCTCTGCCTCTGCTTCGGTTTCTGCCTCTATCTCTACCACTGCTTCTGCCTCTGCTTCTGCCTCTGGCTTAGGATCACACTGCTGCTGCTGCGAAGTCTGGCTCTGGCTCTGCCTCTGTCTCTAGTTTGGACTCAGACTCAGCCTCTGCTGCTGCTTATAGATTTCGCATCTGTATCTAATTCCGGCTTAAGCTCTGCCTCTGCCTCTGCCTCTGTCTCTACCTCTGGCTTGAGATCACACTCAACTGAATCTGGCTATGGCCGTCTAACTTGAGCTCAGACTCAGCATTTGCCTTTGCTCGGGTTGAGCTGAGACTCAGATTGTATCTCTTCTTCGGCTTTTGAGTTAGGCTCTCTCTCTGTCTCTGTCTCTCTCTCAGACTCAGCCTCTGCTTCTGCTTCTGCCAATCTGCCAATGACTCTAGCTTTTGTTCAACGATCTCTTGGCTCTGTTTCTGCTTCTGAATCTAACTGAGGTGAGTCTGAGTCTGAGGCTAACGCTGAGGCCTCATTCTGGGGCTGAGTCTAAGGCTGTGTCTGAGGTCTGAGTCTAAAGCAAAGCATCAGACAGTAGCTGAATCTGAGGCTGAGTCTTAGGCAGAGATTGGGGCCTGAGTCAGAGTCAGAGTCTGAGTCTGAGGACTAAATCTGAGTTTAATTCTGAAGCTGAGGCTGAGACAAAGCTAAGAGTTTGTGGCTGAAATTTTGCCTTAGTTTGAAGTTCTCTTCGATAGCATCACCCAATCGATGTAGCTACACACTCGTCTGATTGATTTCGATAGTTGAATAATTTCATGGCTTTACTCGAAGAATAATTATCTAAAATACTCTTTGGTCAAAAATGTATCTTTTGTCTGAAGTTCTCAAATTATTACTTAGCTGGCTTGCATTTCTGGCTTTTTTACTATTTGATCTGCTGGGTTGAAGCTCTAAAGAGTTAGCAACACAGCTCGTTGCAACCATGCAACAAAATAGAACACATCAAAACTACAAATAAAAGAAAAAAATATACAAAAACAAAAACAAAACAGAGCAAAACAAAACAACACGAGCCAGCCATGTTGTTTGTTAATTAAAATTGGCGCAGCAGCTATAACAACAACAACAATAACAGCCATAACAACAACAATAACAACAACAACAACGAATGAAACATGGTCTAACATTGAGCCAAAAAATTGTAAACCGCATTTCAAAGTAGTTTGAAGACAGGTCAGCATTTGAATATTTCATTTATGGGCGGGGAACTGGTGTTTGTGGATTTGTATAGCGATTTGGATTTGAATTTGGATTAGAATTTGGATTTGGGAATGCATTAGAAATAGAACTATTCAAATATATGAATATACAGTTTTAGTTGCACATAACTGAATTTACATTCTGCTATATTTTTATTGAAATTCAATATATTTGGCATACATTTGGCCTGCAATAGAATTGAATGTGACATGAGTTGGTTTATTTTCCATTGCAATTATTTATTATTAGTTGCGCCCAAAGATATGCTCATTAAATTATAGCATATAAATACCTGTAACCGCAGTGAAGGCAACATTTTTTACATATTTCGCTAAAACAAAATGTTTCAATTTCACATAACTTGATGGGATGAATTTGGAAAGCATAACGATTCGTCTCTTAATAATTATATTGAAATATCAGATGACAAAAGAACAAAAATAGTCACCCACAATTCCATTTACTTGGGCATGTTTATTTATTAATTTATTTATTTATTTATTTATTTTTTTTGTAAGTAAATAAAAAAAAATATATATATTTGTTTTTCTACGTCTGCAAATACGAAAAAACATTTTTTTGTTCTCTTTTTATTATACCCTGAATATAATGTTTTTTTTTTTTTTTTTTTTTTTTTATGAAATAAAAAGATATTGCAAATTAATGAATCAACAGCAAATAATATCATTTAAATATTTCAGCAAGTTAAGTTGAATCTAAACTGTAATGGGTTTTGGTCTGAGTTTTGTGTATATATGTATATTTGTTACATGTAGTTCCTCTAGCAGCTAGATTTCAGCCTCGCTTGAGGTTGCCACAACTAAGCTAAAAAACTTTATGATTTTTTTTATCATGTAGTCATCCTACAGACAGCAGCTGCTAGCTTCGTGCCTGCCAATCTGTTGGCCAGCTAAACACTAATTAAAAGATTAGCTTCACACTTTTATTACATGCACAATCATAAGTTTTAATGCAAAGCTCACTTGTGGCCAGATCCTTGACAGAGAGAGAGAGAGAGAGAGAGAGAAAGAGAGAGAGAGATAGAGGGAGCTGCCCGCCCGCATGCCTTTCAGCTAGAGATTGACTAATTTTGTATTTGGCAAGTGGCCACACGGTACGAGAGCGACTTTGTCAAATGGCTGTGGGTGTGCCAAACAGCAACAGCAACAGCAACAGCTATGGAAAGAGCAAGAGCAATTCCACCAACACCAAGTCCATTCGAAAAGCGATTTATGTGCTGCCAATAAATTTACTCAACACTTTGGCCCCCAACTAATACAATATTTACATCAAATCGTTGTAATACATGAGGCAGTTGGCCCG
This sequence comes from Drosophila stalkeri, assembly GCA_035047405.1. Lineage (NCBI taxonomy): Eukaryota > Metazoa > Arthropoda > Insecta > Diptera > Drosophilidae > Drosophila > Drosophila stalkeri. The sequence goes on from JAWNPR010000061.1 coordinate 11,198,361, forward strand.
CGTGGGTGGCAACAGTGAAATGTCTAAAGTAAAAAATAGCAGTGCGTATTTTTGCCGCTCGTTGCTGGCTGGGAACCCGCCATGTATCAACGGAGCTTCACAGCTGCTGCAGGCGGCGCCCCTCCTAGGACTGTCATTTAAGTTAAAAGCGCATTTGTAAGTGCGCTGTGACTGCTCCGAGTTAAGGAGCTGGCTTCTGTGCTAGCGTATGGAATTGGAAGGTCTTTGGGCCGGCGACTGTAGCTGGGTTTGGGGGAATTGAGTTCGGTTTGGGGTCTGTCGGTCGAAGGCCAGTACAGCAGGAGCGCAGTAGGGTAGAGAGATGGGTTCTGGGACTGCCTTTGGCTTGGGAGCCAATTTCAATCCCAGCGCGCTTTTTAAAAGCAAATCTGGCACAAGCTGCGCACTTCTTTGCGCACTTTATGTCTGTTGTGCAATGTTTTAGCATTTTCTCTCTGGCCCTGGCGGCACTTTATGACGGCGTTAAGTGTTCAGCGGTAAACGGATCAGGCTCGGACAGTCAAAAGTGATGACATTTACAGCACCAGCTTATCCGGGCTTAACATAAACACATATAAAGCAAACAACTATTTATCATCCTGCTTTAAATTATAAGCAGCACTGCATGCTGTAGATGTTGACATAAATTCGATTTAGTTAACATGAACTGAAGGCACTGTGAAAGCGCGACTATATGTATATCGGTTAATATATATTAATATATGTGTATAATAATATTTGGAAACTTCATATTTCTAGTAAACAAATTTTAAATACTTTTTGAAATATATAATGTGCAGTATATTTAAATAATATCAATAATGTATAAATAAATGTTCAATTTTTGTTTATATGTATGTATATACTTATTTATTTAAATATATGTATATATATATATATATATATATATATATATATATATATATATATATATATACATTCTTTTTTAAATATATATCCAAAATTCCTTCATAAATATAAATATATTTTTCGTAACATTTAAAATCATTATTTATAGAAAAAATTATTTTTAATTTTTTTTTTTTTATTAATATTTTCTGGATTAATTTTGTTGAGCTACCCGCTGTGCAAATGTTATTATTTTATTCTCTTCCGCGTTAGTTCTAAAAATAATATTTACTAATATATACAAATGCTATTAAATATGTACAGATACAGATACTTATATATATATTGTTTAGAAGAGCAAAAACTTATAATTAATACGTGCATAAATATTAATGCGTGCTAAAATTGATTGAAAATTACAGAAAATTATATATATGTACATATTTTTACGTAATTAAATAAAAAGCCTATTAAGTACTCTAACCAAAGTGAGAAACAATTATTACATAATAAATTTCGATTTTATATATATATGTAAATGGGCTAATGCCAAATGTTTTTCATAAATATTCAATTACAATATCAAAGTGATGTGTAAATTGTAATAAATAAAAGTTCGAATTCAAAGTCGTAATTAACAAGGAATTATAAAATCAATTCATTTTGCCAAAATGCATTTAATTCATCTAATTATTGCAATTTAGAGAACAAAAGCATGAATGGCAAAATCTGAACAGGAATTCCAGTGAGGCTCCTCTGCTGGTTTGGTCTATTAAACTTCATCAATGGTGTTAATAAAATACCAAATTTGAATAGCCTGAATACCAATTTGAATAGACTGTATTCAATTAAAAGAAAAAAAATTAAATTGCCCCTTATACAAACTATCAGTGCTTAAAATAAAAAAAACAAAAAAAACATCTGGTTTTTGCTTCGATGTTTGTTGTTCAAATATTGATACTGAAGAAGGATATAAAACAAATTTGATGCTTAAACTTCGTGCAAGTTAGAAAATATTTGTTTTTTTATTTTAAATAATTTTTTATTCTTACTATTTTTGTTTGCTTTTTTTTTTTTTTTTTTTTTTTTTTTTTTATTAAGCAAAAGTCAAATGCTCTTAAATTTTGATATAACATAGAACTAATAATGGAAGATAAAGAATATTTTATAATAATTATAATAATAGCATCCAAAGAAATAAATGGGAATTATAATAATAATAATAATAATATTTAAAAATACAATAATATAATAATAATAGAAAATAATAGTACTTATAATATTTAAAATAATAATAATAATAATGAAAAATAATAGTAATTATTCTTATAATAATGATATAGTAATATAAATATATAAATAATAATTATATGATTGATGTAGCTAAAAATGCTTTATGAACTGTAACAGACATTTGGCCTCTCCCGGACTCAAAGATCTCTTATTTTTGGGCTTCCATCTATCTTTGAACCAGGACGTATCATGCATTAGCCTTCAAGTTGCAGGCCTTCTCTTTTCCCCTCTTGACGCCATAAAACTTTTTATATAGTTTTTAAGCTCAGCCATGGCAATTTCCACATATGGGTTATCAACAGACGTAACAAATCTTATCGCAGCTGAATAGTTCTGGGGCGTTCATTCATCAGCCGCATGCGACATCTGTGCGAGCCGAGGCGCAACTGCCAGCTGGGAGGCCGCACGGCAATGACGCAACCTGTCGTTGTTGGCCATGCAACAGCAGAACATTGGTCTAACAGCAGAGCCGTTAACTGTTAACTGTTAACTTACAGCGTCCGAAATGGAAACGTTTATTTGGCCAAGTGTTGTTACATTGTTTTCTGTTGTTTTAATATTCGCTCACTGCTTACGCCTTAGAGTTGAACTACTTTTCGCTTGACGGCATCTATTTAAGAAATTGCAGAACTCTATGACTCTATACTCTTTATATGATGGCAACAGGAATCAGAAATGCGTTTGGTAGCTCGGTTTTGATACAGAGCATCGCAACTTCTTGCCAATTGCAGCAAAAACGTGCTTATGCTCGAGTTGTTGAATTTATGTGTGCAGCTGAATGATTTGCTGAAAGAGAGTGTTACGATAAGTAGACTCTTGGAAAACCAACGTGCCAGAAAGAAGACTTAAAAAATATGCATACATATATATCTAGCGGATGCAGGTATGCTAGCTTCCAGTAAAAGCATTAGCTAGCTCTGGGGCATGCTCTGTGTTAATTAAGAGCCAATTTTTTTTTCATAAATATTATAAAATATTATAAAAAAATATATAAAAATAAAAAAATAAATTTAAAATAAAAAATACAAAAAAAATAATAAAATTATAATAATAATATTGATTTAAGTTAATTAAGAGTAATTTTTCATAAAGAAAATTATATACGTAGAGTTAGTTATATTCAATTTCAATCATTATAATTTAATTTTAATTTAAAATAAAAAAAAAAATAATAAATTAATTTAATTAAGTGCGATTTTGTATAAATAAATATTATTATACGTAGAGCTAATTCTATTCTTTATCTATCATTATAAGAAAAAAATGTAAAAAATAAAAAAAAAAATATTAATAATAATAATAATAATAATAATAATAATAATATTAATAATAATAATAATAATAATAAAAATAATAAAAATAATAATTATCTTAACTATTTTTTTTTTAAATATTTATATCTAAAAGAAGTCTCGACAATATTTTATGTAGAAAAGTAAGCGCTTCACATAAAAAGGGTTGAAGATAGCCAACAGCTTCGACAGACCTCGCTGATAGAGCAGTCGGCAATGTAATAAAAAATAAATAAAAAAAAAAATAACGAAAAAAAAAGTGAAAAACATATCTATTGGTGTGCAGTCGGTGTGTTTACCTGTGCCCAACACAAAACATTTTTATCAAATATTACGTTAAGACAGCTATGTCAACGTAAGCGCTGCTAAAGCTAATTTTGTTGAGAGTTAGCCGTGATCCGAGCAGAGCCGCCAATTGCAGTTCACTAGCAGCAGTCGTAGGTCAAACATCGAGTGTTGAGCGTGAATTGGAATTGAGTTCGCTCATCGAGCAGCCATTGGACAATTGGACATTAACTGAGCGCAATATGCAGTCGGGCCAGAAGCGCTTCATCAAATTACTATTTTGGATCATCTCCATAAAGCTGTTCATCGTGCTCGTGCTCTTTGGCTACAACAGCTCCAGCCCCAGAGAGAACGTTCGGGCACAACGCATCGTCTTCATCGACGAGCTGCTGGTGGACAAAAGAGGTGGTGGGTCACAATGGCACAGTGTCACAATAGTAGTTCATTGAGTGAGTGCCTAATTAAACTTGAGACATATTCTAGAGCCCAGCTGGGAGCAGCGCGTGGAGCTGATACGCAAAGAGATGCCCTCATTTCCGCTCGAGGAGCTGTACCGTCGACCTCTGGGCGATCCGAGATGCGGCAAAGTGCCCGCCGCCATGGGCATCGATTTTGGCAACGATTATTGGCAAACTTTTAACAATGCTAATCTCACTTATCACATCTTCGGCGCCTACTATGACAACAGAGAGATGATGATAGAGGCGCCAGTGGTCCGTGTGCTAACCATGATCAATCATTATGGCAAGCGTGGTGTTGTCCAGCATCCGGAGACCTTTTGCCAACTCTGGTACAGAAATCGCATTGAGCCTGTTGTCGTGAAGGTCACAGATCACAAGATAATATGGCTCTGGGGCGGTGGTTCCACCAATGTCTACCCGACGCTCCTCAGCTGCTGCTTGCCCAAAGCCAAAGATCCCAAGCAGCAGGAGGTGCCCGAAATGGTGTCTCTGGTAACGAAGCGCTGCGACAAGGCCAGAAATGTGGTGCGCGTCATTTACGAACCGGATCAGAATAGTACAGCTGCCACAAGTGTTCTGCCAGAGCAGCATCAGAAGAATAACACGCAGCTGCAAAAGAAACCATTACGATTCATGATCTGTGTCAAGGCCATGGACTTTATCTACACAGACTTGTCTTGGCGTCTAATTGAATGGCTGGAACTGATGCGTATGCAGGGTGCCGGCAAGGTGGTCTTCTATGATGCACAGATGCATCCGAACATGACTCGAGTGCTGAACGACTATATGAAAACGAGTCCTGGCTTTGTGGAGCTGCGTCCCTTGTCCATGGCACGCGGCGAGCCGCACTCGGGCCAACACTTTCATCATTATGCCATGCATGCAGATGGCTTCAATCGCATCCTGAACGAAATGATACCGTACAATGATTGCTTCTATCGCAACATGTACAAGTACGACTACATTGGCGTATTCGACACGGATGAGGTGATCATGCCGCTGGGCAATATCACCAATTGGTCAGATCTCATCGAGCTGGCCTACAGGGTGCCCGACTATGAGCGCGAGAACTGGAAGTGCAACGACTGGGCGGGCTTCTGCTTTCGCAACGTCTACTTTCCCCGATACCCGGAACGGCCCAAGATCTACAAGAAGCTGCCCAGTTTCTACTACATGCTGCAGCATGTGGAGCGCGTTGCCGAGCACTGTGATCGATATTCGGCAATCAAGTGCCTGCACTCCACACGCTATGTGATCGGTCTGCACAATCACTTTCCCATCTTCCGGGCGGAGAACGGTGAGTGTGAATCGAAATCGGTGCCCATCAAGTACGCCCAGCTGCAGCATTACCGTGAGCCGGACAACAAGACGCGCCTCATCAATCCCGTTATCGATGACAGCATCTGGCGCTATCAGCCGCAGCTGCAGCAGCGTGTCTATGCTCAATACAAGCGGCTCGGCTTTCTGCCCAGCGTTGAGCAAGTGCTGAGTGCCAAGGAGCAGCGGCGCAAAGACGACGAGCTCCAATTACAAAAAGCTATCTCATTGGCGTAATTAGATAGTCGTATCTCAACTATATGCTAGGTTAATATATATTTTTTATACCTTTTTTTTATACTTTTATGACCCACCCAAAAAAAAAAAAAAAAAAAACCCAAAAAAAACGAAACTATCTACATTACCTCTACCTCAGTCACATCATACGCAGATTATGTAGCAACTGCTCGTACTTTGAAAAATACACCATGCAATGAAATACATATGTAAATATAACAAGTAAGAAGGCTCTAGTCGAGACCGCTCGACAACGAGCGAACTCTGAGCCCTGCAAAAAAAATGTGATTTTCTTCTTCTTCTAAGCGAGCGCTCTGCTAACGGCGCAGTTGCTACGCTGGCTTGCGGGTGGGTTGGGCTGAAATTTGAACGCTTACAACTCCATTTCTAGATGGACCATCATCATGAAACTTTCAGAATATATTAATAGCATTCAAATTTGTCTATTTGGAAATAGGTGTTTTTTTTTTTCAAATTGGGAGCAAAGGCGTGTGGCATCCAAAATCTAAAAATTTTCAAATCGGCGTATCTATAATATCTATCAAAATATATAAAGTTGAAGTGTCTAGCTAAAATAGTGTAGAAGTTATGCTAGAAAAACGTAAAAAAAAGTAAACGAATTTTCGATTTTTTATCGATAATTAAGGAATGGGATGAGTTATCGAAAAAACAAAATAAACTTGTACTGCGTAACTAAGATACAAGATACAAGATACTCGATACATATTCATGTAAAATTTCAGCTCTCTAGCTTTTGTAGTTTCCGTTCATATGGACGGACGGAGGGACGGACGGACGGACGGACGGACATGGCTATATCAAATTATTTTTTGTGCTGATCAAGAATATATATACTTTATGGAGTCTGTGGCGTCTCCTTCTGCCTGTTACATACATTTTCACAAAACCATTATACCCTGAATTCCCATTTTCAATGGGTTCAGGGTATAAAAAAAATGTATCTGTTTCTCTAGATATTTACCCAAATTTATGTACGTCAGTAAATTGTCATTCAGTGTTATTGAATAAGATTTTCACATTGTTAAATGTGTGCTTAGCTGAAATTTAGTTGATCTGAATTTTTGTGCTCGTGTTGGCAATACATACTTATGTATGTGTTCGGCCTCGTTTGTCATGGCCAAATAGCGACTAATAAAAATAAATAAGCAGACGCTTACGTCAGGGCTGGGCCGAGACTGCAACGACGTTAGCCAAGCGGAATGTGTCATAAGTTGTAAGAATGACAAACAACCGCCAAATGTGCTGCGTCCCTGGCATTGTTGCTAGCTGCCGAGCTATGGCCTGAGAAGCTGTTCTCTTGCCTAAGGCGCGCTGGTTGCCATAGCCTGTCTGGCAATGCACAGCGCCAGGAGGTATGCAACAGCCGCCACAAACCAAACGCAAACACAACTAAATGGTAAACGAAACCAGCCTTACTAGGTTTCTCTCTATGTGTGTGTGTGAGTGTGTGTGTAGTTAGAAGTGCGCACAAAAACGCACCTGAGCGCAAATGAATGATGATGTTGTGCAGTCGCTACTTTTTGTCGATGCAACATCCTGCGCCTTGAACAAAGCACAGTGGTGAAAAGCCTTCAATAATTAACTGAAAAATATTTCAAATGCAATTTTAAACAATTTCATTACTTGACAATTCAATAAGCATAAAGTTACATAAATTCAGTGCTCACATCATAGACTAACTCTGACTTCTGCTATTGGGTTGGGGGCACTCGCAGAGCATTCGTAAGGAATAACAGGAATGTGATTTTATGGTATTTTGTTTTATTTACTCTGAAGTTTGATGTACAAATATGCTCAGAGAGAATAATCCGATTAATTTGCTCATCTGCTCAAGAGCCATTCATGATCATGATCTAAAGTCAATTCGGAACGTTGTTTTTTGCAGTCATTCTTGATACACTCGCGCTGATCATTATTATCAAATTATTTGTGCACCTACGACATTCATCTACCTCGATGATGATGAACGCTAAGTTCAATCTTGACTTGTAGCTAGTAGCAATATTTATTTATTTACTTATTTTTTATTGTTACAGCTTTTTGTCTATAACCATAACTAATGATTGGGCCTGTAATAAACATATTAACCATAGACCTATTTATTTTATTTATTCTTTTTTATTCTATTCGCATTTCGAGTTGAATTCATTTCCCGCTAATCCAGAGCATGTAGAGTAACAATATTATTTTTAAACATTCTCGAACTGTTTTGTAATTGACAAGTCTCACCAAAGTAGCTCAAGAAAGAACCGAAACAGGATACGCTTGAAAATATTCAAAAGCAAAATAGAAAGTTTGTTCTATAAAACTTTATTAAATAAAAAAATAATAAAAAATAAAATAAATTAATTAAATTTAAAAAAATAATTAAATAATTGAAGTAAATGAAAAGAAAATAAAATAAGTAAAATTAATAAAATTAAATAAATGACATAAAATAGGTAAAATAAATAAAATAATTAAAATAAATGAAATAAATAAAATAATTAAAATGAATGAAATAAATAAAATAAGTAAAATAAAAAAAAAATAAAATATTAAAAAAAATAATTCAAATTAAATTAAATTAAATAAATAAGATAACTAAAACAAATGAAGCAAATAATATTTATAAAATAAATACAGCCGTAGCTCACAATTTGTTATTTAAAAACTATCATGAGCTCAATCTGCAGCTGACTTTATACAATTTCAACGCCTGCAAAATCGGTTGTTAACCACTGTGCAACTGGTCGTCGCATTCGCTGCTTGCTGCTCGTTGGCATCCTTTTGCTGTTGTTGCTGCTTGTTGCATCGTTTTTTGGCTCATATGTTGCAACCTTTCGCTTAAGCAAATTGCCAGAGTATGTGTGTGTATGTGTGTGTGTGTGTGCCTTGATGAGTTTGCGTTTGCGTTTGCTGGCTCTGCGGCAGTGCCTTGTACTTGCGGCCAGCAAAAGGCGCTGAGTTATTGTGCTCGTGCAATGGAAGCAGCGACAGCAGCGTTTTCCCAAAATAGCAAACTCAACCTGGTGCACAAGCTAACTTCAGCTCCCTTCACTACCAACCTCCCTACCGCCTTCTCTCACAATCCCTTTCATTTTCTCACACTGTGTATGTGTGCTGCATTTCACTTAAAATGCTTTTAACCAAAACATTAAGCAGCTGGTGTCACATTACATCACAATGCAGACCAGACGTTAGCTGCTACAAGCCACAGCAGCAGCAGCAGCAGCAGCATCCCCGGCAGTGACTGCCACAGGAGCTGCTTGAATCTGTGAGTTGCAGCAGTCGCCCACAAATTAATAGCTTAAATAAGCTGCGAAGCTGGCTGTGAGACCAGATAAAAATGTGAAAATGTAAATGAGATAAATGCATAAACTAGAATTATAAGAATTAAGCCAAATTGCAAATCTACACAACAAGTAAGTCGAGGAACTCTAGTCAGAATTGAACGACTAGCAGATACCCTAAGCACAGCGAACAGCTTTGATTCCATTCATTTTAAGACCAGACCCTTGCCTATACTGCTAGACGGAGAAATATTGGAAAAACCTTTGCTTATACCATGTCACTGAGGGCTAACCGAGCAGTCTACGTCCCGATTTGGCTCTGTGGTGTGTAGATCTAGGGAATAGCTGCAAAAAGTAATTACAAACAGGCATACAGGTCCTACAAAACCAAAGCAATGCGGCAAATCACAAACTGCCCCTGGTACGTGCGTGACTCTACCCTTCATCGAGATCTGAAACTCCATACTGTAGAGGAATAGATTGATAGACACACGAGCAGATACAGCGACAGACTGATCGAGACAATTGCTGCCTGTGAGACCACTAAGGCGACTGAAACGTTTGGGATTTGCTAAAAACATACATTAGATTTTAAGTACTGATAAATTGATTAGTTATGAATTCTCCTGTGTACAACAGAAGATTAGGTTTATATTTTTGTTTTATATTTTATATTAAGGTTATATTTTATTAATGTGTTGTTAAGCTACTATAGTTGCATTGTAAGGTTCCAACGCTTATATAATAAAATAAAAAGAAAATTAATTTTACGATTCTTATATGCAAACATGGCAAGCATACATATGGAAAATGGGATTTGTTAGGCCATGCACTTCCATTAAAAAAAAAAAAACATTATTTAACTTTAGTTAGTATAATTAGTTACTTAAGCTTAAACTACTTAAGCTTCTTTCTATATTTCATATATATTAAAATGCATATATTTAATTTAATTTAATATCATAGCTTCATTTTTATTTTTCTTATATTTTTATTTATTTTTTTTTTATGAGATATTTGTTTATTAGTTGCCCAATTGTTTTACACAATAACAATTAATAAAATAATTTATTTAGTTTTTTTTTTAATGTGTAACTCTATGTTTCGCTAATTGTTTATTTATTAAATTTATTGTATTATTTAATTGCATTTATTCAAAATAAATCAGTTGGCTTCAATGTTATTCAATTTCAATTGCTTTGCATTTGTTGTTGAATTGTGTAAATTAAGTTGCACTAATTAGTGTGAACAAAGAGGGTCAAATGTAATTGATATATGCTATAGATTTATTTATAAAGATATATATAAATCTATTTTATATTTAAGCTCCCATGAGCAAAATGCATTTAATGTTTAATCAGAAAATAAAAAAAAAAAACAAAAGCGAAAGAAAATTGAAAATAAATTACATGGCAAAATGTGAAAGGTCCAAAAGCTTTTGTCAGCTTATTAGCTGAAAATGCCCGGCTGCTCTGGGCTGGCCGAGTCAGGCAAGTTCCGGCCTGGATCGGGCTACTTGATTCGTGGCCATGCTCCTTGTGCAGCTTAGCGTTCAAACCGTCTATGGCTGCACCTTTCAAACGTAAACGTCAATGCCATAGCCAGGTGAACACACATACACACCTGCACACACACACACACACACATGCACACACACACACATGCACACGCATGCAAGCATGGCTAAAGCGCAGTCAATCAAGTCGTTTATGGTCTTTGCAGCTAATACAAATGGCTAAGCATTATATAAGCGCCCAACAACACCCACACCCTCCTCCTCTTCCTCTTCCTCTCCCCCTCGATAGCAATTGATTGCTTGTTTATTCAAATTAAATTTTGCATAATAAACTAATCGAAGAACTAAGTCAAATTTTGCTCTGCTCACAGAGCTGCCTGACATTGGCCTGTTTAATAATTGATGCAAACGTAACCGAGAATTGCCCAAAGATGCATTTAAAGCCAAAAAACACACACACACACACACACACACACACACAAAAGAGCAGCAACAGTTCTGGGTAAAATAGTTAGATTCACTCACTAGGAATATGCGTGGCGTGGGCTCTTTGCCAGTGTGCCGGCCAGTCCATAAATCACTTTAATGCCCGCACTCCAAGCAGCCGGGTCATGCACAGTCACCCAGCTCCAGCTCGGGCTTTACTTGTTGGGTGGCTGCCAGAAGCCAAGCCAAGTGCTGGGCGCTATTCAAAATTCAAATCGAAAGCACTGGACTGATTTGCAGTTAGTTCACTTGGTGGCGGTGATTGATATCTTTTGAATATACTCGAAGCAGTCTTAAAACCCATATGCCATACATATAAGTCTCTCAGTGAAAACACGCTCATCAGCATCTACTAGAATAATATCTGCTAGACGGAAGTCTTGTCCAAGTGAGATAAACATCTTAATGAGTTGCAGCCAGTATTCAGTCTAAACCTGCTTGAATATTGAACGTAAATAACGTAAAAGAGTTAATAGACGTAATTTAACTACGTATGGAGCAGAGCGTGGACTCATCTTTTGGGTCAACTCTCGGGCCGATTAAATGTGAGGGCAGCAGTGTGTTGTTCTGGTTGTTCAACTGCAGCTGAATCGTCAGCATGATTAATTGATGAAAATCCCTTTTGCCATGCAGGATAATAAATTACAATATACACAGACCAGCACAGGCGGACAAACGAGCGAACGGGCGAACGGGCGAACGCACGGACAGGTAGCATGTGCTTCAAATAGCTAACAGACAGACAGACAGTGAAAGAGAGTGTGAGAGGGGGGGAGAGAGGGTGGGAGTGGTAGATGTGGTCGTGATATGTGCTATGGCTCTGCATTGAATTAAACTACGGTCAGGACGAGTATGTCGACAGGTTCCGGTCAGGAAGGGCACGACGACACGTTGGCAGTTTCCTAAATTAGCTTAAATTCATTTAAAAACATACCATGCTCAATGCTGTTGTTGCCATTGTTGTTGCCATTGTTGTTGCCATTGTTGTTGTTGTTGTTGAGGGCGGCTTGTTGGCACGCCCACATTCACGCCCAGGCCAACAAACAAGCAGCTAACAGCGCGCAAAGTTTATTCATTTGCTTTGCTAGTCATATTAATACTGTTAGTATTATTATTATTATTATTATTATTATTAGTTTTAGTATTTTTTTTTTATTATTATTATTATTAGTTTAGTTCATAACTCATGAGTTTGTTAATTATGTTTGTTAGCCTAATTGGAAAGCAAAGCGCACAGCATTCACAAAGACAGCCAACTTCAGGTTGCCTTTGATGCAAACACACACACACACACACACACACACACACACAGAGAGAGAGCCTGAGAGATGATTACTAGATGCAAGCCGTGCAGCAGCTGCTGGCAACTGGCAGCATATGAAATTCAGAAATTTAATCATCACCTGCACTCGAGCTGCTGCACCTATATACGTACATATATATATATATTTATATATATATATGTGTACATACATATATATGTTTGCATGCCTCAAAGCTGAATTTGCAAATATACAGTATTTAGCTTATTGCCGGCTCTCCTCAATTAGGAAAGGCAGCGAGCGAGCTGCTTATGGTGGTGCTGTGTGGCTGGCGTGGAGCGCTCATTCATAACAAATCCACTAACTGGGCCAATACGCTGCGTATACACAATGCGCACTAGGCGCTGCCGGCATTTCCGCGGTGCGTCTATCCGTTATGAGTTTCCCCTAAAAGTATGCAATGTGCCAGCAACAAGATACTAATCAGAGAAGAGCAAACAAACAAAGAGAGCGGAGCGTGAATAGTGTGAATGCGTGTGCGAGTGTGAGTGTGTGCGAGTGTGTGTGCGAGTGTGCGTTTAAGAAAAAAGAGTTTGATGACTAATTGCATAAACTGAAGCAAAAACAATTGACAATGTTGTTTAAAATAAATAAATATACTCAAAGCTGATTCACATGAAAAACGAAAACAAAACAGAAAATAAAATAAAATTCAATTGAATTTCTGCACGGTTTATTCGTCATGCGGAAATAAATTTCAAACAAAACAAATCCATACATATGTGTATGCGGGTCAATGATTGATTTTTAATTGTAATTCTTTCCAAATGAATTTCCAATGTCAAATACAAATTTTGTAACAAAACTATTAAAATACTCATAACTTTTTGCTGATGCCGAAAAGCATATGAAAGCCTTTGGGCACAGTACAAATAACGACTCCATATGCCTAGCTCATATATATATATTTTATTTTTTATAAAATATTCACAAATTAATATTCTGCAACCCTTTGTGCCATTCAATCTAAAAAGAAAGTAATTGAATACATTTCTATAGGGAAAAAATAAATATTTTGTTGAGCAAAAACTTAAAGCAGGAGTAAAAATCACTGATTAAATTCAAAGGCATATTTCATGGATTTTAAGTCAAGTCCCAGTCCAGCAAGTTTTTGGGGTGTGAAAAGTCAATGTGTACAAGTCAAACACCGTCCGACTCGCGCTCAGAGCTAACAATTCTATTTGTTTTTCCACAAAAAAAAAAAAACATATCTGAACTTTGATAAGATTAAATAGTGTTCGGCTTTTTGTCTTATTATTATCTGTGAAAGTGATGTAATTCTTGTAAAAGCTGCCTTATGGGTATTGTGTATTGGATAATTGGGGGATGACTATCAAGCTCTTAGCACTAAGCAGAGTCGACGTCACCTTGGGACTGTGAGCAATTGAGGCATTTCTAGTTAAGTGCGCCAAGCCTAGCATATTATACAAATTTCTTGGAAAATCTGCTAGTGCAAAGACAAATTTTATTATTAACTCAAAGCACGCACACTGCTCCACAGCTCCACAGCAGCATTGCTCCACTGCTCCACTGCTCCAGTGCCCCACAGTCTTACTCTTTGACTTCTCTCTCGTTTGCATTCGCTTAGATGATATACTAGCTAATACCCCTTGTCGACGATTAATGAACGCATCAGATCCAAGATAAACAAAGCTCTCGCTACAATTAGCTGCTCGGACTTTGGCCCGTGGGCATTCCGTAAATGTTTCACACTTCCCGGTTGCCTCTATTCATTCATATAGAGCAATCGGGTGATAAAGCTTATCACAGTCATTACGTAGCAACTGCTCTGACGAACTTTGATCGCCTGTAAAATGTTGAATGTCGTTCAGTATTCGCTCTGTCGCTTCAACCGTTCAACCGGTTTCCGTTCATGAACTTGAGCTTTTGCCCCGACAGGGCTTAAGATACGCTCGCATAGCTGAGAGAGTGCTAAACACATCTTTGGATATGCATATTAATATATATATGTATATATATATATATATATATGTATATCTGTATATGGTGGCATACTATACACTTAAGATCGGCTAATTGGATACAAGCTTGACTTGCTAAGTACACAAGCTAATAGTAGACTATTATAGCTAGAGATGACTGAGGCATAGTTGGGATGATTTGCAATGGGCACGCTTCGGCTTTATTACGGCTAGAGGTTAGATAGTATTGGACTTTTTCTTATATAAATAACAATGATTGATGCGTATTATAAGCAATTAAATTCCCCATTATGGCTAAAGTTCTACAGGGGCTAAAGTATTAGAGCAATTTCACTGAGAAATCGTCACAGTCGCAAAAAAAAAGAAAAGAATAATAATACTTTATTGTTGCGTCGTACGTGGTTTATATAGACTTATCGTTTTTCAAGCTTCTCCTTCTCCCTCTCTCTCTCTCACACACTCCCTCTCCTTCTCTTTCTTCAAGTTCGGTTTAAGTGCTTGCTCGCAAAACCGCTGTGAAAAGCATTAATTGCTCTCGTAGTAAAATTATTAAGAACTGTACAACACATATTAAATAACATAAAAAACAGCTGAGAATTATAAAAAAAATATTTAAAAAAAAAAAAAAACAGAAAAGGCAGCTTAAACAGCAATTATAATGAACTGTGAAACTGTAGATCAACATTGATTATGAATAACATATGAAAATTCCGCTAACACTGCAGTCGAGCGCTCGAGGCCGTAGATGAGACTGCGCATGTAGTAGAATATATTGAATTTTCATGATAATTGATAATCAGCTAACAACTAACAGCTATCGGTTATCAGCTATCAGTTCTCAGTCTATTTTAGAGCATTCCGTTGCTGTTACTAAACGGATCGGTTATATACATCGATAATGCAATAAGCGTTCCAAAAACATTATGGACATCAGCTAGATAAGATAAGCGGAGCAGAACAGCTTATGGAAAAGTCAGATACATAAACACACACACACACACGCAGAGAGAGAGGGTACACATATATCGGCACATATCAGGGTAGATATGTATGTGCCTTGTGAGAGTGTTAATTCCCTGTAAATCAGTCGTCAGACGTTGACATTACCCTTTGCCCATCCATTCCAATGTTGCAAAATTTGCAGCGAACGTCAGGAGAATTATGTCACAGTGCTGATTACGGCTGCCCGAAATGCCGACAACTAAACAGCGACGGCACAGTGTCCCCAAAGAGCTCGCAATATTTGTTATCATATCTGCTATATGCAGCTTTAAATTGCTGATAAGAAATTCAGTTGAAGCGAAAGTGTGCAAAAAGAAATGAAATTTTTGCTTAAAATTTAAAATTTTTATTTTTTATTTCATTAAATATAAAGTAACTTAAAAATACACGAGTGGCCCAATTTGTTAATTATTATAAAGATTTTTAATATTTTTGATAAGGATTTTGAATGAATATGAACTATAAAAAAAAAAAACAGGAGAACCACTCATGATCTATCGATATCAGTAAACAATAATATCAATTATTAAACATATCGATAACACATGATTACATATGTTTCGCATGCATATATGTATATATGTATGTACATATGGCTCAAGCTCTCTTATCTTATATTATTAATACTCTTGATTGCCTACTTGCAGCTGCTCAGTATTTATGTATGCGCATGGGGCTTGATAGCGTCGACAATCGACAATCGGCAATCGGCAATCGGCAATTGTAGGCATTTCGTACAGTGTTTGCAACGCCACGCCCCACTGTACACAATCGAATCGCAGTTGCTCGCACTTTTGTGCGCCAGCCGCTCTCATTCACTCGTAGCAACGCGCGCTGTACGGAGGCAACGGAAGCCAACAGCAGCAGCAGCAGCATAGATATAGCTTCACTAGTTACTGATCGCATACTCACATCGACTCACTGCAGCAGCCGATAATGAACAAATACGCACTGATCGCCGTATGCCTGATGGCCGCCCTGGGCGCCCTGTTGCTGGAGGTGCGCGCCAGTCCCAGTCCACAGAAGCTGACCTCGAGCCAGCTGGAGAGCGTCTCGGCGCAGTTTTTGCCGCCCGAGTTTCGCAACACGAACGTCAGCATGGGTAAGTGTCCCGACGCCGGTGATATAACGAACGGGCAATAATAATGCTTATTGATTGGGTTTCCTTTGCTCGACAGATGATATAAAGCGCGTCTACCGCGAAAAGTGCAAGAAGGCAACCGGCACAGATAATGCAACGCTGTACAAGGATATCGAGGATGCGGCCAGTAAACTGGGCGCCTGCCTGAGCGGGCTGGCCAATCTGACGGCCCTGCAGGCCGAGATGGAGGCAGCCCGGCCAATTGGCGAGCTGGACACCGTCTTCCACAAGTACTGCACGCGTGCGCCCGAGGCTGAGGGCTGTGTGCGCACGTTCAACGAGAAGGTGAAGCCCTGCCTGAATACCGAGGAGCTGCGTCAACAGGCCACTATGATGCGCCTGGGCTCTTCACTGCTGAATTTCGCCTGCTCACGCGGCGGCGATCAGATTGCGCTCTTTGTGGCCGAGCAGGGACCAGAGTGTCTCGAGGCGAATAAGGAGAGCATCAGCAACTGCCTGAACCGATCGTTCCATCAGTATATACCCAAAGATGGCCAACTGCACGATCTTATGAGCCGGCCCGAGCTGCTCTTCTCGCCCACACACTGTGTCGACCTGCAGAGCTTCGAGGCCTGTGTGCTGCATCATCTGGAGCAGTGTGCCGAGATCACGCCCGCCAACATTGTTCAGTCGATCTTTCGTTTCGTGAAGAACGAGACGGACTGCAAGGCGTGGATGGATGCCCGTGCCAACGAGCGTCCCATTCTACTGGCCAGCAGCAATCACACAGGAGGCGGAGCCGGCACACTGGTCACGACCCTCGGCGGCACCCTGGCCCTGACGCTGGGCGCCTTCCTGCTGCGTAACTAGGCTAGCACAAACAGAATTCATCATGCTCAGCATTGCGTTAGCTTTGAAAAAATGTTTAAAGTATTCCTTATTTCCATTGATAATCATATGAATATATATATCATTAATTTTTTTTTTTCTTATCTGAAATAATGTGAGTAGTGATAACGTTTCCTGCGAGTATTTTTTTTTTTTTATGTCCGAGTTTATCAAATTTTTTTTTTGAATTTTTTTGTTTTGTTTTTGTTTGAATACTTATGTGCGGTACTTTGTAATTTAATGACAACTTTATTTATTGCCTATAATAAACAAACAATTACGATACATGAACCGTTCATTCTACCTTTCCAGTTATGCCATCGCTATCCTAGACTAGCGGTAAGCTGTGTGGGCAATCGTCTAAATAATAGGCGTGATCGAACGATCGCTTAATCATCAGCAAATATAACCAAAAATTGGCGGACGTAAAGTATAAATTTGATGTATGTATATAAATAATTCATGCACTCACACAGAAGGTTTTCTGTTATCAAATCGAAATACTTTTATTTTTAAAAGCAATTTCATTGAAATATGATTAATAAGCAATAGAGTAGGAATCATTCGTTTCGTGCTTCAGAATTAAATTAAACGCTTAATTTAGTAAATTTGAAACTTTACTTTTTCTTTTTTTTTTATTAATTGTATTTATTATTAAACAAGTTTTCTGCTACCTTTTGTAACAACTTAATAAGATATTAAAGTAAAGAAATCGTTGCATACTTTTGTGCTGCTCACTTTAATCGTATTCGGTCAAGCTTGAGCCGACGGAATGCCCAGTGCAATATACACCTATATAATATATAATTTTTCAAATTGTATTTATTATTGTATTTATTAACTTTTCTGTTAGCTTTAGTAATCATTTAATCTAGTTTTTCGTTGTTTAAACTTAAGCTGCTTCAACAGTACCGCAGTCAAAAATACATTGCATACTTTTCCGCTGCTCACTTAAATCATAAACGATAGAGAGCAGACTGCGTGCCCAGTGCAATATTCCCCTTTGAGTGATTAGAGATTTTATACTTATTTTCAAATCATTATACTTATTTATATCATTTTTCAAAAAGCATATGAATTTATTATTAAACAAGTTTTCTGCTAACTTTAACCAACTTCATCTTTTTACGTTGTTTAAATGTTAGACTTCAACAGTCACGCAATCAACAAATCATTGCATACTTTTCTGCTGCTCACTTAAATCGAATGCGTTGGAGCATGAGCCGACTGCTTGCTCAGTACAATATACCCCTTTGACTAATCAGAGAATGTGATGGGTATTTGCGATTGGCATGACTCTGCGCCTGTTATAAGCGTAAGTCAGCGTATCTGGCGGTAATCAAACGACATATTCTTGTTGTGTTCAAATGTGTTCAAGAGGCGGCGCGTCGCTGACAATTCTGACTGGGAAAATACATTCCATATGACTGTAAATTGATGAGAAATGCCATAAATATAGTCTTGCACGGCTATATAGAAAACAAAAATATTGGCAAAATATAGAAATGGAATCAACTGTAGGCTATATATTCCAGTTTCTTCTATCTTCTAGTTGTCAGATATTAAGTGATATAAATTCGGTATTTTTAGCTCCGCCTTGTTTACTTTTATTAGAGCTTATATTATACATGAGATAAATTTTGAAAAATAAATGAGAAAAATAATAAAAAGTTATTGGGTATAAATCAATATAGAAATATTTATTTATATGCATAGATATATAAAATATATATAAGTAGATAACATAAGGTGAGGTAGGTAGCTCTAAGTCGATTTGTCATGCACGCAATGGGTGCGGATATAAATGTCTATTATAGATGAATATATATACTATGACAGTAAAAAAATAATAATAATAATAATAATTGTAGAAGCGTTGAACAAAAATATATAAAAAGTATAATAATATTCCAAGTCTCGAGTGGCGTATAAAAGAACAAAAAAGTTATTATTATTATTATTTTTTTTTACTATGTTTTGCTTGACATTATATTGAATTTTACTGTAATATATAATAATATCGCTAATAAAATAAAAATAAAATTTATCTGACAGCTAAAAACAAATACAAAGAGGCTGAAACAAAATACTGTTCTGTCTGTAAGAGAACTTAAAGAGAAAGTTAAGACTGCAAATTAATCTCTCACACTCTCATCATACACTCCTTTCATTAATTTATTGACGTCAAATTAGATTTCCGAACATTGAACTCTAACAAGCAGCAGTTCTAGATAATTATAACTATATACTCAAGCAACTTCATTACCTGAGTCCGTTAAAGACATAAATTCGAATTTGTAAAGCTCCAGAGTATTCTTGGATTATTATTATTATAAAAATAAATATGATCAACTAACAATGCGAGCACAGCTTAAAACTAAGAAAAAAAAAAGACTTAGGCTATTTGAATTCTGAACTAATTTGCACCATTTGCTGTCTGCGTTTGCTCCAGCACTTGATGCTGCTCTTGGGCCTGCTCGAGATCAGTTTCGTTTTCCGGCAACTCATCCAGTGAATTCTGATCCTCGTCCATGTTGACAACATGCTCCTGCACATCGTTCAGATGTAGCCAAGCATACTCCACAGCCGTACGCAGCTCTGTGGCATATTTCCAAACGCTGCGATCCTCGACCACCTCGGATAGCTCATACTTGCGGTCGGGCTCACGATAGTGCTGCATCTGGGCCAGCTTAGTGCTCAGGGTGCGCTGATTGCAACCGCCGGGCAGCCATTTGAGCGTATAATGATTGTGCAGTGTCACCGAGTAGCGAGTGTTGTGAAAGCACTTGGTCGCTTGATTGGGTAGCGAATAGTTGCGATGACGCAATGTGTGCTGGAGTACATAGAGCTCGTCGGCTTCCAGCTGCTCGTGGTTGAGCGCCTCGGGCACCGTCTTGATGAAGTACGTATTAATGACGCACAGCGAGATATGGCCGTTGGGGCATTTGGCCTTCGTCTCGATCTCGTCGGCATCGATAATGTCTTGCCAGCTGTTGAGCTTGCCCATGGGCATTATCACCTCGTCGATGTCCACATTGAGCATATAGTCGTGCCGATACATATTCCTATAGAAGCAGTCATTGTAGGGTATCAGCTCGTTGAGCCGCTTGATGAGGCGACGATGCTGCAGCAGCTGGTGTTGATAGTGACGCAGACGTGGCATGCCATTGGCCATGGTCAGAGGACGCAGCTCCAGGAAATCAATGCGCTGATAGTAATCCAAGACCCGCTGCACCGCTGGATGCACATCGTAAATGTAGGCGTAGATGCGTGAGGCGCCCAGCAGCCGCTGCAGCTCGAACCACTCGATCAGGCGTGCCGATAGATCCACATAGGGGAAGTCGAAGGCCTTAACGCAGACGCCAAAGTTCAATTTGGCGGTGGAATTGCTGCCAGATGCAGCACTGGGCTTAGCAGTGGAGTTCAAGTCAGATTTGGTTCGGGAGGCGGAGCTAGAGCTCGGCTTGACTGTGGCATTGGCAGCTGGAGGACGATCATAGTGCACGCGTAGCGAATTGCTGGCACGATCACAGATATTGCTGACCAGTGAAACGACGCGCGGTGTGGCGCCCTTCAGCTGGAGCGGCAAGTCGGGCACGGGACAGCTGAGCAGATGCGGATAGCTGAGCAGCAGCGGATGGCCCCAGGCAAATACCCACACGCTCAAATACTCGCTGACCCGCGTCATAATGGGCTCCTTGTGGCCGGTGTACCACAGCTGGCAGTGTGTGGGCGGGAACGTGGACTTGATTTGATTTGCCGTGGCCAGAATCCGCACCACGCCCAATGGCAGCTTGACGCCCGGACGCATGTCCAGGTAAGCAGCATACAGGCGAAACGTTACATTCGCATTGATGAACGTCTGCCAGTAGGTGTTGTGAAGCTGCAGCTCCAGTGGATCCGGATACATAGCGCATGTGCTATTTTTGCGATATTTTTGCGGATTCGCAATGCGTATCCAAAAGCCATAGTCCACCTCGGGCAGTTCGTGCTCCAGCTGCAGCACCAGTTCCTCATCGAGCGGCTCCTCAATAATCTCAATGGGTGGCGCCAGCGGCGATGATGGCTTCGGTGGCTGCATCCGTTCCACTACCAATGGAAGCTGCTGCCGCAGGCTCACATTCGTATTGTTCAGCGCCGTCAGCAGCAGCAACAGCACAAATGTCACAAGCACCGCAAGCACCGTTAGCTTGATGAAACAACTTCTACCTCTTGTTGTCATTGCGGGCAAACTAATTGCGGCATTCATAACACCGACCACCGAGCCCGACACTCGATGGCTTTATCTATCGAACTTAACGAACTTAACCAAGCGACGAAGTGTTTCCTGCCCGAGTTGTTATCAATATTGTGGTAACTGCCGCTAATGTGCTGCCTAATTAGACTGTTTCAGCCAAAGTGTAATTGCAATATGACAAATGCATGCATGACTTGGCAAATAATAAGGACTCCCTGCAAATATGTTTGTGTACATATAAGAAATATATATATAGTCTATTAACACTGGGCTATTTATGGTTAATGATAAGTGTTTTACACCAGGCTCTGTGTCTTTGGTTACCAACTTCTTAAGCAAGTATTTCCAACTATCATTAAGAATTATTGTCTTCTTTAAGTCAACTAACGAGTTCAGGATGCTCTATGTGTAGCTGCATCTGATAAAGTGTTTAGTCTTGGCTAGGCAATTGAGCATTTAATGAAGCTAGAACTGTGGTAAGATACGCATTATTAAGACTTGCTTTTCAATAAAGATTTAATTGCTGTTTAAGCTCTGCTTTTGCTATACTTATAAAAATATATATTCATTATTAAAAACAAAAAAAATTTTAAAAAACTATAAATAAAAATATTGGTATATTAATATTTATAATAATATGCAAATAACAATTAAAATCATAGAACATATTTTTCAAAACCTTAAAATAAAAAAATAAAATATTTAATTCTTTTTGTGCTTTTTTTCTGCATTCTTTAAAGGCTTAAACTTAAATTTAATTTAAGCTCATTTAAAAATTATATTATTTTAAGACATTAAGACGTTTATTAAATATCTTTAAACTGTTTCTAATCTAATCTAATCGATAAGAATATGCAAAATCATGAACAATAAATAATAACAAATGAAATACATATATATATATATATATGTATATATATATATAATTATAATATATTAAATTTCAGTATAGCTTCGAATTTGGGCAACATGTTTAATAAGTCTGATTCGTAATCGAAAATTTCAACTTATCTGGAATTTGTACAATCTGGTAAAGATATCGATCACATCAATCAGACACTAATTGCAAAATGAACAGCGCGTAGTAGCAGATGCCCTACTGCAGAGTTGACAGAGACAGACATAGAGAGATAAACATTATAGCATTTCATAATTAATGTTAACATACATATAGTAGTAATATTAATATTTAATCAATCATTGATGTGCGTCAAAATTATGCATGCAATTTAGTTGGACATCGTGTGTGATGTGAAGTCTCCAAAGAGACTTTTTCCAGAGCATCGTTAAGATATACTATATTAGTTAAAACATGGCATTGCTTTCAAAAGTTATTTGAAACAATTTGTATGTATGTTGAAGTGGATCTCGACAGATAGTGGAGTGCTGGTCTTGACCAGACAACTGTAGTGAGATAGTAGTTGCAATGTTTTCTCAATGACTATAAAAATAAAACATCAATCAATACTTTAATTACTGCTGAAGTTTGAAATATTTGATCATTTAATTTGATAAGATAACTCTTATCTAGCAATTGGCTCAGAATATCTTTATTTTATATTTAAAGCGTATAAAGCTTGTTTTATTTGATAGATTTGTTCACAGTTTTCGTAGGTATTTCAATTGAGAGAAAATGCTTCAATTATATGTGATTTCTCTCTCTCTCTCTCTCTCTCTCTCTCTCTCTCTCTCTCTCTCTCTCTCTCTCTCTCTCTCTCTCTCTGTGAGTGTGTTCGTTGCTCTTGTCTAAATTTTTACTTTCTCGCAATTCGATTTCTATTGTTTTCCCTCAATGCACTTCAAGTGCTGATAAGTAAGCGATAAGCCAGAGGGTTCAGATAATATTATCAAATATGAAGCAGCTGAAACTCAAAATAAGGCAAATACTTTTAGCCAGTTATTTCTTTCATTCTAGCATAAAAAACAAAAAATACATACAAAATATAAATATTTCTAAATAATATATATTTTTTTAAATGAATTTTTATTTTATATTCCTTTTTCAAATAAACTTTTAATTTATATTCCTTAACTGTTCCCCAATCTATTTAAATAGTAAGCCTGCAATGGTAATATTTACTCGAGGTAATCTATATACTTTCTAATAATAGAAACTATAGGGTATTTGCAAGTCAGTCAACGCCTGTATTACTTCTTTTATTTCTCATGTTCTGTGTGCTATTATAACTTTTCGCTGCCCTATTTTTACAAGTAATTTAAAAATAATTTGATGATGTCGCTGCTGCTGCTGCTGCTGGGGGGGTGGGACTGGGTTTGCGCTTGGGATTAACGTTTTTTGCGAGGTACGAAGTTTGCTTTATTGACATTGTCACCAGGGCTTGTGACAATGGCGGCATACCTGCAAAGCGACCATGGTCCACGCCGGAGACAACTGTGACAGCGGCAGGATAATAAAATTGTGAAACAACTTTTTAATGAGAAACATTTTTTGCGTATCGCGCGGTGCGCCCGTGCGAAGGGTTGAGATCTCATCAGCATGGCGCGTGGGTGCAGCAAGTGAGAAAATTTTTGCTGCTGCCACGAATGTTGATGTTGATGATGATGTTGTTGCTGTTGTTGTTGTTGTTGTTGTAGATGTCTCTGTTTCTGCCTCTGGCCGTATGCCCCGGATACAGTTAGCGAACAAACTTAAGTTACTTTCGAATGATGCGGTAATCGCATAAATGCAATGTAAATTACGCGAGAGCCCATAAAATAAATGAGGAATTTCAACACAGTTTAGCTCTATAAAATATCGACATTGTATTGACTTTAATGTGCCACTTAAGCAGCATAGTTGTGGTTATTCCAAGCTGTTATCAAATAGGTTAAATATAGTGGGAAATCGTTGAATACGCATCGACTTCCACAAGGTGTGAGTCGTGTGGCACCAAAATCATTTTCTTTGCACAGCTTATCAGTCTTCCTGTGTAAAGATTACGATGCCGCTAACAGGCGAACGATCAATCAATCACGTAGATTTAACTTTGAAGCAATGCTAACTACGACCTCAAGCTGCCTACAGTCGAAGAACAGATTAATAGACACACAAGCAGATATTCGAAACCTACTCGCAAGAGGTCAAACCCCTACCAGACCCCTAAGACGTCTTAAACGGCAAGGCTTTGCCAAAATAATGGGTATATAGTAAATATCAATTTTTTGAAGTCCTCATAATTTAATATATATAAATGTGTTGTTAAAGTACTAAATCTGATTGTACCGTTTCTACACTTAATAAAATAAAATAAATTTTTTAAAATAAAATAAAATAAAAAATAAAAACAAAACTACGATCAGTTCATGCCGATTCACAGCGTAAAATTGAATACTGAATATGATTTAATTTTATTTGTAAAAAATAAAAATAAAATAGAATAATCAAAATAAAATAGCATAATAATAATATATAATATAGTTATTATTATTATTATTATTATTATTATTATTATTATTATTATTATTATTATTATTATTATTATTATTATTATTATTAAATAATATTAATTATGATAACAATAATAATAATAATATACTATATATTATATAATATATATTATATATAAATAATGCTTTAATTTCATTAGCAAAGAAAATATAAATAAATAAATAAATAAAAATAAAAAAATAGAATAATTATTTTTTATAATAATAATATATGTGTCGACTCGCTCTAATATTATGACGTATTAGCTTTTCTGTTCTGATTGCTTGTTGCAATAATATTAAAGAGAAACTGACAGCTAACACTAATCGATAATTAGAGCAGAGAGCTAGCTATAACTGTTACTGAAGGTGGTACGTGATTGTCGCTGAATGAGAGCGAGAGGCTCATTTATGATATGGCTCGTTATGATATTGATGAATGAGAATATGAATAAGAGTTGAAAAAATGGACTTGATCAAAGACTGTTTAACAAAAAGAAGCTTTTGCGAGAGAATTGAGCGACACTGGGAATTCGGTATTAAGCGTAGTTATAATGGAAGGCGAGAATAATAATCTTAACGCTACGACATATCTATGCTAAGTTTTTGAGAATTTGTTAAAAATTTATAAAAAAGTTGAATATTATTTATTGTAATAATTTATTGTTTTCTGCTTTTATGAACGTAAACTGTAGATCAATTCACTGATAAATGTATCGAGGAGAACTGTTTAAAATTTGTATTTACATATATTTACAAAATTTTCTAGGTATAGATTTTCTTTTTTTTTTTTTTTAATTATTTTTATGTACAATCAGATTAAGCTGCAACTAAAGTTAGCAATTAGCTTGTTAATAAAATATACAAATATAATCAAATCAAATATAATATAATCAGTTTGCAGATTACATTAAAGCAATAAACATTTTGACACTTCTGTAAGATGCGCAGCAGACACCTGTGGCTGTTGTGGTTGCTGATGAGCTGCGGCACCATTAAAAACAGCCACACAATCGATTTTAGTGCCATGGAAAATACGTGTAAAAACAACAACAACAACAACAACAACAACATTTACCACTTGCCAGCGAGTGGAAAAGTTTTATGCCCAGACGATTGACGCGAACATTGGCACATACACACACATACACACACACACATACACACACATATACACAGCTCTCGACATTGTCGACATCATAGCCAACACCAAGCACAGTCCAGGAGCTGGCACTGAATCTGCTCAGGCTTATGGGCTACAATTAACTATGAAAATTTTACGCCGCACTGCAAAACTGCAAACTTTTTGCCTTAATTGCCCAGAAAAGTAACACAAATGAAAGCCATCGACGCTTAATTACTTTTGCTAAATGGCAGGGATGTTGCCGTTGACTGTGTTACGTAAACAGTGGGCGGCATTGGGCGTGGCGCTGCTGCAATTTTTACCCCTTTTTTCATTCGAATGCTGCCCAAGTGCCAGAGGGCCAACTTTACAGGATGCGGGCGCAAAAGGTAGACAGAGCAGAGCAGAGCAGTCTCCATCTGTTTATACACTTTTGCAACGGAATATTATGGATTGTGCACCCGCTTAGCATATAGACAGCATTTTTTGCGAGCAAAATATTAATAGAAATCAATTGAAATATGAATGTATTGAAGGCGAGAAGCTAGTTCTGTTTAAGTTTTCAATCCAATTGCGTACTGCAAGAGAGCATCGAGTGTTCGCCATGAGCCTCGGCTCAGCTGGCACTCTTTATTTATTTTTTTTTTTTCTTGGCTAAAGTCAGACTGATTGCTGCCAGCATGTGAGCGGCACAGCACGATTTGACTTTTGTAGACGTCACAATCTGAGAAGTTTTGCCAGCGCTATGGCAAACTTAGCCGAAAAACTTGTCTGGCACTTTGGTTGCAAGTTTTTGATTAAAAGCCTGCCACAAAACGCTATCCACGCAGTGGGCCGAAACTTTTGCACCACTCGCAGCCCGAAAATTGTTAATTGAATGCACTTTGGGTGCGCAGTGTTTGCCTTTTACCCAAATGAGTGGCCATCTGGCAGCAGTTGGAATTAGTAAACGAAGTGGATTACTTCAAACTTGCCGGGAGCCAGTAGCTAGTAGCTCCTTCATCGATCTAACGCAAGTGCCTAGAAAATTTAATATTCGACTGAAAGATGCTTAGTATAGAGTTGATTGTAGCTAAATATGTCTTGTCATATCTTTTCGATATAACTAGCTTATTGCTATACAAATACTCAATGACTGAGTAAGCTTTATTAATTTAATAATAATAGAATTGAGTTCCACTTGATGAGCAGACAGAGCTAGCACAGTTAGTTAAAAAAAAAAGGAACTGCGAATCATAACTCTCACTCTCTCTCTCTCTCTCTCTATCGCTCCTTCTCTCTCTCTCTCTCTCTCTCTCTCTCTCTTTCATAACTCATTTTCTCTCTATTATTCATAACTCATATACGTCATTTAAACTTTTCATCTACTCTAGCTTCGCTATGAGCAAGGCACTTCGTTTCTTTTCATTTCTGTTGTCTATTGAGCGTTTTGAGTTGAACTATTCGTATAACGCTCGTTTAACGAACATCATTTGGAGAGCAATACGATAGACGAGCGCACAATGAGAATGAGCAAATATTCAAATACTTAATACATACACTAAATTCACGTATGCAATTGATGTGTTCAGCAAACTCAACTCTTACTTGCATACCAATACATACATAAAAGACTTTTTGCTTAATTTAACTCAATCAAATGGTTAGCGAGCGAAAATAAAAAACGATTTCCAGCCGATCTATAACGAACTCGATGCAATCGCTTACTCTCCAAGTCTTTTCTCAGAGTGTGTTTCAAAAAGATTTCAAGAAATGGCCAACAGCTATGAGTAGCTCTGCATTAATATTCTTACTAATTTCCTAACATAATTGCCATTCATCTTAGTTATACATTCCATAATTCATTAATATCTGTTAGTCAGCTTACTCCTTCTACAGTCTTATTAGCTGAATTGGCAAATGTAATTTTTTGCATTGCATGCCATATCCTGGCTGAGCACGATTCATCAATCAATCACACACAGAACTTGTCTCGTTTTTCGCCTTAGTTTCGTTTATGGCCACAAATTGATATTTGGCTATTCGAAGCACATTTGTTAAACTGCATTTCAGCTGTCAGTTCGCTGCACGAAAGATGAATACCTTAAGCGACGCCCTTTAGCTTTAAAAAGCAAGTCGAAACACGCTGTGCTGTGCTGCACTCGCATTAGACACCCACACACACACACACACACACACAGACACACAGACACACATGTCTAGAGCCACGCCGCACAGCTGCTGCTGGGCGTGGCGTCTTTTCACTTGAATAAAGTGCTCGCCCATTGAAGTAAAAACCCGAAAATAATAGCAAAAGCATCTGAAGATATTCTATAAAAGCCGAGGCTAACGAGATTTGATGAATTGCAAGTCTTTGTGAATGGAAGCTGCAAGAAAACTGTGCGTGAATAGCGCTTTCAACTTCAGCGCCCGCATCTCAGCCAAAAAAAAAAATAAATAAATAAATAAAAAAAGGAAATAAATCCATTAAGTGGCTTAAACCAATACAAAAAAAAAAGATGCACAAGAAATACGGCAACAGCAGCGAAAAATGCAGTTGACATAAAAGGCAGCCAAGGAGAGGACAGACAGAGAGACAGCCTGACAGACAGACAGACAGAGAGTCAGTCAGCCAGGCAGACAGATGCACAGTTAACTAGATGGCAAAGCACAATACCATCTTGACGAATTACTTGACAGCAACTGAGCCACTGAGACGCAATCGTCGAAAATTTCATTTGACCAAAAGCTTGAACGTATCTGGTTGCCATTTATTACCTGTGGCTGTTGCAGCAGCTGCTTGTTGCAACAATTAAAATGCAATTTGCCATCAGCTCTAATTGGGGCAATATGATATTTATAGCTCGCAATTAAATGATCACAAAGCCGACGCCATTTCCTTCATGTTATTGCTATTATTATCTCTCGCATGATATCATTGTTATCTCTATAGCTATAGCTAAAGCTATTGCCATTGTTCTACACAGACATAGCTTGAAATATTAATTTGTCGAGCAATGTCTGCCCAGCTGATAAACATCCCGATAAAAAATCATGTTCGAGTAATTGTCTGCTTTGAGCTTACATAGTTTTTGCTTTTACCATATATGCCGCAAAGTATGCAATTTGCTACACTCAGCCAATGCTGAATACGTGGACACATTCAGGCAGTGACAGAGAATATTGGTTTTGTGCAAATTCGTTCAAGCTGTCTGCTCATACATCTGTTCACCTGTCCATCGAAGCTAGAAATTAATGAAATTTCGAATAAATACTTACGCTTGTCCTCCTCTAATACAATATTATTTTTTTATTCCTCCGATATGTTCACCAAGGGCATGGCAAAACCGAAAAATATTATATTAATATTATTAATATTAATATTATATATGATGCTCAGAAACACCATTATTAAAAATTCCAGAGGCTTGAGATGAATGAAAAGCCCAAGATTCAAAAATAGGCCTATGTACATCATATAATATAATATTAATAATCTCCTCAATCGATGCATTCCCAACTCCTTTACCAAAATTTGTTTAACTTTTTGTTTGGGAAATATATAGATAATGTGTATTATGCAGTCGGTACAACCCGACTGCCACAATCTAGCTTGTTTTCATTTGATAAAATATTTAAGTGGTATCGTGTTCTAACGTTGTAAGCAACTCAATCTAAACCGAAATTATTTAAATGTATTTTTGAAGGCCCTTGAAGATAAGGATGACAGAATGCATAGCTTAGGGGGAGTAAGAGTTCAAGGGTTGACTAGAGCTATCATAGTCATCTTATATTTTGTTTACTAGAGCTAGCAGATCTTTCGAGTGCAGTAACTAGACCTAGTTTGATCAGCTCTTGATGAACTTGAGAACTGGCTCGTTGTGATTGTCTCTCAAGGGATCTTTAACTGCAAATTAATCGTCTTGCAGCTTGTCAGCTTCCTTGTAAACATGTTATTGACTGCATTCGAAACTTGTATTTGTGGATATAGCGCAAAGTATGCAATGAATGCGACTGAAACATCAATTCAGTTTGGTTCACAGATTAAGCTTTGACAGCTCTACGGCTGTGCAGCACAAAAATGAAAGTAAACAGTCGACTAATCAAAGCGTACGAAATGAGGAAAAACAATGCCTTGATTTCAAAGCCAGTTAGACGTGTAGAGGAAAATGTTTTTCATGTGTATAAATAGTATTATATAGCAAGCTCAAACAAAATTCAAGTCAAGGAACTAGCCACAACCCATACAGGCAGCCAGACAGAGAGAAAGAAAGGAAGAGACAGACAGTGAGAGAGTGAGCGAGAGAGAGAGAGAGAGAGCGAGCAAGAGTGGTAAATCAAAAGTCTTTCAGATTCCTGAAATGGAACGACTCTCGTTCTCTGCATTAACCATGGCCATATTAATCCACTCGGTCATGGGCATCTCGTACTACTTTCTGCTGGCCCGCTGCTCCCCGGCACCTCTGCTGGGCAGCTGGCTGTTCGTGGCAAGCATTGGGGCCGTGTTGCAGGTGGTGCGGATATTCCCGCACTGGTGCCGCAACTGTTCGTCCCTGTGCCGTCTCTCCCTCGAGATGGGCATCTGTCTGCTAACGCTGGACCTGATGCTGACCAAACTGTGGTGCCGCATCGAATCACTCTGCCACTGTGCAATAATCGGCATACTGCAGCACCTAGTCACCGAGGAGTACACCTTTGCCAACTTGGAGTACTGGCTGCTGGGCATCACCACCAGCATCATTGGTGCCTGCCTGCTCTGGTTCACGGTGTGGGCCACCGCACTGCCTGCTCGACTGCGTCTGGACTATACCAATTGGCAGACGAACGTCTCACGTTCCGTCAAAAGCAATATTTGCCACATGGCCTTCGGCTCGTCCAGCATGCAGCGCAATAGAACGGTTCGCTGCCAAGAGAGCAAGCAAAGCTTTGCCAGCTGAGTGTATCACTTCGGTTCGACAATCGATATGCAAATAAATGTGCCAACAAATTGAGAGCCCTACATGCATAACCAAATATCAAAATTGTGAAATCAATATTGTTCCAGAAATAAAATAAACCATTCATCCAGAGCTTTCACTATATACTATATAAAGCGGAAAGATTTGATTTGTTGTTTGTTTTGAGTAGATTTAAATTATACAACTTTACAATTCGAATCCTACATTATTCTCTGATGAACTACTATTATATATACTATAATATTCTCAATAATTTCACGGGAATCCTTAAAATAAATAGATAAGATGTGATAAGTTAAGATAACTTTTATTTGTAGATGGCTTTAAGCCCCATAAAAACAGTTCTATAAATACAAACCAAAAGTTATTCATTTCATCATTAAAATAAAATGCTGCCATTGCTTAATGAACAGAATAATAGAATCTGTGTTTAGTACTAAGAGATTTCAATAGCTTAAAGAGCAATTAAAAGTCTACAAGCCTGCGCTAGGTATCGGCTTGAAGACGAGAGCGTAAGACAACAGACGTGAACGACTAGAGCTCGTAGTCAAGTTTATAGATCGGGTATACGATCCACACTTTGATGATGCTCAGTATCAGTATCAGTATCAGAAGTCTTCATAAGTACTGCTCTAAGAGGTTTGTCAATAAATGATGAACCAAATGTGGTATGAGCTGTGCTTCTAGAAAAGTTTATAACGGAACAGACACCTACAGTAAATATAAATAAGTTTATTTGGACTTTTTTGCAGTGTTTCTGAGCGCTAGTAAGCATATTATATTACTATAATTTAATTTTAAAAAATTTATAATTTAATTTAATTTAATTTCATTAAAAATATTTTATAATTCTTTTCTGAAATCTATTCTTGGACTCAGTGAATATCAGAGCTAGGATCAATAAACCTGTTTTACTAACACACTTCCTGGTAATCTACTGTTATACAGTTATCCCAATGTGTCAGCCATAAGTCGCCACGATTATAATACCTAAATTCAAGTTCAGAAATTTAGCAACTTCAAAAAATAATAAAATTTTCTGACGACCTTGCCATGTTTCGGTGCTGCTGCTATTACTTTAACCAAGCAGCAAGTAAACCAAATTGGAAAAGCTATTTTTTGTTGTTTTTGTGTATTTGCTTTAGCTTGAAGACAACCGGTGTTCGGCTGCTGCCACAAAGAAACCCGTTTGAGCGTATCATGGCCAGGAGGCAATGCGGAAAACATCTGCAGCCAGCGCCTAATTGTGGGCTGCTGCACTTCTCTGCTCGTCGTGTTTCGGAAGACGGAACCAAAAGTCAAAAGCGGGCAGAATGCAGCAGCATGAGCTAGCCGGACGGCCAGATACCCTACAAGTGCGTGTGGAGATAGAAGACGGGATGATGCTTAAAGGTAAGTGAATTAACATGATCAAACTTAAATAAATTCATTTAAAAAACACATCAATAAATTATAAATTAATTAATTAAAAATTAAAATGAAATAAATAAATATAAAATGAAATAAGTAAATAAATAAAAATTAATAAAATAAATAAAAAATAAAAAAAGATATAACAAAAATACATAAATAAATACAAAAATTCATAAATAAATTAATACAAAAATAAATAAATGATTGAATAAATAAATAAATAAATACATAAATACATAAATAAATATAAATATTTAAATAAATAATTAAAAAGATAAATAAATTAATAAATAAATAAAAAAATACATAAATAAATAAATACATAATAATGAAATAAAAAAATATATAAATGAATAAATAAAAAATTAATAAATATAAAATTAAATAAATAAATAATTAATCAAATAAATAAATAATAACAATAAAAATTATATTAATAATGAAATTTCAATTCAATTTCCTTATCATTAAAATTATGAACTTTATTAACTTTCATTGTGGAATGTCTGCATGGCATGTACATATGCCTGGTTGGAGCTATGCTCGCTTTAAACTTGAACTTGACTTGAACATAACTTAAACTGAGCTATGCAGCACATGCAACAATGCGCACAGAATGGACAGCTGTGATAATGTTTTGATTTCCACGCTGCAGCACCAGAAAACATGCAATAGCTCGCAAGTAAGTAGTAAACAGCTTTTGGCAACAGTTTGTGGCATGCTACAGTTAAACGGCTTTTAATGGCGATTGAGGAAAATTGGCAACTGCCTCGCCACCCCGCTACCATGTCCATGTCGCATGCTGCACCTGCTGCGCCTGCTCGGCTGGGGTATATAAGCAGCGTCGCCCGGCGTTCGTGACGTTAATCAAACCGCGTCGCCAGACAGTCGTGGGCTGCAGCAGAAGTGCAAGTGCAACTGCAAGTGCTATTGCAAGTGTTTTGCCAACATCAAATACAAATTCGTTTTATTTCTCATCAACAAACGCGCGCTAGCGGGTGTCAAAGCAAACTCTAAATCATAGCAGAGGTGAAGCGTTTACTGCTATATTTTATACATCATTATTTTTTTTTTATTTTATTTTATTATTGTTTTGAACAAATACTTGCGCTTATATGATAGAGCATAATTGCTGTAAGGCTACAAATTAAAAGAAAAATATATATATGTATATGTATATGTATATGTATATGTATATGTATATGTAAGCAAGCAGCAACAAGACAACGCGCTCGTAGCCAGTGAAAGTGAACTTAAAATAAGATTGTTACGCCCATTCATGGAATTTTGTTAAGTAATTTTTTTTGTTTTTTTGTTTTGGTGGCCTGTGTTTATGCCATTTGTATGGCAATTAACCTGGCCAAAACGTTTAAACAGAACCGGCTACCTAATTAACTCGTTGCCCCGATTGGGAGTTGCAACTGGCAAACTCGGATGTGAAACAAACATTATTAATTAACAACACAAACAAAACTCTCTCTCTCTCTTTCTCTCGCCACCTTTCGCTTTACCTCTACCTCTACCTCTCTCTCTCCCTCTCCCTCTCTCTCTCTCTCTGTATCTGAGGAAGTAAAATATTACCAAATTGATGAATTGATAATTTTCGCCAAACACTTTGCTTACACTGAATCAGTTTATTTTTTTATAAGTGAACATAATTTGCATACAGCCAAAACTGATGGAATTTTATATTTTATGAGGAATGGAAAAATAAGATTTAAGTTTCTTATATATTTTCCATTAATTAATTATATTTTCCTGTAATGATTATAAAATGTCCTGCAACTCAGATCACCAAGATTTCGCTTGTCTGCCAAGCTCTTATGATATATCTATCATAACTTCCTATACATATATACATTTTTAGTTTCCATTTTTATTTTATTTTTATTTTATTTTTATTTTTATTTTTTATTTACCTTTAGTGCCACTTTAATCTAGTTTTACATTTAAGATCAAAAATAGAAGAGAGTTCTTATTTACACATTTTGATATAAATTTTATTATTATTATTATTATTATTATTATAATATAATTATTGTTATTAAGATTAGTTTGTCACTACACCCGCTAAATTCTTGCACATTTCAGATGCTGTGCCAAGGACGCTTCCATTGCTTGTTGCTGCTCGCGCAGCTGCTCGTATTGCCTTTGCTGCACGCATTGCCCGTCTCAAGCCCTGAGATAGCCAACAAATCGAGCAAGTCTCCAAACAGTGTTCAAGCGCAGCAGCAGCAGCAGCAACAACAGCAGCAGCAGCAACAGCAGCTACTTAAAGCGAGCTCTAATGGCCAGGATGCGCATCTCAATTCTCTGACTGCTTTTGCCACCAACTACGATAGTATAAGCACGGCACAGTCGCAGCCACCGACTGAGGCCGGCTTCAAGCCCTCCTATAAGCTGCCCGAAATGGAAACGAACTTCTCGCCCATGCAGAGCACCAGCCTAGGCAACAGCCCCACCATTGCGAATCTGCCCAGCACGCCCATGCTGATGCAGTATTTGCCGGCGCAGACGCTGCAGGATGGCAGTGGCACTGTGCAGTATCTGCAGCTGATACCGACCCGTCCCATCATTGTGCCCATCAGTCCGTATCTGACGTCGGCAGCAACGGGCGGCGTACAGGCACCGGTGCCCGCGCTGACGCCCAATGTGGCCGCCACACCCGATTATGGTGCACGTGGTGTGCAGCTGAGTGCGCTGCCCGCCAACACGGGCGTCACCGGCCTACACTACTCAGCCGCCGGCCTGCAGGGCTATGCCAGTGCCATCTCCCCCGTGGCCGCCTATCGCAGCAGCTATCGCATCAATCGCGAGGCCAAAGAGAAGAACTTTCCGCCAACATTTAGCCTGAATATGAATGAGTATTTGCCAGCGGCAGCGGGTGGCAACGGTGGCTCGGCCACTGGCGCAGCATCGCATCCACAGACTCAGCTGTATATAAGAACTAGGACATAAGGTGCAAATTCAAGTTTGTTGCTTAAGTCATTTGTTTTTTTTTTTATTGTTATTTTTTTTTTACTGTTATATTTAAATCTTGCAATTAACACTTGTTATTTTGAATGAATAAATATATATATTTTTTTAAATATTTTATTATATATTTTTATTTATAGCGCTAAAGAGAGTGATGTTACGAGCTAACTTAGAGTAAAGTCTAAGTGAATTGATGTTTGCATAAAATAATTGCAAAAATATATAAAATATATATAATTATGTAATTAATTATAATATATATATTTTATAAATTATTATATATATTTATATAAGTTGATAAAAGTGAGAAGATTTAGTATGGATTTCTCAATTAATTAATTTCAACTCTAACCAAACATTCTTATTAACTGATTCAATTAGAATCAAAAATCATTTAGTTTTAGTACTTGTTTTTTTATTTTTAGTTTCGAAATTCCATTTGCACCTCGCATATATAACCAAAATTCGTAGCTTGACAAAAACTTAACGATTTCGTGGTTCACATCGATATTTACATAGCCCGACTCTTCCAGGCATTAATGCAACATTATAAATATTACGGTGTCTATTACAACATGCTCGACTTGCTCATAGGCCCAACAAAGTAAACAAACAAACTAAGATGACTCGGAGCAAGGTCGTCTTAAGCTAACAGTCAACCGTTAACAATTAACTGTTAACAGCCAACTGCCTAACAGGCAAACAGAATGAATTTCCATTGTCTCTGGGCTGTTTTTTTTTTTCTTCAGTGAAAGTAAAACAACAAATTTCACGCCCGCCCGGAACAGTTGAATTGTTAATATGCACTTGTACACACATATGTGTACGTGCGTGTGTGTGTGTGTGTGTGTGTGTGTATGTGCCATTACGTTGTCAACCTTGAAGTTGCGTCAGTCCGCCAAGTCAGCCAGTTGCCCCAAGCGTTCCAAATCGTTGTCCCAGTCTCAGACTCGAGCCAATACTTGCACTCAAGCGTCTAATTGTCGCATTTTGACAAATTCATTTGGCTTGGAACTTGGCTTGCACGAGTCTTTCATTACCACTCCATCTTGCGCTCAATTATAGCGATCGAACAGACCTTCTTTCACTTGCGGCATTATGTCGATCGAGTGCCGACAGGCATGTCCAAAATTACTTTCAACATAGCTCGTAAATACTCTTACTCTTACGCTCAACAGATAATAAAATTTTAATTGTAAAAATAGTTTTAAAAAATGTTTGAATTCAAATATTCAGTAACGAATACTCAGCGCTCAAAAAAAAAAAAAATTTCTTGAAAGCAGCAGAAAAAAAAATTGAACTATGAATAGGATTACATATATTTCTAAGTTTTTAAAAATTTTTTGTATGTTTATTTATTCTTTTTTTTATTCATTTATATACATTTTTTATTTTTTATTTTTTAAATTATTTATTTTATTCATTTTTCATTTTTTTTATTATTATTTATTTTTTCATTTTTTATTAAATTTATTTATTTATTATTCATATTTTAGTCTTTATATATATATATATATAATCATATTCACACTTATATCTTTTCCTTCCACACACTGCAAACCAAATCGTTGCTTGGCAAACTCAATAATTAAAAACTATTCCAAGACACCTGCAGATACAGTTATAGTGTAAAGCATCTCTGGCCATCACTAAAAATATTATTTAAAACATCTTTAAGCATTATTACATGCCACATCGATGTACATATGCTGCCACAATTTACTTTCGAGCTCTAATGGCGTTGACGACGCCCCACGGCGTGCCCAGTGCGTGTTGTGGGGCCAACGTAATGGAATTTGTTAGCTTTGCTCTGGATATGGATGGAACTGATTAGGTCCACTTGCTGCGACTGGCAATGCCTTCGCCTGCGCTTCATTGCGGAAGTGAATGGTTAAAAAACAACAACACGAGAAAAAAAACAGAAAACTACTTGAATATAGTTCAATTAATGGTCATGTTCGAGATGCTCTCGTTGCTCTGTCGCAGAGCAGGTGTAGGGATGGTGAAAGAGGAGATTGTCTTGTCTTGTCGGTAGGGAGTGAGGGGGCGATGGGGCCTAAGGCCTGAGGCCGCCCATGGCTGCTTTGCATGTTGGCTGCGGCTGTTATAACACTTTTAAATGCGTAAATTAGCTTTGATGGCTTGACTTTGCATATTGTTGCTGTTGCTGTTGCCTTCTTTTTTCTTTCATTTCATTTGATCAAGTTTGGGGCGGTGTTCGAATTTGAAATGATTTCAATTTTTAATTTCCAAGTGGTGGCTGTGCTTGCCCGCACTTTCCATTTCAATTAAATGCGCGCACTTGGCGCTCTTAGCCGCCTTTTGTTTCGCATTTGTGGGCTTGGCCCCAGTTTCAGTTGCAATCCTTTAGCGCTGTCGCGACTCCCCATCTGCATTGCTAGATGTTTATTGCCCTCTCTCTATAGAGCCACCTCTCTCGCTCTCTCTCTCGCTCTCGATCTCCGTCTCTTTCTGTCGCTGTACTGGCCCGACAGCAACAATGCGTCCACTTGTTGGGCTTTGACTGTGCCTGCAGAACTGCACGGCCGTTTCTGTGTTAGCCAAGTTGGCTCTTGGTATAAAACGCACCGTTAATGCTTCGCTCTGTCGCAGTCGCAATTGCTACGTTACGTTGTTTGGTTTCGGTTTCGTTTCAAATTGCGGCGTATTTGTTTATTTATTTTATTTTATTTTATTTTTTTTGTTGTGTTTTCTCTCTCTCTCTCTCTCTCTCTCTTTCTCTTTGGTTACTTTGTGAATGTCGGCAGTGCGTTGAAAATTTAATTTTGGTTGTTAAGGAACATCCGCTTTAAAGTATAACCAAAGTGATTGATCGCGTTTCTTTTACGATCGTGTGCTAAATTAGGTCAAAAGCTTGCCGAAACCTTGCAGCTCGTGTAATCGTGCAAAGTGCTGAAATGGTGCGTAAAGAGCTGAGGCTCGAAAGGATTGCTTAATTAATTGCCAAATTGACCCAAATCCGAGATTTAACTGAGATTTTTAATGGAGTTGTTAATATGAATGAATGCTTAGTATTTATGAATTAAGTTGCTTTTTCGCATTCATTGTACATTAATAGAACTGTTCTTGAAGTGAACAAATTGTCAATCTCAATGTACATATATTGATGCAGCTGTTCATTTAGTGAGCAGTGAATGTCTTCGATAGATTCTAGAGAGATGTTCTTTAAGTAAAGAGTTGTAGACTTGACAGATTTTTCTTGCAACAGAGCAATACTAACAAATAATTTGGTATTCGCTGCTAAATGTATTTTATATAATATAGAACTATTTTATGCATATTATTATTGAATTAGTTTAGCCAATGCAAATATAGCATAAAATGATAATTCTTACAGAAAACATACGTCACAAGCTGTTCAATATGCCAATTTAATTTGGTTAAACATTCTAGAAGATAGTCCACAAGAACAGTTTAGAGTTTAGATCATTTAGTTTTAATCATTTCGATCACTTAAATCATTTAAATCGTGTAGATCATTTAGTTTTGATCATTTAGATCAATTCGATCATTTAAATCATGTAAATCATGAAGATCATGTAGATTATGTAGATCATGAAGATCATGTAGATCATGTAGATAATTTAGACCATTTAGATCATTTACATCATTTAAATCATTTATATCATTTAAATCAGATGGATCAAGTAAATCATTTAGATAATTTAGATCATTTAGATAATTTATATCATTTAGATCATTTAGATCAGTTATATAATTTAGATCATTTAGATCATTGGCCCAGCAGCACTTAAGCTTTCACAGTCTCTTTTTATTAGTTATGCAGAAAAAATGTTTTTTTTTTTATATTTGTCTCTGTTAGCTAAATAGTGGAAGAAAAAAAAAACAAGATAATGAGATTATGGATAACCTCCAATTAGCACTGATTCCTAAAGTTAAGAGCAAAGTTCATTCATTCGACTGAGCATAGGTCAATTCGCCTTCAACTGCAACAATGCAATTGTGCGCTCTTCGAACGCCCAGCAGTTCAGCTGACATTTGTGAATGACACAGAAGTATGATTGATGGCCAGGGCCCTCAGAGCGCTCAAAGTTCTGTGCCAGCGCAAGTTTGTCTATTAAGTCTTTTGATTTTAGTGATTATTAGCCATATTTTTTTTTTTTTTTTGTTTTCTGCTGTGGGCCAAACAAAGGCGCGCAAATTACGCACTTTAACGCCAGCCAATTGACAGTCCATCAGATCCATTAGCCGAGCTGTCATCAATCAAGCTGCATTTGCATCGCAGCGTCGAGCATGTGACCTGCGAGCGATCATTACCAGCCGCCGTGGCCAGCTAAATAATTAGAGAGCAGCGCCAAACTGGCGCACGCATCTATGATAATGGTCACGATGGCACTGACAGCTCCAACTGGCTCCAGCGAATGCTGCGCAGCCGTTTGGCCAAAAAAAAATTGCAACTAGTTTTTTAAAAGTCTTATGAACGGATTTTTGTTGTTGTTGTTGTTTTTTTTTTTATAATCTTTTGGCTTTTTTTTTATTTTTTTGAATGTGGCATCATTGAGTATTGCACAAATGCAATTTTTTGGCTGGCGAGACGAGTGCAGTTTTCGGTTCAATTTGAGACCGTCTCACCGTTGAATGAAGCAGCAGGAATGTTGCAATCGGGGCCGTTTAGAGTTGGAGTTG
This sequence comes from Drosophila stalkeri, assembly GCA_035047405.1. Taxonomy (NCBI): domain Eukaryota; kingdom Metazoa; phylum Arthropoda; class Insecta; order Diptera; family Drosophilidae; genus Drosophila; species Drosophila stalkeri. The sequence goes on from JAWNPR010000061.1 coordinate 11,238,406, forward strand.
CGTTTTGAGTGCTTCGTGACAAATGGCCGTTAGTTTGGACCAGCGATTTAGAAAGGTGCAGCTTATCAGTGGCTCTTGGCTTGGGCCTTGTGCCGTTTTTGCCAATCTTGCTGTTCGTCTGTTCTGCTGGCCGTCTGCTCGGCTAGCCACCCCCAGCTGGCTGCTTGGCCGTCAATTTCACAGATAATGTATTACAATTACTGTTCGTCAAGCTGGTCGCATAAAATCTCAATTAAATGCATCACTGCTTGCAGGTGGGCGTGGCACTGGCCACATTTTGGCGAAAGGTAGCTAGCAAAGCGTAAACCTTTCACCAAACAACAGTCCAAAGCAGTCCAAACAATTACTTAACAACAACAACAACAACAACAACAATAATAATAATAAACAACAAGCTGCGTACACCTGCGCCATTCCCCTGTTAAACATCTTCTTTTCTCTGCTTCCACAGAGACAGCTCCCTCTGCTCTGGGCTCTGCTGGCCATAGTGTCCGCGACTCAAGCAGCGCTGCAGCGCTCACCACATGGCTACGACGATGACAGCACGCCATTCCAACTGAGTCTAGAGGATCTGGAACGGGAGCAGGAGCAGCGTTACGATCTCAATCGTTTGCCACTGCTGCCCACGCACTACGAATGGCATCCCAGCGTAGCGGCCAGCGTCCCGCCCAGCTACGTCCACGAGGCCGCCAAACTGGAGCAGGTGGAACGCTTGCGTCAGCTGCAGCAGCAGCATCAGCAGCTGAGCGCTGGCTATGCGTTGCCCGACCAGCTGTCCGCTGGCTATTTACTGCTGCATGATGGCAATGTGTAAGTATGCAAGTGGATAGAGCTTTAAAGCTTTCGACTTGGCTGTAAGCTCAAGTGCAGACACAAACAGTGCAAGCAGAGACAGCAACAAAGCTTTTTTGCTTTACATGTAAAGCTTTAAGCTCTCATTGGGTAAAGTTTTGAGCATAAAGCTTTGCAGATTGAAATTGTCGCTTAAATTACAGCTTTTGCTAGAGAAGCTAAAAGCTTGATTTCTATGTGAAGTTGTAATTAAATGTTGAATACTCGAATCAAGCTAGATTCAATATAGATAAAGAAAAGCCTGATATCTATGTGAAATTCGAATACAATATTTTATATAAAAAAAATATATATGAAATCAATATGGATCAACATGGATCATAGAAATCAGATCAATATTAAATAAATTTTAAATACATATTAGCTCCGATAATGGAAGTCAAATTAATCTAGATATAAAATTAAAATAGATCAAACACAAAATTTATTATATTAACCTGATTTCTACTATCCTTAAAAAATCAGCTTAGTATTAATTAAATTTTTGATACATATTAAATATAATATAATATAAATCATACAAAATCTCAAATCTCAAAAGCAATTAAGATCAATATATATAATAGAACTCTGGTAAGGCAAAGTTTATTATATGTATAAAATCAAAATAGATAAATATGGATTATAGATATCAGGTTAATAAACAAAAATTTTAAATAGATTGTTAGAGAGTTAAAAATAACAATTCCACATTTGACGAATACAAAATCTAAACTCCTTAATATAGTTGTGCTATACATCTTAAAACTACATCTAGTTCCTGGAGGGGTACATTGTTTATGCAGACAAGTACACAGCTATTTTGTCAAGTGTTCCTTATAGATTGTTAGGTAATTGTCGTGTCATTTATTGACTATTTTATTGACTATTTTAAATATATTTATGTATCTGAAATGTTCATGCTTGAATACAGATATACAATATAGATAATAGAAACAAAATTAATATTTTTTTAATTATCGATACAGTATCAATATAGCTGATGAGAATGAAGGTTAGATCTTGCCCATATTATCCTAGTTTCAATAGTTCATCTATTGTTTTTTTATTATGACTTGGGATTGATTTATTGCTTGGTATATAAACTTTTCTTATGAGTGACAAAGAGTCAGAAATATTTCGAAATAATGCGGAAATGTTGGTTCAAGCATTCGCTAGGCATTGTAGTCTGCACCTATTAGAGACTTTCCAAATATATATCACAATTCATACATAGTTCTTTTATTATAAATCGAGAGTGATTTAAGAGCTTAAGAAAACCACAACATTAACAAGACCAGAGAGGGGGCCAAAAAAAGAAAAGCTAAAAGACAGAAGTGGCCATTGAATTGTGGTTTTGCAGCTCTTGTCGGCAGCCAAATTGCCTGTTTGTCAATTGAATTGGCGAATTGGCTGAAAATGAGCGAAAATTGCTGTGTTAATCAAATGCCCTTAAAGACACATTTAGCCGTAAGCAGCCAGCATTAGAGTGAATCTAAGGCTCCGACCAATCTCTGATAGATAGCTCTTGGCTTGTGGGTGGGTGTTGAAACGGTCAGTTTCACTCACGACTGTTGAGTGCCGCCGTTGGCTTCCGACAAATGGCAACATCGATTGCCATAATAAGTAGCAGAGATTAGATAAACGCAGCTCGTTAAGTCACGTCATGTCTACTCTCTCACTCACTTTCTCTCCCTCTCTCTCTCTCTCTCTCTCTCTCTCAATCGCTCTCACTCGCAGCCCACCTACGCCAGCCTCAACTGCAGCAACACAAACAACAACAGCCGCAACAAAGACACAAACGCGATTTCTACAACCCATTGTGCCCTTTGATCTGGACCTGCAGCTTCAGCTAAATGGCGTGCAATATCTGAATGGCAATGAGCTGCCTGCTCCCACCGCCACCGCATTGCTGCCACGCCCCATACCCAGACCAGTGGCGCGTCCATTGCGACCGCCCTACGCTTTCTTGTCGCAGCACCCGCCGGTACCGTCGCTGCGTCCCAGCCTCAGTTCCCATGGCAGCCCCGTGTCGCTGCCACCGCTGTTGCTGCCGCAGTCCAAGCAGTTCGCCTATGCCCCTGTGGCACAGCGCAATTATGGACCCGCCACCCGCATTCCGTTGCCCTATCCGCCCAGCTTTGTCAGCATTACGACGCGACGGCCAACGTCTGGCTACGCAGCCAGCTATACGAAGCCATTCCGGCCATCGCAGCCAGATCTGACCCCGGATCTGTTTGCCGGACGTGATTCCAAATCACTGCTGGATTCCTACATACCCAGCTGGGAGGTGTTGCGTCTGTATCAGCAGCACCAGCATCAGCAGCAGACGCCGCGGCCATTCCAGCGCCATACGCTGGCCTACGCTGTGCCCAGCCTGAGAGTCTTCAAGCGCGACTCCCAGCTGGAGACGGCGCCCGAACGCAATCGCATCGTCAAGAAGTCCCTGGACAAGCAGCTGGCGCCGCATTAGATTGTATTGCATATCTATCAAATATGTGTAAAATATTTTTTTTTTTTATTTGTTATTATAATATATATATTTTGTATTATTATTTATTAAAGTGAAAATCAAGTTAAATAAATTTTTGTTAATATTTTAGCACACATTATAAAATTTTATAAAATTATTTAGCTAAAGATATTTGATTTGGAATGAGATCCCAAATCCTTATTGAACTTATGGAAAATAAATAACAAAGAACTTTATGGTATTATTTTATAAAATTATTTTATAATATAAATATTATAATACTTGTATATATAATTCAACTCTTGACTGTTAAGACTCAAGTTGAAGCTGGTTAAGATTGATCAACTAGGCAGAAGAGGAGTTCAGAGGGATTACTTTATCCTTATTGCCAAAAGACTAAAAATACGGATTATGAACTTAATGCTAGATCTACGAGAAGTGTCAACGGCAGCTCCGTTGTTGCTGATCTTGCCCTCAGCTTACTTGCAGTCCTTAATAACCCAGTCTTTGCATACTCAGTCATTGCAGACCCAGTCCTTGCACCAAGTCCTTGCAGACTGCAGAGGCTATAGACTGCATGATCAGCAATTTCGTGATTAGCCATTTGATTTTAACTTTAATAAAGCAACAAAAAATAATTTTTTTTTTAATTTTTAAAAGATTCAACTTTTTAAATTCTTTTTTCAATATTTTTTCTAAGTACTTTTATATTTTTCTTAAAATAAAAATAAATATTTTTGTAATGTTTCTCTACATTCATAGTGATAATCTTTTTTATTAAGCAAGCTTTTCTTGCTTACTCTTAGCTATTTTTTATTTTTATTTACTTATTTATTTTATTGTATTTTATTTTATTTTATTTATTTTTTATTTTTATTTTTATTTTTATTTATTTTTTTTTTGTGCTCTATTTCCCTGTAATATTATTATTACAATATATGTATGTTCATATAAAGCTTATGGATTAATGTATAAATATACAATATTTTTTATTTTGAGTTTTAAATGGATGATATGTAGAAGAGGGTACGTTTTTTTTTCGTGTGTTCTTAGGACCCATATTATATATGAATATGAGACTATGTTAAATTTAAAGTAAGTAAGTAAGTATTAGATTAATAAATTTAGTCAGTTTAATGGGCAAATCATCTTGAACTTTTTACATCTCTGCAATCTTCTCGCAAGTATGTTTGATTGCGAGTACAGTTTACAATTAGTCGTGATATATTGCTTACTCATTACTTATTATATCTCCGACAAAGGGAATGATAATTCCGTATTGCGTATGTATCAGACGTCTAAGGAAGGTGGCCTGCATTTAGGCGACATCTGGTATGATGCTGTTGACATCTATTCCATAACTTAAGATTAGAGTCAGTTTACTATTGTATACAACTATTTCGATATTATTTGAAAGGTTGTTGATAACGGCTTGAATAAATAAAATATTTTATTTTAGCCTTGCTCTTAATTGTATTCGTGAGCTCTGCTCACAAGCATTCCTTTCGGAAGACCATTTATCAAATTATAATTTATATGACTAAGCTTACACTGTGCGGCAATATATGGTTGATTACTTGTTTATTAAATCTCACAAGATGATTATTTTAAAGGTTTTTTTTTTTTTATTTTTGTGGCTAACTGTAAGTTTCACTATTAACAGTCCTTAGTCATACGTTGCTGACAATTTTGATGGGATTTCAAGAAAAGGTATCGTGACAACGATACATATATGTATGTATGTAATCTGAGCAAAGTTTGCTCTGGAATACATACCTCTGTAATATACATACATACATATATATATAGGAAGAGTATTTATTAGTCATATAATATTTATTAATTTATATAGAAGACAAATACATTTATTTCTAGTTTTACTCTCTAATATTAACTCTATCTCTGTCTTTCTCTCTCTATTACTCTCACTCTGTCTCTGTCTGTCTGTTTCTCTCTCTCTCTTTCTCTGTCTCCCTTTCTACGTCTCTCTCTCTTTCTCTCTCTCTCTTTCTCTCTCTATTTCTCTCTCTCTGTCTTTCTCTCCCTCCTTCTCTCTCTTTCTCTCTCTCCCTCCGTCTCTCTCTCTCTTTCTGTATCCCTCTCTCTCTTCTCTCTCTCTCTCTCTCTCTCTCTCTCTCTCTGTCTTTTCAATAGCAATTTTAAGTAAACTAAGCACATATGTATATCGCAAACTGACTTTCAGCTTCTGCAAATCTGAGCATAATTCACATTTGCCAATGCTCTGACACATACATATACATATGTATGTATTTATGTAAAGACGTATGTCTAGCTAACACTCACATAAGTCACAGTTGAACTCAAGTTGTTGTTGTTGTTGTTTTGTGCACTTTGCTCACATAACATGCGGCAAGCGCCATGTCCAGGCCATTTAAAGCGAGGCAAAGCCAATCGAATCTGACGACAATCCAAATGGAAGATGTGACTTTAGCGCTTAGCGCACATCAGCCCGCTGCTGATGTAATCGCGTCCATAAACCGAGGAGCCACCAATAACAAACAATTACACTGGCCGCATCAGCAGCAGCAGCGGCAGCAGCAGCAGCAGAGCCACCATCAAAGCTGCCAAGCTGCACCCAAGTCGTAGTCGCATCATCATTGCTAGGCGATGGATGCTGCAAAATTATGATTTCTATGGCAGTGTGTTTTTGTGTGTGGTTGTGTGTGTGTGTGTATTTGTTGTTATATTTGAAAGTCGGCAACTGTGCAATTTATGCAAGTAGGAAGCGTTGCACAGACACAGACTGCAGACTGCTGCAGCAGCAGCATTAATAGGCGCAACAACAACAACAACAACAACAACAACAACAAAATCTGTGGCATCAAGAGGTCGCATTTTGGCTGTTAATGAAGCTGCCACAACACTGACTGTTGACTGCTGACTGCCACTGTTGAGGGCCCAATTGTTGCATCGTCTGTTGCGGTTTGCCTGCCAACCAATTATTTCTGAAAAAAAAATATATATATATATACGTATATGAAAATGGAGGGATGTTCCAACTGCCCAGCTTCCGCTCATCAGCAGTTTAAAGACCATGTTTATAATAACTAGGTAGTTAACTGGACTGAGAGTATGGCATTAGCATTGCCTTCGTACCTCAGTCATTTCCTGTCTTTAGCTGAACTTATTGATATTATCGATAGGCCATTAGCAAAGAAATCTTATGGAAATTATCTCTCACACTCGACTCTGATTCTTTATTTAAAAAAAAACTATATTACACTACTCTCATTATAAGATATTTAACAAGATAATTATAATTATACAAAGTCTCTGCCACATCTAGCTGGTAAGACAAAGAGTTTTTTCCCAATTTTTTTCTTTTTTCTCATTTGAAATTCGTATGTACAACAAGTAGAGTTCGCAGACAAGACTCCGCTTAAAATGTAAATGTACTTTCCAATCATCATGTGATATAAGTGTTCCTCGCTATCAAAATAACATTTAAGCTACCATCTAAATTGCCCGGTTTCAACAGGCCACAGCGCAGCACAGGCTGACTGAAAAACATGTTTTTAGCCGCGCAACTTGGCCATTATCTTTACCAAACCCAACTAATTTGCAGCTAATTGAATTACTTATTTAACAAAGTGTTCGACATTTAGTGAAACTAACTACTTTAAATGGGCGTCCATTTCCATAGCTTCACTTTCGCAGTATTCATGAGCTTTGGCTGGGGCTGGCGAATTTCGTTGCTCGCAATTATTTTAATTTACTTTGCTGAATGGACGAGCAATGCATAAACAATTTGTTAAGTATTTATTAGAGTTGGCCTGGCGGACAATTGGGTAGACGCCTCCGGGGCACTATGCACAATCTGTGTATCTCCGTTGACCTTGTGCTGCCCAAGGGCTCGCTCCAGATGCTCCGTACTATTCAAATGCATGCTCATAAGCATAATAGGGAACTCACCTTCGGATCGAATCGAATCGAATCGAATCGAATGCAGGTCGATTGTTGTCGCTGTACAATAAAAACTTATTTTTCCCTTTATTTATTATGTTGTTTATTTTATTTATTTATATACCCTACAACGATAAGAGTGCATGTGCTGTGCCATTGCATATGTACATATATGATAGGCAGCAGGAGGCGTGGCAGACCACAGAAGGTATAGATGGAAACGATGAATAATATATACGAATGAGTCAATCTCGAAACCTATCAAGATTAGACAAAGAGTTTTGAAATTTCATATAGTTTCCTAGATTAGAAATCGAGTATAGATTAATAACGTAATCAAGCTTCAGTTTTTAAATTATATTTCCTACGCCTGTGTTGGTAAATATATCAAACTTTGCATATAGTTTTGTCTATATCTTATCAAATTTTGATTTTTGTGGTGCTTAATTCTTCAAATGTTGCATATAGTTTTTTTATATCTTATAGAAATTTGATTTTTATTTATTATTATTATTATTTATTTTTTTTTTTTTATACGTGCACAAAACTTTACACAAATCTTAATATAGAAGTTCAGTTGCACATATATGCAATATTTATCAGAGTTTGTACTCTTACTAAAATTAAAATTATTCATTGAAAATTGTATTGAAATCCGTTTAATAAAAGAAAAAAATGAAATAAAAAATAATAAATAAATAAAATGTTTAGTCGAATCGTGTAATATAAATATGTTTATAAATATATATAAATATAAATATACAATATATTATAAATATATTTATAAATATTTAAAATAATAAATATTTTTATTTATTTATATATCGTCTCGTATTCGTAATATATATGTATTTATAAATATATATATGAATATAAATATAAATATATATTTATAAATACATATTTTTAATTTAAAAAATTTTTTAAATTTTTTCTTGGACTTGCTTAGTGTGGAAATTTTGTTTAGACAACAAAAGTGAATTGAAAACTCAACTCAAGCTTGATTGAAAATTCAAATTTCCAGAAGCTTATAAAGTTAGGGCAATGACTAGTCGCTCTTAACTCACACCAGCTGCCTTTGGCTGCTGACTAGCGCTTTAAGTTGCATGGACAAAGCCCACGTTAACCTTCTGCAAATGGGCGAGTAAGCTGCATTATCATTGCCGATTATTATGACATTTCATATTACTATATGGGAACGACGACTTTGAACGCATCTTCGCCCAAAAAGCGGTAAAAGCACAATAAATAATCGTGTTAATAATAATAACATAATGATAATAATGACGTCTCTCTTGCACCAGCTGACCGACTGACTGACTGACTGACGATGTCGCTATGGGGCATGTGGGGTGTACTTTATGTGGCTTTATGTGGCAAGAGGGCAGCCCACTCAATTGCTGTTTATTTGCCTATCGGGGCGATCAGGGCAAATTTGTTAAAAACGCAAATGCAAACGCAAACTAAAAAGCTCGAATAGAGTGAACAAAATAAATAAATAAAAAAAATAAATAAAAAAAAAATCAAAGTTTCAGACAATGCAACCGATTGGCGATTGTTGATTGCGACGGGGCGCGCATGATATTCGTATTTCTTTAAAATGTATTTGAGTTTTTCTCTTTCTTTTTACCCTTTTAAAATATTTTATTACCATTATCGTTATCGCCGTCGAGCTGTTGTTGCTCTTCTTTTGCTGCCTTTTTGTTTTTGCTGCTGACGTTGTTTTGGCCGAATCGGATTACAAAACTGACAAAAACAGTTGAATGTTTGCGTTTAGCCGCCTTTGTTATGCCATTTCTTTTTTCACACACAAATCCGAGGCGCCGGACCCAAATCCAAATGCAAATCTCGCATATCCCAACCCAAGCACAAGCCCAAGCCCAAGCCCAAGCCCAATCCCAGATCTCTTAATGCGCCAATTAAATTGCCACTCTACTTGTGGAGCAGCCGAGCGAAGATCGCGGCTCGGATCTGCATTGCGCTGCCACCGCAATTGTCTTTATGCAAATGACATTTCGATCGGAGTCTCTTTTTTTTTTATTATTTTTATTTATTTGTTGGGGGGCTTTGTGACGAAGGCAGCCCAACGCGGGCTGGCTTTGTGCAAGCCATAGAGATCGTAATGGCCAAAAATAATAAGCATAAAATGTATTCATCTAAAATGAAAGGTATCCCAGATTGAATCGCGTGCAGCAGCAAGCGTTGCGCCAGTTTTTTTTTTATGACTTTGAACTTGAACTGGGCGAACAAATGGTGTTTATCACAAATAGTTTTTCTTTCTAAAATAAAAAAAAGAAATTTCGTAAAATGAAAGGCAAGGAAATAATGTACAAGGTCACTCAGGCAATTCTAGTTATGCTTATTCGGAAGATACGCAAAGTTTATGCAATATCAATATTTCTTTCATTCCGCATCAGAATTTTGTTTTCATAATTATTATTTATTTATTATGTTTAATTTTAATTTCTTGTGTGAAATGCATAGTGAAATTTGTATATAATAGTCTTGATCCCTTTATTTATGCATGAACATATTAGAATCTTCGCCCCAAGAATCTTCCATGTGTATCCAACCTTATGTTCATGCTTGAACAAATATTATCTAAGTCTATTCATATAATGCATATGTTTAGCTAAAAGACTCATTTCATTGTTGTTTTTGTAAAAAAGTACTCAGAGATTTATCTTACTGAAAAATTTGAATCAGAGATGGATCTTACTAGAAATTTATGACGCTGGCTTTTACATGACTTCAGCATAATTTTTTTATCTTATTAATTTAAAGTATATATTTATATTATGATTATTATTTTATCATATAATGATAATTAATGAACATATTTATTTTATTACTTTTTTTTATAATATTAATTAATGAACGCTATTAATTTTTTATCATATTAACATATATATTTATTTTATTATTATTATATTTTAATAAATGTCAACTTAAACATTAGATTAAATTAATTATAATTAAATTATAATTAAAATAATTAAAATTAATTATAACTAACTTAAATTATAGCTTACTTATAGCTAAAAAAAAAGTAATTATTATTATTATTTATATTTATTTACAATGAAAATATTTAACTGAATTAATAATGAATTAATTTTAACTATTACGTTTTATTTGCACACAACAAATATTTTAATTATAATTATATTTAAATCTTATATTTATTTTCCAATTTATTCACCCAAAACTTTTATCAAAAATTATTTTAAATGTATAGAAACTTAACTGATATATGTATATAGGAAAAACAATTACATAATAATTTAGCACATAATTTCATTTCCATTAATATTTTTTATATTTTCAATTCCATTTTTCGCTTCATCGATCATAGATTTGACTTTAAGTTCGTTCATTAACTTTAAACTGGTTGCATTGGCCGCCTTAAATGCTATTAAGTTAGAGACTAGGTTTTTCATATGTTAGCGATATAGTTATTATATAGTAATATATATATACATATACGTATATATATAAATACGTATATAAATAAATACATATACGTATATATCATGTTAGACATTTTGTGGCTGAAGAACTTGGCAAAAAGTGTAACGTAAAACAAGTATTTTAACATTGAAACGAATCTGAAAATTTGTGTATCATTGCATTTGCTTATTGTTGCAGCAGCGTATGGCAACCTACACCTTCACACACACGAACACACACACAAACACACAAACACACGTGCGGTGTCATTGCTAGTGAACTCGTCCGCTGCTCGTTCCGCACGTTCCCGCTGGCTGACTGACTGGCCAAGTGACTTGGACTTGCTGCAACGAAGACGCTGCTGCTGCTGCTACGACGGCGGCTGCTGCTGCGATGGTTGCTGCTGCGATGGTTGCTGCTGTGGCTGGGCATAAAAACCAAGCGCTTCGCCAGCGCCAGCCACAGTTAGTCGCGCGAGTTTTGAACGCCGCAACCAACGTCGAGCGCTGGCACCCAACGATCAAGTTTCCCACAATTTTCCAGCATCTAGTTGCCTGTATTTTTTTATTTTTTTGCAATTTTCTTTAAGAGTGTGATCTCAGTTTTTCTTCTTTTTTTTTTTGTTGTTGGTTTTTGTTTAGCTTGCATTTAGCAAGGCTAACTGTGTGCAAAAAAGTAATTAAAACGGGATTGAAACAAACAAAATACAATCTATAAGATACGAACCGATATACAAATACTGATATACAGATACAGATACATATCAGCATCAGCATAAACATCATCAACATCAACATCTGTTCGTCTGCAGTGTTTGTGTGAAAAATTAATATTTAAATGTGCATTGTCTGAAGTCAAATACGAGCAAAGCATCTTTGGAAACAATGAGATTAGCATTGATATTGGTATGTATTATACGAACAGGAAACACCATCCAATCCACACTTGCATAATAAACGCGCCCAGCCTCATGCGGAAGCTGGCGAGCCCAGCCCATTGGCAAACCCTTACTAATTGACGTACCCAATATCAATATTTGACTATGAAATTTCTACACTTGTCAGCTATTGTTGGCTGTTTGAGATTTCCTTAGAAGTGTTATGTGTGTGTGTATGTTGCTGTTGCGAAAGCTCAGTTGAAGGCGTGTCGCTTACGCCCACCCGCAACGCTTCCTGCCATTCCGGTGCTGTCATCCGTTGGCTGCTCAATTAATTTGCATGCCAGCCACTGAGCCACTGAGCCGGCTTGGCCAGCTGCAAGATATGTTTCACTTTTGTTTAAAGCAACGGGAGAGGCGGTGCGGGGCAATGCCACGTAATCACTGTCATAGAAAGTGCTCACAGTGGGAGTTTGCAACTCTCTGTGTCGGTGTGTGTGTATATGTGTGTGTGTGTGTGTGTGTGTGTGCTTAGCCGGTCTTTGATGGCAGTTCACTGATCCTGGCACAGCCTCAACAATTTGGCTGCTCAAGTTGTTTATGTTACACAAATACATGACTTGACTTTTTCAGATAATCAAAGAGATTGCCAAGAGCTAAAGCCATTCGAAAATAAATAAAAAATTTATACAAATTAAATATATATTTATTTAGCTTGTAATCAAGCAATTTTTTATTTAGGTCTCTTCTTTTTTTTTGTATTTTGTAATTTAAAAAAATGATCAAAATTTTGTGTAACATCAAAAACATTTGCAACGATAAAAATATAATATATTTATAATGTTATATAATTTTCCAGATATTTTTTATAGATTTGCTCCATGACAGCTAGTAAATTAATAAAATAAAATAATATATCACAGTCAATCAGCTTCTTAGCTATATATGTCGACTCAAATGCTCAAATCTATCAATTAAAAATGTTTATACGCCTTAAGATGTCTCCACGCAGCATAATTTCCGCTGCAAGACTTTTACAACAACAACAACAACAACAACGCAATTCCATTTACAGCTCGTCAGAGCTCGTCAGATTTCATCTCAATGCTTGGCTGACCTTTCAACCTCTCGCGCCAACTCGTTGGCCGCCCTTGCCCTTGTCATTTAAATAAACATTTTTTTTTTTTTTGAAGTTGGCTAAAACGCCTGCGGTTCTCTCGACCTCCCCAATAGCAACAGCTTAGCCACGTCTGCCACACGCCGTCACTCGCTTTAGCCATCAGATAGTTCCAGCTGCAGTGCTCATATCTATGCGCTAATTGGCTCGAGTCGTTGGCTATCAACGTTTATTATAGGCAGATCTACCCAACTGGACTCGATTCGATTGCCAAACTAACTTAGCCGCAAACACAGTATTTACGCAAATGCGACAACATTTTTTCGTGTGGCAGGCAGAACTCGTTTGGCTGTGTTGCGGTTGCAATGCTTGCGGTTACATAAAGTACTCATAGCTGTAGCTGTGTGTGGCAGAGGCTCTGGCACAGGACTAAGCTTTGATGTTGGCTGCCAGCTGCCTAACTACTCGCTGTATTGTTGTTTAATTTACATTTTATTGTTATGGTTTTTTGTTTTTTATATACCTTTTGTTGCATCACTGAGCAGCAGCGGCAAACGGTATGGCAACAACAAAACGTGGCTAAAACTAATTTGCACGCGTTGCGTAGCGCCAGCAGCTATAATTTCTTTTCGCTCTCATCGCGACTGGCCACGTTAGAGATGCACGCGTGTCGTGCCACGAACTCACGAATCACGCATTTGTCATTGCATGACAAAAGGCATTTAGTATATAGAGCATTCCACTTAGTTTTTTTTCTTTTCCTTTGGAATCTCTCGTGCTGCACAGTGTTCTGCCTGAGCTGCTTGACACAATTTCGTTGTCACATTCTGCAAAGTGAAAGGCAGCAGCAGCAACAACAACAGTATTAGTTTAATTAAATTATTACACAAACGGTTTATTTATTTATTTTTTTTTTTTGTTTTTGTAATTCTCTTGCCACCAAAAATAAATCAATGCTAACCAAGCTGACAGGCAGCAAAACAGGAGGCAGGGGCAGCAGATGGAGGCAGTGTGTGGCTGCTGCTGCTGCTGCTGCTGCTGCTGGACGCATTATATAAAAGCGGGTAACATAACAACAAAGATCACATAAATTCGCATGTTAGTGAAACCCGTCGACTTCCTCGCCAGCGACCGCCCGCCCCCCTTCAGCTATAAGCATGCCCCAACCACAATGCTAGCATTTGACAGAAATTATTTCTGTTATTTTTTTTTTTGCTTCTTTTTTTTTGAGTATATGTATTTTTTTTTTTTCGTAGCTGTTGTTGATTCGCAGGTGCGGCCGTGCAGCAGGTGAACGAAAGTCAGCCAAACAGTCTTCCTGCTTAAAGCAACAACAACAATAACGCACACACAAACAATTACAAAATGAGCAAGAGTAAAATGTCGGCAAGGCACTGAACGCTATTAAATTATGTATCTTGAGTCCGGGCGTCTTTCAGTTGGCACACTGTCCCAGTTTCGAATTTATCGTCGCTGTAATTGAGTGACAAAATGCAATTAAAAAATGTATGAGTATTATGGTGCACGGCACGCTTAAGCACATGCAAAGTGTTGAAATGCTGAGCCGAGGCGTGCAACGAAATTGTTATTCAAGTTGCCAAGAATAAATAAAGCAAATTTAAAGTGTCATGCTATGCAATAACTAGGGAAAATAGAGGTTAATAAACGAGATTATATGAAAAACAAGTCTTAAGCCAACTATATCATGAGAAAGTGAATATATCACATAGATGTAGCTCAAAGTTTCTAGAAATGCCCTTGTACAAGCTTCAATTTAAATATTATTAAGTACTTTCAATATTCCCATCTATGCTGTAAGCCAAAAGCTTATATAATATTACAAATCAAAAGACTAAGGACACGAACTTGATAAAAAAAATAATATATATATATATACATATATATATATATATATATATATATATATATTGCAAAGCCTGAGTAAAGCTTTTATACAACTCTAGCAATGTTTACTCAACAATATTTCATTTTAGCAAGCTCGTTGGCACATTCAAAACAAAAGACTTAGGACACGAACTTGGCAAAATGTCTTTTTTTTTTTTCCTGCTGGCACTCAGGCTGCAGCCGGACTTCTTCGTCGGCACATTCACTTTATTGAATCAACAACGACGAAATGTCAAATGTGAAATACGATTGCCAGCACATGTGTGTGTGTGTGTGTGTGTGAGCTGTAAAAGTGTTTTGTTGATTTTATTACTGGTGCTTAAAGAGTCGCTTTGGTTTTTAATGATTTTGGTTGGTTGGGTTTTTGTATCGAGACCATTCGATAGCCAAGAGTACAAAAACAAAAGAGCTTTTGGCGCAATCACAGCAACAACATTCGATTGTCTAGCTGGCGGCGCCTCACCTTGAGCCCAAAGCCGAGACAAAGGTGACAGCAAACAAAAGCCCACAGCATCGCCGTGCGTCTAAACACATTCGTTGCTCTGCTCACACTTGCACACGGCTGGGCATGGCAATGCACATTGAATCTTTTAATCATTTTTGCATCCTTCTATTTGCCATTGCAGTGTACGCTATGCGCGGGACTGTGCTTGGCCAGCGCCCTGGGCCAGCCAGAGACGCCAACGAAAGCTTCGGCCAGCGGCTATCCAAAGAAGGTAACAACGTTGAAGAAGCGACCAACCAAGACGCCCGGCACCGCAGCATTGACCTCCTCATCCGCGCAGTCTAGCAGCAGCCCGGTCACAACGAAGCCGAAGCCGAGCAAGCCACGCGTCAAGATTGCCAGCAAATCGACGTCAACGACCAAGACACCTTCGCTGACTGCTAGCTTTGGAAATTTGCCCGCAGATGATTTGGAGTTCATCAAGGAGCTGGACAAACAATTCAAGCTGCACGGCAACAAGATCAAGATCAAAGTGGAGCGTGAGAATTCCACCAGTAGCAATGGCGGCGGCAAGAACAGCAAGCGCACCATCGACGGCGAACTGGGGTCAGTGACTTCTCGAATGTAGCTACATACATATATGGAACCAGTTTTCTAGCCTTTTTTTACTACTGTTTGAAATGATAGATAGAACCAGGAAGGGATTTAGCCTTAAATCCTATTTTAGAATGAGAGTGTCTTCTTATGCAGTAAAATTTTATTAAAGTGAGAGCAAATTCTGAAAGGAGCTGGAAATCTTCTTTTTCTATAATTTCATGCTCCATTTTCACTTTTGGGTTTTTTATTTTATTTTATATATTTTCATAGTCATTTTATTAATTTTTTTTATTTATTAAAAATGTTATTCTCTCTCCATGTTTTATATTTTTATGTTCCATTCTCCCTTCAGCGTTTTTTTTTTTATTTTTTATTTTATTTGATATATTTTCATTTTTTTTACGTTGGTTTATTTATTTATTTAATTTTTTTATTTGTTTATTTTATGAAATTGTCTATTTCCATGCTCTATATTTTCATGGTCCATTTGCTCTTCAGGGTTTTTTAAATTTTATTTCTTTAATTTCTTTTTATTTTCAATTTATTTATCTATTATATATTATTATTATTTTTTTGACGACCCTTATTATTGTGGGTATTATTCATTTTTGACAATCGTTTGAATACTTCTTTGAATAATCTAAAAGTGTGTAAAATGAGATATTTTTAGATGTTAAATTCAAATAATTTTTTCTTTTTATATTTTTGATAAATATTTGATAAATTTAGAGTTTTCATAAATCTCTTCATGTGAGAAGATCTACAATTAAAAAAAAAAATGAATAAAAAAAATATGACAACATATTTGGATCATAATCCGAAATGCATTCCCATTTCAACAACAACTCGTTCAGATACTTGGCTATTAATAATGGCCTTGCCAACATGATGCATAACAATCTTCTATAAATAGCAAAGAATGCATTGCAAGTTACAATTAACTGTGATTAAAGTCGCCTGGCCATTTCCGCAACTGGCATTTACAGGGTCAATAGCGAGCTTAGGGGAAAAAGAGAATGTAAACGAGTATTTAAATCAGATGCCAAGAATGCATAACGAAAGTAAAAACTGGAACAGACCTTAAGACTTTTGAGCCACTTTGTTGACATAATAAATACTGATTTAATAAAATACTGCTTCTTTACAGCTATGGCTATGCGCATCAGGGCTACGACTATACGCCGCCCAAGTTTATGTTCTATCCGTACTCGCAGCATGATATACCCGCAACGCAATCACCGGATATTTATACTGGCTACTCGTCCGCCGACTACGAACAGCCGGGCACGACTCAGGCACTGCAGCAGCCCATCCAGCATCAGCAGGTGACCAGCGTGACCATTGAGCCCTCCTATTCCTACGAGCTGAAGCCACAGACCAGCTACGAGACACACCAGCCGAGCGCTGAGCAGCACGCGCATGCGGAGCAGCCGCAGATTGACTTGCCACAGCCGCATCATGAGACGAGTGGGGCGGGTGGAGATTACCAGGAGCCTGTTATAGTACTGCGCATACCCGGTCCGGCCAAATATGCCGCGCATCTGCAAACGCTGCTGCAGCAATATCTGGAGATACGCGCCGCTCAGTATCTGCAGCTGCTGCAGGAGGCCGAGCAGCGCAAACAGCATCAGGCCGAGGAGTTGGCACCGCAATCCTACGTCACGCCCGAGCAGCACGATCAGGCCCACTATCATCCCGATGTCAGCTATGCCCATCAGGTGGCCCCCACGCCACCACCCATTCAATACGCGCCCATTGACGATGTCTATCAGAGCTACAAGGGACGCCATCAGCAGGTTACCCAGGCAGCGCAGTACGAGCAACCCGCTCCCGAGAGCTACTATGCACCGAGCGCCTTCCAGCAGCAGCAGCCACAGTACTACTATGCTCAACCACAGCAGCAGACGCAGTACGAGAGCAGCTATCAGCCACAGCTCTATTTGATTGCCATGGCACCGCAGACGCAATACGCTGAGCCCTCGGAGCCAGCGCATCATCATCAGCACCAGCAGCAGCACCAGCAGCAGCAGCAACAGCAGCAGCAGCCCATTTATGTGCCTGAGCAGGATCCGCCTACGGCACCCGCAGCAGAACCAACTGGCCACGAGCACGAGCTGCCCATCACAGAGAACAATCCACGACCCACACACACCAAGGTCATCTTCAACTCACAGAGCGGCAATGCCGACTACGCATCGAGCATGTACTCGCTGCCCTCCATTCGGCCATACGCAGACAAGCAGCAGCAACAGCCAGCGGTGGAGAGTGGGCACACAGATGTGGCTACCACAGTCGCCGACTATCAGCCATCTCATGAGTCCGCCGAGCCCATGTCCATCACACAGCCGCCCTATAACTACCACGCCCACGGCCTAAAGATGGCGCACCAGCAGCGCCAAGGCAAGCGGGCAGCCAAGACCGATCAGGCTCCCGATCGCCAGCTGCAGCAGATACGCGAATATGTGCGCGAGAAGCTGGGCGCCGAGATGGGCTCAGCCGTGGAGTACAAGACGACGCAGCTGCTGGAGGGTTAACTTAAATTCAGCTGCAGCTATTTGTTAATATTATTGTATAAAACAAAAAAAAACAAAACAAAAAATCATCGCTCTCGTATGTCTTTGTTGTTGTCGAAAGGAAACCATCATTAGTATTTATTTTGTGCACTTGGCCTCGGGTTGAACAACCAACCAACCAGCCAAGCAATTGGTTCAGCTCCAAAGGAGATGACGTCGAGCAGCTCCTGGTCTGATCTTCATCAAATTCGAATCCATCTTCTTTTAATTTACTTTTACGCTCACCTTCATGCTCATGCCAGTTGTTTTTATTATTGTAAACCCATTTAATTAATTGTATTTTTTTGTTTTTAGTTTTTTTTTTTTTTTGTTTATTTAGTTTTCCCTTTTGAGTATTGCTAACAACAATAAATCGTGTTAAATATGTGCAATAATTAGCTTATAATGATGAAATGTGCTTTTGAATTTATATATTTTTGCACAAATAAAAAAATGTGAAACAAAAGAGGGTGCGCTTTTTTTGTCGATTAATAAAAGATGTAGGATATGAGTGAGTAAATACACATTTATATTGAATATAGTATTATAATAAATATATATATATATATACATAATGGTAAACAGCAGCAGAATGTCTATGCTGCATCTCTGCTCTTAGCAGAGCTCTCAAATAATCTTTTTAACTCTTCTCACAATCTACAAATAAGTGTCTTTCACTCACACATAGAGGAAAAAACTCAGAGAGGAATTGATTGCATCGGTTTTTACACTAGTGTGAATGTATTTGTGAATGTGAATAGACTCTTTGAGTTGTCTGTCCACTTATCGAATCTCATTGGGCGATCGTCAATTGTATCGCTCCCTAAACGATGTTCGGCAAAAGAGCATCACACAAAACGAAGCCCAAAAATGAACAGAACCGAAAAGTCTTGCTCAGAGCGAGCATTTTTTTTTTTTGTGTTTGATCTCGTGTACAGAACTTGAAGAGCTTTGGTTTTAAGTAATCTCTCTTGTGTAGGAGTCAGTAATACATTAATGACACTCAAGAAACGAGCTACTTACGCAGTATTATTGCTTTATAATTGACTGGAAGTAGTTTTATGATTCTTATATATTTGCTCTAACTAATTCCAAGCATTATAAGACTTCCATTTGCCATCTTTTATACTCGTTTCTCTATCTTACATTCTTATCAATGCCATTTGCTCGCTGCAGCTAAGAGATGACATTTTTGGTGAGTTCATTCACAGACAAAAGACTCCTGGTATATAGATGATAAGTAAGTATAGATGATCAGTAAGACTCTTGTATAATATATTATATAAAATATTTTATATAATATATTATAAAAATATATTATAAACAGTTCAGTTTCTTCTGAAGAACAATTCGAATTTCAATTCAGCATCCAAATATGTCTTTTTTCAGTATGCCAAAATATGCTTAATAGAGACGAAGTCCACAAAGGAGTTATTTGAGGTCCCGTATGACTTAATAAATAAAATGAAAAAAAAAATACATTTTGATTATTATACAAGGTATTTGGTAGTGTCTGTATATATTGCATACTTATTCTTGACTAGCTATAGTTACAACTGTCGCCAGTTCAGCATTCGCCTCTGTATGTCTATAGCTTCTTCTCTAGTATCAAAAAAAGAGTCCAACTTAAAGACTCTTAGCAAAAGTCACGACGTACACATCTCATACATGTGCGGCAGGGTATTCAATAGGGTATTTAATAAGGTATTCAATAGGGCATTCAATATTCAATAGAGTATTCAAAAAGGCCAGCTTTTCTTATATTTGCGTATTCTTCATCTTAATATTTCTATAGGCATCGCAGGTGGCTAATGTCTGTTGTCAACGAGGTATTGTCTAGTTCAGCATTTGTCTCCGTTGTCCACTGTATTAAACTAACATCGTACAGGGTATTCTTCATTCCAGCTATTTCAATGCAAACTTCAATTATGCTGCAATTGATGCGCCGCCTAAAAGCATGCCACACATTTGTTGCCACTTTTTGTTGAATGTGACGGCAAGTGCATAGCTAACGCATTTAACACATATTTAATGCGGAATATTCAGCGCTAAATACAAGTATATTATGCAATTCGCAACGATCACCCGGAAGACACGCATGAAACCAATAAAGCTCAACACACACACACACACACAATAATATCAATTGAAAATTAATTCGGCATTCAATTTTTATTTCGACTATTTTGTAGATTGTTTGCATTGCTACAGTGTTAAATGCCAACAAAGTTTGAAATGCATGTTACACACAAAATATACAAAATACGAAATACAAATTTCAGCAACTTGCGGCCAGACACGCAAATCAGCTGCCGAAACCAACAGGAAATACAATATACCAAAAAACAAAAAAAAAAATTAGCAACGAAACTCAATTAAGCAAACGTATTTCGCATACGCCGCTTAAAGAGAGCTTTTCAGTGCATCAATTTAAGTGTGACCATATGCTAAATTATGTTGTTAAGGTATTGAATGCCAGACGAGTCTTTTTTTTATCCTTATTTTATCAGAGTTTTTTTCTGCTCTGCGTTTGGTTGCAACATATTCTCTTAGAATTGGCTAATGAATACAGTCACTACTATTTATATAAATGTACGACGTATTTTTTTTAGTTATTTAATTTTAGTTAATTCGTTTACGTTTAAGATTTTTTAAAACATTTTTTTGGTTTCATTTATTACTTTAATATATTATATAATCTAATTATAATAATACTCTAATCTATTTCATTATTATTATTATTATTATTATTATATTTTTTTTATCAAATAATCTTTTCAAATAAACTTAAAAGTTACTATAATGTTTAAAAATGTTAGTGTGCCAATAATGATGTTCGTCACTGCATATCTGCCTTTTAGAGATTATACATACAGGTGTTATAAACTACCATAATTCGCCAAAAACTTAATTAAATTGAATTTAACACAGGGGGCGCTAACCTGATGACAAAATGTTTGTAACATTTTTTCTTTCTCAAAACATTTATTAAAAAATATTCCTTATTGCTACAGAAGCAATTATTATTTTATTATTATTATGGATGTAGCATAATATAAAAAAAAATTAAGCTTGAGCTCTGATGGTTAAGATTTTATTGTGGATTTACGGTGAATGTAAAGGGGCGCGTTAACTCTAGCTGGCCTAGTTTACTGGCTTTGAGCTCGATTGTGTCTATATGTCTCAAAGTTTCCTTTTTTTAAATTTTTTTTCTATTATGATGCCTTTGTTAGCACTATTCTAAAACTATTTTGCAGAGCCGCCTAGTAGCTGGCAAGTCTGTCTGCATGTAAAAGTACATCTGCAGACTTACTTTCGCAAAAGTTGTAGCTAAGGACAACATTTGTTTTAAAAAAAATGCTAAAATTTTTCTATATTTAAAAAAAAAAAAAAAAAAAAAAATATATATATATATATATATATATATATATATATATATATATATTTTTTTTTTTTTTTTATGTACTTTTAAGTACTTGTTTTTATTTTTTTTATATTTAAAAACAATTTCTTTAAAAATATATTTCTGTATTTTTTAAGAATTTATTTTATATTTTGTTTATATTTTAAACATATTTTTTGCTATATTTTTAATTATATGTTTTATATTTTCTCTATATTTGAAAAATTTTGTTGTTTTATATTTTTTTTTCAACTATTTTCTAGTATTTAAGAATAATGCATTCCAGCATAACAGATCTTCGACTTATAAAACCTTTCGCTTCTACTTAAGCACTTGCCAAAAGATGTTGCAGATTAACTTCACTTTTTGGCCATGGATTGTTTCATATGATAATAAATCCACTTCATTTTCAGCTCGCTTCAAATATTACTAGAGCCTAAACTTTGCTCTCATTTTAGTCCATATTATTGGGGAATGTTAAACAAATGTTTAGTCTTCTTATAATTAGCTGAGCTAGTCAACTTTCACCCACTTCGATGGGTAATTTCTGTGCGTTGTTCGTGGTGCCTGTTTAGCCTGTTGCCACATCGTTTAAATGAGTTTACGTAAAAGCCAAGTATGTAAGCAAACAATTAGCATAATCAGCTGCCGTAATGGACGGCAAATTGTACCAATTTTTATAATTTTTCCTATGCAAATGCGGCAATGTCTGCGGCTATAGCTACGGCTACGGCTATGGCTATGGCTGTGGCTGTGGCTGCATCCCGACTTTCCAGTCGACGAAACATTATTGAGGCAAAAATACACACTCGAAATGTGCAACATTTGCGGCAACCGAGGCGACAGCAACTTCCGCGCATGCGAAATTTGTTGCACTTCCAGATGTCTATCGGGCAGATGCAACTGCAATTCCAATAGCCGTTCAATTGGATGCCGACTCGCTGGCCTCTTCGCATGCCAAGCACACGGCGCGTCGCGCGCTCACGAAAGCAATCGAAATTGAAAGTTTTACTCACAAAGTGGATCGATTGGCCATTGCCGTCACGTGTTGGCCACTGCCTGGGCAGATGGCCAAGATATTGGGCACTGCCCAGCCCAACCCTGGATGGCATAGCACTGATGGATCAGCTTGAAGGTGGTCAGGGCCAAAGTTTCTCACAATGCGAACCTTGAAGTGAAATGTTGTGTCGCATCTCACTCGATTTTGTATTATTATCAGCATTAGCTTTATGAGCCATAAGCACTTCCTTGGCGACAGCACTACAGACCCCAAAAGAAAAGTTGAATGTTTGAGACAATAATAGGCCTGCTAAAGCCCATAAACTGTATAATGATCTAAATGCTGCCATAACAATGGACCCATAAAACACTGCAGCAGCAACAACAACAAGAGCTACAATTCACTCACTTGCTCGTCAGCAGCAGCAGCAGCAAATTAATAACTTAAGCGTCAGCCCGAAACACGTAACATTTTCCAACATTGTCCAAGCGTTGCAAGCGCCGTTGCTGCTGCACAGTGCCACAAAATGTATGTGAACGTGCTGCAAAGTTGATTGAAATTGAGTTTGATTTAATTCGTAATCTATTGGAAACATCTATATCTTGTTTAAGTATAGGAAATAGGAAAACTAAATATATGTATGTATTTAAATAATATAGATATAGTAAAAGTATTAAAATAAATATGTATATTATACAACAACAACAAAATTAATAAAATATTGTTAATTTGAAGTATTGATCTTAATGACATTAATTGATTCATTATTAATCATCATTAATTTGTTTAAATACATATTTATTCTTTTCTTTTATTTTTTTTTATATATTTTCATATACATTTTATTATTTACAAATAAAAAATAAAATCAATAAAATTGATTGAGGAAGATTTATTTTAGGACTTTAAGAAATCATCAACGGTTTCGTGCGAGCTCTCCATACAACACGTCAATTAAATATTGAATATATAAATATTGTTGGTGGTTCACTACCAAATGCTTATTTTTAGCAACCTTTTTATTTAATTTTTTTTTTTTAATATTTGCCAAAGTGATGCAGATACCAAATGTTGTTTTTATTTTAAGAAGAATACAAATAAGATAAATAAAATAAAATGATAGAATAAATAAATGTAGGACTCAAATGTCATCGAATATGTTCAACTTGAACTGGAATCATGAAGGATCTTCTGCTTGTATGACAAATGCCAATAATAAATAAACTGAAACCACTGTGCGCTGTCGCGTACATCTGCGTCGCGTTGCTGGCCATTGCCGCTGCTGCTGCTGCTGCTGCTACTGCTGCTCGAGCTGTTGTTGCTGCTGCTGCTGCAGCAATTGTTGGCGCTGTAACGCGCTTGCATTGCATTCACGTATATTCGCATTGGCAAGGTTGTTGATCTTCACATGTGGCATGCCCAGTTGCCGTCCCGTTTTTAGTTTGCCGACATGCGAATATTGTTGATGTTTTTTTGTTGCTAGATTGCCATATTGTTAAAGCTGTTAAGTGTGGCAATTGCATTTTGCCAGAATATCAAATATAAATCAAAGTAAAAACTGTCGACTGGGCGATGGACCACAATGAACAATGAACCCATTTCAAGTCAAAAACGTAATTAATTAGCCGGCTTATTTATATTGACCACAATCGAAATTGAAATCTTAAGCTGGAGTTTATATATACATATATAAATATATGTATTTATAAATCCAGTTAGAGCCACAGCAGCAGCAAAAGCAAGAGCTGCCTGCTGTCCAAACACTCTGATAAATATCCTCATAAATTTTTGTGCAACTCTTTTCTCTCTGTTAATTACAATGCACTTAATCAGTGGCCATGAAGCAAATGAAACTGAAACCTTAAAGCGCACAGTCCATACAATACAAAGAAAATCCATGTTATTTTTTGTTTTTCTTCTCTTTGGCTCGTTGTGCTTGAGATGTGCTACGGCCAGCTGCTCGAAGCTGATTGCGCTTTTATCTGGGCAGTCCATTGCAACTAAAAAGTGTTTAATGGCTAATAGCTTGTATGCGTTACAAGATTTTTAGACAACATACATTTTTCAAATAACTGCAGTAACTTTATAATGAGAAGAAAAAAACAATAAACAGATCCTTAACTTATTAATAAAAACTTCCAATAACATTTGAAAGCTAGATTGGGAAGCTGATTTCCCATTACAATAAATTGTTTATTTTTTTTTTAATTTTTAATCTTTGCTATATATAATAATAAAAAGGAAAATTGAATATATATAAAGTTTTCTAGGTGTCCAACTCAAGACTTAGTTCAACTCAACTCAAATCAAGGCGTTTCTGGAAATAAATACATGCTTCTTTATTCAAATACATTGACGAACAAAAAATAAAACTAAAACTTAAATATTGTACAGCCAAAGTAAATACAGATAAAATGTATATCAATAATAAATGAGGATGATATTACACATTTTATCTGTATTTATTTATTTAATTTTATTTGTTTTTTACTATATTTGATTTTCTCTATCGGCCAAGTATACTAAATCCAAATATAGGAATATGTTTATGGATACTAAAAAAAAAAGTAAAAATAATTATTTTTTTTTAATTTACAATAAATCTAAAGTGAAATTATTAAATAAAAATAACGATTAAATTTTAAAATAACAATACAAATAATAAGAAAAATAAAAAATTAATACAAAATCAGGGTATACTAATTTTAAGTTTTTTTATAATTATTATTAAAAAATTTGAAGTGCAATTATAAGTAAACAATAATATAATTTTTAAAAATTTTAATTAATGAAGACGTAAATATAAATATAAGGTTATACCAATAATATATATATAATATATAATTTTTTAAAATTAAAATTAAATTAAAAATGAAAACGTTAATATGTATATAAAATATATCATAAATTAAAAAGAAAAATAAAAATAAAAATAAAATAAATAAATAAAATAAAATAATTCAAATTTTTCTAAACATACAAAATTAGTAAAAGTAACTAAAGCAGCTTGAGAAATAAAAAAAGAGAGTAACAATAAAAAAAACTTTAAAACATTTTTAGGCTTTTTAGATTTTAACTGAGATATTCCTGATATCAATATTATTCACATAAAATGTTTTCTGCCTCATACATTTACATGAATATCTAGATGTACTTATTTTTCAGCGCAGTTATCAATAACTGGCTTAGTAGATACAATAACCAATAACAGTAATCAATTGATAGTTATTTAAAGTGTTTATCAACCGCCTCAACAACTTAATTATAATTGACATTTGAGTGTGTCACCCAGCAACTTTGTCAGCTTCTGCTCCCAGCTGACTTTCCTATCGGGTGCCACAACAATGAGACAGGCGCAATCATTTCATTGAACCGCATTTCACTGCCGTTGCATGGTCCGATGCTGGTGTTTGTATAGCTTATGGCTTAATTGGCCAAAACGAAATCGAAACTGTTGCCTGGAACCAGTTTGGCATTTGACATTTGATTTGTGTGCGCCAGCTGCGCACGCGCCCCACCCGGCGTATGCGTTTCGGCTAATTGTGATAGACGAACATATCACGCATACGCAGTGCGTTAAGTAGCCGTTACAATTTGAATGTTTGCATCTGTTGATGGCGTTGAAGTCGCCGCACAGCTGCTTGTTGCCTTCGAAACGAATGTCTCTGCACCAGCACATGTGCCTCTCCCTCACTCGTTCGCTCTCTCTCTCTCTCTCTCTCTCTCTCTATCTATCTATCTACGTATATCTTTCTCTGTGCTTTCTTTGGCGCACACATTCGCATAAATTTTCCGCTGTGCCGGTAAACATCATTATAAAAGCCCCGCCACACCAGCTCGGCGCAAACAATTCAAATCCAGTAACTGACGCGCAATGATGTTCGCTAAGGCAACGCGTTGTCGCTCCACCAAGAGCCTGAACCTGTGCCTCTGCCTGGCCGCGTTTATGCTGATTGTAAGTAGTGCGAGAGCCAAGGATTTATTTATTTTTTTGAATGTGTTTGTGCTAAAAGTTTCAAGTGATTTTTTGTTATATGATGAACAAGAGAATATGTGCAAATTATAATAAATATAATATCAAAAGGCAGAACGAAGTCTTTGGAACATTCATTGCATGCAAAAGCGTAAAACCAAATGAAAGTCAATAATGGAGTAAATTTAAATATAAAATCAAAACAAATTTCGGAAACTTCGTTAACATTGTTGAAACATCGAAACATGAATTCTAATGAAGTTCAATAGACTATTTTTTTTTTTTTTTTGCCCAAGAGAAGAGTTAAATATGGTTTGAAATATATATATTTAAATATAAAATAATAATAATATATATTATCGAAATATAATATAGCAAAGTTTACAAAAAAAAAATAATCAGGAAATTTCTCTATAGACCAAAGTTATATACTCCAAGCAATTTTAGCAATTTTAGAAAGAAGCATAGGAACCAAACTCCTTTTAACCTGTTTAAATTGCAATAAAGTAGTCAACAAATAATATTAAAGTAGTCAAAAAATATTCTTAATAATATTAATATTATAAATTTATTAGGAGTTTGATTCTCTTTACAAAATTCAAACCAAATTTAAACATTCAATATATTTAGTTTTCAGCAAGACTAAATTTCCAGCATCTAGCGTAATTTTTGGTGAAAAATCTATAGATTTATTCTTATACTCTCTGAGAAAATATAGATAAGGCATGTTGAGTAGGTTATATTTGACTCTTTTTGTAGTCAGGGAAAATACTTTCATGATTAAATGTAAGTATTCAATTAAAAAATAATAATAATAATAGTAATAATAATAATAATAATAATAATAATAATAATAATAATAATAATAATAATAATAATAATAATAATAATAATAATAATAATAATAATAATAATAATAATAATAATAATAATAATAATAATAATAATAATAATAATAATAATAATAATAATAATAATAATATTAATAATATCTAATGATAATTCTATCTCGATTATGATTACTTTAATCAAGAATATTTCACGCAAAAAAATAAAGTAAAATAACTTAAGTAATATATTATTTTTTAAACAAAAAAGTCATTTTTCTGTCTCGATTAAAGCTCAGATTAATTTTATCAAGAATAATAACAATAATAATAAATAATATTTTTATATTATTTACATTACAAAGAAAAAGTCTCTTCCCAATTGCAAACATTTTTGCATGATTTAATTAAAATTACATTGTATTAACTAACAAATGTTTGGCTCTGCATGAAACTGGTTTAATTATCTCTTAGACTGAGCTCAGTAAATCAAGATTTGGCATTAAATATCCATTAGGAGACGGCTGTAATCGCCACCAGGCACTAAGCAGCCAGCAAATTGGAAAACAACTTCAATCACAACAAAATTGCGTGCCGAAAACATTTCATGTTTGGGGCGTAAAAGAGCGCAAACGCCAAACTTGGCTGCTGCAACGGCAGGCGGGGCCAATGAACTTGCAGCGGACACAGCTCAAGCGCCACGCCAATCATAAGAGCATGGAGGCGTCCAATAGCCACCGAGAGCAATAGAGAGGAGCTGAGGCAACATCATGATCCGTTTCCAATGTGCAAAACGGCGAAAGCGAATTGGTTAACTTTAATTAGTTTAATTACAATATAAATATATTTATATATGTATGTATGTGTACATTGGTGTGCCTCCAACTAGCCATTAACAAAAGCAAATGGCCAACTGAATGTGCACTTTGCATTCACATTGCGCTGAACGACATCGAGCAGTGAAACAATTACAATCTAATTGCTGCAGCTCTATCTCTTTGTCTTTCACTGTTAACTCTCTCTTTCTCTCTCTCTCTCACTCTGTCACTCTCTCACTTACAGTTCAGCTTGTGTGAGGCGCAGTCGCAGCCTCGCATGAGCCGTCGACCCATAGCAAAGACGAATGTGGAAGAGTCTAGTGAGCGCAGCGCTGTGCCCGATCAGCTCGCTCAGGCAGCAGCTCGTGCCGATGGCCATGGACGCAATTATCCAAGACGAGGAGCTCCAATGCATAGCAGAACCAAGGAATCTAACACAGGTGAAAAAGCAGTTTTATTTGATATTTTAGCTATGTTGGCTCAGGCAGAATACATAGAATGCCTAAATTTGGCTGTTCGAACTGGAAATCCGTTAAGATCAATCTCTAATCCTCTGCCTCTCTCTCTCTCTCTCTCTCTCGTTCTCTCACTCAATAGACTACTCCTATGGCCAACTCGAGCTGAATCTAATACGACCCGAACATGAAACTTCTTCATTGCCGCCGCAGAGCAAACTCAATGCCTACTATGGCAGCACAACCGCCGAATCCATTGGAGCTGGCGCTACTGATGTGAGGCACGAGAAGACGGCCATACTGGAGGACTCGGAAACGGCAGCCGAGTACGTGGCCAATGCCATGAAAATGGCCTATGGCTCAAGGTTTAAGGAACAACAGAAGCCACAGCGCATTGCTGGGAATACACAACGTCCCTATAGTGCCAGTGGCAGTGCCAGTTTCAGCGCCAGCTCCAGCTCTGAGCAGCAGCAGCAGCAACAACATCAGCAGAAACTGGAGCAGAATCAGGCCAAGGCTCAGGCACAAGCTCAAGCGCAGGCGGCGCTGCTGGAGGCACAAATGCAGGCGGAACTGCAGGCGCAGCTTGTGCAGCAGGAGGCGCTGCTCCTAGCCGAGCAGCAGCGACAGCAGCAACAGCAACAGCAGCAACGGCAGCAACAACAGCAGCAACAGCAACAGCAACAGCAGCAACCACAACAACAACATCAGCAGCAGCCACTTCAACACTCAGTAGAATCCACATCCAGTGAATCCTCTCCAGCCGCTCCAGCGCCCGTCTATGAGAAGGAATCGGTGCCGCGCAACTATGAGCTGTACGAGACAGGCAGCCAGGCGGAGCACGCTGGCGGCGATATTGAACGACTCTATCGCACCAAGTACTACAGCTATCCACCACCGCAGCAACAGCAGCCACAGCTGTATCGCAATCTGGAGGACGAGGCAGAGGAGAAGGTACGCGTCTCAGCGTCTACAGAAATACCCAAGGCCGAAATTATGAAGCAAATTGAAAAGTCTGTCATCAAGTACATGAAGGAGCTGGAAGCCGAGGGCAAGATCATAACCACACCACAGGAGCTGGCACCACCAGCCACCAAGACCTACTACAAGCTGCTCTCGCTGCCCAGTGGCTCCAGCAGTTCGAGCAGCTCCCTTGCCAGCGAGGAGAAACGCTATAGCAGTAGCACGGTGCGTCCCAAGTACAGCAGTCCGCCATCCATCAGTCAGGGTCGCCAGCCGACGCAGTCCATTCAGCAGCAACATGGCCAATACCATGGCCAGCATCATCAGCTGAGCAAGCAAAAGCCACAGCGCTATCAATCCGAAACGGAAACGGCCTACCAGGCACCAGACATTGGCGCCGACTCGCTGGCACCGAACGTGGAGTTCATCTATAAGATCAAGACACGGGCGCCACTGCAAACAGCCACCGTGAAGACCGTGTCGAAGCCCTATACATTGCCGCTGAAGAGCAGTGCGGAGCACTTTGATCATGGCGCTGCACTCAAGAACATCGAGGAGTTCGACTTGTCGCATGTGGTCACCACGCCAGAGCGAGAGCAAGAGGAGCAACGGGTCACAAGCAAGCCGCAGAAGCTGTACTTTAACTCGGAAATCTATCACGATATCAACTCGTTGCCCTACAAGGGCGAGAAGCTCCGCGGCAGCAGCAGTAGCAGCAGCAGCAGCAGCAACGGCAACAGCGCCAGCAGCATCCACTCCATTCAGGCTCAAGAATATCGACACAAGCTGAAAGCAGCTGCCGATCTGCATGGGGACTACAAGGGCTACTCCGGCTACTTTGCGGAGCCGGCTTCCAGCAGCCTGGAGCTGGGTGAGAAGAATCGAGAGCTGCCCAGCGGCATTGGCAGTGATGGCAGCGAGGAAGGCTATCCCCTGCCTTACCAGTATGTGCTGAAGAAGGAACCGCTGTCCGCCAAGTACGAGGAGGAACGCGAGAGCTGGGAGCAATCGATGCGCCTGGCCCATGGCAAGCCAGCCAACAGTGGCGGCTACAAGGCCAGCAGCAGCAGCTCAAGCAGTCTGGAGTACGACAGCTATAGTCCCAAGTTCAACAACAATCCCGAGGGCTATGGCTATCAGCATACATACAAGACGCAGTTGCTCCGTGGCACGGGCTCAGCCAGCTCTGGCAATAGCTCTGCCGGCAAGCGTGGCAAGCGAGGCGGTGCTCCACACTCAGGCGCTGGCGGTGTGCCCGGCAAGAAGCTATTGCGCAGCAATGCCGCCTCCTCTGGCCTCGGTGGCACAATTGGCGTAGGCGGCAAGCTGGTCAAGGATCTGGAGGCAAATCTGGCGCTGCGACCGCCACCCAAGAAATAGTCTGTTATTTAGTTTATTATATGAAAAATTATGTTTAATACCGCAAAAAGATATGCCGTTGTTTATTGTTTTTTTTTTTTTTATTATTATTATTTTATTTTTTTTTTTTTTCGCTTAGTTATTTATAGTTTGCTTTTACAAATTATTTATTTAATAGCCAGTCGCTGTTCGTGTTGGGGGCGGGATTGCAGTGAGGGGTTGCAGTTGCAGCAACTGTTGCATTAAGCTAGAAAAAAGAGAATTTAATAAAAAAAAATTATAAACAAAGCAAAGCTCTGAATAACGAATTTATTAAAGCGTAAGCTTGAATTGAAAATAGGAGCTTATACTAACTAAAAGCTCTGGACCAAGCTCTAGGCAACTTTGAGAGCTGAATAGCTGAAGAAGCTAATTGTAAAGTTGCTACAGTAATAAAAGCTCTTGAAATACCCTTTATATGCTTTTTATGCTCAGCAACTGTGGGAAAGCTGTTTAAAAGTTTGCTACGAAAACAAGCATTAAAAGTTATTTAGGAAATTAGCAAAGCTTAGTTGAATGTTAGCTTACGTTAAGCTGTATGTGAAAGCTGCTGAGCTGTAAAAGTTTACCAACTGCGAAAGCTGTTGAATTGTAAAAGCTGCTTAAAAGTTCGTGAAGAAACTAACTGTGAACAGTAAAGCAACTTTTATAGAAACGTTAGCTAAAATTTTATTTAGCTTATCTTATTTATACTAAATAACTCAGCCACAACTAGCAAGTACTTTAGCTTTAATCATTGAACCGTCTTACTAGCATAATTCAAATTAAAAAAAAAAAGAAATAATAATAATAATTAACATATATTTTTCTTCGATTATATCGAAAACCTGTTTTGGAGGCGTCAATAAAAAAAAAAAAACATAAATCTTTATTTAATTCATTCGAATAAAATTTCTTTATTACTTATACATTTTTTTAATTTTGTACGTATTTTTTTATTTATATTATTTTAATAAAATGTAATATTTAATATATTTTTTTATATTATTATTTAAAATTATTATTATTATTATTTATTTTTTATTTTTATTATTATTATTTTTTTTTTTGAGAATAATGTCTTTCGCT
The DNA here is from genome assembly GCA_035047405.1 of Drosophila stalkeri. NCBI lineage: Eukaryota > Metazoa > Arthropoda > Insecta > Diptera > Drosophilidae > Drosophila > Drosophila stalkeri. The sequence continues at coordinate 11,270,482 of JAWNPR010000061.1, forward strand.
GCCAGTCAAAAAGGGGTATATCAGTTTTCTGAAATTGTAGCCTAAGTAATCCAATAGCTATGAAAAATACATACGCCTCAAATGAGTAAAACTCTATAGTTTTAATAATACTCTGGGCAAAATTTTATTTCTCAAATAGAATTATGTATAAAAAAACAAAGCCTTAAAATTAGGTACATATCCAAGTATGCAATTGGCTCTCAAATGATAAGAGAAAATAATTAAAATTATTTGGCAAAAAAAAATTGCAATTATGAAGAGAATTCTGCTGATGCTCTACGCCTATTCGTGGTGCGCATAATGCTCGTAGTGCTCGGAATGATGCACTGGCTCCTCGTAGTGGCCATGCTCGTGCAGATGCGATTCGCTGTGGCTCTCCAGCACTAGGCCGTGATTGTGATTGTGTTCAGTCTTGGGATGGAGGATCTTCAACTTCTGCTTGGTGCCGCCGATTTCGATGGGCTTCTTGATCAGATGCTGATCCTCGTGCTTGATGTACACGGGCACCGCATGATAATGATGGAATTTAACGCTCTGATGCGATGTGGCATGCTTGTGATCCACCTCATGATGCACCTCGGTCTCCTCGTGTTCCGGTTCGTATTTGGCGTGCTCCTCATGCTCGTAATCGTGAATTTTCAGCGCGCTGCCAAGAGCCAACAGAGCCAGGCACGGAAGCTAAGGCAAAGACACACGCAACAACAACATGAAATTAATAACGGCATTAATTTGTTACCAATTTGTGTATAACACAAGGATTACAGATTTCATGTATTTCGTTTTGTATAATCCTTTTTTATGTGATCCTTGAATTATTTTTCTATTTTATAATAAATTGTTTTAGCTTACAACAAATTTCAGCATTTTGTTTATTGTTTTTTTTTCGGCTTAACACAAACACGCACAAAACAAAAATAAAAACACAACTTTTACACACGAAAAAAAAAATGGAGTTAGTTATAAAATTTTCGATTGGTGGCTGGCTGGAGCTGTGGACTCCTTGACGTTGCTGAGCTGAATGTGGCTTAGCCGTTGAGACCAGATTCGATTTATACCCGAAAAAATGATGTGTACGCCGCGATATGAACTGGCTACGAGCTAGTGAAATGTGCAACACAAGCAACAAGCAACAACCAACAAGCAACAAGCAACAAGCAACAGGCAACAACCATGACAACAATTGAGTAGCTGCGGCAACGAACTTCAAAACAACAGCGAATGAAATTGAAGTCAGAGTCGATGTCGTTAATGGCATATATGATAAGTTGTCGTTGGCTGTATTCGTTGTTGTTGTTGTTGTTGTTGTTGTTATTGTGTTGCACACACACACACACTCCCTCTCTCTCTCTCTCTCTCAGACATGCGTGCGAAAGTCATACAATTAAAAAATATTACGTATACGCCGCTTAGACGTCACGTGAAGCAGGCGATTTTCCATCAAAAGCCTGTTGTCATTTGTGTGTGTGTGTATGTGAGTGTGTGTGTGTGTGTGCGTGTGTGTGTGTGTGGTTGACGGCGGGTTAACCACCGCCGCCAACACTAACCGGTCGAGCGGTACACAAATATGTAATGCAAGTGCAAGGTAATTGAACAAAAAAAATAAACAAAAAAAAATTAAAAAAAAAAAAAAATAATAACCAGCACGATAAATGTTAGCAAAAGCAAGAAAATAAGCAAAAGACATAAATATCAAATAACATTAATAAATTCAATCGAAAATGGTAGAAATTACGCCAATTAGCCAGATAGTGATTGACATCGATACAGCCACAAATTTAAATGACGTCTGGGACTTTCCGCACGCTGCGAAACGAGTCCGTTGAGCATCTTGCATTGCTGACCGATAATCTTCCTGTTTGCATTGGCTAGTCAAAGATATATAGGTATATATATATGCATATACATATATGTAAATATATTCAACTATTGTTGCATATGAGCTACTAATTCTGCTGGCAACAGCAGCGATAACAATTGCTGCAAGCTTCGTCGTTTTGCTTCCTCATTCGTTCATCTAGCCACACCCTATACAAAAATTCAGCTCAAATGTAAATGTGAAATGTTCGAATGCTTAAGAAATTGGTCTATGATCGACAGTCGCTAATTATGGCGAGGCTTTAATGTTTGAATACGTTAAACAGCAGGCATTGCAATGGATTGCAGCCTAATGTGAAACTATGGAAGGGTTTGGTAGTGAAAGGTTCAAAATGCCTAATGACTGCACATTTACATGCTCACCAATGAGTCGATGTTTATGTAAATGCTTGCCCAATCTGTTCGGAGTGTTCCAATTATCATTTAAATGCACATTAAATACAAGTTATAGCAATTAAAATGCATTTCGCTTAGATAATCATGCAGTGAACGGCCGTATTTGACGCAGGAAGCTTTAAATTGCGAAAATTTCCCAAAAAAAAAAAAAACAAATGCAAAATAAAAAATTTATTTACAAGAAATGGAAATTCGAACCGACGTTTAAACTCGCTACAACACTATAAACTGTTTGCCAAATCGACGCTGCTATCACTTTTTACTGTTACAATGCCGTATGAACGCAATAGTTTGCATTTCTTTGGGTTAGTATGCTTCCATCAGCGAAATCAGCAACGCCGTGTGCAGAGCAAAAGTAAAAGTAAACTACTTTTCTACGCGGTGAGGCCAGCCAATTTGCATAACAAGCTGTGGCCACTATGCAAAAACACGTCTGATGTAAACACCATTTTAATTAATAATTTAATAAGCGCTAAGACGTTTATATAACTTCAATCCTCTTCCCATATCACAGGAAATCAGTAAATTTAAATTTAAAAGCCGTTATCAAGAGCTGCCACTTGTTGTATGCGTTATCGATTATCCGATTTGATCAGCTGCGAAAAACGGAGAAGTCCATTAGTGATGAGCTGCTTCAATTTTATACTGATAAGTTCCTCGTTTGACTGGTTCTCTGCTCCCGAAAGTGCAGTGACAAACAAAATAGTTGCAGATGAAATTAAGCAGCATTTAATAGTTAAAAAATAGAACCAAAATTTCATTTTACTTTATTTAAAGATAAATTCGTATATATTGATAAATACAATCAAAAATATTTATTTTATTATTTAAAAAATCGGCAAAATTAATCGCTTCGATGACAATTGCAGTTCTTTAGTTCTATCGATTCAGCGCGCGATTTCTAAATATAACTGTAAATTATTTTGCATTGTTTTGCAATATCTGTGCCATGGATCTGGGCGATGTCAATCTTCAAGCCCTGCGCATACTGGGCGAGGGCTCGTTTGGGCGTGTCTTCTTATGTATTGAACGCAATGAACAGAAAGAACGTAAAGTGTGTGTAAAACGGATTATTATGCGAAATCCCAAAACTGAATTGCGCCTCATCAAAGAGGAGGTAAGCCACGAACATAAATTTCTAAATACTTATATTTATATATGACAAAATGTGCTGCTTAGATTTACATAATATCGCAGCTGCGACATCCACATATAGTGCAATTCATACGTTCTTTCATGCACTCCGGCACTGTTAACATCGTAATGGAATACGCACCAAATGGAACCATTCGCGATGTCATCCATAAAATTAATCAAACTTCAAATGGTCGGCTCGGTGAACGGCGACTGTTGCATTATTTTTGCGACATGATTTTGGGCTTGGAATATCTGCACATACGCCACGTGATACATCGCGACATCAAGCCGGAGAACATGCTTCTGGATGCGAACGATCGCGTCAAATATGCTGACTTTGGCATTTCCAATGTCCATGTGCCCGCCAGCCAACAGCCGTGGCAAGTGATTGGCACACCGCTCTACATGGCACCCGAGATAATGTGCGGTGCCAAATGTGACTTCAAGTCCGATATTTGGTCGCTGGGCCTAGTTCTATATGAACTGTGCCTGGGTCGCAATCCCTTTCAGGCACTTCTCCGTCCAACAGATCCCTTCGAGCAAGTGCGCTGTGTTGTCAGGGTCATGGCACAGCCCCGGCTGGATTGTCAAGTAATCCGACGACGCTACAAACCCATTTGGGCACGTCTCTGTGAACTAATGGTCGTCTACAAGCCAGAGCAAAGAATTTGCCTGCCCGATCTGATCTGCATCGAGCCCCGCATTACACAAATGATCTATTCGCGATACTTTCAATATGACTATTAGCAATAATGCATTAATATTAATTTTAATTGTAAACACTTCCATTCATGTATTAGTTTGTCAGCTGTGATTTCAATGTGTGTTTAAAAGACATTTTAATATTTATTCCTATATCGAACGTTTGCTCTAATTTTTGTGAACTCGTCCTGCACTATGCAAATGATTTATTCGTGATACTTTATGACTACTTTAATATTATTTAATAACTGTTAAACCATTCATGAGTGTGTGACGATATTTTAATATTTATTCCTAGATCGTAATATTTTACATGCTATAACAATAAATTTTAACTTGAGTCTAGAGCTCTACGCTTTCCCCTTGTATTGTTGCATCTTCATCTTGAGTCTCTTCACCAGGGCGTTCTGCTCCAGCTGTTGCTTGGAACGCTTCATGGCTGGCTCCGGATCCTTTTCTTCTTGCTGCACGCTCGGGGCATGGCGCCGCTTCAACTTCTCATCAATGAGCTTCTGCATGCCCTTGGTTGGCTTGTAGTTGGCGTGCGTGGGATCTATGTTGAACTCGTGAGACTTGTAGATGGCATTGAATCGCTCATCATTCAGATTGACTTGGAAGTTATCCTCCTCCTGCTGTTTGCCCTCGTTAGATTTCGACTTCTTCAGTTGCTTGCGACGCTTACGTTTGTTGCTGCTGTTGGTGGCCTGTTCCTCCTTTAGGATTTTAGCCAGGCTGAAGTGCTGCTTTGGCTGCCGATCTCCGTCTTCATCATCGTCCAGCAACAAGGCCAGCTGTGCCTCTGACTCCGCTTCCTCCTCGTTGTTGGATGTTGCTTTCTTATTCTTTTGCTTCTTCGATTTGGCGTTTTTACTCTGCTTCGGCTTCTCGTAGTCGCCGCTGGCAAACTCCTCGGCAAAGTAGGAATCGTTCATATCAATACCATCAGGTATGGAGTCGTCATCACTGCTTTGCGCCGCATCGGGATCAATACCCTTGAGTTCCAGCAGCTTACGTCGGCGCTGCTCTTTGCGCTGTTTGTTCTTCTCGCTGCGCTTCTGCAGCACCTTTTCGATGGGCGTCAGCTGCGATTTGTTGCTACTACTCGCTGCTTCTTTGCTTGCCTTATCTTCGGGCGCTTCAATATTCCAGGACATTTCCATTTCATAGTCTTTCTCTTTGGACTTCTGCTCCTGTGCGTTGATCTCAGCTAGCAGACTTTTATACTTTTCAATGCGCTCTTTTTGCTTGAGACCTTTTGCTGACTTCTTTGAAGCGGCCGTCTCTTTTGTTGCATTTATCTGCTTATTATCAATCTCTTTCTGCTTGGTATCTGTATCGACTTTGTCTTCCTCCTCTTCCTCTTCCTCTTCTTCATCATCCTCATCACTGCTGTAGGCGACAATCTTGCGCAGCTCCTTGTCGTTCAGCTGATCCACCTTTCCACTGGACAGCTTGTCCCCTAGTTCTCGCCTATCCAGTGCCGTCTCGTCCCATGTGAGATCCACCTTCGCCTGCTGCAGCGCCGTTGTGGTAAATTGTCGCGGTTTGTAATTGTTTGCATCCGGCAGCTCATGACACTCGTCCGTGGGCATGTCCTCGGAGAAATCTGTGTCATCTGGTATAAATCGCAAATCCACACGCGTCGCAGAGCTCTCGTACTCAATGCCATCGCACTCCTGGTACACTTTGTCCGCTGTGGCGGCACTATCACACTCCACGACGGCGTAGTAATAACGCAAGCGATTCAGCTGATATTGACGTAGCTTCTCCATGTGATAGTCATCGCCTTCTTCGGCATCGCTGTCCTGCTCTCGCACCAGTTCCTCGTCAGAATCCAGATCGCTTTCGGGCGGGGCGTTCACCAGCTCAGTGGGTCCGTGCACATCCTCCTCGGCCATGCGCGCCTTGCCATATTCGGACGGATAGATCTTAACGCTAAGAACGCTGCCACCGGGAGGCAAGAAAGAACTCAGCAAGACCATTAGATCCTGCGCACGTATGCGATCCCAGTCCATATTACACACGGCCAGACGTCGTGTCGACTCCTCCGTACACTCCGCATCCATATCCAATTCACCCCAGACATGATCAATCTGTAGTTCGGGGCCTCCTTCTTCGTCGTCGGAGCTATCCTCATCCGATGAGGAGTCAGTCAAAAGGCGGCCCTCTCCGCGGGCATAGTCAATATTTGGATTTGTTAGACGCTCGCGTAAGGGCTTGTTATTTTCAGAACCATCCTCATCACTGCTCAGCTGCACAGTATCCTTGGCTTCATCATCGCGTATGATGGCAAGCTCTTCGGCCCGACGCTCCTCATCCTCGTCGGAGTCCTTTGCATCGTTCTTTTCTGCCTCTTCATCTGAAGTCTCATTCTCATCGAGCTCGTAAAACTTGCGCAAGTCTTCTGCATTTGTTTTATTTACAGGCCTGCCATACTTGTCCACTGTATACTTAACTTTGAACTTCTCATCGTCGAACATGCCTTGGAAGCGCTTGTCGATCTTTACCTTGCGCTGCACCTTGGGCACACCGCGAAACCGCGGGTCCGACAGCAAATGCTGGAAGCGTTCATCCTTCCAAATACCTGTTGCATTGGTATCACCGTTTTGTGCATGTGCAGAAGTCGTACCATCCTCCTGATTTGCAAGCTTCGCTTTTGGCTTGCCGGATTTATCCGACTTTTTGGCCATATTAGATTTTTTGAACTAAGCAAGCAACACAGAAACACGTGCATAGGGGTGTTCACAACATATCGATACTTGCATATTTGCCGACGTAAGTCTTATTATTTTTGTAATGGTATCGATATGCAAAAAAAATCAACTGGCTCAAATTCGATTAATGAATGCCATATAAGTGGCAACGCTGAAAACTCCACCGCTAATATTTCAAAATAAATAATTAAAGGGGTAACGAATAAAGTAATTTGAAAGCAATTTAAAATTATTTTCTAGAACACATTTTTCATTTTTAATTAAAAGCATAACATTGCCTTTATATTGAATTCAAATTTACGCGCTAATATACATATACGCTAATATTGATATCGCATGTCTTAGCAATAGCAACAATATGTTATCGATGACGAGCTGCCGTGCTATATATATATATGTATGTATATGTATGAGAAGTGTTTTTATTTAACTTTTTTACGCATTTAAAACCTTACGACCGAATTGTATAATGGAACCGCTAAACAACAATGATATACGCTGTAGCACATACTAGCAGTAAGTAAGCCATAGAGGCGCTAAACATTGAATTCTGTACAATCTGCTTGCGTGGATGCGTTTTTAGATACCATAAACAGAAACAGAAACAGCAATAACAACAGCAACAAATACTCCGGCATTGGATAACAATCAGTTAATAAATACGGTTGGCTTAGAACAGTTTAAAAATCAGTGCGTTTCGTACAAAGGAATCCATACGAACAATTTCTAGGTGTCATAAAAAAGCAATAGCAACAACAACAACAACAATACGATACTGTCAAAGCTGTTGGCGCGGGGGTGGCGGACGGCGGGCCGACAACCATCAAAAGTATGAGTAATAACGTAGAAAGTAACGGCAATAGACGCACCGTTGATTGGCAACGTTTCGGTCTTGGCGGTGATGATGAAGGCGAGATAACGGTCGCAAACTTTCGTCAACGTAGCAACAACAACACTGGTGGATTTGTCGACTTGGGCAATGAATATACGTACGCAGCTGGCGGTCATCATGCCTCCGGCGCCAACGAAATCTTTGCCGGAGAGCAAGGCGACAAGCCATGGTAAGTTGGTGTTCAGAATTTTACTAAATAATATCTCACTGATGTCATCATCGCTCAACAGGTGGCGCTCAAATTTTTTGATCTCACAGCCAGTGCTGTTCGGCACCTGGGATGGTGTCTTCACCTCTTGCCTGATCAATGTGTTTGGCGTGATCGTATTCCTGCGCTCCGGCTGGATTGTCGCCCAGGCTGGCATTATCAATGCCGTGCTCATCATTTTCTGCACTGTGGTCATTGCCCTAATTAGTGTGCTCTCAGCCATTGGTATCTGTGAGAGATGTCGCGTGGAAAGTGGTGGTGTTTATTTTCTCATTGCACACACACTCGGCTCTCGATTCGGTGGCGCACTCGGCTTGCTGTACTGCTTTGGACAAGCCGTCGGCTGTGCCCTCAACGTGATGGGCTTTGGCGAATCGATGGCGGGCCTGGTGGGTCTTGAGGATAACAAGTGGGCCATTCGCGGCTTTGCAACGGCTGCTGTTCTGCTGCTCGGCTGCATCAATGTGGCTGGCGTCAAATGGGTGATCAAATTGCAGTTTATTCTACTGATGATATTGCTCATATCGGCGCTGGATTTCATGGTGGGCAGCTTTGTGGGCGAGGATCCGGGTACGTGCTGAAGCACTCCTTCTTTTTCTCAATTATAAATCTAACAATATTACGTATATTTTGCAGAAAACGACTTCGATGGCTGGATGAGCGGAAATTTTGTAGAGAATCTTTGGCCAAAATATGAACACGGCTATTCGTGGTTTCAAGTCTTTGGCGTATTCTTTCCCACCGTCACTGGCGTCTTATCTGGCATCAATATGAGCGGCGACCTGCGCGCTCCATCCACAGACATTCCCAATGGCACGCTGGCTGCCTTTGGCACTTCGTAAGTCATTAGCGTAGCCATAGATGACTTGACTCCAATTGACTCGTTTGTGATTATTTTGCAGCACTTTCCTATACTTAGTTTTTGTGCTATTTTTGGGTGCAACATGCAAGCGAAGAGTATTATACACAGACTATATGATCTCTGTGAAGGTTTCGGCCGTTCACTTTCTGCTACTGGCGGGCATCTATGTGTCCAGCATGTCCTCCTGTCTAGGTGCCATGTACGGCACGCCGCGTGTTCTACAGAGTATTGCTAAGGAAAGCGTCATACCTGGTATTGATGTGCTGGGCAAGGGTGTACGTATACAGCTCTCTCTCTCTCTCTCCGTCTCTCTCGCACCATGTTGCTCATATAATGCTCTCCTTTTCTATTTGATTTAATGTAGCGCGGACCTAATAAGGTGCCCCTATACGCAATGGCAGTCGTGGCTCTGGTTACCGTCACATTTATTATCGTCGGTGATATTAACTTCTTAGCGCCCATTGTAACGATGCCATTCCTGATGACATATGCTTGCATAGACTACGCCTATTTCGCACTAGCCCAAACCTTTGATATTCAGGAGCAACGCGAGGAACGCTTTCGTATACAGGCATCGAGTCCAAGCTACGAGACGCGTCGCTATGGTAGCGTATCGGATGGTGGCAATGATCTCGATATGCTCTTTCCGGATCGTGTGCGGCACAAGAACCTGCAGAGTCCACAAAATTCACCGATGCATCAAGCGCAAACATTGCCAACAGTGCCTTTAGCGAACATTGTAGATATCAATGAGTCAGCACCAAGTACTTCGTCTGGACAAGAACCAACAGCAGCGGAGGCGGCAGCAACGGCGGACGGCACTGGGGTGACCGTCGACCCGGCAGCTGCACAGGCTGGCAGCGAAGTTGAAGATGAGAACGAGCCCATTGCCCCGATTCGTCCGCCTATACATTCCAAGACGAAAAACTGGTATTCCGGCTTCTGCAATCGCTGGGCCTCGTTACTGGGAGTAAGTATTTAGTGTAGTTAGGCTACCTTCTTGAAGCTTCACGTTAATCTGGTATCTTGTTCGTTTACAGGCACTCACCAAGCTGCTGGTCATGCTGTTGGTGAACTGGTATTATGCCTTAACTTGTTTTTTGGTCGTATTCGTTGTTTGGTTCTATGTGGGCACAGCTAATCCCGCCGTCAAGCCTGGCTTGACTGCAGAGTTCAACTTTTTTGGCTGGCTCAAAAGCGTGATTTTCCGTTGCTTTGGGTAAGTAATTTCAATAAAAGTATATACAAAACATTGTTAATATATAAAATATTCAATTATAGAAAACGTATGCATGAGTATGAGCAAATTGTTGTGACACCCTCTTGCCCAGGCGTAGATCTCTCGCCCACCCAGCTGAACGAGCAGAACGAGGACTTCAGGCCGCGTCCAAACTATCATCATTCATCGGTAATAGAGGGACGGCTGATAGACGACATCTAGACTTTTGGCCATGGGCCGTAAACAGTGGGATCATGGGTTATTGGGAAACGCGGCAAGCAATATTTTGAGTGCATTTTGCTAATACTAATTAAATTATAACATACAAATGTAAAGTGCAACACTAAAGATAGTTATGTTAAATCCAGCACATGCATTTAGAAGCGCTCTTCCCACACACACACACATACACACACACACACTCAAAGACCGAACCCAGCGCACATTGCAGCTTTAGCTAAATTACAATTACTTGTGTACTAATTATTTATTAATCGTAAGTTCAAGAATTTAATCTGCTTTTAACATGTTCCTTTCTTGTGTAAAGTCATTTTGCTGATTTCCTATTGTTTAATTTTATAGAAAGCCTGTAAAATTGTTGCTTAATAGATATGTTTCCATACATTTTGTATCGTCTCAAAGCACATACATACATAATTTATTTGAGGAAACATATGTGATAATGAGATAATAAGTAAAAACAATCAACAACAAAGAACAAACTCAACAACAAAAGCCCAAAGAAAGGCAAAACCAAATTGTTTTGAAAAGTTGGCATGTTCTTTTTCTATGATACCACCACAAAGGGGGAAAATTATCAAAGAAACTGATTTGATTGAAATACCTCATGTTATATATACATATATGTATCAAAAATCACATACACTTACCAAACACAGATACACACACACACAGTAAATTGATTAGCCATCGTCCGCAAGAGCCACGAAATCACATCCAATTGAAGCCCAACTTTTTAAATGAAAAAAAAAAAGTAAGCAATAACAATATAAAAAGTATAAAATTCATAATCTATTACCACATAATATCTGCAATAACTACATTATATATACCACATTACATATGTATGTATATAAATATATATTACTAGGTATATAATCAAATATTTAAGAAAATAATAACGGAACCCACATAAAACATTGCGCGTTATATTTCAAAAATATACAAAGCGTTTTACTTTTGGACATACATACTTATATAGCATAAATTTAACCTAATTATACAAAGAGCAGATAACGCATCCATGAACAAAACAATTTATATGTAATACCAATATTAACTGAAATGTGTATTAAAAAGTTTAATAAACCAAACGGTTGTTTATATTACAGTTCATGTACCTCAATTAAAATGAGCATAATACATACATTCCGTAAACATGTTTTCTTTTAAATATGTTTATTTGCTCTGAATTAAAATTATATCTTTGGCGCCAAAATTTGAATTAAAACATATCGATTATTTTGGAAAAGCAGATGTGAAATACAATCGATAATGGCAGCCCTGGTATGTAATAGTTGCAGCCCTATAACCTCAAATCTAAACCAGTATATCCAATATACAGTGGAGTTTTGTCATATTTCCCGCAAAACTAACCACTGCAGGTATATGAGGTTGTCCCAATAGCTCCAACAAAACGCCATGAACACTCTAATGCGCCTATCACCCCAGCTCCACCAGTGGCGCACATATTGCATAAAACAATGCGCCGCTGCCGGTACAGAAGCCGCTGCTCGAGGTCGGTAAACAATAATAGTTAATTTGATGTTTGTCTGGAATAAGTATTACATCTAATCACAGCTAAACCAAACTATGAGGAGTTCATTGGCAGCCGTCACCAGCAGGCGCAGCGCAGCATCGTGGTGCAGGTCAGCTCCGAGAAGTCATACAACGAATTGTATAACTACTGCAGCAGATTTGGACGTATTGTCACAGTCCAACACTACTCCGTGCAGCATGAGGATGAGCTGCACTATATGCTACTGGAGTATGCCAGCGCAAGCGAGGCATCTGCGGCGATCAGCTCAAGTGCCTACAATACCGAGCTCAGCGGGAGCGGCGTGCCTGTGCGCTCTCCGTTTCTATGGTTTAGAGCACCAGCTGCAGGCGCTGGCAGACGGGGACAACCTAAATTGGCGGCCAATCAGAAAGCGCTGGTTCTGCACACAGTCGACGGCACCCGATCATTGAGCCATGAGGCCCTGAAGGAGCTGTTACACGGTGCCGCTGGCATCGATCAACAACTGAATCTGCTGTACGAGCACACGCGTTTAAATGAACTGGGCGTACGCATGCGATTTCTTGCAGCACTCCAAGTGGAGCAGGCCATTTCGGGTATGTTTCCGGATGCATTGGCACAGCCATTCGGATCCTCGGTAAATGGCTTTGGCAAAATGGGCTGTGATTTAGATTTGATATTACGATTCGATGGCAAAACCCCAGCTAAGGATCAGGACAGTCAATGTGAAGCATCGCGTCTTATTTACCACACCAAAGAGAATTTAAGCAATGGCCGTTCACAGACGCAACGACAAATGGAATGCATTGGCGACATGCTGCATCTGTTTCTGCCCGGAGTCTGTCATGTGCGGCGCATTCTTCAAGCGCGTGTGCCCATCATCAAATACCATCACGAGCATCTGGACCTGGAAATCGATCTGTCCATGAGCAATCTGTGAGTAGACGACAAACAACTATTCTATTCTATAACTTGATATAAGTTCCTTATGAATGATAGATAGGTTAGTCTCTGCATCAGCAGAAAGCTCAGATCAAAAGCCATCTAAGACCATGAAATCATTTTTAATTTTCCATTCAAAAGTTAGAACTTTAGCAGGCCAATACTGGCTTTATTCGCTTGGTTTATTAACGTACTTATTGTTCGAAATGAAAACTTAAGATCTATCAATTCTTTGCTTAGCAAACTAAATGGGATGTTTGGTGTTTGCTCTTAACGTCTGTAGTTGCTTGCCTGTTCCTCCTCCTTTTTAACGGCCTGGACCAGCACAAAGCTCATCACGCCACAGATAACCGTTAGCATAGCCATTACCATGGCCAGGCCCACAATCCATGCAGTTTTGCCTTCAAAGAACCAGGTCAATTCATCCACGCAGCCACTGAAAAAGGCATTGCCACTGACGGTGTCACGGCATGAGCTAGGCAATGGCTGGCGCAAATCCAAATAGTCCCACGGTCCGCTGGCACCGCAGCAGCCAATATTCTCCTGAATCATGGTTAGCACATAGTTGGAGTAGGTGTACTCCGAAGTGGACACAAATCGACGCAGCGACACATTCAATAGCGGCTGCAGACTCGAATTAATTGTGCTGTATTGCAGCAATATGGCCGAGCCGGCCACCGTAGCAATAAATCCAAATATCTGTGTGCCAATGAACACAAAGAGAGCCAGCGTGTTCTCCATTAGCGCACTAAGGCAGCCCAGAAAGCTGACGGCCATCATAATGATGCTGATGGCGATCAGCACATAGACGCCAATGTAAAACGACTGCGCCTCCAGGATGCGCAGCCAGTCATTGAATCCCGGCTCGGCACGCAGCCAAACGGTCAAGGCGAACAGTGCCGTTGATATCATCCAGGCGATAATGTTGAAGCAGAAGAGCGTGTACTTCACGCAGCCGATCTGTTTCTCCAGCTGCTCATCGGCAGTGCCATAGCCAATGCCCATTGTGGAAGGCTAAACGAGAGCAGAAAGAGAAACAATCATGAGTAAAAAAGTAAATATCCATTGATTATTTTATTAGTCTTTGATACAGTATACCAAAGTCTTTCGCTTTTCACCTGTTCTACACAATAATAAACGTAGCTGAGTCAGCGCTAGTATAACATTTTACCCATATCACGCCCAACTGTTAATCATACGAGCTTCCGATGCCTGGGTATAGAAAAATGCCCAGGCCCATGGAGAGCCCACGCTAAATGCGAACAAGTAACTTGGCCTTATCAGCGTTGTGTTTACCAAATAACGTTATCACTACAATGGAATCAGAATGCCACGGCATAGAATTATGAATAATATACAGGTTACTATTGCAACACTCATTGAATTTCAGACCACAAATATTACCAAACTCTATGCGAAATACAAGATTTACGCTGTATTATTGATCACCTATTTAACCAAGATAAGCTCCAATTAGGCCTTTTTAATTGAAGGTCAATAATTTTGTTGGCTGCACATTTATATTAACAAAAATTTCTTTTTAATATATATAACTTTTTTTTCACTTAAAAAAAATGGAATTTGTTGTTCACCTTTTTGATTGTTTAGAAATTGAAAAAAAGTGTATAAATGTATATTATATATTTTATACACCTTATTGCACCTCCGTTTGGTTCGTTCGTTCGAATCGTTTTGTACAGATGATGAGAAAAAAAAAAATGTAGAGTGTGATGATAACATTCAAGCCATGGTAAAAACTCGATGGAGGAGGCCCTAAGATAAGATAAGATACGGTGTAGGCTGAGGAATGCTAAAGCTTTTGCTGATAAGAGGTAGAAACAGGCCAAATGGCATATAATGCACACCAATAACGGGATAGTATTGTCATCCCTTTTGCCCATAGAGCAGGTGAATCAGTTACACCACACCGTTTCCGATACCCACGCTGTGATTCACAATGTCGGTGACGCTCGTTTATAATCACGGACGGAGTTGCTGATAAAACAAAACTAAGCCCACAACACAATGCATTCAAAACCGTATCCGGTCGGTGGAGATGGTCAGTTTTCTGTGTGAAACGCTGAGGCATGATTGAGATAGCCTGCCACACCCTGGCGTCATAATGCCAGGTGAATCACGAAGCATAAAAGCTTTTGATTTTGAAAACATTGGATTTATTGGAGGTGGATAATTGTTTCTTAGAATATTAGTAGCTGTGCCTGAAATCTATTCAATATTTATTTTTATTATTATTCTTATTATTTATTTATTATTATTATTATTATTATATTAATTATTGGAAATGGAAAACTGTTTCCTTGAATTTTATTATTTTATATATATATACATTATTTATTTAATTATTATTATTTTTTTTTTTAAATTGAAAACTTTCTTTGAATAGGTTCATTACTATTGCCAATTTTTTATTTTTATTTTTTTATTGAATGGACATGGAAAATTGTTTCCTTGAATGGCTCTGCAGTTACGTCTATATATTTTCCATAGATCATGAGTTGAATATTCTCGTACAAATCAAATATTCTCCCCTCGATCCCTTTTTAAACTTTTTCTCGTCAGATATAAATTTATTTGAATCTTATTTAATTGGATATGCTATATTCTCTTGCAGCACTGGCTTTTTCATGTCCGAGCTGCTGTATATGTTTGGGGAGATGGATCCGCGTGTGCGTCCTTTGACCTTTTGCGTGCGACGCTGGGCGCAATCGTGTGGCTTGACAAACCCGTCGCCAGGACGCTGGATCACGAACTTCTCGCTGACTTGCCTGGTCATGTTTTTCCTGCAGCAACTGCGACAGCCCATTCTGCCGGCAATCGGAGCAATGGTGAAGGCCGCAAACTCAACAGACATTCGAGTGACCGAGGATGGTATCAATTGTACGTTTGCGCGGGATATGGAGCGTGTGGGCTTTCAAGGTCGGAATGGATGCAGCCTAAGCGAGCTGCTCTTGCAGTTCTTTGAGTTCTACTCGCAGTTTGACTTTCACAATCGTGCCATATCGCTGAACGAGGGCCGCGCCCTGGCCAAGCCAGATCACTCGGCCATGTACATTGTGAATCCGTTGGAGCAGCTGCTGAATGTGAGCAAAAACGTTAGCCTAGAGGAGTGCGAGCGACTGCGCATCGAAGTGCGTAATGCTGCCTGGATGCTCGAGTCGGAGGTGGAGAATGCGACGCTCTCCGAGAGCGAGCGACGTGACCACTCATGGGGTCTGCTCAACCTGTTCAAACATCCCGAGAAGTCTGTCATACGTCCCAACATGTTCTTCAAACCGCGCATGGTCGAGGTCAGCGATCTGTTTGATGAATCCCAGACAACGACGCCCAAACCGCCGCCCGTCAACTACAAAAACTCCACCGTGCGCCAGCAGGTGCAGAGCATTAAAGCAGCTGCACGAAGCGAACTGAAACAGCTGCGTGAGTCCAGCACAACGACGTCGACATCCACAGCCAAAACCAAACGCAGCAGGTGATAACCGGCAGAATTTCTCTAGACAAGTCCCGGCTTAGTGTATATATCTTTATATATAAATAGAAAGTAACTTAACTTGACTACATATTTTAGCTAACTAAATCTTGTTCATATTGTTAAGCGTTACGCCCTAAAACGCAGCCATGTGGGCGTACGAGAGTTCGAGCATGCTGCAGCCCTGTATATGCAACTCGTATGTGGTGGACCCAGGGGGAACAGCTTGGCAAGCTATTCCCTGTCCACCCTACCTACGTTAAGCGTTAAGTATTGTAGTTGTTTTTTTTTTATATATATATATTAAACTAATAAAATTAAAAGGAAAGTGTTAAACAAAGTTAGTCAATGTGAACAGTTCATAATGTTAGGCGGGGTAAGGACAGAAATGGTTTCTATGCCTTTTGTATAGAATAAAAACTTATATATACTATATATATATATATATAATATGTAGTCTATTGTCTGTCATATGATATTTACTATAGATCCCATTTCAATGCAAAAGTCAAACAGCTGGCCTGAGAGCTTCCACAAATGAAAATGACATCGGATATTTGATATATACATATGATATAGATATATAGATTCCACCATCCAATATAAAAATCCACTGCTAGCTTCCACGAATGAAATGTGAAACTATTGAAAAATCATCTGTGGACTATTAATAGATAATAATTCCATTCTTCTATAGGTATACTACGAATATCAACAGCTGGTCTGAATTGAGTCTGAGAGCTTACACAAATGAACTATGAAACTGAAACAATATATCTAAACATATTACATTAACTGTTGGTAGATAGGTATTATCTACAATATGTATACCTAAAACCACATATGTTGGCTGAATTATATACAAAATAATATATACGTCTGCATAGTTAGTCAAGTTGTGATTAGATTTTCATAATTGCTCAATTTATTCAGTTTTCTTTTCTATATAGTTTTTATCCTTTTTTATTTTTTGTTTTGTTTCTTTTTTTTTTTTTGTAATTTTCTATAATTAGGGCAAAGTCTTGATCGTTAACAACACGCCTCTTACTATGTATATTCATTAAATGTATCTCGTTCAAGTTTATGTTCTCTCATTTCAATGTTTTGTAAATGTTTAAAATGCCACAAGTTAGCACGCGCTATTTGATTCAACATATATACGTATATATATATGTATATATATACATATATGTTCATTTGTTTGCATGGATACAAGTACGAGTGAAAGTATGTGTGCATAACAAGACACAATATATATAAATATTTATATCTGGATGTCAATGTAGACTTATGTATAAATCTTTATGATATTTTGCGTGCCTGTCTGTGAGTGTTTTCAGTTTCAATGTTTATTTGATATACATTTGTTTTTGCAGTGTTTCTTGTTCGCTTTTATAACATATATATATTCCTAAATAAATATGAATATTTTGGTTATTAGTTTTATGTTTTTTTTGTTTGTTTATGCGCTTTTCATTGTAATATCGTTTGTCTAATTTACAAATATAATGCAACCGGTTATTGCTTCTGAATCTGCTTCTCTTTTTCTTTTTTTTTTTTTAAGTGTACTCGTAATTAGGTAATTATGTATGTAAAGCACGTTTCGCATGTGTATGTAACGTATTTATTTCCATGTATTTATTTGCTGTTGTTGTTACGGCTGTTGTGTATTAGTTAATGTTGGTTGTTTGCCATACGCTTATGTTATTTAAAATAATTTACATACATTAATTAAAGAAAATTAAAACTTTAAATCCTAGTTAATAGGTACAAAATATTGTTTGTCATGCGCCACGGTGAGAGAAAATTGAACGACAAACAAACGCCTAATATGTCATATACATATATATATATATATTTTGCATATAAATATATATACATGTTAAAAAAAAAGAAGTTATACATATATATATATATATATATATATGCATATATATATAAACAAACAAGAGTCCTGTTCTTGTATGGACAGTATGGAAGCCAGCCCAAGGAAACATTGGGTGTTAACTGTATATAGTCGAAACAAGGCAACCTAATTAGAGCTCTCGCTTGGCGGCCACTAGACAATGATTTCAACGGCATTATTCAACGATGCGTCGGCTCATCTAAACCAGAGCTTCAGGCGCAGCGCATCGACGCCGTTTAAATAGTAACGAAAAAGTCGTTTATCACGCACAAAGCCCAAGTTCTCATACAGACGCAGCGCTGGCTCGTTACGCATCTCCGTTTCTAGCACCACTTCATCCGCATTGTCCGCCAGCATAGCCTGAATCGAAAAAAGACTCAAATACAGTTTATTGCTAACTTGCAAGCTATCACAGAGACTCTAACCTCAATGGCTTTAGTCACAAGCGTGGTGCCAATTTTAAGCTTACGATACTCCTTGCGCACCGCCAGCATCGCAATGTAGCCGCGACGCACATTCATATGCATGTCCAGCTTGCATACGATGGCGCCCACATATTGATTATCGTGCGCGGCGAGGAAGCATAGTTTTGGCCAATTGTAGATGAAGTAGCGGTACGTGTATATCGAATATGGCTCGGACAGCTCTGCCTGTATCAGACGCATTATGTCCTGCAATATAATCAATCAATATATGTTCAATATGAACTAACCCGCATCACTTACATGCATTTGATGCTCGGCTTCGTATTCCTTATAAACTATCTCATCGGCTGAAATGGCAGGTTCAAGCTGGAGCTGTGTTTGTTGTTGTTTTTCTTCTTGTTCTTGGGGCTGTGTCGCAGTGGCACCTGCTGCTCCGGCTGCTGCCGAAGTTGAAGGCGCCTCATCTTGGGTGCTATCTGCAGCGGCAATTTTAGCTGTCGTTGCTGTTGTATGTGTGTTGGCAGTGCTTGTGTTGCTTGTGGCTACCGCGGCTGTTAATGATGTGTCGTGCTCTACTCCACTTTCCGAATCCTCTCTCGATACCTGGGCTACCTTGTTGTTGTTTTTCGCTTTACTACTGTTGCAGTTGTTGTTTTTTCTGTTGCGGCTGCTGGAGTTGATGTTATTCACATCGTTGTTATTGTTGCTGCTGTTGTTGTTATTGCTGATGTGATTGTTGTTGTTGATGGCAGCGTTCTTATTGACATGCCCATTGATTGTAGCTGCCACAGAGGACGACGATTCACTTGTTACCTTTGTCCCCTCCGTAGCATGACCATTATACAGGTGCACTTGCTCTAAAAGGCCATTGATTACGGGCACATCATTGTCAGCTTCAGACTCAACATGTCCATTGGACTGATGAGCAACAGCCTTGACTGTTCCTGGTCCTTGTGCTGACTTCGCCTCCGGCTTCAGTGGCTGCTGTGTCTTCTTCTTGTTTCGATACTTTTTCTTGGAGGCCGCCGCAGTTGTTGCTGCTGTCGCCGTGTCCGCCATGTCCGCCACCCGAGTCGCCGCTGCTGAACGAAAGTAATATTTTAGTTCCAAGCAGGAGGACACAGCTGAGTGCACTGGTTGCCATTGGGGTATACAAAGTTATGTATGCTTACCTGCTCCTATTGTTGGTGCTGCTACTTTCCAGCTATTGATGGGCTATATCACTGTCGCTGGCGAGGAGTCAACGTACTCTAGACAGTTTTGCCTTTATTTTTGGTTATATTTTCACAGTTGCAAGTTTTTCATTCACACACCCGCACACACACACACACACACACTCGTGCAGATTGAAGAGCGATGAGCGCTGTTATCGTTACTTTGGTCAATCGCAGGTATTTCAACGGGTCGCAGTTCCTGAAACTTAAAATGGAAGACGGCATTTAATTAAAAAGACTTCTCTGTGATTAAACTGTATACAGTTATTAAAATAGATTATTTAAAATTAAATTAATTTGTATTTATTTTAATATAAATTGCAGTAATACATCTTTTTAAGTCATTCACAGCAAACTGTCCGTACTACAACAGGTACTTCGTCATTTCTGTTTGTCACTGTAAAGTAAAATATCGCGACATTTAT
The DNA here is from genome assembly GCA_035047405.1 of Drosophila stalkeri. Classification (NCBI taxonomy): domain Eukaryota; kingdom Metazoa; phylum Arthropoda; class Insecta; order Diptera; family Drosophilidae; genus Drosophila; species Drosophila stalkeri. Next base: position 11,290,645 of record JAWNPR010000061.1, read on the forward strand.
CATCTCTAACACACATACACTTGGTACTGCTTTTGGCACTTTGTTCCCGTTCCGCTTATGGTGCTTAATTTTGTTTAATTGTCTCATATGCGTTTAAACGAAATATGCAACTCGTACTTTACACGTCGCTTATTATATATTTTTTAATGCTCACCCCTATTTCATTGCCTGATATTTTTATTCTCTGTGGTTATGAATAAATACACTCACATGCACACGACCACATGTAACACAGCAAACAGCTGAGCGCACACATAAGGTTGTACAAGTCATCGATTGTTGCCGATAGATATTCATTTCGATTGCACTTCTGTTAGCAAATTAAATCGAACGTCCAAATTTGAACTTTAGCGCCTTCGCATCTCTTTTTTCTATGTGTTAATAAATATACATATATGAAAATACTTATTTAAGCAAATAATTAAGTTATTTTGTAAATAGTTTGACGCATCAATGAACATTAAATTTGTTGGCCATTTAAATTAATTAACTGTGAGTAAAAATGTTTTTGTATTTATTTTAATTTTCAAACCAATTTGGTGCTGCATCTGTTAATATTTAAAGTTGAGATGCTGAACCATAATATATTTTAATTCTCTCATAAATAAAACCGAATTTGAAATCAAAATAAAAAGCAATAAACATAACCTTCGCCTACATTTTGGTCAACGGCTAGAAATCAAACAGATCGTAAATCGTAAACAATATACATATAACTGATCGAAGTATACCAAGATTAATGTCCACACATAAAACTGTGACTAAATCTTAAATTGATTTCTGTCGCAGCGACTACGAAAAGCCGTTCATGCAAAGTGAATGCATCGCTCTGTCCTCTTCCTGTTCGTTTAGTGGGTGCTGGACAACCGGGCAACTGCATGAGTTAAGCGTTTCCAAGTATTTTCAAGTATATATGCGTTTATACCGACGTCGTATCCGGAGCGGTCTTTCCTTATGTAAGCAACACACTGGCTGCTGCGTCTTGAGAGATTTTAATTTCAATTCGATTTTCAGCTGAGCTGCGCTTAGCCAAAGCTCTGCAAAACAACAAATATGAAAACAAGAAAAACATAAATAATGCGCGCTGAAGATTGAATACACTGCCGAAATAGACAAAGTATGTGCAGATATTTATCAAGCTACCAAACTTCAATCAAATAAATTTAAAAGCAACATCAAAGGGCTAATGGCGAATCAGTTAAGCCAATTTTTTTTCGCAATCTATTGATGACTATAACAAATGATATTTTCTCTACAAATCGCTCAATATATTCATAATACCCATTTGACTAAATGCTTAAAATAATACTCGACACTCACCGCCGGCCTTTCACTTGGACGACTCGAAAGCTAGACAAACCCCAAGCAAACCAAACCAAGCCAAATTCAACAAGCAAATAGACTGGACAAGTAGATGAAGATGACACCAACGAGTCGGGCGGGCAGTGAGGCAGGCAGACAGACAGAAAGAGATGCTGAGCGAGGCGTCGCGACTTTTAACTGCACTCAACTGCACACACTCAAAATTAAGCATACAATTTTTTAGACGACCTATGTTAATTGGCATCGTCTGTGACTTTGTTATTTGAGGCATGAGTTGGGCACCTGTCGGTCCACTGATTGATTGGGTGCTGTGCTTATATGGCCCTGTGAATGGGTTAAAGAGATCGCGTCGTAAAGTGCGCGACATCAATTCGACGCCCGCTAACAAAAGACTTAGGCAACGAACTTGGCATTGCTTGCCGCCTGCCGCTCGGCGGTTGTCGCTCGCTGCTGCTGTTGTTGTTATTATTGTTGTTTCAACTTGTTTTTGTTATGAATACTTATCGCAGGAATTGGAGCACAATGCACGCAATGCGTCAACATTAAACCATCTGATGCAATGCCTCACCAAATTATGCCAAATGGTGTCATCATCATGAAGCACCAAAGCTCCTCCGATGGCATTCGTGAGTTAAGCGATTAGAAGCGTTGCGTGCCACTGAAATACTATCAGATGATTGGATAATATCGATGAGAAATTTGCATACGCCAATACATAATCGTCGCAGCGTCTCTCTGTTTGCTGTTTCACTTTTGAAAAGGCCAAAAATTAGCAAAGTAAACAGCAGCAAAGTCATATAAAAGGCATGCGGAGAAAGTGAATGGCCGAGCAAAGTAAAAGCATGAAAACAAAAACAAAAACAAAACCAAAAACAATATCAACAACAACAACAATGTGAGGCAAACAGCCATTGAACATGAGTGACAAGCCAACACCCCTCTCTTATCAAAGATGCAAATCTCCGTGCATCAAGATTACGCAGACTCCGCCGCACTCCAACTAGACCCGGGCCAGGTTTTTGTTTCAGTTTTCGTACACATGCTGCTAGCCAAATCGTAAAGCAATTTCAGTTTTTTTTTTCATTGTTTTTAAGCAGCAGCAGCAACATTGGGACCGTCATGTCGCCGTTTTGTGTGGTGTCATTTTGCCGGCCCCTGTTGCAACTCATGTGCATGGGGCAAAGTCAACTCAAAGCAGTCTCGGAAAATCCAAGCCACACGCATGCAGCATAAAACACCATTTAACTTTGGCATCACTCAAGCGATTTTTGTTGTTGTTTATATACCCTGTAACTATTTAATGTGCATAGTGAAGTTTGAAAAATACAAGCAGATGAGTCTTCTATGAATATATGTATATGTGTCACTAGTTTACATGTCTTTGATCAGAGGCAAAGAGTTGTGGTTATGAAAGTCTTACTCTTACTAAAATTATTGATAAGATATTGATATATTGATATTTAGAGAGAGTGAGAGAGAGAAGCATGCGCTAGAGCGTTAAACAGAAATGAAAGCAAGAGAGAAATTTCCTCTCACTCAGAATAAGTAATGAATACATCTTTTTATACTCTGTCGCTGTCTGAAACACCCTTTTCTACACTCTCTTTCTACCTATCTGACTCTCACTATATATCTATGACTTTAAAGATATATATTTATCACTCTCGATCATTTATTCTATTTAGTTTCGTTCTCTCTCTCTCTCTCTTACTCGTTTCTGCCACACACCCATCAAATCTGTCTCCTCTCTCTCACTGTATCTCCTCTCTCCCTCTATCTATCTATCATCTCTCTCTCTCTCTCTCTCTCTCTTTCATACATACATCTTTCATACATCTTTTCAACATTGATCTGTCCCTCTCACTGAACATTTATCGTTCGCTTATTTTTTTCTCGTAATAAACTGTTTCTTAGACGCTCTATATTTTTGATAGAAAATCATAAATTCTAGCTATAACAATTTTTAAGTATTTATATATTTTTGCTATACAAAGGAACATATAACTATGCAGAAAGCAATCTATGGTATCTCTTAGTGGAATAATGCCCGCAATCGTATTAAGATTTCTTCTTCTTTTTGAAGTAAATTGCCGCGTCAGCGATAAATTGTGTCAAATGTTGTCACCAAAAGGCAACAAAGGGCAGACACGGTTCGGGCTTAAACGAACCGGCTGGTAAAAAATTTATAATTTTATTGTACACAAGTAAATGTCAGGCGAAAATGGTAATGTTACAAATGTCTGTGCTTGTTTGCTTCTCTCCTTTTTTTTATATTTGTTTGTTGCCAAAATCGTTTTTAATTATTTCGAGCAAAAACGTGCCAGGCCGAGGAGAGACAAGTCGCCGACTATTGGGCAAGGGCAGGGAGCGTAGCGTTGTGCAAAGCTAGAAGAGCGCCAAAGTGGAGCAAAAAAGCGAAAACAGAAAAAAAATAAATAAAAAATAAAAAAAATCATCAAGACAAAGCATAAAATGCTATTAGACAAGCGTTTAGACATGTTTTAAACAAATATTGGCACAAAATAAACAAATTACAGCAGTTTTTCGTTTTAATGTGTTTCTATGGGCATTAAATCATAATTTGAACCTGGGAATATTTTACGCTTGAACAACATCCACGAGTTTTAGCAAGATATTTTTAAATATTTATATATAGTATGTCAAATATATATGAATAATTATAAATATATTTTCAAAAAGCATTTGAACTATATATTTTTAAATTTATAAATATAAATAATAATAAATAAATTTAATTGATTTTTTTAAATTTAAGTAAATAAATAAAAAGCTATGAAGCCTATTAAATGCTTAATAATAGCAATAATAATAACAAATAATTTTAGCGAATAATTATTAGCTAATGTATATAATTTTAATTGAGTTTTTTTTTAATGTTTTTGATTGATAAATGAGTATATCATAAATAAAATAAAATACATTTTCATATAATTGTATTAAATTTAAAAAATTACTAAATATATATATTTTTTAAATCTTTTAAGTCAATTAGAATATATTTGAAAAATATAATATAAAATAAATCATATAAATGAGAAAAACATATTTTTTAATAGAGTTTTACCTGAATTTAAATTTTGTCATCAATAAAAAGAATTAACATGATATAAATTAAAGCATAAATAAATGAATAAAGTAAAAAAATTATAATTCTAATAATTTGTACAAATAAAATGAAGAAATATATTTAGAGAAAATATGCCTATTGATATTCTATGGAAGTAAAGTTATTTAATTTATAAAAATAAAATAAATAAAAAGCATAAATATATTAATAAAATTATGTATAATCCATTAAATGAATTAGCGTTTATTTATAAAAAAATATTAATACTAAGAAATCAAATTCATATATGTATTTGCAAATGAAAAGAATGTAATAAGAATATGCATATATTTATTAAAATTACAACAAAAATAAAATATTAAAATTTACAATTATTTAATCAAAATTTATAATGTGAATATATATTGGGAAAATAATAATAATAATAAACAATAAATAAAAACTATACTCCAAATGCTTAAAACAAAACCAAAAATTAATATTGTTTTAGTTTTACCCAGCATGGTCAATCGCAGCTAAGAAATCGAAACACAATGCACGAATTGATCCAGTTTCGGTAATGAGCAACGATAGGCGGAGTGCATCGTAAACCTACGCAGTGTAATGCGATCGGCATCTATATATATATATATATAAACATAAAACTACTCAATATGCATATATATTCATTATGCAATAATGGCACGGCCAGAGACAAATCTGAAACCGAAGCAGAGCAAAGCAAAGCAAAGCCAAGCCAAGCCAAGCACGGCAAAGCAAAGCGAAGTAAAGCATAAGACAATATAATCGTAATCAACTTCCAAATCAATTTCAAGCAGCAACTGAACTGGCCTCAAGTGGAGCACCGTAGGCCCGAAATGGAGCAGAAAGAGCAGGCAGTGCGTGGTTGTATGCAGAGATGCGTTTGGCCAAAGTGAAATGGCAAGAGATGCAGATGCCGATGCTGTTGATGCTGCTGATGATGCTGCTGCTGCTGCTGCTGATGTCGATGCTGAAACCTGTATGCTAGAATGCCTAACATTGCTCTCTGACTCCTAGATCTGGCGCACAGGTGTATTTGGTCAAGGTGAGCGAGCTGGGCAAAATACCAAACAGCAATCATCGAGCAGTAGCAGCAGCAGCAGCAGCAGCAGCAGCAGCAGCAATAGCTGCAGTAGCAGCAGCTACATTGAAATCCAAAATCCAAGATTCCATGCCCAGCATCTGTGGCAGCTTCTAGAGCAGCCCATTTAACGCTCTCTTTCGGGCACGCAATTCACCTGAGCCCCAGACGCTGAGACAGTTAAATGACGTCGGCGTCGACGTTGGCAGCACTGGCAGAGGCAGCGACATAAACAGCGACGGCAGCGTTGTCAGCGTCAGTCCAACCCGTTCAGTATAATTCGAACGCTCATTGAAAATGGTCTGCAGGCCGCGCATGCGCCAAGCTAATAGCTCTACGTTCACCTCCAAGTCGTAGTCGAAGTCGGTTTCGGAGTTGAAGTCGCGTGCTCAACATACACTATATATATATATATACATACTATATATACAGATATCTACAACATTTCATAGTTGAATTTGTATTTTTGTTGTTGTTATTTTTAGTTTTCTTGTGCTTGTGCAACGAAAGTTTAACGCCTGAAAAAAAGTAAATCCCAATACAAATCACGAAATACAAAAAAAAAAAAAGTTGTGAAAAATATTAATTTGAAGACGTGCCAAAGGCGAGGCGCCAAACGCTTTGGAAAATGTAATTGAAAAATTAATTTTGTGCTGGAAAATAATGAAATTTTGATAATGCAAAAAATGCACGGTAGTAAGAAAATAAGAAAAAAAAAAAAGAAAGATGTCAGCAAATGACCTTGACACGACACGAGGTGGCAAACACCTGACGTGTGAGGGTCGTGAGCTCATCAACGGGAAGGGGGACGAGGCAGAGCGGGTCGGCTTACAGCATGCAAATTAACCCAGACGATTGAGTGTCTGCACGCTCGATGCATGATTTTCTCTCTCTTCTCTGTTTATTGACGTATTTAACATAAGGCGGGGCAGGGCTGGGCGTGGCAGTTAACAAATGCTATAGCGTTTCTGTTGGCAATCAAACAATCGCCATCAGCGACATTTGACCATGGCTTAAGAGTTCATCTAGCCACAGCTAGATCAAAGCTGTGCTCTAAATGACCCCTTGACTCGATTATAAGATTATGTCTGGTAAGGTCGGAATATATATTATCGATAATATATATATATATTAATAATAAAATATATATAGACAAGATAATGAGATTGGAATATGTATATATATTATTTATAATATATATAATATAAATAACGAAATGTATGTAGTTAAAGGCATCAACAGATTGGTTTGACTTGGCTTAGCCTTAGTTTGAGTTCATTAATATTTTGTTAAAAAATATGATTTCAAGAATTGATAAGAATTGAATTTTAAAGATATATATATTATAAGCTATTAACATGTCTGTATAATGCTAGAGATATTTGCAATAGAAATTTTACTATTTTCGAGCTATTTTTGTAGACAGTTTTTTTCTTTTATTTACTGCAACTAAATTTAGATTATTTGCAACGCATTTTAATTTACAAAATTAATAAAAAAAAAATATATATATATAAATATATATATGTATAAATATTTTTTTTGTTTACTTTTTTTTTGGAACTAAATAATTTATAAGCAATTAAAATTTGATAACTTTATGCTAATATTTCTTTTAAAAATATCGTTGCTCTTGAACTTTGATTCGTAGACAAAAAGCAATTTTGTATTTTCAAGTTCAATGCGGTTTTAGCTTCAGTTGTCAACAGTGTTAACTAACGAAGCCGGGTCTAATATAAACACAAATCAAGTTCAAGCAAATCTCATTAGATCCACTTAAGCCGGCTTTAGCCTACATCAAATTCTCTTATAATAACTCTTCTCACAGTACAAGAAAAATTCAAGGAAAGAAAACAGAATTCATTACGAAGTCAACAAACAATTATTTATGAAGTCTTATTTTGCCTAATGACAACAACAGCAAAAGCAACAAAAGACAACAAACAATTAGCACCGCTGACAGTGTAATTATTTTGTTACAAGGCAACGAAATGTCAACGCAACATTTGAAAAACACTTTTGTCATAACTTTTGACAGCATAATTAAAGTAAAAATATTAAGAAAATAAACGACATTAACAACAAATTTAATAAGCAAAAGAAAGCATTAAGAGCTAAGAGTGTTTCATATTTGTTTCTGTTTCAGTTTCAGTTGTTTTTGTTTTTCTGTTTTTTTTTTTTTTGTGCCACAGGTGAAAGTGTTAAAAAAAATAAAGGGAAACAGCAATAAACTGGCAAAACATATACATGCATATATACAAAATCAATAATAAAATAAAATAAGGTACCAAAAACCAATTGACTGGGTAAAAGTTTGGCCAAAGTCAAGCTAAAAAAAAAAGAAAAAAAAATAGCGCACAGTGCAGAAGCGGAAAGCGTTAATGAAACTGAGCAAAATGGTTAGAGCTGATTATGTGGAATACTCGGACACAATATGCATTTGCTTTGGCTTGGTTTTCTTTCGATTTTCGTTGTTGGCACTGGCTTGGCTAAAAGTAGGCGTTTCGTTTTCCTGGCCACCCCAAAACAACATTCACTCGTCATATGTAGGCAACGCTTGCCTGCTTGGCGCTTAACTAGAATTTTGCAGCAGCAACAAAATTGTTGCAGCAACTGCAGCAGCAACAGCAGCTTTAACTAATACTTGCAAATTTGCCATAAAGCAAAAGCCAGTCCGGCTAGTAGGCTGAAAAGCAAGCGGCAACAAAACCGCTACTGCAGCAAAAAAAAAAAAAAAATTCAAGCCAAAAAGCTGAAAGCAACAAAAGCATTTGTAACAAGTTGCAGTAAAAGTGGTGCGTATATGTTGTCCCCTCTCTTTTTAACTGGTTGCCATCCTCTCCCTCTCTCTCTCTCTCTCTCTATCTCTCTGACTCACTCCATCCCAGTTGGTTGACTAATGAAGCACATCGGCTTGAAGTTGATGAATTTTACGCGCCTTGTCGCCACTGACTAATTGACTAAAGTGAGAGCAGCCAGCAGTTAGCAGTTAGCAGCCCAGCGGCGCTTTCTCAACGCTTTGTACCGGAAATGGTAGCAGACGACCTTACTAGTTAGTTACAAAAAAAAAAAAACAATAATAATAATAATAAAATAAATACAAAACAAACTAAAACAACTATAAAATCATTGTATGACAGTAGCAGCAAGTTTGTGTCTTAAGTCTTTTGATTGCATAGATTAATTGAGCTACTCTTATAAGGCAATAGCTTACAGCCTCTTAAGTTACTGTGCATTAACAGTCATTGCCGCAAGTTCGTGTCTTAATTCTTTTGTTTCAACAGATTTTGCGCATGATTTACGACCTAATCTACGCTTATTAAAGATTTACATCTTGAGCCAGCTAAAAGCTATTACAGCAGAAATAGCTTATAGATTACACGAACTACTTAGCTTGAGCAGCAACAAGTTTGTGTCTTAAGTCTTTTGAATTTGTTATATATATATATATATATTAAATGCTGTTAGTTGCACTTAAGCATTGTATCATGATTTGATTATGCGTTTTCTCTATCTTTTGATCTTAATGCAAATCTTGACTTATAATGAAACTTTCTACAGCACAACTTTTTGAATAGTTCAAATTTTAATTTAGTGAAAATAGAAAAAAATTATTGTAATATTCACAAATCAATCTAAAGTCAAACTAATGCAAGTTTTAAGGGAAAACAAATTCAAATTCAAGCGAAAATCTCTGAGTTACAAAACGAAATATATGCTGTGCCATAAATTATGTGGATTTTACGATTCTTTGGATAAAAAAAAAAAAAATACAAAAAACAAAAAAACTTTCTTTAAGCCGTCAAGGTGCTGATGATGAGGTGCGGCGCATGCATTTGATGTTCATTTTTTTTGTTTAACCCAGTTAAGTTTCACATGAGTCCAAGAGTCTGGAAAATCTCTAGAAATAGCTAAATCGCTCTTCTGAAGGTCACTTTAATTACCAACCAAATTACCAAAGTACTCCTATGCTCTTGATTAACTAAGCTAATGAAGTGGCATATCTAGCTCTCTTTCATTTGCTAGCTCTATCTTTCTCTCTCTCTCTCTCTTTCTCTCCCTTAACTAGAAACAATGAACAATAGCAAAATAATAAAGCTGCAAGTCAATTGGTGCTCGACTTGGCGATTACTTTAAACTATATTGTTGCTTGGCCATGTTGTTGTTGGTAATGAGAGAGGTCAAGTGAGCTTTGTCGTCCAGAAAGTTTGCATGCAAAAGTTCAGGGCTAAAGCAATTGCAGTCCCCTACAGCTAGTCACAGAGCAATGCCACCTCTAATTGATCTATTATGTATTATAACATTAGCAAATCATTATCTTATTAACGAGTTAGTTGCGCTGCTGAGAAATGTGTTTATAATGAGCATATATACATATATATATGTATATATGGTTAACTTATGATTAGTATAGGGTTATATATATTAGATCATAAAGCAAATGCAAGAGTCAACTGAACTAAAGTTACTTAATAATGTGCTTAGCTTATAATTGGAATATTAAGTAATGTTTTAAGATCTTAGTTATCTTAAAGTCTTAGATTATTAAAGTTCCTGCCTTCAAAGTTTTATCTCATTAATAAGTCTATTGACTTTACAAGCAGTTCAGAACTCTTGCAGCTTTGAGTTCTATATGCAAACTTCCATTCTAGCTCTTAGATTTAAGCTCTGCTAGCAGCTCTGCATATTTTTATTTTCCAAAAAAAAACTTGCTGAAATTTTTCTCTATAAAATTTAGCTCTACATTTTATATAATTCTTAAGTTTTATCATGCTATTAGCGCAGAGTATTTGAAGTAAGCAAAGCATTAGCCAAGTCAACGATGTCAACTGGTGCTAATAGTATATAAAACGTTTGCTGCTCGGCTAATTATTGTTCATTCGTGTCAAAGTTGTTGGACCCCGGCAGCGCGACAATTTCACTTCCGTCTAATGCGTCGAATGTAATGTGTCAAGTTGAATAACAAAACGGAATGTTAAAGAGAGAAGACTGAAAATGAAAAGGAAAATGAAATTAATATGTCAAACAATCATAATACGAAACGCTTTAATTTACTGTGAGTTGTGGCAGACCTAGGACTAGGCCATTTCAATGGGAGGAGCGACAAAGAGAGCGAGAGAGAGAGAGAGGCAATAATAATATAATCCGTATAGTTTATAAACTTAATAACAATAACAAACAGCAAAAATTACTTAACAGCAACTTAATTGTTACCACACACACACACACACACACACACAGAGACAGAGACTCATGCGCGCGCAGTCGACGTTGACGTCTCATGCGCTTCAGTGACGGCGACGTCAACGCTGGCGTCTGCGTCGCCGGCGGATTGGAAATGCACTCACCAAAGATTGGCTCACTTTTTATACAGCTGCGGTTGTTGTTGTTGCTGTTGTTATTATGTCTGTTGCCGCAATTGTAACAAATTATTTGCGTTTTGATTGTGGCCAATGTAATAAACAAACAATATCACACACACACACACACACACATGGATACAGCTAGACACGCACAGCGACAGCGATTATAAAATTAAAATACATTTTTTATTTTTTTTTTTTGATTTGGTTTTTTTTTTTCGTTATTCACAATGGAAGTTTAATCGAATTTTGCAGAAATAAATATGCAAACAGCATAAATTACGTATGCGACGCGTTGTACATGGCAGCAGTTAATTGTTATAGGAAATTGCAGAGACCATGCAATTGGGCGATAAAAAAAAAGCTTTGCATATAATAAAAATAGATAAAGAAATCGGGCTAAAACTATGTAAAAATAAATGCAATTAAGTTGAGGTAAATACATATATATATATATATATATATATATATATATATATATATATATATATATATATATAAAAGGAAAGACAGACTTCAACTCTCGGGAAAAAAACGAGTTGATTTGATTTACAGCTTGCTAGCTGGAGTTAGGGTTCGTCTGATGTCTGAATATTTGTATTGATTTTAACAAAGTTTGTTCACACATTCATTGAGCAAAATGTATGACAAGCTAGACAGCAATGACTGACTAGCAGATACTCTGCACTGCACGCAGAGCTAATATTTCAAACAATCCATGCTTCTCTGCTGCATTCAGAATTTTAATGAACTCGCCCAAAATTGATGTTAACGATCTATGCGACAAGTCTCTAATAATTTAAATAGATTTTAATTGTAAATTAGAACTAGAGAAGATATGTTAAACGATTTTAAAAGAGCGCTTTAATGTAGTCAAATAAATAAAATAATATAGTAAATAGACTGAACTATCGATTATCGATAATAAGGGAATGAGATGAGTTATCGAATAAAAAAATAATAATAAAATCATACTGAGTAAGGTATAGATGAGTATATATTGAAAATTTCAAGTCTGTAGCTTATGGGATTTACAAAATACAAACGGAAGGACAGATGGAAAACCAGACGAAAGGACAGACGAACATACGGAAAGACAGACGTAAAGACAAATGGAAGAACACATGGAAGAGATGCGGAAGACTGAAGAACAGACTGACGGAAGGACAAACAGAAAGACAGAACGAATGAAGAAGAAAAAGAGCAGAAGAGATGGACAGATGAAAGAGCAGACGGATGGAGGGATAGACAGGCGGACTGACGGAATAAAAGACAGACATGCGGAGAGAAGAACAGGCGCACGGACTGACGGAGGGATATCAAGATATCAAGAATATATATACTTTTATGGCGTTTGTCAGGCCCATTTCTGGCCGTTACATAAATCCCCATAAAGCTATTATACCCACAAAAAAAAGCATTTTGAATAGGAATGCAACGCATATACAAATCAAAGAAAAGCCCTTTTCAATCAACTACCACAAGTGCCAGCTAATGTCTGTTGGTTGTTGGTTTTGAGGACCAACACAGACAATTGAAATTTGCTTTGCGGTTTCCCACAGACTGAACTGGCAGCAGGCTGTCATTATATCATTATCGCAGGCATTCACACTTATCATTAAGCGGGATGGTTGGCTTTGATCCGCATGCATATGAATTGTGTTGGCCCAATCGACAGTTGGCAGTTGGCCAGCCAAGCGATCATATCATATTCTCTCTCGTTGTAGATCTGCAAATGCCATACAATTTGCTTCGACTGTCAAGTGGATTTCCGCGCAGAGCATGGAAAATTTTGTTGACAAAAGTGACAGTCAGACGAGACGACAAGTGCACAGATCTCTATAGCCATGAAATGATATTACAAAATCGAAAAAAGAAAAAGAAATGAAAAAAAAAAAAAAAAAACTTGTAATTGAAAGGAAAAAATGTTTTCAATTATGAATAATGGATTGGGTGGAGGCGTTGCTATAGCAATTGATATACGAGTGTCTATGATTTATTATGCAAAATATGATTGAAGAGTTGGCAGTTAGGATACAACAGACATAGAGAGAGAGAGAGCGATAGAGAGAGGAAGAGAGACAGGCAGACATTCATCCTCGTGGCGAAATATGACGCAAGATAGTGGACGCCGGGTAATATAGATGACGATCTTGGTCAGCTATTTTTCTTTTCTTTTCTTTTCTTTTTTTTTTTTTGAATTGTCTGTGCGGAACTGCTTTTTACGGTCCATTGCCATCTGGCTGGGCTGGCAAGTGCTTCGCGTACGCCGGCTTGTAGCCTATCGAAGCATTTAATTTTCACTTAATTACCGTAGTTAAATCATAAATTAAATGACTGCCGTAGAAAGCGACGACGACGACGACAGCGAAAAATATTGTCGATCGTCTACGTGAACAGCTGGCGTTGACATGGTTAGTGTCCAGCAGCGAAGCCGTTAGCTAAATGAACTGTTAGATAATCTTGTCAAAATGAATGCAAACACAACAACAACAACAACAACAACAACAACAATAACAGCAGCAGCTGTTGTCTCATAAAATAAAAATTCACTCAACTGGCAGCAGCAGCAACAATTATTATGGCCTAAGCATTTGGCTCTGCCTGACTAACCCGTCTACGTGCCGCGCATTCTAAATGGACTTTCTGCAACTGCAGCGCATAACAGCTTGACGACTCTGCAGCTGGAATGCGTATTGAAGGCCCCGGGCTACACACAAATAACTGCAAATGGAACTACGACAGCGTACAGCATGAGCTCTGTCACTCGGAGTTTGTCTGTGTGTCATTGCGAAACGCTCTGGAATGATACGGCCAGCCAGTTAGCCAAGTTAGCCCAGTCAGGCTAGCTCGCCTGGCCAGCGAGTTAGCCAGTTTTTGTCTCCTTTCAATCAAGTGGCTTGCAATGTGGTCGCCACGTTTCTAACCGTACGCTTCTCGGCAATGTGTCTTCCTGCTAAACCTAACAGCTTTTCGCATTCCATGCGTTGATTCATGCAGTTGTCAAGAGATTTCTTCAAGTTAATCCCATTGGACTAGAAATTTCCATAAGCTTAAACAAGTTTTAGCTCAACTATTCTCGCGCATGTTGCATTTATCATACTCACTCACGAAAGTGAAATGAGTATATTGGTTTTGAGCACTGTCCATTCGACTAGACAGTTCAAGTAAATACAAATCATTTCGCTCATATTAGCGCTAGGAACTTTAGATTATCAATTTATACTCATCTAAGCCTTCATATGATAAAGTGTTATGATTTGCCTCATGTGCCCACTAGATTCGTGGTAAATCGTAAAATACACTTTCCGGTATATCAGAATGTCTGAACTACTAGAGTATTGAAAATTATATTATATATATATATATATATATATATATATATATATATATATATATATATATATATATATATATATATATATATATATATATATATATATATATATATATATATATATATATCATAAAATCTTAAAACTAGATTATGATTGATAATTGAGTTATTATTAATCTGCACTGTCGTTGATCCAAATATAATTTGTGCTACACATTGGGGGCGTGGCAAATGAAAAAAAATACGCTACTTTTGCCCTTTTGGAGCATAGCAAAAAACATTTTGAAGCATTAGCTTCAAAATACATATACGCACGTTGTCATAGACTCCATCTTAAGATAGACCAAAAATAATCTGACTACGCCCATTGAGGGCGTGGCAAATCAATTCTAACTCTATCATAAATTGTAAATAATCTGTTATATTTTTTTAGTACTATAAATGTAGAAGAGTTAGCATTTTCAATTTATTATATTATATTATAAGATGCACGAAATAAGTAGGTGGGACACTACGTTTACTACGATACAAAATATTATTATAAATTAATATTTCAAAAATCATTAAAAAATCAAGATATAAAAAAATTAATAAATTGCTGCTTATACAAGACAAAATTATGAATAATATTCAACTTAGTAAAGTCCAAAAGAATGTGCGCAAAAATTAAAAAAAAAATGTGTTAACAATATAATTCACAGCGAAATAAGTATGTGGGAAACATTAATAATTTCTCTTATTAAAATAATATAAAAAATATTTGTAATAATCAATAAAAATCAAGATAAAAAAATAATAAATTACAAAATTAAATAGAGCACATTTTATTATTACTATTATTATTATTATTATTATTATTATTATTATTATTATTATTATTATTATTATTATTATTATTATTATTATTATTATTATTCTTATTATTATTATTATTGTTATTATTACTATTATTACTATTATTATTATTAATATTATTATTGTTTTTATTATTACTATTATTATTATTATTATTATTATTATTATTATTATTATTATTATTATTATTATTATTATTATTATTATTATTAGATTAAAAGTATATGACAAATCGGTACTGATTCTATAGTAATTTGATGTTGAATTGAAATTTTTAATTGAATCTTGGGTAGACTAAAATATTACAAATATATTTCAAATATATATGGGGCATGATATATGAATAAATACTATAACTTCTATAGTTTAATATTTATAAAGCCATTGATTCATTATAGATTTGCAAAAAACTATCAAATTTAAAAAATACCAATAAGGGGCGTGGCAAATGGGAAAATGAAGCTGTTAGTGAACTGCAAAGTTCTTACTTGCATTTTAAAAACTGTTGTTAATCTCTTCGATATCACCATCTTATTCCTTTACAGCCCAGCAGCATGGGTAATTCAAGCCGATTGAGTGCTCAGCGTGCACAGCTGCTGATGCCGGTGATGTCGCTGATGCTGATGCTGATGTTGATGCTGATGGGAGCAATGGCTGTGGACGCATTGCCCACTATAAAGCAGCAGGGCGGGGCCAATTATGTGCAGCAGCTGGACAAGAGTTTCTTTCAGCCGCGTGAGGTGGAGCAGACAATAGACGAAGTGCAGAAAATATTGGCCAATGATCCGGCATTGCCGAGGCTAACGCGGTAAGAGATGATCAAGATGATGATGATGAGCATGTTAAGAGAAGATTATATCGATGATAATTAACTAAAATTCCCCCTTCACAGCGGTGAAATCGAGGAACTGTACGAGAAGGTCACCCGCGAGGAGTACGAGAAGAGCATCGAGGCGGGCGACATGAGCCGAGCGGACAGCATGCGCGCCCTGATGCTGGTGCTGCCCTACAACACGGACAACAACACCGAGGAAAATCTACAAGAGCTGTACACGCGTCCGCCAGTGACGCGTGTCATTGATGCCTATACGCCGCCGAATCCAATCAAATTCATAACCCCCGATCCCAATGCAATGCCGCGCAGCACCGTGCCCGGCGGCAATCCGGCTGTGGCGGCCACCACCTACAAGCCCATCTACGGCAACCTGCCAAAGCAGCTGCTGCCGGCGCCCACAGCGACCACATATCATCCGCCAGCGCCAGCGCCCGTCATGTACCAGCTGACGCCGTCGCTGGGCAAACCCAGCATGGACTTTCAGCCGGTGACGAGTCGGCCGCAGACCTACGACTATGTCCGGCCGCAGCAACAGGCAACAGCGGCACCGCCTCGTCCCGCCGGGCAGACGGGCCAACGCTTCAGCTCGCACTACAGCGCCAAGAATGCGCAGTTCCTGCGGAAGCCAGCTAGGCCGGCTCAAAGTCCGGCCGTGGCCCACAGCAGCACGGTCAAGCCCGTGGCGGACATACTCGAAAGTCTAGGGATCGTGGGCGGTGCTGGCGCTGGCGCTGGCACAGGTGCACAGGGCTCACATAAACGCTTCGCCATAGATGACTATTATCCGGCGGAGAGTGCACCGCAGCCTGTGGTGGCTGTGGCGGACTTGCGTGGACTGCAGGGCGCACGCATCCGGCCCGATGCCTACTCCAACTTCAAGCCGCTCAACATTGGCGAGGAGCTGCGCGTCAAGCCCGAGGTTGAGGGCTATTTGACGCGCTTTGGCATTGTGAAGAAGTCTCCAAAGGCGCTGAAGAAATCCCAAGCGGGCGTGGCCACAGCCACCGAGGAGCCAGCGGGCGCCCACACAGAGCTGTCGACGGCAACGGCCAAGGTGCCGCCGCAGACCAATGCGGAGCTGGCCAAGCTGCTAGAGAATCTGCAGGAGCTGGAGCGTTTGCAGACGAAGAGTGCACGAAAAACCCCAAGCAGCAGCACCACAACGACAACCACGAGCACCAGCACCACCACAACCACAACGACAACAGCTGCACCACCCACAGCGATGCCGACAGCTCAGCTAATCACCCACGGCGCTCCGCTGCTCATCGAGCCGAAGAAGCCACGTCGCCGCATCGATCCCAATATTGACATCAACTTTGCGAACTCGGACAATCAGCAGAAGCCAGCCAGCGCAACGGATGAGCTATCCAAGCTGCTGCAGAATCTGCAGGAGCTGGAGAAGCTCAAGATTAATCCAGAGAATGTGCTGAAGGCGACGAGCTCCGGCACTCAGGCGCTCAGCAATCGCTTCAGCGGCAGCGGCACCACCACCACGCCAAGCACAACCACCCAACGCACCACCACCACCCAGGCCAGCAACGATGCACGCGAACTGCAGCTGATTCTGCGCCAGCTGCAGCAGCTGGAACAGTCGAACGCTGTGCGCAAACCCAGCACCACCAGCACCACCACGGCACGTCCTAAGCCAGCGCAGAGCTTCGGTCTGAACTTTGATGCGGCTCAGGCGAATACGCTGGGCGCAGCTGATCTGCTGCAGCTGCAGCGTTTGCTCAGCGACGATCGAGAGCTGGAGCGGCTCTATGAGCAGGCGCGCAACAGCAAGAAGGCGGCCAAGATAGGCACCACCCCATCAAAGACCACGACGACGACGACAACAACGACAACGACAACAACACCACGTCCCACCAAGGCATCCACTGCCGTGGATCATGCCCAGTTCGAGGCATTGATAACGCGCGTGCAGCAATTGGAGCAACTGCAGCAGCCACAGGCAACCACGCCGGGCTTCAGCACACGCAATGTGGCCGCAGCACATGGCTTGGCAGCCAGCCTGAGCCTGCCCAGCAATGACTACGCTCAGCTGCAGCAGCTGGCGGGCACTGCACAGATGGCCTATGAACAGGATCTGGGCCAGGTAGAGATCTCGACGGCTGCATCCACCGCTAAGCAGCAGCAGCGTCAGCGGCCATTGAATAGCTTTGAACGCAGCAATGGGTTACTGCAGGATGTGCAGCCGCAGGACTATGTGCAGCTGCAGAAGCTGCTCAGCAAGGTGCAAGAGCTGGAGCGTGTGCAGCTGCAGGAGGCGCGTCCAACCACCGGCCATCAGCTGGTCACAGCCGCCTCCGTGCGCACCCAGAACGTGAAGAGCCTGAACGGTGCCCAGATTGTCTATGCCCAGCCAGCGGCGATGCCTGAGCCCGAGCTGAATCTCAAGCTAGAGTTGCCCGTGTATAAGCAGCCGGCCACAGTGAATACAACGCCAATGCCAAATGCGGCGCACGATCTCAGCTCCAGCGAGGAGCTGCGTGAGTTTGCCATGTCACAGCCGGCGCATCCACAAATGAATCACAAAAAGAATCAGAATCAGAATCAGGGTCAGGATCAGGATTACAAGCAGTTCCAGCAGTTCTTTAGCAGCCTGGAGGACAATGGCGAGCGTCAGAGCTATCAGCATATGCAGCCCATCTATAAGACGGCGACGCCAGCTCCGGCAACGATTGGCCCCAATGAACAGACAGTGACACAGGGCGCAGCACCACCCGCACCACCAGCACCATCCGCACCACCCGCAACGACACGACCCACGCCCAAGCAAGCCGATTTGGCTGAGCTGCAGAAATTGCTCTACAATACGCAGCAGCTGCAGAAACTGGGCGTGGCACTGCCCAATGAGCTATCCCAGCAACTGGAGAGTCAATTTCAGCCCAGCAGCACCAGCTCCAGCACGTCTAGCACCACAACATCAACATCTACGTCCACAACAACCACAGCCACACCACCCGCCTCGCCATCGCCCACTCACGACTCATCCTCGCCGGCGGTGTTCTCGCTGACCACCAGTAAGCCAGCATCGCCACGGCCACCACGGCCACATCCCACCACCGAGAGCAGCGTGGAGCTGCCCGTGTTCAGTGCCACGAAGATCATTGAGGCGGCCATTAAGCGGGCGGCCAATCGCATTGGTGTCTCCACGGAGCAGCCGATGAGTTTGGCTGCGGGCGCTTCTGGCTTCCGGCGACGCAGCGACGATGACATGGATTTGGCCACAGAGGATGAACAGGATGGCGTGCTCGATGGTGATCTGATGGCCGAGTTCAGTGAGCTCAACTACCAGCTGGCCAAACCCGATGCGCAGCCGGAGGCACGCGAGCAAGCGGAGTTGGGCGATAATCTTGGCGAGCTGCAGCGTCTCATCAGCAATCTACAGCAGCTGCAGCAACTCAACGTGAGCCTGGGCCAGATGAAGCCAATTGCAACGCAATCACAAGCGGATGCCAACTATTTGCAGTCGCTGCCACCGGGCATCGATACCTTCAAGCCACGCAGACAGAGCCAGGACAACAGCAGCAGCAGCAGCTCCATCACCACCACCACAGCTAGCCCCAGCAGCAGCTCAACTCCGTCTGAGTCGGATGATTCAGTTACAACGCAATCGCCCACACGTTTCAGCCTGGATCTGGGTCTAGGCGATGGCGACACCGCCTCATCATCGGGCAGCGATGGAGATAAAGCCACAAGCAGCACCACCGAGTCAAGCAGCTCCTCGACCACGGAGGAGTCACGCAATGGCTCGCTGGATGATCTGGCCAATTCGTTTGGACCTGATCCCGTTGCCCAGGAGCCGCCACCGCCCAAAAAGAAGAATGGCTTCTATTTTCTAGCCGATTGGAATTCGTTCCTTGAGGTCGGCGATGGCGACGATCAGGTGGTGGTGCGCCTCAGTCCCAAAATTGGCGATCCCCGTGACTTTCTGGCCGTCTAGGCGCCGAGATGCCAATTAGCTGGCACTGTATATAGTTCTTAACTGTACCGTTAACCATAAACATATACTATCCCTATCGTTATATTGTGTGTGCGCGCGTTGTATTTATTTTAGTCACTGGTTTTTTTTTTATCGAATCCGCCTAAAGACCTCCATGCGGGTCGTAGTCATAAGTTGGGGCCTAAGCCTAAGTTCTAAGAGTCAATCACAAATGGAAGAAATCAAGAAAACAAAATAAAAGAAACTAAAGTTGGAATTTGAAAATCATAAATAAGTTCAAATATTCTACTAAATATATTCTAGTTTCATAAAGAAGTGTAATAAAGTCCAATGAAATTCGATATAGAGCTGTTTAAATAACATCCATGTTAAATCTCCGAAAATAGAAGCAACATAATTTATTTCTTCATCCCTTCCTTTCTCTATCTGTTCGACCATATAGATACCATATAGATCCCAAAATACGCATATCCAGTGTTTTTGAAATAAACAGTAACTATTCTTGTTTTAATCCTAAGTTATTAAATGATATAATTTGGCATTTATTTTCTATTTTATGTTTTTCTTATAATTTTTATAAAATTTATTTTATAAACATTTTTTTTTTTTTGTTATTTTTACTAATATTATTATTATTTTTTTTATTATATTTTTTTTTAATATTCATTTCTGCATATTTTCTAAATTATTTATATACTTTGCTCCAAATGGCATAAAATTTATAAAATGTATGTTCGATTGAAAATATAGTCAATATATGATAGAATTTGTACTCTTACCAAATGTTCTAGAAGTCAGTAGAATATGTAAATCATATGCTAAAAATTTTATTGAAATCCGTTCATTAATATAGAAGTTATGAAAAAAAAAAGTTAGGATAATTAAATATGGGGTAAAAAGCGCGAAGTTTACGCATATTCTCTATATTTGTTCTCTACTTGATGTTCGGGTTTGGGAAGTGAGTGTAGAATTGATGTTCGTTGTCGAGGAGACATTGTTTTTTTTTTTTTTCATTTTATTTATTAATTTAATTATGTGTTTATTTTATTTTTATTTTTTCATACATGCTATGCTAGACACCAAGCAGAATTTCTAAGCTAGCATCGATTTAACTGTTATTGACATCTTGATACTGGTAAAAAAAAAAACATCTGAAATATTATTCATTCTATTGGACAACTCATACAGTTCAAAGAAATATTCCTTTACGAAAAAAAAAAAAAAAACAAAACAAAAAAAAAACAATAAAATATATTAGTTTTTGTGTGTTTTTCAACATTCAAAATGAACCATCAGTTTCGCAATGTCTTGCCCAACGCCATTACAACTGAGAATATCGTGCGGTTTGTGCGTGCTCATGTGGAGCCCGTGGAGCACAAAGCCCTCATATCCCATTTTTGTACTTCGGAAGCGGCAGATAACGATAAAAAGGCTACGGAACTCAATGAGATTTTGATAAAATCCATTAACGCCGGTACGATTATGCATTGCAATAGTTTCTTCTTTTCTGACGCTCTTGTGGATGATGTGGAAAAATTTGTCGATCTACATGAGCCCGTTGGATTGACAGAAATTGATAGTAGCCTTTCAATATGCAGTACACTGAGCTATGATATGTTGACTAAGGCTAAAGCTCGAATAGTCGGTAATTTGGATGACGGTCGATAGCCATCTTCTTCGGATGAAGAGTGGTCCTAAATGATCTGATTGCTACATACCTACAATGCCCAATTTACCTAATTATCAATACTGGGCATATGAAAACCCAAATTTCTACGTTTATACAAAAATTATATGAAATTCGTTGTGCAAATAAATTATGTAACAACAAAATAATAATCATAAGAATAATAATATTCTAGAACCTATGATGGCTGGAGGCTTCTTGGATGAATTCCAGGGTTTTTGCTAGTCGAGCATTCTTGAGCAGAACTAGGGAAATGTAAGTTCTGGAATCATCCGGTCTAGATAAAGATTTACGATTTCCGCTGATAAGGATAGAAATAAAACAACAACAACACTTTAAATGTTCCCAACATGTCTAGATCCAGACTGTTACTTATCTAGCTACCTGACCTAGCGATTCCGCCTTAAATTCCGTCAGCACGTATTTTTATCGCGAATTTGTTATTTATTTTTTTTAGCCTAATTTTTTTTTTACATTTTTCATGCATCCTCACATATTTACATACATGTATACATTTCTATTAATGCGAAATTATTTTCATGTAACATTGTTTTTTTTTTTGTTCTATTTATATTTTTATGATTTGTTGTTTTATTGATATCCTTGTGGCGGAAACCGTAAATCCTTATCTAGACCGGATGATTCAACAATATACATCATCCTACAACTTTGAACACTCCTTAATTATTTTAAGTGATTCATAGAATTAAAATTGACATAACCCAAAAGGCTACTCCGTCTAAAAAAAAATTTTACTTTACATCGACAAAAACTGAATTCGAAAATAAAATAATACCAAAGCAGGCCATGGATTTATCATCGAGCCCCAGGGTAGGTACCTATGGAGCTCTCTCAGAAATTTTTATTATATTTCGTGTCATCGGCCTGTAAAGACCTCGGAGAAAAATTTAATTTTGTATTTTTTTTTTAATAAAAATTGTTCCAATATTTATCAACTTTAGAAATCCTGTACAAAAATAGTAATTTTGTTATTGAAATGGGTGCAGGCCGTTCCAAGCCCGTTGCAATGCAACAGTCAAATCGCGCATATCAAACATTCTTGGAAATGTTCAAGAATACCCATTCATATCTATCCGAAAATGAAGTTGAGCCAAATGCTGTAATGACTTGGGACGCAATGTCTAATGAGCAGAAGTTCCATTTCCAGGTGAGTAGTTAATACCTAATGTATGTGTGACGTAATGGATGACGTGGCTGACCGTTCGCTAGAATTTGGAGTTGCCGCCTCATGCACACATTGAGACTGAGACTTTGCCCAACAGCAATAAAGAGCACAACAAACCAGTTTCAGCCAAGATAGAAAAGACCAAAGCGAAGTACAGGCCAAAACCGAAACCCAAACCAAAAGTAAAATCATCTTCAACTTCCACTAAAATCTTGAAGGCTAATAAGAAGTCAAATAAGGCAATAAATTCTACCACAAAAGGAAAGGTATATTGCAAAAAAAAAAAATATATATATATATATACAAAATATTGTAACCTTTTCAACTTTTAAAGCTAAAGAAACGAAAATCTCGTGCAAATAAGCGGGAATCCGCTAATACTCCACGTAAAGGCCAATCCTATGCTTAACCAATATCGTATGTTACTATTCCACTCAATTTGCAAATAATATTATATAATTCACATTCACAGGTTAGCAGGAATAAAATTTTCGTTGAATCAATTTTCGGATTATTACACTGTAGCTGTCTCTTCACCCGTTCTTCCTAGGAAGCCTCGGATTGATATCAAATTTATGTATTTTTTTTATTATTTTTTTTTAAATATGTTACTCCATTGACAATAGACAATTGACGTAAACGAACTTAACCTAACTTGACCATAACCTGACACGAACTGAACTAATCGGACTTTTCTGTGACAAACATATGTATGCAATGTAATTACATACATATATATTCGGAAAATAGAAATAAATACGATGCACAACAAACAAAAATTATTTAATTGCAATGAAGCCATGGCTCGAAGAATCCCGGCATGACCAGCTCGTAGAAGGTTATACGCCGTGTTTGGACCACAGCCAGCAGATAGAGCGCGCCCGGTGACCTTTGTAGGGGCAGGCGAAGGGCCAGCAGCTGTAGAATACCCGGCTGCTCAGCCTCCCCATCCGCTTCGGCATGGAACTGTGTGAATGGGACGAAGCCTTGAATGCCACGATAGATGAAGACGCGCACAAGGCAACAGCCCTCGACAAAGGCCAGCAGCGTCTCGTCGCGGACACGTAGAGCTGTTAGCTGACGCGCCATCGGTTCGGCTGCCAATGACTGGAATATCGTTCCATTGGCGAAATGCAGCTGCACATGAGCGCCTGGCGCTGTGGATGGGGCTATTGGTGGCGCATCTGCAGCGACTGTGGTGAGGCGGGCATACAGCAACCGGGCGTGCTGCGCTCGACCCACATGTAAGCGTATCGTCTCCACGGGCTGCCACTGTTGATTCGGATGTGGCAAGGCCGTCATCAAGTTGCTCGATTCGGCAGTGTCCAGGTCCAGCTGCTGGGTTTCCTGTATCTGGTCTTGCAGCTCACGCAGTCGTCCAATCACTGCGTGCAGTCGTACGGTGTCCTCGTCTCCGTCGTCTATCTCATCATGGCTGCCACCATTTGCCAGTAGCAACACATCTCGTATAGCGCGCGTCAGCTGGAGACCCAGCGAATGCTGCTCCTGCTCCTGCTCCTGGCTATCGTTATTGACCAGTCGCATGTGAAGAGCATTCAGCTCCTCCACCACGGACCAAATCAGTTGCGCACTGCGCGCTGCCAATACGCGAGCCGGAGTATTCGGCAATGGCAGCGTGTCGGGGGACAACGAAGTCAAGGCCTTATTGCCAGACTTCGAAGCAAGTCGCAATTGTCGCATTAAGTGTAAAAAGTCTTCTACCAGATGCTCATCGTCGTAGAGGTCACTCTCTGGTATGCTCAGCTGCGTAATATTCACCTCGGTCTGTAGCCGAAAACTGAGATGCTGGAGCAGGCGCTGTTGCAACGTCTCGTACTGCTCCTGGCTAAGGGTGTGAATTGCATCGAGATGTGGCCGCAAATGCGACTCAGTTGTGGGCCGGTTCAGGTACTTAATGACATCCTGATAGCTTGGTCCACGCCGTCGCTGCTGTGCCTCATGCTTCTGCTGCAGCTGCTGTAGCTTGCTGGCTGGCACATCCATGGGCTCAATCTCAATCTCGGCGCTAGTGCGCCAGCTTTGCAGATTTGCCAGACCGCTGCAGTTCCAGCTGCGCTCCAATTGCTCCTCGTTCACCTCGTAGCTGGTCATGAAACTGAACTGATCATTACTACTGGCAGTGCTAGCATTGCGCAGCTGCAGCACAGTCACATCATCAATGGGTCCACTCTCGAAGTGGCCAGACTTTATATACTGCTTGCCGGTCCAGCGATAGATGCGTGTTCTGCAGCCCACCTCGTTGAGCAGCAGATAACTGACACCTTGTGGTGCCGATTGCAGCGCAAAGACACGTCGTATATCTGCTTCTCCTGCGGCCTGTTGCAATGCAAAGCTGCGACGTAGCTGCGTTACCTGGTAGGGCAAGCGAAGCAGACCAAACAGCCTAGAGAGACGCTTGCATAGCTGTTGATAGCGCTCCGTCCATTCGCTCTGCCGCCGATAGATTTCATGAGCCGACTGCTCAGCCAGCTTTGACTGTTTTAGGCGCAGCCAACGTACGCTCCAATTGCCGCTAATGACTTGAGTCGCTCGACCCTGTGCCCACAGGCTCCTCTCATGCCAGGCACTGAAGTTGAAGCCATTGATGTGCATGCGCGTGCGCAACTCCGGCGCATGCAGCTGAGCAAAGTTGAGCGGCGTTTGCAGACACAGCTGCTGTTCGTGCAATGTGGCCACATCACTTAAGTTGAAATTGGGATCGCCGTTGATGGGCGCGCTGGCAGTCAAGGAGCCAGTCACATCCAAAGACTTTATTACCAACGGTGTGGTTACACGCTGCGGGTGCGGTGCACTAATCTGAAAATAAAACCGAAAAGCTACAGTTAAATCTTCAAGAACTAGTTAGATAGCTTACCAGCAGGGTATTCGCATATTCCATGGACAAATTACGTCCATTGACAGGACCATCGAGCTTTACGTGTCCATCAACCAGATGCAGCTCTTTGGCGACCAATGGAAAGCTGAGATTTTGCTCCGTATGCAACGTAACTATGTGATCCATGTTTATGTTATTTAGCCGGCCAACCTGCAGCGCATTATTGTCCAAAGCGCCCGGAGCAAAACGGACAGGAACTGTAAGAGAAATCGAATGAAATTAATTTGATATTTATAGATATATTTATTGTAATATATTCTACTCACTATCTGCTTCCCAGTTGCGATCCACACGCAGCGTATCCCTAATCCATTCGCTGATATTGCAGCCGTTGAGAAGTTCACCCTGCAGCACCAAGTGGTCTAGCTGCAGCTCGTTCATCTCTACGGGTGCTTCGAAGTGTACCGGCGACTGTAGCGTCACCTCGTTGTATTCCCTGGTGCCATCAATGAAGATAAGCTGCTGCAGTAGCTGCTCCACCTGTAGGCCATTCAGCTCGATAATGTGAGCGCCACCTCGGATATTTACACGTCCCGTGAATATTTTGTGACCCTCGATCCGCAGTTGCGGCTTTCGCTTGTCGATTAAATCAGCAAAGAATTCCTGCAACGGCTCCAAGCTCCGATTGCCCAAGTGACCAAAAACCGTAAGCTCCTTTAGATGTCCTTGAGAAGGTAAGCGAATCACTCCACGATGTACAAAAGCGCCTAGCTGCGCATCCCAGCGCAATTGCTTTTCAAGAGTTTCAATTGGCTGTCCATTCAAATCTCCCAGTAGCTGCATGTGATCGACATAAAGCCCACCGTCCAGACTTAGCTTGCCATTAAACTCCAATGGATGCAGCCTATTGGCTAGCCGGTCGAAAGGTACGCCATTCAGTGCCTGCAACTGTAGCGTGTCCAGGACAATCACAGGGCCCGCAAAGCTCTTGGTGCCCACAATGAGCACCTCCTGTTGCGGATCGGAGCGAAAGACTATATCGTTGAGCAACTCGGGCAGCAAGCGTTCATTGTAGCTACCCTGGAGGTAGACATCGCTGGCAAATATTGGTGCCTGCTGGAAGCGCCAGCGTGTGCGCAGCTTATTGGGCCGATCCAGCCAGACAACATCGCGCTGTAGCTGCGCCATATTCCGCCCGTTCAATGTGTCATCCACGAGTACAGCTCCGCTAATCGCAATGTGCTCGACCTGCAGCTGTCCGTGAAGTATAAGCAGCGGCAGCTCATCCAACTGACGCAAGAAACCCAATAGCAATTCGGCATTGATGCCCTGCAGCTGCTTTGCCTGGACGCCCATGGGCAATATCAGCTCTTGAACCTGGACAGTGTCCACATTCGGCTCTTGCGACAGCAATTCGCTGAGATTATAGCCATTTAGATGACCTGCACCCGATACACTGTCCGCGACATCCAGTTGCTCTGCCTGGAGGTGTTCGAAGTGCGCCTGGCTAAGGTACAGTGGCTCGTGTAGCCTTTGATAGCCGCTGGAGAGGGGCACATCATTCAGCATGTGCGTCACCTGCAGCTCTGCCAATTGCGGCGGTTCGTTGGAGAAATGAAGTCGCGTAGTTGGCGCCAGAAGTGGCTCATCTATACGTAACGCCTGGGCCATCACCTGATCCAGCTGAACGCCATCGAAGCTACCACTGAGTTGCAGCTGATGGAAGTACACATAGCCCTCCAGATTGCTCAGATTATGCAGCGTTTGCTCCGTGTGCTTGGTCACAAACTGCTCAATGGGAATTCCATTCAGTGTGCCATCCAAGACGTGAGCATCCACTGGCAATGTCAGCTGTTGGATGTGTTTGGAGCCTGGTATAAGCAGCTCATCATTGGCATCAGCAGCGCGCTGTGCCAGGTCACCCAGCAGCCCCTCAAAGCTATTGTTATCCAGCAAGCCACGCAGCAGCACGGGTCCATTGACAACCAGTTCAACAAAGTGACAAGCGGCTGAAATACGATGCGAATCGGTCAGCATAGAATTCAAAGGCGCCTCCTCGAACTGACGTCCCTGGGCGCTGCCATTGAGCTAACCAAGTAGAAAAACAAGGATAAGTAAACGACTTTCTAATTAATAGTAATATTAACTTGTGAGCACCTCAAGCTGCTCCGAGACCTCCAGCTGTGTGAAAGTAACTAAACCTGGCCAATCCTGTGGATCGCTTAATGTAATTGCATCCATGGGATCTCGTCCATTAATAGAACCAGAAGTGTCCACCATATTTGAAGCTAAAATAAAGCAAGATATAGATAAATTTGGCAAAGAATAGGGGATCATAGTTCATTGCATAACGCACACAACGTTTGAGTAAACTGTTTCGGAGAGTGAACGATTGTTGTGGTGCTGCCCTGCGACCAGAGATAATCGCCGGGAAAGTTCAGCTCATTGAGCGCGCTCAAATGCAGCGAATCCTCAAAGACAACAGCCTGAAACGGAAGCAAAATAGTTGTGATTACAAAGGACAGTGAAGACTGCTTGACTAGGAGATAGCAAATAGCTGATATTCCAATAATTTTACGCTTCTATTGTACATCAACTATATATATATATATATTCAATATATGGGGGACTGCCACGCCTCCTTCCAACTTACACCTGCGACCTGCAGCTGCGAGAGCTGCAGCGGTTCATGACGCCAGACCAACTGCTGAATGAATTGTGTCCACTCCAGGCCATTGATGAATTCGAAGTGAAGATCGGCGTCCAATTGCAGGCGCTGTTGAGTGCTTGAGGGTAAGGATTCGGCTTGCTGAATGGGCTGTGGGCGCATCAAATCCAGGAGCTGCGTATTGATCGAACCGTTGAACTCTAGTGTGGCATTCTGTACGTAGAAGGGCGCATGATTCAGCCTATCGATATACAGCTCCTGGGCCTCAACAATATCAAATTCCAGTTCCTCATAGTCGTAGCGAAAGAGCTGCGGCTGACGCTTAATGCGACCGCCATCCACTCCCATGATTTGTTGCTTCAGCAGACGCATCTCCTGGAGCAGATCATACAGATCGACGGCCGAATCTTGAATCGTCCACGGTATTCCATTTACGTGCAGCGCATCCACGGCGGCACCATCATTTATAAGCTGCGGCGTGTTTATCTCCTCGTAGTGGCTTAGCTCTGGCTCTGCATGGTGCTCCGCTTGCAGCACATGCTCGGCCAGCTTAATTAATTTGTCCTGCTCATCTACCCACTCCTGCATGAATTTGTGTATCTCCTGCAGGTCGTGCAGCTCCGAATTGCGTGGCAGCAGCTGTGGGTGCAGCCGGAACAGGCCCGAAGGCGCCGCCTCTCGCGGTACCAGCAACAACGGCGGCTGTATGTGACGCAGCAGCACCGATCCCGTCAATCCCGCATCACGCTGCTCGTCCAGCATGCAGTCAGCACCATAGCGCGTATGCGAGCCCAGTTCACAGGGTGCCGGCAGGCTGGCCTCAAATGCCTCGCCGTTCCAAGCGAGCACCTCCAGCTGGATCAGCGTGTGCGTGTCAAAGAACACGCGATGTTGGACAATCAGCAGTAGATCATCCCGATAGGTGCGCACAGGTACTGGCAGGAATAGCTCTACCAGGCCAAAGTTTTGGCCAAGCAATGTCCTCGGCACCAGCTGACCCTGCACATAGGCCAGTATCTGTGGCCGCAGGCCGCCCAAGGCCACGTAGCTGTGTCCGCCCATTTGAAAGGCTGCGATGTCTGCTATCTTCGGCGCGTCCACTCGTTGCCGCAGCTGCAGCTGTAGCCCCGCATCCGGCGCCAGCTCGCGCATATTGTGTGCATAGATGAGCGCCTCATCGGACTGACCCACGGCGAGCAGCAAATCTCGTCCCGTGTCCTGCACGGCAAGTGCGCTTATCGTTTGCTCCAGCTGCATGCGCTGCACAATCCAGAACTCCAGTCTGTCCACATCATAGGCATAAATGCTGAGCGTGTGATTTTGCACCAGTGCCAAATACTCCCGGTTCTCCACAACGAAGGGCAGCAGCTTGTCTATGGTGCTGCCCACTGGCCAGTGCCAGAACTGAGCCAGGCCCATGCCCGCGTCCAGACGATACCAGAGCAACTGTTGCTGGGTGGCCAGCAGCACTAAGGTCTCCTGCAACTGTGCCTGCAAGTTCCAACGCTCATAGCTGAGCAGCGCATCTATGCCCGCCGGCACGGACAATGGCTGCAGTGCCTCATAGCCGTGAAACTGCGCACCGTCAGATAGAGTTTGCTGTTGGAAGAGTAAGACGTCGTGGCTGCGACGACCCAACAGGAAGAGACTGCCATTTTGCTGTAGCTGCAGCCAATGCGACACATCTGATCCGAGCGTAAACTGTAGATCCTCCTCAATGCGGCTGAGCACAAGCATTTCACGCGTTCGTCGTTTTGATAGTTCCAGTTGATGAAGCTGTGCCAGATCAATGTCCAACGGTGTGACATCTACCACATTGGCCTGACTGCCAGGCGACTCCTGCCTGCTGCCTAGCATTTCATTGCGGGCACTACCCACCACCGGTTGACTCCCTGTGGCTCCTGTTTTCGCTTTAAACGCTGCTTCCAGCTTGATAACGTCTTCGGTGTGGCCCTGCATCACAACTGCTTGGGAGATCTCTGTACGAAGCGCCTTCGCTTCTTTCAGTGTGGATTCGTTCACTATAACCTTGGCGATCGTCTTGGGATCGGTGCTGCCTCCCTTAGTCCACTCTGGCTGCACTACGACACCCGGCTATGCAGAGCATACAAATGTCTAAATGAAGCTTAGGTTTTCAGTTTTCTACATACCGGTGCTCCTTCGCCTGCCTCGAATGCGGCGTTAAGTTCACTGCGCAGCTTATCCACCTGATCACGCTGCCCTGAAGTAACGATGGATTTTGTGTTGTCCTTGGATTTTTGGCCGTTACTGTTGCATACCGCACACAGCACTAGGCACAAAGTCCACTTCATCTTCTTCGCTTTAATTTTATATTTAGTTTTTTTTTTTAACAGAAATTACAATATTAACAATTAACACGTGAGCAACACACATTTACCATATTTACAAAATTAACCGTTGCTTTCCTACGTTACCACTCAATGCATTTTACACAAGTCTGGCAGCACCAAAAATGTAGCCGTAAATTGGCAATTAAGCTTTCGATATCTCTATATAATTTTAATTTTTAAGTTTTAGGAGTAGTATATTAAAATTTACCTCTTTTTTAATATTTTTTTTTTTTTTTTTTGAAATTCATATTGTATTTGAAAACTATCTTAAACTAATTATTAAGTACATGTACTCATAATAATTACAATTGGAACTCTAGTTAATTTAACTTATATATTTAAATACTTTACAATCATTTTAAATATTAACAGACTAAAATATCTGATGTACTCAGCACAAAAGACTGCTTTTATTTTTTTGAATTTAGCTAAGACACATACCGTGGTTGGCAGCAGATTTAAAGTACCATTTTCAATTACAAATTTTGCAAACAAGATATTTTATGATTATAGCCATTAAATATGGAATTCAGTCATTTTCGAAAAATCCTCCAATTGCAATTGTGTATTTTCGAACTGGAACTCACTAACATCGATCAAAGCTATCGATAGACATTTAAGTAATCTAAAACCGCATTTTGACTAATTTAAACACAAAGCAATATAAAAACTACATGTACTTTTTGTACTCCCATTTTATAAATATATATGTATAATAATAATCTAGCCTTGCCCCCCTGTAGACCGCAGGGTATCACTGGAAGCTATAAGTGCTGGTAGCTTATCAATATTTGAATAAGCAAAGCAACTTATTGGCGAATCTTATGCATATTCGTTTTTTCTTATCATGCTAAATAAACAGACATATGTATGTATGTTTGTATGCATATATAATTTTTGGAATCGTCTTGATGCCAAATTTAATGAGTTATGTCTGTTTCTGTGAACTATAAACAGCGACAAACGAATGACTCGGACCTGCTTCAGATTCAGATTGAGCCACATGTTGCGTATGACCGCTTGGCATCGACGTAAGCACCACATGACACTAGCAGGCAAGCAGACGGGAACGATGGGAATGAGTGAAGTGGTGCGCTCGCATGTTGCTCTTTCGACCGACTGTTGCTATCAGCTACGCAGATCTCTCACAGATACGCGCACACATAAGCGCACACAAACGCACTTGGGCATTCTCACATACAGCAATAGCTGACTGGCTGAGAGCGTTTATTTGCAGCAAAGGTAGCGGCCGGTCGAACGCGCGCTCTCGCTATCTCTTTTTCGCACTCACCATCTCACCATCGGGCGAGTGCTCTCTGCGCCTCTCTCAGTGTTCAAGTTGGGCCATCGGAACACCGGGCGCCGACTCAGCCCGCTCATTCGGTTAGTTCTTCAACGGAATTCAACGTTTTTTGACGTTTGTTCTTGTTGCACACACGCATACGCACACATCCAAAGATAGAGCGTGCTGGTGGTTCAATCACCAACGGGCCACAAACAATAAAAAGAAGAAAATACATTTTCTTTTCATGGTAATTGTTAAATAAAATAAGAAAAACAACTGTAGATGAAAGTGAAATTCAAATAAAATAAATAAAGTACGAATTTTATAAAAAAAAAAAAATATTTTTTAAACGCTCGCAACAAGTTTTTACTCAATATTTCAAAGTTTTGTGGCTCGCAACCTTTGCGAACTTAACGTCGTAACAGCGACAACTGCTAAAAATAATTAAACAGCGCATGTTTCACTAACTACACGAATATGTGTGTGTGTGTGTGTGTGTATGTGTCGTGTGTGTGTTGTCTTTGCTGCGGTTCAAGTTGAAAGCCCAACACATTAATTGCCTCAACGCCGTCTAATTGTCAACAGTTAAAAAAGTTGTTGTTATTGTTGTTATTATTGTATTTTGCTGATGTTGTTCTTGTTAAATGTTTTGTATTTGTTGTTGTTGTGTTTGCCAGTTGCAAATTATTCATATCAAACTGTTTGGCCTGCAAAAACATTTTCGAATTCGCATTTGTGCTCGTGTTTCGCGCGCTCTCTTTTTTTTCTTTTTGATCTGCTGTGTGTGTGACTGTGTCTGTGTGCACTCGTGTCTCAAAGTCTCGCATTTCCTGCACAGCGCCGGTAACGTCCCCGCCTCTGTCTTTACCTTCGTTTCTGTCTTCGTCTCTGTCTTCGCCATCGTCTTCACCAGCGCCCGACAGACAAACTGAAACACAAACAATTAAGCTTGAGCAGTGTCGCGACGCAACGCAACGCGACACTGACACTGCCCCAGACTCAGAGTCAGCGTCAGCGTCAGAGTCGGCTTTACAGCCAGAGAGAAGTTAAAGACGCTGAAAGTGGCACTTGCTTGTCCGTCCGTCCGTCCAGTCGTCGCTCCTTAACTGTCTCTGCCTGTCTCTGTCTCACACTTTCGCGTGTGCAAAAAATGCTCGAAATAATCATCGATCGCATTTGCTAGCACTGCAAAATCCGATCCATTTGCCCCGTTCACTGGAGCAACAGGTGAGCGCTATAAATGCTCCAGTGTTTGTATTGGGCTTAAGAGAAGACTAAAGTAGTTTACAGTGTACAGTGGGTCACAACTTATTTTAATCAGCACCTCAAAAAAAAAAATATTTAAAAAATAAAGTAAGGATAATTTATCTAAGTTAAAACACAAGAATTCGTTTCTTTAATTTAAACATATCTTTTAATTTAAATTTTACAGATGCTTATTTTTGTTTATCTAATTGAAATATTCTTTGTACCACTGTATATACATATATACTTACATATATATAAATATATAGAGCATAAGTATCTTATAGACAAGATAAGATACAGCAAGGTCTGTCGTTAATTGCATTTATATTGCACACCCAAACTCAATTAACAGAAATATTTAGCTTAGAATATATTATGTTTGCAAACTTACTAATCTTAATATTCTCTGGAATATCGATTTCTGATATTCCTATTCAGTTATCACATCACATCACAGTTAAAACAAATCCAGCTCCTCTTCCATATTCTATTTTGATTTAATATTCCATAGATATATTATTTCTATAGCATAAAATTACAGTGTA
Source organism: Drosophila stalkeri (assembly GCA_035047405.1). Lineage (NCBI taxonomy): Eukaryota > Metazoa > Arthropoda > Insecta > Diptera > Drosophilidae > Drosophila > Drosophila stalkeri. Next base: position 11,324,303 of record JAWNPR010000061.1, read on the forward strand.
AACTGATTTGGCTTAATTTGACTTAACATTCCTACAAATGTCTTAGTATCTATAGAATGGAATGGATTTAAAGTAGCAAATATTGAAAGCAAAATAACTGAACAGATAACACTTAAACGAAACTCAAAAAACTAAAAAAAAACAGGAAAACATTAGGTCCAATTCTGAAATACCCTGTACCCCAGACATGTACCAGCTTATGAAGAAATTCTAATTTGCATTTAAAAAATAAATAGATATATAATTTGTTATCGACTGTACTCGATAGTGATTGATTTTTAGAAATATCGATAAAGATACTCTTACAGAAATTGTTGCATTTTAAGTAAATACTTAAAAACAATATACCCGCTTTACACATTTGCAATGGGTATATTAATTAAATTAAACTTTTATCGGCCATAAACACAATGTCTAAGTTATCCAGCGATTGCCGGTTGCATAATTCCAATACATTGGTTAAGAGTTAAGAGCATTTAAACAGAAATTGACCGCTTCACAGTAAACACCTGCAAAGGTGAGTCAGTAGACGACTCTGTGCGCTCAAGAGGGAGTAAGAGAGAGAGAGAGAGAGAGAGAGAGAGAGAGAGAGTGAGAGAGAGAGCGTGCGGAGGGGTCGCACAGGCGAGTAAAGGCCATTGGGCCGTCAGGTGTGAGAAATAGATGTGCGTATGTATTTCATAGCTCTTCTTCCTCATCTTCTTCTTTCTTTTTTGTGCACATTTCAAATTGCTAACTAAACAAACTCGAATCCCAAAACACACATGCAAAAAGGCAAAATAGAACCCAACTCTAAGCATATGGATCGCAATGCTCGTTCATCAGGTGTTTTTTGTTTTTTTTTTTTTGTTTTTTTCGTCTTACTTTTTGTAGTCCAAATAGTTTTCTGAGCTGTTTGTTTATTTAATTAGCATTTATGTGCGGCCAAGGAGGTGTCTGTATGTGCCGCATAGAGTGCGGCCGAGCAAACATAAAAGCAAACCAAAACACACATCGACCAAGTAAGAAAAACTATAAAATCAGAGATGCTTTTAGTTTAGGTGCACCACCCTGCAGCACTCTGCACCACCCTGCACCACACTGCTCCGACAGCATCTTGACGGGCGACAAGACCAATTGATGGTCGTACAATGTCCAATTTATAAGCTGCACCGAGAGCTGAGCTGAGTTGAGCTGAGCTAAAATTAGATGCCAGCTAAACAACCAGCTGTCTGTCGTTTATTTTCAATCTGAGCTCAAGTAACTGTATATCTTCTCTGTAGAGTCTATGAATATCTGTAGAGACCGAGTGTCGAGTGTCTTGTGTCTGAGTATCTGTAGTATCTGTGTAGTGTCTGAGTATCTTGTTGCTCTCTGCGGCCTTCTGTGCGTGTGTTCGGATCCATTAGACGATTCGAAGTGCAGTACAAATTGCGAAAACTAATCCAAATTGAAATTTGTATATCTGTCTGTGTGTGTGTTTGTGGCTAGGAATTCGCAGAAAATCTTTCATCAGCAATACTATAAACTAAAGAAAAGGGGGGGACAACGAGGAAGAGGAAGCGGAAATGGAAGAGGAAAAATATATAGTGAAAGAAGGAAGTGAAGAAGGAAGAGAAGGAGATGAACAGATGAATACAAAGAAAATTTTGCTTAACAAATACAAAAGTCATTCAATAAATAAATAGAACTTACAAATTAAATGCTCTTCCCTATAACTTTTCTCTCACACATTTATTTAGGGTATTCGCTGTTCATTATAGACCCAAATCGGTCTAATTAGCTGTCTCTGTTGCAATTTGGCAGGGGCCACGCGCCAGTGAAAGCGAGAGCCAATTGAACTTTATTTAAATGAGAATCGCCTAAATGTTTCTCTTGCAGCATTGCTCCCCTATGCCCATAAGCCTAAACCGTGGACTCCCCGGCAACACAAGCGTCCAACACAATGCTGCAGCACACGATGACGAAGCGTAAAACGCTAATCATTGCCTGCTTTGGCATTGCACTGGGCCTCTGCATTGGCACCGTATTGAAGAACTATCGCGCCTTGGAGATTGTAAAGCGCTGCAGCATGCGGCCAACGAATCTCAAATCGCCCAATGAAATTATTGGATTGAACGACGAGGACACCATACAGAACTCTCAACGTAATTTGGTATTCGTGGGCGTGATGACGGCCAAGAACTTCATTGAGGGACGTGCGCGTGCCGTGTACGATACGTGGGGCAAAGAGGTGCCCGGACGCATTGCGTTCTTTAGCTCGGAGGGCAGCTACTCGGAGGAGTTGCCGGTGGTAGGGCTGAAGAATGTGGACGATCGCTATCCGCCGCAAAAGAAATCATTCATGATGCTCTATTATATGTTCGAGCATTATATTGATCGCTTCGAGTGGTTCATCCGTGCGGACGATGATGTTTACATGGAGCCGGATAAGCTGGAGCGTTTTCTGCGCTCCATCGATAGCTCGAAGCCGCAGTTCATTGGCCAGGCGGGCAAGGGCAATAGCGAGGAGTTCGGTCTGCTCTCCCTTGAATTCGATGAGAACTTTTGCATGGGCGGCCCTGGCGTAATACTCAGCAGCGAGACTCTGCGTCGCGTCGCACCGCACATACCCACCTGCCTGAAAAACCTGTACAGCACTCACGAGGATGTGGAAGTGGGTCGATGTGTGCAAAAATTTGCTGGTATACCCTGCACCTGGAACTACGAGGTGAGCTGAGCAAGCTCTTGCTTATCTCTTACTTACACTAATGCCATTCTCTCCATTGCAGATGCAGTACATTTTGCGCCACAATTCGAGTGGGCGCAATGCCTATACGGGCAAGCTGAAACGCAAGGAAATACATAATGCCATCACACTGCATCCCATCAAACAGGCGCCGCTTATGTATCGTCTGCACTCGTATATACAGGGCCTCAAGGCCGAGGAGCTGCGCCAGGAATCGCTGCTGCTGCATCGGGACATCAAACGCATGGCCAAGTACTTGGATGTGCCCGACGATAGTACCTATATGCTGCCAAGCGCCTCGCCAGGCGCCCTGCCAGAGAAAGACACTAGCAAACGGCACTTTGAAGATCACAATATTCTGGGTAAGTTGAATTAGCATATTAATTATCTCATTTCCTGCTTTAAAAAAACGTTGAATGAAATTTGCTAAATGTATGCCAGTTATCGGTTCAAATGTGAAACCAGATCACAATGTGATGCAAATGAACCAAATCAAGTTAAATCAAGGTAGTTATCGATATTATTTAGAGTGGTACAAGCGTTCGATAGCTTTCAAAACTTCTTTGTATATACAAATGACAACACAGAAATTTACATTATAAAAAGTTGAACTGAGCGTGTATGTGGATATTCCTAAGGGGATTTCTCGCAGATTGTGGTGCCATGGCCGATACAGGCTGCATATGCCATTAGATGTGGCAACAGGTTTTGCTCCATGACGCCGCTAAAGAGATGTGCCTGGGGACCCAGCGCAAAGACAGCCACATCTTCACCAGAGTGCACGCCCTTCGCATGTATATAGCTGGGCGTAAACGATGCTAAGCGAAACACATATTTAAAAATATATAGCAAAGAATTTCGAATAAATAACATTCATTACTTTTGCTTAGATGCGGTGCGGGATTCTCCCGTTTGCCAGCTTTGTTGAGGCTCTGCCACTTGCCGATGGCGTAGTTAAGCGTGCTATATGGTATGCCGTCCAAGTCGCGTTGACTGGGATCCAAGCCCAGGATGGCTGTACCTCGATTAGCATAGCCCGCCATGCTGAGCGTATGCGAATGATCTGCCGTCACAACAATGAGAGTCTCATTGGGATTTGTCAGACGCATTGCCATCTCGATGGCCGCATCCAGCTCGAGCATCTCATCCAGCGCATAGCCGGCACGTGTCTCATGATGCCCGTGATCGATGCGTCCGCCTTCAATGAACACAAAGTAGCCTTCTGGCTCCAAATCCAATCGCTGAATGGCAACTTCGGTCATGTCACGGAGACGCGGCTGACTCCTTGGTGCAGCCAAATGGTATGCCATATGGCTATCACTGAAGACACCCAACAGGCTCCCATTGTTGGCACTACAGTCGCGCAACTCGTTCAATGTGCTGGCGAAACATCCGTCCGGATTCGCTGCCCTCCACTGCTTAAGCAAATCTCGTCCATCACTGCGCTCGCTGGCAAATTTACCCAGACCGCCGCCAAGTATTACATCCAAATGCCGTCCCGGTGCGTCCTCGATCAACTGGCGTGCAATGTCCAGCTCTTGGGAACGCCGCTCTACGTGGGCATAAGCAGCCGCTGGACTGGCGTCTGTCAGTCGCGTGGTAGTCACAATACCAGTTGCCTTGCCGTCACGTTGAGCCCAATTCAAAATGGACTCCACTCTGATACCTCGAGCACTCTGCCCAATGCTGCCATAGTTGGTCTTTATGCCGGTCAGACATGCCGTGGCCGCGCAGGCCGAGTCCGCTGTCTGGCTGTCCGTGCAGTATGTTTTACTTAGACCCGAATAGGGGAACTGCTCCACGGCCAACTGGGTCTCCTCGCCGCTGTACCCGGCATGCTGACCTTTGAGTATGCGCGTCGCGGTCAGCGTGGTAATGGATAAGCCATCGCCCATTAGCATTATTACGTTCCTGGCCACCCGATTATCGCTCACACCCGTCTCCCGACTGCGCAGCAGGCGCGTAGCCAGCTGCTGCTGCGCCTGGTCCATCCAATAGCTGGCAGTGCTCTCATCGTCGTTTGGCTTAGTCACCATCTCGCTGCCAGCACTCAATGCACCACAGCATATTAGTGCTAGGAACAGTGCCCGACGGGGCAAGTTTGGAAGGAACATGCTTTACATCAAAATCGTGTTGAGTTAGTTGATTGTATAGAAATCTTAATGTTAATGTTGTCAAAAGTGTGCCGACATATTTTCCTTTCCAGCTATGCCTACCTTATGGGCATTTGCATACATCATATTTACGCTCAAGTCGAAATTAAATTTAAATTGCATTCAAACGGTAAATTTACAAAATATCGATTCACCCACCTATCGAAATCATTGTGATTATACTATCGAACTTAAACTCGCGTTATCTAGCGAACGTTCAACTGTTATCGAATTTAATTTCATGTTATCGACTGTTGCAGGCATTAGTCCCGAGCTGAATAAATTTGTTCCTGCGAGCACAGCGGATCTACTGGACTGGTCCTTTATAGCGCGCAGCCTGTACTCGGCGGGCTCAGCAAATCCCAAGCAGAAAATTGATTCGGCGATGCGCGAAGGTCTCGAGGATGTCATCACGGAGGTCATGGAGAACATCAATTATTATTCTCGTCAACGTGGACGCGTCATTGAGTTCCGTGAGCTGCTGTATGGCTACCATCGCTTGGATGCACTGCATGGCCAGGATCTCATACTCGATCTGCTGTTAATATACAAGAAGTATCGGGGCAAGAAGATGACCGTGCCCGTGCGGCGACATCTGTACGTGCAGCGCGCCTTCACTGGTATCTTTGTCAAGGAGTTGGACGAGGATTTCTACAATGTAACGCTGCAGCAAAGTGAGTCTGATTATGCTAAGTACATATGAATATATGTATTTATAATATTTATAATAATCTTTCGATTATTATTATGTTTATTCGTATTGAAGGCTTGTCCTCTGCAGGTCTCCTCGGCAGTCTGCTGCACAATGGCATGGCAAGGCTCAGCAGTCACTTTACCATGGCCAGCAATTTGCTAACACCTCCGCCAGACACTATTGTGTTCGTGTTGCCCATTGCCGGCCGCCTGGCTACCTTCCAGCGCTTCTTGTCCATCTACGAACGCGTTTGCCTTGTGGCTGCGCAGCACTGCGATCTGCTGGTCGTTATCTTTGGGCCGTCAGCTGAGCTGACCGATCACCTGCAGCAGCTGAATGATCTGCGGAGTCGCCACATCTACCAGCAGATCAACTATATTCAGCGCAGTGGACCATTCTCGCGTGGCGTTGCCTTGGACATTGCCGCTCGCTCCTCTTACATACGACAGCAGGACATTATTCTGTTCATCGATGTAGATATGGTGTTCAGCGTGGAGACACTGCAGCGGGTGCGCATGCATACGCAGCGTGGCCGGCAAGTGTATCTGCCCATTGTGTTCAGCCAATACGATCCGAAGCGTCGGAATGGCGCCAGTACCTCCGAGGTGCCTACCCAGGTGCCCATTGACGATGAGAATGGCTACTTCAGGCAGTTTGGCTTTGGCATTTGTGCCATTTACAAGTCGGACATACTGGACGATGACATCAATGGCTTCGACAAGGACATTACGGGCTGGGGCCTGGAGGATGTCAAGTTTCTGGAGAAAATCGTGCGTGTTGGCACGCGTCAACATGGTTTCCTATCCAATACGGCCGAAGTGCCGCTCGACTATAACGAGGCGGCTGAGCAATGGCGACGCCTCAGTGTGTTCCGTGCTCCTGATCCGACGCTGGTGCACATCTACCATGACATCAGCTGCGATGTGCAATTGGATCCGCCGCAGTACAATATGTGCCTGGGCACCAAGGCCAACTCATTGGGAAGCACCAGGCTGATGGAGCAGTTGTTCTTCAACAATCGACAGAACATCGACTTTATTACCGAATTTAATCGACAGAAGCATCAGAGTAGATGATGCGTGGGCGCCAACCAAATCCTGGCATGTTTCACTATATAGTATTATACTTCAAGTTTCCTATGACTATGTGAAAGAGTGTGTGTGCGTGTGTGTGTGTGTGTGTGAGTGCTGCCAGTCAAAATGCCAAATGAATACTTTAGAGATGCTGCAGCTGTATGGATGAGAGCGAGTAAGAGACAAGTAATAGGTTCAACATAGAGAGAGAGAGAGAGTGGGAGGGAGGGAGGTAGAGAGAATGAAGATGTACATAAAGGCTCTTCCGTTTCAATCTTGACATCTAGTGAAAACAACTTGTTCCTTAAATTCATTCATATATAGTCTTTTTATTATTGTTAAGGTCTGTTCATCTGTTCTTTCCTTCTTCATTTGTTTTTGTAAATAGGTTTGTGACGCATTTTTGGCCATCTGTTCCTATTTTAAACTAAGCCTAACTTATCTAAATTTTAATATAAGATCATGTCAATGCATATCCAAATATATTCTATTATAAATGTGGTAAAGCTCTTGTTCAATTTAAAACTAAATACGATCCATTCAATGTATATCGTATGTCTTATCATATGCCTTCAAAATGGGCAAATAAATATAAATACATGTATTTATTTCAAAGAAAATTTGTTTCTGGCTTCAGTCTAGCCGTAAGACCGTTCATTTAAGAAAATATATAATATTACAAAAACATTTGTACATTAAATGTACAAAATGGAAATACTGTTTTTGTTTTAACATATTCTTTGATTTGAAATCTTTACATATAATCCACGGGCTGAATGCCCAACAGCGCCAAAGCAGAGTTAAGCACCTGACGCACGGCCTTGACTAGATAAATGCGTGCATACAGCACGGGCATTAGGTTCGATCGTTTTTGTACGAGTATTTGTTTGTTGCGATAATAGCGACTAAACAGGCTGGCCAAGTCGGAAATATAACGTACGAGTAAGTGAACACCACATATTCCCTGCTCCAGGTGAGCTAGAGTTGATTCCACTACCATCGGAAAGGTTAGCAAATAGCCATAGATCAATTGCCAGTCGAGCTGCAAGCCATAGGAGATGCATATTATTAAAATATATAATTATATAATTGTAAATTCGTAAATCCAACCTCATCTTCAAGGACACTTAGATCGATTTTATCTAGTGGCGGCAACGGTTCGTAGACACCTGCAGCAACCTGTTCGTTAAAGGTGCGCAACAATGTCTCGAGCCGCGCGGAATTGTAGAGAATATAGTTAGCGCCCTTGGAGCTGCCCAAGCCGCTGCGCACTACAGTCGCGCTGGAGCTATGTCGCACCTCGAACAAATCGACAATAACAGCGGCATGGCCGAGGCGTTCCATTAGGCTATCAAAGTTCTGGCCCTTGGCGCAGTCACGCACGCCATGGCGATGCATGGCAATTAGAAGCATATCATTGGAGCGCAGTCTGCCGCCATCGCATATACATGAACGAAAGAAAAAGAGTATGATTAGATAGAGTACGGATATTGATGCGCTGAGTACCTACGCCATGTAGCTACCGCTGGTCAGCTCTGTGGCTGTCTTCTTGGTCGGTTCTAGCACCGGGCCGCACACGATGCGCACTTTATTATTTTCCGCCTGATCAATAGAGCAGCGACGAGATAGATTGTTGCACTCAACGCTGACCTTTAGAGTATCATCGGTCGCATCCACTGGGTCAACCAGGCGCCATTTGGAATACTCCAAGAGACGGGACACAATAAAGTGTAGCTGCTGAGCACGGAACTTGTGCAATTCCTTTGTGGTGCCAGTGCTCATGACTTGGAATCTACTGTTCAGCGAAAGGCAAATAGTGCTCGTTTGCTGTCCGTCATTGCCCTCGGGCTGCTTATATTTGCCGTACTCCGTGCCATTTATCAAGATAGAATTAATTACATATTCAATGATGGGCGCACGGTGGAAGTGCAAAGCGTAGCGTTCACGGCGGACTTTAGCGATGCTCTGTATTGGAAATATCCATTTCTTGCTTTCCTCCAATAGATCCTCTTTCGATTTGTCGTCGGGCAGAACTTGCTCGGTTGCCGTGCGCATCTGCAGGCCATTCTTCTGGCAAAAGTAATTCCAGTTTATAATATTTGATGCAATAGTTACATCTCCGCCTTCGACGAGGTTCTCGTTATGATAACGAATTAGCTCGCCGTAGTGCATGGTACATGAAACATTTGTGCCCACCGGATAGATTGCGAAGTGGTTAACCAATTTGTGTGTTATAACGTTTAGTGGATTTTGAGACATATTCAAAGACACGCAAAGCAGATACAACAAATGACACGTTAAAATAGTAGAATTTTTTACGAATTTATGAGAGAGCTTTCTGCTTGTTGATGGAACAGTCGCTGTCAAAGTAATAAAAATTTCGCCGCCAGCTGTGGTTTGAAATTAATTAATATCGGCTTTCTTATCGATAGCAATTCACAATAGCTGCATGCGTGCAAACTCATCTCAAGCATGGTATTTTTGAATTCACTGACTTGTGAATAAAAACAATTAACTTACAATTTTTACACCATTAGGCCTGTATTTTAATATCTGTAGCTTTTTGCTTTACCACAGAACAGGTGAATATTAAAAATAATAAAAATATCAAGTTGTGACGTCACACGGCATAAACTGTTGCTACATTTTTATCGATAGCTGTAACAATCATTATCACATCAATGAACTATCAAACTATCGATAGTGGCTGTCAAGAACTAACAACAAAAAAAAAAAAAAAAAAAAGAACAACCAACACTTACAAAATTGACATACAAAATATAGTATCCATATTTGTATATGTATGCTGCTATGTGTGTAAGCCTGTGTGTGTGCGAGTAAAGGCGTTATGTTTTTATCACTCATCATAACAAATTTTAAGCAATGCCGCGTAATTTAGGTCCCGATTCGGGACTTGTGGATCTAGGGGTTGTGTGCTTAATTTGTTTGCGCGCGGAGCCCGGATATTGTTCAATTTATGGTCAAGATCTGGAGACACCCCATATGCAAATTGTGGACAAAATACGCAGTTGCAGTGCACTGCAGCTGGAGAAACCGCTCCTTGCCCAGCTGCCCGACAAGATCTGCCATGGCTGCCGAAACGAGCTAAGCATCACCTATCGTTTCCAACAGAAATGCCTGGCGGCCCAGAAGATATTCCAATCGGCGGCCTCGGCCACAAAACTAGTGGACGTCGATAAGCTGATGTTGGAGCAAACACAGCATCTCAAGTTGCCATCCGGTCTGCGAGTGAAACGTCTCCCAGCCCAGTCGACCGCCAACAAAGTTAAGTATTACCAACATGATGATGATGTCGTAGATGCTGATCATGATGATGTTGAGGAAGTGAATGATGTTGATGATGATGATGTCAACGCACTATTGATACAGCCAGACGATCAAGCAACAACACTGATGTTGCAGGATGTGACTAGCATCGCGTCTGATACGGAGGATGACAAGATGATAGCACTCGATGTGGATTGGGCTGCCGAGCAAACGGAGCAACAGCAGCAGCAGCAGCAGCAACCCCACCAACACCAGCAGCAGCATGACAACGATGTAGATATGGATCAGGAGTTTGTGCACGAGCAGGAGGTAGAACATGAGCAGGACCGGGAACATGACCTGGACGATGATGAGGACTATAAGTTGGGCGAGGAGGAGCTTTTGCACACACAGACCACCCTGTGTGCTCCAGTCAATAACAACAACAACGACAACAGCAACAGCAACAATAATAGCGGAAACAATCTAATCGTCAATTTCAGCGGAGAACGACCTCGTCGCACCGCAGAGCCCAAGATCTGCGACATTTGCGGGAATACATACAAGTATCAGCACGCGCTCAATGCGCATATGCGCCGGCACAATAATGATCGACCCTATCCCTGCGAGGTATGCCAGAAGGCGTTCATATCGAACGTGGAGCTGCGTCGCCACATGCGTGTCCACACCGGACAGAAGCCGTACGGCTGCCTCTACTGCGAACGTCGTTTCTCCGATTTTGGCAGCAGCAAGAAGCACGAACGGATTCACACTGGTGAACGGCCATACATTTGTGAGGTGTGCAATAAGGGATTCGCCTATGCCCATGTGCTGTCCGTGCATCGGCGCGTGCACACGGGCAAAAAGCAATTCCAGTGCACGCAGTGCGACAAGGGATTCACCAAGAAATCCTATCTGGCCACGCATATGGCCCAGCATGTCAAGCATCAGCCACAGACGATGGCGGGCACGCCAACGCCACTGCGACTGCCGACGAGGAAGCGACAGAAGCAACAGCAGCAGCAACAACAGGAGCAGCAGCAGCAGCAACAACCTCAACAGGAGCAGCAAAAGCAAAAGGAGCAGCAGCAGCAAAAGCAGGAGGAGCAGCAGCATCAGCATCAGCAAAAGCAACAACAAAAACAACATCCACATTTGCGTTACAATGATCACAATTTGGCCGTTGGCGATGATGATTCCTATGATGATGACAATGTCAGCGTTGGCATCACGATGCCCAATCTCAATCAGGCGGGCGGCGAACAGGCCAAAGTGCTGGAGGAATGCATTGTCACCAATGATTTTATGTTCAACAATGATGATGCAGACGACACCGAACAGAATCTGGATGATTATCATGATGCAGAGTTGGATGATAATGAATTTCAGAATGTACAAGATGTTAAGGTGCCGTATGGGCTGGTCAGCGATCTACTCGATGCCGACGAACTTGTCAGCGATACCAAATACTTGATGGAATAGATACCACAGTCCAAAGCCCCCCCCCAATCATCCCCGCCCACGCCCCTCGCGCAACTCCTTACCCACCTTTAGGTCTTAAGCACGCTTGCAAAACAAATTAGTCTAGAGAGCTCATCAGCTGTGTAAATAAAGTCGGGTTGGCAACGGTTTTCAACATATACATATTACGAAGAAAAACAAAAGAAACAAAAATAATCTACGGATTATGTTATGTGGACGAATGGAAGCACAACTGTATACACTAATTCAACACTCCACATGCAAGAACTCGGAACTGAAGACATCAGAATGTTTCATATACATACATATAATATTCTACACAAAGCTCCCCCAAGTTGTTCTAAATGTCATTAGCAAAACCTCAGAAATGTTAGCCTCAGTCTGGGCTACGATTATGTACAATACTATAGAAAACAATTGCAAATAGCATTTAATTTAAATTGTTTAAAAAAAAATTATTATAATATTCGGATTATGCTATGGAATGGAAGCACAGCTCTATACACGAATTTACACAAGAAAAACTCAACAGAGGATGTGCTTAAGCATTCCATATCAAATGCTAAATGTTCTAGATGATGTCTTTAGAAATATTTCTGAAATGTTAAACTCTGTCAGATCTATTAAATCTACAAGTGCAAATACTTGTAATTCTCTTTAAAAAATAATAATAATATTCATACACACAATACATAATAATAATAATAATAATACATCAATCATAATATGAATATTATTATTATTATTATTTTTTAAGGAATTACAAATAATTGAACAAAAATGTCAAATCTAAATTATGTGTATATTACTATAGAATACAAGTGCAAATAGTATTTAATTGTAATGCTCTAAAAAAAATATATGTATACGGATTATGTTATGGAATGAAAGTGAAGTGTAACTACTGTATAAATGATATACAAGGCACTCCATAGTCAAGTACTCAAGAGGCAACCGAGTGCTGCAAATTAAATATTCCATAACAGATCCTAAGTATCATTAATGTCATTTAAAATATTTCTGAAATTGAAAACTCAGTCCGATCAACAACAACTTGTACAATATACTATAGAATAATTGTTTTAAATATTTAGTTTTTATTTAATATTTAGTATTTGTATATTTGCTATATAAAAATTCGGACAATTGAGCTAACAACTTTAAAAACAAAAGAATATTCAAAAATAGAAGGAAGTTCTTGGTTTCTCGGTTTCGCGGTTTATCGCACGTTTCTGCTGGCAGATGGGGAAGATGAGAGATGAAATGCGAGTGGAGCACGTTTCTTGATTAAACCGGTTTTGGTGTCGAGGTCAATGCTTTGGCCATCGCTGCCCCGCGGGCAGTATCCAAATGGCTAACAGAATTATTAACATAATTTATTTTTAAGCTATTGCAAAACTTTGCCCTAGACACGAAAAACTTGTAAAAAACAAAAAAGGAGAAAAAAAAAAGGAAAAGAGTTAAAAATAAAAAGAAAACATTGATGTCGAAAACAATAAATTACAATTTACTGGCCCATGTTGGGCACACGTTGGAACAATAAAACTTGAACAGCAACAGGCGCCCGTCGTCCTCTAATCCTCGAAGGTGATGCGGCCTGGTCCATGGTTCTTCATGTACCGTCTGTATGCCTTGTAGCGCGGATTCTCGGCCAATTTCTTTTTCATGTCCTCGTCTTGGTCGGCCTTCCACGCTAGAAAATTGTCGCGCTGCCACAGCTCCAGCTGCAGATACTCCTCGATCTGCTTGTTCTCCAGAGAATTGAACTGATGCTGACCCATGCCCATGTGGCGTCGTATCAAATAGAGTTGCTGCTCCCGTCCGTACGGCTGCTTGAGTACCGTGTAGCGCCAGAACCACAGAGCGTGCCACACAATGAAGTTGAAGAGCGTGTACGGACAGATGAGTAACTGCACCCACAGCACATCCCACAGCGTTGGCTTCGCATAGCCACCTTGCACGTCCATTTTCTCCTCGATTACTTTACGTATAATTCGCTCGATTTCCTCCTTCTGCTCCGCTTTCGATAAGCTCTTGCGACTCTTGCCCTTACGATTGTGCACTCGCTCCTGAATCTCATCTCGAGCTATGTCCAGCGCCTTGTTGCGATACTTGGGCACCGTGGCAAAGTATTTGATGGCAGCATCGTAGCGCTGCCAGCCAGAGTAGTATTGGAATACCGAAATGACGGTCAGCGTCACCACAATTACCACGCGTACATCGACTTTGGGTGCCACACGTCGACGATAGTAGCGATAGTAATGCGCGTAGTAAGCATCTGGGTTATCCAGCATGTAGTCGTAGTCGGTGCGGGACTCCTCATCGCGTAGGATCTCGTAGGCGGTGGCTACCAGCTTAAACTGCTGCTCGGCCAGCGCCTTGGCCTCTTCGCCACGATGCAAATCTGGATGATATTTTCGTGCCAGCTGGCGATAGGCCTTGCCGATCTCCGACTTTGAGGATTCACGAGTGACACCCAGCACATCGTAGCAGTTCTCTTTGCCACAGTAGAGACCGTCAAGTAAGCCTAAGCACAACGTAGGCAAGATACTGACCAAGAGGCAGGTGTAAATCCAGCTTTGAGACTGTCTGTGTGGCATTTTGTACGTGTGTGCTCGTGTGTATGTGTGGGTTTGTGTGTGTGGCAAGCAACAGCTGTTGCTCCTTGTTGTCGGATCAGACTTTTTGATAGTTCTTTTGTTGAGTTATGGCCCTTATGAGTATGCTGGCTACTTTGCAACTGTAAAGCCCCGTTCTCCGCTACGTTGCTTCCACGCTAGCGCTTAGAGGCTTTTGCCACTTTCACCTCGGCTTCTTAACGTTCTGAGCAGTTAATGGCTCTTGTTGCTATATAGAGTTGTATTGGTTTACCAGTGGAATCGTATTGATTCCGCGCTGCTTTACAGTGAACTAGTTCTTCTTTTGCACCGGCGAGCAAGTGGCTACGATTACGTTTATTTGTGATTATTTAATAGTTGCGAACGAACAGCTTCGCGTGTAAAAATACTAAAACAATGAATACTGCCAGAAATGTGTGTTGTTCTTTATGATAATTTTGTATTAAAATGAACTCAGAAAGCAAAGCCTACAAGTTTGATAATTAATACAATAAATAATAAATCAAAATTATATAAAAAGAAATAGGAATTTATTTCATTAGGCCATGTATTTTGCACATTGGCTTTTCTTTTAAAGAAAAGCGCGCAAGCTACTTGCTGAGCTCCCAAAACCGATTGACAAGTTCCGATAATTGAGTCCTGAGTCGAACAATCGGCGTTTCGAGGATTAACAAGTTGTAAAACAATATGAATGAAATGTTTGGTAAGCTCTAAGGAACATAATGGAGTACCTAACTAACTTCGAAGATGTCAAGCAAACCATTATTGAAAACACCGAGTTTATAAAGTCGTTGGAAAATTGTAAGTACGTAAATCAAGTGAAGGTGATATGTCTAATATACAAATTATTTGTTTTAAGGTTGTAATGACACTTTTCGCGAAAATTTACGACAATTGGTTGATGAAACAATGAAGGATCGATTGGAGATGGGAGAATATATAATAGGTTTGAAAGGCAAGCACAAACGCATAGATGCTGCTTTTCATAATGTATTAACTGAAACTGAGACAGTTGAAGAGGCAAATGCAAAATGTACAGAAATTTTGGAAAGAGAAGAACAGAAACGCATCAACATTAAACAAACGGCAGAGTATAAAGAGTTTAAGCAACGAATGACTGCCATTGTTGATGAGCCGAATACAACAAATCTGGGCGATGACGATGTGGCCGAGGTTGTTGAACCTGGTGGCAAGGTTGTCTCAATGTTTGATCCTTGGTCCAAAGTATTAATGTTGAATCCTGTGCGAAACATAAAGTGCGGCCATCATTACGATAAAGATTCTGTGGATGCCATTATTAAAGACAATGGTAGTATACGTTGTCCAGTGGTGGGTTGCCCGAGCAAATGTTTTATACAGGCCAATTATCTGCAGCCCGACATAGCTTTGCGTGAGAAAATAAGAGCATACAAAGCTGAACAGGAAATGGCTGATTCATCATCAGAAGAAGAGTAATCTTAAGCAAAATAGAATTTAATAATTGCAATTGTAAAGTCTGTCTATAATTTAAAGTGAATAAAACTCCTTACAAATTGTAAGTTTTTGATATTGCTAAAATTTCAATTATTTCAAAACTTAATCGATAATTCATATGACATGTAATCGCTCATGACATTCACTTTTCAGTATGTGGCAACGCCGCGCACAGCTGTTCGGCCCAAAACAAATTGCAAACATTTCGCCAACTACATTGTTGGAGATTCGAAAATCAAATGCGTACACAGCGTTTAAGCAACAGGCACGCTGAACTACAGCAGCAACAGCAGAAACATCATCGCTTCGAGCTCTGACGAAACTAACTGCCTGAAAGCACCGCTGGCAATGATGCCGATGCCCATGTCCGCATACGCATACGATGTGGCCAGCCGCACTCACACGATTGCTAAGACGACGCATTATTTATATAATTCTAGTACTGCTGGCCATTCTGTACATATTCGGCAACCTCTTTGATCAGGTGAGTTGTACAACATGAATTAGTAACGATATTAGAATCATATCATTCTGTTGTCTGCCCAATAGAAGGGAGCCTTCAGTGCGTTGCATTACGATGAATATAAACCGCAACGGACACGTCCCCTGCTCTGGAAGCAGCAATTGCTGGCGCCCGAAGAACATCTCAATCGCACCAAAGATCCGGACTTACGCTGCCGCAATTCGGTGCAGGGACGCAAGCTGTTGGCGGATGAGCGAGGATTCGTTTGCCTGCGTGAACAGATGCTGGTCAATGGCTGCTGCAACGTGGAGTTGGCCGGGATTAGCTACTATAGCTGCTACAGTTGCAATGCCACATCGCACTGTTGTGGCATCTATGAATACTGTGTCTCCTGTTGCCTCCATCCGAACAAGCGATCACTGCTGGAACAAGTGCTGCAGGCGAAAGACATTCAAAAATATATATATGCCAGTGTTGTGGATCACTTCGAGCTCTGCCTGGTCAAGTGTCGCACCAACTCACATTCTGTCGAGCACGAGAATAAATACCGCAACGAGGCGGCCAAATACTGTTACGGCACCACCGAGGCGCACGAGTCGCAGCGCGAGGTGGCGCCTCGGGGTGGCCAGGGTTAGACGTAGGCTGCATAGATCATGTGCAATCTACTATTCAGATGCGTAATATTGTAAATTTTATGGACAATCTCCTTGATTGTCCAAATCAAGTGTAAATAGGTCAGATTGATTACACTGATTAAGTGGCACTGCGACAAATAGTTTTTATTTCAACTCGCCATGATTTGCAGCAATGCCGAACGTGTTGAGGCATTTGCACAGATTTTGCGATAAATGCTCGATTTTTCATTTTGCCTCAGGTTTATGATATCATTAATAACTTTAGTTGCCAAGTACAAGGAATCCACACTTAAGTCTGGGAATTATGAACAATTTTGTGGAATTTATATAGATATATATATATATATATATAGTTAATGTAACTAAGGATTAAGATAGCTTTAAATTCGTAATACTGTACATACATTAGACCTTTATCGTTTAGATGTTATTTATGTGCTTTAGTAAACGTAATTTATTTCATTCTGTACATGATTTATGTTTTATTGAATGTCCTCTTCATAGTTGCATAGTTATTCAGCCTTTGGCACCAACGGCTCCTGCAACACTTCATTGTGATTAATCCCATAGTGAATAATACCGTCGCGCACGTAGCCCCAGGCCATGCGCCGTGATGTCCAGCTGATGCCCACCTCGCCCTTGTGATCGATGACAATGGCGCCGCCAGTTCCGCCGATGCGCTCAGTCATCTTGAGGCATTCCTGCTTGACGGCTGCCTGAGCACTGAGTTCCTGGTGCTGTATGGCGCTCAAGATGCGCTGTGCGAGATTATAGCGCATTATGGTCTCACCGTGGCCTGTGGTGGAAACGCCGCCAATGGTATTGTCAGCATAGGTGCCGCAGCCGAGCAGCGGCGTGTCGCCAATTCGACCTGGCCATTTGCCGGTGATGCCGCCGGTCGAGGTACCCACCACAATGAGACCGTTCGCATCCATGGCAACGGCGCCCACTGTATCGCCCTTTGGATCGGTGCGTGCATCATCCAGCTCGGTGCGCGCAAAGGTGGTGTCCAAGCCCTTAGCTTCCTGCTCCAAAAATTCACGCAATGCCTGCCGAGCACTGTCCGTGACAAGGGCGCCAGCTGGCAGCTTTTCACTGCCGGTGCTCAGCGCCAACTCCTGAGCTGCCTGCCCGCCCAAGAAGGTATGTCGGCGCTTCTCCATTAGCCGGCGTGCCACCGTAATTGGATGCATCACATCCGTCAGCAGGGTCACACAACCCGCACGCAATTCACGCCCCTCCATAAAGCTGGCCTCCATCTCCACAGCACCGGCGGTGTTCAGACACGAGCCGTAGCCCGCATTGAACGCCTCATCCAGCTCCATCGAACGTACAGCAGCCTCAACGGCATCCATTGCACTGCCCGACGTTTCACTGTCTGTCGGCTCAAGATGCTTCCAAGCAGCACGCAGCGCCTCTTTGATGCCCTTGAACTTGCCTTCCACGCGGGCATCGGTAATGTCTCCCGCTCCGCCATGTATTAAGAGTATTGGGCGTGGCATTTTAATGCTTCGAATTCCACTCGATGCGATGCGTCCTAAAGAACAAGAACTTCTTTCGAAACTGGCTGCAGCAGCGATCAAACTCGCTTTGTGCTGTTGCTCTTGCCTAATCTTACTCCATGCATTCTCTTGTTTTTGTTTTTTTTTTAGCTTATCTTTATTGTTTCGCTTTCGTTTGCTGTTCTTGTCGCATTTTAGGGTGGACCTGATTCAGGGCATTATCAATTGTTTATGGATGTGTGCAGTCGTCTGGCATCTTCGCGTTTGCATCCGATTACAATCGGCCAATTATGAATTAATTAATCGATAAGCAGACAGAGCAGCTTTAATGATGCACGAGTAGTCTAACTGTATAGAAAATATGTTTTCATTATCTAAAATATGTTTGCATATATGCATGGAAATTAGAGGGATTTTAAAAGAGGAAAGGATGGAAAATGATAATATATATAGAGAGAGAGGGGGATCGCGAGAGAAACAGAGACAGAGAAAGAGAGACAGAGAGAGAGAAAGAGAGAATTAATTATAAGTATATTAAAAGTTTATTATTATTATCATTATATTATTTATATCATTATATTATTTATATCATTATTTATATTATTATCATTATATCCTCAACCCATTGAAAATGGGAAATGAGGGAACAATGTTTTTGTGAAACTGTATTCGATTTATTTGGCAATCCACATAAAACAATCCAAAATAAAACAAATATCAAAAATATATAAAATACACATGAACCTATGTATGTATATGCTAAATTTGGAGACTCCAGCTCCAAAGATGTAGGAATTGTATAACTGATGTAAAATTGTATAACTGATTTTTGACAAGGGTTTTTAATCGATAACATTAAAACCATCATAGTTATCGATCTTTTGAAACAAACTCGATCTGCGCATGATATACCTGGTCCTACTAGAAAAATTTCAAGTTCCTAGCTTATATAATTTCTGAGATCGACACGTTCAAACATGCGGATGGACAAGCGGACATGACTAAATATATATACTTTATGAGGTCTACCATGTCTCCTTCTGCCTGTTACATACATTTAAGCAAACCCATTTTCCACTTTCAATGGGTTCAATGTAATTTCTAAGATTTTCCCAGGTCTACTATGCTAAATTGGATATTTTTGATTTGGATTTCAATAAATATATTCTTTTCAAAAGGGATGGCCATGGAATTAATGTTCCTAGTTTGAGGATATTTCACCGAAATATAAATCTGACTGTCAAGTTTTTGTTCAGAGAATAACAACTCAGAAATTAGTTAACTTTTTTTTCGTCATCTTTGAATTTGTGAATTTATTAAAACATTTTCTTCGATTTACAAAAATTGAAATGAAGACAGGAAAATCTGTGAAAACAAGTCCAAATGAATCGATTAAGGCAATTAAGCCATTTGAGGCGATTAAGATGATTGGGAACAGCGTGTCGGTGGGTACCCAAACTGAAGAATTGAAGATTGGTTGTCTGGATACTGTGCCGGCGGTACGGAAAATCGCTCGCCCCAGGAGCATCTTTCAGAAGCTACAGATCAATCCGGATATTGCATCGGAGACGTGCAGCGAGACGGATAGATGCACCAAACGGAACAAGGCCTGTCAGACTGCCAAGACTGGCGTCAAGCGTTCGGCTGGCGGTAGTCAAATGGATAATTTGCGTGCCCTTATGTTTAAACGTCGTAGGCTGGCCATTGACCGGGATCGCAAACGTCTCGAGACATTGATGGCGACCATCAATAACGATCCACCACCGCCATGGCATGCGGCCTCCCTAATGTGGCTCGAGGTTGACAAATTGGAGAATCGCATTGAGGAGTTCGACAAGGAGCATTCATTGGTCTAGCTTTTAGATCAATTATCAATTTATTAATCTATTTAATGTAGAAATATATAATTCATAGATAAATATGTATATATTACTCACATAAATACAAATATATATATATGGTATTTTATGTCAAATGAATTTCCGTTTGAGGCTGCGGCGATTGCCACTCGCTTTTAATTGCCTTTCAACTGAAGGGTAATTTTTCCATGTGGCTGAGCATTTTGCACGACTGTGACAAAAGAAGGAAAGCTCATTTTGAGACTGGTAGACTACAAGAACCCTTGAATGCTTTAAAAAACTGATATTCAGAGAACTCATACACACACAGCAAAACTAAACCAGATATCTACAAACTAAGTCTCAAATCTTTAATATCTGAAATTTTTTTTTACAAATTCGATTAATTTGGCAATGGTATCCAAAATAAAACAAATATCAAAATTATATAAAATAATTTGGGGGTGAGGGGGTGAATTGGGGGAACGGAATCAAAAATTTGACAAAAACCGAAATTGTATTAAATTATAATCTATATATATGAAGAAGAGTTGGAGACTCTAACTCTAAAGATGAACGAGATATAATTTTATAACTGCTTCTCGATAAATGTCTGATCGATAATTCTGGATATATAAAATTTATCGAATTTCGGAATCAAAATCGTACTGCGCGTGCAATATACGGACCTAACACAAAAAGAAGGAAATCTTTAGCTCTTATGTCTTTGGAAATCGACGCGTTCAAACATACGGACAGACGGACAGGGCTATATCAACTTTTCTCGTTACCCTGATCAAGAATATATATACTTAATGGGGTCTGCCACGCCTCCTTCTGCCTGTTACATACATTTAGCAAAACCATTATATCCTGATTTGCCATTTTCAATGGGTTCAGGGTATACAAATTTCAAGCCTCTAGCATATATAGTTTCTGAGATCGACACGTTCAAACATGCGGATGGGCAAGTGGACATGACTTAATATATATAGTTTATGAGGTCTACCACGTCTCCTTCTGTTTGTTACATACATTTAAGCAAACCCATTTTCCACTTTTAATGGGTTCAATGTAATTTCTAAGATTTTCCCAGGTCTACTATGCTAAATTGGATATTTTTGATTTGGATTTCAATAAATATATTCTTTTCAAAAGGGATGGCCATGGAATTAATGTTTCTAGTTTGGGGAGAGGATATTTCACCGAAATAAAAATCTACTTTCTGGTTTTTGCTGTTCAGAGAATAACACCTCAGAAATTAACTTCAAAAAGAAAAAAAAAATTAAAATACAAATTAATAAAAATAAAATTTCCTTTTTTTTTGTCATTTTTGAATTTGTGAATTTATTAAAACATTTTCTTCGATTTACAAAAATTGTAATGAAGACAGGAAAATCTGTGAAAACAAGTCCAAATGAATCGATTGAGGCAATTAAGCCATTTGAGGCGATTAAGGTGATTGGGAACAGCGTGTCGGTGGGTACCCAAACTGAAGAATTGAAGATTGGTTGCCTGGATACTGTGCCGGCGGTACGGAAAATCGCTCGCCCCAGGAGCATCTTTCAGAAGCTACAGATCAATCCGGATATTGCATCGGAGACGTGCAGCGAGACGGATAGATGCACCAAACGGAACAAGGCCTGTCAGACTGCCAAGACTGGCGTCAAGCGTTCGGCTGGCGGTAGTCAAATGGATAATTTGCGTGCCCTTATGTTTAAACGTCGTAGGCTGGCCATTGACCAGGATCGCAAACGTCTCGAGACATTGATGGCGACCATCAATAACGATCCACCACCGCCATGGCATGCGGCCTCCCTAATGTGGCTCGAGGTTGACAAATTGGAGAATCGCATTGAGGAGTTCGACAAGGAGCATTCATCGGTCTAGCTTTTAGACCAATTATCATAGATAAATCAATTTTCATAGATAAATATGTATATATTACACACATAAATACAAATATATATATATATATGGTATTTAATGTCAAATGAATTTCCGTTTGAGGCTGCTGCGATTGCCACTCGCTTTTAATTGCCTTTCAAGTGATGCGGTCATTTTTCCATGTGGCTGAGCTTTTTGCATGACTATGACGAGCAAATGTCCTGCTCGATGGTGCTGCTTAACACTGTTGACATGGTAAATGCAGCGAGCCGAACACGCACTGTACACTCATACACACACACACATGCATGCGTATATGTATGTATAGTAAATATATATATATATATATATATATATATGGAGGGAGAGAGAGGTGAGTGCCTTCCCCTCGTGCAGTTTTAAGGCAGCTTTAGCTCACTTGACTATGCTTGACGAATTGTCCCGCTGCGTCGCGTTTGAAATAACCTCAAGGCTCAAAGCTTGATATGGCTGATATGCTGCAGTCGGCCCAAGCCCTCAATGTGGGCGTGCATATGCTGTTTGTGCCCGACTAGACTTTGGTCATTTGGCACTGCGTGCTGGGTTTCTTTGATGCAGCCTGCTGTTTATACAGAGCGCCAAACAGACTGAGGCCAATTGCATTTCAACACCCAGCAACAGCAGCAACAACAGCAAAAGCCTCGCGTCCCCATAACAACTCGAATAGCCTCGTCAATGGCGGCTGATGCTAGCTTGCATGTACTTATATCCACTTGTGCATATATTTGCATTGCTCGGGGTGTCAGCACGGACTGCGCTTTTCAACAGCAACAGCAACAGCAACAGCAACAGCTACAGCAGCAGCAGCAGCAGCAGCAACAGCCACATCAGCAGCAACAGCAACAACAATGAGCCGCATAAACACAACTCACACGCACACACGCACACACACACACACACACACACACATATATGTATTCACATACATGCTTATGGCTCATTCATGAAGCAATGCTTCATTTGCAATGCGCTAAACTTTCGTTGCCGTAGCCAAAGTCGAAGCCAATCTACAGTAAACTAGACATAAGCTGAGAATCCTGCACGTCTATGAATGTACATGCACATGTAGTCCGGGCAACGATAATACATGATGATACTACTAGGTACATGGTACATGGTAGTTGGTACATGGTACATGATACCACCTTATAAGCCATATCAGCGTGTGCAACAATTCGTGGAAAGCACTCACTCACGCATGTTTAGCATGGTTTATGTGTAAGTGGGGTAGGGGAAGTTAAGACCAATTTCCATTGATTCACATTACAATGGACTGAAACGGGAATTGGGCAAGATATTAGCTAGTTGAGCGATATTGAATAGGTATTATGAATAGGGCATTTAGCTAATGTTTGAATTGTTCGAATTGAATAATCAAATATAATACGTATCGAAGAGATATTTCCTTGATTGGTTTGTGGCATATATATCTTATAAAAAAAGTCTGTCAAATGAATATATAATAAATATGAATATATTTATTATATATAATGCTGAATTAAAAGTTATAATAAAATATATAATGTATAAAAAATATATATATTAAATATACTATTAAATAAATATGTATATTTGGTATTCAATAAATATATTGGATATATTCATTTACTTTCTCTGACATTTCATTCATACATAAAAAATATAACTCCCATTCAGAAAGCTGAGATATTGACAATTGGTAAAAATCAGAATTTTTTAAAATCTTCTCTAATCGAACTACCATAATTTGTAACTCCAATTGGAGGTCACTCAAGAGCGAAGACTTTAGATATGTAATTAAATAAATTGAGTAAGAATAATTAATATATATTTAAATTCGCTGTTTGAAAATTATATTCATATTTATTATTTATTTTTATTGAAGGCATGTCGATTTTAGAGGACTGGCAACTACATAGGAGAGCCTTACAAGCAAAGCTAGCCAACCATTTCTAGATGTTTGCAAAGAACTGTTCAGAGAGCCAACGATTACATTGGTTCTTTAACGAGCTCATTCGCGATCGACGCTTGATTTTGCTTTGCTTCGCTCTGCTTTAAATGCAGTTAAATGCCTGTTGTGCATGTATTGGCGGGTAAGCGAGAGTGAAGTTTGCTTTACACATAAATTGCGTTCGTGTGTGTGCGTGTATGCATGTAAATGTGAAGAGCGTTCACATTGACTTTTTTTTCTGACTACCTGTTTCTCATTGTGCGAACGCCACTCGTATCGCTACCTAAACGATGATCGTTAAACGAGCGTCACACGAATAATCCAACTCAATGCGCTCAGCCGAACATAAAGACGAAAAGAACCGAAGGCGTTGCTTAAAGCGTGAGCGAGAGCGAGAGCGAGAGCGAGAGCGTATGATTTTTTTTTTTTTTTTTTTGATACCGAGAACAGAGCGTAAAGTATATAACGGTCAACTATGATTTGCAAGCAATGCAATTGTATTGTAACAATTGAATATTAAGTTTGATAGAATTCATTAACTTTTTGAATAAAATAATTGAATAAAATTTAAATTTAATCCTATTCAAATTATTTTCTTTAAATTTTGTTGTACTAATATGAAAATAAAACTTAATGATTGAAATAAAATAATCCAATATAAGTAAATAAAAAATAAATAGAATAAATAAATAAAAAAAAATAAAAATTTTAATTAAAAAAAATACATAAATAATTATTTTAATGAGATGAAAGAAAAATGGCTGCAAAATTGTAAACTTCATATTTTAAAATTTTTAAGTTTAAATAAATGTAAAAATAAAAATTTCAATAAAAACAAGTAATAAATTGACAACATTTATAAAAAAGAAAAGCAAAATATTGTTAAAAAAATTCGAAGTAATATTTATAAGTTTGATAGTTCAAAATTGAGGCTTGACAAAAGAGGACTTCACAGACCCCTCAAATTTATTTTTATGCTAAACTATGACAATTTTTTCTATGACTTCAGGCTGCTCCGAGCTCATTCAGCTAAGCTAACCACGAATTTGCTAACAAAGCATTGCATTTTAATTGAATTTATTTCATTTACAATTTCACAACTAAAACGAACAGAAAAAAGAGAACTTAATTGAGAAGACTAACCTCATGACCCTCGAGGCAGCCAAAGGCAAGTGCCCACTCATACGCACTCTCTCGCTTATACATAGTATTTCCATGGATCTCATTAACGAAATGGGCCTGTGTGTGTGTGTGTGTGTGTGTGAATCATGTTTGCATTTGCATTTTGAAATAAGCACATAATTTTTCAATTTATTGTTTATAACAAAATTATCTGCGGTCTCGGCTCGTTCGCTCAATTGAAATTTAACTAAATGATGCGCACTGACAGCGAAATTGTGGCCACATTGCGTATACGTAATTCAGTGAATGATTCATATAATTGGCGCGTGGGCAGTTGTTTAAGTTAATGTGTAATTAAGCTGCCATCATACTATAACTATAATCATATATATATATATATCTGATTTATATAGAATATGTAAAGTAAACTTATTAGAGTGAAACTTTCATATCAATCTTTAAAATAAAATCGATTTTAGTTAAACAAGTTAAAGCTTCGCTGGTTTAGGGGGGGGCCTCACCTCATCATTAATAGCATCGAAATTTGAATTTTTGCCCGTGTGACAAGGTGGGGGCCACGCCCCAAGACAATGAATGCGTAAATCTGTCACAATTAATACCTTTAATCGGGCTCACGCGGCACGCGCGAAGTCAAAGGCAACTTCCTGAGCGTGGAACGTGGAGCGTGGGCGCCGTTTGGGAACGGCGTGAGTTACATCCGGAACCCCAGCTGCTGCTCAATACCTAACATATATACTGGCTGCTGCCATAGCTGATATATGTATATATGTATGTATGTATGTATGTATGTATGTAGGTGGCTGCTTGGCAAGAAGTTTTTCGCGCTCTTGTCAACATGCTGTTGCAATTGCCAGGCGAGTGGGGCGACCATTAAAGCCATGTTAATCGATTTTCTGCTGCTTTACATGGCATCATAGCAATCCAAATCAAGCCAGGCCATGCTCAACGCCCCCCCTCATGCTCACTTGCCCTGAGCTGTTGCTGCTGCTGCTGCCAGTCACAAAGTAGAAAATAATCAGCATGGCCCAAAGAGTTTTCTTCAATTGGAGCGTTTTGGCATTAAGCGCAAGGTAACAACTGCTCGTGGGGCGATTCGCGGGCGAGTCCCGTGGACAGCTATTCAAATGTCCATAATAGAGCAGCTAGCTCTTCAGAAATTAATCATTCGATTAAAGCTCATTAATGAGTGTTGGCAGCCATTAAGATGTATCGATGCGGAATACGCTCGATGCTCGATGCTCGATGCTCGAGTACAGCTTGAGCTTGAGTCTTACTTACTTAACCAGCACAAATATGTGCAGGGTCATAGAAACGTACGCAGTCTAGGCGATTGCTATATACAAGCATTTAAAGAGTGCTTCAATTCGAGAATTAGTTGTTTATTAACAAACAGTGGGGAGGCAGTGGAATGAGGGGGAGCGAAAGGGGCAGAGCCAGAGAGTGTCTCTCTGTTCGCCTGCAAAGTCTGCTATAATTGTAGGGGGGTCTCATCTAGAGAGTGAAACATTGTACATATGTATATGTATGTACATATATATCTATATGTATTTTTAATTCGTTTGTTTCTATGTGATTCTCAGGAGTTTAAATTTTTGTATGCTCTCTTCCTTGTTGTATTGACTATTGTATAAAATCTGCTTAATATGATTTATATTTCACTCACTCTCTCTCTCTCTCTCTCTCTCTCTCTCTCATTGTTTCTGTCCTACTCTCTCTATGCTTTACTTGTTATTCTTTGTTTCATTCTCTCCAAATTTCAATCTTTATCTGTTCTATTCTCACTCTCTCTCTGTTTCAGTTTTACTCTATTCCATACTGTCTCTCAGTCTTAATCTGTTTCATTCTTACTTTGTTTCATACTCTCTCTCTCCCTCTTTCTCTCTCGGTCTTACTTTGCATTCTGTTCTGTTGCATTCTCTATCTATCTCTCGCTCTCTCTGTCTCTATCGTTCTCTCTCTCTCTCAATTTCACTCTCTTTCTGCTTCAGTTTTACTCTGTTCCGTTCTCTGTTTCTCTCTGTTTCAGTCTTACTCTGTTCCACTCTCTCTTTCTCTCTGTTTCAGTCTTACTCTGTTTCACTCTAACAGTCTAACCCTCTTTCTATCTATCTGTTTCACTCTCCATATCTCTCACTTTGAATCACTCTCTCTTATTCCATTTTTATTTATGTTTCTTACTCTATGTCTCTCGCTTTCTTTCTCTCTCTCCCTCTCTCTATCTCTCTCTCTGTTACTCCTTCTATCTGTTTTTTTCTTTCTCGCACTCTCTCTTTAGTTATACCAATCCCTGTTTCACACACTCTCTCTCTCTCTCTCTCTCTCTCCATCGTGCTCTGATCCTCTCATCTCTTTTAGCCCATCTTACCCTTCCTCTCTCTCTTTAATTTCATTCACCTTCCCCCTCCTGCCTACCAACCCTCAACCACCCGCCAAATGCTTCTCAAATTACAAAACGTCTGCCAAAATAATTGTGCTCATAAATGTGAATTTTTGTTAATTATGTTTACATATCTTAAGGTTTTATGTACCTGATGTTCTTGTCTCCAAGCACCACTGTATTATCACTGTGGTGCGCACACGAAACACAATTTTTAACTGTTCTCATATTTGAAGTAATTTCTTCAAATGCTTCGTCAAGCTGTTTATTTGATTTAACGGAAAGTCAACTCAAGCCCGTAGTATCTCTCTCTGCCCATTCTTTTTCCCACTCCTTCTCTCTCTGTCTATCTCTGTGTATGTGTGTGTGCGTCGTATGCTACACGTACGTACATTCTGCAACTGCACTAAATTACGCAAACTCTCTCCGTAGAACTCCTTCAGTCGGAATCCTGCGACCCCATGGCAACTGTTTAAAGTGTTTTAGTATTACTGTTGGCGTTGCTAAGCCAAAAACTAACTTACACCTAACTAAATGACAAAGTTTTGCGACTCACGGCTGCACAGACACACACACACACACACACACACACACACACACACACACACACACACAAACAAACATACATATACATATATAAGGTTGTCGAGCGGAGGGGCAAGTGTGCTTGGCGGTAATTTAAGGCAAACATTTCTTTCTATGCATAGGTGAGCGTGTTCTCTCTGTCTCTCTGTGTGTGTGTGTGTGTAGGTGAGTGTGTTGGCTGGCTGGTGGTATAAATGTGTGTTACCACATGAACGCCAAAAGGCACGCGCTGCAAATACACATACTTGCTGACACTCACACACACACACACACACACACACGCGCACACACCAAGTTGGTTAAAGAAAAAAACAAAAAAAAAAAAAAAACACTCAAACACACTCACACACACATACATATGGCGGTATGCTGCGCTCCTTTTTTTTTTCTTGTTTTGTACTCTATGTGGAGCAGCGCGTGTGGGGCATATTTAGATTTGGCATACATGATCCGTTTTAAACAATAAATAATAAATTAATGTACTTATGCCTGTTATATAGATAGCGAAATAAATGCATTTTTAATGCAGTTCATGTTCCATGTTCCATGTTCCATATTTCAATAGAGCAACAATTGTGCAAGCCCTCGGCCATGTCTAATTGTATTGTAAATTATTTGTACTTTTATTTTAAATCTGTTTTGGTTTTCGGCCAATTGGATTTGCTTTTCCATTTTGTTTAGAATTCAAATTAAATGTTAATTTCGCTATAGCAACGACCTTGTTTAGGCAATGCAAAGCATTAAACTACTGAGTTTTTGCTAATTGCAAAAGATATTCCATTGAATACTCTCAATTTAGCTCATTTTAGTGCGCTACACGGTAAAGAAAGGCGAGTCCATTAGTTTTGGGTAGTTTTTCTTTAGCGAGAATCTGGATTGAATAATGTTAGGGTATAGATAGGGACTTTTAAATTATTATTTTCTTTATATTTATTTTAATTTGTTATTAAAAATTTGAAATTAAAAAAAAAATTGTATATTAAATATTATATTTTTTAAATATATTTTAATTTTTTCTTAATACACATCAATTTCAAAACAATTTTTTGAGTTGAGTTTTGAGTTGAGTTTTTCGAAAGTTTTTTTTTTTTAATTACGAACTCGAAACATTTATGTTTTTCTATTATGACAAATTAAATTTTAATGATATTTTTTAATTTGATTTATATTATATTAATATTATTTATAATAATAATATTTAATATTATTATATATATATAATTAATTAAAAGGAAATCAAATAAATTAGAACTACCTCTTATACTATTTAAAAAAAAATATTAAAAAAAATTATTTTAATTAAATAATATAAAAAGTCCCTTAAAAAAACATGATTAAAAACAAAATAATTATATATGTGTAATATAATTAATTATGTTTGTATGTATATATTATATTTGTATGTACATACATACCTGTATATATATATTTGTATATACATTTTATATATAATTTAATCATACCTAAGAACCTATAATATTAATTGCTTCCATAGTATCACTGACCATATTTAGCTCTGGATTGGGACATAGCCGGTCTGGTGATACTATTGTTTTTTAAATGTTCTGTACTTTTTTAGGCTTTATGAAAATAAATAGAATTATGATTTGCTGAAGTTTGACACTAGTATTGTCAACATATTTAAATAAATAGAAAAATATTATCTGTTAAAATTCTTAGCTGAGCAACAACTCTCACAGGGTATATCCAATATACATACACTATATTCTACATCACATTTAACCCATTGTACAGGGTACTTAAAGTCGTGGCTAGTGCACAGCGCACATTCCTAACGGTTTGTTTTTATATACATATTTTGCGTGCTGGCTACTATTTTCGCCACTACTTTAACCACATAAGCGAATGCGAATGCGACTGTGAATGCGAGTGGAGAGTGTGCGAGCGACTGAGTGAGTGAGAGTGAGTGAGAGTGTGTGATTGTGTGAGTGTGTGAGATTCTGCTGGCCGTGAACGTGTCGTGCGTTTGCCAGTTACCGTTACAGTTAGCGCTGCTGCTGCCCTCTGTTGGTGAGAGCATGTTGGACACTAGAGCTACCTTTTTTTTTTTCCTCTCCCTCTCCTTCTTGTTGTATCTTGTTATTGCAATTGTTGTTGTTGTTGTTGCTTGTGTTGCTGGCGTAGTTTTGTTTTGGTTTTTGTTGCCAACTGACACAGGTCGCCCCGCTGCGGCCCGCCCACATTCAGTTGTAACTGGCATTTTACACATTTACAAGTTGGCACTTTATATTGCATAATATTACCACGTACAAGCGCCACCTTTACTTTTTTACGAGTCACACCTGAGTGGATGTGTGCCGGTGTGTGCGTGTGCAAAGTAATTCAATAATTACGCTCTTGACATCATATTCGTATTACTTTTTTGTCACATCTGCGCCATATGAGTGTGTGTGTGTGTGTGTGCGTGTGTGTGGGTGTGGGTGGGGAGCAGGTGGGTGCTTGCGTGTGTGCCTTGACGAGTGGCTGGAGAGTTGTGGCTTAAAAAGTCACACGCCGCTTAACAATTAACCCACTTTGCCACGCCCACTCGCACGTGACATTGTGGAAGATGATGATGCAGAAGAAGAGCAAGCAGAAGACGCTTCCGCATTCTGTTCCTTTTTTTTTTGTAAATTATATATATTTCTATTTACATACATATATTAATATTAATAATTGGTGTCTATATCTATATCTATATCTATATCTATATCTATATCTATATCTATATCTATATCTATATCTATATCTATATCTATATCTATATCTATATCTATATCTATATCTATATCTATATCTATATCTATATCTATATCTATATCTATATCTATATCTATATCTATATCTATATCTATATCTATATCTATATCTATATCTATATCTATATCTATATCTATATCTATATCTATATCTATATCTATATCTATATCTATATCTATATCTATATCTATATCTATATCTATATCTATATCTATATCTATATCTATATCTATATCTATATCTATATCTATATCTATATCTATATCTATATCTATATCTATATCTATATCTATATCTATATCTATATCTATATCTATATCTATATCTATATCTATATCTATATCTATATCTATATCTATATCTATATCTATATCTATATCTATATCTATATCTATATCTATATCTATATCTATATCTATATCTATATCTATATCTATATCTATATCTATATCTATATCTATATCTATATCTATATCTATATCTATATCTATATCTATATCTATATCTATATCTATATCTATATCTATATCTATATCTATATCTATATCTATATCTATATCTATATCTATATCTATATCTATATCTATATCTATATCTATATCTATATCTATATCTATATTTATATCTATATCTATATCTATATCTATATCTATATCTATATCTATATCTATATCTATATCTATATCTATATCTATATCTATATCTATATCTATATCTATATCTTTATCTTTATCTTTATCTTTATCTTTATCTAAATATATATCTAAACTTATCTTCGAGCTGCTGGGTAGCTCGTGTCTCCAATGCAAGCATAAATACCACCAACAAATTTTCAATTACTTGTTTGGGATAATATTTTCGGAAAATGCAATTTGTCCGACTAACTTTATTCATTCATTTTGAGCTGAAGTTGGCGAAAAACACGCACACACACACACACACACACTCAAACACAAACACACAAGCACACACACACACGTAAATACACTCGCACTTGTTCCAAGCAAACAGCAGCAATGAATGCGCTTTCATGTCCCATTTTTATACATACATACATGCATACATACATATATATATATATATATATGTCTATATATATATATATATGTGTGTGTGTGTGTGGCTTATGTATCCGAGTGTGTGAAATGCGCGTGTTTGCTTGTGTTTGTAGTTTCGTTTCAAAAAAACAAAACTTTCGCAAAGCATTGCAAACGCACATCGTGGACTCTCTAACAAATGTTTACCCAACTGCAAGTTACCCTGTAATTAAGCAAATATGTATGCTACTACAGCCCGATGCTGGAACCGAAAGCAACATTAAATACTGCATATTGAAGTGAAATGGGACGCCATTATTGTAGCTCCAATTGCTTCGTCAATTCACAAAATACCTAATTAAAATCAACAACTTTTCTCCATGTGTAACACACAAAATGTTGTTTGTCGCTCGCTGTGTGTGGATGGGTGTTTAGGTGGTTGGGCGGTTGGGTGGTTGGGTGGTGCGCTGGCTGGCTGTGTGCTGCAGTGTGGTATTACACACACACACACACACACTCACCTGCGATGTCGCCCCCATCATCCGCGTGGCATCTTCTCTTTGACGCTTTGCACGTGTTTTTCTCCCGGTTGAAATTGTAAAAGTTTTGTCGGATTTTTTTACTTTTTGGTTTTATTTTTATTTTATTTTTTTTAATTTTATTTGTATTTTTTGTTTTGTTTGTTCGTTACCCGCCGACCTTTGGGCGCTGCCTTCGGTGCCGTCGCGTCTAATTTCGGTTTTAAATACATGGTCATAGTTGTATAGTTGATTTCGCTGGCAAAAGTTGGGCTGAGTAATGAATGCAGTGTCGCCTCGAGGTGTCTGGGCGGGGATGGGGCCTTCGATAGATCCCATTTCAATTCGAATCACATTTCAATAAGAGTCTCTTGTTAAAAAAAAAAAAATTGGTGTATTTATTAATACAGAGAATATATATATTAAAACTAAGAACAATTTGTTACAATTTTGCTTACAGTCTACAAAAGTTGTCGAAACGAAGAGCAAAAGTAAAGAGATAAAGAAAAAAAAATAAAAATAATAATAATAAAGGAGGAAATGAAAACATTGCTCACTCTTGCATCATCGTGACATGCATTTGTGCACGAAATTAATGAGAGTTGGGAACAGATAATGAATAGTTCAGCACAGAAGAAAGACCATATAGGAATAGTAGGAATAGATAGTTTGAAATAGAGTGAAGAGAGAAAGGGGAAGAAGGGATCATTGTTGATAAATGGATGGACCAACGGCTCGGCTCTACTTTCTCTGCTCAGCGTCGTCTTCCTCTTCCGGTTCGCTCTTGTTGACGGGATAGTTGTAATTGTCGCGCCCCGAGATGCCCGTACCGCCGGCATCGCCCAGCCAGGGATAGACGTTGGGGCACTCGCGGCACGTCTCCATGTAGCGAGTATCTGTTAGATTCTGTTCGGGTATCTTGAAGGGCAACGCACAGGTTTGCCAAGTGTTGCAGGGCTTGGGCGCAACGGCTACGCTCTTGTCACACTTCCACGACTCGATCTGGTTGACATCGCGCAGCTCCTTGGGTTCGGTCATGTATTGCAGCATCTGGGTGATGGTCAGGATGTAGACGTCGGGTCTGTAAGTGGACAGAAAAAGAAGGTAATGATGTAGATAATTTGTTGATAAATGTTGATTTTCTACGATAAATTAATCGAGCATTGCTATCGATAGATAGCTTCGATAAGACAAGTGATTTGATCCATGTTATCGATAAATAGTTTTTATATTGATTAAGGGTATTTATATTATTTATATTTATATTATCTGTTATAGATTGATAGTTTTTCGATTAAATATAAGTTCGATAGTTGTTATCGAAGCATAGTTTGTCGATTCAATTGCATTGATATGTTCGTTAGCTTGTATCGATTAATAGTTTTCCGATTGTATATCAGATATTTGTTATTTATCATAATTGAAGACATTTATCGATAGATAAATTTTCAATATAATATCTAATATAATATATTACAATTGTTCGATAACTTAATCGATTGATATTACTAATTTTTAAATGATATTAGTTGTTCGATAACTTAAATCGATAAGCAGCACGTACAATTTGCTCTAATTTAGATTGATTTCTTGATATAATTGCAGCCAATTGCTTCGATAACTCCTTCACTAAACGATACTAAACACACTTGCCTACCATTCATCCAGTCAAGCATTTGCAAATAGGACTTTGGGCATGCTAATGACTGGAAATTGCTATGAATATTTTGTAGAACAGCCTAAAAGTTCTTTAGCTGGGAAATCGTTCACACAATGCACAGTTTCACATTCGCACTAAATAGCCTTTCGCAGGTGTCGAACAATTGGATGATGGCAAAGGAAAATTTTACGGATTTCTACAGCTGCATAGTCAAACGTATTCCTCCTCTCAACCTTGGCCCCTCTCAGCTTGGCAGGCGGCATTTCATCATTCTGGCACGCATTTTCAAGCATCTCATGCAAACAGTTTAACGCCTGGGCAAGGCTTCTCTTTCCGGTGCTGTGCCTGTTCCTGCTGCTGCTGCTGCTGCTGCTACTCCTCTTCCTGCTCCGCCTCCTGCTGCTGCTGCTGCTGCTGCTGCTGCTCTGGCTTTCTGCCACATCTACAGCTGTGAGCTCAATGTTGAAAGTCATTCACACTAATTAAAAACTTCGTACAATTGTGCGAGAAATAGTTTTGCAGCAGCTGCTATTCAGTTTAGCTTTAGCTCAACCCGCTCTCAGCTGCGCCCCAAACCCGTTTCAGTCTTCAATCTTATTTAGCAATTGGCTCACACCTACTACACATGGTCCGAGGTGCGATCATAATGGCGGCAGCGAACTGCACACGACCAACTTCTGTCTTCTGTCTCACTTACACAACATGCAGATGAGTTATTGAAAGAGTTAAATGAATGCGAGTGCGAAAGAGTTCAAAGCAAACCCACCCTGCCTACCTACCTTCCCATCCACCTGCCTATCAAGCACATTATGCTCTTTCCTATTCCAAATGATATTCCAGTTGCAACTTTAATTCACTCCGAGCACATGTTGCCAGCTTAAGTTTCACTTTGCTTTATTGGCTCGCTCTAGTAAAAGCGATTAGCTAAGTTGTCTCAACCTTAGCCTCAACCTATGGCTGTAGCTTTAGCCTTTTTTATTGGCCTGAGTTCATCAACAACTTGAGAAATTCGCTTTTCTTTATATATGATTTTCAGTTCAACTGATGAATTTAACACTTGAGTGAAAACTTTTTAACCAAATGCAATAAAATTGTTGCAGACTTCTTGACATTTACTTTGAACTTGGCCTAAGCATTGCTTAAAGTATTTAGCTTGTTGCTAAAAGAAGCATAGAGGCATGGCCTAAGGAATATTATTTTCTATTAACTTTTTATCATCTGGAAAGATAAAAATCTTAATTGATTATTGAGAGCCTTGATATTATATTAAGCTAGATATTTAGGTTTCCTAAAGTCAAGTATAATATTTTTTCAATTAACAAAAATTACATCTGTCTCTTTTTCTCTATCTCTCTCTCTCTCTCTGTCTTTCCAAAAGCAGATTGATCTAAGTAATATTTATTTCTAAAACAATCTTGAATCATCTTGTCATCATCATCAATTGACGATAGAAAAGTAATATAAAAAAAATTGAATTATTATCAAGCCGCTCTCTTTTTCTCGCTTACTCTCTCTCTCTCTCTTTCTCTTTATATTATTTATATTCTATATTATATTCTATGATCTTTGAATCATCTTGCCATATGCTTGATAATAGAAAAAAAAAAAAAAAAAAAAAATATATATATATATATATATATATATATATATATATATATCAAAAACTTTAGACCTAGTCCAAAATCTATGAACTCTATTTGCAGCCTACTTAAAGCCAAGTTTATTATTGTCATTTTAGAAAAACTTGGTTAATAACTCTCATTATCTGACCGCACTCTCAGTCTCTCTCTCTCTCTCTCTTTACCAATGTGGTATGTGAAAGGCATTTGCTTGGCTCAATTAGGTTTGAAATTATGAGAGCTTGTATTTTGATTTCATTAAAAATGACATAAAAAATAATGCTGATATAAAATGGGAATTATAATGGTGCACGCTTGATGGCCGCTGGTCCCATGGGCTGATGCTAGGGCTAAGGCTGCGCTCAGTGGGGCATGCAGCGATTGTAGCCAGCCCATTCCAGCTAAATCCAGCCCAGGCCAGCCCAGGCCAGGCCAGGCCAACCCGATGCCAACCAGACCAGAGATACTTACTAACCATCCGAATGCGTGGGGCAATGCTGACAAAGTGCGATGCTATCAGCACATAACTTCATTATGGAAGTTTTGTGCCCCAGCCGCCAGAATATATATAGTCTCTATGCTGTTGGCACTTTGATGCCGCATCCTGCTGCTGCCATCCACCAGCCACCAGCCACCATCCACCATCCACCATCAACCTGAACGCCACGCTCGTTCGGTCCGCATGTAACACTGTATGTCTCTGTGTTAGCGCTCATGTTGTTTTTGTGCGTTTTAACATGGCTTTTAGTTAGCTACGGTCCAGGCGCTTTGGCCCCGCTCTGCCTGCTTATTGTTTTCTTTGCCAGCTCCTCCTAGTGCCCTAAGAGCTCTCGATCTGCCATTGCCACTGCCACTGCCACTGCCGCTGCTGCTGCTGCCGCTGCTGCTGCTGCTGTTGTTGTGCCTGCGCAGATATTTTTCAAAATGAAAGTTTAACAAAATTAAACTTTTCTCATTAAAACGTGCGATTTTTTTTTTTTTTTTTTTTTTTTTTTCGTTGCTTTTGCTGCTGCGGCTCTTCTTTCTGCTCTGACCACAGCGTCGCCATTGTTGGACATTGGCTGAGATTCGGGAGACCGTCGAGAGCTGTGCATATGGTTGACTGACTGCCCGTCTGCCTCACGAACTGATGCGAGTGCTGGAGTGCGAGAGTACGGCATCAACCTGTTCCAGATAGACGCGACCGCTGTCCGTGTCCGTGTCGGGCCATCAATGTGGCCACCAACATGTGCCCTCCATTGGATGCCACGGACTAGCAGCATATGCCGCTTGTTCAAGCAATTTTTATAGCGATTGCCAATATTGTTGATGTTGTTGTTGTTGTTGTTGTTGGTGGTGGTGGTGGTGGTGGTGGTGCTGCTGGTGGTGTAGGTGGTGTAGGTGGTGCTGTTGCTTTTGCGTTTTCCATCTACTCGTTTTGTTTCGTTTCTCTCGATTTTCTCGCTTCTTTTTTATTTTTTTTTTGCTGCTTTTTTTTAATTGAATATAAAACTTGCCAGCGGCAATCGGAAGCTCACTGCAGGAAACGCCAGCTGCCCATGTGTGTGTATATATGTTTGTGTGTGTGTGTGTGTGTGTGTGTGTGTGTGTGTGTGCCTGCCAAAGTTGGCTTTCAATTAAGAAATCACCAACAACAAAAAGCCAGAGCTGAGAAATACATTTATGAAAAATTAAAAGCCTCGTGCGTAGATAACAAAATCGCACACGAATCGACCCCATCCCCCCAGCGCATGCATCTGGCCCAAAATGAAACTTCGATATTTTTTTTTTCTTTTTAAAGCTATCAAAATCGAAAGAGGAAGCATTGGCTAAACAAACTTGCCAGCAATTTAGAGCCACTTCGGCAGCATTAAGAAGTTGAGCAAGACTCAAAGCTCACAAAGTACACAATTCAATTTTGAAATAATATCTAAGAAGTAAGAGTACTCGAGTCGATTGCGACCGACTAGAGGATGCCCAATTATGAAAGAGTTGAGGTATTCAAGATCAGAAATGCAAAAATGCATAATCTTTGCATATATCGAAAATCTAAAGTATGTAGTTTTTATGGTATTTATGCTGAGCTTGAAAACTATGTTATAGCTAGTGATTGTTATCGATAAGAAATGTGATGAGTTATCGAAAAGGAAGCGATCAATGCACACACTAAAAAATGAAAGCCTCCAGCTATTGTGGTTCAGCATTTATATAATCCGATGGACACACGAACGGCTGAACGGACGGACAGACAAACGGAAGCCAACTAACGGACAAACGGAAGAAGGCACAGATAGTCGATACGGACAGACGAACACTTGGAGAGACGGATTAATGGTCAGGCGGGTAGACAGATGAATAGATGGACAATTGGATATATAGATAGACGGACAGAGGTTGGAGCGACTCGTCTGCTCATCGTCCTGATCAAGTATCTATATAGTTTATGGTGTTTGTCAGGCATCCATTTATCTGTTGCATATTTATTTATTTATATTATATTTTTTAAATGAATGAATGAATTATTTATTTATAATTATTAATTAATTAAAAAATAATTATAAATTGAAAAAATGATAATTATTATTTTATAATATTTATTTATTTATGTATTTATTTATATATTATTATATTTATTTATTTATATTTTTTAACTAATTAATTATTTATTTAATACTTTTATATAATTATGTAATTATGTAATTATGTAATTATGTAATTATGTAATTATGTAATTATGTAATTATGTAATTATGTAATTATGTAATTATGTAATTATGTAATTATGTAATTATGTAATT
This sequence comes from Drosophila stalkeri, assembly GCA_035047405.1. Classification (NCBI taxonomy): domain Eukaryota; kingdom Metazoa; phylum Arthropoda; class Insecta; order Diptera; family Drosophilidae; genus Drosophila; species Drosophila stalkeri. The sequence continues at coordinate 11,362,540 of JAWNPR010000061.1, forward strand.
ATGTAATTATGTAATTATGTAATTATGTAATTATGTAATTATGTAATTATGTAATTATGTAATTATGTAATTATGTAATTATGTAATTATGTAATTATGTAATTATGTAATTATGTAATTATGTAATTATGTAATTATGTAATTATGTAATTATGTAATTATGTAATTATGTAATTATGTAATTATGTAATTATGTAATTATGTAATTATGTAATTATGTAATTATGTAATTATGTAATTATGTAATTATGTAATTATGTAATTATGTAATTATGTAATTATGTAATTATGTAATTATGTAATTATGTAATTATGTAATTATGTAATTATGTAATTATGTAATTATGTAATTATGTAATTATGTAATTATGTAATTATGTAATTATGTAATTATGTAATTATGTAATTATGTAATTATGTAATTATGTAATTATGTAATTATGTAATTATGTAATTATGTAATTATGTAATTATGTAATTATGTAATTATGTAATTATGTAATTATGTAATTATGTAATTATGTAATTATGTAATTATGTAATTATGTAATTATGTAATTATGTAATTATGTAATTATGTAATTATGTAATTATGTAATTATGTAATTATGTAATTATGTAATTATGTAATTATGTAATTATGTAATTATGTAATTATGTAATTATGTAATTATGTAATTATGTAATTATGTAATTATGTAATTATGTAATTATGTAATTATGTAATTATGTAATTATGTAATTATGTAATTATGTAATTATGTAATTATGTAATTATGTAATTATGTAATTATGTAATTATGTAATTATGTAATTATGTAATTATGTAATTATGTAATTATGTAATTATGTAATTATGTAATTATGTATGTATATAAATATACTTACAATTCGAGCGCCCAGTCCAAGAACTTATGGAGACCGTTCTCCAGTGGCTTGGTCTGGAACCAGTTGGTATGGAACGGCATCATATATGGTGCCTTGTTCTGTTCGTAGTAACGTATAAAGTCCTCCCGCAGCCACTCGTACACCTCGTCCTCGTCCAGATTGTGGAGCACACACTGATCCATGTAGGGGCAATGGCCGCCCTCGAAGCCCTCCACATAATGCGTATTCAATGGCACCTCCCATACGCCGGGGAAAGTGCGTGACGGACAGGTGCCGCTCTTGCATTCGTGCGAGATCTTATAGTCCAGCGTGTAGGGCCAGACGGGCACTGGCACGGGCGGCACAGTTATGGAGCTGTCGTATATGTAGCCAAAGTCCTCCAAGACCTGTTAACAATATTTTCAATTATTCTCTCGTCTTTTATGTATATATTCTACTTGAACATTAAAGTGGCTGCTGAAGCTAATGACACATTTGCCGGATTTGGATTACTATCTTAAATACGTTAGCTTAATAATATAATAAGAGAGCGCTTTATGCTCGCTTATCTTGATTGTTTCATTCAGGCCACAAGCTTTAGCGACAATGTCATCATTATCCCCATTCATCAACATCATCATCAGCATCATTACAGTGTCGCACACACATACATATACACTCTAATATCATTACAAGCTTTTGACACAGTCACGCCCCTGTGCCCATCGCGCAAACGTCAGGTGCTTGTCAGGAGGCATTTTAGCCCATTATGTTAGCATTGTGATCTGATATTGATATGATTTAAAATACAACTAGATTTGGCCAACCCCAAAGCGCGGCTGTTGCTGATGATGTTGATGACGGACGGATTGGGGTTGGCATGGGGTTGGCATGGGGTTGGTTTAACTGCCTCTTTGAGCCAATGTATTATCGTTGCTTCTCTGTTATGACATTGATGTGTCTTGTCGTCGTGTCAAGTGACATGTGTCGAGTGTTTAATTATGCTGTAACTGCATGACCGTGTCCTGCATGGCTTGCTGTGGCTTATTTAGCAAATTTAAAATTAAACACAATTTGCTTCAAGTCTAGACCAGATATACACTCTCATTCAATTCAATTTAAAGCCTAGACAATGTGTGCTCGATCAAACTTGAACAGCCCATTTCTAGAAGTAGTACAGCTCTGATAATTGCCAATCAATTATGTGCATTTCTGCAATGCTTGCTGGCAAAATGTATTTAGTAGTATATATATATAGTGTGTGTGTGTGTGTGTGTATAGCAATCTACTCACCTTGTATTGCGTGTTACGGCCAGGCTTGAGGAATGGGGCACGCATGCCAACCACATCGTTCACGGACACATTCGCAAAATGATGTAGAATTTCACGCATGCCAATCATTTCGCCCACCCACTCCTCGTAGCCCTTGTCCTGGAGTCCCAGCTGCTGGGATACGCTCTCGGTTGCAATTTCGTGACCGGCAAAGCCCAGATGCTGAATCTGTTGATAGTTGCTGCAAAAACAAATAGACATCAGAGATATGTGAATGGCAATTAAGTGATGTTCCTGTTCGTATAGCAAAAGAAGGCAAACAATTAAATCAAATAGACCCCATAAAAGGAGCACTTAATGAAGGGTCAATGGCCAAAACGAAGTCCTCAATCAATATTATCAGCATGTACTCTGTCTCTCTCTCACACTCTTTCTCTTTCCTTCTCTTTTTCTCTTACACGCTTTATATTCCTTTTAAAATACAATTCAATTTCTATTCTTTTTGTTTTTCTCTTTCATTTCATATGTTAACAGCTTTCTATAAGCTTATTTAAATTCTCGTTTGGCTTAAAAGCCCTCAAACTGATGCTTTAATAAATCCAAATGCATTTAGAAAACTCTGCCAGCAGAATGTGCATAATAAGTTGAACAAAGACTAACTAGATATATATGTTATTTATATTTATATATATTTATATAAATATATATGTATTCATTTCGTCTTGGTCTTTAAATAGCCTTTATTTTATTTCATATCTTTCAATTATTTGCCTTTCCTTTGAGTTTTTGCTTCAACTGCACATTCCACATATGATTCATTATACAATTACAGGGTATCTAGCAGTTTGTAGTTGTTTAGTTAAGTCATGCGCAACATTTTTAGAATTACACACAAAATGTTAATAAAAAAAGAAATGCTCACACTTGATGAACAAACACAAAGCTGCCTCTAGATAAAGAGAGAGAGAGAGAGAGAGAGAGGGAGGAACGAACGAGCCTTCTACCTGGGCCAGTTGCTCTTGCTCAGGTGCGGCAAAACTTGCCACAATGGGCTGCAAGCAGTTTTTTGAATTTCAAAGCCATCCGACGGCTGGCTGGCACACACTTCAGCTCCTGCCAATTAGAACAAATTTTACAATTGTAGCGCCCAAACAAAACACAAAGCGTCGAAAGCAACAGAAAAAAAAAATAAAACAAAAATGGCAACACACTGCAGAAACAAACGAACAAACAAAAAAGTAACAGCTCCAGCATTCCCTTTGATAAGCAACACCGAATTTTATGCTTCTTTCACAGTCATTGAACATTTCCAATTCTGGTCAATACCAAAAAAGGGAAGAAAACCTACAGAGGAAAAACAAATTGACCCTCGCTGTAACTACTATTTGGCCAGAGCTACTATCTTGAGGGCGCAACTGAGGAAACTTGTACAACTATTGCTACATCTGCTACTTATTCTTATTTATGCAAGTTCTACTACTAAAAGTTGTTATATTAATGCTACTATTACTTTGCTTATTGTTAACGCACTTTTACTACTACTATTAATTAATACTACAATTTAGTTAAAATTCACTACAATTTCATCAAATGCTACTACGACTTCGTTAAATGTTACTACTCTCTCGTTAAACTTTACTACTACTATTTCATTAAATTTAACTACTACTACCAATACTGTCTATTACTATTATAACTGCTACTACTACCTTATTAAATGCTACTACTACATCGACATATGTTACTACTTTACTTTTAAATACTACTATTTTTGTGTTCTACTACTTTGTTAAATTCTACTACTATTAGCACTTCTGTTAATATAGCTACGGCTCTTACTACTTTTATAAATTAATATAGCTTCTACTTTCACTATGATCTCTACTACTATTTTTAATATTCTGCTACTTGAACACTATTACTACAACTGAAACTAGTATTTCTTTGAATGTTACTATCTTATACAGTTTGCGACAATTCTATACGACAGCTACTACTATATAACTAAATGAAATAAATATAATATTTGCCTTATCAAAAACTACTATTTCTACAAATATTACTACTCTTTCAATGGATACTTCTATTAATTTTTCCATTAATATGACTACACCTAGTATTTAAAATAATATTACAATAATGGCTACAACTACTGAATTTTCTACTTTCATTACTATAGATATTATTAAAAATTACTCTACTACTATTAGAACTAACTCTTCCCTTATTATTCCAGTCAATACTTCATTAATTTCTATTACTATACCACTACTATTACTTCTACTACTTAACTGTCTCCGCTACCACTACTATATTTACTAAATCTACTATTATTATCCCTACTACTATTACTACTACTACTAGTGTTAATACTATTACTACTACTACTATTGTTATTACTACTACTATTATTATTATCCCTACAACTATTACTACTACTACTACTATTGTTAATACTATTACTACTACTACTATTGTTATTACTACTACTACTATTATTATCCCTACTACTATTACTACTACTACTACTATTGTTAATATTATTACTACTACTATTGTTGTTACTACTGCTACTACTATTGTTACTACTACTACTACTATTACTACTACTACTATTGTTACTACTATTACTACTATTGTTACTTCTACTACTACTATTGTTACTACTACTACTACTATTACTACTACTACTATTGTTACTACTACTACTACTATTACTACTACTACTATTGTTACTACTATTACTACTATTGTTACTTCTACTACTACTATTACTACTACTACTATTGTTACTGCTACTACTACCATTACTACTACTACTATTACTATTACTACTACTACTATTGTTACTACTACTACTACTATTGTTACTATTACTACTAACACTACAATTATTACTACTACTATTACATCTATTACTACTACTATTACTAATACTATTCTGTATTCTGTACTGTAACATTTTCACTAATACTACTATTACCTCGATATACTAAAATGCTAATAAATTCTTTTGCATGCCATGATAATGACGTTAATAAAGTATGTCGTTGAACTCCTCGAGAATGTGCTATGCACAACGCTTGCAAAGAGTATTTCGGCAAACAACAACTGAGACAGAGAAAAAGTTGAGACTGAAACTATGTATGCAGCAACGTAAAATGCGTCAGTTCTATGCAACACAAGCAACAAATATAATTGTTCATATGTACACACATGTGTCTGTGTCTGTGTATATGAAATAAATTTCTTAACGGGGTCGGGGCAGTAGGCAGGCAAGAAATTTACTGTGCGCAAATAGTTTTTGGATAAAAGTAAAAAAAAAAGGAAAGAAAATGAAAAAAAAATGTAAATAAAATTATGAATGCTTTTTGTGAGTCGCTCTTTGTTAGCCTGTTTCGCATGCAGTGATAAAACAAAAAAAAGGGAATTACGAATATGTATATTTATATATATACATGTATGTATTTATATGTATGTATTTAACAACGAATGTATATGTTGAATACAAAAAAATTGCATGTATATTTATTAAACATTTCACACAGACGGCAACTGAGCTACTACTGCCTACTACTCTTTTTGCATGCGTGCGTGTGGGAGAAAATGCGTCGACAATGCTGGGCCAAACTACTATCTGACATCGTCAAAAAGTTCATGCAAAAATGTGGAAATGTGAAAAGTTGTTGAAAAGCACGGGCACACACACACAGAGAGAGAGAGACTGGGAGGGAGAGTGAGCGAGCGAAACACTTGAATGGGCGAAAACAGGAGGCAGCTCGGTTGGTGTTGACAATAAGCGTTGCATGTTGTATGCGCAAAGTGTATATATATGTGTGTGTGTGTTTGTGTGGTGTGAGGTAGATTTATTGCATGACATTTCAATTGTTAGACAAACAGCTGGACGAGAACTGAGCTGGGCTATAACTACACACAACCAGAAGCTGCACTTGTCGTCAAGGCCGAAAGACGCTGACAAAATAAAAGCAAAGCAACAACAAGAGCAGTCGAGGGGCAGCAGGCGGTGCCCCAAATCTTCTATTTCTTTTACTGTTGCGTAGGCGTGACATGCCCAGCGTAGGTAAGAGGCACGAAATGTTAGGCAGCAATTAACACTGTGAAGGAAGAAACGAACACACAGAGAGAAAGACAGAGAGAGAGAGAGAGAGAGAGAGAGAGAGAGAGGGAGTGAGGGAGAGACTGAAAGATGCAAGGCAAGTGCTCAAAATAACTGACATGGAAATGGTAGCAACACACACCCCCACCCACTCACTCACACACACACCCACACACACATACATATATACATGCAGTGTGACATTTGATGAATTTCCTTTTGGCCTTGTCGCGAGTGTCAGGAGACAAATGCAGTTTGCGTCGGGCGACTGTGGCTTGGCCTCGGCACTGGCCCTCGTTCCTGTGACCATTGTTTATGACAATGCTCATACGCAACGTTGCACCGGACAAAATGCCAAACGAGTCACGCCCAGTCGCTTGAGTGTGCCAGCATGTGTGTGTGTGTGTGTGCGAGTGTGTGTGCGAATGGGTTTTTATTGCTCCAGCCCCATTTGCAGTGGCTTTTAGTTTTCTCTTTTGCCTTTATTTTTGTTCATTTTCTTCTTCTACTGCTGCTGCTTGTTCTTCTTCTTCTTTTTTAAATTTGGTACGCCAGTCAACTCATTTTTCTTTAATAGCCCATACAACAGCACACACACACACACACATGCACTTACATTCTTTTTATCTCTCTCTCTCTCTCTCTCTGTGTGTGTTGAGTGGTTTGGCCTCTGCTCTGCTGCGGCTGCTAACAAGTTCAATTTGCATTTAAAAAGGGAGAAACACATGTAATCTCAACGATTAGAAATTGTTAGCATTGAGCAGCACAAGCACGCACCCTCACTCACACACACACACACACACACACACACACACACACAGATACACACATGTCTGAGCATATATGCACATAGATATAGTGAATAAATGAATAACGTTTGTGCACCAAAATGTTTTTTGCCACCAGCTGCTTGCGGGTGGTGCGAAAAATCTTTAGAAATTTTTAGGCCAAGTCAAATAAATATCGTTTTGAATATAAGATTAAAATTAGCATTATATAAAATTATTAGAAAAAATGTATGCCTAAATTAACAGAAAAACTGAGCTTGGCATAAGAGAAATATTAATGGCGATATAGTAATACATAAGGAATTAAATTCAATATATAACTTAAGCAAATTAATGCATATTTGTATTTAATAAAGTAAAATAAACCAAATTTAATTTTAAATTTAGGCATGCATGTGTGTTCAGTCGATGTATGTTTGAATAAGTTAATTTTTTTTCAATAATTTTCATGTTTGAAATTCTGTTAAGAAAAATAAATTGTTATTTAAATTTTAATTTGCATATATGCATGTATAAGTTGAGAGTCGCTGTTCATTTCCAAAAATTATTTTAAATTTGTGTTTAACTTTTTAATGGGAAATAAAATTTATTTGAATGCATCATTCGTTTCACATATTGCGATTTCATATTTGAAATGCTAATAATTGCAAAAAGAAATGTAATTTACTTTTTAATATGCATTTATGCCCGCTTGCAAATCATAGTTGACCGTTTTATTACTGTTTACGCTCTGCTCGCGAGATCAACCGAAAAGAATCATACGCTCTCGCTCTCACTCTCGTTCACGCTCTGAGCAAATGCCGTCGGTTCGGCAGTTCGGCTGAGCGCCTTGAGTTAAACTATTCGTGAACTATTCGTGTGGCGCTCGTTTAACGAACAGCGATACGATTGCCGTTCGTATAATGAGAGGCAGGTAGTGAGCAAAAAAGACTAAGAGAGGGTCAATGCAAACGGTCATTACTCTCACACTCCCATGCACAGATGAGTGTTTACCGAATTTTTTACATGACACAAATTTATATTATAGCAAAAGTAATTACAGTAAAATATGAAATAAATAAATATGTAAACCATTTGAAAGTTCACTATTTATGGCAGTATTATATATGTAGATATTTCCGACCCTCAATAAGCATTCTTTTTTTCAAACATTTTCAGGCAACATCCAACTCTATGAGCAACCCACGCTGACTGCATTTTATTTGCTTGTTTCTATTTTACTCACACACACACACACGTGGGCACGCACGCACATACACACACACACACGTGCATATTTTTCTTCAATTTGTGCCTGGTAGTTGGCAGCTTAGTGCGGCTCAGCCCTGGGCCCAAAATGTGTGACCGCATGCAGCAATTTCTTTTAATGTGCTTTTAAAAGCCAAATCTACAGGTTCCAACCGAGCCCGAGTGCAGCTCGATGTTGCTTTGCTGTTACTGCTGCTGCTGCTGCTGCTGCTGCTGCAGTTTATCCAAAAAAAAAAAAAAAGAGAGAGAACCCTCGCACACGCCCACCTTTACGCCCACCCACCCATTGGACACATTTTTCGTAGCAATGAGCTTTTGTTTTTATTATGCCTTGCACCAAAAACTAACTTAATTTGCATGCAGCATATTGTGCGTGCACGAGTGTGTGTGTGTGTGTGTGTGTGTGTGTGTGTGTGTGTGTGTGTGTGTGTGTGTGGGTGGCTATGTTTGCACTGCAATGGCTGTGTGCCTAACGAGTTTGTTTCAGCTTGCAGCAGGCATAAAAATATATGAACAAAAAACAAAGCGAAACGCAGAAGGAGCGAGCGCCCGAGATTCAGAAACGCCCTTCAAAACAACAAGCAGCTGGAGCAGCTTAAGTCTCTCGTTTTCAATAAAGCTCTCAGACCAAGCCGGGCCGAGTCGCACACGCATAAGGAATATGAAAGCAAGCAAAACAGAAACAGAAACAGGAAAAAATGAAAATGAAAAGAAAAAGAAAGCAAAAGCAAAGGCAAGAGCAAGAGCAACAAGACAAAAGTGAAAATACACAAGGCAAAAAAAAAAAAAAAAATGGTGCAGGATGCGTTCGAAAAGTTATGGCCAGCTTCAGTTGGCCTCGACTTGGCTTCGCTGGGCTTTGCTCAACTGCCGAGTCATGATCGTTGTTGCTATCAACACCAGTTTTGTTGGCCAGTGACAACAGCAACAACAACAAGCAAAGCGTTAAGATGCTGGCTAGAAGGGAACGAACGAAGTGTATGGAATGGACGTTGGTTCGTTCGTTTGTTGTTTTCTGTGCTTCGCTGGGTGCGGTAGTTATTACAAGAACGACTAATAAAAGTAGACAACTAAAAACAGAAAGTACACACCCATACACCCACACACACACACACACACGCATACACACACACATGTGAGTGCGCACACTTGGTAAAAAAAACAAGGTCTAGTGCAGAGTGCTTAGGTTTGTCGAGAGTCGCTCCTGGGCAGCTACTCGAAATGTATACGAACATATATTTGAAAGAGAAAAAAAAAAAGAAAAACAAACAAACAAAATGTAAATGTTGACACGACTCAGAGATACTCTAGAAGATCTAGAATATGTATAGAGAGAGCATTACATACGTCGTCTAATTGTCAAATATATTAGCTGATAAATATAGAACTAATTGAGAATGTAGAACAGCTGCGGCTATATATGCATGCATGTGTGCCATCAAAAACCCCAACACCCACACACACACACACACACACACACACACACACGGGGAATGGGCACCTGCAAGAGCTGTTAAAGTGTCGTTGGGTTGTTGTCATAGTCATTGTCAACGTTGTCGTTATCTTTATTTCACATCAACGACATTGTCATCATCATCATCAACAGCAGCAGCAGCAGCAGCAGGCCAAGGCAAGGCGAGGCAAAACCAAACCAGATCAGGCCAGGACCAAGCCTCATCATCATTGTCGGCAACAGCTATTGCACCAACAACAACAACAACAACAACAACAACAAAAACAGCAATTGCCGTAGCAGCAACATCAATGCCTTCATCAACAATTTGCAGCAACAGCAAAAAAAAAAAAAAGAGAAAAGCAAAAGAATGAAAGGAAAAACAGGCAGGAGTTGAAAATGCAAAAAAAAAAAAAAAAACACTTAAACACACACTCACACAGCTGAATATTGTATACATATACCCACCCATTCGACGCTTGAAATTTGAGAATTTCGGATATTAATGTTACGGGTATTTTGCAACAAAATTCTAGTACACTTAGCTAAGAGCGAGAGCACAACAACAGAATTTGTATTGAATGCTCAGCAATTACACTAAAAATGTGTCGCTCGTTGGATTGATAAAGCTACGTGAGGCATGTGCATCAGTTGTAATGCAATCGAACGGAACTCGATTGAAGTCTCTGGAACAAAGTTCAAATTTTTCATTATGAAGAGTTCAATTCAAAGAGCAAATATTGTAATTTAAGCATTTATTTTGAGCTGGTTTATTATAGATGCAAAATGTGTAAGAAAATCCTCAGAGTATTTGTAATTTAAGTTATTTTGCTATAAGTTTCACAAATACATAAATAAATAAAAAATAAATAAATAAAAAATAAATAAATAAATAAATAAATAAATATATACAAATAAAAATAAAATAATGATAATAACAAAAAATAAAAGAAATAAATATTATTAATGAAAAAAAAAAATTAAAAAATAAAAATAAAAATTAATTGTATACAATAAAATATATAAGAATATTTAATAATGTAAATAAATACATAAATAAAAACTAAAATATATACATACAAATTTTATCAACAATATACAAAAGATTATTTAATATTGCCTTCCACTAACTAGCTTATCAGTTAACATATAAGCTGACGACAATATCAATGAAAATCCGTCGATCTATCACAGAAATAAATGTCCTGCATTGATGTATGATTATTATCGATTATCGATTATTTCAACAGCATTAACAGTATGAAAGTTCACAAAATATGATTTATATAAGAGTATATTTTAAATACTGCAACTCTAAGAGAAATCTCACGTTTTATGCTTAAGACTTAAAACAGTACAACATTTTCGAGTAACCCTCCGAGAGAAATTTGATTGATGACTATTTGCCAATCCAAGTAACATACGTGGAAAATGTTAAGACATAACGAAAATTCAGAACTTTCAGCAAATATATATATATATATATATATATATATATATATATATATATATATCGATCAGAATAATCTATAGGTAATTAGGTCTATCTAAGCCTATAGATTATGGAAAACCAAATATAAAAATTTAAGTCAAATTCCAAGGTCATAGGTCATAAGTTAAATGGAAAGCAAAAATTCAAACACTACTGAAAGAAATGAAACAGTTAAAGTTTTTAATAACCTATAGTAAGTATATTATATAATATTTATTAGATTTCTAGAGGCAGTTTCCCATATAGAGAACTTGAACCTAATTAATAAAATCGTATACAATTACGTTACATGTTCTCAAAGTGCAACACTCTTGACCAATTAGGCCAGCTTGGCTGTTAGTTAAGCGCTAATAAATGTTAAATAATTAGCTCATGGCTAGCAGCTCCTTTGGCCGTGAGCTTGTAATAATTAAGTCCATTGCGTATACGCAACTTGTGCCGCAGGGACAAAAGAAAACAGTTTAAGCAAATTAAAGCAAAAATATGCATAAATGAAAATGAAAAGTTATGCAGCCGCATTTCCTCACTGCTGCTGCAGCTCGGTTTGCTTTACGGCCAAAGCAATTTCTTTACAGCTGCCTCTTGATGGAAACTTGAAACTTGCAGCGCGCGTCGTGTGGCCGCTGCTGCTGCCGCTGCTGCTGTTGCCGCTGCTGCTGCTGCTGTTGTTGTTGTTGTTGTTGTTGCTGCTGCCCGTAAGTATTATGCTATAGCATTTGTGTGTGGGCGAAGGTCGGAACTTGGGCTTTGGCTTGGTGTTTGGGTTGGGGTACTGGCAGCTGCTCAAAAGTTGTTCGGGTCATTTAAAAAGTTTAAAGCTAAAACTGGCGGCAGTATTAGCATTAAAAATGGCAACGTGTCTGTCGCTGACGTTTTGCGCGTCGGCGACGGCAGCGGCGGCAGCGGCGGCGGCGGTGTCGGCGGTTGTTAGAAGTGGAAATCTGCCTACCAGCTGGACGAAGTCGCGGCGCATAAAAACGAGAGTTGTGCACAGTGGATTAAGTGCAGTGATTAGTGAAATAAATGGAATCAAATTGAATATATATCATTTACAATATATATATATTTTTTATTAAAATATGACGATATTTTGTTTGCAGAAAATAATTTATAATTAAATGGCATATATTGCTAAATTTTTTGTAGTAATAGATATTCACTATAAACCTAAAATTAGCTATAAGTGATTTATTACAAATATTATCACTCTTGCTGGGTCAGCTTTGTTTACTCGGAAAGTGTTGGCAAATATATATATTATATTATATATTGCAAATTGGGTACACTATAGACTATATATATGGATCATTAAGACTGTTCACATGTATACAAATTTGAGTTCAATTTGCTTGGATTTGCCCACTGTGCGTCAACTTTGCTGCAGCATCTAGCCATGCTGTAGGCTCAGGTCTACCCTGGTTAGGCAAAGCTGGCCAACCGCTGCTCAGCGATATTAACATCAAGCGTCAAGGTAAATAAAAATTAACTTTTGTGAAGATGGCATGCAGGTTCCTATGTAGATGTGTGTGTGTGTGTGTGTGTGTGTGTGTGAGTGTGTGTGGGTGGGCCACAAAAAGTTCTAAACGCGCGTGTGTTATGCCCGCAGCTACTCATGACAGGCCAGAGCTGAGAAGCAGAGAGAGGCGAGCAGTACCACAATTTGGGGCGTGGCAGGGGACAGAGATGCCATAGGAAAGTTGCTTAGCTTATGCTGTTTGGAATTTTGCTGGGATATTAAACAGATTTTGGGGCAGCGTCCACTCAGAGGCATTATCGATGCAAGCATTATGGAAATTTAAAATGTGTTGATTACACCTGCCAGGCCAACGCACCTTCAACTGTAGCTGAGTTTACCTGGGGTTAAGTTCATATTGGTGACAATGCTCGTTATTTAATTGCCTACGGCTCTAGTTGCGCATCTGGCGGATTATGAGGTCAAACGGCTGTAGCTAGCTAATCAAAAGTTATCTTGAAGGCAGCATGCACAAATCTATGCTCAAACACACTCACCCACGCACACAGAAAGCCATTACAAATGCCACTCAGAGTGATCTGTGGCCTGTGGTTTAACACCAGTGCAAAAGTGGGTCAAGTTGTGCCCGTTTTGGCCCTGGCTTGCGCTTTGTTGCTGTGGCCAAACTAGCCACGGCCGTGAGGTTAAGCTGTGGGCCCTGAGCTCTGTTTCATGGAGTTCTTCGCAGGCATCAAATATGCAATAAACAAATGATTTAAGTCCTCTCTTCTCGTCTTGCCTTGCTGATGTATGTCTGTATGTGTGTGTGTGAGTGTTTGTGTGCGTGCGGTTAATGGGCTGCTCTTGCCTCAAGTCCAATCAATTAACTTGATTCCATTTGACCAACAAGGAATGCAAGTTCCCACCTGCTCGACTTGACTAAGTGAGACTTGATGAAAAATTGTCTAACAATGGATATATTGGATTGATGCAAGTTTATTAAATTCAATTTAACTTGATTAAAAATTGTTGTTGAAGGGTCTAACGCTTGAGTCGTTTCAGCAAGCTTGAAAGCAGAAAACAATGCTTAATAAAGTCTATTTTTATTTTAAAGATAGTAATATTTGGTTTTGACATGCAGTCTTGCTTAAAGCTGTGCTCTTGTTTATGTACATATATCTTATGAGTCAATGTTATCGAGCTGTTATCTGAGCGGCAGCTTAGCGAGCAAGTAACTCTTTATCGTTTCACGATATCTGTAAAAAATAGATAAGTCTACTCACACTCTGAGCAAATACTCGATTGCAACGGTCCTACCACAAGTTCGTGAGCGATCGGCTGATTTGCTTTGCTGTGCTTGCTTCCCGACTCATTCATTTAGTTAATTAAAGCAAATCGTGTTTTCTGTATGTATTGGTACGACGACCATGAATAGAATATGTGCATGGGAGTGTGAAAGAGATGACCGTATGCCTTTCACATTCACCTTCTTAGACATTTTTGCTCACTACCTGACTCTCATTGTGCGAACGCCAATCGTATCACTAGCTTAGCAATCGTATCAAGGCGCCCAGCCGAAACCAAAAACGAAAAGAACCGAAGGCACTTGCCCAGAACGTGAGCGAGAGCGAGAGAGTATGATTCTTTTTCGGTTGATCACGCTAGTCGCGAGCAGAGCGTGAACAGTTATAAAACAGCTAACTTTTATTTGCATGCTATGCAGTTCTTTAAATCGCTACAGAGTAAAAGGCAATAAGAGAAATATCAGATTGATAAACTATCTAACAGATTAATACAATTTTAATTAAATTTTATTTTCAAGCTCATTGTGTCAATAAATATTTGTGTTTTATAAGTTTAAAAAAATGAAATAAATTAAGCTCAAATAACTAATTGCGTATTTTAGAATTATTTAGTTTTATCTTTTTGGAAAGTAAACTTATGTTTTCTGTTTTCATTACATTACATGTATTTGTACTAAATAATTTTTAAATTCATTTTATATATTAAGATTTTAAAGCGTGAAAAGCTTAAAGTATGTAAGAAGAGGTTTCTCCATAAACAATAGCCGATCGATCGGAGAAACTATCACGTGACTTCACTTTCAATAGTAATGAAATCTCAGTAGTCGGTATTTCAATCTCTTAACGACTTTTGTCTATAGAGTATCATCTAGTCGAGCTGACTCGCCCAGCTAGCTGTCTCAGTTCGGCAATCAGTTGTTGTATTGTTCGCACGCAATAAGCGGCATGCAAAAAACGGACGAGCGATGCAGCTGTTGGCTGGCCAAGTCAGTCAAGAAAAGTTTTGCATTCTGCAAATTCGCTTAGTGCGCGACTCAATTTCAACGGAAACGGAAACGGAAATGGAAGCGGTTATGTGTAAGCGCCCACAGAACTCGCTCATGTTTATTCAGCGAATGCAGCAACTGTCTGCCAGATCACACCTACACACACACACACACACACACACACACACACACACACACACACACACACACACACATACGAGAGAGGGAATTGGCTTCAAGATTTGCGGCTGGAGCGAGTTTTTAGTATATTGTTAACAAGTAAAATGAAAACGTAAATGTTTGAAAATTAGATTTGGCCCGAGACGCTTTTGTTTAGAGCTGCTCCCAGAGTTGGCCTGGCCAGCACACAGCTACATAAATTCTCCATGTGTGTGTGTGTGTGTGTGTATTAGTTGCTCTGTGTGCGCACTGAGGTGTTGCCTAGTTTGTGGCTTGTTAGTTAGTTAAAAGTTTTTGCGTGCAATTAAAATGCTGCGCAAAAAGTTTGCTTCAACATTGTTCTTAATTTTTTCTTGGCTTCAGTTTTTTTATCTCTTTTTTTTTTTTTGCAGTTTGGCAAAGCTAAATACAAATGAACAGAATTGTCTCCATCTGAGGCGTCTTTTTCTATATATGTGTGTGTGAGTGAGGGTGTGTGTGTGTGTGTGTGTGTCTTTCTTGAAGCTGTCTGTTAGTCGCAGTCGCAGTCGCAGTCGCAGTCGAAAAGTGTACAAGTCCTCTGGCAATTGTCTGATTGTTTCCTTAGCCGCAGCAGCAGCAACTCAGCAGCGCAGCAGCAGCCTCGTATAGCAAGAAAGTTCGTTATCAGTGACATTTTGGCGAACAAATAGCAAACAGCTCACAGTTTTCAGCTTTCAATGCTTAGCCGACAGCTCTCAGCTCTCAGCTCTCAGCTGGCAGCTGCCTCTTTGGCAGCCATGCACGTGGCTGCCATGACAACTCGAATGCATATGCCAAGCCAAGCCAAGCCAGCTGGGACCCCCAAAGAGATTCAAACTGAGAGCAAAGCTCTTTGCATTTTGAGTTTATTGCGCGAAAACGGATTAGGAATGGCTAATTAAGTGGCTGGAGAGAGAGAGAGAGAGGGAGAGAGAGAGTTGCCAAGTGCAACTCTTACCTATCAAATTCATATATATGTTTATTATGTATATAAAAAATCAAGCTATTAAAATTTATGTGCAATTATAAGAACTCATGATTATGTTATAGAGTAAGCGTAAATTAAAAGAACTGCGAGCGCTCTTTCTCTCTCTCTAAATTGAATACATATTATTAAATACATATTATATCAAATACGTAGTAGAAGTATTAGATCTCATGTTTCAATAATCACTCTATAACTCTTTCGCTCAGCTCTCAGCATGTTTATCTGATTTAGCTGAGAGATAGAGGTTTAGGGTGATTATTAAGTCAAGAGGTCTAAAACATCCACTATTGACATTAACTTTCCTTAAAGGTAGCAAAATATATTTAATGAATTTTTGTTGAGATTAGGTTACCTAAAAGGTAACTAAAAATATATTAAAAAAAAAAATATATATATATACATATGTACATATCTAAAAACAAATAATAATATTAAAAATATAAGGACTTTCATAATTGTTATTAGAGAATTGCTGAGATTATTCAGAAGAGATGATAATTATAATAACTGAAAACAAGTTAATATATTTAATCAATAAACTTAAATTTAAATTTTAACTTAACTTTTATTTATTTAAATTTTGTTTTAGATATTGCATTCTAATGAAGCTCTTTTTGACTAAGCTGTCAAACAAATTTTCTATTTATTTTTTAATTTTTTTTTATTTCTTAACACATGTCGTAATATGAGTATTTAAATTTGGAAAATCTGAATGAAAATGAAACTAATTGCTTTGTGAAACTTTGTGAATGCTCAAAGAACGTAAAAAAAAAAATTAATTTAAAAAATATATTTTTCACTAAATAATTCCTTTCATCAGCAAACATATATTTTCTTATATTAAAGCAGGAAATTGCAGAAAATCATTTCTGTCATTCGTAAATAGTTGAGCATAAATTTTTGTCATTTATATCCCTTTTTTTTTTCTTTTTTTTTTTTGAGTATGCCACACACATATATATACACACAGGCAGAGAGTGATATCAAGAGACATATATAGAAAGTGGAAGATGGTTGCACACAAAACTAATTGCCTCAATAGACGTAAACAAAAAAAGGCGCTGCATACTTTGCGGCGCTGCAAATGCCAACTGACTGGAAGCTTGAAGTTCTGCATGCCAAATCAAAATCATCATCAACATTATTATGATGATGATGATGATGATGATGATGAGCATCATTGTCAGGCAGCCCGCAGCCGCTGGTAAAAAATCTTAACAAAATAAGCTGAAGAGTTGCGAAGCGCATTAAATCATTTCCGCACTAAAGAGCTCAGCAGCAGCAGGAGGAGAACCAGGAGTTATTGGGTGGGCGGGGGCGTCTCTTCTTGTGGCAAGTTGTGAGTGCGACTGTTGCAGCTTACCACTATTTATGTGCTGTGTTGCTGCTACTGCTGCTGCTGCTGCTGCTACTTTTTGTAGCAAGCCCAAAAAACGAAAAAAATAAAATTTATGTGGAATGAATGATAAGTGTGTCTCTTTTTCTTTTGCCAGCAAAAGCATAAAAATGATTTGCCCCAAATGTACATAAGTGTGCATCTATGTGTGTATGTGTAAGCATAAATATGTATGTATGTATATACACACGCATGCATTCATGTGTGTGCATGTGTAACATATTCAGGCAATTACTGCCATTCAGCGCATTTCAAATCAACTTCGAAACTGCCGCCATATCGCACAGTTATATATATATATCTATATATATAAATATAAATAAATATATACAGCTATCTGTATATACATATATTTGTATATATATA
This sequence comes from Drosophila stalkeri, assembly GCA_035047405.1. Classification (NCBI taxonomy): domain Eukaryota; kingdom Metazoa; phylum Arthropoda; class Insecta; order Diptera; family Drosophilidae; genus Drosophila; species Drosophila stalkeri. The sequence goes on from JAWNPR010000061.1 coordinate 11,380,450, forward strand.
TATATATATATATATATATATATATATATGTATTTGTATTCGTCGTCTTTTACTGTGGCAAAGTAGAAAAAAGCTTTTAAACTTCACTCAAGATTTTTGCTGTTCACGCTCGGTTCGCAAATTTTTTGACTGTTGCCGCTTACTTAGTTCTTCAGCGTGCTCCGCACAGTGGTCATAATTGAGAGTTTGTACATAATATTTTTATTATAAATTTCAATTGTATTGTGAGGAGCAGAAACAAGACTATACGCCGTCTCTTTCGCTCCAACATATTCAGCAATGTGCTCGTGTTGCTCGCACGCCGATCATCGGGGATCGTTTTATTTGAGGTACCACTCTTTGTCGAACGAAAGTAACGGTATTTCGGCCAATGAGATGCAGCGAGATTTTGACGTAACAACAAATCATGCGATGTTGCCGTTATACGGGCACGAGCGGCAGAGAGGCTGCGCTCTAGAGCCGATCAGGCCCCGTTAGAGCGCGAAGCAGGGTCTGTGGTCGCCCTATAAAAGGGGCGCCCGCAGTGTCGATAGTTACAGAGTCAAGAGTTGGTCAAATAATAGAGTGAAAGTTAGTGTCAGTACGTGAAAGTGTCGAAAGTCAATGCGAGTGAAAATCATCCATAAGGACAGTGAAGGACAACAATATCGGAAAAGGGACACCTATATCAAGAACTTTATGTGGAAAGAACATCGTAGGAATACCAAAGACATACATAGAGAATATTTTGGGCAAATTCGATTTTCAACCTTTGATAATAATAATTAATAATCATTAACTATACATTTTTTTTAACAATTTTAATTTTTTTTAAAAATAAATTACTGCTAAAAAATACTCAATATTTATTTAATAATTTAATAATTTAATAATTTAATAATTTAATAATTTAATAATTTAATAATTTAATAATTTAATAATTTAATAATTTAATAATTTAATAATTTAATAATTTAATAATTTAATAATTTAATAATTTAATAATTTAATAATTTAATAATTTAATAATTTAATAATTTAATAATTTAATAATTTAATAATTTAATAATTTAAAATTTAATAATTAATAATTAATAATTATAATTATTTATTTTATTTATAATTAATATTTATTATTAAATTAATTTAATTATATTAATAATTATATTAAATTTATTAATATTTAATATTTAATAATTAATATTAATAATTAATAATTAAATTAAATTAAATTAATAATTTAAAATTTAATAATTTAAAATTAAAATTAAAATTTAATTAAATTTAAAATTTAAATTTAATAATTAATAATTTAATAATTTAATAATTAATAATTTAAAATTTAAAATTTAATAATTTAAAATTTAATAATTTAAAATTTAAAATTTAATAATTTAATAATTTAAAATTTAATAATTTAATAATTTAAAATTTAATAATTTAATAATTTCATAATTTAATAATTTAATAATTTAATAATTTAATAATTTTATAATTTTATAATTTTATAATTTTATAATTTTATAATTTTATAATTTAATAATTTAATAATTTAATAATTTAATAATTTAATAATTTAATAATTTAATAATTTAATAATTTAATAATTTAATAATTTAATAATTTAATAATTTAATAATTTAATAATTTTATAATTTTATAATTTTATTATTTTATAATTTAATAATTTAATAATTTAATAATTTAATAATTTAATAATTTAATAATTTAATAATTTAATAATTTAATAATTTAATAATTTAATAATTTAATAATTTAATAATTTAATAATTTAATAATTTAATAATTTAATAATTTAATAATTTAATAATTTAATAATTTAATAATTTAATAATTTAATAATTTAATAATTTAATAATTTAATAATTTAATACAGCTCAACTATAATAAATTTTTTTGCAATGATTTCAATTGCAACATCGTTTATATATATTCATTATATTTATAGCCAATATTTCAGCTATTTGTTCCACTGTCGTATGCCATTTTTGGCTGTTGTGTCTTTATCTACAACTGCCGCTTCATATTCTATAGCAACTGCATCTGCATCTGCTTCTTGTTGGGACTTTACTTTGTTGTGTATGTGCACTGTCCTGTGTGTGTGTGTGTGATGTGCCGTTTTTATAAGTCTGCCAAAATGTAGTTCATATATTTTGGCGAAAATTCGTTTTGCAGTTGACATAACTTTGTCAGCCCCAATTTATCAACAACAATTAGTAGAGCAGAGGCTGACTGACTGACTGGCTGACTGACTGGCTGACTGGCTGACAGAGTGACGTCTGGCAAAGAGCTGGGTTTTTTGGGGCGTGGTAAGTATGTGACAAGTATTTTCCACAACGATGCACAAAACTTTGCCCGTATGTGCGGCAAAAAGGCGACTTGACTTGCAACGTGTCGGGTTGCCCCTGTCGAGCTGATGAAGACATTGCAACATAGTTGCGTATGCGTATGCGTATGCGTATGCGTATGCATAATATTGCCAAAAATAATAATTTATAAATGATTTACTAGTGTCAGCTGCCGTCAATCATATACAGTTATATGTAGTGTAAGAGGTCTTTACGTTACCTGTATTCGTGCGACAGGAAGAATGTGCCACGAATGTTGCAGCCATTGGGATTCTTGCGCTTGCCATTGAATATCTTTTGATAATGATCGTAATTATTCAAATTGACGGCACCATCAAAAGTTAGCATGATTATTTGCGGAATCTGAAATGGCAGATAAATGGTTTAAGTTTGTTAATTCATATATATATATATATATATATATATATATATATTTGAAAGTATATTGAGAGATTGAAATCAGAGTTCACTTTACACGTAAGCTGAATATAAACAGGTAACAAGCATCTTTCTCTCTGTGTGTGTGTGTGTGTGTGTGTGACTGTGCCTTATGTAAGTATGCGGTCCAATTAGAGACGCTCTAACCTCAAAATCAGCCGCGCATATATTGGCATTGAATGCGTCAGAAGAAGCAACAGCAGCCGTAGCAACAGCAAGTGGTAGAAGACGCAACAGCAGCAGCAGCAGCAGCCGTAGCAGCAGCAGCAGCAGCAGTAGCAGCAGCAGCAGCAGCAGCAGCCGTAGCAGCAGCAACAGTAGCAATAAAAGACATTGAAGCAGCAGCAGCAACAGCAGCAATAGAAGACATAGCAGCAGCAGCAGCAACAGCAGCCGTAGCAACAGCAATCGTAGCAGCCGCAGCAGCAGCAATCGTAGCAACATCGGCAACAGCCCCAGCAACAGTCTCAGCAATAACTTCTCTAATTGAAGGTTTTGCATTTTGCTTTTGATTTTCTTTTTTCCTGTCTGCGTTGCGCCTGGCTGACTCTTGACTAGGCATATGTTGCTGCTGTTGCTGCTGTCGACTTGCAACTTGGGCGTTTAACATAATTAGTGGGCAAACGGTTAACCAGATTTGTAGCTACAGCGCTGACGAAAACCAAATTAATTTCAAATCATTCGCAACGACTATCAATAAAGTAACGTCAACAGCAGCAACAGCAGCAGTAGCAGCAGCAACAACAACAACAACAACAGTTGCAGCCGCAGTTGCAGTAGCAGCAATAAGTTTAACGAGTGCTAAAGCACAGCAATTCCATTACAAAAATTGCCACCCCACAGACGTATTGAAATCCCGATGGGCGTTGGCGCTCTGTTTGTCGTCGTCGCCCGAAAGAAGCTTGCAACACTTTAAGTGCAATTCCATAATCAAAGACCAATGCAAGTGCTAACCCAAAAGAAATGACGCGCCATAAAAGCAGGCAGCAGTCACGCAACTCGTAATCAGAATACAACGAATCTCAAATGCACTGCACGATTGCAACACTTTATATACAAATATTAAAAGACAGTCGAGCTGCTCTACAAAACTCTTGCAAGTAGATGTAAATGATTAAGTTGAGGTGAATGCATTCCTCACAGTCAATCCATAGATGGAGTTGTCAAATTTAATCAGCTGACTAAAGGTAAATGAGTATACATATTTATTAGTATTATATTTAGTATATTATTATTATATTTAGTATTTAGTATTAGGTATAGTATATTTGAAGCCTGCAGCTGATATTAGCGAGAAATTAGATCCTTTCTATATTTAACTCTACTGTGTAAATCGTGTAGCTGTTCCAGCTCTTACTGCCTATACAATTTATTTTTTTTTAGCTGAATTGAATGCTAAAATTCCAAGAATTTTAATTGTATTTAATTTGAATTTAGTTGATTTGAATTTAATTAATTATATCTGTTCGCATTCATAACGCATTTCTCAAGAGCCAAATTGCTTAATTGAGAGTGGGAGAGAGACAGAGAGAGAGCGAGAGAGAGAGAGAGAGAGAGAGAGAGAGAGCTGCAATCTTTGAATTTTACTCTAATTTAAATTTCTATACATCAATTTATATAGTTTTATTTTTCGTGTAGAAAATCAATTTTGTGGCCTATAAATAATTGTGGTAAACGTAGCCAGCAAATTGAGCAAGATATTTACAATTGTATTTGCTTATCAATTTAATTGTTGGTAATCTTTTTGTGCAAGATTTCTTACAAAATAATAAAAAAATAAATATATGTATATATATTTGCTAAAGAGATGTGAAAATAAATTTGATTTATTTTAGATTATTTTTTAAAAATTTAAATTTATTTAGAACTGAATTAAACAGAGTTTAATATAAGCAAATTGTGTGAATATAAATAGTTCACATAAAATAGAATAAATTCAATATTTAGAGAGAACGTCTACTAATAATAGATATATATATATATATATATATATATAACTAAGTTTGATGTTTTAATTCTCTTTTTAGTATACTGTGCAAGTGCTCGACTATCTTTAGAGTTTATAAGGCAAGCGTAGATCCAAAAATATATTGAAAGTCTCTAGCTTGATCATGAGAGCAGTGAGCTGAACAACATTAAATAATAAAAATTAAAAAAAAAAAAAAAAAAAAAAAAACAGTAGCTGAGATATTAATATATACTATATTAGATAATTCTTTAATGCTTCACAAATTATAAATTTCTCGGCGGAAAATCAAAGTCAAATGAGAACAGAAATTGTTTAGTTACGATCTCAGCTAGGATCTGGCAAAATTATCTCCCTCTTTCTTTCCCTCTCTTTCCTTCTTTCTCTCGCTCTCTCTTTTCCATGCTGTATCTCTAACTATATCTGCCCATTTCTGCCTCTCTCTCTCTCTCTCTCTCTTTTTCATTCTGTCTCTCTTCCTCTCTTTCCCCACTTTCCCTTTCTGCCTCTTTAGATTTCTGTCTCCCTATCCCTCTCCCTCTCTCTCCCTCCCCACTTCTTCATTTGATCTCTCTTCCTATCTTTCTTCTACCTCTCTCTCCCTTTCTGTCTTAATCACTTTCTCTCCTTTTCTATCTGTCCCTCTCTCTTCTGCTCCCCCCCCCCCCTCCCACCCTCTCTCTCTCTTTCCACACAGTCTCTATCAACGCACGAACGTCTCGTCAAAGCCAATATGCCCAATGGGTCGGTTGAATAATGAAATGAAAATCGAATGCGATCAGCATAAAGCAGCATGTGAATTGGAATGGCAATGCTGACGAGGTGGCAGCCGAAATGCATTTTCGCCTGAGCTGCACATAAAGAGGTGTGGCACGGGCGGCAGCGGCACTTAACGCTCATTGTTGAGCACATAAAAAGGATTATTGTACAAATTCAATATTAATGTGGGGTCCGAGAACTAACCAAGCCTTAACCTCAGCCAGCGAGTGCAACAGTAAACGGCAATTGACCCCAGCTTTATCTAGCCCAACAGCTGCCATCATATTTGAACCTGTCCCCATGCCCAGTTTCAACTTCAACAACATCGCTGCATCCAGCATCCATCCCATCTCTACCTTTGCCTGCGTCTGCATCTGCAGCTGAGCTGGCAAAATTATGCAGAGGCGTGAAACACTCGTAAGCATCGAACGGTGGTCAGCTTAAGTGCGGCAAGGATAACTGATGATTATTAGGATAACGATGATGATGATGATGATGATGATGATGATGATGATGATGTTGGGCAACGGCTGCCATTGCAATTGAAATTTGCTCTTTGATTTGACAGAGTTGCGTAGGGTCCTTTTATTGCCTTTGCCCTAGCTTCAGCGTTCGTTCGCTTATTGAAAGGCATATTTCAAAAGCAGTTTCCGCTAAAATGAGTGCAAATCAACTGCAGTTTGCAGCTTCTCAACTCTCTCTCTCTCCCTCTCTCTCTCTCTCTCTCTCTCATTGAATTATAAAGTAAAAATATTATTGCAAATATAATGAATGAAAAAGCGAGTTGATAGTACAAAAAATGCCAAAGAAAAAAATTAAAAAAAAAAAAAAACAAGTAAGATGGCTCTAGTCGAGACGGCTCGACTACGAGATACCCTGAACCCTGCAAAAAAAATTAATATTCTTCCTCTATAAGCGAGCGCTCTAATCTAATCGCGTAGCTGCTGCCATGGGTTGGGTTATATTTTGAACGCTTATAACTCCATTTCTAGATGGACTATCTTCATGAAGCTTTCAGAATATATTAATAGCATTAAAATTTGTCCCTTTGCCAAATTACAAGTCTCTAGTATTTGAAACACGTTTTTTTTTTCAAATTGGTGGTGAAGGGGGCGTGGCATTCAAAATCTGAAAATTATATGGGTTGCGTATCCATAATATCTATCTAAATATATAAATTTGAAGTCTCTAGCTATATCGGTGCTCGTTAAACGTACAAAAAGTAAACGAATTTTCGATTTTATCGATAATTAAATGGGATGAGTTATCGAAAAAAATAAAAGAGACTCCTACTACTTAATTAAGATACGAGTATTCAAGTATGAGTATTCTAGCTTTTGTAGTTTCCGAAATCTCGACGGACGGACAGACGGACGGACGAATAGACGGACAGACGGACAGGGCTATATCAACTTATTTTTTTTGTGCTGATCATAATGGGGTCTGCGACGTCTCCTTCTGCCTGTTACATGCATTTTCACAAAATCATTATACCCTGTATTCCCATTTTGAATGGGTTCAGGGTATAAATTCGAATAATAATTTTTAACTTTGTCTCAGGCCATTGTGGCAAAATATTGAATGTGATTGTGACAGTGAAAGAAATTGATAATATATATATATATATATATATATATATATATATATATATATATATATATATAAATAGAGTTGCAGCGGTTCATGTTTATCTATCTATTACCAGCCAGTCAACCAACTGCTTAATATAGACTAAACGGGGCGTATACGTAATTTGCCTTTAAGAATTTTGTCTGAGTCTGAGTCTGGGTCTGGGTCTGGTTGGTGAGCTTTTTAAAATAGCATATATGTTCACATGATGCAGACGCTGTCGCACTGCCACTGCCACTACCACTGCCATTGCCGATGTGTACGTTGATAATTTCTGCTTAATGCGACTCAAGTTTGCACTTCAGTCTTTGAGCAAATATGGCAGACAGACAGACGCAGGCAGACAGACAGTCAGGCAGGCAGGCAGTTGACAAGCACCTTTGCCAGAGAGACAGAAGTTTGCCAGCCCCAGCTCGTTGAGCGCTACCAAATGGATGATAGATGGGTTTTTCATGCTGTTCAAGTGTCTCACTGAGAGATAGGGAGACGAACAGGCCGAAGTATAGATAGTCTTTGCAAGGTAGATAGCGAAAGAGAGAGAGACAGAGAGAGAGAGAGAGAGGGAGCAACTGGGTTTGGGCTACGAATTTGCATAGCTTAGTTGCTCAATCGCGGCGACAATTGAACGGCTCATTGATTGAGTGATTGCAGCTGCGCATAAATGCAGCACCCTTAAACAGCAGCAACCGAGCCCTGCATACAGCAAACCCCCACATCCCCCCTCTACCATCCTCCCCATTCCCTTTTTAAAGAAGCTCTCTGCAAAGTTTTTGTTGACACTGTGTGCCATCTTTTCAGTTTTCTTTTTCATTTACTTTGCGAGCTCAAATCAAATTGGATTCGCATTCAAATTGAGCAAAGCGTTTTATTTAACGCAACGTTCATCCACGCCTCAGCCCTCAGTCGTGCCCGTCACCCCCTGGCATAGGCTTGACAGCTTCTTGGCATTTTTATGCCCTCGAAATGGCAAATATCTGCAAAGGGGTTGCATTGCCAAGTGTTGCTGCTTAGGGAAGTTGTATCAAATCTTGATTAATTTATTATTTATAATATTAAGCGAAAGTCTTGTCAAGAGTCTTGAGCTGGCCAGACTGATAATTTAAAGACACTTCATGCTGGTCGAGCTCAGTCAACTCAGAGTATTTCAAACATTTTCCATTTCGTTTTCCTTTGACGGAAATTGAGCGCGCTGTGAAATGGAGCGCAATGCGCTCAGTGTGAGTCTTAAAAGCGCTGCCAATGCGGCGTATGTGAAATATCTGAAGCTTGAGTTGCAACTGCAAACGAGAAGTATTTGTAGAATTCAAAGAGTTGCGTATTATGAGAAGACCAAGCAAGTCAATTCTATTAAATGGGGCATAATAGAATTTTAAAGGGAACTTAAGCTAACATTAAGGCCTAGAGAAATAAAGAAATAGTTCAAACAAAAATAAATAAATAATAAAAATAAATAATACAAATTCAAACTAGAAATGTAACTGGAACCAAACTAAGACTAAACCTGCAAGAGGAGCTGACATTAGAACTAGAATTAGAGGTAGAATTAGAACTGGAACAGGAAGTAGAAATAGAACTAAAACTGGAACTGGAACTAAACTGAAACTACAACTAAAACAGCATCAGGAATTTGAGCTAGAATTAGAACTAGAGCTGGAACTGGAAGTAGAACTAGAACGGGAACTAAAACTAAAACTGCAACTGGAATTAGAACTTTAACTAGAGCTGGAACTAGAACTGGAGCAAATAATTAGAACTAGAGGTGGAACTGGAAAGAACTAAGGCTAAAACAACAGAAATTAGAACAGGAACTAGAACTAGCGGGACAACTAAAACTAGATTTGGAACTAGAACTGGAACTGGAAGTAGAACTAGAACCGGAACTGGAAATAGAACTGGAACTAGAACTGGAACTGCAACTAACACTAAAACTGCAACGGGAATTAGAGCTAGAACTTGAACTGGAACTGGCAGTAGAACTAAAAGTGGAAGTAGAATTGGAACTGAAACTAGAATTAGAGGTGGAACTAGAACTAGAGGTAAGACTCGAACTAGAGCTGGAAGTAGAACTAAAACTAGAACTAAAACTGCTTAAGCAACTAGAAATGGAATTGGAACTGAAGGTAGAACTAGAACTAGAATTAAAACTACAACTGGAACTAAAACTGCAAAAGGGACTTGAACAGAAACAGGAACAATAAAGTGAACTGTAACAGTAACCAAAGCTGGAACTAGAACTGGCATTAAAAGTGCAATAGTAATCAAGAACTGGAACTAGAACTGCAATAGAAACTAGTGCTGAAACTGGAATTGAAACTAAACTTGAAACAAAACACGAACTCTTAGTAGATATTGAAGAATTGAATTTATTAAAAGAACGAATTTGCTCACTTAATCATTGAATAAGGCATGAAGAACTTGAACTAGAAGAATTGAAGTTCACATTGGAACTGGAACTCAGGTCAATAGAAATATTTTTTATGAGAAAATAAAAAAGAATTGAAGCATTGCAATGATGCCAAACAAATTAAAAGTGAACTAAAACATATGCTGGAACTGGAACTGGAACTGAAACTGGAACATGTTAAAAGAGCATGTTAATATAAAAATAAACTAATCCAATTTGCGAACTCTCACTCACTCACTCACTCACTCACTCTCTCACTCCTCATTTGAGTCAGAGCAAACCTTGAATTGCTTTAGGTAGACATTTGCATAGCTTTCGTTGGTCGAGCTGAGTCAACTTTGAGTACTTAAAGTATTTTCAATGTGATTGTGCTCTACTTTGGCGGAAATGCGACGCGCTGTGAAATGGAGCGTAACGCATTCGTGCCGTGTGAGTGTCGAAGGCAATGCCAACGCGGCGTATGTGTAATATCTAACATAGCTCAAACGATTTGCAAAAGATATAGGCTAAATGTGCGCACAAATTAACCGCCTGTTTGCGGTTAATTGAGATGGTATTAATTATAATTATGTGCACACACACCAACACACACCAACACACACACACACACACACAGACGCATACACACAAATAGGCTGTCAGAAATTGAAATCGTTTTGTTGGGCGGCTGTGGAAACACATGTAAGCGCTAATAACACTTAAATAAGCATCCGGATCACTCGCACAACCCCTTAAACAAAGGACAACATAGCGTTGGGTAGATATAGCTACAGTCACCCACCCACTCACACTCACACACACGCACATGCACACGCACATGCACACGCACGCACACGCATACAAACACATTTCAATTTCGAAATTAAGTGGCTCACTTGCGATTTGTTTGTGTTTGCGTTTGTGTTTGTGTATTTGTATATTTGCGTTCTGCGTTCTGCGTTCTGCGTTTTGCGTTTTGCGTTTTGCATTTATGTTGAAAATCGGCCGACTATGTTGACGTCGGCGTCGACGACGACGTCGACATCGAAGTCAACGTCGCTGTCGCCACATAAACTTCCGCTGCTCTCCGCTAGTATTTGACTTATGATACACTATGGCAATGCAGAGAATCAAGCTTTTGTCAAACGTTTGGCAACGGTTGAGCTAAGAGAATATGCTAAAAATATTTGAAGATTTTTTATTAGAGCATTTTTTGAATAAATTTTGAATTTTGAATTTTTGAAATGTAAAGCTATATATGCATATATAAAACATTTATTTTTTTATTTATTTATTTCTTTAATTGTTAATTTATTTATTCATTTATTTATTTATTTTTTTATTTATTTACTTATTTATTTATTTATTTAATTTTTAATTTATTCATTTATTTATTTATTTATTTATTTATTTATTTATTTATTTGTTTATTTATTTATTTATTTATCTATTTTTTGTTATATTAATGTCAGGTATTTAAATTTAAATTATTATTAATTATTAAGTCAAAAATATTACTATAAATTAAATTCTTATTGTTTTGCAGTATTTTCTATTCTCGTTGTTTTTATTTGGTCAGAAATATTGTGCTTAGCTGATTTTAGATAATATGATTTGAGATATTTTTATATATTTAAAAAAAAAATATTTTTTGTCTTAATTTATTTATTTTTTCAATTTTCATGTTTTGAATTTTGCTTTGTTAAGCTAAGCTAAGCTAACATGCCTTAGCTTGAGCTAAGCAGCAGAATTCCAATATTTTATATTTTGGGTAGTGCGATTTTTTTAAATATAATTTTTTTTTAAATTTTCATGTTTTGAATTTTGCTTTGTTATGCCAAGTTTAATATGCCTTAGCTTGAGCTATTCATATTTTATATCTTTTTTTATTATTCTGTTAGTCTAAGCTGCAGAATTTGCTCAAGTAAACTTTAGTTAATTTTTTCTATTTATCTTTATCTTTATTTTTATTTACTTTTTATTTTTAATATTAATTTTACAATATATGTTTATGTAAAGCTTATGGATAAATGTGTAAATATATAGTGTTTAGCTGCTGTTCTACAACTGAGAAATAATTTTGATTTTTTATAATTTTCAGTTTTATTCTTTGCTTTTCTGATATTCTGTATATGGCAAGGAAGCGTGTAAGGAAAACCCTGTCTTAGCCATTAATTCCTTACTATCTACCTTCTAACTACTTACTAACTACTTACTGACTAATTAAATAGCAATTTAAAAATGTATGTGTTGCTGGACAGCTTTAATTTGAGCTATATTATGTAGATATAAGTTGCATGTTTACCATGGAACATTCATTAATAATTTTAATAGTTTATTTTGCATTATTTGCATTTTCTTCACCTCCTCATATTTTTATAAAGTTACCAAAAATACTTATATAGCATATGTGCATAGAGTACTAGCTTATATACATACAAATATACTCAATTCTTAGCTGTTTCTAGCTAAGTTATAGAGTATTTGTTTATATGTTGAAATTTTTGTAAATGAACATATTTATGTGCGTGGTTTTGTTGTTTTCTGGCATTGCTTTTATCGTGTATGCGAAACCACAACTAATGTGCACTTCAAACTGTCTGTCAATTGGTGGCCCACACACAAACACAAACACACACAAACACACACACATATGGGAGCACTAAATCAAACACACACACACACACACACACACACAATCACAGAAGGGAGCTAGCATTATTTTTATTCATGTTGCCCCAAACTAATTATGCATATGCAAAATCGACTTTAAACAGCGCAATGCAATCAAAAAGTTGTATATTTGTACTATTAGTAAAACTATTGTTTAATAAACAAAGCTCTATAAGCTAACATGTATGCACATATACATACATGTAAATATAATATATATATATATAGTGTGTGTATTTAGACCATCTTAAGTTACCAAGCTATCTATTTGGTAATCAAATAAACTTTTATTTTGTATCTCTCTCTGTCTCTCTCTCTCTCTCTCGATGTTTGTCTCGCTATTAATACTTGATTTATGCACACAAAAAAAATCTCTTTATTTAGCCTCATATCAATCAGTTTATTTAGTTGCCATTAGGCAAATGTATATAGCATAGAAGAGCTCTGGATTTTCATGTGATGTAAGCATGCGATTCGATCAACTGAAATTATATTTTAAAATGTGCAATGAACTTTTATTCATATATGTTTCTGTTCTTGTTTCTATACCCTGGGCCATTTGCAAATGTGTCTTTTGGGGTATATTGGTTTTGTGAAGATGTATGTGACAGGCAGGAGGAGTTGTGACAGGACCCCAAGAATGTATGTTTGCATGTAGTGTATGTATGTATGCATATATTATCCCATGTTTGACGAGCTGCGTCGATCTAGCTATGATATAAGATCTGGCTATGATATAAGATCTACCTATCATATAAAATCTAGCTATTATATAAAATCTAGCTATATTTGATTACGACTGTCCGTCCGTCTCTACGTCGTAGAGTCTCCGTCTCTTCGTAAGTCAGTTTATATATTATTATATATATATATTATTATTATTGTTATTCAACAAATAAATGTGAGTGTGAACTGCTTCTGTTGCATACAGCAGAGAATTGTTAATTGGTTGTGTAATATCAGCTCTTCGCTGCGTACAGAGTATCTCCCCGTCGAGCACACTCCAGTAGAGTAGTCTGACTTTTTTCATTCCTCTACTCTATCGTGGCATATATTAAGCGATTTATGCACACATAACCCTGTTGGTCGCGCAGTGCGAAAAAAAGCAACTTTAATTTTCATGTAGTTTTATGAGCTGTTTGGGTTTTTCTTCCTCTTTTTTTTTTTTGTTTATGTATTTTTCTGTATTCTTTTATTTTTTTTTTTTTTTTGTACGTAAAGCACATAACTCTTGGGCAAATAAACAAACCGAAGTTATTAAACAGGATATTCGAATCAAGAGGAACGAGAGAGAGAGAGAGAGAGAGAGAGAGCTTGTGACAACAATGAGCAACGAATGGGACAACAATAGCAACAGCAACAGCAACAGCAACAGCAACAAATGGCAAAGACAGCAGAACAATTTCCTTATGCAAAGCAGCGATAACAGGCAGCCGAATGCAAATACACAGATTTATGGCCAAGCCGAAGCCAAACTTAACAACATACAGATACACACACAAATACACACAAACACACACACACACACGCATACATATATAAGCAAAGCAAGTCAGCTTCTACTACTACGGCCACACCTGCCAGCCGTGTGCTGCTGCTGCTGCTGCTGCTGCTGCTGCTGCTGCCGTGTGGCGTAAAAATAAAAGCTGTCAATGCACTTGAAATTTATCACCTTGCAAATTAACACTTAAGGGTAACAAAACAGAAAGAAAGCAAAGCAAGCCAATCTGTATATATATGTATATATATATATATTATGGAAGGGTGAGCTAAGTGCTGTCCAATAACCTTCAATGAAATGTGGGTGTGGCACGTACCTGATCGGGCTCGAGGCCGCCGGGTATTTGGGTGCCATCCTTGGAGCAGAAGCAATAGGGCAGCTGGCAGGCCTCGGTGTCGCAACGCTGGGCGGTATCTGCGGGCGCATCCGTTGCCGGTGCTGGAGCTGCAATGGTAACAAGAAATCGAAACTGATTACAAGAGATAGACAGAAAAAGAAAGAGAGAGAGAGAGAGAGAGAGAGGGAGCTAGGCCTGTTGCGCAAATTACTTCGGAAATTATTTAAAGTCGATTTGGTTATGCGAGCACAATTGTTAGGACGACAATCGATGGACCACGCCCAGAGCCTCACCTGGCAAGACAATCACCGAGAGCAGCATGTCGAAAGTTAAAAGTCAACAAAATAACACAATGCAATACAAATATCAATAAGGCAGCAGCAGCAGCAGCAGCAGCAGCAGCATGCCAGCCAAACAACGTACAAAATGTGCAAGAAACAAGTTAAAAGAAAGTTAACAACGAGTGCAAAGGGGTGAGGGGCGGGGGGCCTGGAGCGTGGGTGTGGGCGAGTGCGAGCGAGCAGGCAATAGCAAATAGCCAAAGGTTAAATCCCAAACACAGCAACCAAAATACAACAGCAAAAAAAAAAAAAAAATGTAGATGAAGAAAAACCGTTAGAGCCAGCTTTTGGCACAGTTATTTGCATATGTGGGAGTTGGGCGTGACAGCTTTGTGGTTGTGTATGTGTGTGTTTGACTAGAACTCAATAGAATTCAATTGGCATTTCTTTTTTTTTTTTCGTTTTTCTCTTTGCTGCTGTTGCTGTTATTGTATTGTGATCGAGTAAACAAATTCGCTTAAAGTCCACAAAACAAAAGGTTGCCCATGCAGATATGTTTATAAAACAAAGCCAGGCACGAAGCCAACAGGTAAAACCGGCATTAGTCATGCACTGGGTCATCGCCAGCCACGCCCGAATGGGCCAGTTATAGCTAGCAACAAATTTCAAATCCACTTCACGCACACACATAAAGTGAGAGCTAAAGTCAGCCTTGAGGATCGAGTGTCATCTGGCTGAGGGCAATCGAGATGGCAGTTAGTGTTGCCACACACACACACACACACACACACACACACACACACATACATAGTCACTGCATCAACTTTGTATCATTCACCATAAATTTAGCTAAATTAAAAATAATTATTTATTGTCTCTTGGGCAGAACTTTGGCTTTGTCTACAGCTCTGACTGTCGCTCTGACTGTGGCTTTAGGCATCGTTTGCCATTTACGTTGTGTTCATCAAGTTTGTTTTCGGGTCCATTGACAACATCATCAATCAATTTAAAGTGGACTAATGCCGCTTCGCAATGCCAAATGCAAAACAAACTAATGATGTCAAAAACTTTTTCCACTTTTAGCAATTTGACGAATTTTCGCACAAGCAGCCCCAACCCTAACGAATCCGAATCGAATCTCACTCCCTCTCTCTCTCTCTCTCTGTCTCTCTCTTCCTTACTCCCTCTCTCTCTGTGTTTGCTGGTGTTAGCCAATTTACATTCAGCTGCGAGTATTCGTATTCGTTAAGTATTCAAGCTTCAGTTGCTAAGCGAAACTCGAGCAGCAAACAATTCGATTTAATTACAATAGTTGACTACGCTCTGCCACGCCCACGCTTAAGCTGACAACAAAATAATCATCAGCTGCATAACAGTTCGTTTTAGAGCACATCAAAATGGGAAATCAAATAAAATGAATAAGTAGAAAATTTTATGGCTAGCCGAGGTGCAGACACTCTGCAGGAGAATGAAGGATTTTAGCTTAGGGAGAGTGTGATAGAGAGAGTGAGAGCGTGAGAGAGAGAGGGAAACAAAGAGGGAGAGAGACTCTGTATAGCAGATATAGACTATGAAATTTGAAATATATATATATATAGTATTTCAATCTGAACAATGTTAGTCTATGCCATAGAAAGAGCATAGATAGCAAAGAGACGATAGATTTTTGACTAAAAGTGAGCTAATTTCTACTGGCATAAGCTATGTTGACTCAATTATAGGATGGCATAGTCTTTAGTTCATACTATAAGAAAAAGAATCGAAGAGCAATCGATTGCATTGGTTTTTCAATGAATTCTAATCGCAATCGGTTCGAAATTGTTTATTTGTGTTTTGTTTTGCTTTGGTTGCTCTCTCGATGGTTTTGTTGCGATAAATAATGATGTATTGGTATGCGAGCGTCCATTGTGTATGTGAATCGAGTGTATGTGTATTGAGTACACTTACTGAACTTCGTTGTTAGAGCTTCAATCGCATCTCGCGTCACACGAATAGTTCAATTGAAGGCGCCCAGCCGAAAACAAAAACGAAAAGAACCGAAGGCACACGTCCAGAGCATGAGCGTGAGTGAGAGCGAGAAAGTATGATTCTTTGCGTTTGATCTTGCAAGCAGAGCGTAAACAGTAATAAATCGTTCAACTGTGATTTATGTACATGCTAGTATGTTTCTCATTCTCTTCAATTCTATTTCCTTCATTGCCTTCGGCTATTGCAGCAGTATTAGTGTGAGCTGGAGAGCATGTGTAGAAACTGTTTTAAAAATGTAAGTGGAATGGCAGCTGCACGTTGCTATTGTGTGTGTGTGTGTGTGTGAGAAAGAGACACATATAGCTCTTGCTGATCGTAGTCCCACGATGTTACTGAGTGAGAGCGAGATGGCTATTCATGCAGGCCAATCAAATAGCAGCGCTATGCTTATTAGTAAAAGGAGAGAAGCAACAGAATTTTGTCACTCAGCAGAAGCATATTGAATGGCAGATGAGCAAATTGAAATAAAGTAGACACTTATAAACCATATATATAGAGAATATATACTATGGCTCAGTTACTCTCATGTGTCACACATTTCAAGCCACGTCTATAATACCCTGCATAAAGGGCATGCCACATGCTGACTATCCAATCGTAGCAATTGAGCAACGGACTGCTGCTCATGTTTTTGATTTGACTCTGATTTGGTATTGCTATTGTTTTTTTTTCTTTTTTTGTATGGCTTATCTGGAGCATGGGATAACAGCAAATAAATGCAAAAATAACAACAACAATAACGACAACAACGACAACAACAATGACGACGACGAGCGATTGCAGCTAGTGCAAAACAAACAGCATCAATGTTAATAGTCACAAAATAATAAACACTGTAATACTATCATATGCCATAAATATGAATGAGTTTAAATTGAGGCCTGAATATTGATGTGTGTGCATGTGCATGCATGTATGTGTGTGTGTGTGTGTGTGTGAGCTGCATATATTAAAACTTAATTCACATACACAGACACACACTTGCAGCTAGAAACACGCTTAAGGCGAATCTGTTTCCGGTGGCGCCTTGAAGTATGCCATTTTGGCTTTGCTATGTTGCCGAAATATTGTCATCGGCTTTCTGTGTGTGTGTGTGTGCAGCTGGTGCCACGCCCCATATTCGAACAAGCGGAAAATCTATGGAAAACTAATATAAATGCATCGATGCTATCAATGCTAGAAAATATGTATTTTGCGGTCACATCATAAATAACAGCAATGCCAAATGAAATGCTTGGCAATTAATTGGCCCAGACGGCACAGTAGGACAAGGGAATTGCTTCAACAGAGAGAGAGAGAGAGAGATATAGACAGAGAGGGAGAGTGAGAGTGGACACTCAATTGCATACTGTGCAATCAACATAAATTCACACAGACACAGACAAAGACACAGATAATATATATATATATATATATATATATATATATATATATATATATATATATAGTTATAGATATAGTGATTCACAGATTCACATATGCCAACAGCGTCTGCTGTCCAACACCTCTCCAAAAAATAAATGCATACAATTTTATTATTTCAAAAAAGTTATTTGCCAAATTTGCGCACTCGAGCATGTGTGTGTGTGTGTGTGTGTGTGTGCTTTGGACACAGTTATTCAATAAAATGTAATAAACACTTTTAGTAACTTTGTCTTATGCATTTCGCACTGGCAGCGACAGCGGCAAAGCAAAGCTGAGCGGAAGCTCGACTGGGCTGGGCTGGGCTGGGCTGGGCAGAGACGTTGCGTATACGTAATGCGGTACAGTTTGGGGCATATTTGTGTAGCTGCTTGGTTGTCTTTGTTGCCACTGCTGCTGCTACTGCTGCTGTTGATGTTGTCGTTGCTGTTGTGTAAGCAATATTGAAATGCTGTCATTGAGCGTGCTCACTGAATTATGAAATTGAAAACTATTCAGTGCAAAATTGCTTCGAATTTTACCAGCTCGTGTGAGTTTTCTGCACACAACACTATAGCGAATAAATAAATGTATATATATATATATATATAGTATATATATATATATATATATATAATCATATAATATATATATGTATACATGTGTTTTTTCAGTCAGCTGCTTGGACGCGCTCTGTCAATCGTTTGGGCCAAGTTGACAGCCAGACAGTCAAACGAGTCAGTTCTAGTCAAATACTCTTTTGGCCAATGCGAAAGTGGCAGGGCAATGCTGGCAGCTGCTTGGCCAAAATGGAATTTGGTAAGCAAATTTTATTGAATTTCAGCCCCCGAAAAGTGGCTTAGATATTTTAATTTGTGTCTGGCAATAACAAAACATTGTATCAAATCCAAATAAAATGGAATAAAATCGCATTTATATGCACATTGTATTGCACACGTTCGACGCAGCTGCCCTAACCCCAAGCCCAAGCTCTAGCTATGCACACATATGTCTCTCCATCTCTCTCTTACTCTCACTTACTCTCTCTCTCTCTCTCTCTCTGTGTGTGTTTGTAATGAAAAGCAGCCACTTTTTGCTTATTTATTTGGGACATTTGCTGTCACAATTTCAAATTCATTTTGGGTCTTGCAATGCGTCGTAAGCAATTCGTCAGCTGAGACTTTTGACAAGGACGTGGCGGGAGCAGCAGGCAGAGCGGAGACTAGAGCAGAAGCGTGTGGCTATAGGGTCTGCGCTGCGGTGGGCTGGGGGCTTTGGGTTTTTCGAGGCAGCCATGCTGCTGCCGCTGCCGCTGCTGCTGCTGCTGATGCTGCTGCTGCTGCTGCTTAGTTTAGAGCTCATAATCCCTGGGTTGGCTTACGTAGCTGGCAGCTGGTTTGCAAATTAAAGTGCTAGACGATTAGAGACAATCAGTCAGATCTGCTATGAGGTTGGCTTGAAAGAGTCGCATACAATTTACAACATAATTAGAAACAGGTTGCAAAATGGGATCCACCAAAACCAGAGCCTTTGAACTAACAGCTAGAAATGCTCAAATTAGAATATTAAATTGAAATATTTTTTCTTTTTTTTTTTTAAGTGTTCTATTTAGGACTTTATCAGACGGAACTGTCACATGGAAGTTTCTCTATAAATCTTTAGTATTTTCATTATATTTGCAGTGTTGTAACTCCTCGTTCTTTGTGTACAGTGTAATTGTATATATTCTGGTGCAAACAAACGTAGGTAGAGTAATATAAACATGCGAACCAGTAGGAGAACTAGAGTGAGTGAGTGAGTGAGGAGAACTATGTTATTAACAGTGCATAATACTGTTAATAGCATAGCATGGCGATGTGAGGGAATCTGATATTAACAGTAGTATTTTTATGCTTTGAAGTACCAGCTCTCTCTCTCACACACACACACACACACTCTGTTTCTCTCCCTCTTCTTAGTAGCTTCCCTGTTTTGTATGTGTTGCTCTGGGCGTTATATTAATTAAAATTTTTTTCAACTGTTGACTGCAGGAGTGAACTTTTTCAGAGTAACAAGAGCAAAGATACACACACACACACGCACACATCTGCACTAAATGGCTAATGAACTGGGCCGAAAATCGTTGCCACAATATACTAAAATTGATGAATAAGAAGAAGCAGAATGCGAAACGAAGGCATAGAGTGTGTAATCATATATATTATAGTTTACAAACGTTATATTAGTATATGCCACGCTTTGTTGCGCGCTCTCACTCACTCACGCACGCACTCGCCCTCTCTCTCACACTCACTGTGGCGACGTATGTGTGTGGCGTCAGCAAAAAGCGCACAGAGCTTTGACCTAATCTCTGCTGCAATATTTTTCCTCGTGCCTTGCTAGACTTTGGCTTAAGCATTGTGGCTTTCTCGGGGAGTGAGGAGGGTTTAGGCCAAGAGCTAACGCTGTGCGTGTGTGTGTGTGTGTGTGTGTGTGTCATTTATGTTATTACTTTTCTACTCCAACATATATATATATATGCACGCACACACACACGGACACACACACACACGGACACACACACACACACTAGAGCTGACTCGCTGTCGCCGTCACAGTCAGAGCAAAGAGCTATTTATATGAGACAACATTCCAGTTGGTATTACGCAAATCCCAAATGCTTTAGCTGTCGTAGCTTTCTTCCAAGCGGTTTCCTTCCGACAACGACGGCTAACTGCGGCGACGTCGACGTCGACAGCGGCAGCGGCAGCGGCAGCGAAAGCGACGGCGTTGCTGACTAGTGCAAAAGTGCGTGCTTGCATTTGAGCGATATGTCATGTGTGTGTGTGTGTGTGCGTGTGTGTGTCTGAGGTAGAGCGAGATAGAGAGATATGGCAAGTCTGACTCGCTCACTGTGTGTGTGTGTGAGGTAGAGTGAGTGAGTGAGTGAGAAAGAGAGAGTCTGACTCTGAGTCTGAATCTGAATCTGAGCCTGAGTTTGTGTGCATTAAATTCTTTAACACTTTTGACCAAATTTTAAGTTTAATTATTTTTTTTTTTTATTTTTTAATTTAAAATTTTTTTTGCTACTGCTAGTGGTATAAAATTTTTAAGTTATATATTTTGTTTTTAATTGAATAATGTTATTTAAAATGAATTCAACTAAATTCAATATAATTTAAATATTACTCCAGAGCACTTTATAGACTCTATATGACTATACGCTGAGTGCTTAGCTAATACTTAGTTGCAAACGACAAAAGGAGGCGTGGCAAACTACATAAAGTTTATATGTATATACTATATATTTGTTAAGGACAACATGTTGAGTCGATATAGCCATATACAGTGGAATCCGCTTATAATCTTAACATTATGTTAACATTACGAACATGAAAAAAAAACGAAAAAAAAAACATTTTTTGCTGCTTTTGCTTATAGCGTCCGCCGGATATAACGACATAAAATCATAGGTTCATTGAGCGTTGTTATAAACAAATTCTACTTCATTGCGCGTTGTTATAAACAAATTCTACTGTATATTTATCTCTCAGCCTGTTCGCCCGTCCGTCCGTCCATCAGTCCGTAAGTCCATTACTAAACTATAAAAGCATTGGCTTGACATTTATCATCTATATTTCTGTATTTTTATCATTTTTATTGTAAAACTCAGCTCATTTCCTGAATATCGATCATAATCTCAGTTCGAAAATAAAGATGTTGTATTTGAAATGTTTTTTCCCATAATTATGTTAACGTATATATACAAAAAGAACAGGCAGCTCGTCTGCGAATGCAAGGTATTTCTCAGTCGGTCAGATTCGCCTAACGTGCTCTTAGTTCTGTTTGTCGTAATGCACATGCATTGTCTTTCGCCCGTTGGCTAGGTGGCCAAGCTCACGCACACACATGATATATATATATATATATAGATGATGTATATATATGACTGCTAGCTAAATCTGAACTGTAAGCTCTTCTGTCTCGCACACACACACACACACACACACACATGCACTGGCTGCTATGGCACTTGGTTATTCTTAAACGGTCGCGTTTGTGCTCCATTTGAAGTGCCCTCGATGGCTGGGTGCGGCAAGCCAAGCACTTGGCATTTATCATGCGAACGAACTGTGAGCCAGACTGTCTCTCTCACAGTCTCTCTCTCTCTATGTCTCTCTGTCTCTCTGTCTCTCTGTCTCTTTGTATGTTTGGCCAAGATGGCAGCATTCACCTTTGTCGTTCGTCGCATGCATTGTCATCGAGTCATGTGCTGTGCTGCGATCTTTTGGTAAATGTTTCATTTTCTGCCATTGGGCCATAAATGAATTATGCGACATTTACTCAAAATTGTTTCCAAATGCACAACACATCCGGTGGTCGCATGCCCTGCATTCCATTCCATTGCGCTCTCTTTCCAACTCACTCTCTCTCTCTATCTCTCGCTCACTCTTTGGTAAGCCTGTCACATTCAGTAGCTTATCCCAAATGGCTTCGTATGCGACTGCTGCTGCTGCTGCTGCTGCTGCTCTTGCTGCTTGGTATTTCTAATAGAATGCCCAATTCTATTTTGAGCTTCTAATAAATTTGCTGCTGCTCTGCAGTTTTAGCCATGTAATTTTTTGTTTTTTTTTTTTTGGGTTCTCTCTCGTTTTAGGGCTCCAAGTGCTTTGTGTCTGGCCTGTGAGTCGAAGTTCGGCTTTTATTTAAGTTAACAACTTTGGTTTTGCAAACTTCAAATCGTTTAACAAACCGCTTGGCATTTCCCACAAAACCTGCACACACACTCCCTCTCTCTCTCTCTCTCTCTCTCTCTCTATCTCTCTCTGTGTGTGTGCTGGCATCTCTGTCTGGCATATGGTGCAGCTCGCTGCACTTACAACTTTCTGGGTTTGCCTGATTTATGGCGCACTTTCAATTGTTTCCTTAGCTAAAAACATTCCCTTGGCTATTTGTAGACAACATCAAGACTGCCAAACATTACATTGACATTGTAAACTGTCGAGTCGTTCTCTCAGTCACTCAGTCCTCTCTCTGTCTTTCAATCACTCTTATTAATCGTAGACATAACTTCATCACTTACTTGTGGGCAGCGGTCCGCACTTGGCTTCGTCCTTAAACGTGCAGAACTTTTGCAGATCATCGAAATAGAGACCCGAGGGACAGCGATTCAAATAGGGAAATCCATCGACGCACTGCCATAAAATATATCAAATTGCAATTGCAAATTGTGCAACATTGGCCAATTTAGTTTAGTTTACCTGGTAGAAGCGGCGACAGGTCGCTGGATCCGCATAGTTGCCATTGGCAATGTGCGAGGGGCACGTGAATTCCTCCTTATCCTTGCTCTGAGCTGCAAACAGTGATTATGTGAAAACTCTGTGTTATTAGCTTTATCATGTTCCTTAATCACAATAAACTTATCCCTCAATGGACAATAAAATTTGATAAAAACTTTTACTTGTTCTAACCTCAGTTAATAGATTAGAGAAATGCTTTAAATTGAATTTGATTACAAATATTTATTTAATTTTGCCCAAGGCCTAATACAGAGTTTATTTTTGCCAAATAATCCAGCAAGGACAAAATCAAATTAAATCAAAAATATTGATTTAAATAATTGTCTAATTTGTTGTAGCGTCTTAGCTAAAGCTCTCTGTGCTTGCATTTACCTTACTATTTGCTGAATATTTAAATCTGCATTTATTAAGCAATGGAAAAAGTTTTCTTTTGATTTTGTTTGTGATTTAGAATTATATTTTATTTAGAACTGAGCAGGAACTGCAAGTTGTGAAGCGGATGTATATATTTTCATATATGTATGAATGCTTATAAATATATATGTATATATAATAAAATAAAATATAATACATACAACACTCTTCATGTTCTCCGTAAATATTGATTATTTTTATTTATTTTTTAAATTTATCTTAACATTTCGCAGGCATAAACAATTTGAAGCCTATGAGTGCGAATGAGACGACTTGCCCAGTGTGGAAATCAAGTGTTTTTTTTTTTCAACATTTTGTCGTAATTTTCAAGCAATTAAATACTAGTTTTTTCATGCAAATTAAACTGCGATCTACAGAAGAGACAAAGTTCAGAAAAACACACATAGCAAATAAAACCCAAAAAAAGGTTAAAGTGCTCTAGTTGAGACTGCTCGACTACGGGATCCCCTGAACCCTTTGAAGAACTAATAATATTCCACGAATTTCATGCTTCATTTCTGCATGCACATACATACATCCACACACACATACAAACACATACACTAAAATACATACGCATGTACGCATATTCAGAAATCTTGCTTATTTAATGAATAATTCTTATGATAGATAAAGTCCATCTACAATAAGAATTATAAAGAATAATCTAACTTTCAATTCAATTCAATTTATTTCACTCTTTGTTGTACCTAAAAACATGTTTTTTGTGAATATCTTATAATAATTTAAGAGTTTAGACTAAGAACTAGGCCTATTCTACTTAGACATTAATTAACCAGTATGATATATGGCATACGCGATAACATAATTTATTTGGGGGACAAACAAAGAAATAGAAAACTTCAAGGATATTTTACCTAACTTTCAGATTATGATCATGACATTCTTATGTCAAATACACGAACATAATTCAAGTCCTGAGCTCTTAACATTTCTAAGATACATGCATTCAAACATACGGACAGGGTTAAATCGACTCAGCTCATCGTCCTGTTCATGAATATACTATATACTTTATGCCATCTGCCACGCCTTCTTCTGCATGTTACATACATTTAAGAAAACCATTATACTTTGTTTTCCCATTAACAATGGGTTCAGGGTATAAAAAGGGGTTTCTGTCTGATTGCAAGCGAGCTCACTGAAAAACCAAGATTACTCTCTTCTCAAAGCGTGAGTATAGGACGCTTATTTGCAGGCAAATGATAAACAGTCAACAGATATTTGCGTGCTCTGTTAAACAATAGAGATCTGAGTAGAGATCTGAATAGAGATTTATGGAGAGGCTCAATAATTGCATTGGTCAATAGTCAGATAGCAAACCAACAATTTTAAGGATTTTCTTTCTATTTTCATTTGCTTTTTCATAAATAAAAATTAAAGTGTTTAGCTTCCTTTGAGCTTTATATGTAATCAAATTTAAGCTGAATACTTTTATTAGTAAATGCTGATTTGGGGAGGAAATCTATCAGAGAAAGCTGCAATGACAATATATATATATGTATATAGGGTAAATAAAATATTTCTTAGAATTCAGATACATAGAAGAATATTTTTTTTCTCTCTTCCTAAAGAAAATAATCTGTTGTTACAATTCCAATGAAAAATTTCAGTTAAGTTCAGTTCAGTTGACTCTCTTTTTTGCCATATTCATATGCCACTTGGCTAATTGGGTATGTGGCTTTATGGCTCTCTGGCCTTAATGCTGCTAAAGAGCCAACTGCATTTAAATGAGCGCTT
The DNA here is from genome assembly GCA_035047405.1 of Drosophila stalkeri. NCBI lineage: Eukaryota > Metazoa > Arthropoda > Insecta > Diptera > Drosophilidae > Drosophila > Drosophila stalkeri. Next base: position 11,405,648 of record JAWNPR010000061.1, read on the forward strand.
ATTAATTGTCAAATGCTAACGAGAATGGAAACAGCAAACAGTCCAAACGGAACAACAATAAATGATAATCGTTTATTGTATAATTATATACTCTTTTTTTTGTTATTGTGTTTGGCTTTTTAACTTTTTGTTTGTTTTGTAATTATTTTCAATACTTTTTTGCTGGCGAAAATTGGAATCAATGCTTCAAAAGCCGTTTGACATTTTGACATTTCGTGAAAAAAAAAAATGAATATAATCAAAACCACAAAAGAGACAAAAAGCAAGAGAGAGAGAGAGAGAGGGAGAGAATGATATTTAAATAGTAATAAAAAAAAAATGTGAAACAAAGTGAAACAATAGCAAAAAGCGTTTTAAATAAATAAATATGCGTTGCATAAATTATAATTAAATGGCGGCATTCATTTGATTAACTTAAACTGCATGGAATTAAACAACAGCCACAACAGCCGCAGTCCAGCTCAACAAAAGGGGCGTGGCAGTGCGTGGAGTGCTGCATGTAATGAATATAAATTTGCTAACAGCATTAGATTAATGCAATGCGTCTAAACAGAAACAACAGAAAGTCAGAGAGAGAGAGAGAGAGCGAGAGAGAGAGAGAGGGAGCGAGAGAGAGAGGGAGTGGGTGGGTGGTTGCATCGTGCTGCCTCGGCGATTATTAATAAAGCCCATCTATTTAGGACTTATACTAATTAAATGCGCGCTATATTTTTGAGCTTTGTTGCGTATACGGTGCGTGTGAGCCCGATTATAATTATAATTAGCAGCATTATGGCCTTTTGTTGCAAATGCATTGTCCGGCCAGCATGATATTCGATTAATGGCATTGGCTGTCGTGGCAATTGCCAATTATTTGTTAGCCAAGCGCTGCTCGATTTATGCAATTGACGTGCATAATCCCAAAGCCCTGCGCCAACAAGTATGCAAAGATTTTGAGTCCGTTGAGCGATTAGCGATTAGCTCCGTCTCTCTCTCTCTCTCTTGGCCTTTGTGTAAATTATAAATTAGGCTCTTTTGATGCGCTAATGAGCGAGCGATATATGTACATATGCATGTATGTATGTATGTGTGTGAAATGCGCTTGAATTGAGCTTTTTGACTGTTTGTGAACTGCTGTAACCTGTTTCCTTAGCCGCTTGACGTTTGCGTCTATTATGAATTCATTTCGCACATATTTAATTCGGCTTTCACAGTTCTTTGTTTGCCAGGCATACAACATGGCTTGCTTGTTATTGCTGTTGTTTATATAAATACACATACATATATACATATTTATATGTATATTTTTATTTCATATATATTTTTTGTTATTTGCATGCAACAAAATGCAACAGCCGCAGCAACGGCCTCGCGCTTCAGCGCCCATTCGATATTGATTTTGTATGAATTTCGTTATAAGTGCAAACAAAACATAAAAAAAAAAGCACACAACAAAAAAAAATATTACAAACATATAATAAAACACGGCATATATTATTTAAGTAAATAAAACACACACACATATATGCAGCTCATATATGAGAGTGTGTGCGTTAAAGGGTTTCTTAAATTTGTGCGTGAAGCAAAACAAAATTTGAAAAGAAATCAAAATTAACCAGAAAAAAAAAAAAAAAAACAAAAAACAATTTGCAAACAAAAACACTTAATTTAAATGCAATATATTCAAATTAAAAACAAGCAAAAAAATATTTCAAATAAATACTCGGAAGGTCACAAGAGCTTAAAATTGCTAAAGATATTCATGTTGATCTCGTTTGTATTCATTGTTTCATACAGCGAACAACAAATATATATGTATATATATACTCAATATTCGCAGCATAAAAACTTGCCCAGAAGAAGAAGAAGAAGAAGAAGTAGAAGAAGAAGGAAACACATTTCCATATAATTATTATAGCTAATTAATATTTATTAAGCAGCTCATGGGCGTCGCTGTTGCCAGCGGCAAGGAGCTCAACTCGATTGCATAATAAAAAGAATTAAAATATATATATTTTTTTTTGAAGCGATTTAATACAAAAGAGACGCGAGTCAAAGTCGGAGATAAGTAATCAGCTGTTGCTATATATATATATTTATAGATATATATATATATGTGCCTTTGATGTATCTTTTATAATTTCAAGACAGCCGACAGTGACAACAAAGAGATACCCCTTAATTTTCGATAGACTGTCACTGGCCTTGGTTGCTGCTGACAACGACAACAACACGGAAAATTATTGTAAATTTATTTAAAAAAAAAAAAAAAAAGTAGCAGGCATAAGGCCAATTACGCTGGACGCTTTTTACCTTTAATTAAGAAATTGCCAATGCGAAAAATAATAATTAAAAATAAGCTCGCACCGTCCAAAGGATCGCTGACCTCGCACTCATGTTGCCTTCTACTTATTAGTTGAGGCGAATTATAAAGAAAAACATGAATTGTTCTGCACCAGCGGTAGTCGACTAAGAAATACCCTGTAAGGCAGTTTAACTGGCCTGGGAGGCAGGAAATGAAATTTTGAAATATTTATAATTCAATTTACTAACTCTATATATTTGATATATGTATATAATTACAGGGTATTTCTTTCAGTTTTCTTAACTTGAATTGTTGTCCTGGCCAAAACAGTTGAAATATGGGCAAACTTTATTTTATGCACGCCTCGATAATGGTATTCCACTTAAACTTGTGTACATACATACGCACACAACTGTGCTTGTATAGGCATATATACACACACACATATATATAAATGAAAATAAATACATATACATTTATATGCATGCGCGCTGTGTTTTTTTATTGTTGTTGTTATAGTGCGGCGCCTGTTGATGTTGATTTTTCGCTGATGCACATAATTTATTTAACATTTTGCGGGAATTTAAAGCCAGCCGATTCGAAGGAGGCCAGCTGCAGGACGTTGGCATGACGGACGAGGCCGAGCAATGAAATTCAATTTGCCCTCAAGTTGCAGTTCAATAATTTCTATAACATCAACAACGAATGCAGCAGCAGCAGCACCAGCAAAAACAACAACAATAACAACAACAAATTGTGTTAAAAAATGTAAAAACAATTAGCCAAATTTCACACTTATTTTGCTGATTAACAAAAATTTAATTCAAATATTTCAATCAACTTTAAAAAAATATTTGTATTATTTTAAATGCATTTTATTTTGTCTTTTTAAGTACGACAAATTTGTTAAAGTTTCTTAAATATTTTTAAAAATTATTTTTTACATTTTAAATGCATTTTATTTTGTTTTTTAGATACGTAAATTTGATTAGTTTTCCGAAAATATTAAAAAAAATATTTTAAACATTTTAAATGCATTTCTTTATTTATTTTCTTGTTTTAATTACGTAAATTTTTAAAAATTTTTCAAAATATTAAAAAAAATATTAAATACATTTTATTTTGTTTGTTAAATACGTATATTTTATTAATTATACCAAAATATTTTTAAAAATTATTTTCAACATTTAACTTGCATTTTATTTTTATTTTTAAATACGTCAATGCCGCGTAGAGTATCCAATAATTCGTTGTATTTTCTTTTTTTTATTTTTTGCTGCGCTTTTGTTTTTTATTTATCGCAAGCCACAAAAAGAAGGCAAACGAAAAAAAAATATAAAAAAAACAATAACAACAATCACTGAAATTTTAACATTTTAAGTATATGTTCATCTCACTCTCCCCCCCTCACACACATACTCTCTCTCTCTCTCTCTCTCTCTCTCTCTCACTGTATGTACGAAAATGAAAACTGAAACGGACGAGAAGGCAATAAATTGCACAACTGATATATGAATATGGATGAAAATTGCAATGCAGTCGCAGTTGCAGTCGCAGTTGCAGTTGCAATTAGCTGAGCGCGAGGTGCGTTCGATAAGTTACCATATAAACGGCCTGCGTATATGCATTTCTTTAAATATGTATATACTATATGTTGTTGTTGTTGTTGTTTTTTTTTAAATATATATTCACTTAAAGAAATGCTTTATGTGTGCTCACAACATACATATCTCTCGCTCTCTCTCTCTCTGTCTCTCTCTGTCTGCAGCTCTGTCTCCCACTCCCTCGCTCGCATGGCTCTTTCTTTGGGCCCTTTCTGTGCGTCACTTTCTCTGCGCGTCTTGGACTGTCTTTTTGCCTGGGGCATGCCAACTGTTTGTATTTGGTAAAACGTTTTCTGCTTTTTATCCGTTGGCATTTTCAAGTAATTTTTCACGCATTTCTGTGGCTGCTTTGCGCCTCATTTTTCACCACGCGCATGTGTGTGTGTGTGTGTGTGTGTGTGTTAAGCTGCTTAAATGTTTTTGCCACTTCTTTTTGCAGCATTGTCTCTTTTTGTTGTCATCGTTTTTCCTTTTGCTTTTTTTTATTATTATTGTTGTTGTTGTTGTTGCATTTACAACACTTAAATTGTAAATAATTCCGATTTGGTTGCCCAGACTGGAGAGCTGAAACCTCAGTCCTTTGAGTCCTTGCCAGCCTGTGCTTCAGTGTGTAATGGCCAAAGCCACTTGCCTTTGTCAACAAATTTGCGTTTAAATGGCTCATGTGCCGCAAGCCGTCCGCCCAACCAACCAACCATCCGTCCGTCCGCCTATACATCCGCCCGTCCGCCCGTCCGTCCGTCCGTCCGTCCGTCCGTCTGTCTGTCCGTTTGTCAGCCGGTTTGTCAGTCGGTTTGTCGGCTCATCTCGGTTGTCTTGTTTGTTGACGCAGCCTTTGCAATTCGTTTTAATGTATTTTTAAATTATGTTTATTTTTTTAACGCATTAAGTGGGACACACCAAAGAGAGCTCAAGCGAGAGAGAGAGAGAGAGAGAGAGCGAGTTGTAGTCGAGCTGGAGCACAGCAAATTGACAGACTAGTGAAAAGTTCTCGAAGCTTCTTATTAACATACTAACATTACTCTTGGCATAAAGCTTCATTAAAAGAGATTCGGCCCGCTGGCTTTGGCAAATAAGTTAATGGGATTAACGCTCTTAGCCGTTTGGCATGCCTCTCAGCATATTGCATACCAATCAGACACTCAATACACAATTATTTCTGTTTTTTTTTTTCAATGAATATGCTCAAAGCCGTTAATGTGCGCTGAAAATATTTATTTTTTATGGAATATTGTCTTGCAACATTGCTTGAGAGTTATATGGGTATATTCATATGTGGGGATATATATATATGGATAAATATATATAATATATTCAATATAGATTTTTTTTAAATATTATATTTATTATTTATTTTTATTGAATATTGTATTTTTTGACTTGCAATATTGCTTGATATGGAAAATATTTTATATATTGTTAAATATATATAATATATTCAATATAGATTTTTTTTAAATATTATATTTATTATTTATTTTTATTGAATATTGTATTTTTCTTATTTGCAACATTGCTTGATATGGAAAATATTTTATATATGGTTAAATATATATAATATATTCAATTCTATATTCAATATAGATTTTTTGAAATATTATATTTATTATCTATTATTAATTTTTTGATTGAATATTGCATTTTTCTGATTTGCAAAGTTGCTTGAGAGTTATATGGGTATATTGACATGGAAAAATATAAATATATATATCAAATATTGAATACATATGTATATAATGATCATTTTCGCGCAAATGTTTTTTTTTTTCGATAACATGTGCTTAGTGTTATTTTTTTGCCGCGTTATTCCCCTTTCGATTTAGCTTCATCTGAGTAGAATCGTTATCATTTTAGCTCTTTTTTTTTGCTCTCCTAATTCAGCGTTATTGTTATTAAGACAAGAGTAAAGAGACTACAAACCAAAATTCTTTAAGTCAAGTTCTACTGTAAAATAAAGTGAGCTGCAGGCTTTGGTGCATTTTTTTTTACCGGCACTATATACAGTGTTTGATATATAAGGCATTATCTTTGAACTGCTTTGGTGTTATTTTTTTTCACCGGCCTTATTTAAGGCACAGTTCAAGAAAATAATGTATGTTTCTCTATATGACTTGAATATAGATCTAAATGCTAACTAAATATTGTTAAGTTCGCTAAGCTAAGCGAGTAAACAATATATATAAAATATATATTATGAATTGAGATATATTATTTAAAAATAAATATATATAAAATATATAATGAATTGAGATATCTTTAATGAAGACCTAAAGCTTTAGTTCTTCATAAAATATATCTCAATTCATGGTATATTTTATATATATTTTATTTTATTTTTTTTTCTACACGATCAGCTTATTCTTTAATGCTTCATCAATTCTCCGATGTTAGAAGCTGCTGTTGTCACAGCTGAGTTCACTTCACTCTTTGCCTTGCAGCAGCTTGAAGTTGTTGAAATGAATTTGATTGAATATTTCATTTTTTATTTTTTTATTTTTTTTTAGCGTTTTTTGCTGTTCATTATTATTGAAATGCATTGTGTAACGGTCGAATGAATGGAGTCTGAGGTTTCGGTTACGTTTGACAGCGAATTCAATGCTATGATATAAAATCAATGTCACAATCGGATTGGCTTGGCAGTTGCATAAATAAATGTAGCTGCTGTTGGCCGTTATGCACCGGGCCCATTGTCGATGGCCGATTGTTGTTGCCGGAGTTGAGATTTCGTTGTAATGTCGCCCATTTACATTCAAAAGTACATAATTAATGTAATATGCCGTTTTGGGGAACGGGTTTTGCTATCGCTTCATAATCGCACGAAAGTGAAATCGCTAGAAGAAATTTCAAATGTTTTATAGTTGTAGATGTGCATAGAAGAAAGGTGATATGGCTAATCCAATGCTCATCATCATCATCAGCAGCAGCAGCAGCAGCAGCAAAATCTCGCCCGAAAGGCAATTAAGGCAATGGAGAGTTTAGCAGCAGCTGTTAACGGGAATGTTGCTGTATGACTAGGCAAAAATATGGAAAACAGCTGAAGTTGACCATGAAAATGCTCAAAGCCAAATTGCCCAAAGCCAATGCAGATATACGCTTCTACTATTTGCATATTCATAAGCACAGTTTCATCCACATAAACACACACACACACACATACACACACATACAGTTATGTATGTACATGGAGTGCGGCAGCAGTCGATGCTGTTAATGTGTGCCGTTGGCGAAATGTTAATTAAACCAACTGGAAACCCAGTTGAAGTCAAGCGAGTGAGCAAAAGCAGCCGCTAATCAAGTTGGAGGTCAGCATTGGAGCACGCATATTACGTAAGGATCGTCAGCAGCAGACCGAGATGAAGCGAGCGAGAGCGAGAGAGAGAGAGAGAGAGAGAGAGAGTGAGTGAGAGCAAGCTGTAGAGACAGACGCTAAGAAAAGTGAAACCGGCTAAATTTCCAGTTTTTTTTTTTTTTTTGGTTCACTCTTTTTTATTACATATATATTGACTCTCTCTCTCTCTCTCAATATATATATATATATATAAAATATATTATATATATTTATTTATATATAGTTTCTTTTGTGGCCAGGAGAGTTGACCTTGCGGAGCCTTTCAGACTAGACAGCTGCATGAATGCATCCAATAGGGCAATTGAATCATTCATTCAGACGACAAAAACCAGTTGGAAAACCCATTTATGATAAGAGCAAAAGTCAATGAAATGCCAGCTATGTTACCTAATTCGCTGTCGACGAGCCAAAATTAAACAAGAAATACGAGTACGACGACAAGTACGACAACGACTATGAGTATGAGTATGAGTATGAGTATGAGTATGAGTATGAATACAAGGAAGACAAAGATACAGGCAAGGCACACACAAGAAACATCACATGCACAGAGGAAGAGCAAGACAACTTCCAATTGGCAACGTCAACACTTTTACTTTAAATGCACAGTAACAAAAATTAAAAAAAAAATCTATATATATATAATAATAATAATTTAAAAAATATATATATAAATACAAAATGAACAACTATTAACACGAATGCGGAAGCGTATTTGTTGCCTGAGTGTCGCATGTTGCGAGTTCACAACGTTGGCTGCCGTGTTATTTATTTTTTTTTGGTTTTGTTTTTTTTTTTTGTTTTGTGGGCCAGCGAGAAGCCTACTTACCATGAACGCCAATGGCGAACAGCAGTGCTGCGATTAGACAATGCTGCAGCATCTTGATAGCTCCAGCACACCGAATATACTATGCGAACACACTTGGCCAAAAACGGAGCTGAGAGAGTGACAGAGCGAAGGAGAGAGAGACGTCCGCAACGCGCAAATGCAAACCGCCAACTGAACGCAGACAGCGTCAAAGAAATTGCAAGAAGCCAAGTTAAGTTCAAGTCTCGTTCAACGGGCTTGCCGAGCGACAAACAACGATCAACGATCAACGATCAGCGATCAACGTTAACTGAGACGTAAGCAGCGGATCGGTGGATCGGCGGATCGGTGGATCGACGAACGGCGGGCAGCGGTTGGAGCAACTGGGAGCTGGGCGCTTTTGGAGCCGCGAGCTTGACTTAACTTATTCTCAATTCACTTTCATTTCAACTGGTTCCGACGATGACGGCCAAAAGAGTCGAACAGCCGGTTTGAGTCGCGCCGCATGCGCAGGCGCGCATTTCAATGAGCCGCAGGGCAGAGCCCTAATCGACCGGCTCCATAGATCAGAGCACATTATATATATACATATATATATATACATATATATACAAATACTTAAACGTGTGCTTAAAAATAGTTTTCATTTGTTGTGCAGAGAACTCGGGCATAATATTATCACTCAATTAGTTATTCCCAGGGCGTGTCTCGCTTTGACTTCTTCTAGCCACTTTGCTGTGCACATGGCACGCATAGCAATCGAACTTGGCTTTAAGTACATATAACAGTTAACACTAGAGAGTTCTACAACTGTATTTCGATACGAGCTGCATACAAATCGTTGCATAATGCTCGAACAGTTAGTTTTACATTGCTCCAAGAATTTATGCAGCCGATTGCATAATTCATGAAAATGTTGACTGCATTTTGGAAGTTTCCAGCTTCAATGCATTCAACTTGATATGAGTTGGCAATGAAGTTGAGTTAGACATGACTTATTGAACAGAGTTCTTAGTTAACAATATAATTTACAATAGATTATAATGAATATTTATATATATAATGTATTTATCAGAACTTCGAAAAATCTCTAAACAAAAATACTTTCAACAATCTAAGCAAATTTAAGAGTCAGCTTTAAGAACTATTAAAAGTAATAATTAAATCATTTAAGCATTATATACAAATTATAAATAATTATATAAAAATATAAATTACAAAAAATATATTTATAATAATATATGTAAATAATAATTATAAAATATAAAAATAATATGAAAAACATATATTATTATTTTTAAATTAATATTAAAATTTATCAAAATATAAAAAGAAATAAAATATTACTAATTAATGAAAAATGTAATAAATAACAAGAAATAAAGTAAAACAAAGTATACAAATTCAAAATTGAAAAACAAAGTAAAAGCATCGTAAACATTACTAAGGTGAGAAAAATATTAACAACTAAGTAAATAAATAAAAATGAAAAAACAAAATAAATAAAATAGGAAAATAAAAAAATAAATAAAATCAGCAAAAAAATTATTCTACTAAAGTCTACCTGGCTGTGCATCGACACCTTATGAAATTAAAAATCATCAACATCGCTTGCAGATATAGATATATAGATACTATATAGATATACACTAAAAATTCTGATTCTGATTTTATATGGGATTTTAAAGTATTTCGATGTAGAGCGCTTGTAAAAATTACCAAAAATAGATAATGTGATCTGAATAATCAAATATATGTGAATAATTATATGAATAGAGCAAAAGTTACATAAATTCATTCATACTCATATATATATATATATATATATATATATATATATATATATATATTTTTTTTTTTTTTTTTTTATGGCAACAAAATGTGATAATAAATAAATAATAAATAAAAAAGAGTTCAAGCCACTCAATTTAATATAATCTAATTTTAATTAATTTAATTAAATTTAATTTTTGCCTTTAAGCAGCCATAATATGACTTAATATACATGACCATATTAATAATAATAATTTGACCATATTATGTCATAGATGGGACATAGAGAATATTTGTTTCATTTCAACACAATTGTATGTACAATTTATGCATTAGTTCAAACTCAAATTTGTATTTTCTTAAGACTCACTTACTTTTATAGAACGACTTAATTGTAAAGAACTTTGATGCTTAGGATAAGTTCCAGTCTGCATTCCTACTCAAGCCTAATCTCTGCTCTCTTAAGAATATATGTACGTACTTGTATGCAAGTAGCCAGTAGAAGAACCAAAGCTGAAATAAACTTTTTTTTTTTCTTTCAATACTATTATAATACATAATTTTAGTAAATATCGTTTTTCATTTATTTATAACTGTGTTCACAAAAAAGTTACAACACGAATAAGTTTGATTTTTCAAGTGTATCAATACTTTTTTGACTCACTGTATGTAGATCCCATTTCTCCCAATCTGACATTGCTTAGCATTCTCATTAATATTCGTGAGAATTATGTGAAAGCGCATCAAACAAGCTTCTATATTACAAGCAGACACACACATACACATTTACAGTCCCTTGTTCACATATACATACAAATGTGATGTATGCTATTGCCCTTTACTCTTCTCTCTCAATATGTTTTAGGTATTTTTGATCAATTTGCCTGTGAGCAAAACTTTAACTGCCTCAGTTAATTTGGAGAGCCTAAAGTACGAAGCTTTAGAATATTCTCAACTGCACTCACACATAAACACACATGCACATACACACTAACACACACATACACATGCATATAGTCACACATGAATATTACAAACTTTATCAATAAATTATAATACCTTTCAATTGTTTTAGCGCCTATAAAGCCATATAAATCCAAATTCTCTCTGCTCAACATTTATATATCTATATGTAAATATATCTGTATATATGTGTATATATATATATATATATATATATATATATATATATATTTCCGATTCTCGAAAACGATATCAGGAACCGCATGGTACTCATGATGTCATTCATGGCATGGTTAATCCATAAACTAACTAAGTCGTGGAACTGGTCAAACAAAAAATGCAGAAACTCAATTTTGATGAAGTTAAAACGTTTTCGATTTTCTTGGAAATGTCAATAGAACTTGAATTAATTTTGAAGTTGTTTTTTTACACTATACAGGTATGTGTGTGTGTGTGTGTGTGTGTTTGTGTGTGTCTGTCGATATCTGATTTTTTTTTTGCTTTGATTCGGTGGGGTTTTGTTTCATTTGGCATTAATTGATGTTATCTTGTTTTAGTTCATTTCGCTGTATGCATGTTTAATATTTGTGATGTCTGCTCATTCATTTAAATTTAAAATACAAAATATATATACATATATGTATGTATGTGTGTATATATGTGTATGTATATGAAACTCTATGCCAAGCTGTATGTGAATACGAATGAAGTCTGCACGTTTATCAGGCGGCAACAAATTCTCTGCGGGCTTATTTCATTTATTATACTCGTATAAGTTGTTATTGCTATTGCTATTGTTGTTGTTGTTGTTGTTGCTTTATTTGTTCTCCTCCATCAATATAATATATGTGTTTTGTTTTTCAGTGAATAATCTCGGCGTATCTGTTTATTTTTGTATTTGATATTTTTCTTCTATACATATCATTCTTTTTCTCTCAATTTTTTTTTCGTTTTGCGCAAAACATTTGAAATTTGAAATTGAACAACATTCGAGTACGAGTCGAGTTGGCTATAGATTATTGTTTTAATATTTATTGATAAGCCCGTGCGATCAATGAACCGTAACGTATAAGTTGAAACAACGCGACTATCAAAATTCAATCAGAGCCTCAACTCGATTCTGCATTAAATAAAATGGATAAACGCACAGAGACAGTCAGTCGTCGTTCACTTTGTTTGTGACTAAAGCCTAAATAACTAAACAAAGCCGACAAACATACTATATATATATATACATGTATGTGTATAGGTATATATAAATATACATATACTTGTCCAAAACTAAATGAAAGTTTTGACGCTTGCCAACTGGAAAGCTCTACGGACTCTTTGTATAGTTGAGTATTTTATTTTTTAACTATATATTATATATATAAATATATATCTTTATCATATATATATATATACATATATATTTTATAGTTCTTTTTTTGTTGGTTTACATGAATATTCATATATTTATTTGACTGCAGACAGACAGCACAGCACGCATGCATATGGCGAGCACAAAATTTTTGGGCATTTAAACCAATAAATATGTAAATTTTTCATAAATTTAATTAAATTCACCACAAAAGCTGCGTCTTTATCAACCACAGCAGCAGCAGGGAAAGTTTTACGCCCTCCACAAAAAAAAAAAAAAAAAAAAAAATTAAATTAAAAAAATAAAAATGAAAACTGGAGACAAAATAAAAGAGAAGTAGAGAGTAAAGAAGCAGAGAAATAGTGCGCGAATAGCAGAGAACTTTTGCTGCATGGCATAAAAGATCTATGAGCTTTGTAAGGAAACCAAGGAAAAAAAAAAGACGAGAGAAAATAAAGTGAAATAAAAGTTGAGAATTGTATGCAAATCTAACTATTGCACGAGTTGGCCAGATCTCGAACCAGGTGCCAGCTGCTTCACTGACTTACTGACTGACTGACTGACTGACTGAGTGACTCGTTGAGTTAGTTGAAAGACTATATACATATATATACACATATATATTTATATAATTGTGTATATGTGTGTGCTTGGTTAACTCAAACTTGGAGGATTCGCGGCCGATGATAAATGAAAATTTGTCAGAGAATTTAACGATTTGACTGACAAAGGCATTTCATAGTTTTGTTTATGTGAACGTGGCAACAACAACAACAACAACAACAAGAACAACGCGCATAGTTGGCAACACAATATGGCATATCACAGGTTGTTGTTGGGGTTTGGGGCCAAAGGGGTGGCAGCATTTGTGATGGATGAGCGCACTTAAACAAAAAGAAATGAAATGACAAAGGCGAGCAAAAACGCAACTGAGCGGACATGGAAATTAAAAGCAGCTGAAAGGACATCGCATATCCCTCGACCAACTGCCAACTGGCAGCTGGTAACTGGCAACTGGCAACTGGCAACTGGCAACTGACAACCGGACTGACTACATTCAGCCAACACTAGAATGGACATGGGGCATGGCCACGTGACTCTTTGAGCTGCTCCCACAACAGCATGAAAGAGGCTGACGCAGTTGCTGCTGCTGCTCTCGTTGCTGCTCTCGTTGCTGTTGTTGATGCCCATGGTAAGCACTCACAGTGGCTGGGACATTTTCAATTAACACTTATTCAATTTTCCAGTGATTTTGGCCTTTTGTCTGCAGCCGCAGAGGACATATCCGATTAATAAGCCAGCGACAGCCAGCAAATCTGGGCAAAAGTTATGTCAGCCCATTAATGGATAGGCAGAGGTGCGTCTGTCAACCGAGATGTACATCATACAATATATTTGAATATGATTGCAAAGCTGAATATGATTGTAAAGCAAAGAAATTGTTCTTGCTGCTCAAGCATTTAAAGTTTTTATGAAAAACTCTAGAGGAAATTCTTTTGTGTGGTCGGAAACAGTATACATATATATATGATCCGAATTGGGTTAGTTCAGTTTATCTTTTTACTGAAGAGAAATATAGGTGAGGGAGATAATAACATATATGGCGCTTAATGTAAATATTTGGCCAAATCAAGTTGGCGTTTTTTTTTTTTTAGCATTGTTTTTCTTCCGAACAATAGCCAAATATTTATATTAACTGGCTGGATAAAAATAACCATAAGACATATATCTTCCATCTGTTGTTTTCTTAAATAATTTAATTGGGTTAACACAAATATTATTTTATACGTTACAAAGTAGGGCAATCTATAATAAAATAAATATATCAAAAATATATCTATCAGCAGAAGAAAAAAAAATAAAATAAAAAAAAAAAATATTTATATATATATATAGATATATATATATATATATATTGGTATGCTATGGTCAAGCTCTACGCCGTGGCAATTCATGACAATAGATATAAATTATTTAAACAAAAATTTTAAATAAATAACTTTGCTGTTCGAAGCGTCAAGAAAGATAGATAGAGCTGCAGCTCATCCGTCTGATTATTATTCCGACTCGTACGGAAGTTGTATGTACATGATAAATAGATATATATAGCATTAGCAAATGTAACAGCTAACAAGTTATAAGCTTAAGGATATGAAATATCATTGTAATATGATATTTCGCGAGAATGGAGCTCACAAATAATGAGAAAAATAGGCTTTTTGCTTACTAATTTTAATTAAAAATATTAATTTAAATTGCTTGCATACATAATATATTATATTTCATATTTATATTTGGCGGCAGATGTAAACGGAAGAGCATCGGCGAAGAGCCAACTTATATATACATATGTATTCCCAATTCGCTTCTTTTCGCTTCTTTGAGGCACGCACATGCACACGCATACACATATATGTGCATAAGCTTGCCACTGTTAAAAGACTCTGTTAGTCTGTTACTCAATCGTGGCGCTGTTAACTCTGCTAACTGCGCTGTTAACGCAGCGACTACGTTTGGGCATGGAATTTACTATGAGAAATGAGTTGTTTAATAAATTTAGCTTTAAATGTTACTATCACTATCGCTTTAAATGTAATGATCACTAAAAATAACCCAATTTAAAATATATAGTAGTTTTAGAAAAAAGAAATATTGCATACATATATCTATATCTCCCTTTCTCTCTCTCTCTTTCCCATCTGTTTATCTCTATTTGCAACAGTTTTTATTACTGGCTATATGTAAAAGCTTTGATATTACCTAATAGAAAGTTGATACAAGTTTATTTATTTATTTTTATATTATTTTTTTTTTATTTATTTATTTTGATTTTTTTAATACCTTTAGCAGAAAAGTCAAAATCAATACATGAGATGAGCATAATCAGTCCATTAATACTCGTATTTTCTCTTTGGCAATTGGCAATTGACATATGTATGTATATATGTATGAATGTATATATATATGTGGACACTTTTAATATCCGATGTAATTTCTATATTGAAATAGATTTGTGGAGAATCACTTTAAAAGCGTAATATTTCTAATTGGTTTTGGGCGCCGCTGAATGCGATTGAAACGTGGGCGGTTGGTTATGGAAAGGAAATGTTGTTTTGATAGGCAGGTGATGGATGAGTTGTGATTAGCAGGATGTTGGGCAAACGAGTCAGCGGGTGAGCGGGTGAGCGGGTAAGCGGGCCAATGGATAATGGCTAACCGAGCTGGAATTGTGAGATAGAATGGGAATTAAAATAAAAGCAAGGCTCACATTTTGGCATGCAAATCGAAATGAAATTGAAGCGTCGACAAGGCCTGGCGGATGCAAACAATATGCAGCGAATAAAAATAAAACAAAATGCAATAACAACAACAATTGACTAAGAATAAACAACAACAACAACAAAAACTGCAGCAGCAGCAGCAGAAGCAGAACGAACAGCTAAACAAGAGCCACCCAAATTGCAATGCTGGCAACGGATTTGAATGTTACGGGCGTAAATTCTGGCAAATCAGGCACATTAATTATGACGAATTTCGCGAGCGGTTGGGCAGCCATTGGTGCATTGGTGGCCAGTGGCCATGTTGCGTGTTGTAAAATTGAAATTGGATTGGAAATATTTGCACGAAATTCCAATTTCAATTTTCAATTGACGCGCGGCGCCATACGACGGAGGTTAGGGTCCGCAGCAAATGGAAGATTGCTTCGTTAGGGGCGAATGATGGACGCCGGACGAGAACGGGAACGAGAACGTGGGCGTGGACGTGGGCGTGGTCGTGGTCGTTCGTCAGTGGGAAAGGGGATTCATGCGATGGTGCTGCGCTGGCGGCTCAAATAATACATGGCAGTCCAGTGAACAGAGCCAGAGTCCAGCTCTGTTGGTGCCCCTGGATGCGTTGGCAGCACCTTTGCCAACTGCTGCATAGAGCAGGAGCTGCAAATTTCCACTGCTGCCATTTTCCTGCTTCACTCAATTACAGGCCTTTTGTGTCCATTCGATTGTCTGGTCGAAAGTGCAGGCCGTAACTGAAACCAAGTCCGTAACCGAATCATTCTCCAAATTGTCCTGCCACATACATGTGCAACTGTATGTGAGTGTGTGTGTGTGTGTGTTTGGCTGTTGGCCGTTGGCTGTTTGTTTGCGGCCAGGTGGCCGCACCTGAAGTGAAGTGAAAAGAACTGCCAACAATAACAGTGATCATGAAATGCGCATTGCGCGCATGATGGACACAATGCCGTGTTTACCTGCTCCTGTTTCATGTGCTGCCTCCACGACTTCTTCTTTGGCGCATTGCTGCTATAGATTTATGGCTGGCAAGATGGGCGTGGCAGCAGCGGGCTGCAAGCGAACTGCTTTATTTGCATCCATTAAAAATTTGCATAAGTACAGAAACATACACAACGAATGGCCACATACATTTTCGACCTAGAATGCTAGGCAAAGTCGGGCATATTGATCGATTAAAGAAAGTAAACAAAGCTGCAATGAAACAACATGAAATTCGTATTAAATTTTATGTATACATCAACACATTCATGTTTTGTTTATTTTTATTTGCTTACCTTTAATTATTGCTTAATAACTTTACTTATTCTCATTTAATAAATATCTCTTCTGCTATTTTTCACAATTTTTATTTGCAGAATGACAATTTCTAGTCGCTTCGCTGATAATCAAAGCGACCCTGTTCAAGTGGCCTGCATATATAGCCATCTCACTCTCACTCAGCAACACACAAACCCACGTTTTGCAATAGTGATTTGCATCTCGCTCTCTCTCTCTCTCTCTCCATCACACAGATTAAGAAATAGAGGAGAGACGTGCAGCACACTCACTCACTCACTCGAATAACATTTTTACAACAGCTCTACACATGCTCTCCACCACACACTAATACTGCTGCAATAGTCAAAGGCAATCAAGAATGAAGAGAATGAGAAAACTTAGAGAACACAGACTTGTCTACTGAGATATGACATACAGTGGTACACAGCTTGTTTAAAATAGGATTTTAAAAAGTTGAGCATCTATAAAAACAAAAGTAAAGGAAATAAAAATAAAAAAAAATTAAATAAATAAAAAATTATATGTAAGTTCTTACTTATCACTTATTATTATTTTTATTTTTATTTTTATTTATATAAGCTGTCAATCACTGTTTATAAAATTCCTGAAATTTATTTTTGAAAATTTATTTAATTTTGTTTATCACTTCGTTGCTGCTCTTTTGACTACATTCAAATATGGCATTGGACTTCATTTCTTCAGTTTGTTGCTCGTTTTCCGCTGGCCACTTATAATTAAATTCGGGGGAAAAAACGGGAAAAAAATTATTTCGTATTCAAAATAAATTATTTAATACAAATAAAAAGTTTTTCGATTTATTTCGGTGTTTTGTTCGGCCATATAATTCACTTTAGCCACCCGAGCGTTGCTTGTTTGGGGGCAGCAGGTGCATGGATATGATTCAGTTTGGGGAGCACACATAAATTTATTGTTGGGGGCGTAAATTTAACAGCATTCGACGTGGCAATGACTGAGCGACAGTGAGAGAGAGAGAGAGAGAGAGGGAGGGCCTAAGTTGAGCCGAGCTATAGAGGAGGCCTGTCTAGCGGCTGCCCAATTCGGACAATGCCAATCACATTGGCCAAGCGAGACTTTGCCACTGCTGATGGAGATGGAGTTGAAGCTGTCGCTGAAGTTGGGGGGGTTAAGATGAACTGAGGAGCGTAGGCCGTTTGCGCTTGGCTAAAATAAATGAACACAAAATGAAAATGGCCTTTCGCATCTATTTATCGAATGCCTCAGCTGACCAGGAGCGCTCGAGTGGGCCGATGGGCAGAAGCAGCAGCAGCGGAAGCAAATGACTTGAAGCGTTTTACACCTGAAATGATTTCATTTCGTGAAGGACATGCTGCTGCTGCTGCTGCTGCTGTCCTGATGCCCTGGCGTCTTTAAAGCGACATTTTTGTTTGCTCAATTTTTGAGGCAGGGGCGACGGCAAGTGTATTAAATAAAAAGTGACAACAAATATTGTTACGCTTGGCGCTTCGAGCGCTTTGTCCACGGCCACTCCCACGAGGTGTCAGTGTCTGGCCGACGATATTGTTCCTTGGCCAAGGACGGTCTGCAACGCTTCGCTCCGTTCCACTCCGCTCCGCTTCGTTCCATTGCGTTCTGTTTTGACTAATGCTCAGAAAATTGGCCAAAATTTCATTTTGCCGCCAAATGCGTCTGCACGTCAAATTCAGGCAACGCCACGCCCAACAACTAATGGAACCGAAGCTTACCTTGCTTGTAAGCAAATATTTACCTCTGAAACAAAGTAAGTAAGTTGTCAGCCTTTATGCCGTCGCCCTAGCTCTTGCCCTAGCCCTCGTCATTCGTCACTCGTCACTCGCCCCTCGCCTACGCCCTCATCCTCACCCTCGCCCACACACTCGCCCCCATCGTCGCCCTTGCCAGCCCATGTTAAGCTGTATGCGGATTATCAAAGCAAACAACTGACTTACCTGCAATTGCTAGGATCCTCGGCAGCTACGTCCTTCTGGCTCATCTGGCTGACTGCTTAAACCCTTTTTGAACGTCAAGCAGATGTTCAAACTATGACGTCACACTCGCCTCCACAGCCTCCCCAGTTGAGTGTGTAACGAAACATAATATTATTGAGAGATTACCTAAGGTGTGATAATGACAAAGAGGGAAGGTAGTCAGTGAGAGAGAGACAGAGAGAGAGAGAGAGAGAGAGGGAGAGATGGATGGTTTTAAAGAGAGAAAATCAAAAAGAGATATGTAATGAGAAATGGATAAAAAGAGAGATAAAAATAGAGAGAGGGTAAAGAGATGAGAGTATAAAAGAAATGGGGAATGTAACAGATAGAGATAAACATATACATATATTGAAATAAATATAAAGATAAAGAGAGCGAACTACAGTGAACGAAAGGAAAATAGAAAGTCAGAAAGACCGCCAGATAGAGATGGAGAGAGAGAGAGATAACGAAAAAAAAAAAGAGAAGGAAACATAAAGAGAGAAAGTGGAAAAGAAGGCTTGAGTGCGAAAGAGAAATAAAATGAGAATGCAAGGAAGAGATTGAACGTTAGAGAAAGAGAAGGAGAAAGAGAAAGAAACTGAGAGAAATAAAATGAGAATGTAAGTAAGAGATTGAACGTTAGAGAAAAAGAAAGAGAGAGATAAAATAAGAATGCAAGTAAGAGATTGAACGTTAGAGAAAAATAAAGTATAATTAAGAAAATTCAATGCAGAAAAAAAAGTAAGAAGTAGATGGATAGAGTAAGATATATATAGAGTAAGAAGTAAGAAGAAGAGAGATACAGTGTGAAAGAAAACAAAAGATATGAAGTGGGCAGCAGAAAGAAAACAGCTCATAATTTCTCCCACTCACATGTCCTTCAATGAAGCGCTCTTCTCTTCTCTCTCTCTCCTTCTCCCTCTCCCTCTCTCTTCATCTCTAAAGATAAATATTGAGCGCAGTTGAAGGAGCCAAGTTAATGTTATCATTTAATTAAGAAATTATGTTTGCATTCGTCTTGGCCTGTGCTTAATTCAATTATAAATTGATTGCAGCTGGCAGAAAGTCTCTGAATGTATTTATGCAAGGGAATGCGAAAGCTAAGCTAACCGCTAATTGGCCAACAAATCGAATGTGTGTAAACAAAGCATATCTCCAAAGGATGTCTCTCCACTTGCGGCCATGTTACGCACAATGATCCATTGTGCCTTGTGACATCAATCAAATCGAATCAATCGACATGGGCCGCAACCACAGCAATTGCTACAAATATTAATTTTGTTATTATTATTATTATTATTATTATTATTGATGTTGTTGTTGCTGGGTCGTAAGAACAACATGTTGCTGAGAAACTGAGCAATGCGCTCTTATTTCGAATATACGTAAGTGAATGCCATAAAAGTTATATACAAATATATATATATATATATATATCCAAATGAATGAAGTAATAAAACTAAATAGCATCAGACGCAATTTTTTTTTTTTTTGCTTCTCTGATGGCCAAAATGCCAGCAAAACGAGCACAACTTGTCTCTGCTGCTGTGTGTGTGTGTGTGTGTTTGTTTGTGCATTAAGTGTGTGTATTCTTGCACTAAAGACTAATTAAGTTTTCATGGCCATGAGTCCTGGGCGCTGCTTTGGTCAGCCCCTGTTAAGTTCGTCGTCAGTTTGCTCGTTGAATGAATGAATGGTCAACTTGATTAATTTGAGGCAGCTAGACAAGCATTAATAATCCGGTTAAAGTGTGGGTAACACACACACACACACACACACGCACACCACGAATGTAAACACACTTAAGCAGAGCTTGTGGCTGGAGCAAAAGCAACAACAACAGCAGCAACTACAATGGCAGCAACAGTAATAGCAGCAACATCATCAGCAGCAGCAGCAGCAGCAGCAACAAAAAATTGCCGCAGTAAACACAAACTAAGTATAAAAGTCAAAACAAAGCCACAAAGTGTTGGTAACACACACTCGCACACACACACACACACACACATACACTGTGCGAGAGTGAGGGAGAGAGAGCATGTAAGGACTTGTGTCCCCTTCCGCAGACATTTGTTGTTTATCGCTTCAGCAGCGCCATGAAGTATGCAACATTTTATTTAACTCAAATACTTTAACTAGCACCAAAAAGGGGAAGGCAATGAAAATGCAATTGGGCTTTAGTCTATCTTAAGCACCATTTGCGTGGTGTTCGCGTGATATACGAGCCATAAACGAGGCCAAAGGACACAGCAGCAGCACACCCCAGCTCGCACCCTAACCCGCTCTGTCCCCCCTCCCAATCACCAACTGTCCAAACCACCAAGTCCCCAACTATCCACAAAACAAACTAGCTGCTTAGTGTGAACGGCAGAGCAACCCCCTAGACAATACTTGCCTACTGGGCACGACGTCACTCGCGACGTGTGAGGTCAGGTTCATAAGTAAGTCAATAAGTCAGTTGGTTAATGACAACAACAGCAACAGCAACAGCAACAGCAACAACAGACAACTTGCTGAGCGAAAGCAACAGCATCCCTAGCATTGGTTAGCTACACAGCCAAATCCAAAGCAGCCCAACCGAAAGCCACCCAAGCGAGGGAAATTCTCTCAGCATTCGTTGCGTTTGTCAGCGCTTTTGCTCTCAGCGTGCTTAGCAACATTTGAGGCCAGCAACATGTGCAGCCGATTAGAAATTAATTTTAAAAAGAGTTTTTAATTAGCTAATTTTAATGGTATTTTATAAGAATATATATATATATGCATGTAAATCTTGACTTTAGGCTCCATTCGTTAGCTGGTTACAAAAATTGAAGTGAAGTTTGATGAAAAGTTTTTAAAGTTTGTTAGCTTAAAACATTGTTGCTTGCGGCTAAGTAAAATGTTATTGCATGTAGCTGCCGAAGTAATGTGGTCTTTACAATAATGATTAGTAAGTTAATTTAGTGAGAGATTCACTGGTTGCTGAATGGAATTATCTTTGTAATACATAGCAGCTTCATCTGTTAAATAGATTATATATATTATAATTAGCTAAATATATATTGTATATTTTACTCAAATTAAAGTCACTCAAGCATATACATATGTATATATCATCTTATAACGTTAAGTTAGGAATAAGTGATGGCTATATAAAATATAAGTAAGATTTTCTTTGCCTTCTGGCTTAGTTTATGCGCTAAAATATGTTAACAAATAAACTGAGCGTCATCTGGCTTAATTTTTACACTCACCGCCTATGCTCAATAAAATCTTAACTATCAGAGCTCGAGCTTTACAATTTTGTTATATTATTCTACATACATTATGTATGTTAATCAGTCAAGTAGAAAAGTTGTCAGTTTATATATGTATATACTAATTACAGCTAATCAGTCAGCTTCTATGGCAATCAGTTAGGCAATGTACATAGAAGTCTGTCTGTCAGTCTACCATCATAAATCATAGCTATAACTCAGTTATTCGGCAGCCTATAGGTAAATCAAACTATTAATTAATCGATCAATCAGTCAAAGAGTCTGAGAAGTCTGTAAGCCTTACAATCAATCATCAATTAATTAGTCAGCTTAGCGCTCAGTCAAGCAATCAATTACTCCGTCACTAGACTTATTAGTCAGCCAGCTAGAATCATGAATCATTAATGTATTAATGTATCAATCATCTGTATTAATCAATCATAAGTAAATCAGTCAGTCTGTCAAATAGTTAGACAATTCATAATGCAATTGACTTATTGGTTGATCAGCTGGTATCATGAATCATCAATGCTAATCAATTATCAATTTATCAATCAACTCAATGCTCAATTTAGTCAAAATCTATCGGCCAGCTAGTATGTTCAATCAATACTAATCTTATACTGATATTATATTAATTTTATACTTATTATGTATTAATCTTATACAACAATCAACAATCATCAAACAATGATTCATTTAGTTAAAAAGTTCCAACAAAATATATAAAAGTCCCTCCAGTTAGTAATAAGTACAAGTCGCTCAATATAACCGTTATCAATCCATAGTTAATTAGTCAACAGTCAATCAAGCAATCAGGCAATCACTCAATTAATCAATCACCAGCATCATCAGTCAGTGAGTCAAACACAAATATTTGCCTTTGCATATAAGTTTAATGTAAACTAAAAGCTAACTGCTATATTATTCACTTGTGCATATATCATTCAGCTTTTGTTTGTCATCAATGATCAAATAGCTAAGAGCAGTCTGAGTCCGTGTGTGTGTGTGTGCGTGTGTCTTCGATCACCGTTATTTAAAGGTCAAGTGTGTGTCGTGGACATAGCGCTTCGCTTGACGCACTCATACATAGGCATGTAAATATTCCAATTCATGCGCTGAACGGGCATTTCTCTCTTTGCTGAATCTGTGCGCTAGGGAAATTATTGCAAAGGGCAACGAAAAGACGAAATCATCTTTTGTAATTTGTTTGCATTATGCAAAGTGCGGCTAACTGAATTATCGTTAGCTGTATGCTCTGGCATCCTTGGCAGCTGCACTTTCTTTCTTTCTTTGCCGGAGTCCTTTTCAACGCTTGGCCGTGCCGTGCCATGCTGTGCCGTGCTGTTGGCAGCTCGCTGCCTTTTTCTTTGTCTTTGGCCTTTTCAATGAGCAATGCGCCGCAGTCAATTTGATGAATTTTTCACAAATTCCATCTTAACGTCAAATTGGCCAACGGGATAGGTTCTCGTTTATTTTTTATGCTTCTCTTGCTGCTGCTGCTCTCTTTCACTCTCCCCCACCCTCACCCTCTCTCTTACCGTCTCTCACTTTTTCACTTGTGCCTTCTTTTGTGCCAGCGAAAAGCCCAGTCGCTGCCGCGAAAGCAGCCAACAGAGCTCTCGCCTCCTGCCTCCTGCCTGCTGCCTCCTGCTTGCTGCCTCCTGGCTGCTGCTGTCTCCCCCTCGCTCTGATTCATCGTGAAACCGCTTGAGCGTCAAGTGATTGATGCATTGCGCTTGTAAATTTGATGGCGCGTTGGTTTGCGGATGGAGCAGGTCGTCGGTTTTTCGGGCCAGAAGAGTGGGCGCCGCCGCGCAGCCATGAGCAAGTCATGGTCCAGAATTGTGTGCCGGGCATGGGCATTTGGGTGCCACTGCCTGGTCCAGCAGCAGCAGCAGCAGCAGCAACAACAGCACGGCATCAGCGGCTCCGTTCGCTGCATTTGCCAACTCAAACAGTCGCTGCGGCCTGGCGGGGCATGCAAAGTGCGCGAAATTGACTTTGCTTTTGCGGGCGCTGACAGTGGCATTGCCGGCTGCTGGTTGCGTCCTGGTTGAGATGGTTGGGATTGTTGGTTGGCTGCTTGGCAGCTGCGCGAATGATGAATGGAAAATGCGAAAATTTGTAAGGCAAAGGCGCAGCAGGCGAGGCGAGAGTGGGAGAGTGGGAGAGAGTGGATGGCAAGTGCTGCAAAAGAAATTGTGAAATCTTAGTTGAAATTATTATAAATTAATGGCTATCCTTGTGACCCAGTTACCCGAATGTTTCGGAATAAGCAGCCACTGGAGCTGGCGGTGGTGCAGCCGCAGCTGTGGTCGAGTGCTGCGCGGGGCGTGCACAGTTTATTGAGATGAAAGGAAGAGAGCTTCAGCTGCCACACACATACACACACGGCACATCCTTTAAGCAGTCGTATGTGTGTGTGTGTGTGTGTGTGTGTGCGTAGCGGCACTGTCGTCCTGGTTTGACAGTTGCATTTTTAATGCTGGCCATAATTAAGTTTCTGCAACAGCAGCAATTGCAGCCCGCGCCAGCTTAGGGACAAAATATCATTAGCCGGCGCTTTCGTGTCCCAGCAGTGCGCACCGTACAGTGAAACTCCATTGCCCTGGCCAAACACTACTTTCGAGTCGCCCATCAGCCATGCCTCATCGATGCCGGCCATCATCATGCTGTTCATCTCTGTTCATAGCATGCAGGTAAAATCATTCATACACTATTCATGAACAGGCAAATGAGCGCCACAACAATACTTTGTCTGGGGACCCAGCTTAGGCTGGCTGCCCACTGTAGCTGGCCCAAGGATAAGCGGAAATTGATTTCCAAGCACTGTCATCTCTATGCACTTCATATATTCATGCTGCATTAGTAAATAGATTTTGTTATTCCATGAAAAATATATTTGAAAAAAAAATAAACGAGTTGCTGACATCGGATTGTGTTGGGCGCAAGAAGAATAAAGATTTCGATACGATTTATGATATATATATAAATTTTGTGAAGCCGATATAAATATAGATAGGATATTGTTTTAGAGAAGAAGCAACCAAATCTCTATCAGATTCCTTTGTATGGAAATTATGGGAAAACATGAAAAACAGAATAAGAAATATTAAATTAGCTTTCTAACATATATATATATATATATATATTTTTTTTTTTTTTTTATTTATTTTTCTTTAATATAGGGGGAAAGAAATATATATATGGATTGGCAAGATTTTCATAATTCATTAATAAGAAAAAATTAAGATAAATTGCTTAATATTTTAATATGATATATAAAATATTTTATATATGCATATAATATATTTTAATGTACTTATTAAATATTAAAATATATATTAAATATTTAATATATTCATATAATATATTAAATATGTAATATATATGCATATGTATATTAAAAAGAAATATATCCATTATATTTTCGGTTCTACATATATAAACTTTAGATTACCATATATAGATATTCATATTTTATAAATGTAAAGCACAAAGATTTACTGTCAAGATTGTTCTATGCATATCTAGGAAATGAAATAATTTTTCTTGAACACGTAACTTGCTAAAAATTTATTTTATATTTATTTATTAAATATTATCATAGATTCTAAAGACGACGCAACGAGATTTCTATCATATTTTAAATAATTTTAGTTTTAACTGTAGATATTTTTATGATCATTAAAAAAAAATAAATGAAATAATTTATGTTAAAATTTTATTTAATCATATAAAAATTAATTTCATATTTATTTATTTAAACACTTTTTTTTCATGTTAAAAAAGTGAAATAAAAGAAATTTATAAAATTATAAAAATTAATTTTATATTTATTTATTTAAACATTTTAAAAAATTATTTATTAATTTAATTATCTAAAAATTAATTTTATATTTATTTATCTAAACACTTTTTTTTTATGTTAAGAAAGTTAAATCAAAATAGATTTGCATTTCCTTGAAGCATTCAAAATGCGCAAAAGCAAATAAAAATATTCAAGAAAAACTCCATAAACGTCTATGCACTTAGCTCTATAAATAGAAAGAATATATAAAGTACAGATGAATGAGATTGCTATAGTATTCTAGAGCAGGTCAGTGAGTTTCAGATGCGTTAATTCCAATGACAGGCAGCGCACTGTGGGAGCTGGTCAATGTGTCAAAGGCGAAATGTTGATAAAGATTGTTTTACTTGACGTTTTGCTGAATATGCCAGAGTTTCATGGAATATGCAAATGTTGTTGCTGTTGCTGTTGCTGTTGTTGTTGTTGTTGTTGCTGCTGCCTTGTCATCTGTTAACAATAAATGCAGCTACGAGCTGCTGGTGAAGCCGATGGCCTAAAGCCGGCAGCGTGGCCGGCAACAAGCTAAAAAAAGACAAGGCGACGCGCGCGTGGCACATGTCAAAAGCGAGGGGAAATTGTTAAACAAACAGCAAACAGACGCAGACGCAGCGTGAAAATAAATTGAACAGCCCAGCGAAGCGTCACTGACCTATGCGCACACGTGAGCAACAGCAGCAACAGCAGCAACAGCAGCAGCCAGCAACAACAGCAACAGCAGCAACAGCAACAACAGCAACAGCAACAGAAATAGCCAAAGCAAAAAGCTGCCCCCGCAGCGTGAATTTCAAATTTCCCAGTCGGCAACATTTTGTCTGTCGGCTGGCGATGTTGCTGCAACAAGCAGTGACACGAAGTGGCGCCAACGTTCGTGTCGTTCGTTCGTCTGCTCGTCTGCTCGTGTGCTCGTGCGGTCTGTGTGGATGCTGTACACGTTCGGTCTGGGGCCGGCCGATTGCCGTCTCAATTCTTCAGCTTCAGTCTTTGCGCGATTTTCAGCTGCTGCGGTCCAGCCACAGAGCCAGCGCCAGTGCCATTGCCAGTGCCAGGCCGTTCAACGTGTTGCTAGTCGTCGTAGTACGTGCATCAGCGTATCTTTGCGCTACAAACTCTTTGGCGTAATCTTTTGGCAGCGCGTGTGTGCGGTGGCAGTCACTTAGCGACTGCTCAATAATCATTGGCATAGTTTCGGTTACGGCAATTTATTCGATTCGTCGTTTGTTTGTTTGCTTTATTTTTTTTTTTCTAACTCTTACGTTTTCTATTTTTTTCGGGTATTTTTTTTTTTTTTTTTTTTGGAAAAGCGAACAAAGTTGGAAATTTTTTTTTTTGGTGTCGCCGCGTGTGGTAAGATTTCGAAGCGCGCTTTTTGGCGCACGTTGCGCATTGCCCAGTGAGTGAACTGCGAACGTAAACAGATATCAAGTGTCCCAAATAAACAGAAATCATAACAACAACAACAACAACAGCAAGAACAACAACAATTGTAGCAGCAACAACAAAAAACTTGTGACATTTCGTGCGGGTAAGCGAACAAAAGCCACAAATCTTAACGACCCCCCTCAAAACCGCAGAAATTATATCAATTAAGACTTGTGTGCTTCAAATGGGCCAAGCGATGGCATTTGCTGATAATGCGAAATAATCAGCTAGCCGCAACAACTTGACTGCATTTACCACTTGACATTAGCCGGCATACAGCGTTGACATTAGACATTGACAGAGTTATGGACGGGGCCGGAGCAAGCAAAAAAAAATAAAAAAATAAATAAATAAATAAAAAAAAAATTGTAATAAAATATTAAATAAAATAAAATAAAAATCCATATATAAATACATACTTGGCATAGTTAA
Source organism: Drosophila stalkeri (assembly GCA_035047405.1). NCBI lineage: Eukaryota > Metazoa > Arthropoda > Insecta > Diptera > Drosophilidae > Drosophila > Drosophila stalkeri. The sequence continues at coordinate 11,433,264 of JAWNPR010000061.1, forward strand.
TATAAAAAGTGCGGAAATATTTACAAATATGTTTGCTAATAATTATTTTGCTTTTATTAAATATGTTTTTATTTAATTATGTTAAGCAATCAACACAAAATAAAATGCATAATTTTTTTGCTCTGCAAATATTTTCAATAAAAATTAATTTAATATAAAGCGTTCATTATTTAATTTTAATTACATATTTTATTCAAAATTTATCAACAACAAAAAAATGTTTTGAATAAAAGTCAATTTATTTGTTAATTTAATTTAGTTGTGCATAAAAAAAAATCAAGTTTTCACTGTCACTAAAGGCAGCTTGATATATATATAAATATATATATATATATATGATAAATTTTAATTTCTTCTAAGTCTAAGCTTCTATGAAATTTATGTATAAAATTTTGCAATTCTACAATTTTTCGCACTGATCAGCTGCATTAGCTGCAAGCAGCTAAAAAGAAGTTAACTTTAAGCTAAACTCTCGCAGATCTCAGTTACTTACTTAAGTCACATTGCCTAATCAGAGTTCACAGTTGAGGCGTTATTTCTGATTTCTGAACTTGCACTCGGTGCCGCTGCTGCTGCTGCTGCTGCTGATGCTATGCAATGCATTGATTCTGTTGGCAACACCCAACGCCACAGCCGCTGCGTGTTGGCCTTCAAAAAATGCTGCCACCCGAAGTGGGAACTCAGCCACGTTGAGCTGGAGCTAAACAAAAAATAAAATAAAATAAAATATAAAAAAAAAGAATACAAAAAATAAGCACTCGAGCTAAAAAGCTAGCAAAAAATGACTACAAATGGATATACAAATGGAAATGCAGAAAGTGCAGCAACAGCAGCAGCAGCAGCAGCAGCAGCAGCAACGGCAGCAGCATCAAAAGCCAGCGGAAATGGACAGTAAATAAATGTTTACAATTTTTCTGTTGCGCCTGCTTTAGTTGGGTATCATTTCTTTTAGTTTTTTGTTTGCCTTTGGCACATAAATATTCCGGAAATTGTGTAGCCGCTAGCAAAGTAATGGCCAAGGCACTGCTGCTGCTGCTGCTGCTGCTGCTGCTACGGGTGGGCCCCATGGTGAACGTGGCCAAATCAGAGCTTACTCTGAAGCACAAGAAATGAGTATATGAATAATGTGCTAAACACTCGCAGCTGCTGCTCAGACAAGCAAATTTCATTACTGCCAGCTATACGCTGCTCTTAATTCTAGCATTTCTTATTATAGCTTTCGTTTATTTTTTTTGTACCAATTTAAGAGATTTTAGTATACCTGAATGTCTTGTCTTAGCGAAGGTACTTTGCTTTTCACATTTTCTACTACAACATCATTAACAGCATCGTTTACAAGCAGCAGCTCGTTGAGCTCTTGGGTCAATCAGATAAGCATTGCTTATTTAATCAGTCTCTTTGACAATTATAGAGACAAATCCCCAGTTAATATATTAATAATAATAATATATCATATATTTCAATAATTAATATTATCTAATAATATAAGGTAATCTATCAAATAAGTTAAGCCCCTAAAAGTATCCATCAGTAAGTCAATCAAACAGCCCATCAATCATTAAATCCATCAGACTGTCAATCAGTCAGTCACTCAACTTATTCAACTGACAGTCTGTCAGTATGTCAATCCATAAATGAAGCATATAGACAACGAGTACGTCAATCACTCAATCAGCCAATTAATAAGTGAGATAGTATAATGGATTCCATCAGTCAATCAATTGGCTAATTAGTCAAATAATCTATTAATCAGTCAAACAGGACTTCAATCAGTCAATCAAGTTGTCACTTAAGTTAATCAATATATCAGCTAAACATATTATTCAGTCAAACAAGGCTTCAATCAGTCAAACAGGGCTTCAATCAGTCAATCAATTTGCCACATAAGTTCATCATTCAATCAATATGTCTGCAAAATCTATCAATCAGTCAAACAGCGCTTCAATCAGCCAATCAAGCTGCCACTTAAGTCCATCAATCTATTGACTAAATTAGATAGTCTTTAATCTTATCATTCAATCGATACATCAGAAAGTCTATTAGTCTAACAATCAATTACTAGATTATCTATCAGCTCATATTACATATTCCATCAGCAAGTTAATACAGTCAAATAGTTCATCAGTTAATCAATCAGTCAATTCATATATTCCATCAATCAGTTATACAGTCAACTGTTGTTTTTTATAGGTCCATCAGCTAGTCAATCAGTTAGTCAATCAGATACTCAATTAGTTAATCAGTCAATCTATCAGACACTACATCTGTCAATCTGTTCATAAGTCAATCAATAAATCGAACAATCAGTCTGTCAGTCAGTAAATCAAATAGTCTATCAGCCTGTCAATCTATAGATCCAGCACACCATCAATTCGTCAAATAGTCTATCAGACAGTCAATCCTTCAACTTGGTTAGTCTGCCAATGAGTGGAAGCATTGATAACTCACTCAATCCACGACGATCCCGTGGAGTCCTCAGCTTAGTCTAGCTAGGCTCTCATTAAACAAGTCAAGCCAGTGAAAACAAAAGCTAAATGCAGCTGCTTCAAGTCCAGGCGCCTTTTATGCAGTCTGCATGAATATATTTATGTATATGCAAATACATTTATACTACATAAAATATATATAATTTAAGAGAAAAATAAGAATTATACTTGAATGCAGCAGTAGCAGCAGCAGCAGCTTTCGAGAGACAAGTAGTGCAATTACTGCATAAGGTACTTGTAACGAGCCAGTGCTGCTGCTGCTGCAGATGCTGATGCCGTTACTGCCAACTGGCAACTGGCACTAGGCTGTTCCCGTTAGTCACTCACACTCCTTCACCCACCCATACTCTCTATCTCTTCAGTTCTTCGCCACCGCTCAGTAGCTGAGGGTCACTTTGTTGCCGAGCGCTGAGCCCAGGCGCTGAACTAATTTAAGGCAATTATTTGTGCCACCCGCTGCCGCTGCACAGTGAGCTTGAAAGAGAGGAAAAAAAAAAACCAGAATGAAATGTTTCCATGATACCTATATATATATATATACATATATATATATATATGATAGCCAGTGTATTGGCCCTATTCATTTTAATGTGCATAAAAATTTAAGGCTTCAACTTTAGCAATGGAATTTCAATTACGAATATGTTTAATTGCAATTAATTATATGCATATAACAAATACATTTTTCAATAAAAATACATTTTTTTTGGTATTTTTATATATAAAAAAATGTATAAATTAAAATAGATTTTATTATTTTTATTTCTCAACAAATGAAATATTGTACTTAAAATAACAATAATTATCTATATTTATTTATTTACATTATTTATTATCTATATTTCATTTTAATACTTAAAATAGATAATTTATGCAGACTTCATTTTCTTCTTTTGCAAAAAAATGAATTTTTAGCGGGGACCGCAAATAAGAATTAAAAAAAAATAATGAGGCACAATAAAAGCAACAGCAAGAGTGGAGAAAAAGATTTTATTTTTTAAATTTATTTTATTTGGGTTTTACGGTGAATTCAAAAAATGAATAAATTTGAATTTACAATTTTTTAATTCATCTTTTTTAAATTATTAAAATGGAATTATATGATAAAAATAAAAAATAATAATTAATTATGAAAAATAATTGATGTTTTAATTTTTATATTTTTTAATCTAAAAAGAAAATATATAGTTATAGGTAAAAAATGTATTGCAATTATATATAATATAAAAATCTATAGATTTTTAAAAAAAAATTTTCGTCTGAGAACTTTTATAATTAAATTTAATATTTGTCAGATTTTTAAAAATTTTTTTTATATCTATGCATGTGTACTATTCTGTAATATTTGATGTAAATACTGTGTATTTAAAATTTTTTTTTTTTTTTTTTTTTTTTATTAAGAAATTTATTTTTTGGCTTTTATAAATTGTTGTAAAGGACTTATTGGCATAGCCAAGCATAGTCTCAGCACTTAAGACACTTGGATAGTCCTTCCAATTCGAGTCTTGTTTTCATATAGATTTGAATAATCAAAGTAGCTCATGCGATTTTCTAGCTCACATTTGCTCGTACGGCGAGCTATATATCTCATTCAATCGCTACGACTGACAAAACATTTATTTTTTTTTCCTGGTTTTAACAAAATATTAAAAATTTGCAATATCCTATTTTTGTACCCCTTCATGTCATTTTGGTTCCTTGTTGAATATTTTAATAGTTTCAATTGTTTAGTTTTTGTTCTTTTAAATTTGCATTCATCTTACTGAAATCATGTCGAGCACTCTGACTCCCGAAAAGTTTGTTGAGCATGCTAATGTCCTGGACCGATTCGTCAAAGAGGACGATGCAAAGCCGTATATTGTGGCAAATGACTTCAAAAAGACGCTGGTAGAGAAGTTTCTCTCAAAGTCCGATCCAGATATTATATTCGTGGTGGGCGACATGGCATACGGCTGCCATAGAGCGGTGCTGCGCGAACATAGCGAACTCTTTGCCAACTATTTACCCACGGGCATGATCATCAGTCTGCCGCCGAATGTCACTGTGAATGGCTTCCTTCTGGCCTATGACTCAATGCTGCTGAATGAGACCACCTGCAAACGTGGCCAGCTGATAGAGGTGCTCCAGGCAGCGCGCTATATCTACCACACACGCCTGGCCTCCGGTGTTTTTCGGCACTTTGGCGATCGCTGTGCCTGTACCGAACCAGACGCATTGGGCACGTACTTCGCTGCAAAGAGGGACAAGAAGATTGGCATGGCCAACCTGATGATGACCTGTGTGAATAAGCATTTCCTGCTGCTCATCTGCTCGACTGAGTATCGCGAGATGCAGTTGTCTTCCGTGCTCAAGCTGCTGAGCTCCGACTCCCTGGCCGTGCAGCATGAGATCGAGGTCCTCTACGCGGGCCTCTATTGGGTGTATGCCCACTACGATACACGAAAGCAACACATTCGCACTGTGTTGCGCACGGTGCGCTTTCTGCTGCTGCCGTCCATGTTTATATTCAATACGTCAGCCCGTCTGCACGAGCTGACCCCGCGGGTGGCCGACGAGCTGGCGCCGCACCTGAGCAGGGCCATGCTCTATCTGCAAAGGCTAAAATTGGGCCTGGTTGCCAAGGATGGGTATGGGTTTGGTCAGCGCTGCTGGATCACCGATCCCGAGTGCCACTACACCAACAAGGAGAGTGTGACGGCAAAGACGTTCACCTGTGGGCCAATCGACTTCATCACCTACATCAAAAAGCTGAGCACTTCTAAAGAGTTCTTGGCACGCATTTATGAAAATAAAGTAGTCTTTTGATAATGTTTGTAGTTTGTATTGCGATTGATTTGATTGAATAACATTTTATAATAAAGAATAAAAACTCTGCTCTGACAATAAATATTTCTCTTGATTCTGTTCTGGTCTGATTCCAGTCCTGGCTGCTGCTCCGTCTCCTGCTCGTGCTCATATCTAATCTCAATCACGTTGATAACATTACGTATCATGTCGATGATTCCTTTAAGCACCCCAGAATAGTCATCTGCATAGAGCTCTATAGTCAGTTCGCATATGCCATTTAACTGTTGTCTTATTTATCGTGTAAAATCAGACTCCAAACCTCATTCGTCTAGCTATCGATAGACTCTGTCCCCTCTCAAACACTCGCAAACTCCAGGTATAAACAACAGCAGCTCGAAAAGTAGGCCTTGTTTGCTCTCATATATATTTGAATAATCAAAGTAGCTCATGAGATTTTCTCACTGCTGTTTGCTCGTACGGCGAGCTATATTTCTCATTCAATTTCCGGAGCTTCGACTGTTAACATCTAAGTCGAATTATAAATTTTTCGTGTTCATAAAAAAAAATATTTTTTTTTTTTCGATATACTATTTTTCTTGCTTTAATAATTGTTACGTTGAGGTTTTAAGTGAGTATTTTGGTAAATTGCAATAATTGGCATACAAAGTGACCTAAATTTCATCCTCGTGCAGCACATCGTCATATTCATAGGTCATCATAATAAAAGATCAAATATAATTATGGAATATATACCATCTTGGTTTCTCGTTGAGTGCATTAAAAGTTGATTCAGATTCCAAGTGAGTATTCGCGAGAGACGCGAGAGAGCAATTGTCACTTAAAGAGATCTAATTTTCATGCATCTATAGCTCGTCATGTCGAGCAGCGTCTCATGAGGGATGTGGAGCATTATTGTGTCCAGACCCGATTCCTCACATAGTAACAGTAAATGGATTTTCAGCTGTCAAGGAACTCGGTGCTTGTTGAGATGCTGTTGCAGAAGTAACTCGCAGATATAGAATCGGATGTTATATGCGTGTTGGGGTACACGACATACGGCAGTTAGTAGTGCCGTGTGCCGGAAGATTGCTCATCACGATCATGTTATAAATGATAAATATAATAAAAAAAAATAATAATAATAAAAAAGTTTCGGCAACTAGATGATCCATTTCGGTTTTTTTTTTAAGATAAAATGGAAATATATTTAGCGAATGTTACACGTACTGTCTGTCTCTCTCTCTCTCTCTCGCTCTCGTTCTCTTTCTTTTTCTTGCCCATTACACTTTAAAAGAACTTCAATTATAATCGCTGGCCTTGCTTAACTTGCTTCAGGCTTTTTTTTTTTTTTTTTGGTGTGTCTGTCCGTCGCATATTTATTCATATTAATTTGTGCTCGCTCGCGTGCGCATATGTGTGTGTGTGTCTGTGTGTGTGTGTGTGTGCACGCAGAGTTTTCGTCTAAGGCGCAGCATTCATTCAGTCATTTGCAGTGTCCGTTGCCATTTAGTGCACTTATTCATTAAAATACAGAAAAGGAAAATAGGCGCAACAGCAGCAGCATCTGTGTGTGTGTGTGGGGGGAAGAAAATGGAGAGCATTGCGAAACAAGAGTGAAAATGAATGAAATAAAAAATGTAAACATACACAAGTGCAATGCAAATTAAAGCAGACAGCAAAGTGGCTGCTCCTGTACGCTCGTGCAGGACAAGTGGCATAGTCGGCATAGAGGGATGGGTAAGGTAGATGAAATGAGTAGGAGCAGGAGGAGGAGCAGCAGCAGGAGCAGCAGCAGGAGCAGCAGCAGCAGGAGGAGGAGGAGGAGTGAGGCTATAGAATGCTGGCAATGAGGCAAATGTGGCCAACGCCGACTGATGCCATGGCGAAAGTTAGATGGAAACAATGAGCAAAGCAAAAGGGATTGTGGGTGATAAGGGAAGTATGGGGGGAGGGGGTTGGGAAGCGTGTCAGGGAGTAGTGGGTGGCATAGTATGGCGTATGGTTGAGGCACGGTAGCAAGTCCTTGCCAACGCGAAGAGGCAATTCATTAGCTTTAATTTAGGTAAATGTCCTTGGTCCTTGTGGTGCTGCCTCTTGTGGCGAACGTTGCAAATGCAACTAAAATGTTGCGGTTACCTCCATTTTCATTTGCTTACCACATTTGCGTATGTATGTGTGTGTGTGTGTGTGTGTGTGTGTGTGTGTGTGTGTTTTATGAGAGTACTCGTTATGTTTTCTCTGGCAGCTCACTTAATATTTAAAGCCATCAAAAGTCGTGCAAGTGGCACATTCAGCCATAACTCCAGCTGCCTAAATTACCCAATTAACAAATTAAATTGCATTTCAGTTGATTTATATGCATTCGGCTTTAATATGCACTAGATAACTGTAACATGCAATTTTGATACTCATAATCGAATTTGATTGATTGAAATCGTTAAATTTATTGCATTTGAATTTGCATTGCCTTGAAGAGCTTCAGCCAGAGAGCGACTCATCGAGGAGTTCTCCATGGAAAGGTTGACTTGCGGGTTTTGGACTCTTTAAAGATTGTTTGCTCAACAGTTCTTTGTGGTCAACTGGCTTATGTGTGCTTTAAAAGTCTGCTGTCTGTCGAGAGTATTTGAGTTGTTTTGTGGCATCCCAGCCCGACAGTTAGTTACCTCTTCTACTAGTGGCAATGCCAGGGTGAAGCTGCCTGTATTACGATGTCAGCTATATCGCTTTAAGAGCTCTATAATCAGTTCACATAATGCATTGAGCTCTTGACTTATTTGACGAGTAAAATCATAATCCAAACCTCATTCGCCTAGCTATCGATAGACTCTGTCCCCTCTCAAACACACGCAAACTCCAGATATAAACAACAGCAGCTCGATAAGTAGGCCTTGTTTGCTCTCATATATATTTTAATAATCAAAGTAGCTCATGAGATTTTCTAACCCATTTTCCCCCGTACGGCGAGCTATATTTCTCATTCAATTTCCGGAGCTTCGACTGTTAACATCTAAGTCGAATTGTAAATTTTTCGTGTTCATAAAAAAAAAATATTTTTTTTTTTCGATATACTATTTTTCTTGCTTTAATAATTGTTACGTTGAGGTTTTAAGTGAGTATATTGGTAAATTGCAATAATTGGCATACAAAGTGACCTAAATTTCATTCTCGTGCAGCACATCGTCATATTCATAGGTCATCATAATAAAAGATCAAATATAATTATGGAATATATACCATCTTGGTTTCTCGTTGAGTGCATTAAAAATTGATTCAGATTCCAAGTGAGTATTCGCGAGAGACGCGAGAGAGCAATTGTCACTTAAAGAGATCTAATTTTCATGCATCTATAGCTCGTCATGTCGAGCAGCGTCTCATGAGGGATGTGGAGCATTATTGTGTCCGGATCCGATTCCTCACATAGTAACAGAAAATGGATTTTCAGCTGTTAAGGAACTCGGTGCTTGTTGAGATGCTGTTGCAGAAGTAACTCGCAGATATAGAATCGGATGTTATATGCGTGATGGGGTACACGACATACGGCAATGAGTAGTGCCGTGTGCCGGAGGATTGCTCATCACGATCATGTTATAAATGATAAATATAATAAAAAAAAATAATAATAATAAAAAAATGTATTAATCAAAAAAAAAATTTTTTGATTTTTTTGTTTGCCAATATTTTAGAAATCAGATGGAAATATATATTTAGAGATAAAATAGAAATAGTTTTTGAGAGATAAAATAGAAATATATTTAGAGAATATCATTTTCGTTGTCTCTTCGCTGTCTATCTCACTCTCTCCTATGCAATATTAAAGAATTTCAAGTATTGCATTATAATACTATGTAGGCCTTGTTTGCTCTCAAATATATTTTAATAATCAAAGTAGCTCATGAGATTTTCTAACCCATATTCCCCCGTACGGCGAGCTATATTTCTCATTCAATTTCAGGAGCTTCGACTGTAAGCATCTCAGGCAAAATCAAAATTTTCTGTTAAAAAAAAAAAAAAAACATTTTTTTTTTGTTTTCGATATACCATTTTTACTTGCTTTAATCAATTGTTGCGTTGTAGTTTGAAGTGAGTATTTGGTTAAATTGCACTAATTGGCATACAAAGTGACCTAAATTTCATTCTTCTGCAATACAGCAACATAGTCATCGGCATCGTTACACATGGACTGAAACTAATAATAAGATATATATATAGATTTAAGGAAAGTTTATTTAGATTGCAAGTGAGTCTTCAAGAGAAGTGGTGCAATTGTTACTCAAAGTGATCTAATTTTCATCATCTCATCTATAGCTTAGCGAAATCATGTTGAGCATTATTGTTTCTTGACCCAATGGACTGAGAATTTTTGCTGTCAATGAAGTTGCTGTTAGAGAAGTAACTCAAAAGGTCAGCACTGCGGAATTACCGATCCGGAGTGCCTCTACAACAACAAGGAGAGCGTAATAATAAATACGTGCACCTTTGTTGGGCCAATCGACTCCATCATCTAGATCAGAAAGCTGAGCATTTCTGAAGAGTTCTTGGCACGCATTTATGAAAATGAAGTGGTCTTTTGATAATGTTTATAGTTTGTATTGATTGAATAACATTTTATAATAAAGAATAAAAACTCTGCTCTGACAATAAATATTTCTCTTGATTCTGTTCTGGTCTGATCTCAGTCATGGCTGCTGCTCCGCCTCCTGCTCGTGCTCATATCTAATCTCAATCACCCTGATAACATTACGTATCATGTCGATGATTTCTCTAAGCACCCCAGAATAGTCATCTGCATAGATAAGAGCTCTATAGTCAGTTCGCATATGCCATTTAGCTGTGGACTTATTATGAACATGAAGTGCACCAAATGTCTTTTGATAATGTTTACTTTTTGTATTGCGACTGACTTGAATAAGATGCTATAATAACGAATAGAGACTCTGCGCTGAGCACTAAATATTTCATTTGACGCTGCTCTGGTTTGATCTCAGTGCTGGCTGCTGCTCCGTCTCCTGCTCGTGCTCACATCTAATCTGCAGCGCTCAATTACCTAGACAACATCATGTGGCATCAGAATCCGCTTAAATGTCGATTGCAGTTTACATTTCCAGTTGGCTGCGAGGCGAGCAACGGCAGCATCACCTCAGCTGTCCAATCTGTGTGTGTGTGTGTGGGTGTGGCAGCTCTCTCCCAGCTCAGCCGCTGCGTGACATTGGCATTCCTTCTTCCACGGCTGCGTTGCCTCTCGCTATGCCCTAAGCCCATATAACACACTTCCCAATACGCTCCCTCCCTGCTCGCCCGCTCTCACTGTCAATCCCTCTCTCTCTCTCTCTCTCTCTCTCTCTCTGTCTCTCTGCTGTCCAGCAGAAATAAATCATGCGAGGCCGAGCCAAGCTGCAACGTCTGCCTAATTAGATAATGTCAGCAGCACGCAGCGCGTCATTTCCTGCACAGGATCTGGGCCTACATTGGCCAAGTGGCTCTGGCTTCTGGCGTCTTTACACTCACACACGCACACACGCACACTATAGTAAGTGTGTGTGTGTGCATATTCTTGACCCCAATTAAATTTAAATCATTTGAGTGCTTCCAAAGTAAAACTAATTGCTTTTGCTTGCCCGCCCCTTTGTTCGCTGTCTGCTTTAGAGCAAGCTAGCCCCTCCACCCTGCCACCACCACCTTCCACGCCCTCCACATTGTGGCAGCCTTTGCCATTGTCTCGAGTAGCCCATTCATATTAACTCTGTTGTTGTTGTTGCTGCTCAATTTGCCAGAGCAATTTCCAATTGCCATGCGCTTGTGTAAATCTTGCAAATGTTAAGTGCCACAACAACAGTTGCTGCTGCTGCTGCTGTTGCTGCTGCTGCTGCTGTTGCTGCTGCTGCTGTTGTTGCTGTTGTTGTGAAAAAGTTGCTGCTTGCTCTTGTTTTAATTCAATTTGTCAGACCGCAAATAAATAGACACTTAAATGCCACAGCGTCTGCATCCGCTCGGCACAAAATGTTATTATAATTCTCTTCTCTTCTCTTCTCTCTCTTTCTTTTACTTTTTGTTGTTCTTTTCTCTGCTTTTTTTCTGTTGTTGTCTGCGACGAATCAGTCTGCATATTAATGCGTCTCTGGACGCACATTAATGCATTGGATAATGAATAGCTCACACACAGAGCGAGCGCGCGCGCGAGAGAGAGAGAGAGAGAGAGAGAGAGAGGGAGTAAGAGGGAGAGAGCGCTACACATGTACGTGCCTGGACATGACATGCAATCATTTTAACCCCAATGACCCCAAAAAGTCAGGGCTGCCTTAGAAAGTTTCTCTTTCAATGCCATTAAGCAGACGCACACACATGGGCACACTTCTCTCTCTCTCTCTCTCTCTCTCTGTCTCGCTTTTTCTTTGCTCTTATTGTTGTGCCACGCCTCGCCTTAACAGTTCAAGTCAAGTTTGTTTATACTTCAATCACATGTTAGCTGCAGCTTAGCCTTAACTTGGCCACGCCCACTGACAGGTGGCTTGCAGCTGCCGCCACTTGTTGCATGCGCCAGCAGGATGCAGCTTGCAGCAACATCAGCTGCTGCTGCTAAATGCTCAAATCAAATTATTTTACAGTTGACCTGACATGACCTGGCCTCAACAAATTGGCCAAATAATTAATTATACAACAACAACAAAAAAAAAAAGAAGAAGAAGAAGAAACACACAGAAATTCCTTGGCGAGCTAAGCGCCTTTTGGGCCAAGCAGCAACTGCTGCCAGCTGAATGTCTTTAATAAATTTATTGTGTATAGCAATTAGTATGTTGTGCCATATGTGTATGTGTGTGTGTGTGTGTGTGTGTGTGTGTGTGTGTGTGTGTGGGGACAGAGACCCAAAAGTTTACAATGCCTGAGATATATGTATTCAAATACATGCATATGTATGTACATACATATGTATATGCAAAAAGCCCAACTCATGTGTTGCGCCTAAAACAGGGCAAACATTTGTTGCCTGATTACTTTTAAATTATTTTGTGGCATCATTTCTGTGGCTCTGCGCCAGGCACAACTACAACAACAGCACACAGAGCAGCAGCAGCAGCAGCAGCAGCAGCAGCAGCAGCAGCAGCAGGAGGCGTAGAAGGTGGAGATGGTGGCTAAGGCGGAGGCTGGCATGCATAATCATAAATAAAAGACGCGCGACGGTCTGCGTGGCCGACGGTCGTGGGGTGGGGAAGGGGGGTGAGCGATGGGCGAAGGGTGTGCCCAAAAAGGACCAGGATGACAGAGTTGCTGGAGGGGCATAGAAAAAGCTTTGGGGGCTTTTGTTGAAAATGGCAACATACAAACACACACTCACACACACACACACACACACACACACACACACACACATATACATAGACTTACGCTCGCACACACGTGCGTAGGGGTAAACAGGATACGAGCAGGACACGCTGCGGCTGCTTTGGTAAAGGCGCCCAAGCATCTGGTTTATGGATAAGGCTGCTCTTTGAGGCGCCTCGCATTATGATATGCTTAAACAGCACAAAACTGTTTAATTATTTATGGATGCTTCCCTTTGTCGATGGGCATGCCGTGGAACGCAACGGCACGGAACGGAACTGAACGGAACGGCATGGAACGGGATGGAAACCATTTTTGCTGGCAATCAGTGAAGCATGTGTGCCTCCTTGATGAAAAATCTTTGCACGCCAATCTTGTCGTTGTGCATGTGTGTGTGTGTGTGTGTGTGTGTGTGTCCTTTAGTGAAATTAGCAAATCACTTAACCACTGTGCAGAATGGATCAAGGGATCAGTGCGAGCCAGCCATATGCCAGATCAAAGCCATAGATCGCCTGACAACACCATACATAATAGAAATTATATATAATGCTAAACAAGTGCTGGACATACCCCAATCATTTTGGGGCGAGCTGGCTTACAAAATGCTTAACATAAAACGCATCTCATGCAACCTTTTTTGAAACTACACAGTTAAGTAAACAAATATGCTAGAGAGTGTGTGTAAGTCTGTGTGTAAGTGTGTGTGTGTGTGTGTGTGTGTGTGTGTGTGTGTGTGTGTTATGCTTTGCGCAAATTAATGAGCTCCTTTGTGCGGCTAGGTTTAATATAATAAAACAAAACGCAAACCCAAGGCAACCTTAAAAAGAAAAAAGAAAACGAGGATAAAGAAAAACAACATTCCTTTCATTTGCACAATCAGGCAAAGGGACACACACACACACACACACACACACACACACACACACGAGTGTGTGTGTATATAAAAGGACTCGAACATATGTCGCCTGGCGCACATCAAATGCGCTTATCAGTTGTTATACCGTTATACGCTTTATGCTTTGCTACTCCCTTGATTAAATACAAAATACAAAAAAAAAATAAAAAAAAATAATAATAATAAACAAGTTCAAATAAAACTAAGCTGAGAGCATTGCATAAATAATGAAATTGCATAAAATTATTATTGTTATTTAGTTGCCTTTCATTTGATTTTATTTGAATTTTTTAAATTCAAAATTTGCATTAAATTATGCATAATTGCACTTATAATATAAACAACAAAATTCTATTACAATTTTGTCATATTATTAAACATATTATTATTTTAATTATTTATGCCATTGTGACAACAATTTGACAGCTTAGCTAAGCTTAATTTACAGCTATCTCTTTTTTATATGAAAATGCAACTCAAGTATTTTTTTATTTGAAATTATTGATAGCTCATTGAGCTAAGTTGACAACAATTGATTTTTTTTCTAATTGGCATTGGCTCTGTGCTAATTGAACTCTTATCGTTGGCGCAGCCAGCTCAAGTGAAGTGTATCCCATTTGACATTTGTTGTTGTTGTTGTTGTTGTTGTTGCATTTATGCAAGTTAATTTGCTCTTGATTTGTACTCGACATATGTGAAGATCTTTAGCTCTTCTTATATGCAGACAACACATAATCAATGTGAGAGGAGGAGGAGGAGGGGGATAACTCTCATCGACATTTGTTGCTTACAGGGTATTTGTGAGTCAGGCATTGTCTACTTTGTTTTATTCTTTATCTACTTTGCCATGGCAACATTTATGAGTGCACGCACTTTAATATTGCATTTTCATATTAATTCGCTAATGTTTGCCGATTGCACAGCACTTGACTGCATATGCGGATGTGGATGCGGATGTGGATGCGAATGCGGATACAATCTGGCTCTTAAGAGCGACTCGCACAATTAAATATGTATATATACATATATATATATATATAAATTTATATAAATTTATCGAGCTTACACATGAGTTGGCCATTCAAATCGCTGCCATATACGTACATACTTACATACATACATACATACACATATAGTTTCCCATTAATACACAGACTAACTCTGCAATACTCTAGCTAAAATTCTCTGTTCATAAAATTGTATAACTTAAATCTATATATACATATATATGTAGCCATTTTCATATAGAGAAATCTGCAAATTTAACCATCACAAATCGCTTCGATTGACTGACCGATATTAGTGCTAAGCTCGTTCAAATCTATAGCTGAAATGTAATGTGAAATGGTTGTATTCTCGTCAAAATATTTATATTTGACATTGATTGAATTGCCTGGCCATATTTTATCAAATGAAAGAAATTTTCTACACGCGCTTCGATCCCTTTTCATTTGCCAATTGCAATTTGAAATGCGAATTTTCAAATATTTGCAAACACTCAGCCATTGTGTTCGTTTGCATGTGGGTGATGGGGGGAGGGGAGGGAGAGGCGCGCCCCTGAAAGGAGTGGATGGGGCGATTTGGGCCATGGGCTGGGAATGACGTAAATACGGCTAGTTGTAAATAATTAGAAGATAACGGTTTAAATGCAAACAATGCAACAAAATCGTGTGCCCAAACACACATGCAAATCATGTTACAGGATATGCACGACTAACGGATGCCCTCTAATTAGTCATTTGCGTGTTATGATGAGAGATGTCGATGTAGATTCATGTAGAACTCAAAGAAAACGTTTACTGAAAGGACAGTTAAACGATAACATTTTTGTATACTAATCAATAACATATATCGATAGCTGTTCTTGAGTATAACAGTAAATAGTTTGTGTTCCAGGCTATTAGTAAATGTGTTATTTAAAAAATAATATTTTAAAATTTCGCAAACAGCTCGTGTTCTCAGCTATAATTACGCTCGAAGCTATCGACAATCCTATATCGATGACATATATCGATACCAGTTCTTGAATATAACAGTTAACAGTTCGAGTTACACGCTACTAATTAGTTCGCAAACAGTTCGTGCTTTCATATATGTATGAATATATTCAGGAACAGTTAATGATCTCAGTTATCGACTATCGTATATCAATAAAATTTATTAATACCAGTTCTTGAGTATAACAGTTAACAGTTGGTGTACCAAGCCATTGAGTACTTTGCCAACAGTTCGTGTTCTTAGCTATGTATAAATATATTCATGAATATTTATGTTCTCAGCTATCGACAATCGTATATCGATGACATATATTGATACCAGTTTTCGAGTATAACAGTTAACAGTTCGTGTACCAAGCTATTGAAAGTTTCTTTAATATTTCGTGCTGTCAACTATGTTTGGATATATTCAGGAACAATTCGTGCTTCCAGCCATCGACTGTATCGATAACATATCGTAACGCTATTCATATTAGCTTAAAAGCAATTTATATTTGATCAAACTCATATATGTATAACTACTTTAAGTGCATACAGTTAGTTAGCACTGTTTAGCCCATTCGTTATAAGCATATATGTCACTAATACAGCCCGTTTAGGACACACTATCAATTCGTTTGGGGTATTAAAATAAATAAATAAATAACATGTCTATTATGTGCTATCAAACTGCAGCCAATGCCTAAAACAATTAGATGTGGGCGGTTTCATTGCGGTTACATGGCGATGAATAGATTTGCCTGGAGGATGAGCGAAAAAGCGAGAAGAGAGAGAGAGAAGGAGAGAGAGAGAGCGAGAGAGAGGGAATAAGCATTAAGGGTGGGGTCTAGGGGTTTAGTCCATACGACTATTTGGCCACTATTGCTAATCAGCGTAGAGTAAGCAGCTTAAATATAATATAAGCTGGAAAAACTGCGCAATATGTTTCTGAGTGTATGTATGTATGTGTGCGTGGGTGTGTGTGTGTGTGTATTTGCTGCAGCGATTTGCGGTCAAATTATGTTTAGAACATTGTAATTATTAAATGCGCAAATGCGACAAGCAAATTGTTTAACTAAAACCTAGGCAACAGCCAGACCCAAACCAACTGTCATACATACATATATACATATATACATATATATATAAATTTACTCTAATATATATAGTATATATGTATATACTATACTGTAAATAAATAAAATATGCATTACATATGCAACAAATAAATGAAACACACGATAATGCCATATAATTGACAGGCGATTTATGCCAAGTTTATAAGCAGAGCAACAACAATTCATTGGCCATTTGTTCAATCGCATTTGTTGGACATCATTTTGGGCTCTCAATTATTCATTTATTTGCCTTTGCCATTGCCATCGCCATTGCCATTGCCATTGCCATTGCCTCGTCTCGCATCAAAGCAAATCTCTGGCTTAATATGAAGTGATTCGCATTATCAAAGTGAAGATGCCTAATGCAAATGCTTGGGATTTGCGCAATTTGTGCTAGCAAATTGTAAGGTGAAAATGTTGCCTTTGAGGTTAATAACAATATGATTGGACAGCTCCAAATACAAATGGATTGTTTATCTCTGCTTATGGTCAGTTAAGTGTTATTCATAATTAAGGAATTTAACAAAGTGCATGAAGCTGATATGTTGTTGACTGGAAATGTTGGCTTTAAGACTTGATGTTTTGATAGGTTAAATATCAGCTTTAAGCCCATTTCATAATTGAAGACATGAAGAGGTCAAATAGAAACTAACTAACTACATATATCAATGGAACAGGGCTTTGAAATATTACGTTTCAAATTAGACTTAAATGGTTTTGAGACCTATTGAAATGCCACTGATAAAAGTATATATATATTTATATAAATGCATATTAAAGCTGAAAAATCATTAAGAGCGGCTGCACTTGATGGATTAAGCTTTTTTCAAACATACATTGTTTCAAACATACATATTTAAATAAATCTATTTGAGCGGAAAAATCATTGATTGTGGCTTCTGTTGATGGCTTCAGCTTGCGCTTATAAATTTATATAGTTTATAAATTTATATAGAAGAGGTCGAAACCCTTTTATAGTGGCTCGATGAATTACACTTAAATAAACGTAGTTTAAAATATTTATATTTAAATCATAGCTCGCATATAACTGTGAACCATTTGAGTTTTCACACTCTGTTCACGAGATTAACGAACTATGATTCTTACTCACTCGCTCTAGCTTTCACGTTCGCTCTGAGCAACAGACTTTGGCTGTTTTCGTGTTTCGTTTCTGCTGAGAACGCCTTGAGTTTCAACTATTCGTGTGGCGCTCGCTTAACGAACATCACTCGTTTAACGAATGGCGTTCGCACAATGAGAGTTAGGTAGTGATCAAAAAAGACCCAGAGGGTCGATGCAAACTTTCTTCCCTTTCACATTCTCACATGCACACTCAATTGATATTTTAAGTGCAGCCCGCGCTTACACATCAACGCACACATATACAAGTCTTCTCGCTCAACCAAACGGTCGTAGAACAGCCAGAGCGAGACAGAACTAAAATACACGATTGCGAGCCGATCACAAACGAACTCGTTAAAGAAACGATGCGCAATCGGCTGCTCTCTTAAATGTTTCTTAAAGTGTGAGTGAAAGACATTTACTTGCAGACCGTGCGAAACAGTCTACATTTACATTGCGAGCTATGATATACATATGTATATATGTGTATGTGCATATATTAGTGTTAAAAAGTCTTTGATGGTGGCTGCATTTGATTGGTTAATCCTTAAGCCATTGATACTATCATCTATGCTGCCATCAATGCTAAAGAAATGTATATGTATATCTTAAAAAGTTATACAAATCAGTTGAGCCGAATTAAATAAATCAAATCTACACAAATGCCCAATTGAAACTAAGCTAATGAATTGAAGAAGGGCGAAGTTGAAATTTATGCACAATTAAAGTGCTGCTGTTGATGCCAGCCAGGTGAATTTTGTAAACTTCAAATTTGGAATAGTTTGCATCGGTCGGAAGTGCAGTGAACCAATATGCTGAATGCTTGAGCAGGCATAAAAGGAAACGCATTTGGATTTGGTTAGAAAAAGCTTTATTCAGCTGCAGCTGAAAGCACTTTCATAGATTATTTCTTTTTAGCTTTTTTTTTTTTATTTACTTTTTTTTTTTTTTTGCTTCTTTTAGAGCACAACTCAATTTTCTGAAGAAATTAACTAGATGCAGTTGCGCTCGCAATTGAGCACAAGTTGCAGCTGGATACAATGGCTGTGCATCAGAGAGATTAAATTATTGAAATGTCTATGCCCAAATGCCACGCCCCAAATACAAACACAACAGACAGCCAGCTCATCGATGCCTATATATATATACATATATGTATATGTATCTGTATCGATGCAAACATTTCCGGCTCAAAACGCTAAAATGTCACGTCGATGCTGTAATGTTGCTGTTGATGAAGCCCAACTTCTGATGCCTGTCAATCAGCAGAAATTGAGGGTTGCTATTGCTGCTGCTTCTGCTGCTGCTGCTGCTGATGCTGCTGCTGATGCTGCTGCTGTCTAACATGTCGTGTCGTTGCCCTGAGTTAGGAGCCTGGCAAATATGTGTGTCAACTGGCAGTTGATGCCATTGACGCGGCAGCAATGCAGCTGCAATTGCAGCTGGCAGTTGTAGCTGCCAAGTGTGAGTTGTGGCTTTTAAACCTCTTCCGATAAAATTCCTTGCATAATTTTTAAATGAAAATCAACTACAACACTTAAGCAGAGACAGTCTGGCCAGCTATACAGCCAGCCAGCCAGCCAGTCAGTCTTCCTTCAATAGTAGTAAAAGAGCTTCAAGTATGTGGAACATCAAGTGCTTTTCCACAGCCATTTTCCAATAAGTTTTGTCGCCTAACTGTGCCACCCCGTCTCCACTTACACACACACACACACACACTCGCTCTCTATCTCTCTCTCTCGCTCTCCCGCTGTTTCACCATCTTTACGCTTTGGCTGATCAGCCTGTAGGCCCTCGTAAGTATGCTAAGTTTTTTTGCGCCACGTCGGCGCCTTGCCAAATGACAGAGTGTAAATCTAAGTGGCTCAAATGTGTCGACTATTAGCCCCATTGCCGCGCCCTGCCACGCCCCATGCCCCCATGCCCCCATGCCCCCATGCCCACATTCCGCATGTCGATAGCAATGCGGAAGCGATTTTTGAAGCTCTGCACGTTCTCATCGTGTTCTCGGCTTTGTGGCCATTTTCTCGCAACTTTCTCGCCCCAGCCCCCCTCTCTCTCACACTTTATTTTACTCTGTGTGTGTGTGTGCGCTTTTTTTTTTTTCATTCCCGCTTCATTGTTTTATTTGTTTGCGCCGCTGCTTTTGCACTTATTGCTGCCGCTGTTGTCGCTGGCGCTGCTGTTGCAGCTGTCGCTGCCACTTTTCAATGCATTTTCATTTATTATGCAAATTGAAGTTTCCAAGCCGCGAACACAGAATACAAAGAAAAAAATTATTTGCACAAGCAGCTTGTGTTATTTTTCAAACTAACCTTCCACAACGCCCACACAACCACCCGCCCCCCCCCCACGCCCATTTGCGCAAACTAATTTGACATTGAAATTATGTGTAAAGTGTATGTTAAGCAAAGCAAAAAAGAAGCCGGAGATAGAAGATGGAGCTTGGCAACGGAAAACAAAAACATTGCATAAGATAACTCAATTGGCCAACTTGATGAAATTTCCAGCAAATAAGGCTGCAGCAGTTGTCTCAAAAACAGAGAGAGAGAGACAGAGAGAGAGAGAGAGTGGGAGAGAGAGGTAGCTATCTTATGTTAAGATAACTATTAGATAATCAACTATATATGTGTTATATGTCATATAAGTGTTATATGTTATATGTTATATATGTGTTATATGTCAACATATTATCTTATTCTCAACTAATTCAAACTAGACTCAGCTGCAGCTGCTTAGAGATGATATATGCATATGATATACCTCGATTACTATACAGAATATTTTATAAATAAAGCTGTACAATGCTATATATATATACTATATACTATACTATATACTATACTATATACTATACTATATACTATACTATATACTATACTATATACTATACTATATACTATACTATATATACTTTATGTTACAGCTCTTCAGATTCTTCATCCATGCAATATATATATATTTTTTTCTTTTCTTCAACTTTGACTTCTCCATATCTCCCCGCCCCCATCTATATCCATGTCCTGTTGTAATTCAAAGTCAATTGAAATTATTCAATTATAAATATATATATATATATATTTTTTTTTTGATGTGATTTTAAGTGGCAGCCATTTACATTCACCTGTTCACTTATTTATTCATTAAAAGTCAACTTGAAACGCTTAGCCAGACGCAATTCGTAATACGCAATTTCATTTAAAGTTGATTCTTTTAGCGCTCATTGCTGTTCGTTTTGAATCATTGCCAGATGTGCCGCCTAATATCGACATTATGTCACAGCGCTGTGATTTATGGCTGAGCACACACACACACACACACAAACACACACTTGGAAACACCCAAGTTAGCCCACTCGACGGTGGCACGCCCACGTTAATGGGCATTATTATGAAAAATCAAATTATCACTGATTGCTGGCAAAGATGCAGGCAGTTGGGTGCCCGGTTGGGTGGCAGGACGTGCCTGGTCACGTGACTGGCCATGTTTATGATCGGCTATCAGTTTAATGGCTTGAATCAATGAGTTCATGGCCTCGCTCTGTCGTCGTCTTGCTTTGGCCAGCTGCCGCTTGTGCCCCACTCGAGTTGGCCACAGAAAGTGCTTGTGCCTTATATTTGTGCAACAAATTTAATCAGTTCATTTTGCTGCACGTTGCACGTCGCACGTTGCACGTTGTATGTTGCATGTTGCACGTTGCACGCCGTGCTCTAGCTCAACGTCTGACCATTATTTTCGCTTCCATTTGGCCTGCACTTAGCTGCTGCTCGCTCTGTCTCTGCGAATGGTTTGGGGTGGGGGAGGGTGCTGTTGGCTGTGGGGCAAACACACTTTCACAAATGTTTCGTCTGGCTGTGGCACAACCAAAAATAGCCTAGTCGATGATTCGCTGGCATAAATAGGCTGCTCCAGACACGCAAAGCTGCCACCCAGTTGGAGTCATCGTCATTAGATGTGTACACATTTGCCATTTAGCATCTAGCCAGCAACCAGCTAACAGCTAACAGGCAACAGCTAACAGGCAACAGCAACCAGCTACCATTTCAATTTGCCATTTTTAGCAAACAGCAAATGGCGCGTGGGTGTCACGCTGGCTGCAAAGGGAGCACAGAGCACGGAGCACAGCGTGGGCGGTGCACGGGCGGGGTCGAACGATGCGCTGTCTGCAGCCTCGATTCAGGCGACGCACATGTGCCAATGACACCACCACAGCCACATACAGCATTCGATTTCAAATTTTCATTTTTTTTTTTCAAATTAAAAAAAAAAAAAGAAATACTTTTGCAATATTTCACTTAATTTAAATATTGAAGTTAGTTCTTTTAACTAATTTTGAAGTATTTAAGTATTTTGAGTGCAAGCTAAATAAATATGAGAGCAATAATATCTGCGCCCAACTCCCCATCGATAGTTTCAACAATCGATACTAGTAGAGATATTTTCATCGATCAACTAAACAGCTTCACGAAATTCTTATTTAATTTACAATAAATATTGAGATAAAACTAAATTAATAATTCAATAATTAAATTAAATTAATAAAAATAAATATGCATGCAAATTCATATTAATTTAAAAATTAAAGGAAATTTAATAATTTAATTAAATTAATTTTTAAAAATAAATAAGCATATACATTTATAAGAGGTAAAACTAAATTAATAAATAAATAATTAAATTAAATAATTATATTAAATTAATAAAAATAAATAAGCTATACATTTATAAGAGATTAAACTAAATTAATATTTAAACTAAATTAATAAAAATAAATAAGCTTATAAATTTATACCAGATAAAACTAATTAAATTAAATTAATAAAAATAAATAAGCTATAAATTTATAAAAGATAAAACTAAATTAATAATAAAAAAAATAAAATTAAATAATTAAACTAAATTTATAATAAAAATAAATATGCTTATAAATTTATAAAATAGATAAGATTAAAGTTTAAATAATTAAATGAAATAATTTAATTAAATTTAAAAAATAAAGAAGCACATACATTTATAAGATTAAACTAAATAAAGTCAATCATTGATTTCTCTTGAAAAAAAAATCAATTTACTTGAATTTCTAAGAAATATTCATGCTGCTCCCATAAGGAGATGTCTTGCTTGCATTGCTAAAGATTCTCCTTATTCAATGAAGCTAACTGGAATGCATAAATATTTGTTTGCCTTTTGAGTTTGTTAAACTAAATGAATTGAAGAAATGCAATATATGTTCAACTGTAGAAAATTGAAATAATTAGAAAAATTATAATGAGCTAGGTATCTTATTATTTATTATTATTTTCTATCAAACTAAAGAACTGCTGCCTCAACTATCGACTGAGATTATATATACAAATTATAGATCTAGCGCAGCGACACTATAGTATCATCAGATCTAACGACTGATACAGTTTCAATATTTAAATTCAACATAGATAAGTTCGTTAGTGCAACACACACGCACACACACACACACACACGCACACACATGAGTCTTGGCAAGTTTCAAGGCTTTGCAATCAACTCATGCAAATAGCTATCGATGTCAACGCATCGCACAGGCAACATACAATCTATCTATATACATATATACATATATGTATATATATGTATGCACATATGTACATATGAAAACATATTTATATATATATATATATATATATATAGATAAATATATTTACATATTGAGTCAAAACTTTGCTCGGCTGCCAAATCGAATAAGACAATTCATTCGCTTGAGATAATCGAATTCACATCTGTGGGCTTATTGCCCGCTGGCATTGTTTACAGCCATTTGAATTGTAAACGAACCATGTGAATTTCTATTACAAAGTTTCTTCGGGCAAATACATGAATGAAAACGTAAAGATTGCGACCAAACCGAACACTGACATATTGAATCAGACATATTGAATAATTGAAGCTATGCCGTGAAAGTCAAACTTTCACAGTGGCGAGGACAATTCGAATGGCAGCCTTTGGTGGCATTAGTGATTTGTTCTATTACTTTTGCAGCTTTGGGCATTTGGCTGGGCTATGACAACATCTTTTGCGTAATTGTGTTAGAATATGCCACACACTTCATAATTCATTTCGGTACATGCACGAGGCTAACTTAATGCCCCTTTGCCCTTTGCCGTCAGCACACACTAAATGCAAATCTTCAAATTACATGTGTATTTATTTCGGCCCATAAGCCGTAAGAACAAAGCGAACGAACACAAAGACATCCCGATAGAAGCAAAACCAAAAACCAAAAACCAAAACCAAAACCAGAAGCCAGATCTCGTGCCAGGCCGACGACATCGTTGACGTTTTGGAATGTAATTTTAGCCTGGGGAGCCAAAACTGGCAAAACTCGCAAAGTTTTATAGAAAAGAAGAAATGCAGAAAAAAAAAATAAAAGAGCTGATGTGCATGAGCAGCTAGACTATTAAATACCCTGCATGCATGTGGAGCGGGGTCAAAGAAAGCGAAGCACAAATTTATGAATTGTTTAACATTTTTTATGGATTTTCAAATTCATTAATACAAATTATTTTTAAATAAAAATATATAAATTAAATTAATTTAAAATAATAATTATTTGAACTTCTGATATATAAACTATTTAAATTATTTAAACTAAAAAAGATTTTGCATGGATTTTCAAATTCTCAAATATTTTTTTTTTACGAAAATTTTAGAGGAAATAAATTTAAAAGTAAATTAATTACTTTATTAATTCCAATATATATGACTATTTAAATTAAATAAACTAATAAAGATCTTACATAGATTTTTTAAACATTTATTTTTTAATAAATAACAAAAAATTAAAAATGGTGATATATTTTTATTAATAAAAAATTAAACCTATATTTAAAATTGTTTTTCATTCAATTATATCTAGTTATTTAAATTATATAAACTAATAAAGATTTTGCATAGGTTTTTGATATATTATATTTACATTTATAAATTAATTTTTGATTTAAAAAATATTTAATGCTTTTTAAATTTAAAAAATGCAATCAGTTTTAATTCTGCTAGCTATTTAAGTTAAATAAGCTAATAAAAAAATTGCATAATTCTTTAAATTCTCAAAAATACTTGTATGACATTAACAAATTTAATTTAAAAAAAATAAGTGAATTAAATAAATTTTGTTGAATCTCAAAAAGTAAATAAATAAATAAAATAAAATGACTTTTTTAAATAAATGAATTAAATAAAATGTTTGGAGTCTCAAAAATAAATATGTTTATATAAAAAAGTAAATTAAATTGAAAATAATAAAACAAAGAAATAAAATAAAATTTAATTTTTTGTATTAAATTAATGAATTAAATAACATTTTTTGACTCTCAAAAATAAATATGTTTATATAAAAAAAAATTAATTTATTTTTAATAAAATAAATAGGTTTTTTAATGTACATATAAGTACATTTATTTATTTATATATTTATTTAAACTATATAAATTCATTTAACATTATTTTGAATTCTTATGTATGAAAGTACTTTAAGTAAATTTGTTTTATAGTTCAACCTCATTTGGCCCAGCCATGGCCGTATATACCATACACAACCATTGTACAGGGTATACGTGCTTTGCTCTTTTACAGCCAGTGAGAGGAAAATGCAACAGTTTAAAAGAGTAGAAAAAAAAAACAACGAAATGTGCACAAATGTCAAAACAGCGGCAACAGAACGTCTCTGTGTATGTGTGCATGTGCATGTGTGCCTTTATATATATATATATGTGTGTGTGTGTGTGTGTGTGTGTGTGGAATATTCATACCATATGCATTGCGAGTGCAGAGAGCATATCACTGGAATTCTAATTTGCAAGCGAAATTGAACGGAAATGGCAATTTTCAAAGTGAAATGCGACGAAAAGTTGCGACAGCTGCAAATGTTTTCGCTAGCCGAGAACACGACTTGGCCGAGTAACGGGAAAATCCTTGAATCGAAAACCGAAATCGAAATCAAAATCGAATTGAATCGAAATCGAATCGAATCGAATGATCGGCATAGGTGAAAGTGAATGGGATGATTGTTTAATAAGGAACTAGAGTGAAGCTGGGGGACGGCACTAACTAACGCCACTCGAGTCAGCCATCAGGCATTTTTACAACTCATTTAACAAGGCATTGCCGAAAGCAGCAGCAGAAAAAAGAAGAAGAAGAAAAAGAAAAAAATAACGGAAAAGAAAAGCACATTAACCGCAAGCCCCAACGATGATGACGACAATGAGCCAAGCGCTGGCAGCAGCTTGTGGCACACACAGAGTGAGTGAGAGAGAGGGAGAGAGAGGGAGAGGGAGACAGGCATACACACACACACACACACACACAGATAGACTCACACCCACACTGAAGCAATTTGAATATTCGACTTCATTAAATGAGCGCGCTTCAGAAAACGCTTTCGCTCTTGCCCTGCTGCTGCCGTTGTTGTTGTTGTTGTTGTTGTTGTTGTTGTTGGTTTTTTATCTATTTTTTTTTTCTTTCGGCTGTCTGCCCCGGCTCATCTGTTTTGCCACTTCATCGTGCTGGTCAGTGGAGCAGCTGTCTAGCAATTTATCAGGCAAGGGTCTCCTCGACCCCAAGTCGACCGCATGCCAAGCTGCCGCCACGAGGGTTGCCAATGGCGGCAACAGCAGCAGCTTGTGCCACTGGCTTCTAATCTGCGTCTTGTTGGCAACAGATTGAAATTTATTACGCATAAATCTAGGCATTCATTTGCACCTGACCAGGCTGCTGTTGCACGGTTGACACGAACGCGCCGCAATGCAAACTATTTGTGGAAGCAACAGTTTAGCGAGTCTATGCCACCAACAGCGACAGGAGGCAGGCATGCCTGTGGGTGCGGTTAGCTAAGATGGCAATTGGTAGCCTGATGGTGTGCTGTTGCCACAGGTACACACACACACACACACACACAAACACACACAGGTGACAATCGGCAATGGTAACCACGAACGAGGCGCTGATGCTACCAATGGCACGGGCATGGGCACTCGCTATGGCAATGCCAATGGCAGCTGGAGCTGATACGTGCCGCAATGTGCGTGATTGCCAGTCACTGAGGAGTTTAGGTTGAGTGTGTGGGGGGGAGGAGGAGGAGGCAAATTGTTGGTTCATTGGCACAAATAGATTTTCATTTCATTTTGTTGCTGCTGTTGCTCCAAGTTTTAGAGCCTTTTGAAATTCGAGGCCGAGGACGTGCTGCAAATGCCTAACTAAGGCATCGATACATGAGCAACATGGGGCAGCAAGGACACACTGCGTTGCAGAGGCACAAGGATTCACGCATCAAAATAGGAACTGGAATTCTGGATAGGGGGCAACAAGGCTTGATAAACAAAAACAGTGAGGCGCACAGACAGTTAAATGGATGGACAGAGGAACAGAAAGACGAACGAACGAGCGAAGCAAAGAAGAGACGGACAGAAGGATGGATGGACAGGCCAGCGGACACAGCGGACTTTCCTTTGGCTTAGTCAACAGCAAGATTCATATTCGTATTCACAATGACACACACACACACAGCGAGAGAGAGAGAGAGAGAGAGCAGAAGCAGAGCTCTGACATTTTAGAAGTTCAATAAGAAGAAAGCAATCGACATTCAAAGCCAGCAAGTCGCCACGCCAGTTAACAGACAAAGACTTCGATTCATAGATGCACATATGACAGCCCAGCAGCACAGTGCATGGCAAAAGTCTATGTCTACGACGAATGCTCAATTTAATTGCCCATAATTAGCAAGCAAGCATTAAAATGCTTATGCATTAGCTAAGCATTATATATATATATATATATATATATATATATAAAGAAATTCTATTTTTATAGACAGGCGCATACTTTTCTCTCGCACTGTGTCATAGTTGTTGTTGTCGCTGGCAACAGACATATATTCTGATTGTTCATATAAATCTTTTTATTTGCATTTTGAAATGTGTGAAACGTGCTTTTTATCTGCCGGAACATAGACTTATGCCAAGCACTGTGCCTCCTCCAGCGCCGCCTCCTGCGCCGCCTCCTGCGCCGCCTCCTGCTGTGTGTCAAATCATCAATTTGCATGGGTAAAAAGCAGTTTTCATAGCCAGCTCACATTTTGTTGTTTTTTTTTTTTTGTTTATGTTTTTCATCATTTTTCTTGTTTTGTTTTTTGCTTTATTTTTTATTTTTATTTATTTATTTATTATTATTTTTTTTTTGCCATGTTTATATAGCTCTGCGTTGGCTTGGTCCTGACGTCGTCTATTTGCCAGGACTATTTGCAATGCCTTTATAGTTTTTCACTCTTGTGTTTCCTGTGTGTTTGCCTGACTTGGCACATGTTATTTTGCTGTGCTGCATCTTTGCATATCGCTGAAACTTCTTCAGTTTGAAGAGACAACTCACAAATGACACTAATACTATAACAAGTCCCTGGCCAAAGAGCTTGTCAGAGAGTCAGAGTCTCTCTGTTTGCTGTTGGGCTTGAAATGTCATAGTGCTTGTTGTAGTTGTTGTCAATGCACTTTGATTTGGCCAAATAAAACATAACTTCATAGTCACCTTTGCCAGTCTTTGCTAGCCATATCTAGCGAATCTAGCCAGAATTGAGCATATTTTATTTGTAGACTAAAGCTTTTCAAAACACTTGGATAGCATGATTGGAATTAGTTTAAAGTTCACAAATATATAGTTATATATTTTCAAATATCAATTTTAATGATCTAGTAAGTTGATCCTTAAGAAGATCTTTCATCATCTTAGCAGTCACTATCGATGGGCCTCACTGTTAGCTATTAGCTAGCTATGCTATTGCATAAATTTGAAATTTGAATTCATTGAGCTGGAAAATCAGCTTGTCTAACCAAAACTCAAAAAGGTAATTGGAACAATGAGCAGCACGCTCTAAGCTCAGTTAGCAACAGTCAAAGCTCAACATTGACAAGCGCCAACAATTGAATGTCACAATAATAATAATAATAATAATAATAATAATAATAATAATAATAATGTGAATGTTAATATTAATAATAATGAGCATACACGTTTGAGCGCATTACTAATAATATTTTCGTATTCTTTTGTTTTTAGCTGGTTAGAGTATTTAAGTTTTCACATGTGTGCATGAGCAAAAAAAAAGAACGAATTTTTGTCATTTAGCTTTTTTTTTTTATACCCTGAGCTCATTGAAAATGGGAAATCAGGGTATTATGGTTTTGTTAAAAGTATGTAACAGGCAGAAGGTGGCAACAAACTGAGTCGATATATTCCGGTACGTCTGTCCGTCCGTACGTTCGTATGTATGAACGCGTCGATCTCAGCAACTATAAGAGCTAGAGACTTTAATCTTTTTTCTTAGGTCTGTGTATTGCATGCGGTATATGAGTTTCTAGCAGTAAATTGATAACTCTTTCCGTTTAAAAGTTATCGATAAAACATTAATCAAGAAATAATTGAAAAATTATATCTCGTTCATCTTTGGAGCTAGAGAAGACTTGAAGACTTCTGCATATAAATTGATATTAATTTAATTACAAATTTACTTAGCAGTTCGCGCGCTTATGAGTGCGTAAAGAAGAAGAGTATTAGTTTTATTGCATGGTACATGGTATCTCGTAGTCGAGCAGTCTCTAGACTAGAGCCTTCTTATTTGTTTTACTTTGCTTTCTTTCGCGTCTGCTCTAATGCTCTGCTCAAGTGTGCAGCTATGTGTGTGTGTGTGTGTAGCTACGTTATTGTGTGTGACCTTCGTTACGTGTTTGGCAAGTTCATTTTTAGCGCGTAAAGTTAACTCAGAGCAGCAGCAGCAGCAGAGGCAGCCAAATAAACACAGTGTTTGCTCAAGTAGTTGCAAGTGACGCTGAGTGCTTGTGAAGTCCTCCCAGCTCTGGCCGCCAACACCAACACTAGCACGCGCCCTGATGTGTATGTGTGTGTGTGTGTGTGTGTGTGTGTGTGTGTGTAGTTGAAGTGTGTATGCGTGTCTGTGGCACACGCGCCCCATTATATGCTTTATGTGCTTTATTATATGGCGCACACAACAACAACAGCAAAAAAAAAAACGCAGGCATAAACATGTGTAAGCAACTGTACATCTGTGTGTGTGTGTGTGTGTGTCAGTGTTTGACAAAACTTATTGTATGACACTGAGCATCAACGCCCTCGCATGTATGCATAAAAAAAAAAAAAGAAGCGACTGACTGCCTGTTTCCTACCTAATTTGGCAACATTGCGAATTTCTTCATTTTTCATGCATGCTAATGTTGAATATTTTGACAGCCATTGCTACACACACACACACACACACATACACACAGGCACAGGCACACATACATTCTCATGTGCTGTTGTTGTGTAGTTATCAGTAAATATAATGTGCGCATTCTTGAAGCACTTTCGTGTGTTGTCTTTACTTCAACAGAATGAATTATAAATGCCTTTCGCACACATATTTGCAGTTAATTATGTGTATACATTTGCCGCTCAATGTAGCATTCAAAAGACAAAAAAATTATATATATATATATATATATATATATATATATATATATATGTATTATCATTGCCTGTGCATTGCAGTTGCCTGTAATTATAATCAGTTTAAGAGCTTTTCACTATCTATACATACATTTCAATGCTGTTTCTGACTGATTAATTTTGGGATCAAAACAAGCCTAAGGCGTTGCCAGCCACGCCCAATATATATATATATATATATATTTTCAATTAGATATTTAATTGAATTATAACAAAAACAAATTAGAAGACTTTAGTCGAGACTGCTCGACTACGAGATACCCTGAACCCTGCAAAACAAATTAAACCTCTTCTTCTTCTTTACGTACTCTCCTAACTGCGTAGTTGATGCCGTAGCTTGTGGGTTATACTTTGAACTCCATTTCTAGATGGACGATCTTTATGAAACTTTCAGATTATAATAATAGCACTAAAATGTGTCTATTTGCCAAATTGCAAGTTTCTAGTATTTGAATTACGTTTTTTTGTTTTTTTTTTGTCAAATTTGGGGCATGGGGGTGAATTTGGGGCCGGTATCCAAAATCTAACAATAATCGAAATTGTATTAAATTAGTATCGATATATATGTAGAAGACTTGGAGATTCTAGCTCTAAAGATGAACGAGATATAATTTTAAAACAGATTCTCGATGAATGTTTTAATCGATAACTTTGAAACGGAACAAGTTATCGATTTTCTGAAACAAAATCGTATAACGCGTGCAATTCACGGACTTAACAAAAAAAGAATGAAGTCTCTAGTTCTAATGGTTCTTGAGATCGACGTTTTCATACATACGGACGGACGGACGGACCGGACGGACATGACTATATCGATTCAGTTTGTCGGCCTGATCAAGAATAGATATACTTTATGCCATGCCTTCTTCTGTCTGTTACATACTTTTAACAAAAATTATTATACCCCGATTTCCCATTTTCCATGAGTTCAGGATATAATAATACGAAAAGTCATGTTGATATGAGAAATTCGTTTTGCTAAATTAAGTTGAACAAGCATTGAACGAATATATGAATTGTGTTTATTTCGGCTGGGGCAATTAAATTAATTAAGGAGAGTTCACTTTGATCTGTCGAGCTGCAATTGCAATGCCTGGGCATTAATTGATGTGGCCAAGAAGTGCACACTCGCCTCCATTGCTAATTAGCAGTTTTGTTTGTCTTGAATTGTTTGGCCGCGTTGAAGTGGGCTTTTGACTGGCTCTGCTTGGGCTAGTGCACTCAACACTTTCGATATGCGATATGGCCTTGACATGCAACGCATGCAACGCCTGCAACTTTGATCCATTTCTAATCAAATTCAATAAAGCTGCATTACAATTGCGCATAAATTTGTGTTGAAATGGAAATCGTAATGGATGCATTGAAGGTCCTGCATAAATACATGGATAAACTAACAAATTCATGCATATGCAATGCAGCATATGAGTTTCTATTCCGTTCAACCAAACCCCACACACACACATATATGTTTGAAGTGGCGTAACATTGGTAGACGCGGTTAATTCGAGCACTGAGAGAGAGAGAGAGAGAGAGAGAGAGAGAGAGAGAAAAAGAGAGCGGGAGAGAGTACAGCTATAGCTAAAGGTTGGGTGGGTTGAGGGGCAAGGACTTTCAGCGGTTGCATGCAGCTCATAAATATACAGCGACACCGCCGCCACATTGCACTGTGCGTGTTTGTGTTCGAGTTTGATCAAACAAGATGGCGGCTGCATAAACAAATACACCCACACACGCACACACACACACACACACATACGCACACGCACACGCATGCATATGCATGAGCACACATGCAAGTCAATGTTGATGTTATATGTGAGTGAAAGTGAAGTGAAGTGCGTCGCTGCGGGTTGCATGGGAATGGGCATGCCTGGGCGATGCTGCTAAGGTGGTGCTGGTGCTGGTGGTGGTGGTGGTGTTGGTCGATGGTGGTTTTGCGGTTGGGCTTTTGCAATTGCATTTGTCGCCTGCAAACAAGCGCTGCAGCTCACGAAGCAGCTTTTGATTTGCATAATCTCGGTTTAATGTTGCTCCGGCTGCTGCTGCTGCTGCTGCTGCTGCTGCTATTGTTGTTGTTATATTTGTTATTGTTGTTGTTACACTTTTTGTTGTGTGTGTGTGTGTGTGTTAGTTTTTCCTTTACTCAACAGCCAGGGAAGGAAGAGTGAGAGAGAGAGAGAGAGAGACAAGCGCTCCACAAGCCGTGCAAATGCAATTGAATTTGGCTTCGACGCGCGACGCGACTTGTGAGCTGCTTGTCGAACTGCTGGCAAATCGCATGTGGTGGCAGCTACGGCTTACAAGTAGACTAAGAACTGGGCCAATATGCCATGCCAACAGAGCGTAAAAGAAAAGAGGAAAAGAGATAGCAAGACATGCTATTAAAACCAAAAATGTTGACAAAAAAAAAGAAAGCAAGCAGCAATTTAAATAAACAGCAACAAGAGGAGAAAGACAGAACATGAAAGTATGTGTGAGTGAGTGAGTGAGTGAGTGAAAGAGAGAGAGAGAGAGAGAGAGAGAGAGAGAGAGAGAGAGAGAGAGTATGGTGAGTGTAGTCATATTTCCGATTGGATATAATTTTGTTATAAAGTCCACATAGGCAGGTCTATAACTAACTGGACTGCCAACAACAAAAAATATCCATAATTATTGTCCTACATTACGGGATCTGTCAGTTCTCCAATAGTGCCGAATTACGTAACTTGTGATCTCTTCTTTTTGCTTGTATACCCCCCAAGGCTTCAATTCGTACTGTTTTTATGTTCCCAAAAATAAAAGAGCGACAGAAAATGCTGCTTGCACATTGAGAGAGCGCCTTTAAACACGAACATTGGGAGGACGATCTTAGAGATCCAGAACTGTACACACATGTGTACACACTGGCGTGTCTCAGTCATAGAACTGTACACACATGTGTACACACTGTATGCTTACTGCTGCTTATCGTTTTGAACGAAAGAATAAAAACTTAACGAATAACAAAAAACATTCTGTTTTGTAAATTTCATATTTTCTACATGCATACATAATATATTTATATATATATATATATATATATATATATATATATATATATATATATATATATATATATATATATAAAATTTGATGATCGGAATTATAACTCTCTCTATAACATATTTAAATAACTTAACCTATATAATTAAAGAAATATTTAAACACCTTAAAAATTATTATAGTTTTTATAAAATTTTATTGCATAACAGTTAATTATTTATCACAATTTTTAATTTATTAAATTATGTAATATTTGTTATTAATTTATATTTATATATAAACAAATGCCTTAAATATTATTATAATTTTTATAAAATTTTATTATATAACAGTTATTGATTTATACAATTCAATTAAATATCTTAAAATATATAATTAATGTTATATACAAATGCCTACCAAATTATTATAATTTGTATATAACTTAAATTAAAATTTTTAATTTAATTATTTATCACAATTTTTAAATTATTAATTGATTTAATATTTTTAATAATTTATATTTTAATAAATAAAAAAATAAATAAAAAATTATTACAATTTGTTTATAATATTATTGCATTAAATTGTATTATTTATTGTAATCTATAATTTATGCTTTACTTTATATTTGTTTTTAATAATATATATGTATATATATATATGTATACATAATGTTTATATAATTTAACAAATACCTTTCTCAAAAATCATACAAACATATAATTATAATATGTTATTCATATATTTATATTATTTTTATTTATTTATTTTTTATTCAATTTTGTTGTATTAATTTATATTATTTAATATTAACAAACTCTTCCCTTAGCTCGGTTGCAGTTGCATATTTAGCTGCAACTTTCCACATTTTGTGGCGCCTGGGCTCTGTCTGTCTGCATCTCTCTGCTGTTGTGTCAAGCATATTGCTGCTCTTTATCTCACGGGGATTAACAACATGTTATCCTTAACACGCGCTGGCGCTTCCTTGTTTTATTAGTGTTGCAGACGTTGTTGTTGCTGTTGTTGTTGATTTTTGCTTGGTTTCACCTAGCATTTGACTTGTGATACCCTATACCCACGGCTGGGTATGCTGGGCATGCTCGTTCATAGGCAATGAGTTAGATGAACCTAAGATATATCATTTATAAAGATGATAGAGCTTTAACATAGAGTGATCTCTATCATGTGATATATATCTATACCTATACATATTTGGTTCCGATTGATCCCATACCTATACCTACATCTATATCTATAACTATAACTATATATACCACTACCTCTACCTCTACCTCTACCTCTACGTCTACGTCTACCTCTACCTCTACCTCTACCTCTACCTCTACCTCTACCTCTACCTCTACCTCTACCTCTACCTCTACCTCTACCTCTACCTCTACCTCTACCACTACCTCTACGTCTACCTATATTCAATCTTTGATCTATTCCCAATCTATATCCATAACCCCATCTATTCATATACTCAACGCATTCCCGCATTTAGCTGCCGACTGAGCTTGCTCATCTCTTGGTTAAGAGCTTTTGGCACTACCAGGCGCCTGGCTAAGTCGCTCTAGCCACGGCTGTAGCTGGAAGATTCGGCTTTCGGGCGCGTAGCATGTCAGATGCGTAACAAGAATTATTACCACATTTTTGCTTCGCCTTGGAGCAGCACGAATTTCGGCAGAGATCCATTCCTTCGCCCGATACACAGCCGGCAGCCGCTGGCCAAGCTTAGCACTGCTGGCAGATTTGCACGTTGCCTTTGTCGTGGGCCAACCAGCGCCCGGACGTAGCAGGCCGCGGGCACTCTGTTTTATGTGGCACGGAGACGGTGGTGCTGGTGCTGCTGCTGCTGCTGGTGGTGCTGATGCTGGTGCTGATGCTGGTGCTGGTGGTGCTGGCGGGGGGTTAGCGTCTCACGGCATGCAAATTGCGCGTCGCCTTGTTCGTGGCCATGCTTTGGCGTAGCATAAGGTTCTGCTGCTGTCGCTGCCATACCTTCATACCTCTTTTAGGGTCCACTGGCTGGGTCGTGTCTCTCATACGCCGCGTTGCACACACAAAGCGCCAAAAAGCCCGACAACAGAAAAACGCACAGCGCAAAATGGAAAATGGAAAAGTGAACACCGCAAACAGCTAAGGGCTGCAAGGCGTTAGATCTGACGAGCGCAACCAGCAGGAGCAGCAGCAGCAGCAGCAGCAGCAGCAGGAGTAGCAGGAGCAGCAGCAGCAGGAGCCGCTCCCAAACACATCTCCATGCTCCACGCTCTCTATTCTCTCTCTCTCTATTTGTGTTTTTTCGTATTTTTTTTTTTTTTTTTGTTTCTTCTACTGCCTTTTTTTTTGTTTTTAATTTTCTTGCTACAGGTTAAGCGGCCCTTGGCTTTTGGCACAATGTATTTACCTTTGCGCCGTGGCCAGGCCCATTCCACACTCCCACTCCATACCAAATTTGCTCTCTCTGCATCTCTCTTTGTTTTTTGACTTGGTTTTTTGTTTAACAAAGAACGTGGCTGATACAATTGCAGCACAACAATAACAACAACAGCAACAGAACAACAAAAAGAAACAACAATATTAATAACAACAGAATGAAAAAGTGGGCGTGGCATGGCTGGGGGATGGGGGGATGGAGGGTCGGGTGGGCTGGATAAGGCAAGCAGACTGAAAAACACAAAGCATCGGATTGATTGAATTTCGAATTTTTAAGCACTTTGGCCACACGGCCAAAATTTCGTTAGCCAAATTGCAAAAGGCGAGTGCACAGAACCGAAAATTGCACAGCAACAAAAGTAAAATGAGAGCAAAATAAAACAGATTTAATTCATAACAACAAAAAATACGAATACAAATAAAGCAACATTAAAGCATGTCTTAAGCAAAATGCTGCGAATGGTTGAAAAAAAAAATAAAATAAAATAAAGGTAAAATAAAATAAAGATAAAACATGCGCCATAGCAACGGAGCCAAGGTGAAGTAGATAAAGAAACAAAAGATAGAAAAAAAGGTAGACAGATAAATAAATAATTATAGAAACATAGACAGATTGTGTTAGATAGGCAGAGACATGAATAATAAAGAGATAAGCAGCTTCAAGAAATGACCGACAGATGCTGAAATGGATAAATATTCGTTTATACATGCTCACAAAAAGTAAACGAGTATATTGGTTTGTCGGCGTGTCATTATGATGTAGACAGAATAAGCTAAGAGGCGGGCATTGAATTTTGAGAGAAGCTTCAAGAAGTGAGCGACATTGCAATGAATATTCTTATAATATTTTATACACGTTCACGAAGAGAGAGAGTATATTGGTTTGTTTATGCACTGTACTTCAGGTTGTTTTTCCGTCTTTTCTGTCTGTCCCTCTATTAGTACGCAGCAAACGGAGAGTTTGCCATCGAAACTTCTAGAAATGCGCAATAAAAAATATATAATTATATACGTTCCAGAAGTGAGAGAGTATATTCGTTTGTTTGTGCACTGTACATCGTGTTGTCTGATCGTCTCATCTGTCATCTGTGTCATCTGAGGCTGCCGATATAGCAATATATTATATATAATTATATACGTTCCAGAAGTGTGAGAGTATATTGGTTTGTCCATCTATCAGTATAAAGCAGATAAAACAGAGTGAGAAGCTTTACGATATGAGCAGCTGACACTGCAATGCATATTTATACATGCTCACAAAGTAAAAGAGTATATTAGTTTTGTGCAATGAACGTCATGTTGTTTGTCCGTCTATTAGTATGAAGCAAGCTGGACAGGCTGCCATCGAAATTTGAGCGAATGGATATTTATACATGCTCATAAAGTAAAAGAGTATATTGGTTTTAAGCGCTGTTCGTTGCTGTGCTCCCCATCTATTCCATTGACAGACAAACAGTCCGTCTCTCTCTCTCTCTCTCTCTCTCTCTCTCTCTCTCTCTCTCTTTACGGCAGCCTGTCAGTCTGTCCTCTCGCCTGTTCGTATCAATGCAACCCATTTCTGATAAAGTGTTAAGATTTAACCAAAACTGGGAAAATAATTCAATTAAATATTATTTTGAATAGAATATAAACACTCAAAGTATTGGATACTTGAAATGGGGAGGAATATAAAGATAATATATATTGGATATATATTGAATTGGCACACATATTATATATTTATTATCAAACATATATTGCATATATCTGGAATCTGGTAAAAAAAAGTCTTAAGCGCCTTCACTTCTTCTGAAGAGCTTCTAGAACACGTCTTAAACTAAAAACAGCTTAAAAATTCCCATAATCTTTACATAACTTACACTCTATAATTTATACTATCCCTGAGATTCCTGACCTTATATTTGTTATATATATATAAAAAAAAGAAATAAAATAAAATAAATAATAATATTAATAATAATTATTATTATTATTATAATTATTATTATTTTTATTATTATTATAATTATTATTATGATTATTTTATTCATTTCAGTTCAACTTAATTTATTTATAAGTTATATGATAGATATACTTTAGCTCAGCTGAGTAATTTTTTATTTAATTATTTTCAATATTTGCAGATATTTATATTAAAAATAATATTTTTATTTTTAATATTTAATAAAAATAATAAAAATAATATTATTATTTTTAATATTTACGCATATTTATATTAATAATAAATATATAAATAATTCTTCAAGTGAGCTAAGGCATATTCAAAATAATAAGCATATATGTTTATGCTAATAACATATGTTAATAACATATGTTCAAAAAGAATAATTCTAGTGAACGACTTTGAACTCGACAGACGTATACGACTTTTATGCTATAGAAAATTTGTTAAAAATCATTCATACACATACACATATATATATATTATCAAAAATTCCAAATTATATATTTATAAATATATTATGGGTAAAACTCGGCTTAAGACTTAGCTGCAGCTTAGCCCAAACACAAAAAAAAAAGCTTTGTCTGCTATGCAATGTAACAAGTTTTTCATTTGTTTCCCTTTCCACTTTCATTGCAGGCCGTTTAAGGTAATTGACTAAGTGAACGACAATAAGGACTTGAGGTATTTCATACATGTATGGCTGCACAGATGAGTGCCAGAGAAAAAAAAAAAAAAAAAAAAATAGGGGCTCCAGTGCAGCTGAAGCCAACGGAGCTCAAGCTCTGCTTGTTGACCAAGAGCCTAGCTATCAGCTAACACAAAGAGAGAGAGAGAGAGGGAGAGCTGAAAAAGTGGCACACAATGCGAAACAAAAGGCAAATGTGGCAAAAACTCTGAAGAGGACTCGTGCATATTGAATTACGCGACAAGTGCAAGCAAGTTTGAGGCTTTTTAAACTGTTTATGCTTCAGTGGGTGAGCGGGTGAGTTGGGTGAGTGTGAATGTGAATGTGAGTGTGAATGTGAATGTGTGAGTGGCTAGAGCTTGAGTGGCAAGCGGTCTGTTGCATGTCTGTCTGTCCGACTCTGTCCCGCTCTGGCCGCATTGCACATTAGTGTGAGTGCGCAGTGAATGCAACTAAGTGAGTGTATGAACGCCATTATTTTGTTATAACAATGGTAAAGTTTTTGAGCAGAGTTGCCTACGAGCTGAACGCTGTGGAGCTGTTGAGCTGTGGAGCAGCCCGGCTCCACCTAAACGAACAGCGCCCTATAACTGCAGCAAACACTTAACACAATCAATACACACTTATTCACACTCCCACACACACACACACATACACACTCATACACTCATACACTCGCGAGTGTATGCTGTGTGAAAATGAGTAAAGGAAAATGAGTTAATGGAAATTCTTAGCAACTATTGTGATTTGACAGCAGCGTGTAAACTTGAGCACAAAAGATGCCGCCAATGCTGCCACAGCCGCCGCAGCAGCAGCAGCAGCAGCAGCAGCCCCACCCCTTCCGCCCATTGCCAACCCGACACTCAGCGAATGCTGTGTTAAAGTCTTGGGAGCAACTGCACAAAGGCGACCAAAAACTGACAATTTAAAGAAAATTGCAAAGGAAACTCCCTAAAAGCATGCCAGCGGGCATGCGAGGGGTTAGCCTAGAGGAGCGGACGGGCCCAATGGGGGCATGGCCTCAACTTAGGATATATATATATATATATATATATATATATATATATATATATATATATATGTATTTGCTTTTGTGCGCCATTTGAAAGAGCGGCTAAAAAAGACATACAACAACAACAACAACAACAACAACAACAACAACAACAACATCGGCAGCAGCTGAAAGAAGAAAAGAAAATCCAACTTCAACTTAACTTCAAAAATAATGAGTGGCAAAGGAAGTGCTAAGATGAGTAGTTCGAGAGCTAAAAAGAAATACGCACAGAGACCGCACACACACACACACATACACACACACACAGACACACAGACACAGAGCGAGCATATGTGTTGTATTGCTGCTTCATTGAAAACGCTTGAAATGCTGCGATAACTCCCAATACACAAACGCATCATTATCCAAAGCAAGCGAGCTGAAGAAAGAGAGAGAGAGAGGCAGAGCTTACTTAAATTGGAGGCTTCACTATACTGCTCAGCGCTTGGCTCAGCTATTTTCGGTTTGCCTCTCATCGCCAGATGGCGCCACCTTTTGCTGCCGGCTAACATTATTCAACATCAAAGCTAAAGCGAAAGAAAAACCAAAGCACAGCGCACTCGCTTGACACTTGCTGCTTTAATGCTTGCCACAAAATGTTGCGACGTTTAGCTGAGATTGTGCAACAGACATGCATATACCCTGTAATTGGCGAACATTTGTTGCCACTCCCTGAGATTGTTCGTATTGGCGTGCGAATTGCGCTGATTGGAGTAGAAATAATTTTACATTCATTTCCTTACATTTTCCTTACACTGATGAAATCCTAATGACTGCTGTTGACATTATATATGAAGTTTCCGATAATTGAACTGTTACTCTTTCTATAAGCTGAGCTTTCGATCAGTCAATTAGGCAGATAGATAAACAGCTTCAAAGATATAGTTAGTTAACAGCTAAGAGACATGTATTTTTTAATTAAGAGTCACATAACAGAGAGTTAACATTTAGTTTACTCTCGATTAACAGAAAAGAATATTCAATTAACAGCAAGTCAACAGTTTGTTAACATTAAGTTAATAGATAGTTGATAATCAGTTTACAGTGAGTTAACAGACAGTTAAAAGTTTCATTCCATGCTAAATTTTCATGCTCTCACACCGACTGCTTCAGTCTATAAAATCGATTGCTAAACAGTTCAGCCTAGTAGACTGGCGCTAGTTGTAAATACTTATTATTAGATATGGCCACGCCCACTGCTATATCATATTGCGAACGGTCTCCAAAGGCTTTTGGGAAGGGTGGGCCTTTGATTAATGATCGATGTCGTTCGCTGGCGGTGCCATAAAGACGCCATGGAAAAACTATGTGGCAGTGTGGCTAGTTTTCCCAGTCTGTGCGCCATGGCGTGCCCAACGTGCCGCTGGCATTGCAATTTGCCTGAACATCATAGCGCCCCACTCAATTAAGCGGGCGCGAAATAAATTTATCTAAATTATCGGCGTTATCTGTGGCGCGTTATTAAAATCTAACGCAGACAACATCTGCTCCAGCTCACGCCCAGCTCCCGTTGGGAGCTATCGCACTTGCCCTCTTTCACTGTCTCCCTCTCCCTCTCCCTCTCCCTCTCTCTCTCTCTCTCTTTCATTTATCCACTTGTTCATTTCATTTTTGGTCTTCTTCTCATGCTCGTTCTTGTCAACACCATCTTGGCATTGTGGGCTTTTGCTTTTTAACGAGAAATTATGGTGGCATTGTTATTGTTATTGGTGTTGTTCTTGTCGCTGCCACGATGCCATCAAAAGGCCAGTAGAGCACGCTGGTTCGGTGGGTGTGTGGGTGGGGGGGGGGGGGGGTGGCAGAGGTATAGTCTCATGACTGGGCCAAAGGCTGGGCGAGATGCGCGTCTTTTATGACTTCCGTTTGGCTAAAATGCCGCAATGGGGCCAAAGCCGGAGCCGGAGCCGGAGCCGTCACCGGGGCCAAGCGGAATCCCAACGGCGACTGCAGCTCAACATTTTGACTCCATGCTCGAGTGCGTCGCCTGCGCCATTGTTACGCCAGTCAGCGCCGACCCACCGCAGACGTTGCTGGTTTGCTGCGTTTGTTTGGCAAAATAAAACTAACAAACAAAATCGTAATGAAAAGCACAATAAACTGTCAGTTTAAATATGAGCGATGCTCTCCACTGTCTCTCTGTCTGTCTGCACTCTGGCTGCGTCTTCAGTCGCAATCTCTATCTCTGTCTCGGTCTCAGAGCGTCAGGTCTCACGCCCATGCCCATGGCCATGCCCATGCCCACAGCTGGCAGCATCTACAGCGTCACTTCATAGTCGTGCCATGGACATCCTTAAACAGCAGCCTCAAGTGGCGTGTGCATTGCAGCAGCAGCAGCAGCAGCAGCAGCAGCAGCAGCAGCAGCAGCAGCTGCGTCCCACGCTGCGTATGCTGCGTTGTCTCTCTCTCTCTCTTTCACTCCCTTATCCTGTCCCTCTGTGAGCTAGTCGCTACTTAGCCACGCCAGTCCCAATGGCTGTCGCGAGTGCATCCATTGCACAGCTGGAGCACAACACGGATCGGTTTTGCTCTAAAAGTATTTAGCTCTCTCTCTATCTCCATATCTCTCTCTCTCTCTATCTATCTATCTCCATCTCTCTCTGTCTCTGCATTCGCAATTAAGTCACAAAATGTTCTTTCAAATGCATCGAATAATTGAATTAGGTTTATTGACTAGAACCAACTCGCTCAACTAGCTGAAATCTTCAATTGTTTCAAACTAGTTGGAACTAGTTGAGCTTCATGAATGTGTCGAATTTTATGCATGAAATGCAACCAACACTTTGGCTGCAATGAATGCAAATTAAAGTTTTCGTGCTTTGAATGCTTTAAAATCTATTTATTCTCAACATTGAATCTTTGCTAAAGATTTATCGAGCCATTTTATAAACTAAAGCTTTAATGAAATTATGTACTTTCCATAAGCTGCTTCAGCCATCAATGCATTTCTAATGGTTTCAATGCGATTTTAAAGCTTTGAAACTTTTAAAATATTAACAGATTAAGTTTAAGTTTTAAGTTAGTATGTCTTGAGTATGCTTTAAATGCAATTCATTTAGAAGTAGATTGAATGATTTCTCAATGATCTGTCTTGCTTTTTCATTAGTTCAAAATAATGTTGCATTTATAAAAGCTTAAGCTTATTCAATTGTCACGCGATGAAAGCTTATTAATGCATCAATGTGCTTTCCAAGCTCTTTCTCATTCTCTTTAATATCACTTATATATTAAAGTGTTTCCTTATGTATCTTAATAGCTTTTCTTTTAATTAGTTTTTTTATTGAGTAACTCTCATGTCACATATAACTATTTCGCTTGGGCATCTTCCCATGCATTCCATGCGCTTTGAAAGCGCTTTAGATCCGCAACTTCGAA
Organism: Drosophila stalkeri; assembly: GCA_035047405.1. Classification (NCBI taxonomy): domain Eukaryota; kingdom Metazoa; phylum Arthropoda; class Insecta; order Diptera; family Drosophilidae; genus Drosophila; species Drosophila stalkeri. The sequence continues at coordinate 11,475,988 of JAWNPR010000061.1, forward strand.
CTTAAATTAAACTAAAGCTTTCAATCATTTATGTAATTTTCGTTGCCCATGCATTCCATGTGCTTTGGCCTTCCTCTGCCTACGTTGAGGTTTCCATGTGCTTCGAAAGCTCTTTAGATCATAAATTTCTTATTTAAATTAAACTGAAGCTTTCAATTATTAATGTAGTTTGCGCTCGAATAACTCTAGGCTTCTTAATAGCCATTTTAATTAATTTATTTTCATTCCAGCTATTTCATAGCACTTAAAGCTCAGCTCATGCTGCCATCTATCAAACATCTTCCCATGCATTCCATGTGCTTTAGTTTCCTCCTGCTACTTGAAACTTGTTTTTAATTGCACATTTTGACAATTCATAAGTTTCGTGGCACTTTTATTGAGCCTACTGAGACTTCAATGTGCTTTTAAAGCTATTTAGGTCTGTCATTTCATTTAACATCACTTAAAGCTTTCAGATGTTTCTTTATGTGGCCTAATAGCTATTTTAATTAGTTTGCTCATTGCGTAAATTTCATAGCACTCAAAGCTTTTCCACATGCATTCCATGTGCTTTAGGCTCCTGCTGCTACTTGAAACTTGTTTTTAATTGCACATTTTGACAATTCATAAGTTTTGTGTTGTCTCCCTTATTGAGTGCATTAACATAAATAGCGCAGCGCTAAGTTGGCATAAAACTTTGCCCATTGGCAACTTTTTGCACTGACCGCCAAGCGAAGTGCACTGCCTGTGGCCGGATCATAGTTGGCCATAAAAATAAGTTAAAATGCCATATAATAACAATAAGAGAAATAATAATAGTAATAATAATAATAGCAACAAGGACGCACGCTGCGGTTATGCGCTCTGTCAGCGCCAAATGCTGCGAAGTAATTAAATAGCTACAACTACAGCTACAACAGCGACAGCAGCAGCAGCAGCAGCAGCAGCAGCAACTCCTACAGAAGAATTGAGCAAAAAGAAAACTAAACATGAAAATTAAAAGTAATGAAAGAAAACTTCATTTCATGGCTTGTCTCTCTCTGTGTGCGTGTGTGTGTGTGTGAGTGCAGCAGGAAATGCGAGCATGTATTTGACTAAAGTTTTGTAGAACTTTTTATTTAAACAACGAACAAAATTTACACGGCTTAAGTTAATTGTATTTAGATATGGAATCAACTTGATTACATTTCGAATTAAGCCTATTTTGAATAATTCACTGAAAAAAGAAAATGCATTTCTGACATTCGATAGGCTTGAAATTCATAGTAAAGACATTTCTAATAAGGCATAATAAAAAGAGAATGCTCTTTTGGCATCAATAATCGCAAATTAAATCTACTCTCATAAAACATCATCGAGATTCATATCTACTAACTTTGTTTCTTAATCTACCTTGCTATTCTGCTATTCGTTCAGCATTAAACTCATTTCTAAACCAATGATCGAAGAGCATAGCAAGCCAATTTGTAACAGTTATTTATGCTTCGCTCGCCAGATCAACCGAAAGCCAACCGAAATCATACTCACTCGCTCTCGCTTTCACGTTGACTTCGGTTCTTTTCGTGTTTCGTTTCTGCTGAAGGCCTTGAATTGCACTGTTCGTGTGACGCTCGTTTCACGAATATCGCTTACGATTGGCGTTCGCACAATGAGAGTCAGGTAGCGAGCAAAAATGAATTAGAGGGTCAATGCTAACTTTCTTCTCTTTCGCACTCACACATGCACACACTCGATTGGCGACGGCAATTGATGTGCTTAGCAAAGGCACACATACCAAGAAATGCACACAATATTGTTTTCTGCATTTATGGATGGGGGATTAGCAGAGCGAAACAAAACAAAAACGAACGATTCTGAGCCGATCGCAAACGAACTTATGAAAGAAGCGATGCAGTCGTTTGCTCTGTGAGTCTTTTCGCATTGGGAGACGAGCAACAGTTATTTGTGAGCTATGGTCACAAAATATCTTATTACCATGCCTTCCATATGTTGAAGACATTTCATATTTTTCCACAGCACTCTCTTTATCAATGATCTAAAATTGATCTCACTTATCTCAAAAGCCATTAAAACATCTTTGCTTGACGACTATATCGATTATATAGATATATATATTATCCGTCAAGCTCATATATAAACATACTGAGGCACTCAAGAAGATATTTCTTTTGCTACTGCTGTACTCTCTCTCTTTAGATCAACGATCTAATTTGCTGACAAAAATAAGCGTCAGTTACTAGAGCTCATAAAAATATTAGTGGTATATCATTTTGCTTGGTTTCTCTCTATGAGTTTGACTGTCTTTGTTCGGCTTTCATATATAAAAATACTTATGTATTACTTTTTGTTCTACAACTTTCTTTTTTTAGATCAATGATCTAATGTGCTTTCATGAATAAGCATCAATTTCTAGAGGCATATTTTCTCAGATATCATCTCGCTCATACTGATTTATTTACATCGCTCTATAACTTTCTCTTTTTAAATCAATGATGTAATGTACTCTAAAGAATAAGCGTAAATTTCTAGAGACCTTAAAATATTTTTTAGCTATCATCCTGCTCGGCTTCTCTCCATGACTTTGGCTGCCTTCGATCAACAATGCATTTATATATTCATATACTTATATGCTCATATACACTCTTTGCAATATTGTCTTTTTAGATCAATGATCTAATTTTCGCTCAGACATAAACATCAATTTCCAATGGCAGTAAAACGCTCTTTAATACATACTCTCGCTTGGCTTCTCTAGCATTTATATTTCATCGTTAAACGAGTCGAGTTCCACCAAATATTTGTTCAATTATGCTTAAGCATGGCCATATATTTATACACTTACTTATACACATACATATATATACATATATAGAGACCATAATCATATCAAGTTTGTTGCGGCCATCGCCTTGTTTTGTTGCTTGCTTGCCAGAGTGTGCGTAAATTAAAAAGAATGTAGTTTTTGGGCGATGTTTGTGTTGGTGTTGCCAGCGACAATGTTGTGCGAATAAATTACAAAATAAGGCAACAGCAGTTGGCTCACAGTAACTATGTGTATGTGTGTATATGTGTGTGCTGGCTATAAATCTCAACGCCTCAGTCTCGGCTCATTTGCAGCAGTAAATGTTTGAAAAACCAACAGCAATTAAAAATGGCAAATGCCAAAGGACATAAAAATGCAGCTTGCACTGGCACAGGACCAGTCCAAAGGGAATAGCTTATTTGATGACACACACACAGAGAGAGAGAGAGAGAGAGAGAGAGAGACACTTAACAGCTAATACACTAACTTGGGCAACTGTGTTGCCCAGTGAATCGTCATTAAGCTGTAATAAAAGTGGGAAATCGCATAATATGTTTAATGCAACAGGAATACAGCTAGCTGCAATAGCTCTGTAAAATGTTGTGTCCATTTTTTTTTTTATATATCTAAGAACTCTCGCGAGTGCAAGCATACCCAGCATCATCATCAAACTTGTTGCAACCGCTCGTTAAACTTGTTGCATTTAATTAAGTGTACACGTGAGAGTTGAGCATGTTGCAAAGTAATTATCTAATTTAGTTTTGTATTAATTACAACTTTAATAAGTAAGAGTGCCCTAGTTGAGACTATTCCACTAGGCAATGCTCTGTGAACTCGTATGTTGTGCTGCTATGATGTTTCATAGAATATAAATCATAGTCATATGCACTCATATGCATCATATCAGTTCTCTGCTGATTACTCAGGGGGAACTTAACTGTTAGGGGACCATAATTGTTGAATAACTTTTCATGTAGAGATTTAGAATGTGATAATTACATTCAGGTGGGTGTCAAAGCATGCGTCTCCAGCATTTCTATGCATTTTTCTTTAAGAATTTCAATATGCAGGAGCCATATATCTTAGATCCAAAACTCGTTAAATCTTTGCATTCACTGCACGGATCTGCATAGTAAATCGAAGCATCTTAGCTCAAACGGAACTCAAAAGTTAAGCTGCAATTAATAATGTAAAATATCGATTATTATCGATGACAATGCAATAAAACGAGCTATCGAATAATTATTATAAATGAGTACTGAATATGATATACATGAGAATATTAAATACATTTCCTAACACTAACTTCTCTCCTTGTTACTATCACATTTTTATATATGAACATCGATTCATCATTCTAATCGAGAATACATAAAAGTGCTATATGGTGCCTGCCACGCCTGCTTCTGCCTGTTACTTCTCAGTTTCAATGGGCTTATTAGGGTGTTATAAAGTTACAAATTATGTAAACTCGATGCGTATACGTAATATTTTCAGTTCTTGTGGCATTTGTGGAGCAGAAAGTTATTTCATATTAATAGATATTCTCGGGCTGTTCCCCCTTCTTTTTCTTCTTCTTCTTTTTCTCTCTTACTCTCTCTTTTTCTCTCTCTCTCCCTCTCTCTCTCTCTCTCTCCTCTCCTCTCTTTCTCCTCTCTCACTTTCTTTCTCTCCCTTTTACTCTCGTTGTCTCTTTTTATTTCTCTCATTTTCTCCATCTGCGCTTTCCTCTCTACTTTCATCTCCCTCCCAGCTCTCCATCTTCCCATTTATCGCCCTTTTTCCAGCTCTATATCTTGCCTTTCTCTTACTCCCATTCCCCCTCCCACTTCCCCTCTCTCTCTCTCTCTCTTTCTCTCTCTTTCTCTCGCTCTTGCATTTTTATAATTTAAAGTCCTTCGCACTGAAGCGCAACACAATGGCATAAAATGTTAATGCTATGCCGGACAAGCTATTGAAATCAGTGGCAAATGTTTCAGATGTCACGCAAGCTGCACAGCTCACTCTATATACCTGCCCCCACTGCCCCACTCCTCTGCACCTTATTGATGTTAGTTAAATAAGCCGAGCGGCAACCGCAGCGCATCGATTAAAATTCAACACAACAATTTTCCCAATTTATGGAGCTACATAACTTTGAGACTCAATAAAAATATAAAAAAAAAGCTGGCCGGAGGCAGAGCCCTTGCCAAAAAGAGAGACAGAGAGAGAGAGAGAGAGAGAGAGAGGGAAGCACTCTCTGATTGTGGCTGGCAATTGGGGGGTTTGGTGCCCCAAGCCGATGAGTGTTATAAAACCAAATGATTCTATTAAAATGAGATTTGTGCCATTCATGCGTAAATCAATCTGCTTTCATGTTGCTGCTGTCCTTGTTAACGTTGTTCGTCTTTCTTTCTTTTGGCCAGTCCCAGCCAGCCAGCCAACCAGCCAACCAGCCAGTCAGCTCTTTGAGTCATAAATTATTTTCGCCTACCTTGTTGCTAACAAAATTGTTGAAGGCATCAATAAAATATTCATTGCTTGTTTATTGAATGTAATTTAACAACAGTTAACCCGCTCAGCGATGGCTCACAGTAAAAAGGCAAAAACATAGCCGTGCTGCCACTCCCACCCACCGCCCACACTTCTAAACCAACATCGACATGCATAATGGCGGCTAGCGTCCATGGTGTGTGTTATCCCTGCCACCGAAGGGATCTATTACGTGGTATTTAATCAGATTTTTTACGACCGGCCGACAATAAAAATGTAAATAGACACCAAAGGATTGCCCCAGCATGTTTCACTTGTTGTTTTTGTATTATTTTTGTATTATTTATTTCCATTGGTTGTTGTATTTTTATAGCTGCCCTCAACGGCGAGCAGCAGAAGTCAAGTTGTATAAGTCCAAGTCCATGTCCATGTCCAATTCCTAGTCGCATTCTTCGGCCAGAACCGAGGCCAACTTGGCCAGCATGGCCGGACTGGCCAGTTAAGTTTTCTGCTACGTTTAACGCCGTTGCCCTTAAGCGGTTCATTTTCCGCTGGATCCGCTTTTATGGCATATGCCATTGATGCGCATAAAAAATATTGTTTTATGAATGCCAAAGAGTGGCCAGAGACAGACTGAGTGGGCGGGCTGGCTGGGCTAAAGCGCTTAAGTGAATAAATATATACGTACATATATAAATATATAAATATAACTGTATAAATGTATGTGTGTGTGTGTGTGTGTATTTGTATATATTTCATATTTTCATCGATGGCCGTAATCAGTCAGATATTTTATTTATTAATTCATTTGACTGACAGCAGCTCTCCCTCTCTCTACCTCCCTCTCTCTCTCTCTCTCTCTCCCTCTCTCTCAATTATGCGCACATTTCAGCATTTCAAAGCGCTCGACCCACAGCAAGCAGCCCGCGGATAAACAACTGCCACGCCCCCACAACTCACCCAAATTGGGCAAGTGCCAGGTGAGCCTGACAGCCAGTTGACAATGTGTTTGAGAAGCTTTCAAAGAAAACTTTCATAGAACTCTGAGCTTAACAGGGAAAAAAAGGGGCTAACATATTTAATACCCTAGCTAATTAATTGATGGGCTATTAGAGTGTATAGAAATACGATAGTATCGAAAGGCATTCATGTTTGCGATAGTTAAATGAAATTCCTTTTGATATTCAAATATTAATTAATAAATTTATAATATTAATTTACATTTTATAAATTCCATTTCCAAAGCAGATGCATTAATATCGATAGTTGCAACTATCGATAAAAGTGGTATAGCTATCGATTGCCGAGCAGCTTCAAATCCTGACAAATTAAATTGTTTTCAGCTGAAAATTATTGTAGCTTTAGTTAGATTAGCTATGGGAAGTAAAAGATAGACCAAAATTCAACGCGATGCCATTATTTGAAGTACTACGATGGCTACTGGGATCAGCTTGAAGGCAATTTGAAATTTACTCTCTGTACCTTACTATTTGCACACTCTCGAACATAATTAATTAGCTCGAGCAGCAAAGTCTTTGTAAAGTTTCAAGGCTAACTTTTCCAATAGCCTGTCTAATAAATATTGACGCAATTAACACAGTTCACGATTTTCCATATATTTTCCATAGAATTTCAATTGACTGCGAAATGCCAGTTGCTTCCCGTTTAGCGTCTTCCTTCACCAAGACAATTACAGTTCCGGCTATTACGCGTCTACAAATTGCGCATAAAGGCAAAATTAATAAATTCAAATGTAAATATGTCGACTCGCTGAAAGGTACTTCAGCTTAATTAATAATATTATAAGTATACTTCACTCTGAAGGCGACATTCTAAGTACGTGCGTCTGAATGGCAACGTCCCTTAAGAAGCTTGAAATTTTCCTTTAATTTTATCTAATATAGAATGTCTACGAATGACTCACAAATTGAGTACGTGGAGTTACTATAGTCAGAGTGAAGACAGTGTACTATTTATTCCAATCAGAATAAGCATGCCCATATGATGATTATCTACTCTAGATTTTAGACATGATTCAGAAGAATCAGTCAATGCTTAGTTAAGTTTCACAGCTTTAGCTCCCTACACTTACTATTTATTTCAATGAGAATCATCATCTGAATAATTATTCAAATAAGTCAAATAATTCTTAGCCCACTTTCTAGTTTACAAGTGAGCCAAAATAACTTACATACACATAAAGATATATATAGATATATCGATATACATAGATATAGATATACATACATACATACATACATGTATAAATATTTGCTTTATAACTTTTATTTGGGAAACGTTAAAAACACGTGGGTATACAGAAATCTACGTGATTCGATGACGCTTCAAGTGTAAAATTCATAAAAATTGTAATTTTGTAAAATTTCTATATGTACTATACAGAAAGAGTTAAGGCTTAATCAGGATTCACAAGCCTGAGTATTACTATTTATTTCAATTGGAGTCAGCATCAGATTTTGAATAATTGATTTTTAAAAGTAGCTCCATGAGAACTAGCTTATCAATACATGATTTCAAATGGGAATCTGAGGAGCTTCTGTATCTAAGATCAATGTTTGGCCTAGTCTCACAATCTTCAGCTACTTTACAATATTCCAATCAGAATAAGAGTTCTATAAAATTAGTTCTTTAGCCTAATGATGAGAACTTGCTGCACATGATTTCAAATGTGATCTTCTAGTTTTCACAACTTCTTCCCAGCACACAATTTCTTCTCTCACAACACTCGATAGTTATATATAGTACGCATCCCAATCAGAATCTAGAATTCTATAAAGCTAATTGTTAAAAGTAGCCTTCATTTGAGTTCAGCTAGCTTAACCAAGTCTAAATTCCAATCTGAATTATAATTCTAAAGAGTATTCTCTTAGTGAACACGAATTCAGCTACTTTCTACTACATTACCTATTCCTATAAGAATATAAATCCCAATCAGAATTTAAAAAACGTATTATAAAATTCCAATCTTATCGATTTCTAATAACAATCTTTTCGACGAATTTCCTTCACCTACCTTCCTTTTCTTATCAGCATTTTTATTCCAATCAGAAATGTTATATATTCGCCTAACATAAATATCAATCCTTTATGGATTTCTAACAATATAACTTCAGCTACCTTAAGCCACCTTCATCTATTCCAATTAGAAACTACATCCTAATTAGAATTATTTTCTTTGATTTCTAATTCTTTTCTTTTTTGTTTTCATTGATTTCTAATTTCATTGCATTTCTGGGTCACAATTTTCACAGAGACAACAAACAGCTGCAATATATAGCATTTGGCTACGTTCCATTCCAGTTCTCATATTCCATTCCATTCCATTTCATTCCTTTCCTTTCCATGCTGCAGTCCAACACATGTCTTGGCATTGCCGCACAGACAAAACATTAAGCGGCGTGACTAACTGTACACACAACCAGATTAGCCTAGCGTCCGTGCATGTGACACACACACACACACACATACGCTCTCTCTGCCTCTCTCCTTCTCTCACTGTGCATCGTGCTTTATGTGCGCTCTGCTAAAAAAAAGAAGCACAAAATAATACGTTACATAAATATAACTGTAACATTTCGTGTGCTACATTTTTGCTGTCCCGTTGCCTTGTTTTCACTTTGATTGCTACGTGTTGCCCGCACTTTGAACAGCGCCTCACTCTCTCTCTCTCTCTCTCTTCTCTCTCTCTCTCTTTAGCAGCAATAGCATCACATGCAGGCAAATTGGATTTTCATGCATACTTGGTCACTCGCGCATTCCCCCTTCAAAAGACTCAGAGCTATGGCTGCGCCATGGACGTAGCTACAACATTTCACCGTTAGCACAACTTGGCGCCAATTGCTACAGTTGCCACGCCCCTGGCCATAGCCCGAAAAAGAACGTAAGCCAACGCCAGCGTCAACTGTTCTCGCCTTGTGCTAAACGTTGTTATCTGCCTTATTCGCTATCATCTTTAGTCCGTTATACGTCGCTCGTCTCCCGTCGCTCTCGTCTGTCGACTGTCGTCTGTCGACTGTCGTCTGTCGTCTATCTATTGCTTTGCCTTGTGTTTTATTTCCTCGTTTCGTGCTCGTTTCGAGCGTTCGATTCGTTCTTGTTGTCGCCGTTGTCGCCTTTGCCTTTGCCTTTGCCATTGTTGTTGTAATTGCTTCTGTTGTTGTTGCTGTTGTTGTTGTTGCCGCTTTGGCATAAATTTATTATAAAATAATTTGCATAATTCGTTATTACTCAGCATAAACAAAGTGAAATTAAGACGATTTCTTTTATGCCCCATCTTTCTTAATGCCATTGTCCTTGGCTCTCTGTATTTGGCTTTGTCTTCTCAGTCGCTCATATTCTGACGCTCTCTCTCTCACTCACTGTCTGCGTCTTTGTATGCTGTATCTTTATATCTTTGTATCTGCTTATTTTGTCAATGTCATTTGCCTAAGCACGACAGTCAAAGACTCACTCAACTCTCGGCCCTGACAGTCATTTCGATTGCCATTTGCTTGTGTGCGTGTGTGTGTGTGTGTGTGTGTGTGTGTGTGTGTGTGTGTGTGTGAGGTTCTTCATTGAAGCACGCTCTCAGGTGTGCACAGCTGGCCCTATTTGAATGGCTAAGTATGCTCGATTTTCTATTCATGTGAATGTGCTTGGGCGGAGGCGCTTGAATGTGTAGGGCGGCCGCCCAGCTATTTGGTCGAGCTCACTTAATATTTATGATCCAACCCTATTGTAAATCTATTTACAACATTTCCAAAAATACAAAAAATAAAAAAAAAGAAAACAAACCCAAGCTAGATTGAAACAGTTTGGATTTGGCCATTTGAAATTCGTTCAAGGCAGCTAAAATTCAATGTGTCAGCTGAGTTAAATGAATGCTAGAACAGTTCGATTAGATATGCCTGATTAATTATCGATAAATTACATGCCGCTTGTTATCGATCTGCTTAAGAGTTGTCAACTATTTAAGGCTTTAACAAACTCTGACAGACAATAATATTTCCCTTAGCTCAACTTTCTTACTCCCTCTCTCTCTCGCTCTCTCTATCACTCTATCTCTCTCTCTCTCTCTCTCTCTTGCCTCTCTCTCACACACTCAAAGCAAAGATTTGTAGCTTTTAAACTCAACTTGAGTTTACTTTTCAATTTGATTGAGTTGTATAAGTAAATAGCATAGCTAGCTTACAGGTAAAATCAAATGGCTAAGCCTACAGCAGGCATTCAAGTGCACACACACACACACACACATACACGCACCTGCCTGCAGCTGTCTGTGTGTCTCTGTGTATCGATTGCCGTGTCTGTCTGTGCTTTTTCCTAAGTCCACTTTCATAGTAAGCACTATTTATTATGCCAGTAAGTAAATGTTATTCCCGTTAACATGCACACACACAGACATATATATATATATATATATATGTATATATATATATATATATATGTATATATATGCATATGGCTGTCGAGCGTCATCTTAAGTGCGTGGGCGTCTGTATGCTTTGAATGCTCTTAACATGGCCATCTTCTATCCATCTGTACACAGAGCAGACATACATATTATCTTATTTATTGCCTGATGCTTACCTTGCCACTTGAGTGTTGGCAAAACCAAAAAGAAAGCTACCAAAAAAAAAAAAAAATCAAAATAAAATACCATCGAGCATCTTTTGCAGCTCAGTCTGTTTTAAGTGTTGAAAGCAGTCTCGACTGCCTTTTAATACCGATATTAAGTGCAAATTTTCGGTACTTTGATTTGGGTTTAAGCGTTCGTCAAACCAAAAAAAATATATATATATATAAATAAATAAATAAATAAAATAAATCCGATCACTTTTCTTTCGAGCATGCTCAACAGTAGCGACGGGGCTAAAAGTAAGGAATATGTTCAGATTTTTGTTTGGCTTTAATTAACTGTTTATACAACCTGAACCTATTGAACTTGGATAGCCAAGAACAGGCGGCAGGAGGCGTGGTGATATCTATGTTTTAGATCATAAATTATAGCTTAGACAACCCTGCGCTGCCTCTGTCTAAAGAAAGTCTATATGGTTAAGCGACTATTATATATTTTAATAATAATTATTATATATTTATATATTTATTTTTTAAATAATAATAATTCCCTGAACCCATTGAAAATGTGCTTTGATTTTTGTTAAAGGTATATAACAGTCAGAAGTAAGTGTGGCAGACCCCAACAAGTATATATATTTTTGATCAGGCTGAGTCCAATTAATCCTATATTTGAGTGATCATCTGTTCCTATGTGTGAACGCTTGCATCTCAGAAACTATAAGAGATATAATTTATGTTTTTATTAGTTCCGTATATTGCACGCGCATATCGAGCTTGTTGCAGAAAATCGATAACTATTCCCATTTCAAAGTTATCGATATAAAAACTTATCGAGAATTAGTTATAAAATTATATCTCGTTCATCTTTAGAGTTAGAGTCTCCAAGTCTTTTGCATATATATAGATGAAAATTTAATAAAATTTTGATTTTTGTTAGATTTTGGATACCGACCCTAAATTCTCCCCCATGCACTAAAAATGTGTAAAAAATGTATTTTAAATGCTAGATATATACAGTTTTGTTTTCTGTATAATTGTGAATATAATGATCATAAACTGAAAGTTTGATTACGAAAGTCCATCTATAAGAAGATTTATTCAGCACTTAAGTTCCATTAACATAAGCCATGTGCGGAGCAAGCGAGACAGCTATATGCTTATATACTTATATCAGTGTGTAAGTGCAGGTGTACAGAGACGAAGTGATGTATTCTTAGAATTTCAGTGCCACGTAGAGTTCAGGGTATCTCGAAGTTGAGCAGTCTTGAATAGAGCTTTATCAGTTGTTATTACTATTATAATTGATTATCTGTTGTTTATCGATAGTATCTATGTGCATATCGATTCTCGATATTACCTGTTGAGTATTAATTAAATATCAATAAGTTTTCGCTTAGTTAGCAATACAAATATTTTCAATAGTTCCACATTCCATGCTCCATTTTGTGCTTTTGCTTTATTCCTTTAGCTTTGCCTTCAGCTAACTGAACTCGCATCTTATTGATTCATATCTAATCAAATCTTCTATGCTTACCTTGCTCTTACTCCTTTGATATGCACAGATTTACGACTATAATTTATCAGTTTTTGAACACCGTTCCGGCAGAGTTCCGTTCTGCCTGCTCTACCCCAACCCCCCTGGGACTGCTTCACTTGACTCCGGCTCTCAGTTTCTTTAGCAGCAACTGCAGTTGGCTTTACCACAATTGTTTCGTTGGCCACGCCCACTTGGCCATGCCCATCTCAAATGTTTTACACTTATTTATGACTCTCCAAAATGTTGCTCTATGTACCACACAATGTATGCACGAGTATGTACAATATTTTTGGCATTCATTTCATATTGTTGTTCGTTTTGCTGTTCAGCTCGCTGCTTTCTCTTATTTTTTTTTGCCTTATTTAATTACACATAATTTCCTCCTCCTCCTGCTGCTGCTGTTGCTGCTGCTGCTGGTGTGTGTGTGTGTGTGTGGGGCATAAATATGCCAAAAATGTTGCATGCTGTGGCTAGGGTTGACATGAGCAGCCCGTTTGACTCGTTGGACACGGCTTCAGCTTGTTGTCTGTCTGGCTTTCGCTCTGTCTGCCTGCGTGTGTGTGTGTGTGAGCGGCAGAGCGTGAAAAATTAGCTAACACACACACACACATACACACACACAGATACACGCAGCATACACGCACATGCTTGACTGCGCTCATTAGGCACAATGTTGTTACTTTCATGCTGCTTGCCTTGTCCTGACTTTGGCAGTCGTCGCTTCCGTCTGTTTTGACTTACACTTTCCACTCCAAAGTGCTCACACATACACACACACACACACACACACACACACAGAGTCACATACATTCACACATTTATGACTGCTTTATGTTTTAGGCACTCGCTTGTTTTTCGACTGCTTTCATTTTTGTTTCAAGCACGCAATGTTTTTGCATACTTTTGCGTATTGCCTTAATTTTCAGCGCTTTGTCCTTCAGTTTATTAAAAGTTCTGAAAAGTGTGCACACACACACAGAGCTAACAAGCTCCCGCACATAGACAGGCTGTCAGACAATCTAACCATTAATGTGTTTTCTCGTTTGAGCTTTCTTTTTTTTTCCATTTTCATATACCCTCGGGTGCATGGCCTTGCTTGGGAGTGCTGCTGGCATATTAAATTGTTAGCTAAGTCTAGCAAACTTAAAACTCAATCTCAATAACTCTCGCTCTCTCTCGCTCTCTCTCTCTCTCTTTCTCTCTCTCTTTCCCGCTTTTTCTCTCTCTCGTTGCTTAGAGTGCGCGGTATCTATTAGTCGTATATTGCTCATGTGTACTTTCCTTTTTGATATCTCATACTCAGTTATTCCCTCTCTCTCTCTCTCTCTCTCTCTCTCGCACTCTCTCTCTCCCTGTCTCTCTATCACGCTGTTGAGAGTATGTGGTATCTGCTAGTCGTATATTGCTCAGACGAAATTTCCTCTTTTGCGTTTCATTTAGTGCAAATTAGAAATCTCAATCTCAGATATTCTCTTACTCTCCCTCTCTTTATCTCTCTCGGTCTCATTGTTGAGAGTGCGTGGTATCTGCTAGTCGTATATTGCTCAAAAGACATTTCTTCTTTTTAAAACTCCCTCTCTCTCTCTCTTTACCTTTCTCTCTCTCTCCCTCACTCTCTCTCTCTCTCTCTCTCTCTCTCTCTCTCTCTTTCTGTATCCCTCTCCTTCTGTATCTCTCTCTTTCTCTCTCTCTCTCCCTCTCTCTCTCTGTCTGTCTATCACTCTCTCTCTCTCTCTCTCTCTCTCTCTCTCTCTCTCTCTGTCGTGCTGCTGATAGTACACGGTATCTGCTAGTCGTCTATTGCTTTTTATATACGCTTTGCATTTACAGCTTCAAGTTGTTTCGTATATTGTTTGCGCTGCTCTTGCCACGGTTTTAGCTTTAGCTCTGCCTGCGCTCACGCCTCCTCCTCCGCCTCCTCCTCAGTTGTCTACTATGACTGCCGGCTAAATAGTGCTGAGTGTGTGTGTGTGTGTGTGTGTGTGTGTGAGCCCTGTAAGACTCTGGTCATTGCCGCTGGCTGGTGTCCTTGCACATCCTCGAACCATTCACACTGCATGCAGCGCAGCCGCAGTTGACCCACGGCCTTGTCTTTCAACTTGACTTTCTGCTCGCAGCCGCTGCCGCTGCCTCTGCCTCTGCCGCAGCACCTTTCGTGCTGCCAGCGAATTGCATTTGGTATGCATGGCAACATGTGTGCAACACATGTGGCAAGGACATGCACTCTGATGTTGGCCTGGTCAGCTACACTCTGGCCAACTTATTGTAGGCTTTAAGTAAACACACACACACACACACATACAAAGAGAGAGAGCTCGTGATTTTTTGCTTTGGTTAGCGGCGGCTCTTGCGGTGTGGGCCCTTTTCTTTTGGCTCTCTGTTTGGCTTTGCCCAGCCGCTGGCCATAAACTGAGCCTCATAACGAGCCCAACGAACCAAGACACAAGACAGCGCTAGACTAAGACAGCGATAGGGTTAGACAGAGACACACACACACACGCACAGTAAAACAAAGACTACGAGAGAGAGAGAGAGAGAAGCTTTGTTTTCCTTTGCTTTCGTTTCATTTCATTTCATTTTGTTTCGTTTCGTTTCGTTTTGTTTTTTTTTTTTTTTTTGCTTTAACCTTTATTACTTTTTAGCCAACAGGCAGTTGGCTTTGCTTTGCTTTAATGAGCGCCATTTTATTAGCTGCTTTAATATTATTCTTTGGCTCCTTCCCCAAACGCGCTGCCGCTCCTCCGTCTCCTGGCTACACTTTGTGTACGGCGCGTTTTATGTACAAACGCATTTTCGACTTGGTTTCAACATTTTTCGCATATTTGCTTGAACCCGAACGGCCATAATAAAACTGACCGGTGCCCATATTCATATATACATATATTTTTATAAATATATCGTTCACAAAAGAATACAAAAAAATGAAGAAGAAGAAGAAGAAGAAGCAAGCACCCAAGCACACACACATTCTCGCTGCACTCTAAGGTTGGCCGCTTCTCAAAAGGCTCTGATTTCGCCCAGGGCCTAAGCATATTTTGATTAATGTTCCAGCTCTGAAGCGGAGTATTTATTTTTCTTTCCCTCCCTCTCTCTCTCTCTCCCTCTCTCTCTCCCTCTCTATCTCTCTCTTTTGCTACTTTGCCTCTTTCGGATCTCTTTCAAGTTGGTTATCTTTGATAACGCACTTATCTATGCCGTATGCTTGAGGCAGCGCACAGCACAAGTTGCCCAAGGACGCGCGCATCCAAAGGAGGAGTCAAGAGGGTTGAGCTCAACCCGCCTACTAAAGAGATCTATTCACCTATTGCAGGCAACACCACAAAAAAAAAAAAATCTAGATAAATTCAAACAAAATAATAATTGTAGTCCTAATGATTGCAGAAGCTTGGAATAATAATTAAATCTAATTTGAAATAAATTAAAAATATGACAAACTCAAGAGTATAAAGTTTTTTCAATTCATTTCAAACTCAAATTAAATATTTTATTATTTATTTAGATTTTATTTAGATTTTAATGTTAAACAAGCGAAAAATGCAAATGATATTTATTCCAATTAGTCTCTCTCGGTCTCTAAGTGGCGCTTTTTCTCTCTCTCTTTGCATCAGTGTATGTCTCTTGCTAGTCTCTCTCTCTCTCTCTTGGTCTTCTCCGCTTCCCTTTCTCGGCTTTATTGTTCTCAGCTGTTTTTCTCTCTTTCACCTTATAATTTACTCTATGGCTTACTATATCTCTGCTTTACTCCCTTCTCTTTCGCTCGTCTCTCATTCTATTCTCTCTGCGTCGTTTATCTATTTATTTCCCTATATCCCGTCCCGCTTCTCTAGCTCACTCCCTGTTTGTTTATCTCTCTCTGTCTCTCTCTCTCTCTCGCTCTCTCTCTCTCTCCCTCTTTCTTTCTCCATTTATGCTGCTCTCTATTTCTTCCTCTCTCTCAATATATCTATCTATCTTTCTTTCTCTCTTTCTTTATAATTAATTCTCTATTTTTTCCCTTTTGCTCTCGCTTTCGCTCTCTCTCTCGCATTATTTCCATCTCTCATTTTTCCCTTTTGCTCTCTCTCCCGCTCCAGCTTGCATTCTCTCTATCATTATTTATCTCTCTAATTGTCTCTCTCTCTCTGTCTCTTTCAGTAGCTCTCATTCTCTCACCCTCACTCTGTCTCTCTCTCTCTCTCTCTCTCTATCTCTCTCTCCCTCTCTTATCATACATCTTATTACTCTAGGCCATCGATAATATTCAACATCTCTTTTGCATTGAGGCGTGTCACTCTCGACCTACCCGTTGTTTACTTTTGCCTACTTTCGGGCGCATTAAGATTTTAAGAGCTTTTCCAGACTGCGCAACGCTCTACTGTTGGCATAGGGTTCCCGGCCCCAAAACATTCTACGGCCTTGCCCAACGGAATTAGTGTAAATTGCAAAAGTTGAGTTTGTTTTCATTCTTTTCTTTTTCTTTTTCGTTTTTTTTTCTTATATTTTTTTGCCTCCTCTTCATCTTCATCATCATCATCATCATTGGCTACATCGTTTGGCCTTTGCCTTTGCTTCAGAAATTTTCATTTTGTATGCGCGCCGCTTAGTTTTGGGGCTTTTGCGGTTACCATTCGCTCACTCATTATTATCGTCATGGTCATGCGGCTGATGCGTTCATAACTTGATCGCGGACGGGAAAAGAGAAACAGAGAGAGAGTGAGTGAGAGAGAGAGGGAGAGTGTGAGTGAGGTTGTGTGTGGGACACTTGACAAGCTTTCTAATTTGTTTTTAATTTTCAGTTTTGCCGCTTCGCCTTTTGTGCCTGTCGCAGGCAATAATTGTTTGCAGCACCTTTTTGCACCTGCCCCTTGTGAAACTTGTTTTCTTTCTGCTGCTTTACGTTTTTTTTTTTCCCGCTTATTTTTTTCCCATTTTTTCACTTTTTTTTTGTTTTTTTGTTTTTGCTACAGTCTCGTTTGCTCTCGCTCGCAGCTAGATAGCTATCTCGCTCTATGGCATATTAATGAGCTCGTCTTTAACACGCTTTTGAATTAGTTGGCAGCCACGTTGTCGTTTTCACCTTGCTCAACTTTCTTGATTTTGCCGCGATGCGTCGCAGCTTTTGCCACTGATAAAAACTTTCAGTGGCCCATTTTAGTATGCCACCTCCCTCCCCCCCTCTCCACACTCAGTCGACCTTCCTCCCCAATCTTAATGCCCGCCGCATTCTCAACTCCAGCCGACCAGACACTTGCGGCTTAGTCCGGGGCACAGCGTCCTCCTCCCCCCACCCCCAGCATCCCCCCCTTAACCGCTCTCTTCTTTAAGCCGCCATTTTAATTTGTCCCAAGTTTTAGCGCCGTCGCCGTTGCCGTCGACATTTGCCATTTGCCATTTGCCACTTGCCGCTTGCCGCTTGCCACGTGTCTCATTTGCTTCAGTGTTGTCTGCTGCTTCTACTTCTTCTGCTTCTTCTTGTTGTTTTGCTTATTGCCAGCCATTTTCCACTCAGCGCTGAACAACTTATTCCAAGTTTCTTGCGCCTAGTTTCCGTAATAATAATTTGCAGCGTTTTATTCAAAACCTTTTCTTTTTTTTTTTTTTTTTGCCGTCTATTTCACTCTCGCTGCTTGCTGGCTTCATTTCGCCTTTTGGCCACGTCCGCAGCATGGCCAAGACGCGTTCAGAATTTTACTCCTTCACTTTTTGTCAGCGCCGCCGACATTCGCATCATAACAATTAGGTAATGCTCTGCCTTGAAGCTCTTTACGCTATTCTGGCCAACTTTAAAAGCTGCTGGCTGGCTGACTAGCTGGCTGGTTGGCTCATTCGTCTGACCTCCTCTATTGCCAGCTGCTCTTGTTGCTGCTTTATCAAATGCTGACGTCTGCAAACATACACACACACACACATTCAGAATTGTGTGTTTGCGTAAAAATTTCATTCGCCAGCAGAAATTCATTCGCGCGTGCTGCTCTTTGGTAAGGATTTTTGCTACGTTTTCTATAGCAGCAACAAAAACGTCGCTACACAGCGACACCCCCCCCCTTTCCCCTCCTCTCTCACCTACCACCCCGAAACACATTTCAACATGCCACATTTTGCGTTGTCCAGCCAAAGTCGACAGCCTTTGACAAATTGACACATGTTTGTTGCCATAGGTGTAGCCAGAGGTGTCTTTGTATGTGTGTGTCAGTGTGTGTGTTTGTGTGTGTGTGTGTGTGCCCGCGGTTGGGTTTTGTGTATGATTTATAAATCAGCTGATGCCGAGTGCGAGTGGCTGACCCATACGCACGCACACCGTACGTCCGTTCGTCTCTCCGTCCGTCCGTCCGTCCGTTCGTCCGGCGTCAATTTCGAGGCGCATTTGTTGCGGCCAACATGCGGCACGCATAAATGTTTCACTCAAATGGCCACAATCGGCCAGTCGCCTACATTTAAGCCCCTCATCAACCATCTACCACCAACTCCCCTACCCCCCCCCCCCTCCTCCTCTTCGGGGCTTAAAGCATTTTAAAGATAAACAAAGCAGCTGCAGACCTGCAATGCACAGACTGCCATTGAACCAATCACAATTCCCATTGAGGCTTCGCTCTTTATTAAAATATTACCAAAAGACTTGCGCCCAAAAACAGAGCAGAAAATGAAAATATAAAAAAAAAATAAAAATAAAAGTTTGCTTCTTTCACATTTTATTGGTTTCGTTTTACTTTGATGAAACTTTTCAGATTTTCCACATATTTTACAAATACAAAAAAATTTTTTTTCAATACAAAAAAAAAAACAAGTAAGAAGGCTCTAGTCGAGACGGCTCGACTACGAGATACCCTGAACCCTGACAAAAAAAAATATTCTTCTTCTTACCGCACGTATATTTTACGCGCCCTCTGCTAACCGCGCAGTTGCTGCCGACGGTTGGGGGTGGGATGGGCTGTACTTTGAACGCTTATAACTCCGTTTCTAGATGGACTATCTTCATGAAACTTTCAGAATATATTAATAGCATTCAAATCTGTCCATTTGCAAAATTACAAGTCTCTAGTATTTGAAATACGTCTTTTTCAAATTGGGGGCGAAGGGGGCGTGGCATCCAAAATCTGAAAATTACATAATCTGCGTATCCATAATATCTATCTAAATATACAAATTTGAAGTCTCTAGCTAAAACGGTGTAGAAAAAACCTAAAAAACGTAAACGAATTTTCGATTTTTTATCGATAATTAAGGAATGGGATGAGTTATCGAAAAAACAAGATAAACTTGTACTGCGTAACTAAGATACGAGTGTTCATGTAAAATTTCAGCTCTCTAGCTTTTGTAGTTTCCGAAATCTCGACGTTCATACGGACGGACGGACAGACGGACGGACGGACGGACGGACGGACGGACGGACGGACGGACGGACAGACGGACATGGCTATATCAACTTATTTTTTTGTGCTGATCAAGAATATATATACTTTATGGGGTCTGCGACGTCTCCTTCTGCCTGTTACATACATTTTCACAAAAACATTATACCCTGAATTTCCATTTTCAATGGATTCAGGGTATAAAAATATATATATATATATATATTTAGTTTAAGCTCGCAAATGATTTCTTTAGTTTAAATGGCCCTTAAATACTTTCCAATTTTTTTTTTTGTAAGAGTTTAAAGAGAAATAAAGTTGAATATTTTACATGAATGTCGGCGCTTTTTGCTTGCTTTAACTATTTGTCTCTTAATTGTTTCATATTCCCATTGAAAATGGAAAATCCGGATATATATTCGTATGTCTGCCCGTTTATCCGTCCGTCCTGTATATCATACGCAGTAAAAACTTTTAATTAATTAATTTAAACATATTTTTTATTTATTTATTATTATTAATGTTTTTATTATTATTATTATTATTATTATTATTATTATTATTATTATTATTATTATTATTATTATTAGTATTATTATTATTATTATTATTATTATTATTATTATTATTATTATTATTATTATTATTATTATTATTATTATTATTATTTTTTATTATGATTTGTATTATTAATTATTTATTTTTATTTGTTAATTTTTTATATTATTTTATTTTATTTTATTTAATTATTTTTAGTATTATTATTATTATTTTTTTTTTTTTTGTAACTCATCTCATATTCTCATTATCAGTAAAAATTTAGAATTGCATTTACTTTTTCAAGCTTACCTTGAATTCCACATAATGTTATCCCTTTTACTGTGGTGAAATCTGAAATGCATACACAAATATTGTATATGTTGGATAACTTAACTACCTTTAAGAATTTACAAAAATTGTATTTAAAATACTAGAGACTTGCGCTTTTTTTGAAATACACTCATGTGAAGTTTTTTATCATTAGATAAAAATTTGATTTAGAAAAGCCAATTAGAAGAAAACTTATTCAATAAATAAGTTCTCATAGTAAAGCAGTGCAGTTAAAGCACCCCTCTGCTTCTGCTTTTGAAAGAGTGTGTGTGAGTGTGTTTAAGCATGTATAAGTTATGTGTTATGCATAAGAGAAATAATTTGGAAGAACAGCTCTTCATTGGATTCTAAGTATCTCTCAGTCGAGCAGCTCCGATTGGCATACTTTAACTATATACATATATATATTTTTTTGTAATTTTATTTTTTTTTTGCTGTTCTTCAGCAATTACTTTTGTGAAATTGTATATTGCGATTGACCACAAACTATAGTTTAGAAACACATTAAAAACTCCTCTGCTCTATGCTCGCTCATATGTATTTTTTTTCTTATTTTTGTGCTTTGTGATTATGTCCAAGAGCTGAGGGCACTGTTGGCATTGTTGCAATGCGATGCGAACAATGCAGGTCTCAATAAGCCAGTTGCTTTCAGTACTTTAAGCAGTTGTTCGATCTGTTCAATATTTGATAGCAGTTGAGCAGAGCATGGAGCAGCAGTAGTAGCAGGAGTAGGAGCAGCAGCAGGAGCAGCAGCAGGAGCTGGAGCAGGAGCAGGAACATAACATGAAATACGACTAACATTTTTGTCGTTTTATTTCGATTTTATCATTATTTTTGATGTGAAAGCAAACAGGTGTGTGTGTATATGTGTGTGTGTGTGTGTGTGTTTGTCTGTGTAGGAATAGTGTAATTGAATTTTCAATTAAAAAGTATTAAAGAACCATTAGATGGATTATTGCATATGGGCTTTGAGCTTGACTGTACCTATACAACTGCTATATATGCTATATATGTATGTACAGGAATATACATATATACATACACATATCCAGCTGAGGATATCAACTGACAGGGCCTTTAATATGTTCGTCTCTGTGTGTCAGCTGTCAGCTCTTGTAAATAGTCTCGACCTTTGGCTTTGCTTTGTTGTCAAAATTTTCTACAATGTTCCAGTTATTATTGTTGTTGTTGTTGTTGTTGTTGCTGGGCTTTGTTGACGTATCCAGCTCAAGCATGCAAACTGCGTATTGCGATGCTGAAAATGATATTTCGAATGGGTATGGCAATGGCCCGACTCCAACTCTGACTATGTTTCTCTCTTCTGCCTGCCCGATATTGGGATTGAGAGCAATGTTGCCTGATTTGTCGCAGAAACTAATCAGAAAATGTGTGCTGCTTCTTCTTCTTCTTCTTCTTGTTATTATAGCTGCTTGTTGTTGTTGTTGTTGTTTTCATTGACTATAACCGCCAGTCCCACAGACGGACGGACGGACGGACGGACAGAGAGCGGAACGAACAGACAGAGTCCACAAGTATTTGTGTGCATATGTAATTTGTGTTGTTATTGCTGCCTGCTCATTGCACGCCATTTTCCCATTTAGCCCCCATCCCCTCCCAGTCATGCCACGCCCCCTCCCCACCGCCTTTCTTTACTTTCCTCATTTATGCCATTTGGATTTTGATTTTCTTCTTTTATTTTTGCTTTCTTTGCAATTCAATTTGATTCGCTTTGCTTTGCTTTGCTTTGCTTTGCCTTGCTTTGGTTTCTTGCACCCCTTTTTATACCCTTAGCCGAGTGAGCCCAATGGGGTATATTGTTGTGAGTGTGTCACTGAATTGGATAGCTATCAAATTGCTTATATATGAAGCCTGCTTGCTAGGATATCTGCTCTTCGATCACTCCCCACTGAAGCACTCTCCACTCATGTTGGCCCAGCAAATGCAAAATATTGACTGACGCTGAGCATACCCCGTACACATATGCATGAATATGTGCGCTACATAAGTATTTGAATGTGGTTGTCCGTGGGGGCTCCGCGTCGCGCCATCAGACACAGTTTTTCTATTACGCTCTGTTATGGCATGTCCTGTCCCAACTCGTCCTGTCGCCCCACTCGGTCTGTTGAGAGTTGTTAGAGATGTCGTCGACGTCGTCGTCGTCATCGTCGTCGTCTGGTTCGTTGTCTTTTTGGGTGGCACAGACGGCGCTGGCAATATGTATTCCCATATCTCTAGTGACTTCTATTTCTGTTGCTCTCTCTCTCTCTCTCTCTTTCGCACGGCTCATGTCCTGTCCGGTTAAGTTTACCAGTCAAGGACTTTGTTGTTGAAATGTTGATTTTTGTTGATTTGGCTTAGTGGCTGCCACTCGCATCACATCACATCACAATGACTCTCGCACTCTCTCTCTCTCTCTCTCTCTCTCTCTCTCTCTCTCTGGCTTGTGGCGCCAGGCAGTGAAAGGACATGGTGTGCGGGCGTCCTGCTCCTCTCGTGGCCAGTGGCCAGCAAATTTTCTAAAAGCAACTAAACTGCTGATGAAATGGATTGTCATGTGCGTTTCAATTTCCGCCAATGACATTCCACACATACACACTAACACACACACACACACACACGCAGTCGGTGTGTAAAAAGTTTGCACAAAGTTTTACCATGTTTTGAGTGTGCGTGAATGACTGTGCGTGTGTGTGTGTGTGTGTGTGTGTGTGGACATTAAGTGCCAATGTATGGGCGCTAGAGCGAACTGTGTGTGGGCAAACGTGAGCAATGCGAACGTGGCTGGGCAGAGCCTTTGTGCCGTCATTGTCTTTGCTCTGCTCCACTAATGAAAAGCATAATAAACTGTTATTCGGCCAGCAGCCAAATATGCATGTGTCTGTGCGTGTGTGTCTGTGTGTGTGTGTGCCTTTGCGTGTTAAACATTTTATACTGACAGCAACTGCATCCATAACTAAAGAGTGTGAGAGAGAGAGAGAGAGAGAGAGAAAGAGATATGCGCAAGTTCATTCAGAATATCAACAACAGCAACAACACTGATATAACATGACAAAAGCCTGATTAACAAATTAATGCAAATTATCTGTAAGCAACTTGATTTAAATGCCATTAAAAATAGTTTTAATTGCAAATTAAAAAAATTTATATATGCAAAAATATATATATATAAAATATGGCACAAAAGGAGCACATTAAATATATTTACTATTATGTAATTATCTTAAACAAAAGCTCAATATTTAGATCCATTTATGCAAGTTTGTGTGAAGCAATTTTTGTTAGTATAAAGAAAATGGATAAAATGATTGTATAAATTTGTATTTACATATATAAATATACTTATTAGTTGATAAACATTTAATATTAAATTAAAACTGAAAAATTAATCACATTTTATCGCTTCTTCGTGTGTTCTGTCTTTCACACACGCTCTGAGAGAGCAGAATCAAAGAGCAGCCGATTGCATAGCTTCGTTCGTTCGTGATCGGCTTGCTCCCGAACACTCGGTTGAGCAAAAACTGATTTGCATTGCTATGTGAGCGTGGGTTGCGCTAAACATATCAATTGCTTGCGCCTATTGGATGTGTGTATGTGCGTGTGAAAGCGAAGAAAGTTTGCATTGACCCTCTGGGGTTTTTTTTTTTGCTCACTAACTGACTCTCATTGTGCGAACGTCGCTACCTAAGCGATGCTCGTTAAACGAGCGCCACCCGATTAGTTCAAATTAAGGCGCTCGGCCAAAAACGAACAGAACCGAAGTCACTCAGAGCGAAATCGAAGGAGAGAGCGAGAGCAAGGTAGACTTTCGCTTGATCTCGCGAGCAGAGCGTTTATGCTAAAACGGTTAACTCATATGCGACAAAGCAGTAAATATGCTTTGCTCACGTTTCACACCAGCAATAACAAAATTATCGTGATATGAGTGGCTTGTGTGTGCTTGAGCAGAGTCAAGGTCAAGTCAAGGTTATGCCAACATAATTTTAAAAAATATATATGTACATATACTATATATCCAATATATACAATATATATATATATATCGCTATATCAATAACTCTCTTCTTCAATTAAATTAAAGAGCGTGCACAGAATGTTTGCAATTTCAGCACAAACTCATTAAGTGGCCAAAGAGAAGAGAACTCAAATCTAGTATAAGTATCTGGTAGTATCTTTAAAGCACTTTGGTTGGCTTTAAGCCATTTGAGCGCATTGACAGTCACTGACTGCACTTTTTGCTGCAACTCAGTCTGACTGGACACAACTTTGGCACTCGAGCTGATTGTGAGTGGGCGATGGGGGAATGCGACAAGATGTAGCGAGGTTTAACTATTTTGTTTATGGAAATTATACGCGACGAACGATAAATGTCGAAGATGACCTCAACTCAAACGGCTAAAGCATCAACTTCAACAATTGCGCCAGCTTCAACGTTGAGCAGCGGACTTGAAGTTGAAAAGCGCCATATCTGGGACTGCGATGACTTCCGTTCTATCTCTCTCTCTCTCTTTCTCAGCCTCTCCCCTCTCCCTTACTGTCTCCCACTGAATGTCTGCCATGCTATCCCTATCTGACGAACGGACAGACGGACTTACGGACGGACAGACTGACTAACGGCAGTTTCAGTTATAGTTTCAACAACACAAAATTGTTCACTTAAACAGAAGAGCAAGAAAAAAGAAAGCTTAAAGTAAAGAAAAGCGAGGGAAACAAAACTAAAGCAACAAAAAGAAAAAAAAAAGAAAGAAAGAAAAAAAAACAAAAATCAACAACGAAAGCAAAAGGAATCAACTGCGCGCCGTGGAGCCCGCAGGAGGAGGCTGCCGGCAGGAGACAAGGAGACAGGAGGCACGGGGCAGGAGGCATACGGCATGCGGCAACAGCAGCAGCAGCAGCAGCCAGGGGCAACTTTGCCACACATTCGCCATTTAGTTGTTGGCAGTTTGTGTACCGTTAGAAAAGCGCGCAAAAGTAGAGTTTTTGCTTTGCAAACAACAACCAATAAAACTTTAAGCAATCTTCTCCAGCTTGAGCGTGAAGGAGCGGATGTCCTCGCCTCTGCCGCTGCCTTTGCCTCTGCCCCCGTCAGACTCACGGTTGGGTCTCTGCTGCTCTCGTCTCGTCCGCGTCTTTGGTTAGTTTCGGGGCATCATCACAACCGGAGGATGACAACTTTTTGGGCGCAAATGCCTTGCATACGTTTCGCGCTAGTTCCCATTCTACATATTTTCTCTCTGTCGTGTTTTTTTTTTTTTTTTTTTTTGTTTTCTCTCGATTTTCTTTTGCTTTCCCTTGTATACCCATTAGCCAAGGGCACGTGCTAAGTGGCTAAAGCAGAATATATGAGTTTATGGAAATATTATTGATTGGACTAGGATTCATAATTAAAGTAATATCTGTTTATTATTTAAAGAAAACAAAATTAGCTAAACTATTTTTTACAAATGCCTAAGTTAGCTTAATTCGTTTACAGGGCATGTGCTAGCCGATCACTGTGACTTTCGCTTACTCTGCTCTTTTTGCCATGTTCCAAATTTGTTTTGGACTTGTTTTAATTTATTTGCTCAGCGCTTTTTTTCTCCCTCTCTCTCTCTCTCCCTCTCTCTCTCTCTGCCAGCCCATCCTTACCCACAGCGTCGTCGTCGTGCGAGTGAACAGGTATGAGGCCATGTGGACTGCATGTGGATGATGTGCATGTGCAGCCAGTCGAGAAGGCATTGGGAAGGAAGTTGTAGTAGCGGCGTTTTCCGGTTTCCGTTTTCTCTTTTCTGTAACTCAAAAAAAAAAAAAAATATATATATAGAAGCAGAGTATAGCAGCAGAGTGCAGCAGTCTGCCAGCAGGAGGCGGCAGCAATCGACGCTTAAGCAGCAAGATTCTGTTGAAGCTAACTCAATTAGTTATCGATCTGTCAATCAAGATCAGACATAGACATAAAGTTGTCTCATTTATTGCTGCTGCTTTGTTATATATGTTTTTATAGGGTATCTACGAGTCGTATACTCTTCAACTTAGCATTGGCAATCTGCATGCCAAGGCAGTTGTTGCCTGCTTGCACTACGAGAGCTGCCCCAATGTGTTTTCTTCTTTGTTGCAACTCGATAAAGGCAACAGCAACAACAACAACCAACAACAACAACAACCAACAACAACAACAACCAACAACAACAACAACCAACAACAACAATGGCCAACAACTACTGCAAAATGCAAACAAATAAGGCAACCAACAAAAACACATCAGAAACTTGTTGTTGTTGTTGTTATTGTTATTGTTAGCTATGCAACGTGTTTTTAAATTTATTTTTAAGTTTTGTAACAACTTGCCAAAATGTTTGCCAGCACACACACACACACACAGGGAGAGTGGAAGAGAGGGAGCGCGAAATGGTGTGTGTGTGTGTGAGAAAGAAAGAGAGAGAGAGTAGTAGAGGTATGCAGAATTTTGGTTTTTGCAGCTGCAGTTCTTTCAGCTTTTCAGTAAGTGCTCTTTAGCACTTACCACATCACTTACACACACACACACACACACACACAGATAGCAGATCCTCTTGCTGCCATAAAACTGAATCCATATGCCACCCACTTGCAACTGGATTTGCAATATATTAATATATTTAAAAGCGGAAAATAAAAAAAAATAAAAAATAAAAATAGAAACGAAAACAAAAACAAAAAACCTAAACTCCATGAAATATTTTTCAAAAATGCAAAACTAAATCGGATTTGGTTATAAAAACAAAGCAATCATAAAATACAAAATGCACTACGATGGGATATTTTCAAATGTTTTTGGCCACAATCGAAAGAGCGAACAGCCTCAAATCTTTCAATGCACGACCTCCAGTTGCAGTCGAGTCCATTGCATATTAATATGAAAAGAAAATTATTATTTTAAATACTATATTCTTAAGCTATATTCCGGAAAGACTTTTAAAGTTATATATATGATTAAAAAAACAATTTATATAAAATATAAATTTAAATCAAGTCATACTCTATTATACATATGAATACAAAAAATACTTATAAAAAAAAAACTTAAGCATAAATGAATAAATAAAAAATAATTCTTTATACAAAAAATAAAAATAAAAATACACACTAAAAAATCTGCGTATAAAATATTCATACTTTTTTTTCTTAATATTATAATGATATAAAATATAAAATTTAAATTTTATATTATTAATTTATTATTATTGTTAATAATAAAATTAATAATCAATAAAAAAAATGGAAACATAAAAAATAATAATACATTATTTTTAATAACAAAATAAAAATAAAATGATACACTAAGAAATTTTCATGTAATATATTTTTATTTATTTTATATTTTATTATTGTTAATAATATAATCAATAATCAATAAGAAAAACTGAAACATAAACAATAAAACATAAAAAATAATTCTTAATAAAACAATAAACATAAACAAAAATACACTAAGAAATTTTCATGTAATATATTTATGTATTATTAATATTTTTCCTATGATTTTAATAATATAAAATGTAAAAATTAGATTTTATTTTATTAATATGTTTTTAAATATTTATAAATATAATCAATATTTAATAAAACAAATAAACAAATTATTTTCTTTGCAATTACGTCTGAATAATAAAACGAAAAAATATTATACATAAATCTTTCAAATAAAATAATTATTTACAATTACAAAATATGTAATATATATTTTTTCCCATTAAGTTTAAACATTAGTTTCTGAGACTTAGCCATAATTTTTAAGAAAATATTTGATGTAATTGAATTTATGCTTTTTTGTAGAAATTATTTTATTTCAATTTAAGAAATTCTTTCATGTAATTGAATTTATTTTTATTTTAGAAATTATATTCTTTTTATTTTAAGAAATTCTTTCATTTAATTGAATTTGGTTTTATTTTTAAGTCTTATTTTTTTTATATATATATATATTTATATTTTTAAAAGTCATTTATAAAATGTAGGCCATATTTTATAGTAGTTCAGATGTAAATAATGTTTATAAGTTAATATAAATATATAAAACTTAAAAAGAAACCAAAATTTAAATTATAAAAATATATATATATTTTTTTAACAATTAAAAATCAATGTATATTATTATAAATAAAAAAACTTCAATATGAAAGAAATTCTAAATAATTATAAGAAACATTAAAAATTTTAACTCTATTAAAATTACCTCAATTCCCAAACATAATGCAGTCAAATAAGCTTCAAGCATCTCAAAAGTCTTAGCAAACAGAACTAACTAAAGCTCATATTAAAAATTTTATGAAATATGACTAAAAGCTCTAGCTAAAGTTTGTTATAATCAATGCACTCTAAATGCTTTTGCAAGCCAACTCTAAATTGGCATATTTATTATGCCTTAACTTTTCATATAGTTTTCACTGATATTTGCCAAAAACTTTGCTAGCCAAACCAAACTGAATAGAAAAGGTGAGCATAAAACTTCATTTAACGTTTTCTTCAAATTTTCAAATGTTTTCTGTTTTTCTGCCACAACAAAAATATAAAGCCTTTAACCAATATGAAAAATTATTTAAATAAAAAAAAAAAAAAATGCATTCGCAAATGGAGCTCAGCAAAGTAAGGTGTGTCTGTGTGACAGAGAGAGAGAGGGATGAGGGAAAGAGCGAGAGAGAGTTCTGTGTGTGTGTGTGTGTGTGTGTGAGAGAGGGAGAAAGAGAGTTGTGTGTGTTGCTTTTCTTGTTTTTTTTTTTTTTGTTTCTTTCTTTTTTTTATTATTTTTATTTTTTGTCAATTGGTTTTAAAACTCAATTTAAGCACTTTCATGCATGCACATTGGGTAATCTTAGTGGGGTCAGCAGTTACACACACATACACACATCCACACACACACACACACACACACACACTGTGCTCGTTGGCTACCTGAACTAACGTTACAGTAAATTGGTTCGAAACAAAATATGAAAACGCATTACTTGCCTGGCCATGCACCACTCCACACACACATATATATATACATATATGCATGCATGTATGTGTCTGTTAAAGTTTTGGCCTGCATCTTTGTGCCTTTTACGTACGCCGCTTCTTTTATTTTGTTTGAACTCTCTATTTTTATTTTTATTGGCTCGCACGACGACAAAACTTTCTAGAGCAGCACTTGAGCAACGCGCCAACACACACACACACACGCACACAAACACATATGCAATTGCCATAAAGGAAAAGTTGTATTACATTTATGACACTTTTGAATATGTACATACATATATATATATAAACATAAATATATAAATGTGTATGTGTGTGTATTTTTATACATTTCTGTTGGCCTCCGCATATTTTTCGTGTGCTCTGCTTTTTTGCTTAGCACGTTCGCTGTTTTATTTAACTCGCCATTACGTTTTTACAACCCTTTTTTTCCCGTGTATGTGTGTGTGTGTGTGTGTGTGTGTGTGGAGACAGCGACAGCAGCAGCAGCAGCAGCAGCCAGTGTTGACAAAGCGGAAAAGGCAAACAAAGCGAAGACTGCAAACAACACGACGGGCAGCGTTTGCCAGCCAAAGGGTTTGGCTGCAGGGGGAGTTGGGCTGTGTGGGGGATTGTGGGCTCTGTGTAGCCGTGGAGTAGGCAAACATTTTAGTTGGCGACATTTCATCAAAATGGGCAATGAGTCAATCCCAGCAGTGGCAACCGAGTGCCGAAGGACACGCACTTAATCAAAGCATACTTTTCGGCTAGCGTCGCCAATGTTGTTGTCCTGGCAGAGACGGCAAACGATTTTCTTTTTTTTTTCCCCTGTTCCACTGCTGCTGCTGCTGCTGTGGCAAACGGCAAACAAGCTAAGAGCGAGCCAACAATAAAGCAAATGCAAATAAGCAAACAAATGACAAGAGAGAGAGAGAGAGAGAGAGAGAGAGAGAACAGACAAATAGAAGCGCCCAAGCGCCCATATGTTGTCAGCGCCAACGAATGGCATCGGTTAATGCATTACCTAATGAAGATTTCCCGCCCACAGAGCCAAAGAGCTATCAAAAATCATGTTCAAAACAAACAAACAAAAAAAAAAAAAAAAGAAATTCCATTTGCTTCTCTTTTATTTTATTTATTATTATTATTTTTTTTTGTTTTTGTTTTTTATGATACCCCTGAGTTTCGCATAACATTTGTAAATTTATGAAATATATTTTTTGTATATGTACCCATATAAAAGTTTTCCGAGTGTGCGTGTGTCAATTGTCAATCCTTTTTGCGGTCATTTATTTACACGTAGAACATGTCGTTTAATCCAAACATTTGTTTTACGACTTTAGCATTACTAAATATTTGAATTAACCGCCGTTTGACATGCGTTTCAATTTCGGACATTGCCAATTTAACGGCCATTTAATTGCTGCTTCATTTCCATTGTTAAACACGCTGATTACGTATACGCAGCGTGAATCAGGCGCGTGGAATGAAACGACCTTGTTTACACTGACTTTAAATCGTTCCGACAACTAATTTAAAATAAATTACAATGCATATATGTATATTCATTAATAATATATATATATATCTATATATAATCTATATTAACAACAGTATTAACAATTGGCAAGTAAATAATTTAAAAATAATTAAACGAGAAACATTAATACATGTAATGTGAAATATTACAAAATAATTACAAGAAAAATTGCAATCTTTTGTTAAATAAATATTTAAAAAGTTGTAATATAAAAGTATATTATTAAACAATAATAATCAATATACAATTATATTCATATATATATATATATTAACAATGGTCATATAAAAAAAAGAAGAAGAAAAACGTAAAGCAAATAATTATTTAAAAAATAATTGCTTATGTTCTGTGAAATATATAAAATGAATTAAAAGAAAACGTCTTTTATAAAGATGTCAAATATTCGAATAAATCTTATTAAATCTTAAATCTTATTTATAAAAATCGTATTTATAAAAATTATTAAAAGAAATCTGTTAACACATAATGTCAAATATTTAGAAATAATTAAAAGATTAGATCATTTTTTTTTTAAATTTAATATATACATTTTTACACCATGAACCCATTGAAAATGGGAAATCATGGTATAATGGTTTTGTTAAAAGTATGTAACAGGCAGAAAGAGGCGTGGCAGGCCTCATAAAGTATATATAGTGGTATTTAAATGATCTACAAATTTGTTTGCTTTTCCTTCTCTCCCTCATTCTCTCATGCGTTCCTTCTGCTACTCTCACTCACACCGCTCACTCAAATATTCATATGCAAGCACAAGCAACAGTGCACGAAAAGAGAAATTAGTTCAGTGAGAGATCCCGTTTTATACCTACTTTGAGGAGAGTATAACAAAATCTTCAAAAGGCTTGCCATGCTCACACAGCATTTCTCTAACTGTGTATGGGAAGGGTATACAAATATTTAAATGCATCACATATACCTATTCGCGACAAGCCTGCTCACACACACCCACACTTGCAATCCCTTCTTCACACGTATGCGCACTTTTATGCCTGTGTGCAATTATAACAACTCAAAGTGTGCAGTTATTCGATTGTCTGGACTGTTCACACACATTTGAAAGAGCTCAGCAACCGAAGCGATGTCTAACATTGCAATTTATGAGTGGCAGGTAGACCAATAGAATAGCTTTGTATGAGATTTATATGTGAATGTGTGTGTAAAGAGATTGCGTTCATTCGTTGCCTTTTCTTCACATTCTCTTGTTCTTACAGCGCATTGGCTTGATCATGTTAAGCTGGCGTTCGTAATAAGAGAATATTTATGCATATGTATGTATGTATATAAATATGTTTGCATGTAGAAGAAACCGACTTTCGTTTGATACGTGAAGCAATTTTTTTAGTGAATACTTCACAAGTTTTGCCCTTTGATTTTATATTTATTTTACAGACATACACACACACACACATTATACGATATACATATGTATCTTCATTTATATATCCTTGTAAATATTGACATATGCTAAGCTAACAATGTTTCTTATCTTTTGGCAAATTAGCGACAAACGAAGTTAAAAGTAAAAGCTCACAGCGCGTAGGCATAGGCAGCAGTAGGTGAACCATTTAATTGGGTAATCAAATGAATTCAATTGAAATAATTACACGGACACCCGCAACTAATTACACACATTTATAAGAACGAAATGTTGTTGCTGATGTTATTGTTGTTGTTGTTGTTGCTTTTGTTGTTGTTGGTTTTTGGTCTCTGGTGTCGCCAGTTGCCGGTTGTGATTTGTTTTTGCTATTGTTGCATGTAATTGATAGCAGGCACGTAGCGCCACGCGACAGTGGCAACTGTCACACACAGAGACAGAGAGAGAGAGAGAGAGAGAGAGAGAGAGAGAGAAAAAAGAGAGGAAGTGTGTGCGTGTCTTTCTCTCTCACTCTGTGGTAGATGCTGCATTTCATCAGTGGCAAATCAAAAGAATTCAGTCAAATGTTTGCCATGCAGACTAAAGCGAGCTATGCAGACAGCAGCTTCATTTCTTTTACCACACACACTCATTCAGCTGTCTGTCTGTCTGTGTGTGTGTGTGTGATAACGATGCTGGCGTCGACTTGTCGTTGGCATGTCCTTGCGACTGCTACTAATTTTGCGGCGCTGATGTTTCGTTCATTCGCGCAATTTATTTAACTTGATTTCCTGCAATTTATTTCAAGTGTTGTCGTTTATTTAAGCACTCTGCACACACACACACACACAGCCATAGCCACACACACACACACACACATTTGCTTTGAGCGCGAGTGTAAAAAGCACTGCAAGAAAATTATATTTAAAAGTGCTGCATAATTGCGCCCCACTTAGAGTATCTGACTCGCCGACGCATTGCCACTAGCTACAAATAGTTGCTGACTCTTTCTCTCTCTCTCACACACACACACACACACACAGACACATACATAAATACATGCTCTTTTCTGTGCTCATTTGTGCAATTAACCCTTTGAACGTCAGAAAGCTGCATGCGAATTCATTTTTGCATAAAACCCGCTGCAAACAGTGAAAGTGAGCTGAGATTATGCGGCGTTGCGCGTGCATATTGTATGTAGCATAAGGCTGTCTCTTACACTACTTTACGGTAATTGTTAATAAGCATTTGTCTTCACTCTCTCTCTCTCTCTCTCTCTCTTTCTCTTTCTCTTTAAGTAGAAACTAGAGATATTATGTCAATAACAGTATCGATATGTACATATAAGCCTAGCTCACATGTAGTTGTTCGGTGCCTACCGATGCCTGCAAATGGTTCTCTTTCACACACACTACAAGAAAAGACTCATAGAGCAAACAATTGCAAGCGATCGGCTCACCACCGTTTTGCTTCGCTCTGCTTGTTCCGTTAGGTTGCGTTGAGTGAATCAAGAAGTCTTATATGTATTTGTTTTGTCTCGCTCTGGCTGTTCTACGACCATTTCGTTGAGCGAAAACGTTTTTATGTATGTGTTGGTGTGTAAGCGTGTGTAGAGTTCGTGCCTGTGTGAGTGTGAAAGGGAAGATCTTTTGAATAGAACCTCTGTGTCTAACCTCTTCACTACCTGACTCTCAATGTGCGAACGTCAATCGTTAGCTAAAGCTTTGATCATTAAACCGAATGTCACACGAACACTGCAACTCAAGGCACTCAACAGAAACTAAAAACGAAAAGAAATCGTAGCGAGACAGAGAGCGAGAGAGAGAGACCTAGAAAGAGCTCAAATGAAAACAGTGTATGGAGCAGTTAAATATCAAGATGTTTATTGATTTACACATACATATGTATGTATATAACTTAAATATGCAAATATATTAAAGTAGCCATGGTAATAGTTTATTTAAATGGACTAGCTTTAGCTTGTGCTGCCTAAGCAAATGTTGACTTCGAGATCTGAGATTAAATTCTAACTGCTGTTAAAGCTAGTTAGTGCTTGAGGCTAACACTAGATTGGCAGCAAGTTTGTTAATAGGGCGCAATACTTCTGCCCACTCACACACACGAAAGACACACATATACAGTTTAATATGTGTGTGTGTGTGTCTGTGTGTGAAGCTCTGCTGGCTACACTTTCAAGTGTTCGTCATTGTGAGCAAGCTAATGGCGCTCATTTATTTTATTGACAGCTCGCTTTGAGTCAGTTTTTCTTTTTTTTTTTTCCTATTTTTTTCGGGCACGTTTTTCATTTTGGCTTGGGTGCATTTAGTTGGCGGCAAAAGTGTGCAAATTAGTTGAATTTCATGTTGTTCGATTTGTCAATGAAAAATGAACTGCGTTTAGCTAACAAAATTTATGACAAGCCATTTGGATGGCCGACATTGAAATTGGCATTGGCATTGGCATTGTTATTGGCCTTGGTATAGGCATTTTGGCCTGTCTCTAATTAAATGGAATCAATAAAAGTGCCAGAGACATTTACTAAATGGCAAACAATTGCCAACTTACTTTTGAAGAGCTCAGCTCGAATGTTTGCTTCTTCTTATCATAATTAATTTTATTTCATTTCATTTCATTTGCAGTCAACGTGCCACGTGCAACTGGCAATTGCAGTCGAGTTATTGGCGACGTCGCGTAATTGATAATATTGCATGGAACGCATTGCGCTCTGAAATCCATTAGTGAGTATAAATTAAGCCTTGCATTAAACATTAAAAAAACATCAAAATAAAATAAAGAGAGATCGAGAGAGAGAGAGAGACAGATAGAGCTCCACTGGAAATCAGAGCAGAACTCTGGCTTCAATCCAATTGGACGAAGTAAAAACTGATTACGCACACTTACATTCAGGTAAAAGTATGTCTCTGTCTCTTTCACTCGCTCTCTCTTTCTCTCTCTCTTAGTGTAAACTTTAAGCCTTTACGTTTGGCTCTGAGGCTTTTATAATTCATAAGTGAAGAGCATTGATTCAATTATGTGAAACATGAGTAAATGTGCGTGTGTATGGGTGTACTTGTCAGAATAACAATATGCTGCATGCTTATAGCTTACAAATAAAAGTTAACCGTTTTATTATTTACGCTCTGTTCGTGAGATCAACCAACAGCAAAAAAATCATTCTTACTCGCTCTCACTTTTGCTCTGAGCAAAAGACTTCGGTTCTTTTCATGTTTGTTGCGCTGGTTTACCGGTTTGGGTAGCTATGCAAGTGGCGTTCGCACAATGAGAGTCAGGTAGAAGAAAGCAAAAAAGACTCAGAGGGTCAATGCAAACTTTATTCCCTTTCACAACCACATGCACCCATGCAAGTAACGAACGCAATTGATATACTTAGCGCAACCCACGCTTGCACACCAATACATACACAAATGAATTTTTGCCCAACCGAATGGTTGGGGAAGAATAAGAGCAAGACAAAACGCGAGCCGATCGCGAACGAGCTCGTTAAAGAACCGATGCGCAATTAGTTACTCTCTCTCAGTCTACTCTCAGAGTGTGAGTGAAGCAATGAACAGTTATTTGCGAGCTATCTATGTATGTAGGTATATGCATGCCACTTTCTATTGGACAGCCCTAAGGCATGTTTGGAGCTGCTCTAAACGAAATTGTCTTCAGCTAAATTTTCTTTGCAAATGCTCAACAATTGTCTGGCATATGGGGCGCAGCCACGCCCACTGTGAAGAGCGCCACCCTCGCATTGAAATTGAATGGCCGCCCTCAATGTAATATTATAATTTACGACTTTTTGACAAATTATCGGCATCGCTTGTCCAAATAAAACGTAAAGCATAAATTTGGCAATCGCAATAAGCGCAAATTTCAATAAATTAATCATTGCAAGACATCGTGACGTGGATTGGTAAGGGGCACG
Source organism: Drosophila stalkeri (assembly GCA_035047405.1). Taxonomy (NCBI): domain Eukaryota; kingdom Metazoa; phylum Arthropoda; class Insecta; order Diptera; family Drosophilidae; genus Drosophila; species Drosophila stalkeri. The sequence goes on from JAWNPR010000061.1 coordinate 11,512,355, forward strand.
GGGAGGGGGACGGTAGAAATGTGGCACAATAAGCGGTTTATTCAGCTTACGTTTTTATGACAGAGGGGTGGCAAGCAGACAGCCCAAGCCTCAGCCCCAAACCTCAGCCTCACAGTGAACACAGTTTTAAATGTTTTGAAATCAAATGTTTACGCTTGTAGAGGCCAGGCAGGCAACGAAGAGGGTGGCCCAGAGGCGTGCCTCGACAGGGAGAGGTGGGGGAAGGGGAGGTGTTGGGGACGAATGGCATTTGGTATTTGGAATGGGAGCAATGCCAAGCCGTGTCGAAGCATGTAGCAACAGCTGTTGCGTAGGCCATGTTGCGATCCTTGTCGGCGACGGCGCAAAATGAGCCGTGCCACAAATTGGCCTTAAATTCCAAATACCAAATGTGGTGACTGCAGCCACGACTACGAGCTACATTGATTGTGGTCATATTAATGACCAAATGAAAATGTGTTTCCATTGCGTTACCAGCTATTAAATAGGTTCATTCATACAATCAAATTTGTTTACCATTCATAATTTACTTACACAGTTCGACTTAATCCTATTATTAATGAAAAGTTTAAATATTTATGGAAAATCTATCAACACGTGAATAAATCACTTTTTCGCCTCCTCAATCAATGGCAAAATGAAAAGAAATTTTTTTATTTTTATTTTTGATTTTGTTTTTGTTTCTGTTTTTTTTTTTTTCTTCTGGCTTATACTAATTGAATTTGCTTTGTGTGTGGCAATCTTGATAGCATTAAATACATATATACAAAATAATTATAGTTATTTACTGTAAATATTTTCATAAAATTGATTAAATTATTGGTTTAATTGTGCAATTAAAATTAAAATTAAATTTTAATATATTAAGATTTTATTTGTATTTATATTCTGTTTGCATGTTTCTGATTACAACAAATACATATGTACATATGCACATTCAGGCATACATACATAGAAGAAACATCTAGCACAAACATATTCAACAAATCAAATTCATTTATTTGTTCTCTCACAGCTTCGTATTTGCTCAGCTTGATATAAAAAAATCAATAAAATTACCGTTCTACTTAAATGCGCTTAAAGCGCTCAGCTGAAATTATTGATTCCTATATGATAACTTCCATTAAATATTTCTGCTTTGCTTACTCTTACCCTCTCACTCTCTCTTTCGCACTGCTCACTCAAATAATCACATGTATTCAACAACAAGCAACAGTGCACGAAAAGAGAAATTTGTTCAGTGAGAGATCCCGTTTTATACCTACTTTGAGGAGAGTATAACAAAATCTTCAAAAGGCTTGCCATGCTCACACAGCATTTCTCTAACTATGTATGGGAAGGGTATACAAATATTTAAATGCATCACAAATACTTATTCGCGACAAGCCTGCTCACACACACCCACACTTGCAATCCCTTCTTCACACGTATGCGCACTTTTATGCCTGTGTGCAGGTTGCGTGTGGTAATTATAACAACTCAAAGTGTGCAGTTATTCGATTGTCTGGACTGTTCACACACATTTGAAAGAGCTCAGCAACCGAAGCGATGTCTAACATTGCAATTTATGAGTGGCAGGTAGACCAATAGAATAGCTTTGTATGAGATTTATATGTGAATGTGTGTGTAAAGAGATTGCGTTCATTCGTTGCCTTTTCTTCACATTCTCTTGTTCTTACAGCGCATTGGCTTGATCATGTTAAGCTGGCGTTCGTAATTAGAGAATATTTATGCATATGTATGTATGTATATTGATTCGTGCATGGACAGATCAGCCAATTGGAATTGAGTAAATGTATAAACGTAGAAATAGCGTACAGCACGTTTGTCGCTTTGTAAAATAATTACTATGTTAATTATCGTTTAAATACTACTGCTGTGAGTTATTTAACAGACTACTTACTTAGTTGATATATGTATATTGTCTTCAATTTGCTTCGAGCTCATTTTACTAACAGCATCCTTATCGACTTGAGTTTGCATTTGCTTAGATCAAATTGTCGACTGTCGGCTTCTGTTTTTTATTGCGCATTTCGTATCTAATTATTTTCCATGTCATTTAAATCTAAGATCTACGCAGTTAGATAATTGGATCAAGTTGCGCATCTCTGGCCACAACATGGCCAAAATCCTTTTCTAGATTTGTAAATAAGTTTTTCATGTTTGCGGATCTCTATGCGCTTCCCGCTTTTCACTTTCCACTTAGTCAGTGCCAGCTCTCGTGCTCTTTGGCAAGAACAAAACCCAAAACATGGCCAACTAATGCTGGATAGGTGGATGAGCAGCATCAGCGGCATCAGCAGCAGCAGCAGAAGAAGAAGACAGAGGCGAAAAAATTAGGTAACTGCTGCGGCCCGGACGGGCCTCAAACCTCATTTCTGGGCGTCGGCATCTGCGGCAAAAGCCCAAACAAAAACTGTGCTATATATTATGTCAGAGGCGTCAGATAAGCGGCCAGACGACGACTGCTATATGGGCTGCGCCGTGGCCGAAATCTCGTCGCGGCCAGCAAAAAGCCCAGGCGAATGTAAATCTGCTGCGAAATTGGTTTCTTCATCCGAAATGCGATTACAAGTCGATGAGCCGCCCGACAGCAGCAGCAGCCGCCAAAAGTGAATCAGGAAAAGGCGAACGAAAAAAAAAAAAAAAAAAAAAACATTACAGAATTTCCCGCTAAGAGAAAAATAAATGACGGCGCGAATTAAATGCGCTGCTCGGCGCAGCATCCATTTTTACCTTTAAAAAAACAAAAGAGGGAAAAAATAAGCTTAAAACTCAAACAGAACTCACGTTAAGACTTTTAATCAACTGCTGAGTATTATGAGGCAATTAACATTAAGTGATCAACAGATAAGTATCTCATCCAGAGATAATGGAATGTGTTGAAAAGTAGCTGTAATTGATAGAACATATATATAGAAACTGTTGAGCATCTGAGTAGAGCCTTCATATGTTAGTTAACTGCAAAATCAACGATAGTTATTCAAGTTGATGGTTTCTACTATCAATAGTTTATATATTCGATACTATCGAATTAGCCTTAGTATGCCGAGCAACATAGAGCAATAACTCTCAAATAACTGTTGCCCACTTTTCGGCGTCTGCAAATGAGTGACTTTTTATACACGCTCAGAAAAAAGACTCAAAGAGCAGCCGATTGCGCAGCGGTTCTATGTTCGTGATCGTCTTGAAATCGTTTGTATGTGTTTTGTCTCACTCTGGCTACGACCGTGAGAAGACTTTTACGTATGTATTGGTGTGTAAGCATGAGTTGAGTTCGCTAAACACATCACTTGTGTTTGCATGTGTGAGTGGGAAAGGGAGTGTGTGAGTGTGTCACTATCTGACTCTCGAATAGTTCAACTCAAGGCGCTGGCAGACAACAAAAACGAAAAGAACTGAAAGCGAGAGCGAGTGAGTATTATTTTTTGTTTCGTTTGATTTTCGATTGCTCTCTTGAACAGAGCAAATATAACAAAACACTCAGTTGCTAGTTATTATAATATCCATCGATTGTACAGTTGCTTTTAACAAGTCTCAGTATCAAAAAGGGGAAGGTGATTATTATTGCTGAGCTTAAAGTTGGTTTGCTTGGTTACAGCTTGCAATTAATGCAGTTAATTAACCGCAAAAAACATTTATGGCATGCAGCTTCTGCACTCGAATTATATATTTCAAGTGGGGCCAAGCCATATGAAGTGGCATTCAAGGGCTCCTTGACAGGGCCCTTCATTTAGACAATGTGTAGAAAATACTTTCTAATTAGAAAAGCAAACGAGCATCCGCACACACACACACACACACACACACACGCACACACGCACATGCAGGCACAACAAATATTTAACGAAATTATAAATGTACACAAGTGAAATTTATAACAAACTCAGCGTTGATGATGACGATGAAGACATGAAAGCATTCATTACTCAATTTCCAAGATGAAAGGCAAAACAGGACGCAAGCGAAAGGGGGGCTGGCAAAAGGGGTATCAGCTAGGGCGTGTGGCAGACGAGCTGGAACGGGGGGCGTGGTAGGCTAGGCAGAGCCAAGAGACGGCTTTGTACCAAAAAGTGCGCAACATTCCTCATCTGATGTGGACTCCATTCTAGTCAGAGTGCCGCTCGCTGTTCTGCCCGCCTCCTGCTCAGCTCGAAACAATTAAAAACCGTAAATGTCCCCACATGACAAAGTGTGAACTTAATTTCATTTTTGTAGTTTACAAATGAAACAAAGACAATAGCAACAGCAATAGCGTGAGAGAGGGGAGACAGAGAGAGAGAGAGAGAGAGAATGAGAGAATGAGAGACAGAAGGCAACCTAAGGCAAGGAAAGAGTTCTTGTAAAGGGAACGTTGATAATGGGCAAGTCCAAAAAAGCTATGCAGTGAGCAGACAGGCACAGAGAGCGAGTGAGAGAGAGTGAGAGAATGAGTGAGTGAGAGCTACGGCTAAATACAAATGAAAATGCTTTTGTAATGCCACAAAAACTACGCAGCAGAAATGCTGCTCTGGGTGCAAAGAACAGAGGACAAGCAAGAGCACAAGGAGGGCTACGATGAAAGGGAAGAAGAGGAGAAGGAGGTGGAGCTGGTAGTCAACCAGTTGCCGGGGCATTCCCAGTAACGAGCCAAACGAAGCACGAATGAAAGTAATTTTCTAAATACTTATGTATGGCCAATGTATCTAAGAGAGAGAGAGAGAGAGAGAGGGAATGAGGGAGAGACAGAGAGAAAAGAGCACTCGCAAGCCATTTTTCAAAGCTTAATTTCCACAACAAGCAGCAAGCATTCAGCATAAGCAAAATAAGATGCACAAAAAAATAATAATAAAAAAAAATTAAATAAATAATAGAAATTAAAGGAAATAAGGGAAATACTAATACAACTATAAATTGAAAGGAAATATAAACGATATACTAAGAAATGGAAAATGGCAATGAATTAGAAAGCTATGAGAGAGAGAGAGAGAGAGAGAGAGAGAGAGAGATAGGGCGAGAGAGAGAGAAAAAGAGAAAGCGGGAAATGAATAGAAAGGAACAACGTGAGGAAGCCGGAGTGAGAGAGATAGAAAGAGAGAGCTTGAGGTAGAGATAATGAATATATATATACATATATATATATATATATATATATATATATATATATATATATATATATATATATATATATATATATATATATATATATATATATATATATATATATATATATATATATATATATATAGATATATAGATATATATATAGATATACAGATATATAGATATATATATAGAGAGAGAGAGAGAGAGAGAGAGAGAGCGAAAGAGTGAAAGAAAAAGAGAAATATACAGAAAAGTGACAAAAATAAGTGAAAAGAGATAGATGGATGAATAGACAGAGAAAGAGATATATAATAAAGAGTAAGAAAAAGTGCGCAAGAAAATTATAGCGTTAGATAGAAAGAGTGTGAATGAAAGTGAAAGAGAGAGATAGAGAGAGGGATAAATGAATAATTAGATGTAGAAACACAAAGCCAGAGATATACAATAAGAGATAAACAATAAAAGAGAGAGAGAGAGAGAGAGAGATAGAAAGATTGAGAGAAAGAGAAAGACAGAGAGATGTGTAAGAGAGACAGATGTGAGAGTGTCCTTCTCTCTAAATCTCTATATCGCTAAAAGAGTAATATAGAATAAAGAGAGAGAGAGAGAGAGAGACAGAGAGAGAGAGTGAGAGTGAGAGAGAGAGAGAATTTGCTATTTATCAAATAGTATTAAAATTAATATTAGATTAATATTTAAATAGTCTCAGATTCATTATGATAACTCTGTGATGATGATAAGACTATATGTCTTACTTAATCGCTATAGAGATGACGCAGAGAGTGCATTTAATTCTTCTCTAGCGTAGATTGTGTACTTAATTCCTCTCTTCTGCTCTATTGAGAAAGTTCGACTACATATCACTTTTTAGATGGTAAGTAGAGAGGGGGTAAGACAATATACTCTTAGGAAGTTATGGATGAAGTAAGAGTATATAAAAATCAATTTGAGAATATTTAAATATTTAGCTAATTCTAATATATATAAAAATATAAAAATATATAAATGCATATAAATAATGCATTCAAAAATTAAATATAAAGCACAAATTTTTTGACCTAGCATTCCTATCGAAAAACGATCTATGACTGCAACAACAACAAACACTATAAACAACAACAACAATAATAATAACAAAAAACTTGCACAATTTGCTCTAAATTACCAAAGCACTCAACTTCCGCTTAGCAAAACGCATCGCGAGAGAGAGAGGGAGTGTGTGAGAGAGAGAGAGAGAGAGAGAGAGGGAAAGAGTCTCTGAGGTGAGCGCGATGCGTGCCTCATACAGTGCATACAAATTGCTTTAGGTATGCGTCCCAGTGTGGTTGGGGTGGTTTGGGTGGGTTTCCTTTGGGCTGGTTCCTGGTGGGTTTGTGTGGCTCGAATGAGTTTCGCTTTTCACAGTGGTTTCAATGCGCTGCCTTGTGAGTTGTTTTGACGCAGCCTTTTGAGCTAGCATTACGCATACGCCACGACAGCAGCTGCGGCTTTGCGTGCACAAATGAAGTTAGTGCTGCACTTAGGTGACTCTCTCTCTCTCTCTCTCACACACTCTCTCTCTCTCTCTCTCTCTCTCTCTTTGTGTAGTTGGCTGCCAAGTGGCGCATTTAAACGCATCGCAGGCTGTGAACGTGTGAAGCTCAGCGTGGCTCGCAGGATGTTCATGAAACATTCATTAAGAACATTGTGTGTATCCGCTTTTAGTTTTTATTTGGCCTCGCGTCTAGCACCGACACCTGCCCAGTATGACAGAGAGAGAGAGAGAGAGAGAGAGAGAGAGGTAGCCATTTAAGGCACTTGTCTTGTGTGAGAGAGTGTAGGAGGGTGAGAGGGGTGCGCGCGGTCAGCTTGAATGACAGGATAACAATGGCTTTAGCTATTCTCACTCAACTGAGAGCTCGCATCCCTTCGCCTGGCTTGCTGTTGTCCCTAATTTGATGGGACACTCATCTAACAGCGTATGCTGTATGCAAAAAAACAAAATAAAAATAAAAATAAAAAAATAAAAATAACATGAAAATATTTTGCAATTGTGCTGCGAGATAAGCGAAACGCTGCATAGATTTGCGTTGCGAAATGATTGCCCGAGGGGGCGATTGACCAGGAGATTGCCACTGTAAGCCCTTAAGCGTTAGCGGTTTAAGTGCGTCGACTGCACTGGGGAGACATGAAAGACTTTGGATGTGCACGAAAACGAAAGCTGCAAGTGAGAAGAAAGCTGTTCAGTGTGAGCAGATTTTCAAAGGAAATTTCCTTTAAGATAAGCACTTGATCAGACTTCGTGTAATTATCAAAGCTTGCCAATAAGTATAAATATTAAATATGTATTATTGTTAAGTAATTTGACATTTCAAGAGATAAATTACATTGAATTTAGTTCGCTCTCGTAGCTCGCAAAGTAACTGTTGATGCATTTGCATTTCACGATGTCTGCAAATGAGTGCAAATGAGCAACGGTTCTTTGGCGAGTTCGTTAGTGATCGGCTTGTAATCGTTTGTTTTTGTTTTGTCTCGCTCTGGTTGTTCCGTTAGGTTGAGTTAAATGTATTAGTGTGTAAGCGTGGGTTGCGCTTAACATATCAATTGCGTGCGCCTATTGGATGTGTGTATGTGAGTGTGAAAGCGAAGAAAGTTAGATAGACCCTCTGAGTCTTTTTGTTCACTACCTAGCTCCCATTGTGCGAACGCCAATCGTATCGCTAAATAAGCGATGTTCGTTAAACGAGCGTCACACGAACTCATGGCGCTCAACAGTAAAGAAACACGAATAGAACCGAAGACGCTCAGTGCGAAGGCGAGAGCGAGTGAGTATGATGGCGGTTGATCTAGCGCACAGAGTTTAAATACTAAAATTCACTGTTAAACGACTCCGACTGTGTTCAACTGTTATTTGCTGGCTTTGGATTTTGTTTAATGTTATTTGTTTACATAGTAAGTTTATGTTAAATTAAATCGATCTGTTAATTACCTATCAGTACGCTCTGTAATGAAGATCTATAAGTCTTATTAATCAAGTCAACAAATTGAACTTCACATTTTGACTAGAGATCGAGAAGTGAAGAAATAAGGATAAATAATTCAATAAAAAAATATTACTAGACTATTTCGATAGAGTAATCGGGGCTAATAAAAAATAAGGAGTATATAACTCATTTCAATTTTAGTAGTCATATATAGTAATATATAACTTTTTTCAGTTGCTTTTGTCTTCAGTTTCAGACTTCTTTATTCTTTAAACTGAATTGCAGCCACAAATTGAAAAGTTTTAAACCTAAACTTGAAGTTTTTGTAATGCATTAAGTTTAATTGCAAGAAAGTCAAAGATGAGGTCCGACTGTGATTGCTGTTGTCTTGCCTAATGTCACATCGCTCCCCTCCGCTCTCTCCCTCTCGCCCACTCTCTCTCTCTCTCTCTATCTATCTCCATTTGCAGCCATTTACGTGAAGTGCATTTAGCCAAAATGTTTACTTGTTATTGCCTCAGTTCTTGTTCATGCCGTTGCCGTTGTGTTTGCAAAGTTTTGGGGCTCTTATCTTGGTCACGCTCGCTGCAGGCGAGTTCATAATGAAGCTCTAGCTGCAGGCCAAGCAAATAATTAGGGCTCACATTTGGTCAGCTCAAGCTGGCCAGGGCCAAAAAACTTGTAAGCCTAGCCGGGCACACGCATTCGCCCCAAAATACACAACCCCACCCGAACCCCCGCCTCATGTTCAATATGAGCAAACTTTTTGGCCAACAACGAACAACGCTAAACAAACAACGCAAAATGGCTAACACAAAAAAATCAAGAAAAAATACAAATAAAAGTTATCAAGTGACGATGCGCATATGAGATGCAGTCGACTATAGTATACCCTACATGAATCTCTATTGGAAATTTAATTTAATGAAATTGGGAAATATTTTTATATTTATTTTTTATTTATTTCGGATATATTTAATTGAGATAAAAGTCAGGTTCTATTATTGCTCAAATGATGTTTAGTGTATGTACATTTATGATGTATGTATGATGTACATATGATGTTTGTATGATGTATTTGCGTTAAATCTCTTTTAAACCAACCATTGAGAGCATGAAACCAATATACTCTCTTTCACAGCTTGAACGAGTATTAAAAACTGAACAGAAATTTTATAATCATCAACCCGCAATATAAGCTGGCATAGATACATGTATGCGCTCGGTCTCTTTCTTTCCTTCTCTCTCTCTCTCTCTCCCTCGCAATTTCTTTCTCTCTCTAGCAAAAATTGTAGTTGCTGCTGCGCCTGACAGCCGTGGCAAGATCACCAAGTTGCCAAGTATATAGGCAAAAGGGCAGCAACAACAACAACTCAAACAATAACAACAACAACAACTCAAACAACAGCAACAAAAACATCTTCAACTTGTAGAAGAGCTGTCACATCTCAAGTAATTTCATTGTAGTTCAAATACTTTTGCCGCCTTTTGTCGTGCACTTATTTATTATTTGGCTAATTCGCGCGTTGCCAAAGTGGCCTTTCAAACAATAACAATATAAAACTAAAAAGTAGCAGAGCAAAACGGAAAAAAAATAAGAAAAGAAATCTCTGAGCCGGAGCGGGGCAGGCGGAGTGGGTGGCTAAAGTTTAGTTGTGGGCCAAGTGCCGTTCGTTGGCAGCGTCGCCTTTTGCTCGCCTGTCCAATTCTATTTCACATTTGCACAAACTTTAAACAATGCGCACAATGCAATAGATAAAGCGAGCGAAAGAGCGAAAGAGATGCAGCAGCTGCTAAGACACTCAGTGGCAGTGATGCCATTTATGCTTTTTTACCGCCAATTATGGCGGTTTTCTCTAAGTCAGTCAGAGGCTTTCACTCACAGTTTAAGTGAAGTCTAATGAGCAACCGATTATATCGCTTCTCTAATGAGTTCGTTCGTGATCGGCGAGCAACCGTTGGTTTTTGTTTTCTCTCGCTCTGGTTGTTCCGTTAGGTTGAGTTAAATGCATTGGTGTGTAAGCGTGGGTTGCGCTAAACATATCAATTGTCTGCGCCAATTGAATGTGTGCATGTGGTTGTGAATGGGAGGAAAGTTCGCATCGACCCTCTGGATCTTTTTTGCTCACTACCTGACGCTCATTGTGCAAACAGCAATCGTTTCGCTACCTAAGCGATGTTTGTTAAACGAGCGCCACACGAGAAGAACCGAAGGCTCGTGCTCACAGCGAAAGCGAGAGCGAGGGAGAATGATTTTGGTTGATCTCCTGAAAAGAGCGTAAGTAAACGGTAAATTGTTATTTGCGAGCTATGCATATTTATGTATGTACACACATAGAAGTACAACATTTTAAACTGAATTGCGCTTGTATTAATAGCAGCTTGTTTACTTAAAATTTTAATTTAATAGCTATTTAGCTCTTTCTGAATTTGTATGCTTTATAATGTAGCTCTTAATGCTCAGAAAAAATGACTGCACATCTCTAACAGTGCTTGGCGGCACATCTCAGCCGAAATGCATCGAGCGAGAGAGAGAATGGGAGACGCACAGGTTTGGGTGAGGTAGCGAATAAGTTTGGCAGCGCCTGGAAAACTTTTTGCAGCCGGCTTCCACTTGCAGTTGGAAAAGAAGCCGCTGCCGTTGCCAACTTGCAACTAATTTGTCTTTGCTTTTCATTTTGGGGCGTGGCATGCCCCCCATGCAACTTGTGCCGTCTCCAACTCTACTCTCAACAGCTCCAGTTTCAGTTTCGTTTGCTGCTTAGATAGCACTGGGCCACCCAACTGGCTCCTGCCCCTGCCCCTGCCCCTGCCCCTGCAAGGCTCGTGTGTCACTTCGGCTTTTGTTTACAGTTGATTGTATTTAGCTTTTGTTTGGCCATTGCAAAAGTTGTCACGTCGTTGTTGTGGTCTAATGAATTGAAAGTTAAGCCATGCCCACACACACACACACACACACACACACACACACTCGTACACACACACTCTCGCACACACATTCGCACAGCCTCTGCTCTGCCTCGTTGGCAACTTTATCAGCAACATCAACAGTTCATGCCTAGCATTTGGCCTTGTTATTGCATTAACAGCCTTCGTTCGCTCCATCCAAGCGAATATAAATATAAAAATAAAAAATTTCATTTGCGAGTTTTGCAAATTCATTTTGCCGTTCGCAAAGGCCAGTTGAATGAAATACGCAGCCTGGCTTAATCAAATTTTTGAGTTGCCTTCCCTAGTGCCATTCAGCGTCCATTGCTTTAATATCACTCAGTGAGTCAGTGAGTCTAAGAAAATCACGAGAGAAGATTGCTGTTTTATAGCTGCAAAATACTATATACATATGCTATATACATACATATATGCATATCTCATATCTATCATATTATCATATACTATCATAGATTCCTTTACTCGAGACAATAATAATATAAAAATCCAGCGATCTATCGCTGAAATACATGCCAGCTAATACTATCGTTAGTTTGTTTTTAATCAAATCAATAACTATTCACACTGACGATTTTGATCGATTAATAACTTTATCAGTCAAATCAAATTAATTATCAAATTATATATCGTACATCTAGAGATCCAGAATTTCAAAATCGATTTTTATCGATTAAATACTGTATATGTTACAAAAATTATATATCGTACATCTTGAGAGCTAGAATCTCAAAATCGATTTTTATCGATTAATCACTTTATAAGTTATTAAATTACATCTTGAAAGCTAAATAAGTTATCAAATTTTATCTTGTATATCTAGAGAGCTAGAATTTCGATATCGTTTTTTATCGATTAATAATTTCATTAGTTATCAAATTACAATTCATACATATTGAAAGCTAGGGACTCTAAATCGACTTTTATCAATTAATCTGTTATAAAAATTATATATCATACATCTTGAGATCTAGAGTCTCTACATCGATTTTTTATCGATTTATAACTTTATAAGTTTTAAAATGACATCTTGAGAGATAGTGTCACTAAATCAGTTATCAAATTATATCTCGCATACCTTGAGAGTTTCTACATTTTTCACATAGATTCATATGCATTTTATATCATTCTGATTTTATTTTTTGTGGCGACATTAAATTCTTGAAAAACAAATAAACTCTAGCCAAATTAAGCGGAATTTTTCATTCTAATCGATCTATGGTACATGACTTCTACTATATACGATCTATATAGTATCTTTATGTGTATGGAGAATATATGAACAATTATCTGCTTCTGCTGCTGCTGCTGGCTTCGATAACCTTCTCAACTATTATCTTATTTTATGATGTGTTTTTTTACGGTCTGGCAGATCCAGTCTAGTAAGTCCACTCATCGCATTAGACAAGGTGCTTATCGAGGGCTATGCTTGGGGCTCTGCGGCATAGCTCTGCGCCAGTCAGTGCTTCCGGCTTATTGCCAATTTCATTTTGTGGCTAAGCATACAATATATTAGTCAATTTGCAGCCCTGGCATCCGCAAATGCATGAATCAATGCACAAAATGTGCTAATACTCGCAACGCCTCGATAGCTTTGCGGGTTGAGCTTTGGGGGACGTCAGGCGTGTGGCACCGTATTCTATGTATATCTTTGGTACCTTCACTGTTATTGCAACCCCTCCCCTCTCCCTCCCCTCCGTTGCCCCTTTGCCCAGCACTTAACATAAATTGAAACTGTGCCTGGCTAACGTCAACGAGCAGCAACAACATCATCATCATACCGTATCGAAGCTCATCGATAACTGGATTTGCAGCAAACAAATCGATGGACGACGACACTTGAACATGCCACGCACCACATCGAACCACATTGTACCACATTGAACCACACCCAACCCATCTACTCTAGCAGCTTTGCTTGGGACCCGATTCCCGATTTAGCTGGGAATGGGTCTAACTTATGACGCCGGCGCGTGTGTTTTTCGGCAACTTCATTATCGATTGCTGATCCATTGGATTAGGCCACAGACAATGGGCAACAAGGCGCTGTCCCACTCCATTGCCAGCCACTTGGCAACTTCCGTTGCGGCGCACAAATTTGTCCACAAATTAACGCAGCAGCAGCCAATGGACGATGGACAGCAGGACTAACGGTAGCATCTAAACTGTCCTAGTTACCATATATGCCTAGACTTGCCCACTCTCTCTCACTGTCTCTCTCTCTCACTGTCTCTCTCCCTGTCTCTCTCTGTGACTTCTGGCTGGCGTTGTTCGGCCCGTAGGCCTGAACATTTTGAAGGCACGCACATTTGGCTGGTAACATTTATCGCCGGATTTCCACTGTCATGCCAAAATGTGGACACACGCATGAGGAGCGAGGGTGTGGGTGTGGTTGGGGGGTAGTGTTTGGTACTATGGCTCTCTACTTGTTTTGTGTGGCCCGTTCATCGTTTTGTCTTGTATGTTGAATAGAAATAAATTTGCGACTTAAGTCCTTGCGCGCATTAATTCGGCCTAATGTCGTGTAGTCGCATCCGCAGCTTGCCCAACCGCTCGCCCGCTCGCTCGCCCTGGCCCACAAACTCCGTAAACTGTGCCCGGGACTAACATTTTATTTATGACCAACTAGCACACACACAGAGAGAGAGAGAGAGAGAGAGGGAGAGTGTGTGAGTGAGAGGGAGAGAGTGGTCAGCGGGTCCTTTGTTGTTTCGGCGATTTTGCTCTGACCGCAGTTGGTGACATAAGCCAGCGATACACGAATATGAATGTGTGTGTATGTGTGTGTGTGTTGGTCAACAAAGCCGATTTATGATTGCGTGTGCGTGTGTGTGCTCGTGCGTGTGTGTACGCCGTGGGCCTTCAAATGGATGGAGCGCGCGCTTTGTGGCTATTAAATTATTTGTAAACAATTTTTGATATCTGATTTTATGCGTGCACACAGACACACACACATCACACACACATCACACACACACACAGTGAAACAAGTTGGCAAACAGAGCGTACGAGTGACAATGACTTGAGTGTGGGGCGGGACGAGGGCGATGGGTGATAGAGGAAGAACTTTTTGCTTGTTCTGCTGTCATAACTCGATTTCAACATTTTGCGTGTCGTTGCCAAAAACACTCGCACACACACACACACACACACACAGCGACTTTAATGAGTATATATAGTGCTGAATGCATGTGAGCAAAGTCAAAGTGTTGGACAAGCTTTTACAGTCATTGACTTGATAGATATCTTACTTAGAGCTAGCCACACGCAATTGTGTTAAAGTATTAAATCTCTGAGCAGAGATCTAGAAGAGACGGAAGTCTACAGAAAAAAAAAAAACAATACGAGGGAGCCATGAGAAAAGCTCAATTTAATATAGAAAGGAATCTAAAGTAAATTGTAGAGAATGGGAAAAAATCTCTCTCATTAAAGTGAGGACAAAGAAAACGCTAGATTAATCGATAAGAAAAACTCTAGTTAATATATATTAATATATATATATATATAATATGTGTTGTATAAAAATATGTAATATATATAATAAAACGAGTTTAAAAGAGACTCTAGATTGTACTATGTTAAAGTGAATTTCACGAAAATTCAGCTTAATTATAGAGCGAGTGTATAAAGCAGACTTATAATATAATAATAGAGATAATATAATAAAAGTAGACTTATACTCACACTTATGTTAATTAGAGCTTTTCTATGTTCTAGATATAATAGATCAGAAAAATCTCTCGCATTAAAGTGTGTCCAATGAAGCATCTAGAATAGTTGATAAGAAAACCCTCTAGTTAATATATATATATATAATATTCAATTATATTATATAATAATATATATATAGTAATATATTTAGTTAAAGTGAGTCTAAAGCATGTTCAGGTAAATGTAAGAACGAGTATTTAAAGTCTTATATTAACTAGCGAGTAAATAAAGTAGTCTTATACCTACTCTTATACTCTTAACTAGAGGTTTTCTTGTTTTCTAGATTGGGCAATTGAGAGAAATCCCTCCTTAAAGTGAGTTGAAAGAAGAGTCTAGATTAATCGATAAGAAAAACTCTAGTTAATGCTGAAGCTCTTCTAACGTGTACTCTAGACTAGACAATGGGAATGATTTTATGTTAATATAGAAGTGAGTTTAAAGTAAACTCTAGCATTAATTAGACTAAAGTTCTAATTAATATAAAAGCGAGTCTAAAGTAGTCTCTGGACAGCTTTATGAGTTTCTAGATGCCCACAGAGATTCCCTAGGCAACTCTCTGCACATTCCCATACATATATACAATATATATTAAAGCTCTCGCATTTGTACTTGCAAAATAAAATACTCATTCGAGCATAACATATCCGTGTCACAGGATGCTCAGCGCATGAATAGCATAGAAGAGATGTTCGCTTGACAAAATCAACGAACGGTCCATCAAAGCGGCTTTTATATATATAGAGAGAGAGAGGGATAAGCCGAGCTGATAGAAATACCATACAGACACAGACAGAGAGAGAGAGAGAGAGAGATGGAGAGAGAGACAGGGCTATATTTAACAAAGTTGACATATGTATGTGTCTGTGTAGGGATATACATACATACATATATACATATGTACATTATTACATACTTGCACAAGACATCATATTATCTGTGTTGTCATTCTTTTTCTTTGGGCGACAATGCCAGACATATTAATGAAATTCTAAAAGTTCTCTTAAGCCAAACTGTATTAGAGAAGAGTTGGAAAATGAAACATAAATATTACTATAGAAGAAAATAATCTTGAATTGTCTTAAAAGAAATTTAAAACGAGTTTGATAGAGCCTTTAAGATATAAAAGATATATATTGTAAAACCGAATGTCAAATCAGCCAGTTCTTTAGCTTTAGTGGCAATTTGAATTACTATAAACTATAAATAAATAAATAAAAAAATATTATATTAATTATATGTTTAACTCAATCTATAAAATGATCAACAATAAACGATCTTATATCCAAGAACCTAGACAGTTTCAACTAGTGCTTTCTGAGTTCCCACACGACATACGCAGCTTAAGTTTATTGCGAACAATCTATAACTATCGATTATAGACTTCAGAGTTATATCACTTCAGTTAATAATCTGATATATATTTGAATTGTATAGCATGTATTATGAAATGCTTTAATCTTAATTATTTATTTTATCAAACTGATATACATAATTATTATATGAAATGATTAACACATAAATAAACCGTCTCTACTTCTTATTATTTTTATGATAATATAATTAAATATCTATACTTTCAATTTTCCTACATTTGTTTGCTCTGCCATTTGCAATGTTTTGTTAATCAGTTTCAAATATAATAAATATTTTAAATAATTATCATTTGAATTAAATGGACAAATAATCTATGGAATACGTAAAACAAATGCTGAAAATTTCATTAAAATCCATTATATAAAACAGAAGTTATTCAATAAAATAACTGCTCAAAATGCTCACACATTTTTCCTTCAGTTTTCTTTCAAGTAAAAAGTCGCTGAAGTCTAGAAGAATACGGCGAATGCAAAAGCAATTTACATTTAATTCACATTCATTTAATGCAATTTTATCATCGTTCATTTCATATGAAATCGAAGTTGAGAGGAGAACTCTTTCCATGCCTTCACACACCACTCGATAAAAACTCTGCAATAATACTTCTCTACATTTTCACATTTAACATTGATTGCTTTAATTTCTTCACTCACTCACACTCACCTTATGGTGGCCACATTTAATCAGAGCTTTTCCCAAATTGAGCTCTTATCGGTTCACTTAAATTTGTTGTTTGGCCAAATATCACAATTTCGGTTCTTAATCCAACTTCAATTACTGAAATTGGCGCTGTTGCACTAATTCCAGAAAATGCCACGCATAACTATTTGAAATGCATTGTTGACAAAGCTTTTAGGCCATCAGTTGATGTGGGGAGTGAGTAAAAAAAAAAAAAACGGAAAAACTCCGGAGCAGGCGGAGTAGGCTAAAATATTGCGCATACGCAACGTTGGCTGAACGAAGTAGTGCGAGCATAAAGGGCTGCAGAGGCAGCAGGGGCAGCAGGGGCATCTGGTGCAATGCTGGCCTTAATGCACGAAAATTTATACTCTATATGCGAAATTTGCATATATTATGTGTGCTGGAGCTGGCAGCCACGTGTCCCCATAAGCTCACCAATCGTATGTGCAATCAAATTTCAAAGAGCCAAATGAACCAATACCACACGGCTCGAATGCCATCGGAATTGGACTCAACTGGATGGGACGGACTGGGACGGACAGCGGTCGGTGTTGCATGTTGCACTTGCATCAGTCTGGCTCAGTCACCTGTACAATGGCTGCTGCAACGAAATATGCTAGTAGATTGACTAGCAAAACTATTAAACTGTCAATCCACCACACAATATCGCCGCTTGCCGCACTTGCCAGAGCTCATGGAGTTGATGGAGCTGACAGAGCTCAGCTTTATTCGCTTCAGTTTGCTTTGCATTGCAATTATTTAAGAACGAGCTCAGTTTGAGCTGTGGGCGGCTTTGTTCTTGTTATTATTTATGAAAGAAAATATACAAAAAGAAAATATACTGTCTGTCTGTCTGTCAATTTTCTTGGCTTTATCTCTATTGAATATACCTTGAATATCTCTTGGGACTTTTGCCAATTATTATTAGATTTCAAATAACTATCGTCCACTATAGATGATATTGACTATCGTTTGTTATCCTAGTCTAGTTGCTACTGAGCTGTTTCAGAAGCTTTCGGTTGAGGCGCTTAAAAGAATTATCCATGCCTTGTGATGAGGTTAAAAAATTAAGTTTGTAATGCAATTTTGGTTTTCTTAAGCGAAATATCGAAGAAAGAAACAGCTGCTCGCTTATAGTTACAATTACAAAGCAAAATCAATACACTCTTTTTCCCTTTGGAAACACAGTATAAATATCTGTATTCTTTACTTGCTCAGCTGCAATAAGCGAGCATAGGTAGATACTGAGACAAAGGCATAGCGAGTTCAGAGAGAGAGAGATGTATATATTTTAGAGATATATTAGATGAAAATATTGCAAAAACACCGAATTATTCAGATCTTTATCGATAGCATGATCTGCTCCATTCTCCTCTCTCATTGCTCAACTCAAGTGCGGCTAAAGTACACGAAAAGCAACTACAATATCAAAGCACAGTCGAAATATGGACTGTTTACTCGAATCGAATCCAGAAAAACAAAAAAAATGTGAAACTGATTGCTTCACATCGACAGAGCTGCTGTGAGCTCTGCCGGCGGCTTCAATCAGCGAGCGACCACTACGCGCCCTCAGCTTCTCTATAGCTCCGACTGTTTATATACACATACGCTCGTCAGTGGGCCGGCTGATGTTGTTGTTGTTGTTGTTGTTGGCTGTGCAGTAGCCTCTTCACATACCGAAACGGCGCTCCGGCAGCATCACGTGCGCACTTAAACATCAGCATCATGGTGGTATTCAGGCCATTGAAGCGCAGCGAGGCCCAGCAGCTGAAGCAGGAGTTGGAGCAGGAGCAGGAGCAGGAGCAGGAGCTGGAGCTGGAGCTGGAGGGCTTTGCGCTGCAATGCAAAGCGGCGAGAGCACGAACAGCAGCAAGCGATGGGAGCGGGAACTGTGGGAGAGCAAACATATATCACAGTCAGTTTAGAATCAATAAAATATAACTTTGCGTGCTGATTTCTGGGTGCGCCCCCGGGGCCAAATGGCAGTCGTCTCAAGGTGCCTCATCCACATCCCGAACATGGCAGTGTGTGGCAGCTGTGAAATGTATTCATAAACATCGCAAGCGACATGAACTAAAATCCCGGAACCAACAAGCGACTGACAGCAGCACCAGCAGCAGCACGTGCATCCATCTATCTATCTCGGCATGGGTATGAGCATGTGTGTGTGTGTGTGTGTGTGTGTGTGTGCATATGTGTGAGAGAGGCGTTTTGTCTGCGCTTAGGGATTTCCGCTTGAATGCGAATTTGATATGCGCAATAAAATATTAAAAAATCGACAAAATTGTTTTTAAAGCGCGTAATTCAACGGACGATGCCACAGACAGACAGACAGACAGACAGAGCAGACAGACAGACAGTTAGTCAGGCAGTTAGTCAGTCAAGGGCATACATACACACACACACACACACACACACATACACATACACGAAACGCGTTTGACGTCGCATTGCGAGCACTTCGAACGCGTTACGCATGCAAAATGAACAATTTAAATGTGTTTCAGCAAGTGTCGAATGTGCGAACGAGTGCTAGTGAGAGCGAGTGCGGATAGATGCCAATTTTAAGGATTATGAAGAGCAAAACATTCATTGGAATGTTAGAGCCGTAAGGAAAGACATTGGCATAGATGTGTTCGATATTCATAGAGTGTATTTAATGTATTCTTAATCCTCTATGAGTTGACATTACGTCATATAGGCATAGCCTATACCAATTGTAGTGTACTACTGAGCACTAACTGTAAGAGAAACGTAAACATATGTAAACAATTGTAACAAGTATTATGATTAATATATATTTTTAACATACATATATGTATGTATGTATGTACATATGTAAATTACAAATAACAGTTAATCGTTTTATTCTTTATACTCAGCTCGCGAGATCAACCGAATCATTCGGTCCGAGTGTCAACCGATATCATACTCTCTCGCTCTCGCCTTCGCATCGTTTAGGTAGTGATGCGATTGGCGTTTGCACAATGAGAGTCAGGTAGTGAACAAAAAAGACTCAGAGGGTCTATGCAAACTTTCTTCGCTTTCACACTCACATACACACATCCAATAGGCGCACGCAATTGATATGTTATGCGCAACCCACGCTTACACACTAATACATTTAACTCAACCTAACGGAACAGCCAGAGCGAGAGAAAACAAAAACAAACGATTGCGAGCCGATCACGAACGAACGTGTCAAAGAACCGCTGCAGTTAGTTGCTCTCTGAGTCTTTACTCCAAGTGTGAGTGAAAGACATGTACATGTATTTGAGAGGGGGTCAACAAATGTACGCGAGCTATTCATAAATTTTAGAGCAGCATTTGAAGAGAGAGCGAGAACATTCTCTCCCTGCGCTTGTTCCTTTTATAATACTAATTAAATTGAAACTCAATGACATTGCGAGATGTTGTGATTCCAGCTACATACATATGTCAGAAGAAATAAGCCGCAAATTGCTTTCGTATCCAATCATAGTTGCTTAAACAACATCGATATGAGAAACAAGCATGTATAAAACTGCTCGAAGCGCCATGTTTAATCGTCTGCTGTGAGTGTACTTTGCTTCATACTGTGTCGAGCCTCTCCCATCAAACCAACTATTTCGCTTAATTATTTAATTTATGTTTTATCTTTATCGCAACATCGGCCCTGCTTTGGGCAATTGTATTGCTCTTACTTTGGGCCCATTTGTTCAGAGTTTGAATGCGATTTAGTTGATTTCATCAGAATTTAATAATATACTTTTCAGCCACAAACACTCGAATCGAATTTGAAGTTCTTTAACTATGATCTCTGGGCAATAAATACAGCGGATAGTCGGAAGTCGAGCTGAGCAGTAGGCGGGGTAGGCGGAGGCGGGGGGCGGGGGCATTGCTCAAAAACTTTGCACAAATTGTGGCGTAAATTTGCAACTTTTGCATAAAGTTTGGCTCGAATTACCTAAGCGTTGAAGACAGCGTTCGTTGAAGAGAAAGTGTGCCGGCAGGCAGGACAGGAGAGGGCGGGGCAGGACATGGTATGGCAAGGGGCAGCGGCTCCATTAACCAAAGCTGTTGAAAAGTGAAAAGCGCAAAGTACTTGGCCAAGTTGCCAGATTGTGTGACAAATGTGGCACCAACACAAACGAACTTGTAGAGAGACAGAGAGAGAGAGACAGAGACAGAGAGAGAGAGAGTGAGAGTGAGAGAAGAGATTGAGAGTAATAACATAAGCTCAATTGGCCAATGTTTGCAGCGCAGGGCAAAGGCACAGGCAGAGCCAAAGGATATTCAGCATTGCCAAATGAATCACATTTCAACAAAGGGCAAGGAAAACCGATCTAAGCGTCTGTACGACGTAAATGGTAAAACGATATCAATACGGGCGGAGTAACCCTTATCAAACAGTTCGAAGTTGAGCTGAAATCAGTTTTTCGTTTATTTTCTTCTTTTTTCTCTCGACCAACAGCCATTCAGGACTTAATACAAAGGCAAAAGGCAAAAGGCAAAAGTATACGTCGGATATGTTGGTAATACTACTACAGCCTGATCTGTGCGGCAGCAATTGGTATTCGTTGCAAACCCTTAAGCCTCCATAACACTCCGGCTCCAATATCCAATAATGAAAATGTTGAAAATTCGTGCGGCTCTGGCCAAACACAACCAGTGGCCAAAAAATCCGCAGCATGAAAACAAAAATTTGTCGATCGCAACCAAAAAAAAAAAAAAATAGGGGGGAGACAAAAAAACTGTTGAGAGACGTGTGAAGTTTGGCTGGCGAAATCCCCAGAGCGACCCGGACGCACATCACGGTGAAGCCATGCCGTAACCCCGCACGGCTAAAGCCCTAGCGTCTGCGATATGCCTAATGTCGTTGTTGTGGGCAAAATTCAATTTACTGCCTCAGTCCATAAACACATGCGCATAACAACAACAACAACAACAACAACAACAACAACAACAACAACAACAATAGCAGCAGCAGCAGGAGGCACGGATAGAGGCAAACAAAAAGCGGCCGCTGCGTTGAAGCGTGCGAGCTGCGTATGTTGGCAGCTCTGTGAAGCATATAATCGACAATACACGAACACACACACACACACACACATACACGCATACACACGCACACAATGCTTGGGGTAGCGGCGCGGCAACATTGCGTATACGCAACCAGCACAAAGCGACAGGCGAACGCGCAAACCGCTTAAAGCCAACGAAAATTGCCAGCGACAACATCATAAACTCAATATGTATTCAATCCATTTGACTTTTTGCCCGCCAACGTTGACGTGCTTGCCACATGAGTGGGCGTGGCAATGCCAGCAAGGCTGCCAGCAAACCAGTAAACGTCAAACTTGCCTCAATACATACAGACATACATACATACATACATACATACATACATACATATATGCTGTATTCTTTTTGTTGTTGTTGTTGTTGTTGTTGTTGTTGGCAGCGCATTGATTTTCAGACACTGATTGTGTGCCTGACCGATTGATGGCTGCTGCTGCTGCTGCTGCTGTGTGCGTGTGTGTGTGTGTGTGTGGTATTGTGTGTGGCTACATGTAAAGCATGTGCGATATAGACATTGGCATGACCAAAACCAAAGCGACTGTCAATAGATCAACAACCCCGACAATCAAATGACTGACTCAATGACTAGCTCATTGACTGACAGACAGACAGAGAGACAGAGCGAGAGAGAGAGAGAGAGAGACCAAGTGACTGTCAGTGCGACTAACTGTCTGTCTGTCTGTCAGTCGATTCGTCTGTCTGTTTATGCATACCGCATGCCACATCCTGCATGCGGCTGTTGGCACTTGATGCAGCTTTGCGTTTTATGCAAATGCCAAACAATAAACTTTTTAGTTAAGTTTTCGTTGCATTTGTAATAACTTACCAGAACAATTTGCAAGTTTTCCCTAGAGCGGATTTTCCTTTCAGTTTTCCTTTTTCCATACGAAGGTGGATGGATTGTCTACTCAGGCGGCTGGTTAAGCACTTTAGCTTTGCCTAATTGCTTGAATTTAAACGGAAAACAAACATCGATTAGCTCTGAATGGAATTCAAGGTCAAATTTTGATATAATAAATAAAACTTATATAAATTGAAAGAAAAGAGTTCAATCTAGCTATTGCTAAAATCCATATATATCGATACTATCGTCTGTTCTTAACAACTCTCAAGAGCCACAAACTACGATAAATATATTCAAGCTAAAACACAGGGCAACGCATTAGAACATTTTGCTGAAGTTTCATTTCCATGGGCACAAAGCGCTTAATCCTTTTGCCCAGCATTATTCGTATAGCACAAGGGGTATATTAGTTGTGTGATAAGATAGGTGGACATTTGGTAACATTTAGAAAACGTCTAAAAACATATTATATTAATAAACGGAATAAATGGAATTTTACTATCTCATGAAGTTTATAAGTGATAAGACTATAATACTTTATGATTCTGGATTTAGATCCATGTTTTTGGAATTTCCCAAACATTGATTGATTTATTTCTTTAAAAAGCTTTAGCTGCAGTACTTAATATATGCAAACATTGTATGTATTTGATATACGAATTCTTGAAATTCTGGTGTAAAAGACAATTTATATAAACTTTTTATAAGCAACATGTTTGTTGTGGAAGCTATATTCGTCAAAGTATAATAATAATAATAAATGGAATATAATAATAATAAAAATCCTAAAAATAAGTACAAAAAGTAGTAATATAATAATAGAAAATACTAAAAATAAATTAATAAAAAAAAATAATAAATACATAATTATATTAATAAGCAAATTAAAAAATTAAAATATCTATATTATAAAAAAAAAAATAAAATAAAATAAAAATAAAATATAAAAAATAAAAAAATAAAAAAATAATAATAATAATAATAATAATAATAATAATAATAATAATAATAATAATAATAATAATAATAATAATAATAATAATAATAATAATAATAATAAAATATAAAAATAATATACATATATATGTATATTTACAGAATAATAATAAATAAATAATTATATACATTATATAATAAAAATCAAATATATAAAATAATAACACGTATTAATATTAATAAATATATATACTCATAAAACTAGTATAACAAATATATTATTGTAATTTAAAATAAAAAAATTTATATATTACAAATTTTAATAATAACAAATAGAATATATTAATAATAATAATACCAAAAATAAATAAATAAACAAACAAAATAGTTAATACATAATTATATTAATAAGCAAACTGAAAAATTTAATATTATAATATGAAAAAAAAAAACAAAACATATAATAATGATATACATATGTATATTTACAAAATAAAAATAAATAAATAATTATATATATAATAATATAATAAAAATAAAATGTATAAAATAATAACATATAATATTATTGATAAATATATATATATAATCATAAAACTAGAATGCAAAAATATATTATTATTATAATTACAAAAAAAACAAAAGAAAACAAATTTATAATATAAAAAATTATAATAATAATAGTTAAAATTCCATGACTTAAGGTGTCAATCTAACAGTCAGTTGAATCATATGTGCATTAAATCTTCAATATTATAGGGTATCTTCTAGTCAAATATTGTCTGCTAGAGCAGCGCGCTCAAACTTGTTTATTTTTGCTCTAGTTAGGTCCATTTGCCGTCGCAGCTGACCCAACATTCAACTTGAATGTTAAAGAGCAGGGCAAGCACACATTTACAGCCACTCACACACACACACACACACACACAACCGCATGCCCCGTGAGGCATAAAAACATTTTAAAATTTATTGAAATTAAAAAAGTAAAAAAAAAAAAAACAAGCTAGGAAGCGAACAGACAGACGAAGCTGACTAACTTGGCGGCCAACTAGCAGCTGGAGGCTGCCATTGTGCGTGTGTGTGTGTGTGTGTGTGTGTGTGTGTGTGACTGGCAAATGGCAGTAGTTTTAAAAATTTCATCATGGCATTTGGGTTTTGGTTTCGATCAGTGTTTTGGCAGTTAAAGCATTTCTCTCCAGTGCCAGACGTTTTTGTTGAGCGATTTTGCTTACCCCGATTGTGTGGTGGCTATTGGAATCGCGCCATCTCGCTCACACACACACTATCTCTCTCTCTCTCTCTCTCTGTCAGCAGCAGCGCTGTGTGCAGAATAAATATATATATATATATGTATTTGTTTTTTTTTTTTTTTTTTTCTGTGCAGCTGCAGCATGCCTTCTGTCGTGGCTGAGTGCCCCTTCAGCTTGGCTCAAGTGGTCTGTCGGCTTAGAGAGTGTGGAAAGCTGGCGTTAGCTCGACTAGAATTCATATGAGTGAGTCTCTCAGTCAGTCTGTCTATGTCTATGTAACTGTCTATGTCTGTCTGTGTCTGTCTATGCCCCTCCCCATGCTCCATGCACGCCCAGCGACTGAGTGACTGCTTAAATCTGACGTGAGTCGTGCGAGCATCGTTGTCGATGTCATTTTCAATGCTCATTGCTGGAGTTCTTTGCCATTGATTTGTGTCGCCTCTCAGCGGTATCCAGGCACTAGGCACCAGGCTTTTAGCAGTCGATGCCGCCAATACTAAAGCAGCAGCAGGAGCAGCAGCAGGAGCAGCAGCAGGAGCAGCAGCAGGAGCCAGCGACAGATATTGCCCCAAACCGCTTGACACATTTCGCTTGATTGCCCATTTCGGGTAGCTCAAAACGGTTTGTGGAGCAGCTGCTCCTGCCCCGGACACGCCCCCTTTGCCAGCCTACAGGCAGCGCATTAAAAAAGCACACACAGAGAGACGAAGAGAAAGGGGGAGAGAGAGAGAGAGAGGCACATGCGAAAGAGAATATACATATATAAGTATATATATATTTTTAAAGTCAATATCAGAGGGAACGAGGCAATCAGGCGAAACTGCTTCAGCTCTGGCCACGCCCCAGTCACACACACACACACGCACACACACATACGCACACATGCCCCAATTCCAGCTTTATCATTATCGGCGAAACAGTCATCATCATGGCGGGTCGAGTGATGCGTAGTGTTGGGGGCGCTGGGGCCAACAAACTTCGATAAAATGGCGCATAAAGTTTGTTTCTTTCACGACTTCGACTTCAGTTTACAGTTTACAGTTTACAGTTTTCAGTTTTCAGTTTTCGGTTTCAGTTTCAACTTTCGCGCTAATAAAAACATTAACGTCGCACCACAGCCACCCGAACCACCCCACACACGCACACACACATGCCTGAGTGGGCGAATCACACAAGTTTACTCATAAATAAATATTTCCTTGGCTAACAATTTAAGCAGTCCGCGAACAATGCGCAATCCAACAACTCCCGCCCAGCGTGCCAATTTGTTAATAGTACAAAGTTGCTTCATGTAATTTGAAACTGTTTACATTCGCTCAAAGGGGTTTCGCTTTGGAGTCTGTTGGCCTTGGCTAATGGCTAGGGCAAACGCTTGGCCAATTGTCGAAGTTTCAGCAGATAACAAGCGGCAACGCCTGGCCAAAAGTTTCTGCATACATACAACAATGCCAACCAAGTTTTCCAAGTGGCCTCAGTCAGGCCAGGGGCAAAAACTTGGCCAGCAAGCATCGCATGGCTGATTGCCTGATTGACTTGCCAAATGGCCCGCGGCTCATCTTAATTGTGGCAGCGCTTGGACACATATTGAAATGCTCCAAGTTGAATGAATGAATGAATCTTAAACACTGGAGCTCTCAACTCCACTTTTACATGTAATGTTAAATTCGATTGAAAAGTGTAACAGAAATAAATGTAAAGCTAGATTAAGTTGCCAACTAAGAGTAGCTGAATATTTAATTCAATATTTACAGATTTGTGCAAGAAAAAAAAAAATATTAAAAAAACAATAAAAATAAAAAACTATACAAATTTTAAGAAATAAAAAAAAAAAAATAAAAAAACATAAAAACATAACTTAAGTAAAAAATTCCAAAAATCCAAAAATTATACAAATTTTTCACATTAAAAAATTAATAAAATATAATTTATACAAAAAAAAAAAATAAATAAAATAAATAAATAAATAATAATAATAATAATAATAATTTAAATTTTTAATTTTTAATTTAATATCAATATAATAATGATAATAATAATATCTATAAAATTGTATTAAATATACAAATTTAACAAAAAAAAAAAAATATATATATATATTAATGTGTTTACATATGAAAAAGAGTTAAAAATAAAAAAAAAAATAATAATAATAATTTAAATTTTAAATTTTTAATTTAATATCAATATAATAATAATAATAATAATGTCTATAAAAAAACTGTATTAACTATAAAAATTTGACTAATGAAAACAAAAAAATAAATATATATGTGAATAAAAAAATATTAATATGTTTACATATTAAAAAGAGTTAATAATAAAAAAAAATTAAAAATTAAATTTTGAAGTATTCATGCCCATAAAAAAATCAAATATACAAATTTGTACACATAAATAAATATTTATAAATATATTTATTATAAATATATTTATATAATAAATATTTTTATAAATAAATAAGATACATATTTTTTTAAATGAAAAAAATATATATTTAAATATTTTATAAAAAATATAAATGTTAAAAAAAAAATAAATAAATAAAATAAAATAAATTAATTAATAAATAAATATATAAAGAAAATAATATATTTATTTATATTTTTACAAATGAAAAAAAAAAAAAAAAATTAAAATAAATCAAATTAAATATGGATATATTAATGCCTGAAAAAATCAATCTCTTCCTCTCTCTCACTCTCTCTCACACTCTCTGTGTATCTCTTTCACTCTGCATGTATATGTAAATATATAATTAAATCTCTTTCGCTTTCTCTTTATGTCTCTCAATCTCTCTCTCTCTCTCCCTTTCCCTTTCTCTTTCTTACGCCACCTCTGTCTGTCTGATATAAGTAAATAAATTGCATATTCTATTCTGACATGCGCACCCCTCATCTCTGCCTCTCCAGCTCTCAGTTACCTTCAGTTAGCCCACACTCCTGGTGTCTATTAGTTGCACTGTATCTGTTTCCATATCACATGCTATGCGAGGCATGTTGCATGCCTCAGTAAGCAATAAGTTCGACAAACTCATTTCATTAAGCTCAGGGCTGCATAAAAAAAACGAGCTAATGCTCTGCTGCTGTCTCTGCCACTGCCACTGCCACTGCCACTGTCTCTGCTTCTGTCTCTGTCTCTGCTTCTGTCTCTGTCATCCTGCAGCCCAGTTGCAGTGTTGCTGCTGCTCGTTGCTCCATTGCCGATGTCTCATCATTTATTGGCAAGCGCTTTTCAACGGATTGGCAGCAGCAACATACGCGTCGATACAGTTAAGCACACACACACACAAACACACATATATACATGGCTTAAAGTGCTACAGGCAGCAGCAGAATCTGCTCGACTGCACGTTCTAGCTGAGACTGCGACCGAGACTATAGCTGAGACTACGACTGCGACCGTGCAGGGCCAGCCAGCGCCTGTTGGTATTTATTGCCAGTTGGCAGCCTCGATGCGCCCTCTAAAGCCATAAATTCGTTATTAGATTATATAAAATTTACCAACGATTTATCTATATGCTCACGGCCGCGTCTGTCACCAGACACAGCAGCAACTCTGCAAGCATTTACAGCAGCAGGAGTAGCAGGAGTAGCAGGAGACAGCAACAGCAGCAGCCGATTAATATGGATTGCATTTCATCTAACGAGCTGATTTACTTAGCTCCAACTATTCCAGCTAACTGTAATTGAAACATTATCCATGAAATCAATGCAATGTGCTTAACTTATTGCAATTAATGCGAATCGAATATATTCAGCTAATGTGTTAAGCGCTCAGTTAACAGTTAGCTCTTGCATTATGTATTTAAAAGATACGCATTTCCTTTGCCCCTAGAGAGTTTAGCGTCTTCTTTCGCTCATTTGCAATTGTCATTGAACTAAACTGCAGATCGATCGCCGGAGCAGCATCCAGGCAGCATCAACCACTCTCCAGTTGCTCCAGTGCTCAGCTATCCTTCGTTTTATGTGCGAAGAGAGGCCATTGCCAAAATGGGATTCCAACGTTTGTAGCAGCTGTATTTTTCTTGATGTACTTTCTTGCCGGGCCACGCCCATTGGACGCACGCTGGCCCAGCATGGGCGTCAGTCAGAGCTGCATCTGTCTGGTCCATCGTTGTTTTCTGTTGCCATTTTCCACCTACACCACCTCAGCAGCATGCAATGAAAATGCATTAAAATGCAGCTGCAATTGCTTTTGTAGTTGCCATTGCCACGCCCCATGCAGCTGCCGTGCCCACTCCATCGTCCACACTCACCAGAGTTGCTGCGGCAGTGGCATTCATCAACGTAATCCTGTCTCGTTATCCTTGTGCCTTGTGCCTTGTGTCTTGTGCCTTGCATGGCATGCGCAAGGCGAACATCTCGACGGAAAAGCCACTTAGCATTTCCCTCGCTTCCCCAATGCAGCTCATCTCCACGCATTACTGTTGTACACAATTTACATTCATCTTAGAATAAATACCCGAATGAAAACCATATAATTGATTTCTATGTATTCTGTTTTCCGCTTTTCCAGAAGCTCCAGCAACAGAACGCAGGAAGCGACGAGCCAGCCCCTGAACAGCTTTTGCAGGTAACTAAAGATACTTTCTCTCTCTCTCTTTTTTTGCAACTAATCAAATTGTAAAATGTTTTAATATGCATTAATGCATTAATTATAGTATTCGCTTCAAATGTCTTAAAAGCTTTTTTTTATAAACATTTAAAGTAAATAGAAAGTTGCTAATGAGGTCTGGAATTTATGAAATGTGTTAAGCACTCGATAGTGGCTTCAATCGATAGTTTCTCTTTTCGATAATTTTGACTATCGCTACTATCGATTGTTGCATATTGGCTTTTAGCATTTTTAGTGTGTCAAAAATTTAAATTTGAAATAAATAAAAATTACATATACTCATAAAAATAATATTTATGAATTAAAAATTAGAAAATAAATAAAAATATAATAATAATGTTTAATATGAAAAAAAAAAAAACTTAAATACTTATAATACATAAGTTGAATACTATAAATACTAAATTTATTATTATTTTTTAAGGTAAACATTCTGTTTATTTAATATTAAGTAAATATTTAGAGTTTAAATTTTCAATTGTATACCCAGTATAAAAAAACTAAAATAAGATAGAGAAATAAATAAATAAGTAAATAAAAATAAATAAACTATAAGAAATTTAAAAAATTAAATAAATAAATGAAATAAAATAAAAAAATACAAAAATAACAATAGTAATAATAAAAATAAGTAAATAAATGAAAATAAATAAAATAAAAATATGTAAATAAATGAAATTATTATAATATTAATATAAATAATAAATAAATATAAAGTAAAAATTCTTAAATTTTTACTCATTAATTTAATTAATTTATCTATATTTTATAAAGTAAAAATTATGATATTTGTATTTATTAATTTTAATAATTATTTTTATTATATATTTATTAAATTTATTTATATATTTTGTTTTTTTAAAGAACAAGTTCAGATTATTTTTTTTATTTTTTTTTTTTTCAAGATAAAGCTCAATTTAAAACATACAAATTCTTTATTAAGTTGTTCAATTTTTATTAAATTTAAATTACAATTGTTGATTATACATATTTCCAGAAGTGTAATTTAAAATTTTTAATTTTAATTCGGTAAAAAATATTTCAGCTTTATATTTAATATATATAAAAAAATTAAAAAACAAAAATTGCTAACCTTACCTTTAATAATAATAATAATATATTATTCAACTTGATATTTAATATAATTAAATATTTATAATTTTCAATTTATAAAAAGCAAAACTTCTTGAAATATTTTTCTTCTTCTGCCCACCGATTATATAAATGAAAATGTAAATTTTAGCTCATTTAAAAATAAATTCAACTTTTTATTAAATATAATTAAATATTAAAGCCAAGCAAAAATACTTAAAACTTTCACTGGGTTAACTGCTAAGCGAGCAATTCTAACCAACTCTGAACATATGATATTCAAGAGAAGCGACAGCAAATGAGCTGCCTCTGAATTTGTGGATTTGTGTAAAACAAGATGGGTTTTCCTTCATTTACTTAATGCGCATCCTTTTTGCATTCGATATTGGTTTTCCCCCTTTCTCGCTCTCTTTCTCTGTGTGTAGGTGTTGTGCGTGTGCGTGTGTGTGTGTGTGTGTGTGTGTGTGGGCTTTTTATGTAATCAAAAACCGCCACTGGTGCCGCTGCCATGACAAACCGTAAACATATATGAAAGTCACCCCAACTCCAGGCTGCAAGCGCCAAGGCTCCAATGCTCCAAGGCTCTTCACTTAATGGCAAGGACATTAGTATTTCGGCTGTCTGCGCGACGCTGTCGTTAAAAGCTCGCGACGGCGACCACTAAATGTTATTGAAATCGAATATCGTATATTTTGTTTACTGCCACGCCCCATTCTCATGTGCGTGTGGGCGTATGGGCGAAGCCAATTGCTACGATCTGCAATCGTTTCTCTTTTATAAACACAAATTGATTTGCAGTCAACGAGATGAGCCATAGCAATAGCCCATGCTCACACTCACATTCACATTCACACTCACATTCACATTCATCAGTGACCGTGGCCAGCAGGGCATTAGCATTGCAACAACAAAGAGCATTTTGGCTGAGTGGACATGTTGCCTTTGTGGTTAGCTGTGCTTTTGACTTATTGCCCGCAACTAATTCCTAATTATAATTTCAATTAAATATTTATTTTAATTAAAAAGCAACTTCAAATATATATATATATATATGTATATATATATGTATATACATCCCACATCCGTTTGGCAGTGCCATCGCTTTAACTGTTCGCGGGTTATCCAACCATGCAGATTCTCATCGGCCAGCCGCTACCCCACCAACCCGCCCATCAACCGTCATCCAACAGCCAGGCTCAGGCAAGCGGGCCAGCCCACGGCCAGGCATACGCCAGCGTTCATCCTGCAGCCCACTTAGTTTGCCTGCTTCATTAAATTTCATGAATCGCCCGCAGCGTTACCCCATATACTGTGCATGTTGTTGATGGCTTTGTACAAACACACATACATTCAGCTGAGTAAAAGAGAGTGAGCGAGCGAGAGAGACAGTCAGAGCGAGAGAGAGAGAGAGAGAGAGAGAGAGAGCGCCCGCGCTTTGTTGTCTGCTGGTTGGAACATGCTATGCGTATAACTCAGCGATTCTCACAAGCCCTATATACCATACCTTATGCCCTTATCCCTATAGCCTATACCCCCCACCCCCTCACAATCATTCTCCTCTCCGCTCTCACACCCCTCGGCCGTCCCGCAAGCATATCTTGGCTGGCATATCGCTCCACGTTTCTGTTGTTTCAGTGAAAGCCACAAAAACTGTTTGCGCTTTTATTTATTTGATATTGATTTCCACTGTCCCAGGACGCAATTTGTTTGCAATAAACTTCATAACAATAATTCATGTCCACACAAATAAATAATTCATGGTTTTACTTGATACGCTGCCCGCTGCATTCACTGACCAGCAGCTGATTCTGCCTCTGCCTCTGCCTCTGTCTCTGCCTCTGTCTCTGCCTCCAGTTCTGTTCGTCTGGCTCTGTTCAAACAATCCTCTGGACTTGAGCGTGGCTAATGCCTTCACCCTTCACTAGATTTCCAGCGCGAATCTCGACCTCGATAGATAATTTCATTGCGCAACGTTGGTCAAAAGCCAGTTGCCAGAAGGAGTTGGGCCATTTAGACCAGGAGTAGATATGTAGCTTGGCCATAGGCATTGCCATTGCCATCGACATTGCCATAGGCGTAGGCATAGCATCTAGGCTAGGGGGTGGGCGTTGGGGTCTCGTTCGTGGACCAGGCGAATGGCCAGAGCGCACATAAAAGTCAGAGTCGAGCTAATAAATTCTGCACGCGTTGCGATAATAAAAACTAAACATTAAATTAAAAAGGTGTTTCCTGCGATGTCAATTCCATTCATGCATGTAAAAGCACTCACAGCGGCATTAATGAGTGCACAGTGTGAATCGTATGAGTGCGGGTGGCAACGCCCAGTTATATTATGGGCGAACGCTTAAATTTCTCTTTGAGTTAATGCGCATTAAACTGGCTCTGCTTGTATCTCTCTCTCTCTCTCTCTCTCTCACTCTCTCTCTTTCTCTCTCTGCTGGAATTACTTTAAATAGTTAAAGTGATTAAGCATTTAAGCAGAGGCTTAAACTCAAACACATACATTACAATGTAAAGCAATTAAATCAATTGATGACTTTGAATTATTTGTATGAATATCAAATTTA
The DNA here is from genome assembly GCA_035047405.1 of Drosophila stalkeri. NCBI lineage: Eukaryota > Metazoa > Arthropoda > Insecta > Diptera > Drosophilidae > Drosophila > Drosophila stalkeri. Next base: position 11,545,479 of record JAWNPR010000061.1, read on the forward strand.
CACTTCAATGAATTAAATACAATTTTTTATTGAATTTTTTTTTTTTTTTTTTTTTTTGTAAATCAATAATTACTACAGAGCTTAACTATATACAATGATTGCAATCAGTTTTGAATAATTGCTGAATATTTATCAGTTATATATATACATATATATTCCTTTTTTTCTTTTAGTTTTTTTCTTATTTTATAATGTGAACTTTTTGTTTTAAACATTTTTTATATATAATATTGTTTATAATTGCAATAAGTAAGCGATTTGTTGACAGCTCCATGATTGAATGTGTAAATTATTTGATTTCAAGATAAACTCATGAATGATGGCTGAGCTATATAGAAGGCTGTTAAATCAATCTGATTCGAATGCTCATTTCCTTTATAGAGCAAATCATTAGCTAGACAATTTCACTTTAAGGCTTGAACTGTAACAAATAGAAGAAGGTGTGGCAAATGTTTTATGGAAATTCTTGATCAGAAGAATGAGCTGCGTTGATCTAGTTAGTTTTAATTTTCTGTTTATCTGTTTGTTCATATGCCCGTCTCTCAGTTTGAATATTTATCCCTACCTCACAATAGCTAATTATCGATAAAAATCGATCATTTAACATTGATTATGAAAAAGTAGCATTATTGTATAGAAATTTTTTAATCGGAAGAATAAGTTGAGTTGATCTAGCTAAGTTCATCTCTCTGTTCTGCTGTTTGTTCGATATCGATAAAAATCGATAATTTGACTTCGATTATGCATAAGAGGCAGCAAATTATGATTTGAAAATTCTTGATAAGAAGAATGAGTTGAGTTGATCTAGTTAAGTGCAGACGCTCTCACAATTTCTTATTATCGATAAAAATCGCCAATTTGACTTAGATTATGAAAAGGAAGCGCTTAGGGTATCTCCTAGTTGCGCACTCCCGCCTAGCGTCCACTCACTTACGCTTACAATATAAGAGATTTTACTTAGCTCACTTTCACGTATCTCAACTTACTTAATACGTTCACGAATCGCTCTCAAAAGTTTCAAGTATTCGATTAAGCAATAAATTGGCATTTGCAAAAATTTCGCAATATTTACTTAGCCAACTATTTCTGTTTAAGTGTTCCGGTTACACTTTTGTGCTCAATATGCTTGTTGCCCTGAACCCATTTGACAATGTAAAATGCTTAGCTTAGTCGTAGCTGTCACTGGGTGAATTCAAATAGTTCTCGAATAGTTTTTATTGACCTTATCGCCGATGCTTACACGACTATTGAAATAGTTGAGCGATTTTGTGACTCTCTTTTATATATATATATATATATATATATATATATATATATATATATATATATATATATATATACTTTTTTTTATATTTTTTCTGCAGCTTTTGGCAAGTGTTTGTCGATATCGCTAAGTAATCAACACAAAAAAAAAAGAGAAAAAAAAATGATAATCGAAGCAGACGCCACGAACTACGCATTTGCAGTTGTGTTTGTGGCTGTATGTATGTATGTGTGTGTGTGTGTGTGTGTGTGTGTGTGTGTGTGTTTGTGTTTGTGTTTGTATATTTGTGCGTACTGCCATTAGCATTTTCCACTGCCATTGTCATTTTCATTACCCCTTTCTTGCCTTCGAACAAAACATCTAGAGGGAGTCAGAACGAGAGCGAGAGAGGGAACGAGCAAGTGAGCAAGCGAGCGAGAAAGTGTGTTAGCATTGCGAAATGTGTCGGACGATGTGCATGGGAAATTGAATTTCCCATTATCGTATAAATGAAAATTAATGAAATTTTTGCTAGCTTGAAGCTATCAGACGGCATTTGTAATTTGAGAGCTGCTGACTTGAACCTTTTTCGTACGCTGTTAGCTGATTGAATACCTAAACTGACTGAGACAGCGGACAGTGTGCCATTTGGTCAGTGGAGCGGAGCCAGCGGATTTGACAAACAAGCAAGCGGCGAGCGTTTTGAATGCGCAAATGCCGCATTACTCATACGCCACGTGCAGCACTTTGATTTTTGCTGTGCTGTCATAAAAAGCAAAAGAACAGCAGGACACTCCACTTGGCTGTTGGGCAGCAGACGATGAGAATGAATTGAACACTTGTTCGTATTGATTTCTTATGTGCCGCATAAGTCAAGCGAATTGCGTTTCAGTGAGCAGAACAGCGGCCAGAGGTACAGGCGCGTCCCAACCAGCCGTCCAGCGGAGCAAATATAATAAAAATGAGCAGAAAATAAAATATTTACACATGCGAAGGGTAGTGGGAGACGGAGTGAGAGAGAGAGAGAGAGAGAGAGAGTACAAATAAATAAGCAAATACAAATAAAATATGGCCAAACCCGCCGATGACAGCGATAAGTACAACGACATCGAAATGGACGGCAGCCAATTGAGAAAATGAATTTACGATAAATGGAATGGTTAAGCACACATTGCTCGACAGCAGTAGCAGCAGTAGTAACAACAGTAACAACATTAACAGTAACAGCAGCAGTAACAGTAACAGTAGCTGTAGTGGAAGTAGAAGTTGTAGTAGAGCAGGAGGCGTAGATATTGTATTTGTAATTGTAGCTGCTAATATTCGCATGAAAGCATAGATTTATTTGCAAATAATTTATTTCTATTGTAGTGCCATATAGCAAAATGTTTACCAAAAAAAAGACAGCTAAATAAATTAAGATATATATTTATATTCAAGGTCAAGCACTGTTTCGCTTTCGCTTGAACAGCGTATTTTTAAATAAATAAATGAGACATATTTAATAATATCTACTATATATAATAGCTATACATTTAATGTATATGTAATTTAATATATATGCTAAATTCATTTGAATTCGTGTATTCAATTCAATTCATTTTTATTTCGTAATATATTATTATTAAAATCAAATGTTTTAATAATAATATATATAATATTCGTGTATTCAATTTATTTTAATTTTTTGTTTTCTATTATAGAATTATTTAATAAATAAAAATAATATAAAATATTTTCAAATATTTTTACGGATTTCTTATATGTGCAAATTTTTCCTTTTTTTCTAATATATAACTATTTAATTACAATATTTTCATAATATATAAAATGTGAATATTTTGAAATATTTTTACGTCAATTTTGTTTTGTGCAAATTTTAATTTTTATATTTCAATATAAATATTTGTTATATGTATGTATAAATGTAATTAATTGATTTAACTTTTTTTTTTTATAATATATAATTTTTTAATTAAAATATTTGAATATAATATTAAATATAAATATTTTAAAATATTTTTACGTAATTTATTTGTTTTTAATTTTTATATATTTATTTAAAAAAAAAAATAAATAAAATAAAAATATTTACAAAAAATCACGCAAGAATTCATTTTGAATTGTCTCTTGAACACAAATGTTGCTAAATATAAAGTGAACATTTTGTATTGATTTATATAGTATACATTATAGGGTTAAATATCGGTTAAATGACCCCCATGACTTTACTTAAATATATATGAAATTTATCTATCTTTATATTTATATGATCTATAGCGCAGCAGACCATCGCGCCCACTAACGCTTGGGTTTTGCTAAAAATATTAGTCAACTTTAAACTACTGATTTTTTGAATATTTATATATTCTCCTGTGCATATCAATTTATTTTCTAAATTATTAAATTTATATTCTAAATGTGTTGTGAAGCTACTACATTTTCATTGTAAGGATTCAACGCTTAAATAAATATTTAAAAAATATATATAAAAAAATAAAAATAAAATTATATTTATTTGTACATAGATGCCCAAGTTTTCTTTTTATAAATATATTTTAGATTTTTTTATACCATACTTCTTATATAATATATATATTTATATATATCGTTCTGAATTCTTAATTCTGAATGCCAATCCTAGTGTATTATCGCTGTCTTATGTAGAATATTAAGCCATCTGCCTCAATTACTAATGCTTCTTAAATGTAATAGATTTTTAGTTACTTTAACTTCCTGATAAATAAATCAGAATAATCTTTAGAAATTGTATTTATTGCGCCAACCAGCGAGCATTCAACATACCCAACCCAACCCAGTCACATGCTCCTCGACATTGCTTATATGTATGTATGTATGTATCAATTTCACTGCTTTACTCGGGAAATTTATATTGAAAACTCGTCGCTGGCAATCTTAAGATCTCTAAATTGCTTCGACTGCGCGGCTTAGGCACACAGTGCAGTCGGCTGGACATTCTGCCTTCATGCATGAGGCTGCAGTTGACTGTTGTCTGCTGTTGACTGCACCTGACGGCTGCTGCTGTTGCTGTTGCTGTTGCTGCCTGCGCGAGCGTGACGCTTGTTTAGCTGTTTACAGTTGCAGGACCTTGTCGTTGCCTTTGGAACTGAAGCTGATTGAGGAAATGCGCATCAAGCGCTCTAAGGCACTGCCAATAAACTATGCGCCTGTCTCCGACTGCCAGCATGAGACTGTGCATTGATCTCTGTCTCTCGCTTGCTCCCTGGAGAGAGAGAGAGAAGCGTGTGGTGGCAATGAGAAAGCTAGCAAAATCCTATAAATATGCCATTTGAAAGATAATGCAGCAATAACAAAGTGACGGTCAGAGGACGTAGCCAGAGCGCAGAGCGCAGAGCAGCAGCTCATGGATAGACGAAGCTTGTCCAAAGATAAATAGGCAGCAGTAGGCAAACAAGATGAGCAAACAAACGTCGACGAGACTATTGCCATAGCACACGAATGCAGCTCGCCTCCATGAACGTATCCACATGGCACCTCAGCCCCCCCATCTATCTCCCTTTCCCATTCTGCATTCTGCGTTCTGCGTCGTGCGCTCGTCAGCCAGCTGCTAAAGTGGGCAAACAGTGTAAACAGAGACTGGCAGGAGCTGGGCCTGGACCTAGAGCTGGGCTCGAGTGTTAGCGCCAAAGGCGGCGAAACGCATTTGGAGACGCAATGAGAAACAGCAGCAGCAGCAGGAGCCGCAGCAGGAGCAGCAGGAGCAGGAGCAGGAGCAGCAGCAGGAGCAGCACACACACACACACATGCACATGAAAATACCAACTGTCCGCTTGTGTGACTGAGCCTGTCAGCAGGACATGTGCATGAGACACAAGAAAATAGATAGATTTCGACGACGAGTTGGGATTTTGTGAAAGGAATAACATGCTGACAGGCCTAGACCAAAGACCAAATACCCTTTGTAAGACGATCAAGGCTATATATGTATAAAGAAGACTAAGGACAAGGCATAGTTTAAGGCATAACTATGCTAAGTTTAAGCTCAGACTCGATAGCAGAGAAATATATATATATAAAATATCAAAATATAAAAGATATATACTGATCAAGAATATATATATATATATATATATCTATATTTACATATAACTCAGCTCCCATCTCTCAGCTAAAAGGGTATTTCCAGCAAAGGAAAACTAGAATAAAGAGAGCAGTCTAGAAGAGCTGCGGGAGGGGGTAGAGTGGTAACAGGAGCGGTAGCGGTAGCGGAATGGTGTGATAGTAGGAGTCACGTAAGTCAGGAGCAGCGAGCAAATAAAATACGGAAAGAAAGAAACAAAAGTAAATAGATTCCCTCGTTTGAAAGTTGTAGCGTATTTTATATGAGGCTTGGCCAAAAGAACAAACCATTACGAGGGAAACAGTTGAAGCCTAGGCTAACATACACACAGAGAGAGAAACTACACACACACACACATATATATATATATACGAAGAGCTGTTTGCTAGATTAAATTTACTACATTTGAAATTAAATAACTAAAGCTCCCGAAGGATCATCTTCATTTTGTATTTATCCAGAATGAATGGTAAACGACAGTTGGAATAACACACACACACATATATATATATATATATATATATATAGAGAGAGAGAGAGAGGGAGAGAGATTTGGAGAAAGGCAATGGATTGATGATAGAAGCAGCCGTGCCAATAGTAAACAAAATATTGCAAAAATACGACTGAAATCCAACGACAGGACAAACGGCTGAGACACAAGGACTATGGGACACACACACACAGAGAGAGAGAGAGAGAGAGAGGTCGAAGAGATACACTGAACGGGCACACACACAAACACATACACAAAAACAATCAGTAATGTAATAGAAATGCCGAAGAACAGCAAACATAGCAGTCGGCAATTGAATGGAGAGTGAATGTTAAGGGATAGTAGGGGCTGGGTAGTGGGGTAGGGTAGATTAAGGCAGTAGCAAACGTTGCTGCTGCAATGGGAAGCCACTGAGGTATCCACAGAGTCAACTGAAAAAGGCAGCTAGCTGCTGCCTTGACAAGCCGTTGAAATTCATATTGAAAGATGTTTGTCTGGTTGCCCGGATTAAGTAACTGCCAACAGCAAACATAGCAGTGAGTCACTGAGTCTCTGATGAAGTTGACTGTCTGTCATTGTGGGCGTGGCACAAGCGTTCAGCGGCGGCAGCGGCGGCGGCGGCAGCACAGCTGTTAATCAACAATGCGCAGGTGATTGTTGAACTGTGACTGTACTTGACGCCTCAGCACTTTGTAAACATGGCGTAAAGAAATCGCTAGCAAAAAAAAAAAAAAAGTGTTGCATACGCTGAGGCGCAACAAATAATGCCACAGCTAGCGAGAGGCGTGGCATGGCGGCTTGACGTAAATGGGCGCTCATTACGCTTACGAATTTTTGTGATTTTAACAAGCACCTGCCATTGAAATGACTGATAGAAAAGAGAGTGAGAGAGTGAGAGTGAGAGAGAGAGAGAGACAGGCAGGCAGGCAGGCATCAAGTATACGCATTGAAAGATATGCAAAACGGCAGTCAAATGCTTCAGTCAGACATATTTACACACAATGTGTGCCTGCATGTATGTGTGTGCGTGTGTGTGTGTGTGTGTATGTGGCATTTTGCAACAATGAGGGCAAAGGGGTACTTGCTCAGGGAATTGAGCATTGGGTATTGGGAATTTGTTGGGTGTTGCGTATACCAATGCGGATGCGGATGCGGATGCGAATTCCAAGCTGCCATTCTTTTCTTTACAGCATTTTTTTCTATATATATACATATATATATATATTTTTTTTTTTAGCTTTCTTTTGAACGTCCGTCCACAGTGTTATGAATAAACATAAAAGCGTTTCGTCTTCTTATCGCGCAAAGCATCAAGAATTCAATTGTATTTAATACACACACACACACACACACACACACACACACACACACACACATACACACTTGATTGTCATGCACAAAGAAAGTGCCCTTGTGTGTGTGTGTGTGTGTGTGTGTGTGCGTATGTTTGTTATGTGCTCCATAAAACAGAATATTATTCATACGCCAGTGCGACCCAATGCGAGCAAAAAAAAACCAATTTGATTAGCAGAAATCGAAGCAGTCAAAAAATGGACCAGTTTCTGCTTGAGCTGTTACGTCAAGCAACTGCAAATTTCCATGTGTTTAATATACATACACACATATATATATATGTATACATATAGAACTTTATTTATTTTAAGACATTTTCGACAAGCAGCCAGCACAAAAGTTGAGCAGTTAAAGCGAGTTACTGAGATTCGCTTACTTTGCCCTAAAATGAAAACGTCTTTAACAACGTTATTAAGGATATTCCCTAAATATAACAAAATTAAAAAGTTGTCAAAGCAAAAGAGTTGCTCACGCCTTGTTCTGTTTTCATTTTATAATTTTAATATATTTGGTAATTTAAAAAAAAAAACCTGTCTGACTGATTAAATAATAAAGGGATGTACAGCATATACCAGCAAAAGTGAATGAATGTTTGCAAATTTTGACTTTGACGATGCATAAAAAAAAAAAAAAAACTATACAAGCAAATTAAGAATTTTTTTATTTTTTATTTATTATACTGTTCTTAACAAATAAAACAAAAAAGATAAATTCAAAGAGTTAGATAGAAAAATGCATAAAAAAAAAAAAAACTATACAAGCAAATTAAGAATTTTTTTATTTTTTATTTATTATACTGTTCTTAACAAATAAAACAAAACTTCAATGAGATAAATTCAAAGAGTTAGAAAGAAAAACCTAAAAAAAAAATCGCATAAACGCAATTTTTCATGTTTTATTATTTGCATCTATCTTCGCACTTCTACTTGTCTTCTCAGATGAAAAAATCATGCAAATTTTCCATTATTTTCATTTGTTTCACATTTTTTTCTTATTCGTTCTTTTAATTTTCTTATTCGTAAAGCAATTTGACACGTGTTTATTGCAACTGAAGTCGTACTTTTTTCATTTGTAGCAAGTTAAATATTAATTGTTACAAATTGTTTAAATATGATATATATATATATATATATATATATATATATATATATATATATATATATATATATATATATATATATATATATATATATATATATATATATATATATATATATATATATATATATATATATATATATATATATATATGTATATATATATTGAAAGAGACGTTTATTAGTTGTTGCCTGAGCGCTGTGCTCTCTCCATGACTTATATGGCTTATGCACTCCCCATGTAGTTGCTGTGGTCTCTTGGTGTGCCATTGTTATACCTTGCTCTTATCGACTCCGAGTCTGTCATTGTTATGGTTGGCTCTTATCGTTAATTATTGATAATCGTCTCATTATAGCTAGTCTCTGGACAATACATGACTAAACTGTCGTTATTTAGCTAATTAGCATATATTACTCCTCTTAAACTACTCTGCTCAGTAGTTGCGTTGATTTACACTGCATCACATAAATATTCGGTTCTCTTTTGTCAGCTACAGCAAAGAACATATAAAAAAAATTACAAATAAATAAATATTAATATCCAAAAAAATAAATTGTGAAGCAGAGATAGAAATATTGTCATTTAATACATTAATTAAAAAAAAAAGAAAAAAGAATGGGAAACGAAAAAAAAATTATTTGCATTTTTACTTCAATATATTATTTTTGTTATATTTATTATATTTATGTTTATTTTTATATTTATATTTATATATATTATTTATATTTATATGGTATACAATACTATTCATATAATATATAGAAATATTTTTGTTTAATACATAAATAATAAATAAAAAGATGGTTGAGAAAAAAATATAATTTTTATTTTTTTTTTTAAATAAAGTACAAAATAAAATAAAATAATAATGAAGTAAAAAATGAAAATAATGAAAAAAAATATTATTTTTATTTTTTTAATTAAGTAAAAATAAAAATTATATTTTCTTTCGTTTTTTTTTGTTTTTTTTTGTTTTTTTGTTTTTATGGTATGTAATATTATTGGTATATAATTTATTCATATAATTTATTTGCTATATTTAAGCAGTTTGAATTTGTTTCCTTTCAACAAAACATGTCAGATTTTTTTTTCCATCTCGACTGTATAATTTCTCTTAATAAATCAAAAAATATATATACAATTGTATATCTATAATATATAATAAAAAATATATAGATATATGTATATATATATGTATACATATATATATATAATTATTTCTTACAAATTTTTTGTATTATAATTGAAATGATTTATTATTAAATAAGCTATTATTAGCATATCTATTTCTAGTAAAGCTTTTCACATTTTGATTTTTGAATTTGCCTAACGAATATTATTAATTTATTTATACATTTGTATTTTGAATTACATTTGCTTAAATTAATTTTCTTAATCAATGTAATTTATTTATGTTTATTTTTCATATTTCTTTAATCAAATCGAAATCATTGCCAGAAAAATACTCAGTTAACTGGAATTCTAAGCACCTTCTGTAATATCTGCTTTTGAGCGCTCTCAACTTGAGTAATTTTCTCCGCGCAGTGTTTTAGCTGAATTTGTCAGGGTTAAAGTGAAGGCTAATGAAAAAGAAAAATTTACTGAAATACTTCAAGTGCGTTAAGTTCGGGTTAGTTAAGCTGAATTGAATGAAGTTTGGCGTTGTGGGGGATGCCACAAAACACGTGTTCAAGTGCAGCGCGGCAATGCCGCACCTGAGAGCCAATTGAGGCGAACGCCAAGTGGATGTGGATCCGTTTGGCTTCAACCCCACGGTCAAGCGGATTCTTGTCTCGTTCACATCCGCATTCACATCCGCATCCGCAGCCACATCTACAGACCCGTTTGCCCATGTCGGCGACCTACGTTAAGTGTCAAACACATTTTACTTAGCAATTTCTTGGGTCGCAAATCGTGGCCCCAATGCCGCCCCCAAAGGTGCCCTCCCCACCACATACTCCAACTACTTTGAACGCAGCTGCCCGACTCACTCTCTCTCTCTCTCTCTCGCTTTCCCATTCCCTCTCACTTTCAGTTCTCCTTCGCTATGTTTCCATGTCTCCTGCTCATGTCGTAGGCGTTGCCAACTCTAATGAAATGATTCATTTCCGTTTTCCGTTTTATTTGTATACGTGTGTGTGAGTGTGGGTGTAACTATGTGTGTGTGTGCGTGTGTATGTGTGTGTGTGTCACACACTTGACACTTTCTTTCCGCTTTGGCTCGTGGCTGCGGCTTTGCTTCGTTGGCTTTGACTTTGCCACGTTGATAAATTTGTGTAAATCCGTTTTAGCCAATTTCCACGCACACACACACACACACACACACACTGTCACACACACACACACAGTGACACGTGCTAATGTCCTTGGAGAGCGACGTACACCTTTTTGCTGCCACAGCTTGCGGTTTTTCGCTCTTCCTTTTGCGGCCTTACCACTTGGGACTCTGCTTTCCACTGTTGTTATATGTCTTGTTTTTTTTTCTCTCTTCTTCTTCTTCTTTTTATTTATTTATTTTTTTTTTTAGACCACTTGCTGCCTAGGAGCGTAAGATAAACGATCAATGATAAGTTTACTAGATATATTATCATCTCTCAGCTCAAACATGGCTGCCATGCAGATTCTCGAGTCAAAGATATTTTAATCATTTGGCAACGTTTTAATTACTTGCAATGTTAACTTGGCCAAAAAAAAAAAAAAAATACACTACAGCGTATATTCGTTCGACATATGACTGCTTTATAGCCTTGGTTGAGTTTAGTTTTTGAATTACCTTAAAATCGTTTGGGATTTGCTTTTCATTTTGGCGTGTTCAGTAAATTTATCACTCACTTGACACTCGCCATGGTTAGGGCTAGGTTAGGTTAGGCCAACACACACACACACACATACACACACACACACATGCCGCGCAGCTGTGGCAGCATCCTTTTTGTTGTATACAACTTCAGAAATTGCCTCGTGCTTAAATAATCTGCGCAATTCCTTTTTTCGACGCTTCGTTAAACGTTTTTTCGCTTTGTTTGGCATTTTTCCGTCGTTGTATTTTTGGATATTTTTCTTGTGATTTTTTTTGTTGTTCACATTTACGTTTTCGTTTTTATTTTATTTTATTTTATTTGGCTATTTTTTTTTTTTTTTTGCAGCTGCTGACCTGTGGTTTCATCTGCAGCCGACAGGGGGCGGCAGCGTGTGTGCTGGTCAGAGCTGTCGCGGCTTCGGCAACGACTTTGGTCACATGTTTCATGCCAGTTACAGCGTGTAGAAGACGAGCGGCGACGAGCCCCATAGTCGACAGGCCAACAGACCCCTCTCTCCCCCTCATCCACTCTCAGTCTGCTGCAATCGCTCGCCTGCCTGTAGCTTCCTGTTGGGCCCCGCAGCTCTGTTGGTCGCCGCTCATAACTTATGCCAGAGGCGGCAAAAATGTGCCAGGCCCAAAATGGAAAATGGCGAGCAGCATTTGTTACCGCCAATGCTAGTGGCAATGTTGTCACACACACACACACACACATAGACACACATGTGTGTGTGTGTGTCTATGCCTCCTGCTCGCCTGCTCTAGCCCAGGGGCGTCACTTTTGAAACATTTACTTTATGTTGTTCACAGGAAATTAGATTTTTTTTTGTGCGCCACTGGTACAACTGCCACGCCCACAGTGTCAGCGGTGCTGCCTTCTTTTTGCAGCAGTGTCGTGCAGCACATTTAGTTTTAGCTGAGTTGTCAATGGCAGCAGCCAGCGTCGGGCCTGTCCTTATGGACAGGAAGCAAACTCATTGCGGAAACAGCTTTTTAGCCGTAACAAGCCGCACACCCACATACCTACACCTGCACACACACACACACACACACACACACACACAGACAGACAGAGAAAGAGAGAGAGAGAGAGATCGGCAAAGTTATCAACTTGTTTGCCATGCTAATTTATTTATAGACAGCATTTGCAGTGCCTGCGGGTCAAGGCGGGGACGGGGCTGCTAACCTGGTCAGGAATCTCTGCCTTTTTATTATACCCTGAAACCATTGAAAATGGGAAATCTGGCTATGATGATTTTTGTTAAAAGTATGTGACGGGCAGCAGGAGGCGTAGTAGACCGCATAAAGTATATATATTCTTGAGCAGGATGACGAGAAAAGTTGATATAGCCATGCCCGTCCGTCCGTCTGTCTATCCGTCCTTATGTTTGAACGCGTCGATCTACGAATTTCTGCAATAGAATAGTTATTCGAGCTAGAGACTCCACTCTTTTTGTTTAAGGTTCGCATATAGCACGCGTAGCACGAATTTGTTTCAGATTCAATAACTTTTATATATCCAGAGTTATCGATAAAAACATTTATCGAGATGCAGTTATAAAATTATATCTCGTCCATCTTTAGAGTTAAAGTCTGCAAGCTTTCTGCATATATATAGACATTAATTAAATGCAATTTCGATTTTTGTCAGATTTTGGATTTCGATCCCCGATTCACCCCCACGCCCACAAATGTTCAAAAAATGTATTTCAAATACTAGAGACATACAGTTTGGTTTGGCATATAGATATGAATGTCATGATCTTAATCTGAAAGTTTGATTACGATTGTTTATCTAAAAACAGAATTATTTATCAATTAAATTCTCGCAACATACAGTCACATGCAGAGCAAGCGAGATAGCAAGATAGCAAGACGCCTGCAATGCATACATGCGTACAAGCGTAGATCAGCGTGTGTGTGTGTGCGTGTTTGTGTATGTATACTCTGTTACGCGTGCAGAAACGAAGCGAATAATTCATGGAATATTATTCGTTCGAAGAAGGGCTCAGAGGATCTCCTAGTCGAGCAGTCTCGACTAGAGTTTTCTTACTTTGTTTTGTTTTTGTTGTATTTTCCTTTCTGCTGCTGCTGCTGTTGCTGCTGTTGCTGCTGGTGTTGCTTCTGTTTTGTGTGCTAGTTCCGTGCAAATTTCCGCCACAGACGACAAATTACATACGTGCGATGTCCACCTGGTTAGCCAGGACGCGAGTCCTTTGGGCTGCAATGGGTTCGTTTGGTTTTGCTGCAGCTTTATTTTACTTTATTTTTTTTATTTATTTTTTATTTTTTTTGCTTATTTTGTTGTCCCTTCGTAATTCGATTTCGAGCTAAGCAAACAAATCATTAAATGGCCGCCAAACTCATTTGCGCAAACATATTTGGGTCAGTCTCCCAGCGCCCTTTTTAAGCTGCTTGTTTTACTTCTTTCACTTTTTTTTTTGTATTTTTTTGTATTTTTTTTTTGTATTTTGGGCCAGTTGTACAGGTTTTCCATTACTGAATCACGCCCACGCTTGCTGTGCATTACCATTTGGCCATTTGGTCAGTAAAAAAGTGAAGCTACGCCGAATGCATATTTTTTTTTTGGCTGCAGCAATCCTTGGTAAAAAAGAAAACCAAAAAGCAAAGTAAACAAGTTTACGAGTGTACGAGACGGGTATGCACGACTAATAGATGCCCTGCGAAGAGCGATGATTGGCAGTGAGCAAGAGAGAAAGATAGAGAGAGAGAGAGTGAGTCGATTAAGTCATTTCAGAATCATTCTACACCATTTTCAATCCCTAAAACTCTCTCTCTCTCTCGCTCTCTCTCTCTCTGCATAACTCTCTTTTGCTTTGCTTTCAATCCTTTAAGCCTTCAAATGAAACTATTTTTCCCATACAATATGCTCAGCCCCAACCATTTGGGGAACTGTGTAAAAGGGCTTTTGCTAGGCCCACGTTTGCCGATTTGTTCGCTGCTTGTTGTTGGCGCTGTCGTTGTAGAACATGATAAGTAGCATAACCATTAAAATCCGGTTGAAAATGGAGCGCGACCACTTTGGTTAATGTTCGGCTGCCAACGGTAAAAGCATATCGCTAACGGCCGGCCAAACATTCAGCTGCAACGCGGACACGCCCCAACGTCCACATGCCAGGCCATGCCAGGCCATGCCATGCCATGCTTTGCCATGGCATTCATTTGCCCGTTCGTTCTGGCTCTGACTCTGACTCTGACTCTGACTCTGGCCATTTGCGGTCTTGTATCAAGGTAAAAATGGCTGCAAGTGTCGAATCTGAAGCAGCAGGAGTCATAGCCAATTGCTAATTGGACATGTGTTCAATTGTGTAAGGAGAGCAAACGATATTCTGCACACCAAAAGGGATTAGTCATGCCAGTTTGTGATAAGGCTCGAGCCATTCTTTTATGTTCCAAAGGACATATCAAATGATGTGCTGCATAGTTGTGCATCGAAGCATCGATACTATCGATCTACTACTTATGAAATGAAACTTTTTCTTGTTAGATTTTCCAAATATTTATTTTAAATCTATTATAAAAAAATCTGTATTTTCATTTGCTAAAAATATTAAGATGAACCAAATCTAGTTCTGTTTATTGTTTCTCGCTCAATCAGCAAATGAGTGTCTTTGGCTCACTCTCTGAGCAATGACTCACAGAGCAACTGATTGCAATGATTCTTCAACGAGTTTGTTGGTAATTAATTTTTGTTCACTGCGATTTCTCGCCTAGCATTTGGTTGAGTTGTATGAAGCAAAAAGGCTTTTGTGTGTGTATTGCTCTGCGAGGCTTGTTTTCGCTTCATACATCAGCATTTACTACCAGATAAGATGATCATGTCCACAGTCTCTGAGCTATCAGCTCTCTTACAGAAGTGAAGATCATTTACACAGACTCTGAGCTATCAGCTCTCTTACAGAACCCATTGTTCTACGAACGTCAATCGTGTCGCTGTTTAAATGTTGCTCGTTAAACGAGCGTTGCACGAATAGCTCAGCTCAAGGCACTCAACCGAAGACGAAAATCGAATAGAAGCGAAGAATCTTGTTCAAAGCGAGAGTGAGAGAGCAAGTGAATATGATTTTACTGGATTCTCGGTTGATTTTGCGAGTAGAGCATAGACTATAAAATAGTTAACTATTATTTACAAACTATGAGAAATATTAATCAATTATAACCAAACATACATTGTGAATTGGGGTATAAGTAGACGAACTAGCAAAAAAAAAAACTAATCCTTGGCCTTTATTTCTGATAAGTTTAGCTTTCTTTAGGTTTTATACATATATATTATTATATATTTTTCTAGTTTTGTCAATTGTTAAACAAATAAATAAATTTTTTTTATTTATTAGATACAGAAAATAATATTTTTAATTTCAATCTTACTAAATACTAAATTGTCAATTATTAGACAAATAAATGATTTCTTTAATTTAAATAAATAAATAAATAAATTATTACAGTTTTAAAAGCTTCTGAGACACAGAAAAAAATATTATTTATTTCAATTTTACTAAATTGTTAATTATTAAACAAATAAATAAAAGATTAAATTTTACAAAAATAATAATTTAGTTTTTAAAAATTATTAGACACAGAAAATAATATTATTAGTCTCAATTTTACTTAATTGTCAATTATTAAATACAAATAATTAATTTAGTTTAAATAAATTAATTATTTATTTAAAAACATGTTTTTTTGTTTTTAATTTTTAAAAACTTCTTAGACGCTGAAAATAATATTATTAATCTTAATTTTACTAAATTGTCAATTATTAAACAAATAATTAAATAAATAAATAACTTATTTAATTTTTAAAAACTCATTTGACAATAAATATAATATTCTTAATTGCAAAGTTACAAAATTATGTCTTTGTGCTAACATCAGTTCAGAAAAGATAACATTACATTAAAATGTAATATCTTATATTAGTCAATGTTATAACAACATTGCACAAAATTAATTGATCTAACTATCTAACGATACTATCGTTGGTTTTCAAAGCTCTACTATGCACTGCACTTATTCATATATGTACATATATCAATTCATTAGTTCAATTCAGTATCAGTCAAGCATTCACATGTTATTCAATTGAACTAACATTGGTTTAACATATATTTCCTTTCTGTCTAGCTCTGATTTCTTGAGCGCTAAAGCCACATCATCAATCTGTGAATGATTGACGCCGACTCCATTTGCAGCATTCATTAGTCACTGGAGCTCGAATAGATTTTCCTTCAACATGCACTTATACTGTAGCACGTGGCAAATGGCAGATGGCAGGTGGCAGGTGGCAGGTGGCAGGTGGAAAATGGCAGGTGAGAGGCTTGCAATCTGCAATCTGCCAGCAGCTCAACCACATTGCAGTTTTTCATTGCTGCGTTGCGCAATAAATGAAACTCCTTTTAATTTGTGAAATGTTTTCAATGGGGCATTTCATATTTTTAAGAGACCTCAGCCACGCCCAGTCCGTGACAGCTGTTGGCGCAACTTCTTCGCCCGGCCAGCTGTTGGCCCTGACAATAAATGAAAAGCAATTTACGCCGCTGAACGACGTGGAGCGACGTGGAGCTACGGTCAGTTTGCTGAAAGGGAAATGAATCAAGGCGCCAAAAGCATTCGCTCAAAAAGGCATTCACTGGCGCCAATTCGCGTTGGCGAAGCATAAAAAAAAACCCTTCAATAAATGCTGCCACGGCCGTTCACCATTGTCCAGCCATAGGCATCTATTTTCTTTTCTTTTTTTTTGCCGAAGACTCTAAGCTGCTTTAATGGTTCGCAACATTTTTGAATACTAAATTGTTTGCCGCATGAAATTCCATGAATTTGCAGTCACGTGGCCACGGCCATGGCCAAAGCCGAACGAGCGAACGACTTACGGCCATTGACTGTTGCCTGCTGCCTCCTGCCTGCTGTCTGCTGCCTGCTGCCTGCTGCCTCCTGCCAGCTTCCTGCTGGCCACAAACAATTTGTGCTCTGCCGCCAAATCGAAATGTTTGGCTCGGTAGGCAGCACACCGTTTGTTTCAAATTATATTTTATTATACGTTTCGATGCGCATTTTCTTGTAATATATTATTATTAATTTTTTTTGTTATTGTTTTTTTTTTTTATTTTTGTTTGTTGCGCAAGCAAGGACAACGCCTACAATAAAACGAAGGCGTTTTCAAATTTTCGCTATTAAAATTTATGTAAATTAAAAAAAGCTTCACCAGCTGAAACATTTTTAAGCCAACGTGCACAACATGTGGAATTTATGGCTAAGAAAAATGCAAATTCGAGCAAAACTCAAACCAATTCCAGAGTTGGTCGCATCAATTTTTTATGACCTTTAACCAGCTGCTACAGCTATTGACTTAAGGCCAAGCCCAATTGACAAAGTCCGTTAGAATATATTGCTTTTGTGACCTTCAATAGATATAGCTGGACTTGAACTAACTCCCTTATAATTAGCCTAGTGGCCACAATTCTCTAGTGAGGCTTAACGTCTTCATTTACGCTGCTTAGCCAAGCTCTTTCGTGGGACTAGAGTAGAAGAAACAAAAGAATAAATTTGTTTTAGTGCTCGACTAGGAAATACCCTAAATACCTTGACTAGGAAATACCCGGAATGCCTTGACTAGGACATATCCTGAAAACATTGACTAGGAAATACCCGGAATACCTTGACTAGGAAATACTCTGAATACCCTTTGAGCTGAGCTGATATTTCAAGTGCAATTATCCATATTTACTGTATATATATTATATAGTATATAGTATATTATTTTTAAATATTTTTTTTTTTTATATAATAAATGGATAGACGGATTGAAAGAAGGATGAACGAACGTGCAGATTGATAGCTGGATGGATAGAGATATAAACGAATAGACGGACAGAGTAAAAGATAAATGAATGGACGGACGTATATCCGGATAGACTGATATATTAACAGACATGACTAGACAGACTCAGCTCGTCGTACTGCTGTCTTCTACTGCGTTCTACTGTCTTTTACTGTCTTCTACTGCCTTTTGCTGTCTTCTGCTGCCTTCTACTAGCTTCTACTGCCTTCTGCTGTCTTCTACTTTCCTCTACTGCCTTCAACTGCCTTCTACTGTCTTCTACTGCATTCTGTTGCCTTCTACTGCTTTCTACTGTCTTCTACAGCCTTCTACTGTCTTCTACTGTCTTCTACTGCCTTCTGTTGTTTTCTACTGCCTTCTACTGTCTTCTACTGCATTCTGTTGTCTTCTACTGCTTTCTACTGTCTTCTACAGCCTTCTACTGTCTTCTACTGTCTTCTACTGCCTTCTGTTGTTTTCTACTGCCTTCTACTGTCTTCTACTGCATTCTGTTGTCTTCTACTGCTTTCTACTGTCTTCTACAGCCTTCTACTGTCTTCTACTGTCTTCTACTGCCTTCTGCTGTCTTCTACTGCATTTTACTGTCTTCTACTGCCTTTTACTGTCTTCTACTGCCTTCTATTGTCTTCTACTGACTTCAACTGTCTTCTACTGCCTTCTGCTATCGTCTACTGCGTTATGCTATCTTATACTGCCTTTTACTGTCTTCTACTGTCTTATACTCTCTCCTACTGCCTTTTGCTGTCTTCTACTGCGTTCTACTGCCTTCTATTACCTTTTACTGCCTTCTACTGCCTTCTACTACCTTCTACTGCTTGTTGCATACCCAGCCACAAAACCATTATACCCCTTATTTGCCATTTTCAATGGGTTCCAGAGATATATACAAATAAAACACATACATACATACATACATACATACATACATACATACATACATACATACATACATACATACATAGATACATCTATTTAGCAACGCATCACAAACAACTTGTCCGTGTGCGCGAAAGTGAACAAGAGTTTTATGTCTAGGCCAGGCTAGGGCTTGCCCAAAAGTCCCATTCTAACCATGTCCAGCGCCCGTTCCCAGTGCGTCTCATTTCATTTCATTTCATTTCATTTTGTTTTAATAAATTAAAATGTCAACTTGATAAATGAAGGTTTCCGACTCGTGTGTCGTCGGCGACGACGACGACGACGACGACGGCGGCGGCGGCATTTTTGAAGCGGCATCGTCCACCAAGAAGTCTCACACACACATAGCAAGCGAGCGAGTGAGAGAGAGAGAGAGGGAGACATATGTATGTCTGTTGTAAGAGACAGAGCATCACATTAGCGTGCGTCCATTGTCCTTTGGCTGGGTCCTTCCACATTCAGCGCACATCCGTTTCAGTCGTTCGTTTGCGGGCGGTCACTAAATTATTTTGTGTTTAGTTGCAACAAGGACTCGTTGGCTGCCGGAACTCGACGGGACATGGGTCATCATTTGGCCAGAACTGTGGTCCTGCTCCTGCTCCTGCTGCTGCTCTGCTGGGACTCGGACTCGATCCGGTTGTCTAAGTGGTTATGAGTTAATTTTATTTATTTATTTATATTTTATTGTTATCATTTATTTCACTTCCTCGCCCTCGCCCTCGCCGTCGCCCGCGCCACCGGCCCGACCACAGCCCCAGCGACAGTCGGTTGGCCTTTTGCGGTCCTCTAAGTGCGCATTATTTTATTTCCCATTTGCTGCTGGCCAACCACAGTAAAACATATGCACGAGTATTTGTAGTCGTATTCACATTCGCATTCGTATTCGCATTCGTATTCGCATTCGAATTTGTATTCGTTGTTGTTTACTGTGGCTGTGTTTAAGGTTTGATTTCTATCCGGGCCGTAATTTTTATAGGTCGCCATTGCCGTTGGCTTAGAAAAGGTCTTAGGCTCCGTGGTCCGGCCGGACAGCCTCAGCCGTAGCCTCCACAACAAATGCCAAACAGAATGAAAAGACATTTCCGTCGTTCATTAAATTTGTCTACGCATTTATTTGTCAGCAAGTCGTAAAACTTGAAACACGAATTTTATTAGTGAATGCCAAGACACACAGGACACACAGGACAGCCAGGATACCGGGTCTTCCAATTTGCCCTTTTTCGTTGCCTCTCCACATCCTCTCCATCCTCTTTCGACACACCTGCCCGTTTACATGTCCCGGACAGCAGATAAAGCAACCAAAAAGAAAAAAAAAAAGGTCGATCTGATGGCTGGGATAGATGACATATGCGTAATATGGACATAATGTTGCCAGGTGGAAAGCAGAAGCTGTCAAACATCAAATGACAAGTTATAAAATAATATTGTAAGTAGTTGGCAAGAGGATGGTAAAGAATGTCCTTCAACATCTTGTACACACTCTTGGCCAAGTTGCCGTGTGGCAAAAGTCAGGTCAGCCAAACATAATTCAGCTCGGCTTGGGCACACGAAGATCTATATTTAGACAGACAAGAGTCCGTTTCGTTATGTTCCTTTTTGTTTTATTACCTTTTTTTTTTTTTTTGTTTTTTTCTTTGGGGCGTTACGAAAGGGATGAATATTGGCTTATTGCAATGTTCTTTTGCACTGGGTCAAGTTATGTGGGGGGTGGATGGCATTGGAGCCATAATTTCAAAAGAAATATAAACACGGATTGTGTTAAAGTTAAAGCCCCATGTGATGTCAGCTCTCAAATAAATTTTGTTTGCAACTTTCAGATCTCGTATACAATTTGCATTAATTGTAGAAGAAGACAAAAATGGAAAGAAGTAGTAGAAAAAGTAGTAGAAGAAGTAGTTGAAGAAGACGATGAAACAGTTGCACTGTCGCTTTGGAATTTGTGGGGCGACAAATCAACAAACTTGACTTGAAATAAATGCACTCAGCCCTCAGCTCCCGTCCAAGTTCAATTGGCAACAGCAGCAGGCAGCAAGCAGCAAGCAGCTAGCAGGAAGCGGCTAGCAGGAGGCAGCATGTGCAGCTGGTCCTGTGTGTGCTTGAACCCGGCCTAGGTTGAGCGTTGGGCTAAAGTTTTTGTATTAAATTAAAACGCCGAGCGCTGAGAACTTTGATGCAGTGAGGCGAGGCGAGGCGAGGCGAGCGAGGTGAGCGTTTTGGGATATGGCCTAACCTGGCGTATGCCGGGCCGTAGACTAAAGGGTAACTTTACTCCAATGTTGCCACTTTCAGCGTAAATCGTTTTTGTTCGCTCGCATTGCAACTGTTATTAGCTGGGGCCAACACTGGAGACGGGGAGCAGGAGACTGGAGGCATCTGCTGCTGGCTGCTGCTTGGTGCTTTAGCGGCGTCTCTGAAGTGCAAGTGCAACAACAGCAGCTTCAGAATTGCAAAGCAAAAGTTTTTCTTGCCACGCGGTTAGTTACTGAAAGATCCTTGTTTGAGTCTAGCACACAAAAGCATCGATGCCTGCGGCATCGTAGCTGCGGCTGTGGCTGTGGCTAAGGCAGCAAACTTGAAAGCCGAATCCCCCAAAATAATACAAACTTCCAATGAGGCATTAACGCGCGTGCACTCACCCCCCCCCCCCCCCCTTCACCAGCCCCCTTTCACAATCACCTCACGAACTTTCTTAAATCGTTCAATTTATAACAACGCTTCAAATACGTTCGATATTAAATAGTTTACAGCACGCATCATAGAGGGATTAAATTGTATTTAACAAGTCAAAGCAAAGGTAAGTCCAAGGCAAGTAAAGAGAGATAGAGAGAGAGAGAGAGAGAGAGAGAGAAAGAGTCAAACAAAATCAAAGTCAGCAAGTTCTTTATAGCATATGGAATGCATTCAGTTCTAAAGAGAATTTTGTTGAATTTCATATGGAATTGAATTGATATATTTATTAACTCTCGATATCTTGATTAAAATACTTAAATTCAAAATAATTTAATTGCCTAAACAATGCTGTTAAATATATTTAAACGCATTGGTTTACAATTTTATTGTCGATTATTTAACATGCATAAGCTGTTTGCAAATATTTAATCAAATATTGTTTCATTTATACTAACACAACACTCAATTTGCCCTTTTGCCTCAACCTTTTTCTTTTTTTTTTTTTGGCAATTTCTGTGAAATGAAATATTATACATAAACACACACACACACACACACATTGATTTTGAACAGAAATATAATACAATTGCTAAAAATCAAAAGCACAACAATAATGCAATTAGCGGCTGGCACTCGCACAACAATAATTTTGTTGTTTCATTTTTACGTATTTTTCGCTTGAATTTTGCTTCGATTTATCGTACGTAAAATAATCAATTTCATATGCACGGCTTATAGAAATATGAGTTTGATACACAAATGCAATTAAAATGTATGAAAGCAGCTCAACGAAGACACACGCCTAGGCCAACACGCATGCAGAGACAGAGAGAGAGAGAGAGAGAGAGAGGAGAGTGTTTGTGTGTGTGTGTGAGAGAGAGAGAGAGAGAGAGAGAGAGAGATAGATAGATGTATGTACACAGTGTATACTGTGGAAGCCATTCATGCACAACATCAAAGCTTGAACAAGCGTTGCCAATTTCCCATTGCATACGCCTAGGCGCAATTAAGAAAAAACTCCAAAATTTGCAATTGGGGAAATATAAACGAAATTAAGCACGTTTATGTGTGTGTGTGTGTGTGTGAGTGTGTGTGTGTGTGTGTGAGAGTGTGTGAGTATTGGTGACGCTTTAAATGAGCTTTTATTCATTCAACTGCTCTTTAAGGCCTGCCCCACTCAGATTTCAAACCAGTTGAGCTAATGGCGGCTGCTCGACTAGGCTGGGCTGAGCTGAGCTGAGCTGAGCTGGGTTGGGTCTAGGCTGGGTTGGGTTGGGTTTGGGTTTGGGTTGCTGCTAGGTTTGGCCTCTGAATCTGCGCTTGACTTTGACTCCAATTCAACGCCTTTGAAATTGCTAAGTGGCACGAGCGACAAGTCAAAAAGTGGTTTCAACTTAATGCCAGCCTCTGGCCTGGTCTCTGCTGCTGCTGCTGCTGCTAACAGAGTTAATGCATTGTTGTGTGTGTGTGTGTGTGTGTGCGTGTGTTTGCGGAGCAAAACTTAGTGCACGGCTTTCAGTTCATAAATAGTCAACAGCCGCAGCCTAGCCTGCAACACTTTTTGCTCTGCTCTATTTCTTACTCTTTTGGCCGTCGTTCTCTATGCTCTTGATACTTGTTTTTGTGTATGTGTGTGTATGTGTGTATGTGTGTGTGTGTGTGTGTGTGTGTGTGTGTGTGTGTGTGTGCGTTGGTTTCTTTTGCTGCCGCTGGCATCCTTTCACATGCGACTTCCTTATTGTTGCCGTTATGTGATTTTCAGTGAAAGTGCAACGCCCACTTTTCGCTCAAGTTCGCCCAACCGCGATCGTTTCCGCCAGTTTGGCAGCTGCCTTCAATAAGCGCACGATTTGCAAGGCAGCTTGGCTGCTTTATGCTTCACTTCCGGCCGTCGTTTATGGCCTAGGCTCTGCTGCCCGCCCATTGTTGCCAAAGTGCCAACGGAAAACGGAAGTTAGCTGAAAAGGCAGTATGCCTTCACTTCAACATCCACCATCCTCCTGCTGGCCTCCTGCTCGCCTTGTCCTCCTGCCAACTCAACGCCCATTCAGCCATTGCTTGGCATCCGCATTGTTGCGCTTTTGTGTTGTACATTTTTATTAGCGTCAATCAATCGGCTTAAATGGCTGCCAGACAAATGACGAGCCCCAGTGGCCCCTGCCATTGACTATGTTCCTTCCTCCTCTCCCCCCACCCTCTGTGCGTGTGTGTGTGTGTGTGTGCACCTTAACGAGCCTGTTGATTACAACGTGGACAGCACAAAACATCCATGCAGTTCGTTTGCCTAACACAACTCACTTGGTGTTGCTTTAACGAATTCCAATAGTAGAATTAATGCAAAAGAAACATCCTACATAAAGTTGCTCAACAAGTAGATACCCTTTACAAATATGCTAGATATGTCAATTAATAAACATATATATAGGTTTATTTATCTATATTTTATTCAAGCAATGCAATTTTAACTTTACTCAATTTTTTAAAATAATTTTTCGTAATTATAGTCCCTATCGATAATTATCGATTTCTGAAATTATATAAATGAAAAAGTTTTGTAGGGCATTTAATATATTTTTATAAGTTTTTTTTATTTATCTATATTTTATTGGAGCAAGGAAACTTTAGCTTTTCATAATTTGTTCATCATTTCTCGTAATTCTAGTGCCTATGAATAGTTATCGATTTCTGAAATTATATTAATTGAAAAACTTTTGTAAGGCATTACAAATAAATATAAGTTAATATATACATATTTTATTCAAGCAATTAAATTTTAACTTTTCATAATTTTTTCATAATTTTCCTGGACTTTAGTCCGTATCGATAGTTATCGATTTCTGAAATGATACAAATGAGCAACTTTTTTAAGGCATTTAGTGCAATATTTCAAATATTCAATAGACATAAATTAGCTTTTTCATTAATAATATCGATTAATTCTTTAATTCTCATATAGAATTGTTAAATAATCTTTTGCAGAGCTTGA